>CM070778.1:93595982-95015982 GCA_036346955.1 Dipus sagitta
CTACTTTTTCACACTTTATCATTTGCTTACTGTTAATTCAAGTCATAAAAGTATAATGAAATATTATTGTTCATGATTCTATCTGAAAATCTTAGGAGAAAAATGTCAGCTGAAATCATATCGTGAGTTTGTCAAAGCTTTTAGATAATTTTAAGGCAGTGTATTCGTGAAAAATTAGGCCTCCTTCACAAAGTGAATACAAATCACTATCTAATAAGTGCTTAAGGGATGCTGTGGTGTTGTATCTTCATTAAACTGCTCTGAGTGACATACACATGAGATCTATGATAAGAAGATATATGCTTTCAGAAACATTGAAGGCTCCAATTTAAGTAAAACTCGCTAAGGGATTTTTGCTGAGTAGAGCAAAGCATACTAAAATAAACATTAAAGGATCTGATTTCATAAAACATTATTATAAGTGTATTTGTAAGTATTTTCATATATGGACATTATTTTTAGAAAGTACTAGCAGATATTGGCAAGGAAAATTCTTTCTAAAATAATGGTCAGTACTTGCATTGTTAATTGATTTAATTACCTTTATAACTTTTAGTAATATAACATCCATTACAGATGTGGAAGCTAAGCAAAAAAGCTTCACATGTTGGAACAACGAATATAGTAACATAATACAGAGAAATAAAGTATCCTTCCTCCCAGGCAGATTGCCTCCTAGTAACACCTTCTTCAATCATGACCAAAAATGACATAACAGATGCCCATTACAAAACCCACATATCTATAGCCAGTGCTGTCTCTTCTAACTCCCTGTAGGTTGAATATGAACAGAGTTCTCATGTCCCCAGTTCTGAAAGCCTGGACACCAAGTGTGAATTTACCAGGAAGTTTATATTATTCCACAAGCCCTCCAGTAAGCTTTAGTGTACATCCAAGATTCCTGGAGCATTCTCTGGCTCTTGCTTTAGGCAGCACTGAGAGATCCTGCAGGCTTTGCTCGCATTTGCTTGTTGTTGGACTGAGGATTGTTATCCTCTACTGGACATTCATGTGCCTGCTCCTTAAACTTTGCGCAACAAATACTTATTCCACCCTGAAATACAACTAGAAGATAAAGGAAGTTGCTGGTTTATATTATTCATGGTGAAAAGGAGAGAAACAAAGTAGAAAACCACAGAAAAATCAAGTTACAACATCAACTTTGCTTTCACTATTATATATAGGCAGGCGAAATGTTTACTGTATTGGGCCTCAGTGTAGCACCATGTGATTTGATGGCCAATGTTGCCTCAGATGAAGTGTAAGAATGCTGACTCACTAAGAAAACCACACTCATCAGCAGTTATCTCAGGTTCAAATGGACAACAGGCATAACTCCACTGCTACTATAGCCTACACAATCTTTGAAGAATGTAGCTTGAATCTTGACTGAGATTGCAGTGTGGTAGGATGGCTATTTTCATGGCATTAATTTTAATCTATCATCATGTAGGGTCTTGCCATCTTCTGCAATTTTTTTCTTTGGTGTTTTTAAATTTTCTTTTCAAGTACAGAGATCTTTTACTTCCTTGGTTTGGGATAATCAATCTCATTTAATTTTGTGGCAATTGCAAATAAGACTGTTTCCTTGATTTCTTTCTTGGTATGATTATCATTGGTATATAAGAAAGCTAATGATTTGTGTGTTGATTTTCGATTATATTTGCTTAAATTATTTATCTGTTGCAGGAATTTTCTTGTGGTGTCCTTAGGCTTTCTTAAATATAGACCATATCATCTGAAAATAAAAATACTTTTACCATTTACATTCAAATTTGTATCTTTTTTTAATTTCTTTCCTTTGTGTTATTGCTCTGGCTAAAATTTTTAAAACTGTGTTATCTAGTATTGGAGAGAGTTAACAAACATTCCTCCTTTCAGATCTTAGTGAAAAATGTGTCAAGTTTTCCCATTTGGTGTGATATGGCTTTATGTTTGCCATATGCAACCTTTATTGTATCAAGATATGTTCCTTCCTTCTCTAGTATCTCCAAAGACTTTGTCATGAGGCAGTGCTATATTTTGTAGAAGCCTTTTTGTGCATTTATTGAGATGATCATGTAATTATGTTGTTAAAACTTACTTTATCCAGGTTGATGATATTTTAGTATATTTTTGAATTTAACTTACCAGTATTATATTGAGAAATTTTCCTTCCATGTTCATCAGTTCATATGTTTTTGTTATATCTCTGTCTGCTATCATCAGATTTTAGAGCAGCCAAACCTGTTTGTTTCTTTGTTCCATTTGCTTGAACTATCTTTTTTCTTCCTTTTATCCTCTAGTAGTGTCTCTCTGACTGAGAGATGAGTTTCTTGAAGGCAGCAAAAGGATGAATTCTGTTTGCTGATACAGGCTGTTGGTCTGTGTTTTCGGTTGGATAGTTGAGATCATTAATATTAGTTTTATTGAAAAGTGTGTACTAGTCTTGTTTTGTTGATGATTTTGTGGAACTTTGTATTTTCTTGGTCTTCATTTATTTAAAAGTGTTCTGACTTTGATTACTGATTTTTTTGTCCTATAGCTTCTTGATTATGTTTATTCCCTTAGCTTGTTTGTCTTTGTTCTATCATAGAATGTTTTCTTTTCTCTAATTACAAATGGTAATTTACATAGCACTTTGGGATTACAACTGGGCTCTTTCAAACCTTCAAATACATTATTCAACACTCTTTGATTTAGTGTTTGCATTGAAAAAATGACCATTATTTTGTTATGTCTGTCTTTGTATGTGACGAGATGTTTCTCTCTTTCATACTTTTTATTTGGTGTCTTTGGTGTATTGACTATAATATGACATGTGGAATTTCTTTTCTTGTCCAGCCTATTTGGTGTTCTGTATTCCTTTTCTACATGGAATAGGAATCTCTTTGCCTTAATTCTGAAAATTTTTATTAAAAGATAACTACACAATTTGGCTTGAATTTCTTTTCCTTTTTGTATGCTCAGAATTTGAACATTTGGTCTTTTCAAGGTGTTGCAAATTTCTCTCATGTTATTTTCATATGTCTTTGTAACTTCTGTTTGGATTTGTCTAATTGATCTGTTCTCTCATTTTTGTCTTCAAGGCTTGATATCCTGTTTTCCACATGGTCCATTCTGTTGGAGAAGCTTGACATGGTACTATTTGTTTGACTTGTATTTTTTATTTACAGCACAATTTCAGCTTGGTTTCCTTCAGTATTTGTATGGCTTTGTTAAGTGCCATTTTCATACCTGATTATACCTCCTCATTTCACCTAGATGGTTATTTGTGTCCTCTTTGAACTTATGTATAATTTCATTCGTGTGTTTATCCAGTCTTCTGAGTTCTTTGTACATATGCATAATTCTTTGGAGACCTTTGGAGTTTCCTCTAGGCTGGTGTCATTGGTATCTTCTGCTTTGGGCTTTGCATTACTTGGAGAAGACCTGTTGGTTTGCTGTGCATGTGTTATGTGGTGTGTGTGTGTGTGTGTGTGTGTGTGTGTGATTTACTTTGAGATTTTCTGATCTGGAGAGAGTACTTTAGCCACCTCTTTCTGTACTTGAAACATTGCTTGTTGTTTCTTTGGGGTTTTGTTTTCTTTGTAATGCTTGGAGTTCAGACATGGAAGTACTTTTTTCTGTGTCCTGGGTGGAGTGACCTTAATGCATTTCCTGCTGTGTTGGAACTTATAGTTGTATCCTGGCCCAAATAGGAGCTCTGATCCTTCCTGCTACCATGTGGGCATGAGGCTTGTTAAAGGAAATCTGAATGCTGAACTTCAAGTGGTGTCCTAGACACAGTGGTAGGCAGCCAATGCTCACAGGGTGGAAGGAAAAGGATTTCTAACTAGAATCTAACTTCTAAAACATAAACACCCTATCCCAAGTACATCTCAGTCAAGATAGATCCTGATGTGTCTGTGAAGAGGAGGGAGTTTCTGAAGGGATGTGGCTGACAAAGAAGTTTCAAGTATACAATCCTATTTAATCAAACCAGGGATAGATAGAAATCCATAAGTGTTTGGAAGAAAAACTTTGTCCTATTCAGTCATGTGTAACTGCCCCCAAATGTCCTGTGACATCCCAGAGAGACTTGGGCACTTCCAAGTGAGTTCCTGAACAGTCACAGCATCCCAAATGTCCATCCTCACAAGCAGCACTGCTGTCTGCATGTTTGATGCCACTTCTGGCTCAGCATTTTTATGTTTGCTTCATCTTTCCAGTACCTTCATTTCAGTTAACCAGAAGCCTAGACACATTCTGGACTAGTTCTTCATCAACCTCTTTGCTTCTGACAAGTTTAATTCATTGCTAAAGGATGGTGGCTCTGTGGCTCCATTATCTCCCAATGTACCCCTTCCCACATTCTCTCCACCCCTGCCATATCTCAGCTCTAGGTTTTTATGTCTGACTGACAGCATTTGCTTTTCAATTGGTATTTCTGCTTCCACAGAGACCTAATATATCTCTTAGATTCTACTCTGCTACCAGATTGAATTTGAAAATCTGTAGCATATGAGCACACTCACCCAGTGAAGTGTGAGTCATTATGCTTACCATGGCCATTACATAAGGTTAAATCATTCAGATTATATTTATGATGTCGTAGCTGTCTAGTCTTATTTCCTATGAGTTCACTTCTGGGACCTGAAGTTCCTGTTAGTATCAATCTACAACATGTTCATTGAATCAAGAATGCTCTCATCGCTCCATGACTTTGAAAATCTCAGTTCTCCAATTTGCTTAAACACAAGTTCTTGACATTTTCAACCACAAACTGATACCAACTTTCAGAGAGATCCTCTTCTCTAATAACCATCCCAGGTACTCTCAACGTACCAGTCTTCAGAGCATATCTGATACACATTAAGAGGCATCACAACACAATATGGTTTCCACCTTATCCTCTTAAATGAAAGAATCTGAATGTGAAAACTGTAATTGATTACCATAGTAAGTGTATATTATATATGTTTAAAATATTCTGGATATACTAATTTTCATGGCTGTTGGAAGATGTTATAAATTCCAACTAAATGAATTGTTTTTATTATATCTTTAATTTCTAATGCTGAAATTGGTATTCAGTGATACCTGCATACCTGGCACTGAAGATAATGTGTTGAATTGTCTTTTCCAAAAGGAGATGTTGATAAGCTAGTAAGCTAGCCCTAGCATATATGACCATGGATTTATTTAGAAATAGGGTCATTACAGGTGAAATTAATTCGTTGCAGACAAAGTTGTATATAAGTAGGGTGGTTTCTTAATCCAGTATGGCTGGTATCTTAAGAACAAGAGAAGACACATGGATGCAGGTGGGAGGTGTCACTGGACAGTGGAAGAAGAGGTTGTGGAGCTGCAGCTACAAGACAAGGAAGTACAAAGATTTCCATAAAAGGCAAACCTGGAAAAGAAATAGTATAATTCTCTTCACACTTTAATTTTACACCATGCCCTCCACAATTTAACTAGGATCCAGGTTCTTAAGCATAGATTTCTAATATTTTGTGTTATATCTAATAATTGTATATCTCCTAAAAGAGAATTAAATTAAATGTTTATACAGTTTTGCAGACCTTGTGGATCAAACAAGTAAAACCAGACTGTCTATCTCTGGCTGTTAAGAATACCATGGTGGCCGGGTGTGGTGGCGCACGCCTTTAATCCCAGCACTCGGGAGGCAGAGATAGGAGGATCACTGTGAGTTCGAGGCCACCCTGAGACTCCATAGTGAATTCCAGGTCAGCCTGGGCTGGAGTGGGACCCTACCTTGAAAAACCAAAAAATAAAAAAAAAAAAAAAAGAATACCATGGTGTAATGCTGAAAAGATGGCTGAGCAGTTAAGGTGCTGGTCTATAAAGCCAAAGGACCTAGATTCAGTTCCTCAGGAGCCACATAAGCCAGAGGCACAAGGTGGCACATGCATCTGGAGTTTTCTTGCAGCAGTTGGAGGCCCTGGCATGCACATTCTCTCTCTATCTCTCATCCTTTCTCTCTGCCCTCTCTCTCTCCCTCCTTCAAATAAATAAATAATAGACTATTTTAAAAATACCATGGTGGGGCTGGAGAGATGGCTTAGCAGTTAAGCACTTGCCTGTGAAGCCTAAGGACCCCAGTTCAAGGCTCGATTCCCCAGGACCCATGTTAGCCAGATGCACAAGGGGCGCACGCGTCTGAAGTTTGTTTGCAGTGGCTGAAGGCCCTGGTGCACCCATTCTCTATCTGCCTCTTTCTCTCTCTGTCTGTCTCTCTCAAATAACTAAATAAACAAACAAAATTTAAAAATACCATGGTGTAGATTATGATTCAGCTTTGAGTCTGTGATGATTACAATGATGTTCATTTTGTGTATCAGTCTGGCTAGAATACAAGCAGATTGCTGAACTACTACATTACAAATCAACATAAAGTAACCTGAAAGAGATGCACAATGTGTGGAGCTGAAAGGGCTTGAAAGTATTGTCAAGTGAGACAGTAAATGTTATGCTATGGACAAGGTGCTGGTCATGGGTGGGCATATTTAAGACATGTGTGCTCAGGGCAGGTGAGACACACAGCATGTTTGAGGCCTGTGCACCCAGTCCATGCTTCTAGTGTGACGGAAAGTCTCCTTTCCCACCATCCTCCTCCTACCTCAGCAGATCTTTTGGGCCTCAGCCACCTCCTCTGATCCTGTTAAGCTGCAATGCTGGCTGCTTCAATTCACCAGCACTCTTATACCAACTAACTCCATAGACCAACCTCCAACCTGGTCCATAGAGCCTGGTGCCCATACCTCTCCCCACCCTTAGTGCCGCCCACTGCTTGTATCCCCTTCTTGTGCCCGCTTAGGACATTGCTCCTGTCCCAAATGGGGTAGCACAAGAATATCTGACAATCACCCACAAGGGGGTGAATACTTCAGGGAATACTCCACACAAAAAAATCAAATAACTAACCTCAAGATCCTATAAGAAAAAGAATACAATAACCAAAACTAGAAAAGACACAGAAACATTCAAACCCAAGAAAGCACCAAACCCCATAAAGCTACCAACAGGGCAGGGATTAGATCAAACATCACAGTTAGAACATTAAATACTAATGGTCTTAACTCACACATAAAGAGACACAAGTATACAGGGTAGATCAAAACAATGGTTCCTTCCATCTGCTGCCTTCAATAAACCCACCTCACCACTAAGGATGGATACCTTCTTAGGATGAAAAGATGGAAAATGATGTTTCAAGCAAATGGAAATAAAAAATAAGCAAGTGTGGCTATATTTTAGCATCACAGTCATAAATCTGAATGCATGGAACACTGGTACATCACAGTCTATAAAGCAAAACCTACTTGACAACAAACCAGAAATAAATTACAATACCATAATAGTAGGGGAATTCAATACCCTGCTATCATCAATAGAGGGATCATCCAAGCAAAAAATCAACAAGAAAATAATAGAGCTTAATGACATCATAGATTAAAAAGACCTAACAGACATCTACAGAACATTGCACCCCAATTGTACAGAATATACATTCTTCTCTGTAGCCCACAGAACCTTCTCAAAAACAGATTACATATTAGGGCATAAAGCATGCCTCCATAAATTCAGGAAAGTTGGTATTACATACTACATCATATTGGATCATAATGTGTAAAAGCTATAAATTAACAAGAGAAACAAGAGAAATTATACCAGCTAATGCAGACTGAACATCATGCTGTTAAATAATGAATGAATCATGGAAGAAATAAAAAAGAAAATTATAGCCAGGTGTATTGGTGCACACCTTTAATTCCAGCAGGAGGCAGAGGTAGGAGGATCACCATGAATTCAAAGCCAGCATGAGGCTACATAGTGAATTTCAGGTCAGCCTGGGCTAGATGAGACCCTACCTCAAAAAAAAAAAAAAAAAAAAAAAAAAGAGAGAGAGAGAGAGAGAAAGAAAATAGTAAAATTTTAGATCTGAATGATGTTGATAACATAATATACCACAAGTTGTGGTACATAATGATGGCAGTCCTAAGAGAAAAATTCATATCACTAAATATTTTCATTACAAAAACAGAGAGATCTCAGACTATTGACTTAACCATCTACCTCAAAGCACTGGAAAAACAAGAACAATACAACACTAAGAGTTTCAGATGGAATAAAATAATTAAGGTCAAAGCAGAAATTAATGAATTGGAAACAAGAACAACAACAAAATTAAGAGAACTGACAAAAGCAAGAGTCAGTAAATTGAAAGAAATAAACAATATTGATTAACCTCTGGCCAACTTGATCAAATGGAAAAAAGAGATATTGGGTATGGTGGTGCATGCCTTCAATCTCAGCAATCAGGACACAGAAGTAGAAGGATCACCATGAGATTGAGGCCACCCTGTAACTACATAGTGAATTCCAGGTTAGCCTGGGCTAGAGTGAAACTCAACCTCAAAAAAAATAAAAATAAAAAACAACAACAAAAAAAAAGCAAAGAAGAAGCAGGAAGAAGAAGAGGAGGAGGAAAAGGAGGAGGAGGAGAAGAACAAGAAAGAAAGAGAAAGAAAGAAAGAATTATTAGGGAAAAGGTAATCAAAAACCTCTCCCAAAAGAAAAGTCCAGGACCAGATGGCTTCTCAGGTGGATTCTATCAAATGTTCATTGAAGAATTGAAACCATTTTTTTTTTCAAAATGTTTCACACAATCAGAGACCAGGGGATTCTCCCTGACTCCTTTTATGAAGCTAGCATCATGCTAATACCAAAACCAGACAGATCTGCAAGAAGGAAAGAAAACTATAGGCCTATATCCCTAGTGAACTTAGATGCAAAGATCCTGAACAAAATCTTTGCAAACCAAAATCAACAACACATTAAAAGCATTATCCACCTTGATCAAGTAGGCCTCACTGCAGGGTTGCAGGGGTGGTTTAACATATGGAAATTGGTCAACGTAATATACCACATATGTAAACTTAACCATAAGAACTACATAATCATCTCAATTGATGCAAAGAAGGCCTTTGAAAAAAATACAACAACACTTCATGATCAAAACAATAGAAAGAACAGGCATGGAGGGTTTATATCTCAATACAATAAAGGCTATATATAAAGCTCCTAAAGCCCATATAATACTTAATGGGGAAAAAACTCAAGGAGTTCAGACTGAAATTGGGAACAAGACAGGAGAGCCCACTGTCTCCACTGCTCTTCAACATAGTACTAGAAGTACTAGCCCAAGCAATAAGAAAGGAGAAATAAAAGGGATTAAATTGGAAAAGAAGAAGTCAAGTTAGCCCTATTTGCAGATGACATAATCCTACATATAAGTGACCCAAAAGTCTCCATTTCAAAACTGCTAAAAGTTATCAATTCATTCAGCAAAGTGGCACAATACAAAATCACTGCACAAAAGTCAGTAGCTTTTCAATTTTCCAAAAACAAATATACAGAGAGAGAAATCCGTGAGGCTGTTCCCCTTTTAAGAGCAACAATAAACAAACAAACAAATAAATAAATAAATAAATACCTTAGAATAAGACTAACCAAAGATGTGAAAGATCTATATAATGAAAACATAAAAAACTAAAGAAAGAAGTCAAGGAGGACTTGAGAAGATGGAAAGACCTACCATGCTCCTGGATAGGAACAAGTAATATTGTGAAAATGGCAATTCTAACATAAACAATATACTGATTTAACACAATACCAATAAAATTACCAGTATCATTCTTCACAGAGATTGAAAAAAAATTTTTCTCCAATTCATGTAGAATTGCAGATGGCCTAGGATATCCAAACATATCCTCAGGGGAAAGAAAAAAAAAGATAAATATCTCTGGCGGTATCACCATACCCAATCTAAGGCTATATTACAAAGCCATAGTGACAAAAACAGCCACCTACTGAAATTAAAAGAGAAAATAGACCAATAGAGTAGAATTGAAGACCCAGACATTATATCAAGTAACCAAAGCTTCTTGATCTTTGACAAAGGTGCCAATAATACAGACTGGAGAAAAGACAGCATCTTCAACAAATGGTGTTGGACAAATTGGATGACCATATGTAGAAAAATGAAATTAGACCTGCTCATTTTGCCATACACAAAAATCAAGTCCAAATGGATTAAAGACCTCAATACAAGACCTGAAATTCTTTTAGTACTGGAAGAAAAAATACGAGTAGGAGGCACACTCCATGATATAGGACTGAAGAAAAGACTTCCTTTAAAAAAATTAAAAACAGTAGTTCATATAATAAAAGAAGAACTCAATCTATGGTATTTCATGAAGCTAAAAATATTTTGCACAGACAAACATACCATAATCAGAGCCAATAGATTACCCACTGAATGGAAGAAAATATTTGCCAGCTATACCACTAACAGAAGCCTAAATATCTAGAATCTACAAGGAACTCAAAAAACTAAACAATAAAAAAATTGAATAACCCACTCCAAAAGTGGGACAGAGAACTGAATAGGGAGTTCTCAGGGGAAGAATTACAAATGGCTCACACACACTTAAGAAAATGTTCCACATCCCCAAAAATTAGAGAAGTGCAAACTAAACAACTATGAGATTCTACCTTACCTCAGTAAGGATAGCAAACATTGGAAAAAAATTAAATGAAAACAAATGTTGGTGAGTATGTAGAGAAATAAGAGCACTCATTCACTGTTATTGGGAATGTAAGCTGGTACAACCACTATGGAAATCAATATGGAGACTTCTGAAAAGGATGAATATAGAGTTACCAACAGACCTTGTTATTCCCTTACTTGGCATTTATCCTAAAAGTTCCACATCTCAGTTCAGAGATATTTGCTCAACCATGTATATAGCTGCTCAATTCATAATAGCTAAGAACTGGAATCAACCCAGGTGCCCATCATTGAATGAATGGATAACCAAGATATGGTATATGTACACAATGTAATTCTACTCAGCAGTAAGAAAATATGACACAATTATATTTGTAGAGAAATGGTTGAAATTGAACAGATCATTCTAAGTGAACTCACCCAATTACAGAAAGACAATCGTTGCATGGTCTCACTCATCTGCAGTTCCTAACCTGAATCAGCCCAACATGAAAATGTACCTGAATGGCATATCGAGGCATGGACAATAGGGAGGGTAGGGCATGTGGGAAGGGGAAAAGTGGGGTAGAGACACAAAACTGAACCCAAATTGAACTGGTACCATAGAATCCTATAGCCTGGAAGTTAGTCTAAAATGTGGAACCTTCAGGAGGTCCTTTGGGGGAGCTCCTGAATCAAAGAAAATGGTGAAATGGGGCCTAACCTTAAATTTCTCCTGCTTCGCTTTCTTATCTGTCTATTTCTTCTTTCTTTTTCCTTGGCTGTGGCCTGTAAATCCTTGTACCATGATGTGGTTTACATTCACAATGAAGTGTTGATCCTAGATACCTACAAAGTTTCCCAAAACAAGACAGGCTTATGTCAGAGCACTCAATTACCCACCAGAGGTTAATGGTAAATCCTACTGATGAAGACACCATACTCTGTCTGCACAGACCATGGAGAGACCTGGTCAGAATCTGGAAGAGAGCCAGTCCCCAGACAATTAGTCCATCTATTGCAGGAATGTGCTACATGATTACAAGGGGACAGTGGCCAACATCTCTCCAAGCAACTCAAAGTCTAAGTGGTTCAGAAACCAACAACCTGATGTGCTGTTCACACAATTGCAATAGTGGCACACAGTCATGGTAGGTCAATTGCAAGCACTCAGTGGAAAGGTAACCATATCTGGAACTGAGAAACAACTAAGAATCCTATCCAGATAATGATTCTGCTTTCCATTGTCAGGCTCCTACTAATCTTGGGCTATAAAAGGGTCTAGACACTTTAAATTCTCTCTAAATTAATAATGGTTATCCCATTTAACTGGTGCTGATTTCACTCTCCATTGGAGAATCTGATTCTCTTTTTCAGATGGGAGCTGGACCTGAGGAGATAAACAACCCAACATACTCCAGCTGAAACCACAAAGGAATAGGCAAATTTAGCAAGAGTGCTGCTTTCTCCTTGAGCCTGATATCAGCACAAGGGTGAAGATAGACACCTAGGACACTCAACACCTACCAAAGCAGAGATTCAGAGGCTCCTAAGAGCCCATCACTGAAGTATACTTAAAATGCACCCAACATGGCTCAGAGACGTTTGCAGAAGAAGGGGCAGAAATATTGGTAGAGCCAAAAGTTTGGACATGTTGTACAGAAGCATTGCCTCCCCCATTAACTGACTGCTGCCCCCATAATGTGTGGCCGACAATTCCCATTGGGTTGATTTGCATTCCCACCAAGGAAAGCCTCTTCAGAAAAGGAGCAGGGAGGAGGGAAAGGATGGTACTGTTTACATTCAAAATATGTCCATGTCTAATAAAAATAAGTTTAAAAATTAGGGCTGAAAAGATGGCTCATCAGTTAAGGTGCTTGCCTTTAAAACCTAACAACCTGAGTTCAAGTCCCAAGTATCCACATAAAGCCAGATGTTCAAAGTGGTACATTTATCAGGAGTTTGTTTGCAGCAGCTGAAGGCCCTGACACACTTCTCTCTGTCTTTCTCTCCCTCTTTCTCCCTCTCTCTCTCTTCCTCTCTCTCTCTCTTTCTTTGCAAATAAACAAGTAAAATATTCTTAAAAGCAAAACCAAAATCAAAAAAGTAACTAGCTGAAGTACAGGAAATATTACAAATCTGTATATTTAAAGTTTCAACATACTGTTCTCACAAAAATAAGTAAAGTATAGTAATATCAGCTTTTATTTCCAAATTTCTCTTTACTGGTGAAAGAAAATCCAATTCAGTGTGATTATACAAAATAAAACTATAGACTCTAATAAAATAAGTCATTGACTCACCAAGATAAAACATCTGAAACAACACATATAATTATCTAATAACAAAAGTTAAATCAATGAAATTATATTTTACCATCGCCTAAAGCAAAAATAAAATACACAAACATTTGGATACTGAGTTCAAAAACAGCAAACATTATGATTCTTGAAATTAAGAGTCATAGATACATTCATAGTTCTATATATAACTAAATTACATGAAATGTCATTGAAATACAATTTTCATTAAGTTTTTCTAATTATTTGATTTCTTGACTGAGGAATGTCATGTGGAAAACTATTGATCTGAAAGGAATCACATAGTATTGGGGGAAAAAAGAGAAATATAGTTAAACAGACATAAAGCCTGCCTTATTGTCATTTCTTCTCTCTTCCAAGTGTGTGACTGTAGGAAAACTACTCCTAGTCACCCATCTTCAGAAGAATTATGTGAAACAGGGAAGACAGAAACACATGAGAGACTTAGCACAAGAAAATTCATAGTTTTATGTTAGATTCTCTTTCCTTTCAATGTCTAATGTAAGTGCATATTTATTCAGTCAGTACTATAAATTGTTGAAGTAGTCTAGATTTTGTTCCATACCCAAAAGTTAATGTATTAGTCAGCAAGTGATTTGAATAGATGAGAAAGAATAGCAATCTGTTTTTTGATGCTTCTTATTTTCAAGCTCTTTATTTTTTCCTTTTGGACCACATTTCTAAAAAGTTTTAAAGGTTGGAGATACGGCTTCATAATTATGGAGCTTGCCTGCAAAGTCAAAGGACCCAGGTTCAATTCTCCAAGACCCACATAAGCCAGATACACAAGGTGGGGCATGCATCTGGAGGGTTTTTTTTTTTTTGCAGTGGCTAGAGGCCCTGGCATGCCCATTCTCTTTCTCTCTGTCTCTGTCTCTCTTAAATGAATATAAATAAGTAAATGTAAAAAAAAAATTATCCTCCCTTATGCCACAAATAAGGTCAAATGTGTAAGCCAAGCCCTCACCAAACCCCACCAAAAACCCAACACACACCCATGAACTGTTTGTCTTTTCTGATGCTCATATGATTTTTGGGCCTGCTGAGTTGCACACTCTGCTTCACCCAAACAGCCTCAGTTGGTGAGTAATGAACTTATGAGACCATCAAGGTTTGTATGAAACACAATTGGCCTTAACATACAAATAAAACAATGGTCTGCACATTATTGCCATAGTGATCAAGGTGTCCTATGTGATAACACCACCACTAGCTGGTCTCTCTTCTTTTGTTGTGGCCACCTTACTGCAAGCTGCCAATGAGCCTATACTTCTGGATGTGGCACGTGGCAGGCTTGTTCTTGGTCTGTGATACTTTGACTATAGTAACTGAGTTTTATGACATCTGTTTCAGAGCTACCCAAAAACCTTTCTCAAATATTTCAAATGTATAGGGAAAGGTATAGATTTGTCCTTACTTAAAGCGACATTGAGTGGTCTATTTACATCCACACCCATCTGTGTATTTCACAGGATATCCTGAATCTCATTTCCAGCTTAAGCTGTGACTAGTAACTAGTCCTGGGTTTAAGGGAACATCACATGCATTGTGAATGCTTGTAGAATATATTGACACTAGCCTATATAATTTCCAAGGAAGGACTGGTACCCTGTGAAATATAGGCACATACCTAAGACAAGCAAGTATACAATGGGTCCATAAAATTACCTTTTACATGCCACTCCCTATATTTCTATAGGAAGCAAGGTCCAGATCATTTGTGTTGTAAGAGAAAACCCAAATCAAATTCTCTGATGAGATAGCCAAAGGTTTATTATAAATATGATTTAAATCCAGGGTTCTTAAGTACAATAAAGCAATTGTTACTATGTGACAGGTACATAATCCTGATGATACGTGTGTGTGGCTTTCTTAGAACACACAATGCTTCTTTGCTTGGCCAACAGTTGGTAGTTCAATAGTTCTGCCAACACACTCAACTTTTCAGGTAAGAGTCTTGTGGGAGACAGAAGTCATCAGCAGTGAAAACAGTGGACACTGGAAACCTCAAGTTTGGCCAGACAGACCAAATATTTGAACGAATGCAATAGTGGCATGTATCCTCTGGGGGAAACCAACTGCTCTCTAATTAGACTGAAGGCCTAATCTGTGGGAGGGAATAGGTGCCTGGTACTGAAAACCTAATCAAAACCCTATGACAGGAGAAGTCATGAGCCATAGGGGTATAAAAGCCTACTCTTGTCTGGATAAATGCATATATTACTCTCACCAAATTGCCCTGAAAGCACTACACTTAATGCTCATACTCATATACTAATGTTACTCTCACTTCTGCTTAGAGAAGCTTCTCTTTTAAAATGGCAATAACCACTGCAATGGCCCAAAAGGCAACATAGTGCTGAGAAGAAGGGACAGAGGAGTGTCCAGCATTGAAACATCTCACACCCTCTAAGGCTCAGGGTCCATTTCAGAAGAGGTGGCGAAAAGAATGTAAGAGCTAAAGGAAGGGTACCTCTCCCTACATACAACTGTCTGAATAGAAAGTGGTCTTGATATCTAAGACTTTGCAGTGCCTAGCAATACCCACACAAGACCCTCATAACAGGAGGAAAAAATGATGACATCAAATCAAAAGAGAGACTAATGGACAGAGGGAGGGGATATGACAGAGAGCAGAGCTATGAAGGAGAAAGTGGGGGAGGGGAGGGAGAAGGAGAGGGGAGGGAAGGGTAGTACCATGGTTTGTTGTCTGTAAGTATAGAAGTTGTCAATAAAAATATATATAAATAAAGAATTGCAAAAATATTTTAATCACACCAACTTTTTATTGTTTGTATAGAAGTTTATTGCATTTTATATTTTATAAGTAAAAAATGAACTTTCTAGATGGAAACTAAATATTTTACAAATTTTGAATATGGGGATGATTTCAACTATAATATTATTGTTTCCAAGGGAATTATAAGGGTTTTGTTTCACAATGATTTATATTTTAATAGTTTGTTTGATTTTCACTCCAATGACATTTTCTTTCTCTCGATTTATGTACATTTTCTTCTTCCATGCATACATTATTTCACAGTGAAAACTGATACATTTAAGGAAGCAGACATTCCTTGTGTAATATCTCAGTTTTATTTTCATTTTCAGAAACACAAATACAGCAAGCATTGTTCAGATTTTTTCATACATTAATGCATGTTTTTGTAGATTACTGTTAATAAGGTGGAGTAATAAGCTATTTTCTAAGGCTGTAAAATAATGTTTTCACTCATTCTAGAAATTTCCTTACTTCAGTAGATCCTTCCCTGAATATTTTTCCTAAAGTCCCTGGACTTGAAATCAAATATCCTTAGATTTTTGTCTTCATTTTGTATGAAAATAAAGTTAATGCTATAGATTCTCATTAAGTTAGAGTCACAATGTTTCCATGTTTTAAGAAAAATAAAGATCTCACACTAAATTTTCTTTAAATGTCACTCTGATAGCCCTGAGAGGATAGAAACAGAATGGAGCTAACCAGTCACCATGGGAACTGTAGTATATTGAAGCAAATCCAAGCACTACTTATGCAGATTAAGCCAAATGGACATTAATTGTTTTGAGCTTTTCTGTGAGAAAAAAATGACCTTTAAAATAATATTCAGTTGAAGAATACTTTGTTTAACCAGGTGGCTTTTACTTTATTTATAAATTTCTCAGATACTATTATACTTATTTAAAAACATATTATAGATTTGAGATATGTCTACAGATGGTTAAACATTTAGAGTTTTTTCTGATACTGGCTTTACTTGAAATAAATGACATGAAAAGTTACTAGGCAACTAATTTCCTCAGATTCTAAAATTTAACTGTCTATTGCAAAGTTAAAGTCAATCTCAGTCTGAGCTCTTAAGGATTGCTTATTGAAATTCACTTGTAATAAGATCTACTTTACTATTTGCACTGAATGCTTAGTATTAGCTCTCAGTATTAGCTAAAGATTCGTTATCCCTTCATCTGGATCTCCACCTAATAAGATTACTTCCATATAAGTTTTTATTTTTTTCTCATTTTGTCCTTTAACATACCTGGACCACTTACTAATTCTCAAATGCTCTCTTATTTATTTACATTCATACAAGATAAATAGATAGATTAGATTGATAGAAAGATAGAAGGAAAGGAAGGAAGGAAGGAAAGGTGAAAGAAAGAAAGATGATAGATAGGATTTCTTAAACAATTCAAGACAATTTTCACAAAAGGAGAAAAGTTGCAGAGATATTAGATTGATCAGAATAGGAAGCCCCAGGCTTTACTCCAGACAAACACTATTTTAATGATTCTTGAGAAAATTTCTCTTGTGAAGAAAGGAGAAAAGTAGTTGACAGTCTCCTTCAATGCAGCTGAATGTAAAGCTAGTAAGGAAAATGGGATGTCATCTTGTTAAATCCCTATCTTGTGCTCAGTACCCATAGTCATGAGGAAATACCCCAGATCCCAGCTTCTTTCTGAAAAGGGAGAGAAGAGCACACAACCAATATCCCTTTTTTTATTCAACAGCTGCTCATACATAACCTTCTGTTTCTCTGGATGCAGAATAATCTTGAAACCTAGACTTCTCTAACTACCTAGGAGAGAAGAGAGACGGTGTGTGTTTTCAGCTAGTGATTGGCATAACCCCTCCCTCTAGATCAGCTTAAAGGCAGGGTGCTCACAAATGCAATGGTCATACCATGGTGGAGATTACACAAATAACTGATTTCTGTAAGCCCCCATTTCAGAACAGTCATAGGGTCTGATATGATCTGACTGCATAGGTCTAGTGATAACAGAGAAAGTAATTTGGACCAAAGGCAGCCATAGCTCATCTCCTTTGCTCAGTACCAAATAGAGGAATAAATCACTAACTCCAAGGTTATCTTTGAGGAGACAAAGATCTGACCTTCATATAAAAAACCCACACAGTTTCTTGGAGTTCCCCCAAAACTCTGGCTTTTGTATTCCATATTGGAATGTCTTAGTAAGACTCTGCATACTCCAGCAACTGAATAGCAGTGGCTTCCAGGGTGATGGTCATTTTGTATAAAACAATGTGATTAGTTGCTAGAGACCCTTCCTCCAACTAATTACAAAGAAATCAGGCAAACCAAAATCCCTGATTCTACCTGAGGTGGAGAAAATCTGGAAAGAGAAGCCAATGATGCAACTCATCTGCGGTTTGCACAGGGAACTGGTTTCTGTCTCACTCGTGTTCTAGTTGTCATGCATGTGTATACCATGCACATATACACACTATGCACACTACATTTGCACACATTCACACATTCAAAAATTTTACAGTAAACATAACTCATTTTTTCATAAAATACAAAAAAAAACCTAGAGAAATAAAGCCTGAGGTAATTTATAATCAAAATTCATCAAGAGAGCTACACATGTTAATGCATACCTCTAATCCCAGCACTCCAGAAGCAGACGTAAGAGGAGCATGGTGAGTTTAAACCTGGCCTTGTGCTACAGAGTGAGATTCCAGGTGATCCTGAGCTACAGTGAAATCCTGACTCAAACAAATAAATAATAGCCATCAAAGAGAATCAACTTTTTAAGTACAAGAAAACTATCCTAAAGCGATTATAGGATATATATATACGACACAAATAACAATAGGGAAAAAAACGATGAAACTGAAGAATTTATACTACATGATTGGTAGAATATTACATATTAGTAAACTTCAGAAAATAAAGCAGTATGGAATTTGCATAGATCAGTGAAACAGAATAGAAAGTCTATGACCAAATTCATGCACAATTGATATTTGACTAAGGTGGCAAAATAAAAAACAGTGTAAAGGTATTCTCTTTAAGAAATAGTGTTAAAAAAAAAAAGCAGGACACTCTCATGTGAATGAAATGAGTATTGCATTCTACATCATACAAAAAATAAGATCAAAAGTACACTGAAAATTTGTACATATTATGCAGAACACCGAAAGTCTGAAAAAAAATCAAAGAAGTTTTGTTCTTTTCCCCCTGGATGAATCAATTTTCCCAGTGGTATCAGCAATTATGTCATGCATAAGGCATTAAAAGTAGTGGTAACAAAAGCAAAAATAGTGAACTGGAATGCTATCAAACTAAACTTCTTCAGAACAAAAAAAGTAAACAGACAAAAGAAACAACACATAGAATAGGAGAAAACAATTACAAAAATTTAAAAATTTGGAGAAAAAAATTATGATAGTATTAATATCCAAACTACATAAAGGTTGGCTCCCACTCAATTGTGAAAAAGTTTGATACTATGGTGGAAAATGGAAAGAATACTTAAGTAGATATTTCTTCATAGTAGGCATACAAATGTCCATCTGATATGCAAAATGCTGCTAATTAAATAAAGGCTCATTAAAACCACAACGAAAATGGCACCTAACACCTGTTAGACTGTTACCGCAGTTCTTAGGGTATTACTACTGGAAAATAGACATGTAGTGAGAAGGTTGTGCTCATGGACAGTTTATACACTATTATATTATGTCAATGTATCAAAATATTAAAATAATTCCTATATTATCTAGTAATCTATGTTTTATATTTATTTATGAGAATTAAAATCAGATCTTTGAAGAGGTAGTATATTTCTCTGCTTACTGTTACAAAATTCATAGGTGACAAGAAGTAAATACAACTTAATGTCTATTGACAGACAAATGGTTGAAGACAATGTGTCATTTACATGTGAGGTGATTCTATTCAGATTTGTTAAAGGGGGAAATTTTGTAGTAGAAACATGGATAAACTTGGAAATAATTCTTGAAAGTAATTTGTGGCCTATGAAATTGCAACAATAAACTTAATATTCATTCTTCCTTTTTAAATTTGAGCTCAATACCATTACTATCATGGCATAGAAAGAATTAAAGGTTAGCAGCCACTTACTACTTTAAAATACATAATCAAAGCCGGGCGTGGTGGCGCATGCCTTTAATCCCAGCACTCGGGAGGCAGAGGTAGGAGGATCGCCATGAGTTCGAGGCCACCCTGAGACTCCATAGTGAATTCCAGGTCAGCCTGGGCTAGAGTGAGACCCTACCTCGAAAAACCAAACATAAAAAAAATTAAAAAAATAAAATAAAATAAAATAAAATAAAATACATAATTGTAATAATGTTTTTAAGTATAAGTGTTTAGAAAATATGTGAAAAAAATTAGTTCTTTTAAAATTCAACTTTATTATTCTCTTTAGTGTATAACTAGCCTCTTGGAATGCCCTAATAATTTCAACATACAGATCACATGGAAACTTTGTCATTTTTTTTTTTTTTACTTTCTACTTGTAAGGCTCAAATTAGCTTTCAAATATAGTTGCATTTTTATTTATACATATATTATTCACATGTTTTCATAGGATAGTCATATCAAGTAGGAATAAGCATTCTTTACCATGGAACAGACTGAGACAAAAGTTAAAATAAATCTGCTAAATTGCAGTAGAACCACTTCTAAGTTCAATTTAATGTCTGCTAGAATATAAGGATATTAGGTGCAATTATGGAAATTAATAATTACATATAACTTCTGAAAAAAAGATTTAAATGTGGTTTTAATGTGACACAGACTTCTGGTATATGGGACATTTTGAATATGTAAAGTTTTGTTGTACAATGTGGACTGCATTGGACTGTAGTTACATGAAGTCCATTGTTACCATCATTACAATGTTTCCAGCCTTCTTAAGGAATGCCACTTTATCTTTATTCTCTGAGCATCCTGAAGGCTGTCATAGATAATATATTTAAAGTGGCTATCCACAGGTAATGAGTATCTTAAGGAGGTTATATTTCTTTTAAATGAAGCTTTGGAAGGTAAACAATGGAAGAAAATAAGGTATCATCCCTTATTATGCTTACCGAAATGTTTAATTATAGATCTGACATTCACTCATATTATATTTACCTTTATGTGTCTGCTAAATTTCAGGAGAAATCATTGATTCTTTAGCAGAAACTTTATATCTTGAAGTTTAGCTTTAAAGATTGCTGTTTCTTACTACAGCCTTTCCATCTTCTATTTGAAAGTCTTGCACACATTTATTTCTCAATGAAATTAAGTCTATCTGCTTTAAGCCATATGCTCTGGGTAATACTTCAGAATGATGCTGGCGACTGTAAATGTAAACTAGAATATAAAAATATTTTTTAGTGTATGTCAGAAAGTGTCCTCACATGTATCAGCAGTGGAACAGACCCCAACTAAAACCTACTGGAGACGATATGATCATAAACCTCTCAAGCAGAAAATTGGCAATCACTATAGAAACAATTCCTCAGAAATGTGTTCAACTTTCAAATATCCATGAGACAAAGCCAATGACATTGGCTCTTCTGTCAGAATCCTCTGGAAAGCAAGCCTTGAGAAAAACATAAAAAACTGAGTCACTGGGTGATGGGATACTTCTGTAATAAAACATGTGATAAAAATAAGAACTTCTATTTTGGACACTAAAGAGGATTCAATTAGTCCCAATGCCTTGAGGAAATGTCACGGGTTTGAATGCCATAGGTTATATTAAGATTAAAAACCTGATACTGGGGCTCATTAACTATTCACTGAATGGAAATGTTCCCCTAGCCTTTTGTACAATTCAATGTGATCAATCCTTATCTGGAATTATTCAGAATATCATAAAAATAGTGATGAATGCTTGGTGTCCCTTTGAATGTTCTTTTAAAAAGAATCATTAAGTTTTAAAATATTTAATGGATCCTCTATGTCCTTAAAGTTATGTCTCTCAGATATTTTATTTATTGCTTTACAATGGATTTGTGGTGTTTCTCAAAGATCTGTGAATTAAATGTGTGATTCCAGCCCATAGTACAATTGAGAGATGAAGGAATCTTTAAGAGGTGGGTTTAGTGGAAGGAAGTTAGTTCATGGGGTATGATAGTTTGAATGGATGGTTCCCAATAGAATGAGGAATTGAGGAATTTTATTAAAGCTTCTTGAATTCCTAGCTACCTAGCTGGAGTAGGCTTCACTGAGTGGATCTCTGGGTCCAACCCTAAGGTGTTACTGGGGGAAGATCTGAATTACAGCCTAAGATATGCAGAGCTCTACCCGAGGTCCCTGGAGTGTGTGCTTTTGTTGTTTGTGGTGGTATTTCTCTCTCTTCATGGAATTGTGAAAGGGGGACATCTTCTGCAATTATTTAACTTCCCCTGGATCTGTAAGCTTCAAATGAATCCCTTCTACATCCTGTAAACTGTGTCTGCTTTGGAGGTTCATCCCAGCAATGTAAAGCTGACTATTACAGAACTGGTACCAGTGAGTGAAGTGTTGATGATGCATAATAATATAGAAATGTGGATTTGGGCTTTTGGAACTTTTGTTTTGGAGGAATGGACATGGACTTGGTACTTGCAACTGAAGATACCTTCCAGAGCAGTAAGGTAAGTTTTATGGGCAATTCTGGTAATAATTTGAAAATGCTAAGTACAGAGACAAATGTATTTGGAGGCTTTGCTTATAAACTTTCAAAGGGGAAAAGACTGTAAAGAACTTTGTTGAAACGGTGCTACCAAAAGGCTGGCTGTATTCTACTGCCCATGCCCAATGTTAGGGGTTCAACAAAGTCCTTGAACCCCAAACCCTAGGTTCATGTCTACTTCTAGCCAAATAATTGGACAAAATAAGACTGAGAAGGATAATTACAGAGTAAATTCCAGGTTAGCCTGAGCTAGAGTGAAACCCTACCTCAATATATAGATATAGATAGATAGATAGATAGATAGATAGATAGATAGAGAAGTATAGAAGCAAGGGAAGGAAAATGAATACCCTCATGTGTTCTGAGAGCCCACTTGGTGGGCCTGAAAGAAATACAAAAAGAAAGAAAGAAAAAAAAAAAAGAAAAGAAAACACAAAGAGCTTCTGTCATGAGGAGGCCAAGAATGGGTGAAGAGCCCATGTGGGAAGTAGGGGTCTGGAGGGTACTCCCCTTGTCTCAGCCCAGCTGAGCTGAGATGAGGATGAGTCTTACCAGAATAAAGAGGATCATGAGTGATGAATGGGCTACCAAGAGAAGTTGTCACCCCCTAGTAAATGTATTTATAAGCTTATGGTGGTAGGTCCTACCTTATGGCTCAGGTGAACCAGAGTAACAGCCTATTGGTCTGGGCTAGGGACTGTCTCAGAAAGAGGCTAGCCATGATGCCAAGTTCTTGGGGCTAAACTTGACCAACTACAATGTTAGGATTAAATCCTAGGAAATTAAACCTCCCTCTTAGGAGGGGCCCAGGTTGTTTGTAGAAAAACAGATCTAGGGAAGAGATAATAAGTGAGATCATACTTTGATATCTAGTAAAGTGGAGACTGCAAGGCTACTTTAAGGGGCCCAGTCATCCTAACTGCCTAACAAAGCTACCTGACTCCCTCTCAATATGGAACTGACAAATTTAAGATTTAATGTTGGAAAAAACTCAAGCAAGTTTAAGGTTACTGGCACTGAGATTGGTTGCTAAAGCTGCTATTCTTTTATTTATTTATTTATTTATTTATTTATTTGAGAACAACAGAGAGAGAAATAGGCAGATATAGAGAAAGAAAATGGGCGCCCCAGGGCCTCCAGCCACTGCAAACGAACTCCAGATGCGTGCACCCCTTATTATGCATCTGGCTAACGTGGGTCCTGGGGAATCAAGCCTGGAACCGGGGTCCTAAGGCTTCACAGGCAAGCACTTAACTGCTAAGCCATCACTCTAGCCCTAAAGCTACTATTCTTAAGGAGATATTGCCATTATTAGAGAAGATCTCCAAACTACCTTACATTGAAACAATGGGATATATGCCTGAGGAAAGACTGAATGGTAAAAATGCAAATGTTGAGATGACTAAAAAAGAGTCTGCTATTCAAAGTCATACTTTATTTCATCCCTGAATTAAGAATATGGCTGTGTTCTGCATGCCTGGTATTGGATTTGGAAGCATGGAAAATACATGAAGTGAGTCATGAAGTTCACATGGTTCCAGGAACCATTGCTGAATTGTGGCAAAAAGGCAGGGTGTGATAACCCTGATAGGCCAGTGGAGCCATTAGAAGTTGGAACATGATTTGCACGGAGACCAGAAGATGTTTTGGATATACAAGGACTGTGCAAGGTCTACCATAGGATACTGTTGGCTTGTGATAGAAGTTTTCCCTGGCTGCTCAGCACAGCTGGACAGGCAGATTTGGGAAATCCAGAGACTGTCAGTCACTGGTTATGATAGCAAATTTAAACTACAGATGTTGGATGTTATGCCTTATAGCAGTTTGAAATGTTTACTTTGTGCCTTTATATATTGAAAGTATGTAAATTGTTTTGATTTTACAGAACTCCTAGTTAAGAAACAGTCTTAAATCTCAGATGAGACTTGGGACTTTGAAACAATCTTAAAGTTGGTAAAGATTATGGGACCTTTGAAGCTGGACTAAAAACAATATACAATGTGAGATGGTTATGAATCTAGTGGTGCCAGGTGTGGAATGTGGTACTTTTAATGGATGTACCACAATAGATTCAGGAGTTTTATTGAAACTTCTTGGATTTCTAGCTATCTGGATGGAGAAGATGTCACTGGGAAGGTCCTGGGGTCCAGCCATAGGGTGCTACTGGGGGCAGATCTAAATTCCTACCTAATATGTAGAATGTTTGAGCTATGCCTAAGGTTCCTGGAGTATGTTTGCTTATGGTGTTGGTGGCGGTATTTTTCTCTCTGGGTGGACCTGTGAAAGGGAACCATCTTCTTCTACCATTATGGAACTGCTCCTGAATGTATAAGCTTAAAAAATAAACCCCTTCTTCCTCCCATAAACTGTGTCTTGTATGGAAGTTCAACACAGCAATGTGCTGCTGACTACAATATGGGGTGATGCTCCTGGAGGATATATTGGGGCACTGAATCCCCTGTTTCTTTTTCTTCTACTTTTGGGTGGGTGTGGAGGTAAAAAATCTGTAATATTCATCTTAATTGTCAACTTGAGAACATTTACAACCACTTAGGGAAACAAACCTTTGGGTGTATCTATAAAGACAATTCTAAAAAAGATATAACTGAGGGGCAAAGACTCACTTTGAACACACACACATATGGCAGGGTTCCAGGGGCTGAGTTCTTGGACTGAACAAGAAGGAAAAATTATGTGGAACATAACATTTGTCTCTCTTTGTTTCATGACTGCTGAGGCAATGTGATGAGCTGCCCCATACTGCTGTCTGGAGTTCGTTTTCAGTGGCTGGAGGCCCTGGCGCGCCCATTCATGCCTTCCCTTGTATGAGAATAAAGAATGAAGTTCAGCACAGCTTTCAGTGAATCCATGCAGCTTTTTATCCAGTGCCAGAGACCTGAGTGGGATCATCTGGACTCCAACAACAATAAATAGAATACTCCTTTCCCTCCAGTTTTGCCAGCTATAGTACATTTGGCCTGTAACTTGAGCTTGCTATTCTCCAGACTACTGATTTCCTAGGAAAATGTCCCATGGTCTTGACATCTCATACTTCCTAGGGTCTTCATTGTACCTTAATCTTCATCATCCCTGCTGCAATATCCTATCAGGGCCTCCTTGTATGAAATCCAACCTGCCGCACATTGCCTAACCTCAGTAGCTTTTTGAAACCTTGAGGCAAACTTCCATAGCCCTTCACTCTTGTACCCTGCATACCTGCAGACTTAGTACCATGTGGATGATACTCTATGCTCTGCTTCCTTTCATATCAAATTGTCTTCCATCTGTGATAGAAATGCTTGTTTTTCCTAAGTAAAACTCACCAACAAAAGGGGTTTCTTTTGTTGTTGCTTATGCCTGTTAAGTGATTCCTCCATCTGTGAGGTATAGCCCAGCTCCTACACTGTGATTTTTTTAAAAGATAATACAATCTAGGATATCCTACCAAGAATCAATAACAACTATTTATAAAATGTGTTTAAAAGCTCAAGTTTATAATGTGTAGAAATTAACTAAAATTCCATTCATTTCTAGAACTATAAATGTCATCAATTAGCATTGATGGATCAAACAAATACCATGGGCATACTTAGGATACACAGGTTTCTCAAACTTTGCATTGGTGGATTTCTTTGGAGCCATGGTCCATTCTTTGATTAAATAAGAACTTATAATTTGATTAACTCTCATTTTTGAAGTCTATAAAATATATGAAAATGAAACTGATTCCATGGGAAATATTAAGATATGGTTAGTGTCGTGTTTGAGGGCATAGGATCATGTTGAAGGTTCTAAAAACAAAACCAAAAAGAAGCCTTATGAATAATGGGTAAAATAGGAGTAGGCATTGGTGATTAAAATATGTTCATTTCAATCGTTTGCAAACTCTTATGTCTGTATAAAAATTTATTTCTAAAAACAGTAAGCAAATCTGTAGTCACTGGATCTCAACCACAATTTATAAGAGGTTTTACTCATTTAAGAAAAGAAGCACATATTATTGATATTAGTACACATACTTAATACATTTTACAAAATTAGTTTATTGAATATAATTAGGTATGTAGTCTTCCAATCCCAACACACTCATAAATTTGAACAAAATCTATTAGAATGAAAATGATAACCAAGAATACATCTGCAGCAATAGAGTATATATGGTGATAATAAATTTCCTCCAAAGCTGATTAGGTTATAAAGAAACAGTTTCCTTGATGGATTAATCCAAATTTAGGTGCATTGAACATGTAGTTTTCACAATAAAATGGAGCTATGAAGCTCAGGAGCAGAAGTACTTTGCCAACTTGAAGTATGCTTCTTATTGAAAAATCCATTGACCAGCTGCTTTATCACAAATAAATCCTATCATATATTTCATAGTTTTATTCTGTTTTGTAAAGCAGATTAGAATGGTTAAGACACTTGAGGTATAACTTTGAATTATATTCTTGCAATTCTTAAAATGGCATTTGCTTTTAAAGAGCAGTTTGAAAGATATAACTAGCAAGATTATTTGGGGAAACTTCTTTATGCTCATGAGTATCCATGATTTTCTTTCTATATGTTTTGCCATCTCAATCTGGCCACTTTTCCACCAATTTCACACTTAAGATGTACTTTCTTTTATCAGTTCTTCGTCTCTCCAAACTTAATGAATTTTTCTTAAGCTTCTGTGTCTTAATGCACCAAGTTCAATTTTGAAAAGCCTACGGCGTGAGAATAAAGACACCAAAAATAATGGAAAATAATTTTAAAAGCAGTTAAATAGAAGATATTCCTTATTTTAGAGAATTGTAATTTAAACTTCAAAATAATTTTGAAAAAATCATGTTAATCTCTCTTTCCTATTAAAAGAAGTCATCAGCATTGTGAGACATATTTTGAATGAGAAAGGTACCAATCTACATTTTTGGAAATATTTGGAAATAAAAAAGTGATTTCTGTCACAATGGAAAAGTTATGCTACAACTCATTCTCGGTTTTAGAGTAATTTAAATTAATATTTTATGTTAACCCTACATTTCCAGCCATTGCACATTGTAACACCACTATGCAGTATTTGTCAAAGGCAAAATGAAAAGTAGAAAAGTCATACTCTTAAGCAGCCTATGTTCCACACTTGTGCCTCTTCATCAAAGAATATCTTATAAACTATAGTAATCTAAACATTTCAGTGCAACATAAAACTTCTTTAAAAAAAAAAAATCTTGCAATCACAGTATCAGACCATGGTATCCTGAGGCAAAAAAAATAACTCCCTAATCCCCTAGACTTCAAACTTCCTACACTTTCTTTCTTTCTCATGCCATATGTTTATGATATGTTTGCAGTGGTCCTGCTACACATTATTCTAATTCTAGCCCACAGGCTAAGGCTCAGCTACTTTTGTGTGTCTGGATAAGGTGGTATCTGGAGAGTGGGACATGAGTCTTCAGGCTTCTCAAGCCAGCACCTTTAGGCTACTCAGGCCAACATCTGAATCACTAAGCCATCTCTCCATTCCAACCTTAATTCTAATAACCATTGACTTTCACACAGCTGTGACTCCTAGTGGCAAGGAAAAAAAAATGTTCCACTCATTTCTGTGCAGAAGGAATAACATAGATAGATGATAGACAGATAGATAGAGAAAGGAGAATCTCCTGGAAGGTTGCAGCCAGCTAGCCTGGAATTCCCAGTGGTGAGTAGTAAGACCTTGCCTTAAACAAAGTGAAAGATAAGATACATCTGAAGTATTTTCTGAACTTCACATGCACACAGTGACATGCATGCACTTGCATTCACACACCTCACATATATATACACAGAAAAATATTTTATGTGTATAAAAATTAACTATAGCTGTAAGATAAATAAATTACTAAAGATTTTTAAGAAAAATTGAAATCGACAATATAAAATAAACATTAAATTTTATTTTGCAATGAATATAATGAAATTTTTCTCTTTTTGTTTTTTGCTTTTATTTCCTGTGACCTATTTCTTTAATTTCATTTTCTTATTTAGAGACAGAGACAGAGATGGAAAGAATGGGTGAACTGGGGCCTCTAGCCATTGCAAATGATCTCCAGACACATGTGTCACCTTGTGCATCTGGCTTTACACAGGTACTGGGAAACTGAACCTGTGTCCTTTAGCATAGCAGGCAGACTTTCTTATTGATTACATCTAAGCATAGAAATCTTTGTATTCTCATTTTCCTCATGGATGTTAGGAAAGTTAAGATAAATTTGAAATTTAATCACAAGTTTTGGTGAACTGTGGGATTATAATATCATGTTTGGTTTCATTTTCCCTGGTGTTAATTTTCTATTTGTATTCAGAATTTCATAGAATTTCATAGAGATTGATGGGTCATTTATTATGAAGAATCTGATAATTCTGCAGATTAAGAAAGGATGAGAAAAAAACAAATCAATTCACATAGAAATTTTAAAAATTCTTCCAAATAACTTATGTTATAAAAAATTTAAAGAAAATTCAAAAAGTCCTAAGAAGAGAATAATGTAAGATACTACATTATTAATGCCAAATATATTCAATAACAATTTCATATAAGCTGAAATGATATCTCAGCAGTTAAATTCACTTCCTGCTCAAGCATGAGGGCCCAAGACCACCAAAATTTGAATCTCCAGATCCCACTTAATCATTGGGAATGGCCATGTATGCCTGTAACCCCAGTCCTGTGAGTGAAAGCAGACTGTGTAATTTCTGGGGCTCATGATCAGCAAGCTCTGGAATCAGTAAGAGAATCTTTCAAGGATAGAAAACCTTGCATGAGTGATGGAGTGGGGTTGGGGGAGAGGGACATGGAACCTAGTGTTTTTCTCTGTCTGTTGCACATAAGCACACTAGGTGATGCATTAGCACATTCACATGCACCACACAAAACATGAACATATAACACCACACATGCTATGAATACACACACACACACACACACACCACAGTAAGTGTATATTTTAACATTTACATTCAAATCATTACCTTTGATTGTTAGGTTGTGTAAACTTGATCTGTTTAGGAATCCACAGACATTCCTCATAAGTGGGTTTCTGAGGTTGCTTCCAGGAAGGATTAACTAATTAATTAAAGGAGGAATCCTTTTCCCAGGGTGAGCCCTTCCCCCAGAGTGGGTGGACCCCTCTCAGAGGGGAGGCTTTATCAAAAGAAGCTCTGGGAAGAAATGTATTCTCATCCACTCCCACCTGGCTGCAGGTGCTGCTTGCTGCTTTCCAGTATGGACCAAAGACCAGCATGGACTGAAGAGCAGCTTCTGTCCAGGATACATCCACCTTCAGGCCTTCAGTGCTGGATTGGGACTACTGAGGCATCCAGCCTCATGGACTGAGCAGCTACCAAGTTCCTTGACTCTCAGGCCTGTAATCTGCTGTTTTTGGACTGTCGTAAACTAATCCAATAAATGCTCTTTTAACACTATTCATTCTATCAGTTCTGTTTCTGTAGAGAACCCTGACTGATACAAATTGTGGTACCAGAAGTGGTTCTAGAGAAACAGAATGGTAAGGATAGATTTCCATAGTGGGATTGGTGCTCTCTGGAGTTGGTTCTCCAACTTTGGTGCCACTACAGACTCTATTGGTAATAAGAAGAGTGCTTTTACTGGTAATAAGGAGGCCACTAATAATCTGTGGTGTGAACTATTTAAATAACTCCATGAGATAAATGTATTTGGTGATCCTGAGTCATATCTTGTGAAGTGCAAGGAATTTAGTGACTGTGTATCTAGAACTTTTGAATATTTGTGGAAAAATAAGATGAATGATGATGCTGGATGGTTCCTTTTAGCACCTCTGGAAAAAATATTGAAAGAAAAGCAGAAGCTCAGAAAGGAAATTTCCAAGCTTAAGACCAACACACATGCTCTGAAGATTTCTAAGGGTCCCCTGGAGGAGAGTCTCCTCACTAGCCAGAACAGGGTTCAAATTGCAGAAAACAAAACCCAAGTTCTCATTGTAAGACTGGCTAACTTGCAACTTAAATACATTTCCCAGCCTCACAGGTTACCAGAAGTTAAAGTGAGGGCACTAATTGGAAAAGGGTGGGACTCTATGACTTGGGATGGGGATGTATGGGAAGAGCCTAAAGAACAAGGGAACATTGAATTGTCAGATTCTGAAGAAGCTGTTTTGCATAAGATTGTGGCCTCCCCTTCTAAAGGGACAGTTGCATCCCCGCCCCCACACCTTGAAGTCTTGCCCACTCCACCCTTGCCTGGGAGAACTAATCCTTCTTTGTCCAGGAACCAGCAATGACCCTCTCTGCAGGAGGTGAGGATGCTTCTCAGTCCCCACCCATCTCTGGCTCTAGGCCTGTAACAAGGCAGAAGGCTAGGCTTGCCCATAAAGGTGAGCTAGAAAGCTTGATGTAAGAGGAGATGAGGTACTTCCCTAAAGAACTTAAGGAGCTTTCTAACTTGTACAGGCAGAAGCATGGGAAATATGTGTGGGAATGCATTTTAAGGCCGTGGGAGGATGGTGGAAGGCATATAAGATTAGATCAGACTGAATTTATTGAAATGGGCCCACTGAGCAGAGGTTTTAGATTTAACTCTGCTGTTCATGCAGTTGGAAGAGGTGCTGAGAGTTTGTTTGACTGGTTAGCTGAAATATGGATCCAAAGATGCCCTACTGTGAATGAGCTCGAGCTGCCTGATATCCCTTTGCTTAATGTTGATGAAGAAATTAAAAGGCTAAGAGAACTTAGAATACTGGAGTGTATTTGCCATATAAACTCATCTTTGCCCCCACAATGGGAGTGTCCAGAAGATGTGTCCTTCAGTAAGACTATAAGAAAAAGATTTGTGAGGGGAGCGCCAGCATACTTAAAGTCCCCCATCATTGGTCTTTTATGTAAAGAGGACATCACAGTGGGAGCCACAGTTGCTGCATTAGGTGATTTAGATACCATGGGTATAACTGGATCTTGGAGTAACAAGGGCCAAGTAGCAGCACTGAATCACCAAAGGCAAGATAAGTGTGTTTACCATAATGGTCAGCATAGGCAAAACAATGCTCTTAACAGCATGACACGTGTAGACCTTTGGTACTCGTTAATTAATCAAGGTGTTCCCGAAGTGAAATAGATAAAAAGCCTACTAAGTTCCTGCTTGACCTGTATAAGCAGAAAATTTCTAGAGCAAAGGAACAAAAGGCCACTTTCAATTATAGCAGCAGAGAATCAAGGTCTCCTAACCAGTTTCCAGACTTAAGCCAGTTTACAGATCCTGAGCCCCTTGATTGAAGGGGTGGACAGGTCCCCTTGAGGAAAGACCCTCCCATAATCCCCAAAAGTTTCAATGTTAAGCTTAGTCCTATCCTTCTTCAGAGGGACCTGCAGCCTTTTGCTAGGGTAACTGTTCACTAGGGAAAAGGAAATAATCAGACGTTTCAGGGCTTACTGAACACTGGCTCTGAACTGACATTGATTCCAGGAGCCCCCAGACAGCCCCATGGCCCTTAAGTTAAAGTAGGTACTTATGAAGGTCAGGTGGTCAATAGAATATTGGCAAATGTTGGACTGACAGTGGGTCCAGTGGGACCCAGAACTCACCCTGTGGTTATTTCCCCCATCCCAGAATGCATAATTGGGATAGATATACTTAGGAGTTGGCAGAACCCCCACAAGGTTTCCTCCCTTGTGGAGTGAGGGCTATTATAGTTGGAAAGGCCAAATGGAAGCCACTGGAGCTCCCTCCAGCAGGGAAAATAGTGAACCAAAAACAGTATCGCTTCCCTGGAGAGACTGCAGAAATTAGTGCCACTATTCACGACTTGAAGGGTGCAGGGGTGGTGGTTCCCACCATGTCACACTTTAACTCTCTTATTTGGCCTGTTCAGAAGTCAGATGAATCCTGGATAATGACAATGGATTATCAGAAATTTAATCAGGTGGTGACTCCAATTGCAGCTGCTGTACCAGATGTGGTTTCTTTACTTGAGCAGATTAACATATCCCCTGGTACCTGGTATGCAGCTATTGATCTTGTGAATGCTTTCTTCCCCATACCTGTCCATAAGGACCACCAGAAGCAATTTGCCTTCAGTTGGCAAGGTTAGCAGTGTGCCTTTCCTGTTTTACCTCAAGGTTATATTAACTCTCGAGCCCTGTGTCATAGCTTAGTTCACAGGGATCTTGATTGCCTGTCCCTTCCACAAGGTGTCACATTGGTCCATTATACTGATGACATTATGCTGATTGGATTAAATGAGCAGGATGTGGCAGCCACGCAGGAGTTGTGGTACAGCATATGCACATCAGGGGATGAGAAATAAATCCATCCAAAATTCAAGTACCTTCCACCTTAGTGAAATTTATAGGAGTTCAGTGCCATGAGGCTTGCAGGGATATTCCTTTTAAGGGGAAGGATAAGTTGTTGCATTTGGCCCCTCCTACCAGAAAGAAAGAAGCACAATGTCTAGTGGGCTTATTTGGATTTTGGAATCAGCATATTCCTCACTTGGGTATGTTATTCCGTCCCATATACCAAGTGACTTAGACAGCTACTAGTTTTCAGTGAGGCCCAGAACAAAAAAGGCTCTTCAACAGTTCCAGGCTGCTGTGCAGGTTGCTCTGCCCCTTGGGCTGTATGATCCAGCAGATCCAATGGTACTTCAGGTATCAGTGGTTGATATGGATGTCATCTGGAGTCTTCAGCAAGCCCCCATAGGTGAATTACAGTGGAGGCCCTTGGGATTCTGGAGCAAGGCCCTGTTGTCATCTGCAGACAATTATTCTCCCTTTAAGAGACAGCTCTTGGCCTGCTATTGGGCCTTAGTAGAAACTGAACGCTTGAGAATGGGCCATCAAGTTACCATGCTAAACAAGCTTCCCATTATGAGCTGGGTGTTATCTGACACCCCCAGGCCATAAAGTTGGACTTGTACAGCAACACTCCATCATCAAGTGGAAGTGGTTTATCCATGATCAGGCTCGAGCTGGCCCTGAAGGTACAAGTAAGTTACATGAGGAAGTTGCCCAAATGCCTATGATTGCTACTTCTGTTACAATGCACCTATGGCATCATGGGGTGTGCCCTATGACCAACTGACTGAAGGACAGTATACAAAAGCATGTTTACAGATGGTTCAGCACATTATGTGTGCACTTCCCAGAAGTGGACAGCTGCAGCATTATAGCCACTTTCTGGGACAACTCTGAAGGATTGTGGTGAAGGGAAGTCTTCACAATGGGCAGAACTACGAGCAGTGCACATGGTTGTGCATTTTGCTTGGAAGGAAAAATCGCCAGATGTGCCGTTATACACTGATTCATGGGCTGTGGCCAATGGTTTGCCTGGATGGTCTGGGACTTGGAAGGAACACAATTTGAAAATTAGTGAGAAGGACATTTGGGGATGGTGTATGTGGATAGAACTTTCTGAATGGGTAAAGGATATAAAGATACTTGTGTTTCATGTTAATGGTCATCAAAAGATGACTTCATCACAAGATGACTGGGCACTGTTTATGGTATGTGAGTGTTTACTGCACAAAAGCTTTTTATCTCCATGAGATCCCACTGGTTGAGTGAATGTTTAATTTTCTATGCTATTAGGGTATTTTTCAGGATGCCATTTCCTCACTCCTATATTGTTAAGATTTACCCTTATTTTTTTTCTTACACTTACTTATGAATTTCACATCTTATATTCATTGAGATCTTTAATCCATTTGGAGTTAATTTTTATGCATGGTGAGAGGAGTGGGTCTAATTTCATTTTTCTGCCTGTGTTTATCCAATTTGTTCAATACCATTCTTAAAGAAGCTGTCTTTTTTCCTACTTGCATTGTTATCTCTTTTGTCAAAGATCTATTACTTGAACTAAAGGTCAAGTCTTGAATTCTGTTCCATTGGTCTATAATATTATTTTTAAGGTAGTGCCATGCAGCTTTTGTTACTATGGCTTTGTAGCATAGCTTTAGATTGGGTATGGTGATGCTTTCAGTGGTGTTTATTTTGCTGAGGATATTTTTGTATATTTGAGGCCTTTGGGCATTCCATATACATTTTGAGATTGCTTTTTCTTTTTAAAAAACTTTAAAAATATATTTTAGTTATTACTTTGAGGGAGAGGGAGGGAGAGAAAGGTGTATAGAGAGAAATATAATGGGTGATCCCAGGCCTCTAGCCACTGCTTATGCCACCTTGAGCACCTTGCTTACATGGGTACTGGGAAATTAAGCCTGAGTTCTTAGGTTTACCAAGCAAACACCTTAAGCACTAACCCATAACTCCAGTCCAAGATTATTTTTCTATCTCTGTGAAGAATGGTGCTGGGATTTTTATTGGTATTGCATTGAATCTTTAATTGCTTTTGGTAGAATAACCACATTCACAATATTAATTCTACTTATCCAGGGGCATAAGATATCATTTCATCTTCTGATGTCCTCCTCAGTTTCTTTGTTGAGTGGTTTTACGTTTCTATTATATAGGTCTTCCACATCCTTTATTAGTGTTTTTCCAATGTATTTGATTGTGTGTGTGCATTGAAAATGCTACAACCTCACTGATTGCTTTCTCTGTATATTTATCTTTTGCTTATAGGAAGGCTACTAATTTTTTGTGTTGATTTTGCATCCTGCCACTTTGCTGAAGTAATTTATTACCCTTAGACATTTTGTAGTAGAGACTTGCTGATCATTAATATATAAGATCATGTTATCTAAAAATAGGGCTAATTTGACATCTTCATTCCCAATTTGTATCCCCTTTATTTTTTTCTCCTGTTTTATTGCTTGGGTTAGGACTTCAAGTACTATGTTGAAGAACAGTGATTAGAGTGGACACCCTATCTTGTTCTTGATCTTAGTGGGAACTCCTTGATTTCTTCCCTATTGAATACAATTTGGGCTTCAGGTGCTTTGTATATTGTTGGGCCCTGAAAGGCCCAGGTGTGAGGCCTAGTGGAACTTCCTATGCCTAGCTAAAGTTTGGTGATCTGCCTCTGGCCAGACGTGACTCAGCAAGACACCTAATGGCTTCTTGCCTGCTACTTCCACATGGGAGTTAGAATTATCATTTCAATAGTCACAGTTTACTATTGGCCTTTACCTTTCCCCACCGTCCTAAAATCCCCACCTTCATCCCCAACATTATATAGGCAACTGCTCATAGCAATAAATCGAGTTCCTGCTTCGACAAGACTCCCTACTCAGTGTGGTTTTTCTCCAGTGGCCAGGAGAGGTCTGAGTCGTTGGACGCTCATCTCCTCCTCAACCCCTTGGGAGGAACCAGCAGGCCTGGTCCTTCCCTCAGCACTACCTGCCCCCACTGGCGGAGCCCAGCAGTATATTGTCTCTTATGTTGAAATATAAACCTTCATGTCTAGTCTCTCCAGCACTTTGATCATGAAGTGCTGTTGTATTTTGTCAAAGACCTTCTGCCTTCTATTGAAATGATCTTGTGTTTCTTATGTTTATTTACATGCTGTATTATGTTAATCCATTTCCATATGTACAACCATCCTGCACACCTAGGATGAAGCCTGCTTGATCCAGGTGCATGATGATTTGGAGGTGTTGTTAAATTCAGTTTTCAAGGATTTTGTTCAGGATTTTTGCATCTAAGTTCATCTCATATATAGTAACAAATCAGTTCAAAACCACAAGTGCTATTGATTGGAGAGATCTAAAAGGCCCCTAAAACAGACAGCCTTCTGTCAAAGCACTTGATTACCTGCCTCAGGTAAAGGTAAAACTTGATTGCTAAAGACACCACATGCTGTTAACACAAAACATTGAGAGATCTGGTTGGAATCAGGAAGGAAGCCAGATCCCAGAAGGTTAGCTCTTATAATACTGAAAAGCACTACATGAAATAAAAATGGCCTACAATACAGTGAGCAAGCAGAGGACACTGCTATAGAAAATCAACCAGCTTGACAAGATGTCTACACCTGTGTAATAGTGGCACCCACCCTAGGTGGGTAGCCAGTGACTTTCTGATTTGCTAAGGGATCTGTTCAATGGAAAGAAATAGCTGGAACTAGGAATCAAGTCATAACCCTATGAGGACCAAGATTATGGACTCAATCAAAAATCTCTCACTAATTTTTGGCCCAAAGAGAGGTTACACCCATCAAAATCTCTCTCAATTAATAATGATTATCCGTTTTAACCTATACTGATCTCACTCTCCATTGCAGCATCTGTTCTTCTTTTCAAATGGCAGTGAGAGTTTAGAAGAAACAGGAAAAGCCTACTTCCTTCCTTGTAGGAGATGAACCACCCCTCTTACATCAGCTAGGGCCCAGGTGAAATCACAGAGGGATTGAAGAGATGAGCAGAGTGCTGCTTCCATGGTGAGCCTGAAAACCTACATCAGGGTGATGGAGACAGATACTGAGGATATTCAAAAGTTCCAAAGCAGAATCTAGAAACTGTTGTGAGCACAACACTGAGCCCCCCACCCCCCACCCCCCACACACAAACACTCATAATGGCTGACTGCTGCTCTCACAACTCATAACTCACAACCTTATGGAATGGGGGCAAAGCAAAAGGAAATGATGGTACCAACATATGATGTGTACGTACAGAGTTTCTATGTAATAAAAAACAAAAAGGCTTAGAGAAGTGTTTTCTTATATTATTCTCTGTGAGCAGTTTCTATGTTTAAAGCATGTAAAATATGGATTAAATCTTTTATTTTGAATAGATATGAGTTAAGACTTTTAACTTTAAAAGATTCCCCTATGATGTTATGATTCAATACCAGTTAATACACCTGAAGTTCTCAGTCAAATCTATTAAACTTATGTGAACTGAGTACATAAAGGAGTGCATTTTTGCTTATTTCCTTCCAGAACATATCATATTGTATTAACATTGTTCATTTATCATTCTGTTATCAATATATCTCAAGGTCTCAGTGGGTCAATGTCTTCTTTCAACTGGCACTACCAATTTGTATTGATATTTATTAAAATTGTATAAAAATGCTCACTGATTTTTTTGACTAAACGAAGCACAAATGAAGAATACATAATTCTTAGACATGTATTGATGCTTACTCAATATTGCTATTGTCTTTAAGACTATTCCTACTTTGGGCTTTTTAAGTCTTACCATCACAGATTAAAGTGTGAAGTTAGGAAAGTCTTTCAATGCCTTAAAAACAGAAAAAGGATTCACTGCTCAAATTCCTAATTGATTATCTTCAGACAAATGCTGGAATTTTCCTTGGGCTTACTAATTATTATTCAGGAATGAAAATACAAACTACAATTACCATAGGTAGTTATTGACAGCAAACATTTCATCCATCCATTTACCTCACATTCACTTTTTTAGTACGTATTGTTTAAGGAATTAAACAATACTTTGAATGAATCACTCTATACTCCACCATTTGCATCATATACAAAGCCAACTTCCTTATTGTAGAGATCACTTTCTAACAGAAAGCAATAAAATATTTTCCTTAGGCCACATTAAAATATTATGAAAAATTTCTGACATATAGAAATAAGCATATTGAGTATGGATTTTTTTTCTTTCTGATTTTTATATAAAAGCATCATAGGGGCTAGCAGTGACCCTGCTGGAAAACATATCTCATTATATTTTATTTTTCCCAATTAATTGAAATGCTGACTTGCTGAAGATGCTTTAAAATAAGTCAAATTTGACAATGTTATTATTAACTAGTTATTATTATTATTTTGTATTAATGTCCTCAGAATACATATACTTAAATATATAGCTATTAATAAAATCATTTTATTAAATTAGCAGCATATTACATTTGGAGGGTTCTTAAAACTGATTTCATAATGAATTCAGCTTGAAGCTACTTGTTTTCTAGGAATGATTATGTATTCTTTTCAGCTCATATTTCATAATAAATACATGCATCACAAAATAGCACATTTGTTCCTTTTTTCTTGCCAGAGTTACTTAAGCATTGCTTTTTTTTCTTTATGCAAATACAATGGTTACTTTAAATGGTCAGCATTTCTGTGTATATTTAAGATTGTCTCAATAAGTTCTATCTCTATAGAGCTCCTCATTAATGCTAATAAAGCAGATTTAATTGAAAGGGTTCAAAAGAAGACTATGTTGACCTGAGTGATTTGAGAGTGGAGTTGTGCATTTCAAGTTTTTAATTGAGCTAGAAAGAAAGCAAACAGATAACATAGCGCAATGATGCCAGTGATGAGAAACAGTAGCTGGAGGCTGTCTCTAAGAGCCCACAAACTTGTATCATGGTGTGCCAATGCTGCACCAGCCCTTGAAATGCTAACTGAAATGGTGCCAAGGCATTAATGAGAAAGTAAGTGAAGGGATATGGGGCCAGAGAAAATGATTATATTTGTGAACTTCAAAAGTCTTTGATTGGAATCTAAATTAACAAGTCCCACTGAAGGTGTAGGATTTTATTTTTATGTGGCTTAATTTTATATATATATATATATATATATATATATATATATATATATATATATTATTAAGAAATATAATGTTTGAACTATTTTGTTTCTTAGGTTTCAATTAAACATGACCCTGATGTAGATTCACCAAACAAGGAGTGAAATTACACATTAGAAAATGACCAAGCAAAATATAATATGCACATACTTAATTATGCATTAAATAATCAACACAATTTGTACAGCCCAAAGGTAAAGGCACAAGAAAATATTTTTAATAATAATTTAATAATTACCTTGCATTTATAATACTTTTAGGTAATGTATGGCTTAAATGTCATCTTTAAGATTTTTGATTGGTGATTAAAGCTTCTATAGCATTAGAAAATTGTCTACTCTATTATTAATAATATGTTTAAAAAAGACTCAAGGTCATTTATTTTGTGGCTCAGATTTGACTGTAACTTGGTTCTTTAGTTCTTGCTAATCATGTCTTCTATCCAGCCACCTCTATTCCATCTCATTTCTGCCTAAGACTAAGCTATACTAATACAGTGTATAATGCTGTATTATAACATAACATAAAGTTATGAAGTCTTAGTGTCCTTTAAGTGCTCTCTATTCTTCCAGTTTCATCCAAAATAAAAAGATAATCTTGAAAACACTGAATTACATGTCATTTGGACATATTTAATTATATTGCCCTGTGGTTTTGAGATAAAATTGAAAATATGTTCCATGTAAGGTGAACATTCCCCTTAATGCAAGAGTCTCATGAGAGGAAAACTGTGCTGGAATCAACCCAGATGTTTATCACTACAAGAATGGATAACTAAGATGTGGTATATCTACACAATGGAATTCTACACAGCAGTAAGAAAGAATGACAAAATGAAATTTGAGGAAAAATGGTTGAACCTGGAACAGATCATTGTCAGTGAACTTACCCAATCACAGAAAGAAAATCGCCTCATAGTTTCACTCATCTACAGCACCTAACCTGAATCTATCCAAGATTCTGACATATCCAGCAAGCATCTCGAGGACTAGACAATAGGGTGGGTGGGGAAGGAGGAAAGGGAAAGGGAGGGGGTGGGAGACACAAATCTAGACCCAAACGGCAATGGTACCATAACATTCTACATCCTAAAAGGCAGACCAAATGGTTGAACCTTCACCAGGCCCTTAGAGAGAACACCTGAGCCACAAGACACTGGAGAGGGTATGATGAAGACTGATCTTAATCTTCTACAGCTTCTCTCCCTCTGTCTTTCAGTCTCTCTTCTCTCTCTTTTATATTAGTTATCTTTTTCTTCCTTTTCTTAGTGGGCACTGATCTGTAAACTCCCAGTACTAGCATGTGGCTTCCATCCACAATGAGCTTTTGGTCAGGGAGACCTAGAAGGTTTCCTAAAAGAAAGACAGATTTCTGTCAGAGTAGTTGATGACCCACCAAAGGCTAGTGGTAAGACCCTACTGCTGAAGACACCATATGCGGTTGACACGTAAAATGCAATGTGATAGCCGGAAGCTGGAAGACAGTCAGTCCCCAGACAGTCATGTGTCTAGTGCCAGAAGTTGCTACATGGGCAACTGGTGGAAAATGACCAATATCTGTCCAAGCAACTCATGGTCTAACCTATTTAGTAGCAAATAACCTGTGGCAATGCTCACACAAGTACAATAGTGGCTCACTGCCATGGTGGGAAACCAACTGCTCTTGATTTGGCTAACTGATCCCCTCAGTTATACGGGACCTATAGCTGGAGCTGGGAAACAAGTCAGAACCATATCCAAACATGAGCCTGCTCTCCATTTTCAAGCTATCGCCAATCGTGGGCTACAAGCGGGCATACACCTATTATGTTCTCTATAAAAAAATAAGGATTATCCCATTTGTCTGGTGCTAACTTTACTCTCCTTTGGAGAATCTGCTTCTCTTTTTCAGATTTATGCAGATCCTAAGGAGAGAACAAGCCCATCATACCTCAAAAGGATTCTAGCTGAAACTGAGAACTATGGGCAAAACAAGCAAGGGTGCTGTTCTCTTGGTGAAATGGGTACCAGCACAAGGGTGCAGATTGACATAGAGAACAATCAACTCCTACCATATCAGATATCCAGAGACCCAGAGGCCCCCATCACTTTCTCACTGAAGCAGACCAAAAATGAACCCAACATGGCTCAGGGAAATTTTGTGGAAGAGGGGGCAGAAAGAATGTCAGAATGGGTCATCGTATGCAGAGACATTTATCCTACCCAAAACTGTGGGGTAACTCCACAATGCATGACCCATACCTCAACAAGGAGGGGCCAGGGGGAGTACATGGATGAGCCTAACAATGGTACCAACTTGAATGTATTCACTGAGTACAAAATTTATTAGTAAAAAAAATTAATAAATTAAAAAAAATTTAAGTGAAAAAAATAAAAAGCACAAAAAAAACTAGTAAGATGAGCTGATCTAGGTACATATTGGCCTTCACATTTCAGACTGAATAGAAAAATCACCTATTCAGCAGGAGAGACCAGTTTTGATGATTCATCATTCATTTACTATATTGTAGGGGTGTACACCCTGTATCCATAGGCTGCATGCCAGTCTCATGGAGCCAAGGATAGCTATTAATGGAACTCAACACACTACTGTAAATTTACTTAAAACATTGTGAGATTGTTTTTACTTTTTTGTGTAAAGTTCTCAAATGTGAACTTTGTAGATCATGATGTATTGCAATTTCAAAATACTGAACAGATTTTAAAAGAACAAAAAGAAAGTCCTATCTAAACATAAACTCGCACTCTAAACATAAACTTGCAACTTTAAAATCTGAACTATTTTCACATAATTCCTTAACATATTTATTATTTTCATATGTAGTGTCTATTTTACATGTAAAAGATTGCTTATTTCAACAATATTAGTAGACATATTTTCCATAAACAGGTATAACAAATTATTATGTATAATGTGGATTTACTTTTTTACAGATACAATACATATTATTAAATAATATCAGTATATTTCATGATTTAGGCATGCTTCCCATGTTGGTGAATTTTATTAGGTCTACTTTTTCCCAAATTAATACAAACCCTTTGGGCTGGAGACATGGCTTAGTGGTTAAGGCATTTGCCTGTGAAGCCTAAGGACCCAGGTTCAATCCCTCATTCTCCACGTAAGCCAACTGCACAAAGTGGCACAAGCACTTGGAGTATATTTGCAGTGGCTGGAGAACCTGGCATACCCATTCACTCTCTTTATTTCTATCTGCTTCTTTCTGCCTCTATCAAATAAGTAAATACATATTTTTAAAAAATACAAACCAGCTTCCTGATTGAATGACCCCTGTGTCCCCAATGCACAGATCACCTGCTCCAGAGGGTGTGCATGCAGAGTGATTAGTCCATAACTACTAGCTCCTTCTCCACCACCCAGATCCCTGGCCTGGTATCCCTTCTCCTGGCTTGGGGCTGCCTGGACCCTGTATACATGCTGCTAAAGAAAGCTTCCCTGATTTAATTGTCCCTTGGTCCCCAACTCCAAGATCCCCTGCTACAGAGGTGTGTGCACAGAGGTAGTAGGCCATAGTTCCCAGTTCGTTCACCTCCTTCCGTTTTCCTGGTCCCTGTACCCCTGTTTCTGGCTTGGGGCAGCCTGGTCCCTGTGCACATGCTGCTGAAGCAGGCATTTTGCTCTCCCTTCCTGATTGATCTGCTTCTGGGTTCCCAAACCCCAGCTCCCCTGCTCCAGAAGCCAGGACTCCCAGTATGTTCCCCACCTTCCAGTTCTCTGGTCCCTGTGTCCCTGTTGCTGGCTTGGGATGGCCTGGACCCTGCATGTGTGCTGCAAAAGCAGACCTTTTACTCTGGCTTCCTGATTGACTATCCCCAGCATCCCTAGACTCCCTGTTCCACTGAGCCAGAGAGTACACTGGCCAAGGTGGGAATTGGCATCTTGTCCCTGAAATCCAGGCCAGAGGCATAGTGAAAATATTCACCAAAATTATTGAAGAAAAATTTCCCAGTCTTGTAAAAGAAATGCCCATTCAGATACTGGACACTCACAGAACACCAAACAGACAGGACAAAAGAAAAATCTCTCCAAAGAACATCATAGTTAAAACTTTTCACAATGAAAACAAAGAGAAAATGCTAACAGCAGTGTTGCAGTAAGGTTTGCATTGCTGGCAGAAATCATCCAACCAAGAAACACTTTTGGGAAAAAAAGGATTTATTTTGGCTTACAGACTTGACACTGACAAGATGAAAATGGCTATAATACCCATAAGTTTGCCCCCAACAATACACTGACTCCAGGAGGCATTAATTCCCAAATCTCCATCAACTGGGAACCTATCATTCAGAACACCTAAGTTTATGGGGGGCACTTAAATCAAACCTTCACAAGCAGCAAGAGAGAAACAATTGACTACATACAAAGGAAATTCCCATCAGAATTACCTCAGATTTCTCAATGGAAGCTCTGAAAGCCAGAAGGACCAGGAATCAAACACTTCAAAGTCTAAACAACTGCAGCTTCCAATCCAAACTATACTACCCAGCTAAAGTATCTCATAATAGATGATGAAAGAAAAGCTTTGCATGAAAAAAGTCAACTCTATGATTATTTGAACACAAAGGCAAACCTACAGAGAATGCGTCAGGGAATACTCCACAGAGAAGAGTCAAAAAACAAATAGTAAGAGCCTACAAGATGATCACAATAACAAAAACATGAAAAGCTCAAAAAAGTACAAAGCACAAGAAAACACGGAAGTCCATGAAGTATGCTATCATGGTAGGGATTAAATTGAACCTCATATTCATCACCTTAAAGTTTAGCAGTCTTAACTCACCCATCAAAAGACACAACCTCAAAGGTTGGATCAGAAACATAGACCTTTCTATCTGCTATCTTCAAGAAACCACCTCACCACTAAAGACAATCACCTCCTCAAGGTGAAAAGATAGAAAATGCTATTCTAAGTAAATGGAAATACGAAACAAATAGGTATTGCTATATTAATATCTGGTAAAAGAGACTTCAAACCAAAAGTAATCAAAAAAGACAAAGAAAGCAACTTATTACTCATCAAAGGAAATGATCCAACATGAGGACATCATGATCATAAACCTACGTACACTAAATACATGTGCACCAGTTTATAAAATCAAACCTGCTTGACAACAAAACAGAAATAAACACCAAACCATTATAGTCAAGTACTTCAATACTCTACTCTCATCAATATAGAGATCATCCAAGCATAAAATCAAGAGAGAAATAATAGTACTTAAAAATACCATAGATAAACTAGACCTAATGGACATGTATAGAATATTCCACCCTAATTATATACAATAGACATTCTTAAGTTCATTTAAAGTTCTCCAAAATAGACTGCATATTAGGCCATGGAACATGCCTCCATATATTCAGGAAATTGGACATAAGTCCTTGCATCAGATCACAATACTTTAAAACTAGACATTAACAACAAGAGACACATTAAGAAATCCACCAGCTCCTGGAGACTTAACAACACACTTTTAAACAGAATTGCTCTGGAAGAAATCAAAAAAATAAACTGTAAAATTTCTAGAATTGAATGATGAAAACACACATCACCAAAACTTATGTGACACAATGAAGGCAGTCCTAAGGGGAGTATTCATAGTACTGTAGGCCTTCATAGGAAAGTTGGAGAGATCCCAGATCAATAACCTAACCATCCACCTGAAACATTGGAAAAACAAAAACAATCAAAGGGCAAGAGCTCCAGATGTAAAGAAATAATCAAGATCAGAGCAAATATTAATGAATTGGAAACTGAAAAAAATTAAGAAAATTGATGGAACAAAGAGCTGGTTCTTTGAAAAAATAAACAAGATTGATAAACCCTTGGCCACGTCAATCCAACAACAAAAATGCCTATGGATGGAGAAATGGCTTAGCCATTAAGGCACTTGCCTACAAAGCCAGAGGACCTTGGTTCATTTCCCCAAGATCCACCTATATAATGAAAACATAAAAATACTCAAGAAAGAAATTGATGACCTCCCATTCTCCTGGATGGATAGAATTAACATGAATATGGCATTTCTACCAAAAGCAACATACAGATTTAATGCAATACCAAGGAAAATTCCAGCATCATTCTTCACAGAGATAGCAAAAAAGAAAATGATCTCAAAATTCATATAGAATGGTAGCAGGCCTCAGATATCCAAACATATCCTTAGCAAAACAAGACCTTTGGAGGTATCACCATACCCCATCTAAAGCTATACTACAAAGCCATAGTAACAAAAACAGCATGGTACTGTCATAAAAACATAAACATAGATCAATGGGACAGAATTGAAGACATGAACCTTAGATGATGCCAATAATGTAGACTGGAGAAAAGGTAGCATCTTCAACAATGATGATGGACAAATTGGATAACCACATGTACAAAAATGAAACTAGACCCATTCATCTTACCATACACAAGAATTAACTCCAAATGTCTTAAAGCCTCAGTATAAGAACTGAAACTCTGCTTCCAGTTAAGATGGTGGCACAGATACCATGCCAAAGCAGCCTAGGGGGGAAAAGCCAAAAAAAAAAATCTCAGCAAAATACACACTTTTACTAAAATGTGAGGTATATAGGAAATTGAAACAGCAGTGGAGAAGGAGAGATCCAGAGCATCCAGAGCCCACACAGGCCTGCAGAGATGGCTCTGGCGGGTCTACACATGGGACCTCAGTGGCAGCATGCCAGCCAGCCGCTAGGCTCGTCTTGAGCCTCAGAAAAATCCAGGTGAGGGGATTTTCCACTCACACCGGGGCTCTCTGCAAACTGAACAAAAGTGAAGGGAGAATGGCAGTGAACAATGGAGGAGCAGATCACAAGGTAGAAGAACATGTGGAACAGTGAGTGAACTAGAACAGCATCAGATTCCTCCCCTTCCCCATCACCAATGCCCAGTTCTGGTGAACAGAGAAGCAGTCCAGGGACCTGACCACACCTACTTGAACCAACAGCACACCAAAGAGGGACCCAAACAGAAGGGCAGCTAACTGAGACCAAAACCATCCCAAAAGGTAACTGGGATTACACCAGCTTAGTACCTGCCTAATAAACCTGGAATATGGGCCTGAACCAGAAGTGCTAATTGCACCTTCCATATCAGGATAAATTATATGTTAAATTAGATGAATGGTCAAATTTGCCCTTCTTAAATAAGCTGTATTTTGGGCTTGTTATTTGTTGCTTCTTGATTTATAGTGGCTTTGTTTACTCTTCTGTTATACATTAGAGAAGGGTCTCAACTGGTCACAAGGTGACTTGGAACCCTCTACAGACCAGAAATCTTCACCTCCTTGTTGTCAGGATTAAGGGAATGGGTGAGGCACCACACAACCTAAGGGACAGACAGAGGATCTGGTTGTCATAATACATACTCTTGGATAAATACTCTGTGCTGTTTTTCATTGAAAGTGTACAATGTTTAGTTAAATTTTAGAAAATATCTGTATTTGGCTCCACTCAGCCTACTTGACTACTCTCATAGCAGCCAAGCCCAACACCTACGGTCACTTTTGTAGATACTCTGAGAGTTTTGAGAGCCACACCTAGTGCCTTAAGCTCCTATCCTGAAGATATATAGCATCAGATTGATTGGTACATCTCATAATACCCAGCTAAGTAGAAAATCCAATCATTAAATAATCTAGGATGCAAAAATATATACATTGTAATTCAAAAAACACCAAAAATCAAGATAATGTAAATGCATCAAAAAGTATTAATGCATCAGAAGGGACTTCCAGTGAGAACGAGTTAGAAGAAATGCCTGAGAAAGATTTCGAATGAATGATTATAAATATGTTCAAAGAACTCAAAGAAAAAATCAAAGGAAGAAAAGAAGACACAGGATGCCAATTTAATGAAATAAAGAGGTCAATACTAGACATAAATAAGGAAATAGAAATAATAAAGAAAAACCAATTAGAATTACTAGCAATAAAGAACACAGTTAATGAAATTAAAAAAAAAAAAAAAAAACTCTGTAAAAAATCTCACCAGTAGAATGGATGAAGGAGAGGACAGAATATCTAAGTTAGAATACCAGGTGGCAGATCTAATATACTCCAGGAAAGAGAAAGATAAACTAATAGAAAAGTATGAGTGGGAATTTCAAGATATTCAGGACACTAAGAAAAGATCAAACATAAGAATTCAGGGCATAGTAGAAGGGGAAGAATTTCACTCCATAGGCATAGCAGATGACTTCAACAAAATCACAGAATAAAACTTCCCCCAAATTGGAAAAGAGATGCCAATGTAGATACAGGAATCCTTTAGAACACCAGACACACAAAACCTGGAAAGAACCTCTCCTCACCATATTATAATCAAACTACCAAACACACAAACCAAAGAAAAAATATTGAAAGAAGTCAGAGAGAAAAATCAAGTTACCTACAAAGGCAAGCCTCTCAAGATTACAGCAGATTACTCAACATAAACTTTAAAAACCAGAAGGGCGTGGAGTGATGTATTCCAAGTCCTGAAAGCTAGCAACTGTCAGCCAAGGTTACTTTATCCTGCAAAGGTATCCATTCAAATAGATAGAGAGATAAGGACATTCCATGACAAAAGCAAGATAAAGGAGTATTTGAACAGAAAACTATCTCTATAGAAAATACTTGAAAGAATCCTCCATGCTGAAGAAAAAGAAAAGTACACATATAAGGAACCAGGAAAAAAAAAAAAAAAAAACAATACTCAAATTCCAGTTAACACAAGAGAGCAAAGGTAAAACCGGAAGAACTACAAAAAAAATGGCAAAAATGAATACACACCTTTCAATAACATCTCTTAATATCAATGGCCTCAATGCCCCAACCAAAAGCCATAGGTTTGCAGACTGAGTTAAAAAGCAGGATCCTTAAATTTGTTGCCTCCAAGAAACCCACTTTTCTACAAAGGATGGACACTATCTTATGGTGAAAGGGTGGAAAATGATGTTTCAAGCAAATGGACCTAGAAAACAATATCTGACAAGGTAGACTTCAGTCCAACATTAGTTAAGAAAGAGAAGGAAGGCCACCTTATATTGATTAAAGGCACTCTCCAACAGGAGGACATTACAATCCTAAACATATATGCACCTAACATGGGGGGCCCAAATTCATCAAACCAATGCTATTAGAACTAAGGTCACAGATAACACCAAACACAGTGGTAGTGGGTGACTTCAACACCCCACTCTCTTCAATTGTCAGGTCATCCCAGGAAAAAATAAACAAAGAGGCATCTGGACTAAATGACGTCATGGAAGGAATGGACCTAACAGATATCTACAGGACATTGCATCCGAATTCTGAAGAATATGCATTCTTTTCAGCAGCACATGGAACATTCTCTAAAATAGACCATATATTAGGACACAAAGCAAATCTTAACAAATACAGGAAAATTGAAATAATTCCTTGCATTTTATCTGACAACAATGGAATCAAACTACAAATCAATAGCAAGAAAGGCTATACAGCATACACAAAATCATGGAAATTAAACAACACACTACTAAATGATGAATTGGTCAATGAATAAATCAAGAAGGAAAACAAAAAATTTATAGAGTCCAACGATAATGAGAATACAAAATGCCAAAATCTCTGGGGCACAATGAAGGCAGTCCTAAGGGGTAAATTTATCGCTTTAAGTGCCTATGTTAAGAAATTAGAAAGGTCGCAAGTGAACGACCTAATGCTTCACCTTAAATCCTTGGAAAAAGAAGAACAAGGCAAACCAAAAATCACTAGGCAGAAAGAAATAATAAAGACTATGGCAGAAATTAATGAAATAGAAACCAAAAAAACAATTCAAAGAATCAATGAAACAAAGAGTTGGTTCTTTGAAAGGATAAACAAGACTGATAAACCCTTAGCACATCTGTCCAAAAGAAAGAGAAAAGAGACACAAATTAATAAAATTAGAGATGAAAAATGTGACATCACAACAGATACCAGAGAAATTCAAAAAAATCATAGGGACATACTATAAAATTATATACTGCACAAAGTATGAAAATCTGAAAGAAATGGATGATTTCCTTGATTTATATGACCTATCTAAATTAAATCAAGTTGAGATTAATCACTTAAATAGAACTATAATAAGCATGGAGATCCAAGCAGTTATCAAAAATCTCCCAATTAAAAATTAAAAAAAGCCCAGGCCCAGAAGGATTCACTGCTGAATTTTACCAGACCTTCAGGAAAGAACTAACACCATTGATTCTTAAGCTTTTCCATAAAATAGAAAAAGAAGGAACCCTACCAAACTCCTTCTATGAAGCCAGCATCACCCTGATACCAAAACCAAGCAATGATAGAATAAAAACAGAACATTACAGACCAATCTCCCCCATGAACATAGATGCAAAAATTCTCAACAAAATATTGGCAAACAGAATACAAGAATATATCAGAAATATCATTCACCGTGACCAAGTAGGCTTTATCCCAGAGATGCAGGGATGGTTCAACATATGCAAATCGATAAAAGTAATACATTATCTAAATGGATTGATGGACAAAAATCACGTGATCATCTCATTAGATGCAGAGAAAGTGTTTGAGAAAATCCAACATCCCATTATGATAAAAGTCCCACAGGGACTGGGAATGGAAGGGACATATCTCAATATAATAAAGGCTATTTATGCCAAGCCTACAGCCAACATGTTACTAAATGGGGAAAATCTGGAAGCATTTCTGCTAAAATCAGGAACAAGACAAGGGTGTCCACTGTCCCCACTTTTATTTAATATAGTACTGCAAGTCTTAGCCATAGCAATAAGGCAAGAGACACACTTAAAAGGGATACAAATTGGGAAGGAAGAGATCAAGGTATCATTATTTGCAGATGACATGATTATATATATATAAAGGACCCTAATGACTCTACCAGCAAACTGTTAGAGCTGATAAACACCTGCAGCCATGCAGCCGGGTACAAAATAAATACACAGAAATCAGTAGCATTCCTATATGCTAACAACACACAGAGGATGAAATCAGAGAATCACTCCCATTCACAATTGCATCAAAAAAATAAATAAATAAATAAAGTACCTTGGAATAAACCTAAATAGGGAAGTAAAGGTTCTCTACAATGAAAACTATGAAACACTCAAGCGAGAAATTGCAGAAGACACTAGGAAGTGGAAAAACATCCCTTGTTCCTGGGTTGGAAGAATCAATATTTTTAAAATGGCAATCTTACCAAAAGTAATATACACATTTAATGCAATCCCCATCAAATTCCCAATGGCATTCTTCACGGAAATAGAAGAGACAATCCACAAATTCATTTGGAATTACAAAAAAACAAACAAACAAAAAAAAAAAAAACAACAAAAACAACAACAACAACAACAACAAAAAAAAACTCAAATATCTCAAATAGTACTGAGCAACAAATATAAGGCTGGTGGTATCACCATACTTGATTTTAACCTATACTACAGAGACATAGTATCAAAAACAGCATGGTACTGGCACAAAAGCAGACATGTAGATCAACAGAACAGAATAGAGGACCCAGATGTAAGTCCAGATAGCTATAGCCACCTTATACTCTATAAAAATGCCAAAAATACAGCCTTTTCAGCAAATGGTGCTGGGAAAACTGAATATGTAACTGTAGAAGGATGAAAATAGATTCTTCTCTCTCTCCATGCACAAGAATTAAGTCCTATTGGATTAAAGACCTTAACATCAGACCAGAAACTCTGAAACTGCTAGAGGAAAAAGTAGGGGAAACCCTTCAACATATTGGTCTTGGCAAAGGCTTTCTGAATATACCCCTAAATACTCAGGCAATAAAACCATATATTAACTGCTAGGAATTCATGAAATTACAGATTTTGTACATCAAAGGACACTGTGAATAAAGCAACGAGGCAACCTACAGAATGGGAAAAAATCTTTGCCAGCTATATATCCGATAGAGGATTAATATCTAGGATATACAAGGAACTCAAAAATTTAAATAACAAGAAATCAAACAAGCCAATTAAAAAATGGGCTATGGAGCTAAATAGAGAGTTCTCAAAAGAAGAAACACAGATAGCATATTAGCATCTTAAAAAGTGATCTACATCACTAGTCATCAGGGAAATACAGATTAAAACTACACTGAGATTCCATCTCACTCCTGTCAGATTGGCTAACTTCGTGAAAAAAATGATCATAAATGCTGGTGGGGATGTAGAAAAAGAGGACCCTTCTGCACTGTTGGTGGGAATGCAATCTAGTCCAGCCAATGTGGAAATCACTGTGGATATTCCTAAAACAGCTAAAGATTAATCTACCATATGACCCAGCTATAGCACTCCTAGGCATATATCCTAAGGACTCATCTCTTTTCCTTAGAAGTACTTGCTCAATAATAGCTGGGAAATGGATCCAGCCTAGATGTCCCTCAACTGATGAGTGGATAATGAAGATATGGCACATTTATGCAATGGAGTTCTACTCAGCGGTAAAGAAAAATGAAGTTATGAAATTTGCAGGAAAATGGATGGCTCTGGAAAGGATTATACTAAGGCCCAGAAAGCCAAGTGCCGTATATTCTCTCTCATAGGTGGATCCTAGCTATAGATGATTGGGCTTCTGTGTGAGAAGGAAAAAACTCAGGAGGCCAGTAAGCTAAAAAAAGAGATAAAAAGGGAAGAGAAAGGAAGGGTGGAGTGTAGTTAATAGGTTAGTATTGTATATATGTAAATAGAAGAATAGATTAACAGGGGTGAAAAGGCCCAAAGTGAGGTCAGGGGAAGAGATTGAGTAAAGGAAAGGTGGAGGGAGGGCTAATCAAAATCTAAGAGGATATAAATAAATCATATGGAATCCTCCAGTTTTGGACAATGGAATGCTCAGGAGCCATAGATCTTTGCTAGAAAATTTTCAGTGCCAGGGATGGGATACCTTCCAGGGAGTTGTTGGCCAGGGAGGTCCCTGATGCCCCCAAAACATTATAGGCCATTGTTGTGGCCCTTGGTTTTCTACCAGGAATACATGGTAAGACCCTATTGCTGAAGACTCCACACACTTGGGCTGCAAGGCCACTGAGAAATCCTGATGGAACTGAGCTGATAACCTCCTCCATGTAGACCAGCTGACAGAAAGCTGGAAGAAACCATTCTACATGCAGTTCAATGGGAGAAAGACATACCACCAGTGAAGATACTCAACAGTGGATACTGCAAGCCTTATAATTGGCCAGCCAGGCCAAATGAACCAACGTGTGCAATAGTGGCTCTTCTGTCATGGTGGAAACCAACTGCCATCCAATTGGACTGGAGGCCCGCTCCATGGGAGGGAATACATCGCTGATACTGAAAACTTAAAACAGGAGTAATCATGAGCCCTAGGGGTGTAACACCTGCTGATATCTGGATAAATGTACATAGTATGGTTACCAAACTGCCCAGTAGGCACTTCTGTTAATATTCATATCCTTATATTAATGCTACCCTCACTCTGGGTAGAGAATCTTCTCTTTTCAGATGGCAGTCACCTAGGGACGACTCAGAAGGTATCATGGTGCTGGAAAGAAGTGACTAGAGTACTGAGTAACATCTCGATCACACCTTCCAAGCTCAGGGTCTAATGCAAAAGAGGTGGTAGAAAGAATGTAAGAGCCAAAGGAAGGGTAGGACTCCTTACAACGTGCTCCCTCCAGATATAAAATGGCCTGCATATCCATGACCTCATAGTGCCTGACACTACCTACACAAGACCATCATAAGAGGAGGCAAAGATGTTGACATCAAAATAAAAGAGAGAGTGATTGAGATGGGGATGGGATATGATGGAGAATGGAATTTTAAAGGGTAAAATGGGGGGAAGGGTATTACCATGGGATATCTTTTTAATCATGGAAAATTTTAATAAAAATTGAGAAGAAAAAGAGAACTGAAACTCTTCAAATAGTGTAATTAAAAAATTGGAGGAACTCTCCATGATATAGGAGTGGGGAAGGACTTCTTGAACAATACCCCTGTAGCCCAGGAAATTAAATAATCTCTCAACCAATGGGATCTCATGAATCTAACAAGAATTAGCACAGACAAACATACCATAAGTAGAGCTAATAGATTACCCACAGAATGGGAGAAAATTTTTGCCAGATAAACCACTGATGGACACCTAATATCTAGAATATGCAAAAACCTCAAAAAAACTAACAATAAAAAGTCAAACAGCCCACTGTAAAATTGGGGTATAGAACTGAATTGAACGTTCTCAGAGGAAGAACTACGAATAGATAACACACATTTAAGAAAATGTTCAACATCCCTAACCATCAAGGAAATGCAAATTAAAACAACTATAAGATTCCACTTTACTCCTGTAAGGACGGCAATAATAAAAAAATCAGATGACAACAAATGTTGGTGAAAATGTGGGGAAAGAAGAACCCTCATTCACTGTTGGTGGGAATACAAACATGTACAACCAAAATGGAAATCAATATGGAGATTCCTGGAAAAGGTGATTATAGAACTACAAACAGTGGTCATTCCCTTACTGGGCATTTACCCTTAATGTTCTATGCTTCACTACAGAGATATTTGCTCAACTATGTTTATAGCTATGCCATTCATAGTAGGTAAGAACTGGAATCAACCTAGGTGCCCATAAGTGGTCAAATGGATAACAAAGTTGTGGTACACTTACACAGTGGAATTCTACTCAGAAGCGAAAAAAAAAAAATGAAACAAAATTTGTAGGAAAATGGATGGACTTAGAACAGATCATACTCAGTGAACACACACACACACACACACACACACACACACACATCACAGAAAGACAAATGTCACAGGTTCTCATTCATCTGTGCTTCCTAACCCATTTCAGCTTGAGATGCTGACATGCTGGATAGGCAACTTGATGCCCAGACAATAGGGATGGAAGGGTTGAGTGGGGGGAGGCAAGGGGGAGAGTGGTGGGAAATAAACACAAAACTAAACCACAAATGGACTTAATCAACATTTGAAAAAAAGCAAGACTTTTCACTTCTCACTGTTGTTTCATAGTTTCACACTGCTATCTCAATCTCTCTCTCCTCTCTCATTTCCAATCTCCTGAACCCTCTCCTATACTCACATAGCAGCTGGAGGAATTCTTTAGAAGCATGACAGATGACCTAATTTCTTTTCACAAACCCAGCATCAACCCATAATTTACACAGCTATAAACAAGACTCTCCAATGTGTAAGTGTCCTCCAAGAGCACCTTGTACTGCTAGCCTTCTCCTCCACATCTATTGTCTCTAATCCAGTGCCTCATGCTTGATACAGCTCTTTTCTGTGCCATCAGCTTATTCCCACCTCTCATCACTACTTCCCTTTCCTTAAGTCTGTTCAAATCCAGATCCATAAAATAACTATTAGTGCCCTACACACATTTTGTCTTGTTCTCTATTTCTACATTTTATACATTCTACTTTCAAGAAGAAAATGCTATAGTAACCAGGTGTTATAGTGGTGCACACCTTTAATCCCAGCATTTAGGAGGCAGAGAGGTAGGAAGATCACTGTGAGTTTGAGGCCACCCTGAGAATAGTGAATTCAACATCAGCCTGGGCTAGGAGTGAGATTCTATTTGAGAAAAAAAAAAAATGCTATAATAGAGCATATATTCTCATTTTACTCACTGACATTTTTCCTGTTGCTAGAAAATTGCATGAGCACACAAAGTACTCAATGAATATATGCTAACTAATATATTATTAATATTTTAAATAGAAGTAAAGATAATTTAAAGAAAATGATTTAAGATACCTAAAATTTTTCATTACTGTTCTCTATCTTCCAGTTGTTCTCACAGCATTTTATTAATTAGTAGACATTAATTATGAATGTTTGCAGTTATTTATGTATTTTTTTATATTTTATTTTTATTTATTCATGTGACACAGAGACATTGCCTCCTACTCATAACTGATGGCTTACCCCACAAAGCACGACCCATATTGCACAACAAGGAGGGTCCCTGCAGAGGGGGGCGGTCAGGAAGGAGACTAACAATGCTACTAACTTGACTTTATTCACTGAGTACAAAACTAATAAAAATAAATAAATAAAAAGGGAAGAGAGAACACAAATGGTAATTCAAATTAAATCAAATTTAAATTAAATTTAAAGTTGTCTACACAATATGAATGAGCTCAGCTTAAATGCTAAAAAAGAAATGTCAGAAATGTAGGATTTTGAAAATATAAAACAATTGTTTTAATTTAACTCATAGATGTCCTGCAAATATAATTTAGAAGTAATTAGCATTAGTCCAAAAACAGAGATGAGGGGAATGAGACAAATACTCTAGAAATGAACTATATAATATTAAAATTATATGTGCTTCAGATGTTTATTTCAAAAATCAGATGAAAATGTAGAGAACTTATGTGCCTTAAAGTACTTCCAAAGAAATTATCCAGAAGCAAATAGAAGTAAAGGGAGAACCTAAGACATATTATGGAAAGTATGATGACTAAGCATACCTGTAACCCCAGTGCTGGGCCAAGGATTTCCAGGACTCACTGTTCAGCCAGTATGACTGAAAAGCATTAACTCCAGGTTCCATCTAAGATTTCATCTCAAGGAAAGAAAGTAGAAGAGAAATAAAGAAGGATACCTGACATTCACATAGGGGAAGGTGTATCTGCTACACACACACACACACACACACTGAATGAATGGGGCCAATGTTGTAAAACTATTTGTACAAATTTGGATGTAAGATAGTCCCCATATCATCATGTGTTGAATACTAAATTTCAACTTAGTGACACTATTTGGGAAGGTTATGGAACTGTTTTTTTTTTTTTTTTTTTTTTTTTTTTGAGGTAGAGTCTCACTCTAGCCCAGGCTGACCTGAAATTCACTATGGAGTCTCAGTGTGGCCTCAAACTCATGGTGATCCTCCTATCTCTACCTCCTGAGAGCTGGGATTAAAGGTGGATGCCACGACGCCCGCCTATGCCACCATGGCTGGCATTATGGAACTTTTAAGAAGTAGACCCTTTCAGGCTTCCAGGAGGAAGTGTGACACTGGAAGTGAGCTTTGAGGTGTCTTACTCTTTGTACTTCCTCTCTGCTGATGGGAAGATGTGACATCAGCCATGTTATCTGCCATACCTTCCTCAACATTATGGACTTTCCTTCAAATCTGTACGCTAGAAACAAAACCCTTTTCTTCCTTAAGCAGCTTTAGGTCAGGTATTTTGTCCCACGAATAAGAAAGTAACTGGTATACCTTTGTATTTCCATGACAGAGAATGAAACATAATATTAGAAAAAGAAAACAAAAGATCAAACTCCTTGAATAAACTAAAATTAGAAGTCATATTTCTCAGTGGTATCAGTGGAAGTCATAAGAGGAACCATACTTCCAATATGCTGAAGAAAAATAGTATTTATATATAATTCTATATATAAGTAAGCTTTTCATTATGTGAATGACAATAAGAAACTTTATAAGATAAAAATTAAAGCAGGTTACCACTCACAAAAGAATGGAATAGGAATAAAATTTTTGTTAAATATTTGTATGTATCTGAAAAAGCATCACTGCATAAGATAAATGAAAACACCAATGAACTTTGTAAAAATACATAAATGAAATTAAAAATTACAAGTATCAGGCTGGTTTAATTTCCCAGTACCCACATAAAGGCAGATGCACAAAGTGGCACATGCATCTGGAGTTCATTTTGCTGGAGGCCCAGGCATGCCCATTTTCTCTGTTTCTGTTCTCTCTTTCTCTCTCTCTCTCTCTCTGTCTTTCTCTCTCTCTCTCCTGGCAAATTATACATACACAAACACACACATCAGGTATTAAAATGACATGGTGGCACACTTGATATGAAGTCCTACAGAATATTAAGAGTTATTTTGAGCCAGGCGTGGTGGTGCATGCCTTTAATCCCAGCACTTGGGAGGCAGAAGTAGGAGGTTCGCCATGAGTTCGAGGTCACCCTGAGACTCCATAGTGAATTCCAGGTCAGCCTGGGCTAGAGTGAGACCCTACCTCAAAAAAACAAAAACAAAAACAAAAACAAAAAAAAGATAAAAAAGAATTATTTTGAATTAATGATTTTTTTTCTTTCATAATAAGTAAATCTTTGAAAATCAAGACTTCTTCAAATGCCATGAAAGAAAGCTACAGGTATATACTTTTTTATATAGTAAGGATGTAGAGTCCATTATTAAAAATCTTCCACTTCAAATACTGTTACACAAAATTAGAGAAATAGAGAGTTATAAGAGAATAATCGCAGTAATTAGTACCCTGCTTAAGTAGAAAATGACTGATAATTAATTATAGTTTTATTTTATCTTTTTTTACAACATACTAAAAAGGAAGACACACTTGTATATTAGTTTTTATTCAGAGGCAAATTTTACTAAATATTTAATTAAAATTTGAAAAATATAAGGCAAAGAAAATGCATAGGACATTTATTCTACTAAATGTAACTAAAATGCTATGGATAATATAGAAAAGTCAATTCCACAGAGAAGAAAATCAAAAATGTCAAAGCCAAATAGCTTTAACTAAATATCAGGTTTTCATGATTTTTTTCATGGGTCTTTTGGGAGATCTCAAAGATTGTTTTAGTTATTAATACATCCTGCATACTATTTGTTAATACATCCTGAATTTAGAGTTCAATCTTGCAAGGCACTGTGTAAGCTAGTATTTTGAGTGCTTGAGAAAGACAAGTAGTTACCCATTTAATTAAATTGTAAAACAGTATTCAAAATATTGAAAACAATATGTTTCTAACAAACATTAGCAATTTTCATGAATGTCAAACATTTTTCTAATTTTTTAAGTAATGAAGCATACAATAAATTTTATGTAAGTATAGGACAGTAACCTATGCAGATCATAGTTTCTCTTTCCAAGGCACAATCTTTCATAGTATTGATGAGTACGCTAATCAGTAAAGCAAGGAATCAAGTCCATCAGAACAGAGCAAATCTCACAAGCACTCATTTACTTTACAGATTCATGCATCAGGTACCAAGAAATACAAATTTCATTCTCCACCTTTTACTTTTCAACACATTCTCTCACCTTTTATAACCTACTCATCACATTAGCTCAGTAAATTTAAAAACAAAGGGATGAGGAGATAGTTCAATCAATCAAATGTTTACTTTGTTATCATGAGTTTCTGAGTTCCATTAATTTGATGCTCAGAATTCACATAAAGAAAGCTAATGGTGGATGCCTGTAATCTCAGCACTGGGAAGGTGGAAACAGGATGAACCTAGATGCTATCTGGCCAGCCAATTTCATGATTAGGCAAGTTCTAGACCAATGAGGGAAAAAAAAGATATATCCTACATAATGATACTTGTGGTTGTCCTCTGGCCTCCACACATAGCCACACACTCACATACACCAGTGTGTGTGCGTGTGTGCATACACACACACACACACACACACACAAAGTCTAGTAAAGGGAATAATTTGGATAACTAGAGCCTTCTTCAGGAAGTCATGAGGACAACACTTCTTTCATAATTGTGTTAAAGTCTTAATTGGTGTTTTGGTATTTTGTATTTTATTCCCTCACAAGTGCAGTGTGTTTTGTTTGGACGCCTCATGAGGTATAACATCACACTGACTGTACACACAAATAGGAAAATCCAGAATCCTCTATTAAGTTAGGACACAGGAGATTTGAGAAATTGTAAAGCCTGAATTCCAGTGAAGATGGTGTCCACCTCACCTCATGGGGAAGAAAAGGCAAGACCCTGAAGGTTCAGGCTGGGGGTTTGTTTAGAGGTTTGCTGATTCTCGTAGGCTTCCAGTAGGAGGGTGCAGAGGAGCAGAATAGGGAATCCACTGATTCCCACACTCTTGTGTAGCCCACCAGAACACCAATCCCCCTCAAGCAGCCGTCCTAGCTGCAGTCCCAGTAGGAGGTCCTTACTGCACTAACTGCAGACCAAGTGGACCCAAGCTAGCAGTCTAGGTCCACCATGCTAGGCTTTCCTGCCATTGGGCAGAGCTCCATGGGCACAATCTCCATACCAGTCCCCATTCCTGCCCAGCCTTACTGAGACCTGTGGGCGACCATCATCCCATTTGATGTTCCTGCCCAGCCTTACTGAGACCTGTGGGCGACCATCATCCCATTTGATGTTCCTGCCCAGCCTTGCTGACCCCTGAGCCCGTGATCGCTGTTACCACCCAGCCTTAGCTGGCTCCCATGCACAATTGCTGTTCCAGTTGCTGTTCCAGCCCAGCCTTGCTGACCCCCACACATGCGAGTGACATTGCTGCCCAGCCTTGATGACTCCTGCACCTGCGATAGCCATTCCCGCACAACATTGCTGACCCATGCACACCTGATCGCCATCCCAGTCACTGTTCTGGTACAACTTGCTGACACCAGCACATGTGACCACCGTTTCCAAACAGCCTTGCCGATCCTGTGCACAATCGTGCCCCAGTCGCCATTCCTGCCTAACTTGTTGACCACAATGCACCATTGCTGTCCCATTTACCATCCCAGCCCAGCCTTGCTGACCACCATGCATGATGGCTGTCCCAGTCACCCTTCCCACCAGACCTTCTAAGCCCTGCACAGGTGATCACTGTACCACTCGCCACTGCTTCCTCCCAACCCCAAACAGGTACACAGGCTAGGGTCTCCGCCCTAGCCCTTCTGAACTCCACAGGTGATTGAAGGCCCACTCATTGCCTACCCCCACTCCTGGCCAGCAGGCTAGCAACCCATAACCTAGGCATTCTGAAAAATTGTGATTGGCAGACCACAGTGAAAAAGAAATAGCCTGAAAAATCAGATGCAAGTAAATCCAGATATATTGCCCAGTCCAACAATGGATATATGGAATCAGAACATAGAAGAGACGAAAGGATCAGAACCCCAAAACGGACACACAAACTATGAAACCCTGGCCACGCAAATAGCAGAACTTACAGAAACTCAACAAAGAACCAATAATTGTATGAATGTTGTGCTCATTAGATGAGACCTCATAGAAGAAAACTAGGAAGGGTTCCTAAGACACTTAAATGATCTGAAAGAGAGCCAAAAAGAAAAAGAAAAAAAAAAAAAGAGAGAGAGAATCTCAATAACTAGCTAGCAAAGCTCAATGAAGACATAATGAAATGCAAGGATGAACTCCAGGAAGCATTAAGAAACTCAGAAAATGATGTGACAGTTAGAAATGATACATAAAAAAGCCATAGAAAATACGAACCAAATTGAACAAGCCCAAAACTGTATAGCAGCTGTCAATAACAGAGTCAGTTATGTGGAGGACAGAAACTCAGAACTGGAAGAAAAACAGAAGAAACAGTTTGTGAGTCCAAAAGTTACAACAAGTTCAAAAATTTCTGCTAACACAATGTGACGGTATTGTATGATACCCTTAAGCATCCCAACATTCAGATCATGGGACTACCAGAAGGGGAAGAAACACAGACCAAAGTCAGGGAAACTTATTCAACAAAATTATTGAAGACAACTCCCACTCTCTCAAAAGAAAGTCCTATCAAGTTACAAGAAGGCAGCAGAACTCCAACCAGAATGGACTAAACCAAAAATTCTCCAAGACATATTACATTAAGACTCTAAACATCAATCACAAAGAAAGTCCTAAAGGCAGATGGGAGAGACAATACATTACATATATAGGAAACCAATCAGAATTACTTCAAACTTCTCAATGGAAAATCTAGAAGCCAGAAGGGCCTGGAATGGAACACTGAAAACTCTAAGAACTTATGACTTCCAACCCAAACTATTCTGCACAGCAAAAGTATCCCTCATAGCAGATGGTGAAAGAAAAAATTTCCATGGTAAAATTAAGCTTTAAAACTGTATTAACACAAAGCCAAATCTACACAGTACTCAGGAAATGCTCCACACAGAAGATTCAAATAACCTACCTTAAGTGCCTAAGAGAAGCAGATCACAATAACGAAACTTCAAGAAGGCACAAAAACTAAAAAGGCCAAGAAAACACCAAACCACACAAACCACCAAAATATGGCAGGTATTAAATCAAACCTCACATTTATTACCCTAGATATTAATGGCCTTAATTCACCCATGAAGAGACATAAGCTAACAGGGTGGACTACATAATTAGACCCCTCAATCTGCTGTCGTCAAGAACCCACCTCACCACTAAAGACAGACATCTCCTCAGGGTGAAAGGGTAGAAAATGATATTCCAAGCAAATGGAAATAAGAAGCTATACTTATATCAGATAAAATAGGCTTCAAACTAAAAGGCCACTTCCTACTTATCCATCAACAGGATATCACAATCATTAATCTTTATGCACCAAACACAGGTACATGACAATTCATAAAACAAAACCTACCTGACAATAAAACAGAAATAACCACCAACACCATCATAGTTGGAGACTTCAGTACTCCACTATCAGCAATAGATAGATCATACAAACAGAAAATTAACAGGGAAGTAAGAGAGCTCAACAACACCATAGATCAATAAGACCTAATGGACATCTACAGAACATTCAACCCAAAATCTACAGATTATACATTCTTCTCCGCAGTTGTGGAACCTTCTCTAAAATAGATCATATACTGGGTCATAAAGCCTGCCTCCATATATTTAAGAGGATCAACATAATTTCCTATATAATATCAGATACTAATGCTGTATTGCTAAAAATTAGCAGCAAAAGATGCACCATAAATACAACCAACTCCTGGTAACTGAACAATACACTCTTAAACAATAAATGGGTTGTGCATGAAATAAAATTTTAAATTGCCAAATTTTTAGAAATGAATGACAAACAATACAATGTACCAAAAATTATGGGACACAATGAAGGCAGTCCTCAGGGGAAAAGTTATTGCACTAAATGCCTTCAAACAAAGACAGGGAGATCCCAAATCATTAACCTAACCATTTACCTAAAAGCACTGGAAAAACAAGAAGCATCCAACCCCAAAATCTCCAGGCAGCAAGAACTATTTAAGATCAGAGAAGATATTAATGAACTGGAAACTAAAAGACAATTAATGAAATTGATGAAACAAGGAGGGTTATTTGAAAAAATAAACAAGATTGATGAACCCCTGGCCAATTTGATCAAGCTCAAAAAGAGACACTTCAAATTAACAAAATTAGGAATGAAAAAGTAGAGATCACAACAGACATAAGTGAATTTGGGAGAATCATCACCATACTTGGTCTAAAGCTATACTATAAAGCCATAGTAATAAAAACAACATGGTACTGGAAAAAAAAAAAAAACAGGAATATAGACCAGTGGAACAGAATTGAGGACCCAGACTATGGGACAAGTAACTATAGCTACTTGATATTTGACAAAGGCCCTAATCCTTTAGAATGGAAAAAAAATAGTATCTTCAACAAATGGTGCTGGACAAACTGGATAACTATATGCAGAAAAGTGTAACTTGATCCACACATTTTGCCATGCACAAAAATCAAGTCCAAATGGGTCAAAGACCTCAGTATATGACCAGAAACTTTACTACTACTGGGAAAAAAGAATAGGAGGAATTTTTCATGCTATAGGAGTGGGAAAAGACTTCTTGAATAAAACTCCAGTAGCTCAGGATCTTAAACAGTCGTTCAACCACTGGGATCTCAGGCAGCTGAAAAGCTTTTCCACAGACAAATGTACAATAAGCCGAGCCAGTAGATTACCCACAGAATGGGAGTAACTTTTTGCCAGATACACATAGGACCAAGGCCTAATTTCTAGAATCTACAAAGAACTCCAAAATCTAAACAATAAAAAGTCAAACAACCTACACACAAAGTGGGGCAGAGAACTGCACAGAGAGTTCACAGAGGAAGAAATACAAATGTCAAACACACACTGAAGAAAATGTTTGTCATCCCTAATCATCAAGGAAATGAACATTAAAACAGCTATGAGATTCCACCTTATCCTAGGAAGGACAGAAGACATTAAAAAATTTAATGACAACAAACGCCAGTGAGGTTGTGGAGAAGTAGGAACCATCATTCACTGTTGGTGGGAATGCAAGCTGGTACAATCACTTTGGAAAGCAATATGGAGACTCCTAAAAAGTATGACTGTACCAGTACCAACAGGCCCAGTTATTCCATTACTGGGCATTTACCCTAAAAGCTCCAAACCTCAACACAGAGATATTTGCTCAACCATGTTTATATCTGCTCAATTCATAATATCTAAGCCCTGGAATAAACCCAGATGCCCATTTGATGAATGTATAACTAAGATAACATGATGGAATTCTACACAGCAGTAAGGAAAAATGACACATTGTAATTTGAAGAAAAATTGTCAAACCTGGAACAGATCATTCTCAAGGAACTCACCCAATCACAGAAACATAATTGTCACATGGTCTCACTCATCTGTGATTCCTAACTTGAATCTGCCCATGAAGCTAACATACCTAGTAAACATCTTGAGGACTGGAATAGGGATGGTGGGACTGCAGGGAAAGATAATGATGGGTGAGGGGGACAAAAAACTGGCCCCAAATCGAAATGGTACCATGAAATCCTACGTCCTGAAAGATATACTAAAATGTTGAACCTTCATCAAGTGCTTAGAGAGAATACCTGACTCACAGTGGCCTGGAGTGAGTATGATAAAGACTATCCTCAATCTTCTCCTGTTTTTTGCTCTCTCTCTTTCTCTTTTATATTACCCAAATTTTCTTCTTTCTTCTCCCTTGACACTGACCTGTAACTCCCAGCACCAGCATGTGGGTAACATCCACAATGAGCTGTTAATCAGAGAGACCTACAAGATTTCCCAAAAGAAGACACATTTCCATCAGAGCACTTGATGACCCACCTAAGGTTAATGGTAAGACCCTACTGCCAAAGACACCATAGCTGTTGGGACAGAGCATGAAGCAACCTGGCTGGAAACTGGAAGAGTCAATCCCCAGATAGTTAAGCTTGTCTAGTGCCAGAAGTTGTTACAGGAATGAGTGGGGGAAAATGACCAACATCTGTCTAAGCAACTCATGGTCTCAGCTACTCTGCAGCAAACAACCTGACGTGATGCTCACACAAGTGCAATAGTGGCACACAGCCATGGTGAGTTACTAACTGCTCTTGATTTGGCTAATGGATCTGTTCAGTGGAATGGAGCTCATACTTGGAATGAGGAAACCCGTCAGAACCATATACAACAATGAGCCCACTCTCCAATATCAAGCTCCCACCAATAGTGGGCTTCAAGAGGGCCTACACATATTAAATTCTCTCTAAAATAATAATGGGTATCCATGTATCTTGCACTGACCTCACTCTCCATTGGAGAATTTGCTTCTCTTTTTCAGATGGAGGCAGAACCTAAGGAGAGACTCAGCCCATTGCACCCCACCAGGGCACCAGCTGAAGCCATAGAGTTAGTGGGGTAATGAGCAAGAGCTGCTTTTTCAGTGAATTTGGTATCAGCACAAGGGTGTAGGAGACATATACAAAGAACACTCAACTCCTACCAAATCAGATATCCAGAGAAAGGGACTCCCAAGACCTCCCATTATTGAAATAGACCTAAAATGAACCTAACAAGGCTCAGGGAAATTCGTGGAAGAGGGGGCAAAATACTGTTAGAGCTGTAAGTTGGGTCATTATGCACAGAGCCATTGCCTCTCCCCCATAACTGATGGCCACAATGCAACACCTACAATCCTCATGGGGGGACAACAGGGAGAAGGCTAAGGATGGTACCATCATGGCTGTATTCACATACATATACATAACTAATTAAAAAGAAAATTAAAAAGGATGGATAGGGGCTGGAGCGATGGCTTAGTTGTTAAGGTGTTTGCCTGCAAAGCTAAAGGACCTAAGTTCGATTCCCCAGCACCCAAGTAAGCAGATGCACAAGGTGGTGCATGCACCTGGAATTCGTTTGCAGAGGTTGGAGGCTCTGGTGTGCTCATTCTCTCTCTCTCTCTCTTTCTCTCTCTGCTTCTTTCTGTCTTTCACTCTCTCAGATAAATAAATAAAATAAAATAAAATAAAATAAATTGTAAAGCCCACAGCATATTTGCACTTTTTGTTTTTAAATATATAGTTGTTTTTAAGTATACATCATGCATGTCAACATACTATAGGATAGCCATTGATTTGATAATGAAAAAATAAACTCCTGTGTTATATTTTCAATCTTAATTGGAGATATATTTTATGCATGCAGTGTGATGCTGCAGCATAAATTTCATGGTTGAGTAACCAAAGTGAGCTAATGAACAAAACCATCATCACTCACACTTATTTTGTGGTGGATAATGTTTAATATCATTCATTAGCTCTTTGCAATGTATGGTACATTATTATCAATAGCAGTTGTCCTACTGTGCCGTATGTCACAAATCTTGTGGCCCCCATGAGTCTCTGCATCCTTTGAGCAGCATTTTACTTCTCCACATGCTTCCTTCCTCATCCATTGCCTCACTACCTGCTTCTGTGAGGTATAGTGTTGTCGATTTAACTTATAAGAGACATGAGTCAAGTTATACTTTCTTTTGCACAGTTTACTTAATTAAGGATAATATACTTAATGTTTGTGCATACAATCACAATGTTAAAATTTCTTTTGTAAAGGCTTACTGAATTTCTACATATTTCAATTCCATATGTGTGTATACTTATTTCTTAAATTGCCTTCAAATTTTGCCTATTGTGACTAATGGAAACATGACCATGTGTGTGCAGATAGTTCTTTCATTTCAATTTCATGTATATTTATTTTAATTCCTCTCAATATAAAGCTAGTGTGTGAGTGATACCTCATACTCATATAAGAGTTATATTTTTAGGGTCATTAGGAAGTGTTTACTATTTTCCAAAATAATTGTACTAGTCTACACTACTGTCATAGTACAGGGGATTTGCTTTACTCCACACCCCACCAAGTCTTATCTTTCTGATCCACATTCCATATATACCAAGCTATACAGTTTCACAGTTTTATTATTTAGTCCTCTGATTATTAATGATGTTGAGCATTGTTCCCATATTTTTAGCCACTAATATTTTTGTTTTTAAGAAATATTTAATCCCCTGTCTTCCCCAACAATTCATTCAACCTTTTTGCTTTCTTGCTGTTATATTCCTAAGTATTAATCTTTTATCAACACTCAACTCCTACCGAATCAGAGATCCAGAGACTCCTAAGAGCCTATCACTAAAGTAGACTTAAAATGAACCCAACAGGGCTCAGGGAATTTTGTGGAAAAGTGGGAGGAAAGATTATTAGAGTTACAAGTTGGGATATTATTCACAGAGACAGTGCTGCTTCCCCATAACTGATGGTTGCCCCCACAATGTACAACCCACAATCCCTATGGGGGTGACCAGCATCCCCACGGAGGAGGGTCCCTTTGGATGGCAGTAGGGCCGAGGGAAAGGATGATACCAACATGTACTGTTTACTACGGAGTATGTCCATAACTAAATATATACATAATCTGTAAAAAGAATATGACCAGTTTCTTAAGTGGAAAGGAGACATATGGACACCTCATGAGTAAGAGTTCATCATTTCATCATTTTAATATTTTTTACTTTTTTATTTTATTTTATTTTATTTTTATTTATTTATTTTATTTATTTATTTATTTTTTGCTTTTTCAAGGTAGGGTCTCATTGTAGTTGAGCCTGACATAGAACTCACTATGTAGTCTCAGGGTGGCCTCCAACTCATGGCAATCCTCCTACCTTTGCCTCCTGGGTGCTAAGAATAAAGGTGTTCACCAACACACCCAGCTTTTGTTATGTTCTTAATTCCTAATATGCCATACCACATATTGAGAGAGACTAGGCAGATAGCTATTTGGGTTCAGGCAGTTAGACAGGGAGCAGGCCCATAATGGAGGAACTTTAAGTCATTTCCTGGCTCTGCCTATTCTCTGCCTGCTTCAGTTACAGGACTCAGAGGCCGCTCATCTTCTCATCCAATCAGATCAATCTCTCCTCTCTCTCTCTCTCTCTCTCTCTATCTCTCTCTCTTTTTCTCTTTCTTTCACTCTTTTGAATGCTCACACCTTGCCCAGGGGTACGTGGACCCTTTTTTGAGCCTAGATCAATTAGCTAACAAGTCTGAGGCAGGTGTGCCAATCTCTTCTGGAGTGCTGACTCCAGATATCTTATTGGAGCTGATAGAGGGGAACAATTTCTCCCTGTGGCTACTCACAACTCCAGGCCTGGGTCCCTTGGGCCTGTAAGACTATTTCTCTCCCACTTTGGCAGCATGGCTGCCAGATAGGGAAGGGCTATTTCTTTGTTACAATTTTCATGACCTTTTGATTTCTTTGGAAATGTAAGCTTTTTGGGTAAAGCCCTTTTCACATTTTTATTTCCAGTGCCCATGTTTGTTTTCCTACATGGGCTCTGGGACCATGTGATAAATTCTCCCTCTCCCCAGCCACTTTCCTACCCTTCTTCTTTTCTTATCCCCAATATTTTTTAATAAAAATGTTGTGGTTTAAAAATCATTCTTTTGTGGGGCGTGGTGGCAAATGGCTATGACTTTAATTTCATCACTCAGGAGGCAGAAGTAGGATGATCAATATAAGTTCAAGGCCACCCTGAAATCTGAGAATACAGAGTGAATTCCAAGTCAGCCTGGGATAGAGTGTGGTCCTACCTCAAAAAAAATTCTTTTTATTTATTACTATCAACAACATATTTTGTGTGGATACATCATGTGTTCATACCTTCTTATCGTTCATCGCTGACCCATTCCACTGGGGACCCTCCTCAGTGGGGTTGCAGGTATTCCTCATTGGGTTGTGGGTTATGTGTTGTGGGAGCAGCAGTCAGTTTTTTTGAGGGGGAGCCAATGCCTCTTGGCATGGTGTCTCAAGCTGTGGCTCTTACAATATTTGTGCCCCTTCTTCTCTGGTGGTGGTGGGTGTGTTTAAGTATACTTCAGTGATGAGCTATTAGGAACCTCTGGATCTCTGCCTTGGTAGGTGTGAGTATCCTCAGCATCTGTCTCCTTCACCCTGGTGCTGATTATCAGCTTCTGCATGGAAGTAGCACTCTTGCTCATCTCCCCAATTCCTCTATGGGTTCAGATGTAGCTTTCCTGATATATGAGAGGTACTTTATTCTCCTTGGGTCTCCCTACCTTCTGCAAAGGAAAAACATGTTCTCCAATGGAGAGTGAAGTCAGCATAGTTTAAATGGGATAAGCATTAGGTAGAATTTAATGGATGCAGCCCCTCTTTTAGCCAAAAACTAGTGAGAACAACTATTTTTATGATGCTAGCATCACCCTAATACCAAAACCAGAGATGCAACAAGAAAAGAAAACTATAGGCCTATACCTCTGATGAATTTATATGCAAAGATCATGAACAAAATCCTCACAAACTGAATTCAACAACATATCAAAAGTATTATCCACCTTGATCAAATATGCTTCATCCCAGGGATGCAAGGATGGTTCAACATACTGAAATTGGTAAGCGCAATACACCACATAAATAAACTTATCCACAAGAATCACAAGACAATCTCAATTCTGGCTGAGAAGACCTTGAACAAAATATGACACTACTTCATGATCAAAATGCTGGAAAGAATAGGCATGGGCAGCTTATATCTCAACACAAGAAAGGCTAATATAAAGCCCCTAAAGCCCAAAAATTACTAAATTGGGAAAACTCAAGGAGTTCCCACTGAGATTGGGAACAAGACATGGGTGCCCACTCTCACCACTGCTCTGCGACATAGTACTAGAAGTCCCAGACCAAGCAATAAGACAGAAGAAAGAAAACAAAGGGATACAAATTAGAAAGGATGAAGTCAAGTTAACCCTGTTTGCAGATGACATGATCCTACACATAAGTGACCTGAAAGTCTCTTTCTCAAAACTTCTGAAGATAATTATTCCTTCAGTAAAGTGGCAGGATACAAAATCAACACACAAAAATCAGTAGCCTTTCTATATGCAAAGGACAAATATACAGAGAAAGAAATCCATGAGGTTATTCCATTTTCAATAGCAACAACAACAAAAAAATCATTCTTCTTTGCCTGATTATATTCAATTCCTTGGTTAAATAACAGGCATGAACTCAGGGTCTGGTGTTTAAGGATTATTCCTGAACTCCAGTTTCCTTTAAGAATATGGGACTACATTTATTACATGTGTTCAAAGAATAATAATTATGATTATACATATTCTCTCTACATACCATGAAATAGAATTGTACCAATATCCTGGAGGCCCTTGATTGTCTCTTTCCAGAGAGAAGCAATTTACACTTTCTTATTTGTTTTTTACTATTTATTTATTTGCCAGCAGAGAGGTGGGGAGGGAAAGAGCATAAAACTTTGTGTGTCTGGATGATTTACATGAGTACTGGAGAACTGATATCAAGGCCTCCAGGTTTAGCAAGAAAGAACCTTTAACTGATGAGCCATCTCTCCAGCTCCATTTCTTCTTTTTAGAAAGTTTTATTCCATCATCATAAAATATGACAGAGAGCCATGTTTCAAAAGGGAAGATTAGATTAAGAAAATGTATTTATCTTTAACCTCTAAAATTTTTAAATATATATTCTGATTAAGAAAATTGGAAAATTAAGGCAGGGTATAAGGATCAGTGGTTAAGGGCTCTTGCTTCTGGATCGTGAAGTTCTGAGATGGACTGAGTTTTGTTCCCAGGACCAGTGCCATACAAGCCTGTAACTGATCCTGTGGTAGGCAAAGAATGGAGAGTCCCAGAGGCTCCCTGGTTAGTGACTTTATCCAAAAATTGCTTATCCAGGTGCAGCAGACCCTTTGCCTCAAAAAACAAGAAGACGCACAATAGCACGGGACACTGGATGTTCTCCTATGACCTCTGCATACAACTATGCACATATATGTACACACCGCTCACATATCACAACACATACATGCATGCTCACTACACACACACACACACACACACACACAAACACACACACACAAACAATAACAACAACAAAAGAAAAAATTATTGGGAAAAAATCTCAATATGGAAAGAATTCTACTTAGCAATATTGTATCTTTAACACGTAATGTTTACCATATTCAGAAGAAAATATCATGTGACACAATTATTTCATGTTTTCATTATTATGGAGAATTTTTTATATCTAAATAAAATTCATGGAATTAAGGAAAATGGATAAAACATGTACTAATAAATACATGTAGGATAACCATATTTTAATGAAATTAGTGACATAACTCAAAGCATTTCAGATGCTCATAAGTAAGTTTTGCTAAATTTATTATAGCTTATATGAGTTCTACTTGAGGCTTCAATAATTTATCTTATTATTTTTAGCATAGGATAAATCTCTCAAGTTTGAGGTATTATTTGTTCTACATGGGTAAACAGTTTTTATATGATGCTTCACTTAATGGAGCTGTGCTATGATTTCAAATTTATCCTTCATGCAGAACATTTTAAGGGAATTTAAATTATTTTATAATTTATTATCAGTGACATCTGTGGGGGGAATTGGGTAGTAACTGTACTGCTTTAATTATTATGTTTATGGAACTTGTAAATTCAGGTATGTTTACATTATATAGAATGGGGTTACACATTACTACAGTTAAATAAAAGATTTTATGACTGGATGTTTCCAACTGAGAAAATTTAGATCTGAACTTTTGCCCATGGGCTTATTGATATTGCTAATAATGCATGAAATGTATTCATTTGACTCACCTTAAATGAAGGATTCAACATCTACTTTCAATGCTGATCACAGCAGTTATAAAGGCATCAATAACTTCTTTCCCTTTGAGCCAAAAGTCTATCCCACTGTATCAAAAGTAAAATATCTATATGAGAGATAAATGAAAATATTTTTAAAAAATATTTTTTTTCATTTATTTATTTGACAGAGAGAGAGAGAGAGAGAGAGAGAGAGAGAGAGAGAGAGAGAGAGAATGGGCACTTCATGGCCTCCAGCCACTGCAAACAAAATCCAGAAGCATGCACCACCTTCTGCATCTGGCTAACGTGCCTCCTGGGGAAACAAACCTGGGTCCTTTGGCTTTGCAGGCAAATCCTTAACCACTAAGCCATCTCTCCAGCTCATATGAAAATCTTTATTTGATAAACAATGGTAAATAAAAAATAGCCCTGTGACCACAGCACAATTTTGAATGTTTTGTTTTGTCTTTGTTTCAAGTGTTTAAATGTAGTTGATAGTGATGCAGCAGAAGAATGAAGTTCTGTCCAGCCCATAGACCCCGTGCCTCCTAGAGTTTATAATTCCCCACTAGAGAAATTTAAATTCCTGTAAGAAAAGTACTATTTACTGTGTAAAAAAATGTATACTACATATTATTTTTATCATGACAGGGGAAATTTGGTACATTTTTGTTGAGAGATCATATTTAAAAAGCAAATCATCTTTCTACTTATTATTCATCTTGACATTCATTAAATTAAATCATCTAATTTAGATATTGGATTGATATTGATGTATATTAAATAATAGAATAAAATTTGGTAAGTGCAATCGTGCTCATGCTTTGAAGTTTATTGAATAATGAACTAAGAATACCCATACATAGTAGTACAAGATGTAACTATGATCTATGATCCCACACTGTACTTAAAAGTAGCTAACTATAAACTCATTGGTTGTTTGCAATTTGTTCATCATAGTTCATTTGAGAAGGTGCATACTTCTATAAATACATGACTAATCAAAGAATAAATTCTGAGTGTGAGGGGATATGAATGTGTTCATAATCACCTGATAGTCCATTCATCCTTGCCTCTCTCCTTCAGAATAATCCCTTCCTATACATGCTCCTCAGATTCTCTGCCATTTATTTTATCTTATCCAATATTTTCATACAGGAATAGAAAAGGATTTATTTCTCTTCATGCATCTCAAGGGAATGAGAGGAGTAAATAAGGTCAACGGGTAACAGCATCTCCTTAACAGACAAACCCACATGAAATCCTTAAAACTTCCTGTTCATGGGAGCATGATTGTACCTAGGAAGATCCTGTATTACACCCAGAAATTGTCTAATGTTTAAGGGATTAAACCCTATCAATTCTATGTGTACCTATCCAAAAGTTCTACTGTGCAGAAATAGGTTTAAATTGTCTTTACCATTGTCCTTTCTTAAATATGATATATAGATTTTCTTATATCCTGTGGCTTTACATTATTGGATTCAATAAACTTCATATCCAAAATACTCTGAAAAAAATAGTGCATGTACTGAACAAACAGGGACATTTCCTGACATTATCCTATAAACAAGACTCTCCTGGCTCTCTCTCTCTCTCTCTCTCCTCTCTCATATATATATATATATATATATATATATATATATATATATGAGAGAGGAGAGTCTTGTATGTATGTATGTATATATATATATATATACATATATATATGTAGTCTTGTTTATAGAATAATCTAGAAATGATATAGTATAAATAGGAGAATGCAAGTAGATTGTATACACATAGTACACAATGTTATACATGGGACTTGAGCATCAGCAGACTTTGGGGATCCATGCAATTAGGAAGCAGTCTTTACCAGTGGACACTGAGGAATGACCCTATTGGCTCTTTCACTCCTATAAGTATCCTACGTGTTTATATCTAATCTTCTGTCACAACAGTTACATAAAACTAGGAACTTCCAAAAGTTGAAGATTTCTAACCTTTCTCAGGAAGTCAAGTTGATTGAGTTTTTTGCTTAAGATGGTAAATACACACTGATTTTATGATCTACGGAACAGCAGAAGCTCCCATTCTCATAGCCTTTGCCATTGCCACCTCCATCATGTTAACCTCTGCCAATCCTTTTCTCCCCATCTCTATATCTCCCCATGCTACAGTTGTGAATAGCTTACATGCTCATAGTGCCACCATCATCAATTATTATGGTGTCATTTTTTCCTCAATCAAGGGACTGTCTATGAATCAACCCAATACCTTCAAATCTCTTATTCTCAGAGGTTTTTGCCTGCGCACATGCATAGCTCACAGTATGCATTACTCTATCGGTACAGATTCTAGCAACACATAGATGTTTACTTAAAGTGAAAATAAGTGTTTAATGAAAAGCTTGCATACAAAAGTAGGGTTAAGGATTAAGAGAAGTTTCAAGGGAGGGAAGACTAGACCCCCAGTAACTAGTAACCTTTTGGGCAGATCTGTGATGTTGCTTCCAGGAAGAATTAATTGATGGACAGCGAGACTCTCTCTGCCTTCCAGTGGTGGACTGGAAGCTCTGAAAAATTGCAGTCCCCTTTAACCTGACATCCCTCCTTATTCATTGAAACATACATCTACTCTGTTTGGATTAACCTTTGCCCACATTAGAGCCAAGTCTCCTTGGCCTTCCTACATGGACTGAAGACTAGAAGCTTTCCAGGCAGCCTCTAAGCCTTCTGTGCCTTACTTCATGCTGAAGCATCCAGCCATGTGGGCTGACAATCTACTGGATTCCTCTATGCTCAAGCCTGCAACTATTATTGGACTGCCCAGAGGTAATCCAATAAACCTTATTTGTAATACCAATTAATTCTATGGGTTCTGTTCCTCCAGAGAACTCTGTCTAATGCAATAGGATTTAATAGGGAAAGTAAGGAAGTCAATGGAAACTGAGTTTCAAATTTGAGGGAGGCATCTTTTAATCAGTTATGGACATAGGTAGAAAAGTAATGTTAACCAGCAGACTAATTCTTTAATTTTTTCCTCCACCCATAAATTACCTAAGAGCACTTTACATTATTAAATATATACCACAAGGAAAGGTATTTCACAAGATGCAATAAAATAGATTAGCCTTGGTCAGCACATATGGGTATAGAGTATTTATGGAGTCATAAACATATTATTAACTTCTAACTCACCTAATCAATTCCATGACCCTAACAATAATAGTTTTAGTTCCACTGTTTCCTTTTGGTTTATAAGATTAGGAATTGTTGATTATATTAACTCTATACATCTCTCTCGCTTCAAATGGCAGTATCTTCCTTCCTTATTACTGTATTCCTTAGTTGTTTTTTTTTTTTTTTTCCCTTGTGTACCTTTGTGAGTAGATTCCTGCTTTATTGTCTTTGTTACTTTATATTCCTCTGTGTAGATCTGTGGGCCTTATAATGAACTAGTCCCTCCATACACCTGTCTATGAAAATGGAATCTACCACTGGTCCTCCTTATTACTCATTTTCAAGCAGAGGTTTTCATTTGGTTCCAGATAATATATACAAAGCAAACTGGTTACAAGAACTTGTCTGTAACTTGAGCTACTCAAAACAAGGAATGAAGAATGAAAAACACACTATATCTGAATTCATCCTAAAGCTCATCATCCAAGTCTGTTCTCTGTGCATTCTCCATCCTGTGAATGTCACTGCCTGACACCCGGTTCTCATCTTCAGATATCTAGGTTAATACTTATTTCCAACTGCCAAACTATTTAACTTATTGCCAGTCTCAGGAATTTTATAATTTGGTCATTTAAATAATTTCCCATCTGTGAATGCTTTTGTTATTTAAAAAAGTAAGGTTTTTTAGTATCTTTGGTTTGATGTCAGGTTTTATATTCTTCACAAAGAAGCAGGGGAGTACTACCTCTCTCTGTGAGAATATAGTTTCTTTGAGATATAGTTTACAATTATATAAAATTACATTCCTTATAATAATTTTAAACTAAAAATAACACGATTTCTTCCTGTTATTGTCCTTTGCTCCTTCCATACAACCCTTCAGTGCACCCTTCTTCTTTCATACTATTCACTCTTCTATTTTACTATCATTATTTGCCCTCCTCCTTCAACCGTGACAACCATTTAATGGGTCCAATATTATGCAGGTCTTGTTCAAGGAATTACAGTCACTGTGAAGTTATGAATACAATGACCATGTGTGTGTGGAAGACTGCATTCCAATGTACTACTCCTGATTCTTTGCCTCTTACATTCTTTCTGCCACCTTTTCCACTATAATCCCTGAGCCACTGGGGATTTCATAGAGATGTCTCATTTAGTAATAAACATTCAACTGTCATTTCTTCCCAGCACTTTGACAAATTTTGAATTTCCCTAGAAGCTTCAGCATCTGAAAGATTCTCTAACCAATAGTGAGAGCAGCTAATACATGGGCATATGCATAAGTGTATAAAGAGTGATTTAGTGAACATATTATATACACCTAGCAAGCAACACTTGTAGCTCCTCTCCCCACTGAACTAGGGCTTATGAACTTCTTCACCACAGGCTGTTAACTGTGTTTTCAGTATCGGACATGAATTCTCTCCTCTGAGGCAGGACTCAAAACCAACTGAGAGCTATTGGTTATTTCCAAGATAGACATTCAACTATTGAACTAGTGGGTATTTCTTGCCAAGCTTGCAGTTTGTATAGCTTTCAGTGTCTACTTCTGACTAAGACTGCCAATGTTTTTTTTTTTTTTTTTTTTTTCTCTCTCCAAGCAGGCTGCATAGCACTTTCCAGTGCTAAGACCACTAGTCAACCCAGAAGAACCTTCCCGCTCAGCTTTAGCTTGATTTCTGTGTCTTGCAACAGAAGCATATATGGTCTTCAGTTATAGGGTCTTACCATCTAGTTCTGGTGGGCAATCAAGAGCTTTGGCAATAGCCTGTATGTTTTGGTGGCCCTCAAAGGACTCCCTGACCAACAGCTCACTGAGAGGTAGCTCATCCATGACACTGAAAATTTTTTGCAACAACCTGTGGTTTCTGGGTGCAATATTATTCAGTGCAACAGGATACCTCTACTGAAACTCTCTCCTTTTATAACCTTTTAAAATTAGCTAACAAAGAAGTCAATTTTCACATGGATTATTCATAAAAATTTAGGTTTTGTTTTCACAAAATATATGAGTGCCAGTGCATGAACATGAATGGTGTTGGATTCCCTAGTATCTTCTTCAGCTTCTTTCTTCAGTATCTTAGTGTTGTCACTGTGGAGATCTTTCACATCCCTGGTTAGCTGCAATTCTAAGAGTGGCAACTGTGGCCACCTTGCCATAATCCTGATTTAAATACAATGCTTTCAGTTTTTTCCAATTTATTGTAATGTTGGCTATATATTTTCACTTATACACTTTGTTATATTTCTATTTTTAGCTTATTTAGAAATTTTGTCATGAAGTCATGCTGAACTTTGTAAAATGCCTTTTCTCCATCCATTCAGATGATCATGTAATTTCTGTCTTAAATTTAATTATATGGTGAATTTCATCTACTGACCTGCATACATTGAAACAACCTTGAATCACTAGAATGAAACCAACTTGGTCATGGAATATGATCTTCCTAATGTATCCTTTAATTAATTCAGTTTGAGCATATTTTTTGGGAATTTTTGGACCTATGTTCATTAGGAAAATTTGTCTAAAGATTTTTTTTTTTGGTATCCTTCTCTGGGTTTTAATTCTTTTGTTACTTAATAATTTTATTTCATTGTCAAAATAAATTCAAGAAAGTACTGTTATTAGTCTGATTTTACTGATTAAAAAATAAATGTTTGTGGGGATGGAAAGATGGCTTAGTGGTTAAGATGCTTGCCTACAAAGCCAAAGAACCCAGGTTTGACTCCCCATGACCCATGTAAGCAAGGTGCACAAGGGGTATATGCATCTGGAGTTTGTTTGCAGTGGCTAGAGGCCCTGGTGTGCCCATTCTCTCTCTCTCTCTCTTTCTCTCTCACTGTCTCAAATAAATAAGTAAAAATAAAAAATATTTAAAAATAGATGTTTGTGTAATTTTTCAATGGTCTTGTGGCAGTCTTCTATTGCCACATAACAAATCATGGCCAACATAATAGTTTATAGTGTACCAATACATTATTTTAGAGTTATGTAATCAAACTATAAATATAATATAGTTGTGCTCAGATTATGGTAAGGCTGAGAACAAAATGATATTAAAACTGTGCTAGTCTGGAAATTATTGGGTCATATCTCTTTCTAATTGTATAAACCTTACTTTTGGAGATGTGCCTTTCTCAGTAAACAACTATATTACTTTAAGATTTTCTTACTTCATCAACCTGGCCATGGAATATATTGCATTCCTTCCTGTGAAACTGAAATCTAAGTGACTTTTTTCAGAACAAAGATATTGTCATAGTAGTATTAGGATGATTTCTTTGCTGCTGCACAATAACCATTATCATCTACACATACTTATGGATGAAGATGCTCACATAATCTCCTTCCATTAGTGACTAATATTCATCAATATTTGTAGCACATTGGATACTTCTATGTCTTCAGTGTTCAATGTATTCTAAGAAATGCTTATGAATTTAACTCTCTCCAAACTCAATCCTCTTACCTTTTTGTCTCTTGTTACTTTATGCCTTCATAACTTCTCTGCTGTTTAGCAAAATAATACTTAATGGAGAGAGATTGAAGAAATTCACATTGAGATCAGGAACAAGACAGGGGTGTCCACTCTCACCTCTGCTCTTCACTGGAAGTCCTTGCTCAATCAATAAGACAGAAGAAAGAAAGAAAAGGGATACAATTTGTAAAAGAAGAAGTTAAGTTAGCTCTATTTGCAAATGACATGATTATATACCTAAGAGGCCCAAGAGCCTCCATCCCAAAACACTTAAAGGTGTTAACTCCTTTACCAAAGTAGTAGGATACAAAATCAATGCATAAAAATCAGTAGCCTTTCTATATGAAAATGACAAAGATACAGAGAAAGAAATAAGGGACATAGTCCCGTTTTCAATAGCAACAACAACAACAAAAAACCTTGGAATAATGTTAACCAAGGAAGTGAAAGATCTCTAAAATGTAAACATAAAAACACTCAAAAAAGAAATTGAGGAGGACCTGAGAAAATGGAAATACACCCCATGCTCCTGGATAGGCAGAATTGACATTGTGAAGATGGCAATCCTACCAAAGGCAATATACAGATTTCATGCAATTCCAAATAAAATCCCAACATTTTTCTTCACAGAAATAGAAAAAAATGATCTCAAAATTCATATGGAAATGCAGAAGGCCTACGATATCCAAGAATATCCTCAGCAAAAGAAATACCTCTGGAGGCATCACCATACCTGATCTAAAGCTATATTACAAAGCCATAGTAATAAAAACAGTTTGGCACTGGCATAAAAACCAGCATATAGACCAATGGAATAGAATTGAGGACCTGGACTTTGGGTCAAGCAAGTAAAGTTACTTGATATTTTACAAAGGCCCTAACAATATAGGCTGGAAAAAAAGACAACATCTTTAACAAATGGTGCTGGACAAACTGGATATCCATAAGCAAGAAATTGAAACTTGATCCACACAACTCACCATGCACAACACTCAAGTCAAAATGAATCAAAGACCTCAATATAAGAGCAGAAACTTGGCTACTACTTGGAGAAAATACAGGAAAAACTTTCCATGACACAGGAATGGGGAAAGACTTCCTGAACCAAATTCCAGTAGCACAGGATCTTAAACAACCACTCTGCCAATGGGATCACATGAAGCTGAAGAATTTCTTCACAGACAAGCATACAATAAGCAAAGACAATAGATTACCCACAGAATGGGTGAAAATATTTGCTCAATATCCAACTGACAGATGCCTAATCTCTAGAATCTACAAAGAACTCAAAAATCTAAACAATAAAAAGTCAAACACAGCACTCACAAAGTGGGGCAAAGAGCTGGACAGGCAGTTCACAGAGGAAGAAATACAAATGGCAAACACACACTTAAGAAAATGTCCATCATCCCTAATCATCAGGGGAATGCAAAGTGAAACAACCATGAGATTCCACCTTGCCCCAGTAAGGACAGCAAACATCAAAAAATCAATTGAAAATAAATGCTGGTGAGGATGTAGAGAAATGGGAACCCTCATCTACTGTCAGTGGGAATATAAGATGGTAAAACCAGTTTGGAAAGCAATATGGAGACTTCTAAAAAATCTGACTATAGAGTTATCAACAGACCCAGTTATTCCCTTACTGGGCATGTACCCTAAAACCTTCAAGCCTCAGTCCAGAGAGGTTTGCTCAACCTTGCTTATAGTGGCTAAATTTGTATGGAATCAACCCAGATGTCCATCACTAGAAGAATTGATAACTAAGATGTGGTATATCTACACAATGGAATTCTATACAGCAGTAAGAAAAAGCAACACAATGAAATTGGAAGAAAAATGGTTGAAGCTGGAACAGATCATTCTCAGTGAACTTACCCAATCACAGAAATATAATCACCACATACTCTCACTGATCTACAGCACCTAACCTGAATATACTCCATTGGGAGCTATAAGCCAAACCTCGGCCTTGTTGACAGAAACCGCCATGTTGTGAGTTAAGTTTCTATTTCCTCATCTAATGTTCAATTACCAGAAACAAAGAAATCATACGCTTGGGTGATCACTCCCCTATGCTGCCAGTAACTGATGAAGAAACAAGGATATTGGCAGTTTAGCCAGTAACCCTGTGCTCTTTGTTTAACTATGCCCCTTTCCCCCTACAACCCTATATAAACCTATATGTAAAAATAACATTTGAGACCTTGACAAACACCTAGCTGGGTCTCCTTCTTGTGTCTGTTTGCTTTCTCCTATTCAGGTTGACTTCCCCTGGGGTCTTTGTTCTACCCCCACTGGCCGGGGCCAGTGTTGCCTGAATGTGGGGCTCGAGGTACGAAGAAAAACTTGAACGTCGCTCAAGTGAATGGCTGTTCTTCTCCCTGAATCGCCGCCTCATTGGCAAGCAAAGATTTGCATAGAGATCACCACAGGCAGCCCTCCTGTGATACAGATCCGCACAGTGATCACCACAGAAAGCCCGCCTGTGATACAGATCCCATTAAGGTAAGACAAGCGAGGAAGACTTCTAGGCAAACAATTTAAATAAAGACTATTCAGTCAGATATGCAAGACACAGGAACTGTGGCACTTCTTTGTTGGTCTTTGTAAACTTCTTTTCTTTCTTTTACTTTTGGTTGGCACCATCGCGTGGAATCACAACATAGCGACAGGGCAACTGAAGCCTCTTGGCCAGGGCTACCCTCTGGCATTGGCTGAAGGCCCCTAGCTCCCTGTGCGAATCCTAACAGCCCGTTCGGGAATTGGCAAAAACCTCTTATCTAGCCTCTCTTCCAAACCCCAAAACTGGTTATGCAATGACCAGTAAATGCCCTTAGGGTGGCCGTCAGATCCTTAAATTTGTGGGCAGGCTTGTGTCAAGCCCATTGGGGAATTCCCCGTGCCATTTCTCCGACCCGGAATGTTGCCCTCTGGTCTTGCCGTTTCCCTTCTTTCCTTCCTATCATGGGACAGACCCTAAGTAAACAGGAACTTTTCATCCAGGGACTTAAAGACTCCCTCAAGACTCGTGGGGCAAAAGTTAAAAAAAAAAAAAAAAGGATCTTGTTCACTTTTTCCTCTTAGAAGATTTATGTCCATGGTTTCCCCAGGAAGGCACCATTGATGAAAAAAGATGGAGGAGAGTGGGAAATTGTCTAAAGGATTACTTTAAATAGGACTTTTGGGCCTGAAAAAGTCCTGGTTCAGATCTTCTCCTATTGGAAGTTAATAAATGATGTCATCCAGGTCCACCAGTGCCAACCGGACATATCAAAAGTTGTTAGGGATGGAGAATTGTTTCTTAAAAATAATCTTAAATGTAGCCAGACCCCTCCCATTCATGAATAAATTCCAGCCATCAGGAGCCCCGCGCGGCAGCTACTGCTGCTGCTGCTGCGGGTGCAGCTCCCTCCCCCGAACCGCCCCGCCCTCCAGGAGGGCACCATGGTGGCGGCTCCCAGGCAAAGGTGCTGAGCAGGACAAATGATCCCCCTTCGCAGTGCCCCTACTCCTCTTTCCCCAGGCGAGGAATCAGAGCTGGAGGGTGAGGCTGCCAGGTATCACAGCCCTGACTGGCCACCTCCTACAGCCCCCATGGGTTTGGGTCATCAGACATTTACTGGGTATAAGAGGTCACTCAAGCAAGACCCCTTCTTAAATTAAAGTTAAAAGGAAAAACTTTTGAAGGTCTTATAGACACTGGTGCAGATGCCACAATTATTTCCAGTAAAAACTGGCCTACATCTTGGCCTCTCACCACTTCCATGACTCACCTCAAAGGAATTGGACAGGCCTCTAACCCCTTACAAAGTTCTGAAGTTATTCAATGGGAGGATGAGGAAGGCGATCAAGGCACCATTCAACCTTATGTGGTCACAGGCCTGCCCATTAATCTCTGGGGCCGAGACCTCCTCTCTCAAATGAAACTCATTATGTGCAGCCCTTATGAGTTGGTAGCTCACCAAATGCTTAATCAAGGCTTCCGCCTGGGACAAGGATTGGGAAAACATTCTCAGGGAACAAAAGAGCCAATCCCAGTTACTATAAAGCCTGATCGTGCTGGAATAGGCTATGAAAATTGATCCTAATGGCTGTTGACATGACTGTACCCCATGCAGATAAGATATCCTGGAAAACAACAAAACCTGTATGGGTTGATCAATGGCCTTTAACTTCTGAAAAATTAGCTGCAGCCACGATGTTAGTGCAGGAAAAACTAACTTGCTGCAGGCCATATTGAACCTACCACCTCTCCTTGGAATACTCCTATCTTTGTTATAAAGAAAAAGTCTGGAAAATGGAGGTTGTTCCAGGACCTTAGAGAAATTAATAAGGCCATGGTACCTATGGGAGCCCTACAATCAGGCCTCCCCACTCCAGTGGCATTCCTGCAGGATATTATAAAATCATTATTAACCTAAAGGATTTCTTTTTTACAATTCCCTTACACCCTGAGGATTGTCAGCATTTTGCATTTAGTTTACCTGTGGTAAATTTTAAAGGCCCTATGCTGAGATTCCAATGGAAAGTCTTGCCCCAAGGGATGGCTAACAGCCCTATGCTGTGTCAAAAATTTGTGACCCAAGTTATAGATCCATTTAGACATAGATGGCCTTCCTTATATATCATTCATTATATGGATGACATTCTCTTGGCCGGACCTGATCCCACTGAACTCCTTACTTGCTCTCAAGAGCTTTCTAGGGCCCTTACCAGAGCTGGTCTTCAAATAGCTCCTGATAAAATCCAATTAAAACCCCCTTACTTATTCTTAGGCTTTTTCATAACAAAACTTTTTCATAACAAAATTCTTTCACAAAAAGATTCAACTTAGAACTAATCATCTAAAAGCTTTAAATGATTTTCAAAACTCATAGGAGATATCAATTGGCTAAGGCCTTATCTCAAGCTAACTACTGGAGAGCTTAAACCCTTGTTTGACTTCCTCAAAGGAGACCCAGACCCTGCCTCCAGCCCCTCATTAACGGCCCCCGCCCTAGAGGCCCTGAAGATAGTAGAGGCCGCAATTCTGAGCCAAAGGGTCACTTTTATCTCTGATGAGGAGCCTCTTCTCCTGGTCATTTGTGCCACTGACTTTACACCCACCAGGGTGTTCTGGCAAGAGGGGCCCCTCTTCTGGGTCCATTTACCTGCTTTACCACCCAAAGTCCTTACCCCTTACACCTCGTGGGTGGCAGAATTAATAAAAATTGGACGTGATCAAAGTAGAAAAATATTTGGTAAGGACCCTGATAAAATCATTCTACCCTACTCCACTACCCAAATACAATGGTTCATACAAAATGATGACAACTGGGCAATATTTTGCACCTCTTTTCAGGGATCCCTTGATAACCATTACCCTTCTAACAAGCTTCTCCACTTTCTGAGAATTCAACCATTTGTTTTTCCTACATTAACCTCTCCCCGACCCCTTTCCCATGTCCCCCTAGTTTTCAATGATGGCTCCTCTAATGGAATGGCAGCCTTCACTGTAAACAATCAAACCACTTCCCTACAATTCCCATTCCACTCTGCTCAACTGGTGGAGTTTTTTGCTGTTTTACAGGTTTTTCAACAACTTCCAAATACTTCCTTTAATCTGTATACTGATAGTGCTTATATTGCTCAATTCATCCCCCTCTTAGAAACTGTGCCATACATAAAACCCACTACAAATGCCACTCCTCTGTTTTTCTCCATTCAGCAATGCATACATTCTAGGCAAAATCCTTTTTATATAGGCCATATTTGTGTTCATTCTGGACTCCCTGGACCTCTAGCCACAGGCAATGCCATGACTGACAAAGCCACCCAGTTTGCCTTCCTTGCTGAACTCGATCCTGTGGCCCAGACCAAAGCAGCTCACTCTGTACATCACCTTAATGCTCAAACCTTGCGTCTTCTTTTTAAAATAACTAGGGAACAAGCTTGCCAGATAGTCAAACAATGCACAAACTGTGTCACCCTCCTACCAGTCCCCCACTTAGGCATAAATCCTAGAGGTTTAATTCCCAATGAGATCTGGAAAATGGATGTAACACATGTTCCCTCATTTGGTAATCTTAAGTACCTCCATGTTACTATGGATACCTTTAGTGGATTCATCTTTGCCAGCCTCCATGCTGGAGAAGCTTCAAAAAAATGTCATTGCTCATGTACTCAATTGCCTTGGTGTCATGGGAAAGCCCCAAATTATTAAAACTGATAATGGTCCTGGATATACTGGAAAAAAAAATTCCAAACTTTCTGTCATCAACTACAAATTAAACATATTACAGGCATGCCATACAATCCCCAGGGTCAAGGAATTGTTGAGGGAGCCCATCTAACTATCAAACATGCCCTCCAAAAATTGAAAACAGTGGATTTATATCCTATAAAAGGCTCTCCAAAAAACATTCTTCATCATGCCCTGTTTATCCTAAACTTTTTATCCCTTGACGCCTAAGGAAAATCAGCTGCCGATCACTTTTGGCACACTAATACAAAAAACACCTTCACCAAAGCTATGTGGAAAGATCCTTTGACTCTGAAATGGAATGGCCCAGACCCAGTCTTTATTTGGGGTAGCGGACCAGTCTGTGTGTTCAATACTCAAAATGATGCCACAAGATGGCTACCAGAACGTTTAGTCAAACAAGTCAATGAACCTATAAGTTCTCAGTAAAACACGTCCAAGAACACCCTGTTCCTGAGGCAACTCCCTCTTTTCTCTTCCAGGTTTCCAGTACCCAAGATTCAAGATGAGAACAGCCAACCCCCGACATCTACTGTTCCTCTGCTCCTTGTTGCCCATCATCCCCCTAACTACTGCTACCGTCTTTCAATGAGAATTTAAAGTAAAGGAAGGTCCCATCAACCAGGACTCCATCACCCTTATCGGTTCAGGGCGCTGCCCTCTTACAGGATGCCAGACTGCCCTCACCTTTAAAATCACTGCCCAAACAATTACTGCTACATATAGGCCTTACGCCTGCTTTTCCTATGACAATAAGGGCAGTTGTTTAAATTATGAATCCACCTATGGAGGTTGTAGATATTGGAGCTGCAATATTCATGAAGCCATTGAAAAAATGGTATTCTCCGCCTCCAAGGAGGAGAATTTACCCTTGTTATCTCCGGCCCTTGGAATGAGCCCTGGGAAAAGGGAGTCACAGGCAAACTCTATAATAATGGCTGGTCCTCCTACCCTATGGGAGATATATATATATCTCCAGACAATTAGTCCCTGCAGACTCCAAGGATCAAGTAAATCAAATAATTTTAGAAAATGAACAAAACCTCCACTCTGCCCTCCAAAATAATAACAAGGTAATATGGGACTCTTGGCCAATATATCTCCAATATGCCGTCCATCTACTTAATGCCTCCCAGGTAAATGCCTCCTCTTGTTTGCTTTGTGCCTCCCTTTCATGCCCAATCCTTGCCGCAACTCCCCTAAATGCTTCCTCTACCCTCAACCTTTCCTTTAACCAATCTCACTGTAATACCACTCCTCCTGTCTCCCCAGTCCCACTACTCTCTCACCATCTAAATAACATTTTCACGCTGTGCTGCTTCCTTACTAACAAATCACTACCTACTGACCTAACATGCACACAAAACACCTCTGTAATTACGGAACTTATATTCCCCCCCAGTGATTTATTTCTGGTGCAAGGAAACCCTGTTTACTCGCATTAATAACACTACCTGGGGACCCTGTATTCTGGTAGCTGTGGTCCCCCAACTCACCATGTATAGCCCTGATGAATTTTCATGGCTCTTCCACACCGCTCATAAGAGAGTAGCCTTCCTTCCATTAGTGGTAGGTGTAAGCCTGGCCACATCAGTTATTTCTACAGGGGTGGCAGGCGGAGCATTGGGGCACTCCTTGTATTCTGCCAGCGAATTTTCTGAAAAACTACAGCAGATGATTGACTCCACCACTAATAGTCTTGAATCCCTCCAGAGACAGATCACCTTCCTGGCCAAGGTTACCCTACAAAATCGACGTGCTCTCGACCTCCTTACATCAGAAAAATGAGGAACATGTATGGCTCCCCAAGAAGAGTGCTGTTTCTATGTCAATGAATCTGGAATCATTGAGGAAAACATAAAAAACTTACAAACACTTAGTTGAGTTGCATTCCCAATATAATCCCTCCTCCTCTCAACTTTGGGCTAATTCCCCCTTCTTCTCCTGGTTACCATCGATACTAGGACCTCTACTTATCTTAATCCTCTTACTGACAATCAGATCTTTTATTATAAATAAAATTATGTCTTTTGTACATCAACAGATTGAAGCCATTAAGATGCAGCCCTTACAGGTCCATTATCACAGACTGGAGCTGGCGGATCAAGGTGTCGCCACCGAAGACCTACCTGCAGCTGTCACTCTCCCTTGATCATACATTCTATACTTATTTACTATGCTACTGTCCTCTATCCCTCTGCTATTGCTGTGGTATATCTGTCTTATGGCCAAAAAGCTTCCCCTCCATTAGGAGCTGCACAGGATTCAGACCTATGCATATCGGCTTACAATGAAGTGAGTGCGATATGGGCACCAACATGGGTGGGAGGCAAAGCACCGCAAGGGAAGGTCCCTTTCTGACTGCTTCTGAATTCCCTGAGAGAAAAACCTGACTTGCATGGAGGTTGGTACCATAACTGTTATCACATGAGGCCCTGCCGCCCATCCCCAAAAGGTACCAAGGGCCAAGACCGTGGGACAAAAAAAATGATAGCCCATGGGAGGAGTCAGGTCACTACTCTCCCAGTTGGTTAACGCCCACTGCTGCATAGTGGGCCTCCCCCTCTTTTCGTATAAAAGAAGGGAGGAGATGGTGGGAGCTATAAGCCAAACCTCGGCCTTGTTGACAGAAACCGCCATGTTGTGAGTTAAGTTTCTATTTCCTCATCTAATGTTCAATTACCAGAAACAAAGAAATCATACGCTTGGGTGATAACTCCCCCATGCTGCCAGTAACTGATGAAGAAACAAGGATATTGGCGGTTTAGCCAGTAACCCTGTGCTCTTTGTTCTAACTATGCCCCTTTCCCCCTACAACCCTATATAAACCTATATGTAAAAATAAAATTTGAGACCTTGACAAACACCTAGCTTGGTCTCCTTCTTATGTCTGTTTGCTTTCTCCTATTCAGGTTGACTTCCCCTGGGGTCTTTGTTCTACCCCCACTGGCCGGGGCAGTACTCAAGATGCTGACATATGCAACATGCATCTCAAGGACTAGACAATAGGGTGGGTGGGGAGGGAGGGGATGGCAAGGAAGGGGGTGGGGGACAAAAAGCTGGACCCAAATGGCAATGGTACCATAAAATTCTACATCCTAAAAGGCAGGCCAAATGGTTGAAACTTCACCAGGCCCTTAGAGGGAAAACCAGACTCACAAGGCACTGGAGAGGGTCCGATGAAGACTGACCTTAATCTTCTACAGCTTCTCTCTCTCTCTCTCTCTTTCCCTCTCTCCCTCTTCTCTTTAACTCTTTCATATTACTTATCTTTTTCTTCCTTCTCTTAGTGGGAACTGACCTGTAACTCTCATTACCAGCAGGTGGCTATCATCCACAATGAGCTTTTGATCAGAGAGACCTACAGGGTTTCCTAAAAGAATGACAAGATTTCTGTCAGAGTACTTGACCCACCAAAGGTTAGTGGTAAGACCCTATTGCTGAAGACACCATATGAGGGTGACATGTAACATGGAGTGACATGGCTAGAAGCTGGAAGAGAGTCAGTCCCCAGACAGTCAGTGTGTCTAGTGCTGGAAGGTGCTACACGGGAAACTGGGGGAAAGTGACCAACATCTGTCCAAGCAACTCATGGTCTAACCTACTTAGCAGCAAATAACCTGTTGTGATGTTCATACAAGTGCAATAGTGGTGCACAGGCATGGTGGGAAGCCAACTGCTCTTGATTTGGCTAAAAGGTCTGCCCAGTGGAATGGAACCCATAGCTGGGGCTTGGAAAGAAGTCAGAACCATATCCAAAAATGAGCCTCTGAAATGATGTAAAAATTGAAAGTTTAAAAAGGGACACAGAGCAGGCCTTTGAGTACGTGACTCTGGCCTAGTAAGATAACAGGAAATAAGCTGACTATTGCCACTCCCACCTAGGAGCCCACGCAAATACCGACCTCTGGGACCATGGGAAAAAGATCGTGGTGTGTTACAAATTGATTGGTCCACAGTGCGCGGGCTTGAACAATTTAAAATAATTGGCCTAGAAATCATAGTGTCATAAAGGGATTGGTCAACATTGTGCAGTCTCCTGATGTTACAAAATGATTGGTTCACAATGCACGGGCTTTGTTGTAACCCTATAAAAGCTTCCCTGATTCTGCATGCAGGGCCTTCAGCCCTCTACCCCTGTGTGGTGTATGACTGTGGGCCCCAGCGCACTGGAATAAAAATCCTCTTGCTGTTTGCATCAAGACCATTTCTAGTGAGTGATTTGGGGTGCCATCTTTCCCGAGACTGAGCCCGGGGAGTCCTCCAGAGCAGGACTTTCATTTGGTTCCCTGACCGGGAAACGAGACCACCCCTCACACCTGAGAACCTACTTGGAGGTAAGGGGATCCCCTCTGGAATGTGTGCGTGTATATTAATGTGCCGGACGGCATCTTAGTTTTGTGTACTAAGTTGTTCTGAGTGCTTTCTGTTTTAAGAAACGTGCGCTTTTGGTTTGGTTTGCAGCTGTCCTCCCGGGCCATAAGGACCGGAGGACTGTGATCAGCAGAGGTGCTAAGAGGATCACAGGCTGCCACCCTGGGGGATGCCCCGGGAGCTGAGGAGGGCCAGGGGCTAGGGAGACAAGCTCCCATCTGTACCGTGTTCTGTATTATAGAGCTGTCCCCTAAGGGCGTAGGCTCGTCTGGCCATCACGGATCTGTATCCCTGGTGGCCTCCTACTGTCGGTCTGAGGACCGAGTTCTGTTGTTGAGGCAGAAGCCTCCCACTGTGTGGCTGTCTGAGTCTTTTGCTGGCCTGTGGGAAACGCGGACGGGTCACAAGTGTTTGGATCTGTTAGTTTCTGTTCTGTGCAACTTTGTCTTGTGTGTCTTTGTTCTCGTTTTTGTCATGGGACAGACGGTGATGACTCCCCTTAGTTTGACTCTTGACCATTGGACTGAAGTTAAATCTCGGGCTCATAATTTGTCACTTGAGGTTAAGAAGAGACCCTGGAAGACTTTCTGTGCCTCTGAATGGCCAACATTCATGGTCGGTTGGTCATCAGAGGGAACCTTCAACTCAGAGACTATTCTGGCTTTTAAGGCAATCATTTTTCAGGCTGGACCTGGCTCACATCCCGACCAAGAGCCCTACATTCTTACATGGAGAGATTTGATAAATAACCCTCCATCATGGGTTAAACCATGGTTACACAAACCAAGAGAGCCGGACTCCCAAGCTCCGACTCTAGAAAGTAAAAGAGAGCCGGACTCCCGAGTTCTGACTCTAGAAAGTAAAAGAGAGCCGGACTCCCGAGTTCTGACTCTAGAAAGTAAAAGAGAGCCAGACTCCCGAGTTCTGACTCTAGAAAGTAAAAGAGGGCCAGACTCCCGAGTTCTGACTCTAGAAGGTAAAAGAGAGCCAGACTCCTGAGTTCGGACCCTAAAAAAATGAAAGAAAATGTTCACTTGAGAAGGACAAACCTTCTCCTCGTATGTACCCCGAGATCGAGGAGCCGCTGGCTTGGCCGGAACCCCAACCCGCCAAAATATGTATATTTATATATATATCTCAGATTCACGGAATAAGAGCTTTTTGAAAGTTAAGGAAATTAGCTCTCCCAGAGGGATGCAGATTCTTTTTGGGAAGAAGTCCTCAAGTCATTTCTGGATTTGTGGGCATCCATGTGGACCCGCAGAGCTTATCTGGCTAGGAAATAAAAAGTTCAGGAAGGAAATTTCCCCTCACTTGCTTTAAGCAGCAAATCTACAAGCCAGCCTTGCAAGCGCTCCAAAGCGGCTTGAGTCACAGTCAGGTGGTGGACAGACAATGGCCCCTCTGCCCATGCAGATGCCATGTCTCTGCCTCCCCTCCCAGTGGTCCCCGAGAGGCCCACTCCTTCTTCAGCAGCCTCCCAGTGGGCCACCTTCTTCAGAGGCCTCCTGACAGTCCTGGAGGCCTCCCCTTTCCCTTTCAGGTAGTCAGAATCCTTGGCCTCCCAGCAGTCCTCTTGGCCATTACCTCCACATGTACTAGACCGGACCCCTGGTGAGTGCAGGGAATAAGGCAAGGCTTCTCTAAGGTGTATACAAGCCCCACCCAGCTGCCACAGCACACCAAAAAGCAGCAAGAGAGAGAGAGAGAAAAAGAGAAAAGGGTCACATTTAACTGCAGCCTATAAAGAACTAAAGTTTTACATAAAAAATGTGTCAACTTTGTTACATGATATCATGAATATAATTACTGAATGTATGTTCTAGGTCAACATCAACTTTCATAGAGGATTATTAAAAACAACAGAATTCTCTCTAAAGTGGTAACATATAATTTGTCAAGTATTGAAAAAATTTGTAATGTACTTAAAAGGAGGAGGCAACTGACCTGACTTCTAGGCCAGACTGCCTCAAGATAGCAACAATATTTGCCTTAGTTTAACGTCTTATTGGTATTAATGACATAAAATTGTCTTTAGACTACTCACTTGTTAGTGAGTAATGGATTAATTAATGTGGTGTAGTTTTTCATAATAGCCTTATAAGAAAGGTGGTTAATAATGGGATAAAATAAATTGATTGAAGAAACTGGAAAGAAATTTTTCAATGTTGGGACATAGAATGCTTGTTAAGAATGCCTTTTGAGTGGTACTTAGATAAAAATGTTACAGTATGTGAATAAAGATGTACATATATAGAAAAAGTTTTCAGGCTAAACACCATGCCTAAAATTAGAGATTTTTCAACTGTTTACAGACTCTTAAGGATACTCTAAAAGTTTTATATAACGACATAGTCTTAATCTAAATTCATCTTATATTAGACACAGGTGATGCCTATGCTAGGTGGGTCACAAAGTCATAAGTACAGATGTAATTGGAGGTCTAACCAGGTTCAACATAAACAAGAATCTATCACCTTGTGTTTTGCAAATGGGTAAATTTGCTATGTAAAAACAACTTCAAAATGGAATAAGAAATGTCAGGCTACTTATCTCTCTGCTCTGTAATTTCATTTTGTTCTTGCTTTCCAACATATGCTACTTAAATTCATGGAAAGCTGGACTCTGAAAAATGGGTGGAACCCCCTTTATCTCAGGCCCCATACAAGTTTAAGCCATGTGTCCCCCAGACTCTGACTAGAGAAATGGCCAATTGTCTCTGACAAAGAAAAGGAGTACAGCATATAACTGTGGTTCTCTTTAGTTCTTCTCTTTTGAACACCTAAAGTCACATCTGTTATGATAAAATTTCTCACTAGACAAAATGTTAAGTAAACTGAGTCGAGGTATTTGATCAAGTTACCAACTCCTTACATAAGACAAGCATTAGGCTTATCTAATGTGTATATCAGGGTAAGGGCCCCTTCACTGAAACATTTAATTGGATTAAATCTAATGTTTACCTGATGCCAAGGTTTCAATCAGTGGAGAAACTGAGTCTTATGATAAGACCTCACTCATTAACAGGTCACTGATGCTAATTTGTTATGATTTAAGGGTTATAAAACTGGCTTTAAGACTCTCTCAGTAAAATAAATTAGGTTCCTCTTTTCATGAAAGTTATAACTATTCTTAAAGTAAAGGTTCACATAGAAGTTGTTAATTTCCAAAGGTAAACTACTCCTACCTAAAGACATTGTAACTTTAAAGATAGCTTCTGTCTTATTTATGCTAATTCTATTGAATGGTCATAACTAGGTTTAATCACTTAGATTTAAGTGATTTAATTTCAGTAATGATAACCTTCATCTTCCTGGGATATGTTGGGACAACTTGCTTAAGCTTTATCAAATTTAAGTCATGGGTAGAACATAAAATTGTTTTATGTTAATAAAAATTTCTGTGGTACATAAAATCAATAGCTATCAAGTTTAAGGCAAAATCATTGGTTGTCAAATAATGTTTTTTTCTTTCAAAAAGATTTATCAAGGGTTGTATTAGAATTTAGCTAGGTGTTTTTGGTTTAAAAAAATTTTTTTCAATCTCTGTGGTTCTGTTTCCAATGTTCTCTGGGAAATTTGTACCAACACAGGTATCTGAACTAATCAAAAATGTTTTCAAACACAGGTGCTAAGATTTTATACTGTCTTACTTGTCCTTTTCTGACCATTTATAGCTTAAATGAGTTAGTCTATAAATCAATTGGTAGTGTTTTTAAGACTGGTAACAGGTTATGCTGCCATAGTACAACCAAAATTTTCAAGGTAGGACAAAATGATTTTAGAAGTCCCTGTGCCATTCTTTAAGTCTATTTCAGTAAACAAATGTGCTCTATATGTACATACATCCAGGCTGGTGTAACTTCCTTTCTAAGTGTGTTAATTACCTATGTAGAAGCCAAAAGCCAATTGGAATCATCAGAGCAAGAGGCGCCAATATTTTGGCCTGTGTTCCCAGGTCATGAGGCCACTGGAGACAATGGGACACTTCTACACTGGCCCCCTGGTAAGTCACCTGTCTTCCTGAGCAGGGAGGATATGGAGACCCAAACAAATTGGTGTACAGTCTGAAACAGGAGAGTCACAATTGAGGAGCAATCAGTCCTCCTGACTTCCCAAAGAAGGGAAAACTGCTTGGCCAGCACGGCCCAGACTCATCCTAACAGACAGAAGACACCAGTAAGCCATGGAGCTGCTCCTGGGTCCCTAAAGTCTCTTTGGAGAGCCATTAATGACCTCCAGAATTAATCCTTAATTAAATTTGGCTATCTGCATGGTCTTAAACACTCAGAGAGAAATATATAGCCCAAGATAAAAAATACCTTACACATATGAATGGCCTAGTAAGTAACACAAAAACTTTCCAAGAGGGGAAACAAACAGTAAGTCATCTTTTCCCCATAGTTTTAATTCTATAATTAAGAAAAAGATGTTCAAAGGGTTATTTTCAAACCTAAAATATGTAAATAATCTGAAAAACTGGGTGTCGCCATCACTGTGAGACACTGAAACCCTGTTGGAAGGGACCCTCCACTGAAAGGGACCCTAAGTCTTCATCCTGACCACACCTACTGCTGTGAAGATGGACGGAATTGCCACTTGGATTCATCACACCTACCTACTAAGGTGGACTATATGTGGCCTTAGAAAAAAATGTTCTTTTTATATCAACCAATCAGGTATAATTAAAGACTCAATGGCAAAGATATGAGAAAATTTGGGAAAAAAAAAAAAAAAGCTGATAGAGGATGGTTTAAGTCATGGTTCAGTCATTCCCCATGGTTAACAACTCTGCTGTCTGCTTTAGCAGGGCCATTACTTTTATTTTTGTTGCTAATCACAATAGGACCTTGAATTATTAATAGATTAGTTGCTTCTGTTAGGAAATGCATTAATACAGTGCAGCTTATGATTTTAAGATCACAGTATATACCATTAGACTCCACTCACTAACTCAACTGGGATCCAAGATTGGCTCCCCAGGTACATAGAGAGGGGGAAATAAAAGGCCAAATATAACCATTTTAAGTTAAAAGGCCCAGGCCTGACTTAGATAGAAAACTAGCTGGCTAATGTGCTGACCTCTGCTTCTGTAAACTTTGCTTGCTTGCTAAATTGCTGCCTTTCTCCCTAAAGTGTCTGGGGAATCTCCATTTCAAGGGCATTGCAGAAACACTCCACTGCGGAGACCTCCGGCCTCTGACCTCCTGCTTAGATAAGAAAGTGAGGAATCTCAAGTCCCACATCGCTTCCAAGTCGGGGATTCGATCTACGTTAGACGCCACCATGCAGGAAACCTTGAGACCCAGTGGAAGGGCCCATACATCATGCTGCTGACCACGCCAACTGCCTTAAAGGTTGAAGGGATCCCCACTTGGATACATGCCTCCCATGTCAAGCTTGCTCCGCCGCTGGGCCCAGAGACTAACAACCCCCTTAAACTTAAGCTGCATCGAGTGGACTCTGCTTCTTCAGCTAAGTGACTCTACTAATCCCCACGACCCCCAGAAACTGACCTGGCAGGTCATCTCCCAGACTGGAGCATCTCTAAAGACGCCCCACCTTGGACTTGGTGGCCACCACTGTATCCCGATCTCTGTCAGCTGGCAGCAGGCTTAGAAACTTGGGATATACCTGAGGTAGACCCCAGAGAGAACACCCTGATATGCCTATCTGGGAGCTGCCCCTGCCCATCAGGGGGAATAGGGGGAGGAAAATTAGGCTGCAGTCACCCACAACTAAGAGCTGAGCTCCGAAAGCTGGACATTTATGTTTGTCCCAGAAATGGGAGGGATCGAAGTACAGCTGTTGAATGTGGGGGGGTAGAACATTACTTTTGTAAAAACTGGGGATGTGAAACAACTGGAACCACCTACTGGAAGCCTCAATCCAGTTGGGATGCTATTATCCTTAATCGGGCATCCCCCTCTGACAAAGAGACCCCAGGCCTCCAAAAATCACATTGCTCAGGGTCTGAGTCCTGAGGGCTCTGCCTACGGCCTCTTAGTCCTGATGGCCACCACTGTAGACCCAGAGTCTGGACGAGGCAAGGGCCCTGCCTCAGTTTTACATGCAACCCTCTAAACATCACTTTTACTGGACCTGGGAAAAAGGCTAGAAACTGGATTAAGGGGAGACAATAGGGGTTATGATTCTACATGTCTGGTGTAGACACAGGCCTCCTTATGACTATAAGACTAAAAATACAAAGTCCTTCACCATTGCCCATAGGACCTAATCCAGTACTGGCTGAGCGAGGCCCCTCAGCCCCACTACCTCTACTTCCCCAAAACTCCATGCCTAGCCTCACCACTAGTAGTTTGATCCCAGGAGCTTCAACCATCACTACTGGAGAAATGCCCCATCACCCCCCAGTGCAGACAATGCAAAGGTTATTCAACCTGGTACAGGGAGCTTTTCAGGCCCTCAATGCCACTAACCCAGAAGCCACCTCCTCCTGCTGGCTCTGTTTGTCATCAGCCCCCCCTTATTATGAAGGCCTGGCCCTGACAGGAACTTTCCATGTTTCTGACCATCCCGAGGAGCAATGCTCCTGGGGGTCTCAAAATAAGCTAACTCTGATGGAGGTGTCTGGGAAGGGGCTCTGCATAGGTAAGGTATCCATGACCCATCTACATCTTTGCAACTCTTCTGTAACTCTTAACCAAACTGAGTCAAACAAGTAGCTGGTGCCAGGGAAAAATCAATGGTGGGCATGCAATACTGAACTAACCCCTTGTGTCTCTACTACAGCCTTTCATCAGTCTAAGCATTTCTGTGTCATGATCCAGCTAGTTCCCTGGGTTTACTATCACCCTGAGGAGGTGATCATCAATAAGTATGACTATTGGCCTACTCGCTCTAAAAAGAGAGCCTATAACCATGACCTTAGCCATTATGCTCAGATTGGGGATGGCCACGGGTATAGGAACAGGGACCACAGCCCTGGTCACAGGACCACAACAGTTAGAAAAAGTACTTGGCGAACTATGTGCTGCCATGACTGAAGATCTCCAAGTTCTAGAAAAGTCTGTTAGCAATTTAGAGGAATCTCTGACTTCTCTATCTGAGGTGGTCCTACAGAACCGGAGGGGATTAGATCTACTGTTCTTAAAGGAAGGTGGATTATGTGCAGCCTTAAAGGAAGTATGCTGCTTTTATGTAGATCACTCGGGAGCTATTAGAGATTCCATGAGCAAGCTCAGAGAGAGGCTAGATGTCAAAGGGAAAGGGAGACTAACCAAGGGTGGTTTGAAGGATGGTTTAACAGGTCCCCTTGGATGACCACCCTACTTTCTGCCCTGATGGGACCCTTAATGATTTTACTTCTATTGCTTACAGTCGGGCCCTGCATAATTAACAGGTTTGTTGCTCTTGTTAGGGAATGGGTGAGTGTGATCCAACTCATGGTGCTTAGACAACAGTACAGGGGCCTTCTGAACCGGGAGGAGACTGACTCCTAGCCCCCTCAGTTCTAGGATTAGAACTATCAACAAGAGAAAAAGTGGGGAATGAAAGGATGAAAAAATTAAAAGTTTAAAAAGGGACACAGAGCAGGCCTTTGAGTACGTGACTCTGGCCTAGTAAGATGACAGGAAATAAGCTGACTATTGCCACTCCCACCTAGGAGCCCACGCAAATACCGACCTCTGGGACCATGGGAAAAAGATCGTGGTGTGTTACAAATTGATTGGTCCACAGTGCACGGGCTTGAACAATTTAAAATAATTGGCCTAGAAATCATAGTGTCATAAAGGGATTGGTCAACATTGTGCAGGCTCCTGATGTTACAAAATGATTGGTTCACAATGCATGGGCTTTGTTGTAACCCTATAAAAGCTGCCCTGATTCTGCATGCAGGGCCTTCAGCACTCTATCCCTGTGTGGTGTATGACTGTGGGCCCCAGCGCATTGGAATAAAAATCCTCTTGCTGTTTGCATCAAGACCATTTCTCATGAGTGATTTGGGGTGCCGTCTTTCCCGAGACTGAGCCCGGGGAGTCCTCCAGAGTGGGACTTTCACCTGCTCTCCATTATCAAGCTACCACCAATCATGGGCTACAAGAGGGCCTACACCTATTAAATTCTCTCTCTAAAAAAAAATAAAATAAATAAATAAAAAATAAGTGTTAGCCCATTTATCTGGTGCTAACTTTATTCTCTGTTGGAGAATCTGCTTCTCTTTTCCAGATAGATACAGATTCTAAAGACAGAACCAACCTACCATACTTCAAACGGACCCCAGCTGAAACTAAGAATAATTGGCAAAATAAGCAAGGGTGCTGTTTTCTTGGTGAACCTGGTACCAGCACAAGGGTGAAGGAGATCATCACAGAGAACAATCAACTCCTACATAATCAGATATCCAGAGACACAGAGGCTCCCAAGACCTCATCACTGAAGCAGACCTGAAATGAACCCAACATGGCTCAGGGAAATTTGTGGAAAAGGGGCCACAAAGATTGTCAGAGCCACATGTTGGGTTATGATACATAGAGACATTTCCTCCTACCCATAAGTGAGGACTAACTTCACAATGCATGACCCATATACCTCAATAAGGAGGGGCCAGGGGGAGGCGGTAGGACAGGGAAGAGACTAACAATGGTACCAACTTGACTGTATTCACTATGTACAAAACTAATTAATAAAAAAAAGAAGTTGTTTTGCATGAGAGTGTGATCTCCCCTCCCTTAGCAGAAGTTGCATCCCCACACCCACACCCTGAAGTATTGCCTTTCCTATCCTTGCCTGATGGAATTAATCCTTCTTTTTCTGAGGATCCAGTAATGACCCTCCCTGTAGGAGGTGCTGATACTCATCAGTGCCCAGCCATCTTCACCTCTAGGCCTATAACCCAATATAAGTATAGGTAGGCCCCTAAAGGTGAGATAGAAAGTGTGACACAAGAGGAGGTGAGGTACACCCCTAAAGAACTTCAGGATTTTTCTAACTTGTACAGGCATAAGCATGGGGAATATGTGTTGAAATGGATTTTAAGGGTATGGGATGAAGGATGAAGGAATATAAGGTTAGATCAGGCTGAATTTATTGAAATAAGCCAATTGAGCAGAGATTTTAGATTTAACACTGAAGTTTGTGCAGTTGGAAGAGGTGCCAATGGTTTATTTTATTGGTTGATTGGCTGAAGTTTGGATCCAAAGATGGCCTACTGTGAGGGAGTTCAAACTTCCTGATATCCCTAGGCACAACGTCTGGTGGGCCTATTTTTATTTTGGAGACTGCACATTCCACATGGGTGTGTTACTCCATTCCATATACCAAGTGACTTGGAAGGCTGCTAGTTTTCAGTGGATCCCAGAAAAAGAGAAGGCTCTTCAATGGGTCCAGGCTGCTGTGTAGGCTGTTCTGCCACTTGGGCCATATGATCCAGCAGATCTGATGGTGATTGAGATATCAGTGTCAGATAGGAATGCCCCTTGGAGCCTTTGGTAGGCCCCCATAGGTGAACCACAGTGGAGACCCTTGGGATTCTGGAGCAAAGCCCTGCCATATTTGCAGACAATCATTCTCCCTTTGAGAGACAGATCTTGGCCTGATATAGGGCCTTAGTGGAAACTGAATGCTTGACAATGGGCCATCAAGTTACTATATGACCTGAGCTAACCATTATGAACTGTTCATCTGACCCATGAGGCCATAAAGTTGGACAGGCACAGCAGCAGTCCATCATCAAATGGAAGTGGTATATATATGATCAGGCAGGAACTGTCCCTGAATGCACAAGTAAGTTACTTGAAGAAGGTTCCCAAATGTCTATGGTTTTTACTGCTGTTACAATGCCTTCTGTCCCCAAGCATGCACCTATGGCATTACGGGGTGTGCCCTATGATGAACTGATTGAGGAGAAGACAAAGACATGGTTTACAGATGGTTCAATGAATTATGCAGGCACCTCCAGAAGTGGACGGCTGGAGCATTACAGCCCCTTTCTGGGACAATTCTGAAGAACTGTGGTGAAAGGAAGTCTTTACAATGGGCAGAACTATGGGAAGTGTACATTGTTGTGCATTTTGCTTGGAAGGAAAAATGGCCATATGTGTGGTTATACACTGATTCACAGACTGTTGCCAATGGTTTGGGACCTGGAAGAAGCACAATTGAAATATTTGTGAGAAGGAACTTTGGGGAAGGTGTGTGTGAATAGAGCTCTCTGACTGGGCAAAGGATATAAAGATACTTGTGTCCCATGTTAATGCTCAGCAAAAGGCGACCTCATTAGAGAATGACTTTAATAATCAGGTACATAAGCTGACTGTTCTTTGGATAGTGGTCAACCTCTTTCCTCAGCCATCATTTTCATTGTCCAATAGTTCCATGAGCAAACTGGCCATAGTAACAGGGATATGGGTTATGTATGGGGACAACAATGTGGAATTCTGCTAACTAAGGCTGACCTGGCTATGGCTGCTGCTGAGTGCCAAATCTGCCAGCAGCAGAGACCAACTCTGAGCCCCTGATATGGTCGCATTCCTCAGGGAGACCAGCCAATAATATGGTGGCAGGTTGACTATGTTGGGCCACTTCCATCATGGAAAGGGCAGTGTTTTGTCCTCATTTGAATAGACACTGATTCTGGGTATGCATTTTCTTTTTCTGCACATAGTGCTTCTGCCAAAACTACCATCCATAGGTTTACAAAAGAACCTTATGCACTGTCATGGTATTCCACACAGCATTCTTTCTGACCAAGGTGCTCCTTTCACAGCCAAGGAAGCATGGCAGTGGGCTCATGATTATGCCCCACCATTCTGAAGCAGCTGGATTAATAGAAGGGTGGAATGGCCTTTTAAAGAAACAGCTATAGTGCCAACTAGGTGGCAATAGCTTGTAAAGGTGGGGAAATGTCCTCCAGCAGGCTGTATATGCTTTAAAAGCCAGAAGGGCTTGGAGTGATGTATTCCAAGTTCTGAATGATAACAACTGTCAACCGAGAATACTTTATCCTGCAAAGCTGTCACAAATGAAGGAAAAATAAGGACATTTCACAACAAAAACAGGCTAAAGGAACTTATGAAATCTAAGCCAGCTCTACAGAAAATATCTGAATGAATCCTTCATACTGAAGAGAAAGCAAAGCACACACATGAGGAAACAGGAGAATATAGACCGTACCCAAATAACAGTTAAAACAAGAGAGTAAAGGGAAACAGGAAGGACTACAAAACAAGAAGAAAGGCAGAATAAGCACATGCCTTTCAATAACAACTCAATATCAATGACCTCAATGCCCCAACCAAAAGAGAGAGGCTTGAACACTGGATTCAAAGGTAGGATCCTGCTGTTTGTTGCCTCCAGAAACTCATTTCTCAATAAAATACAGACACTGTATCAGGGTGAAAGGATGGAAAAAGGCATATCAAGCAAATAGGTCTAGGAAAAAAGCAGGGGTTGCTATCTTAATATCTGACAAGATAGAAGTCAGAACAAGGTTAGTGAAGAAAGATAATGAGTATACTGATTAAAGGAACACTTGAACAGGAAGACATTACACTCCTAAACATATATGACCCTAACATGGAAGCATCCAATTTCATGAAACAAACACTATTAGACTTAAGGTCACTGATAACACCAAACACAATTGTAGTGAGTGAATTCAATACCCAACTCTTATCAATTGACAGGTCTTCCCAGCAAAAAATAAACAGAGAGATATCTGGATTAAATGATGTCATGGAGCAATGGACCTAAAAGATCTACAGAATATCCCATTCAAATGCTGTAAAATATACATTTTCTAGTCAGTACATGGAACATTCTCCAAAGTGCACCATATATTAGGACACAAAGCAAATCTTAAAACATACAGGAAAATTGAAATAATTTGTTATCCTCTATCTGACCATAATGACATTAAATTACAAATCAGCATGAAGGAAAACTACAGAGCATACAGAAATTCATGGAGACTAAACAGTACACTACTGAATGATGAATGGGTTGTCAAAGAAATAAAAAGGAAATCAATAAATTTATAGAAACAAATGATTATGAGAATACAACATACCAAACCCTTTGAGACACAATGAAGGCAGTTCTAAGAGAAATTTATAGCTCTAAGAGCCTGTATTAAGAAATTAGAGAGTTCACAAGTAAACAATTTACTGCTTCACCTTAAGGCCTTGGAAAAATAAGAACAAAGCAAACCAAAAACTAGTAGATGGGAAGAAATAATAAAGATTAGGACAGACATTAATGAAATAGAAACCAGAAAAAAAAAAAAACACCAAAAGAATCAATGAAACAAAGAGTTCGTTCTTTGAAAGGATAAAAAGATTGATAAATCTTTAGCAAATCTAAACAGAACAGAGAAGAGACAAAAATTATCAGAATTACAGATGAAAAAGGCACCATTACAATAGACACCAAAGAAATTCAGAAAATCATAAGGTCATACTTTAAGCATATACATGGCACTCAATTTGAAAATCTGAACTTGTCCCGTCCAGCAGGACTCAGTTATTCAGGGAGTGCGAGGGGGACCAGGCCTGTGAAAAGATGGGTGAGAAAGAAGGAACAAGACCAAGAAAATGGTTGTCAAGGTCTGTTTATTAGTCTCCAAACATCAGTTTTTAAGCATAGCAAAAAGGATGAAGCAAGAGGGGGTATTGGGTGGGGGGACCAGGTTTTGTGTAAGTTCCCAGAACATTCTGTAGTTTTTCTCGGAATGACCAGTGAAGCTTACAGTTCCAGGTGTTTTGCCAGTAAGTATAGGTGAGTAAAGGTTACAATGTCTCCATGAAGGGTGTTTCTGCATACCAAGGTTTCTGCCCAAGTCTCCAACACTGAACACCATGGATGATTTCCTTGATTCATATCATGTACCCATATTAAATCAAGATGAGATAAACCATGTAAATAGACCTGTAACATCTGCAGAGATCCAAGCAGTTATAAAAGTCTCCCAACTAAAAAAAAGTCCAGGCCCAGATGGATTCACTGGCAAATTTTACCAGACTACCATGGAAGAAATAACACCACTGCTTCCCATGTTTTCCATAAAATAGAAAAGGAAGGAATTCTACTGAACTCCTTTTACATAGTCAGCATCACCCTGATACCAATACCAGACAAATACAGAACAAAATATGAAAATTACAGACCAATCTCCCTTATGAACATAGATTCAAAATTTCTTAACTGCATATTGGCAAACAGAGTACAATAATATATATCAGAAGTATTATTCACCCTGACCAAGTAGGCTCTATCCCAGGGATGCAGGGATAGTTCAACATATGCAAATTTATAAATGTGATAAACTATATAAATAGAGTGAAGGACAAAAATCACATGATCATCTCAATAGATGCAGAAAAGGCATTCCACAAAATCCAACATCCCTTCATGGTAAAAGTAATACAGAAACTGGGAATAGAAGGAACATATCTCAACATAATAAAAGCTATGTATGACAAGTCTACAGCCAACATAAGGCTAAATGAGGAAAAACTTGAAGCCTTTCCACTAAATTCAAGCAAAGGTGTGTGTCCACTGTTCCCACCTTTATTTAATGTAGTACTGGAAGTCCTAGCTATAGCAATAAGGAAGAGACACTCATAAAAGGGATAAAAATTGGAAAGGAAGAGACCAAATTATCATTTTTTTTGCAGATGATAGGATTCTGTAGATAAAGAACCCTAAAGACTCTGCCATCAAATTGTTAGAACTCATAAACCCTTTTAGCAATGTAGCAGGATACAAAATAAAAACACAGAAATCAATAGCTTTCCTGAAAACTAACAACAAGCATACAGAGGATGAAATTGGGGAATCTTTCCCATTCATAATTGTCTCAAAAAAAAAAAAAGTACCTTGGAATAAACTTAACCAAGGAAGTAAAGAATCTCTACAATGAGAACTTTTAAACACTCAAGTGAGAAATTGCAGAAGACACTAGGAAATGGAAAGATATCCCATGTTCTTGGACTGGAAGAATAAATATTGTGAAAATGTCATTCTTACCAAAATCAATCTACACATTTAATGCAAAATCCATTAAAACTCTAATGCCATTCTTCACAGAAGTAGAAAAAACAAAATCCTAAAATTCATTTGGAAGCACAAAAATCATAGAATAACCAAAACAATTTTGAGGAGCAAAAATAAGTTTGGTGGTATCATCATACTGATTTTAAGGTATATAACAAAGCTATAGTAACAAAAGCAGCATGGTACTGGCACAAAGACAGACACATAGATCAATAGAACAGAATAGAGGACCCAGATATTAAGCTAGGCAACTACAGCCATTATATTTTTGACAAAAATGCCAAAAATTTGTTCACTGGAGAAAAGACAGCCTATTCAAAAAGTGGTGCTGAAAAAAATTGGATATCTATATGTAGGAGGATTAAAATAGATACTTGTTTTTCTCCATGCACAAGAATCAAGCCCAAATGGAACAGGGACCTTAATATCTGACCTGAAACTCTGAAACTGTTAATGGAAAAGGTAGGGAAAGCCCTTCAGTTTATTGGCATAGGCAATGACTTTCTGGACATAACCTCAATCAGCCAATGGGATCTCATGAAATTACAAAGTCTTTGTACAGCAAAGGACACTGTGAATAGAGCAAAGAGACAACCTACAGAATGGGAGAAATTCTTTGCCAGCTATACATCTGACAGAGGATTAATATTCAGACTATACAAAAAACTCAAGAAACAAAACAGTAAGAAATCAAACAATCCAATTAAACAATGGGCTATGGAACTAAATAGAGAGATCTTAAAGGAAGAAATACCAATGGCATATACACATCTAAAAAAGTGTTCTACATCCTTAGCCACCAGGAAATGCAAATTAAAACTAATTTGAGATTCCATCTCACTCCTGTCAAAATGGCTACCATCAAGAAAACAAATAACAATAAATGTTGGGGAAGATGTGGTAAAAGAGAATCCCTTCTATACTGTTGGTGGGAATGTAGTATGGTACAGCCATTGTGGAATTCAGTGTGGAGGTTCTGGAGACTGTTAAAGATAGATTTACCATATGATCCAGCTATAGAACTCCAGGGCATTATGAAATTTTTAGGGAAATGGATGGATCTGGAAAGTGTTATACTAAGTGAGGTAACCCAGGCACAGAAAGCTAAATGTCACATATTCTCTCTTATATGTGGATCCTAGCTACAAATGTTTAGACTTGTGTGTGAGCTGTAACCAACAATCAGTAGCAGTGGCCAGTAATCTAGAAAAAGGCTATAAAGAAGGGAGGAGGGGGAAGGACATTAGGGGATAATATTGTACGTATGTAAGTAGAACAGATTTCATAGAGTGGAATGGCTTAAGTGAGGTCATGGGAAGAGATTAAGAGAAGGGTGGGGGGCGGGTCAAGCAAAATCTAAGATATTCTGAATTATACACATGAAAGCCTACTTTTTTAGATAATGGCACATCTAAAAGCCATAGATTAATGCTAGAAAATTTTCAGTGCCAGGGATGGGATACCTTCCAGTGAGTTGTTGGCCAGGGAGGTCCCTGTTCCTTCCAAAACATCACAGGCTATTGTCAAAACCCTTGGTTTCCCACAGGTAATGCATAGTAAGGTCATATTACTGAAGACTTCACATGCCTGGGCAACAAGGTCATTGAGAAATTAAGCTGGTGCTGCGCTGAAAACATTCTTCCTGTAGACCAGCCAACTGAAAGCTGGAAAAAGCTACACTGCATGCTTTGGGAGACAGAAGTCATCAGTGGTGAAAACAGTGAACACTGGAAGCCTCAAGGTTGGCCAGACAGACCAAATGACCAAACAGGTGCAATAGTAGAATGTTTGTTCTGGGGAAACTCCAGACTGGAGGCCTGCTCTATGGGAGGGAATGCATACCTAGTACTGAAAACCTAATAAAAAGCCTATGGCAGGGGAGGTCATGAGCCTTACTGGTATAAAGCCTGCTCATGCCTGGCTAACTGCCCTGAAAGCACTACACCTAATGTTCATATTCATAAATTAATGCTACTCTCACTTTTGGTTAGTGAAGCTTCTTTTTTCAGATGGTGGTGACCACTAGGATAACCCCAAAGTCAACATAGTGCTGAGAAGAAGTGACAGAGGAGTGTCCAGCACTGAGACATCTCTATCATACTCTCCAAGGTTCAGGCTCCATTGTGGAAGAGGTGGCAGAAAGAATGTAAGAGCCAAAGGAAGGGTACCACTCCTTACAATGCAACTGAACAGACAGAAATTGGCCTTGATAGCCATGCCTTTGCAGTGCGTAGCAATGCCTTCACAATACTCTCATAATAGGAGAAAAAGATGATGACTTCAAAGTCAAAGAAGGAGGTGTGAAGGGGAAAGTGGGGGAGGGGAGGGAATTATCATATTTTACTGTCTGTAAGTATAGATGTTGTCAATTTAAAAAAAAATTAAGAGTGTTTCTACATATCTACACCAATATTAAGATGCTTTTTGCTTTTGCTCTATTTTTCTATTAGGTAATTTATACTGATTGAGATCATATCCCTAGTCAACTGCTCTTGAATTTATATTTGACCTATAATATTAGAGACTAAGCATTCTTCCTTGTGATCATCCTGGTTATTGGTACTTGAATGCTGTTTAAGTTGAAATCTGTACCTTATCATGAGACTCTGGATTGAATTTAGCTTTCTAGTTTTGACAGATTTCTCTGACATCACTAGAACAGGCTAAGGGTGGGATAACGGCATATTGCTTGCAGAGCAATGTAGAATTTGTGGATCTCTACTTGGCCTTTTTTGATACTAAATAATGAGTCATTATGGTGGGATACAAGTTCAAGAAGTCATATAGACATGCACTGGTAATGCATTAGCTAATAAAAGCAGAAGTGACTATGTGGCCTTCATTACACCATGAGAGTGAAGATCATTGCATATCCTCATTATCATTGGGTGGTGATGACAATAAAAACTACACTATCTCTTCTGATGCTATCTTACTGAGAGATAGGAGAGCACAGATGTATAAATTCTCCATACAGAATAGAGAAAGTATATCTAAGTCATTTACCTCTATTCACACATTCTGGTGGTTTAGAAAATAATATCTAATAACCTTTACCTTTAAGAGAAGAAGAGATAAGTATATCACACCTGAAATATTTTGGTGGTTGTAATCCCCACATTTGGATGGTTGAAGCAGGAAGATCATGAATTTGAAAGTTGCCTGGGCTACATAGTGAGATCCAGTCACACAGTAAACAACAATAAGAAGTCAAATGTGAGACATATCTCACACAATCAATGATGATAAATTGTATATACTATGAAATAGGATTTATTATATTTTTTGTAACCTTGAAAAATATTCTGAAGACAAGTACTAAAATTAATGTGAATTATTCTGAAGATTACTTCAGTTTTTCTACATGACAAACACACTATGAATCATATTAGATTGGCCAATATTAAATATGGGAGTATTCATTCTCTTTGCAAATCTTATAATTATGGCTTATAAGATATCCATATTGCTCATCACTTAAATTTTGTCTGAACTAACAATTCAAATAGTACATAGTTAAACTGTGTAGTATTTTCATATATCTTTGTTACAAGGCATATAAATTGAGAGACCAAGGAGAAGTAACGTGCTGCATCTGGCTTCTGTGACCTCGCTTAGTGGCTGGACAGTGGTGCTGCCATTTTAAATCAGACAGCCATTTTGAGTAAATAAAGAGCCCAGGCCTGGCTCAGATGAGGAACTACCTGACTAATGTGCTATTTTTTTGCTTCTGTATCATGCTTGCTTAGCTATAGCCCCCTCCCTCCCCTCGATTCCTGGGAAGCTTCCACCCAAGGACATTCCAGAGATACCTAGCCATGGAGGCCCCGGCCTCTTGCAAAAGATAAGTTCTGCAAACAGCTCTTGCAAAAGATAGGTTCTGCAAACAAGTTACTGACCTAAGATAACTAGGCTGGAGTTCCCACACACATCCTCTCTGAAATTCCCCCGCGTGCGCTTTTAAACCTATCATTTCAAAAGTCACAATCTATCACTGCTTGCTTAGCCAATCATGTGCCCATCCCCTATTTCTTTGTTCAAATCCCTATATAAACCCCTTCCCCCTGAAGGAAGGGGCTCTCTCCCTCACTACCACTGTGCTAGACTGTGTGGACAGAGCCCAGTCCTAGGCTTGCAATAAAGAAACCTGCTGCTTTTACATTCGAGTGTCTCGGCTTCTGTGGAGGTTCTCTGGGTGACTCCTGGGTGACTGGGGATCTTGGCTCCTGGTCAGGGATCTTGGCACAACATAAATAAATTCCCTATATGTTTATTTTTTCTTGTTCTACCTTTTCTCATGAAGCACAGGTAGGTTTATTTGTGGAAGTTATCATGTTCCCAATTTGATACAAATTCAAATTTCGTGTATCAAATAATTGCTATAAATTTATCCTCAGAGCAGTCATGTACCAGACAGTGTCTTCTGATGGAGCACGTGTTCCTTAATACATTTACTCCACAAACACTTCATTCTCTAGTCGTTGCACATTTTGTTGCACAGAGAAAGGAGATACATTTCCTCAGACAATGGATTATTTTTATGAAATTTTCAAGCATAAGAAACATTCTGACATATTTTGGTTAGATTCACACTTTAACAAGTTAATGCTTCAGTAGCCAGTAACTTAGTGATATCTGCATATACTTAATTTCAAATCCATGACTTATTAGCTTTATACATTTGGTGACATAAGTGTCTAAAAATATTACTATGCTACTTTACGAATGTAGTAACTGATGAAAAAGCCCTGTATGAAAGAGCTATTTAAAATATTAATTTTATCATTCCAAAAAGTTTGTGTGTATTAATTTTGCATAAAGCATGGATAAATATGGTCTAAAGACCTAACCTCAGGACATCTTAATAAGAACTAGAATACAGTCACCTATTGAAGTCTTGACATATTTCCAAGATGAACAAAAACTATGCAACTTTAAGTCAGACTTGAAAAAGTTGTATCTTTAGTGAAGGCCTTATGGAGCGAAACACCAATTATGCTACATTTAAAATCATTCATGCTGCCTCACTCAAATCTTGAGGAACCATTATGCCATGTAGAAACTTGAAATATGAGATTGTCATAATTTATTTTAGAAAACTAAAACAAGATGAACTACTGATCAAAATCAACAGCTCAGAAACCAGAAAACATCTGCTGAAAAGACAGAGGGAAGTAGAGTGACAGAGAAAAAGGGAAACCTTATCCTTAACAATTTCGCAGTGAGCAGAGGCAAATTTCAACATGACGTGTGATAATTTGGATAAGATACATATAATGTACTATGAAAATCATAACATTTATGTAGACTAGATATCAAAAATGAAAGAAAAAGATCAATTAACTTAATGGAAATATGAAATATTTCCTTAAAAGTTCTAATTAATACACTGAGAGAAATTCAAGAACACATAATTCATATAAAAATAACTAAAATTGTCAGGCATGATGGTGCACGCCTTTAATCCTAGCACTCGAGAGTCAGAAGTAGGAGGATTGCTGTGAGTTCAAGGCCACCCTGAGACTACAGAGTGAATTCCAGGTCATCCTGGGCTAAAGTGAGACCCTACCTCAAAAAACAAACAAACAAACAAACAAATAAATAAAATAAAAAATAAATACAATTTAATCTGAATAAAACTATTGAAAAGTTCCCAGGATAAAGCTGTATCTGCTGCACCTACTTCCAGCAATACTGAATGGACTGATAAAGCTCCTGAGATTACAGAGACATGAAAAGTTGCAAGTCAGAGCCAAATTACCTTGGGCTACCTTTAGCCCCTTAATTGCCATTTATTGTTCACCTCTGTCTCTGAACTAATATCCTAGTGACTATCAGATGATCAGATGTAATCCTTTTGAAATGCCACAACAGAAGCCCCTCCCAGCCCTCACCTTCCACCAACCCAAGGGCTAAGAATGTCATGAGATAGCACCTGATACCTATAATGGAGATTTCTCAGCTTTTCTGTAAACTGACTAATAGATGGTCAGCCAGTGCATTTGAAAAGTGCCTTGATTTATAACTTTCTTTTGTTCTGTAACTATTAAACCTTCATGAAATTGCTAATATATTGGAACATGAAATTTGGACTAAGCTAAATCTGTGTTCCCAGGCCATGGTCACCCATATTGCCTCCAGAATAAACTACCTCTTATCCCCTTTGAGGTAAAAGCTTTGTCTATTGTGTTGACAGTTATGGTGCCCAAGGAGAGGCCCCAAGGGCCAGTCACTTCCACTTAGGGATGCAGCTGGTGGTAGCCAGGTACTAGCATGGGCCCCTTGTGTCCAACTGTCTGATGTTGTCTCCTTAAGTGCAGGTTGATGAGTTAATTCTGGGGCTTGGACTTCCCTTGATTTGGTTCACAGTCCACTTGTTCATTCTGAGCTGGTTTTAGAGTCACTTTTTTTGTTGTTATTGTTGCATATTTTTTGATTTCTCTCAAAGTGTTGGGTATCTATTTTGTTTGTTTACTTTGAAAGAATTTTTTTTTTTTGTTTTGACCACTAAGTTTATTGTTTGCATGCAGATCTTTGAGAGCATTTTGGTTTAATTATTCTGTTTGCTTTGTCTCTGTTAGCATTAAGCATTTTTTCTTCTTCTTAATACTCCTCCAAGGAAAGAGAAAATGTTTGGGTGACACACACACACACACACACACACACACACCTATTTGGTACTCCAGCTGGTAGGAACATTTTGTTAATTTACGTGAAAGTATTTGAAAAAAAGGGGGGGAAGCTTGTAATGAGGTGCTAGGGGTCCAGGAAAGTCCATGAACCCGAAACCCTAGGTTTGTTTGGTTGACATAAAAGACACAGCACTCTCCTCAAAGAGGATCAGAGTTTATTCTGGAGCCAAATACATATGACCATGGCCTGGGAACACAGATTTAGGTGACCCCAAATTTCAGGTTCCAACATGTTAACAATTTCAAGAAGTTTTTATAGTTACAGAACAAAGGAAAGTCATAAATCAAGGCACTTTTCAAATGCATCTGTTAGGTTACAGAAAAGCTGAGAAATCTCCACCACAGGCCTCAGATGCTACCTGATGACATTCTTAGCCCTTGGGTTGGTGGGAGCTGGGGTCTGTTCTTGCATTTCAAAAAGGGTTACACCTGATCAACTGATAGTCACTAGGATGTTAGTTCAAACACAGAGGTGGGCAATAAGTAGCTATTAAGGGCCTCAAGGTAATTTGGCTCTGACTTGCAACATGCCATCCCTCTCTGCTCACAGGTCCTTTATCAGTCAGCCTTTCTGGAAGTAGATGCAGCATATAGAACTGCTTTCTGGCAACTTTAGTTCACAGTTTCTAATTTTAATCAAAGAATTGAATAAAAAGAAGATTGAGGAAGATATTTTAAATTATTATATTTATTGAGGGAAGTATAGAGCCAAGGAAAGGTACCCACATGGCTAGCGATCCCATGTGGTGGGCCTATCAAAAAAATGGAAAGAAATGAGAGAAAGGAAAATTCAAGGAGCTCCTGCCATTTAGGAAGCTGGAGGGGATAAAGTAGCTAATGTGGAGAGTAAGGGTTATGCCCTCCACTTGCCAAACGTATTTGTAACCTTATACTGGTGGGCTATCTTCCTCTCAGGTAAACCAGAGGAAAAGCTAGTTGGTTAGGGCTAGGGGCTATCTCAGGAAGAGGCTAGCCCCTATACCAAGATCTAGGGGCTGAACTTGATCAACCACAATGTTTAAATTGAAGTGTTTTTTATATACCTGGAAGATTATTTTGTCACTTTTTTGGACAAAACAAAAACAAACATGTAAATGATCATGGACAAACATGACACAAACACATAAATTCTAGATGTACTCGAAGAAAGTAAAATTAAGTGAAGTTTATACCCTCTCTGAGATGCAAGACTCAGTAACAGAATATCAAAGGTGAAATTTGTTTGTGTCATGTATGCCCATGATCATTTACATATTTTTTTTCTGTTTTGTTCAAAAAAGTGACAGCATAAACTTTCAAATATATAAAAAACACCTCCTTTTTTCATGATATTTGTTTTTGCTTTTAATATATTTTTGTCATACTAATTTAAAGTGTAAGTGTGTGATGGTCTATTAAAAGACCTTGTAAGTACATATTCTATTTATTTATTTATTTATTTATTTAAGAGTGAAAGACACAGAGAGAAAGGGGGAGAGAGAGTGAAAGAGAGACAGAATGGGCACGCCAGGGCCCCCAGCCATTGCAAACGAACTCCAGATGCATGTGCCTCCTTGTGCATCAGGCTAATGTGGGTCCTGGGGACTCAAGCCTCAAACTGGGGTCTCCATCTCTCCAGCACAATTACATATTCTTAATCTTAAGTACTTTCAGCTTCTTTAAAAAAAAATTTACTTATTTATTTATTTGAGAGAGAGAGAGTATGACCTGGCCTCCAGTCATTGCAAACAAACTCCAGACACATGCACCATCTTGTACATCCGGTTTATGTGGGTACTGGGGAAGCCAACTTCAGTCAGGCTCCACAGGCAAATGTCTTAACCACTAAGCAATCTCTCTAGCTGACTTTTAGCTTCTTAAGACCTGCAAAATGTTATCTTTAGACTTATTGGATGTTCATGAAACCTTAAGTGCTACCTGATTGGGTGATATAATATTCATTGGAATCTAAATTTTAGGCTATAGAGGTTGTCATTGGATGCATACATTTTCATAATTTCCTTTCAAGCAAGTTTTACAATACTATTTAATTGTTTTTCCAATGTTCATGGGAAATAAAACACCAAAATACCTCTAAATATTATACACTAAAAGTCCTTTATTTAAATTGATTCCAATTTCTTTATCATGATTAATATTTTAACTTAGAGTTGTGACATTAAGATGTAAAATTTATTGCTTGCCTATAAAAATTAATTTTTTTTATCAATGTTAAAATTCATTTTAGCTGGGCCTGGTGGCACACACCTTTACTCCCAGCACTCAGGAGGCAGAAACAGGAAAAGCACTGTGAGTCCAAGGCCACCTTGAGACTACATAGTGAATTGCAGGTCAGTGTGGGCTACAGTGAGACCTTACATGGAAAAACAAATAATAAAAACAAAACAAAACAAAGTCATTTTCAAGACTCTATTTTTAAGATCTAAAATTTCTGCTTTATTTTTATTAAGTCACATCTTTTAAAGGTATAGACTTAAAATTAAAGATTAAAAAATAACCAGACAGATATGTAAAATAGAAATTAGGGCTGAAGAGATTGCTTAGTGGTTAAGGTGCAAGCCTTCAAAGTCTAAGGACCCAGGTCTCAGATAAGCCAGATGCATATGGTGGCACGTGTGTCTGGAGTTCGTTTACAGTGGCTAGAGGCCCTAGTGCACCCATTCTCTCTCTCTTTCTCTCTCTCTCCCTGTCTCTGTGTTAAATAAATAAATAAATAAATAAATAAATAAATAAACTTAAAAATAAATAAAATAGAAACTAACAATGATAGGTCAAATAAAAGGGAGAAAATCTTTGGTTTTTATTTACTCTATATTTCTAAATAGTTAATATGTGTTGTCTGTATGCTTATATTTTTAAAATGCTTATATAATGTTGAATTGTCTTACAAGTAAATAGTCATATAAAAATTTAAGTTAGTCCAAAATTCTTTTCAAAAATACTTTAATTACAATTTTAAACAAAAAGTTATACAAATATTAATCAAGATTTCATATAAGTCCTTGCCTAAATTCAAATTATACAAAAATCCCTACTTGCCTAGACTGGCTGTCAGGACTCAAGCCTCTGTCACAGTTGCTCCCACTTGGGGAACTGAAGAAAGGAAGGTTTCCTTTAGCCCTGAAATCCAGAAATTGAGATAATGGCTTTTCTTTCTGCTTCCTTGAAAAATTAATATACTTAAGTAGATAATATATTTTCCTACAAAATTCTACAGATTAACCATAAAAATGATTTAGGCTAAAGAAACGGCTTAACAGTTAAGGTGCTTGCCTGCAAAGCCTAATGACCTGAGTTTGATTTCCCAGTACCCACATAAAGCCAGATGTACATGGTGGTATATACATCTAGAGTTTGTTTGCAGTGGCTAGAGACCCTGGTGTGCCCATTCTCTCCTTCTATCTGCCTATTCCTCTGTATCTCTCTCTCTCGTAAATAAAAAAGAAAATAAAAAAAGAAGTAAGGATGAAAAAAAAAACAGGGCTACAAGACTAGTAAAGGTTAACAATCAAAGGACAGAAGAAAGACAGACAGACAGAAAGGAAGGAAGGAAGCAAGCAAGAAATAAAGATTATAGGGGGTTGGGGAAAAAGATTGTGGGGGAATTTCACAAAACTCATGGAAACTTGAAATACTACCTTAAAAATACCTTCCTTCTAGGTAGCATTAGATAGAAGTGCCCGTAGGTGGTGAAGAAAGCTTAATTATTGGGTTCTGGCTGGTAAAAATCAGGGCTAGAACTGGTTTCCCTCCACAGTGAGTTGTTGAAGGAGACATATGACCTCCTCAAAATAATTAAGGCAATTGCCAAACTGCTTGTTATCTGCCAGAGCTAAATGTTAAGACACTATTGCTGAATAACCTACAGTCTGAATTCACAGGCCATCATTCTGGAAATGACAGGGAAACCAGCTTCCTCCTGGATAGCCCTCATGATGCTGTAAAGTGCTAGGGGAGCTGCCGAGAACCATGGGGAATGGTTATCAATCATAAACAAGCAAGAGAGCCTGCAAATTACAAAATGAACTAGCTGGGGCAGAATTACATACCTGTGCAATAGTGGCAAATATCCCATGTGGATAACCAGTTGCTCTTTCAGTGGACATCAGGTCCAATCAGACCTGGTCCTGAGGACAAAGTCATAATCTCACAGAGAGGAAACTTATAGACTCCAGAGAGAATCTCCACTACTCTTTGGCTAAGAAGAATGGTATACACATCAAAAAGTCGTTCAAACAACTATGGTTATCCCAATTAATCCAAACTGCTCTCACCTTTGCCTCAAAAATCAGTCTTATCTTGCAGATTACAGAGGAGATCCTGGATATCCCATTACAACAAGAAAAGATAGCCTAGTGCCTACCACTTGGTGGGTCATGTCTACCATATCTACTTGGACCTAGGAGTTATTGCAGAGAAAGTGGTGTCAACACAAAAGGCACAGCTTTCCCCTCAAAGCAGATAAAAGATAGTTTATTCTGGAGCAAAATATGAGTGACTAGGGCCTGGAAACACAGATTTACATTACCCCAAATTCCATGTTCCAATGTGTTAACAATTTAATGAAAGTTTTATAGTTACAGAACCAAAGAAAGTCAAAAATCAAGGAACTTTTCAAATACATTGGTTGACCATCAGGTAGGCAGGTTACAGCGGAGCAAGGAAATCTTTGCTATAGGCTTTAGATGCTATCTGATGACATTCTATTCCCTTGAGTTGGTGGAAGCTGGGGGTCTGTTCTTGCATTCCAAAAAGGATGAAATCTGATCAACTGATAGTCGCTAGGATGTTAATTCAGACACGGAGGTGGATAATATACAGCTATTAAGGGGTAAAAACTAGCCCAAGGTAATTTGGCTCTGACTTGTAACGTTCCATCTCCTTATGATCACAGGAGTTTTATCAGTCCATTTTGCTTGCTGGAAGTAAATATAGAAGATTCAGTGTTTTTCTGAGAACTTCAGTTCACAGTTCTCTATTTTGGCCAAGCATCACATTTTGTGCATGCAGTGGCCAAATATTCTATTCAATATATTCCATGAAGCTAGAATGGCTCATTTCTAGGATTTAGTATAGATGAGGCTTGGTATTATGAAGGAAAACCATCATTAGGGAGACACGAGTTTCAGATAAAGCCATTAAGGAAATATCATGGGCCCTGCCAAATCTATCAGCCATTGTGATTCAGATATAATTATTTTTTTTGTCCTCTGTGTCTGATATCACATGTACACGTGGCATATGATAGGAATGTTATATTTAAAGTTAAATATTATCGAGAATAATACTGGCCTAACAAGCTTAAGGCAGCAGATTTACTTGTAAGTCAATTTGACATTATATAAGCATTTCAAATTTTAAACATATAGACAACACATTAACTATGTAGAGATAGACTAAATAAATATCAAAGATTCTGTAGCTTTTATGTAGACCTATCACTGTTAGTTTCTATTTTAGATATCAGTGTGGCTATTTTTAATCATTAATTTTAAATCTATGCCTTAAAAAGATATGAATTAATAAAAATAAAGCCAAATTTTTAGATCTTAAAAGCAGAGCCTTTAAAATGATTTTTTCACATTGATTAAATTTTTTTTCAAACTTAAAATAATATTTTTGTAGAACGAGAACACAAAAAGACATACAGACAAAAATTATATATCTCAGTGCCACAACTGTAAGCTAAAATTCATTTAAAAAATTTATACTAGTTTTAAGAATTAATAACATGGCCATAATCATTATATACAAGTAGACCTAAGCAAAATTTGAATGCTATTATTTTCTGGAACTGTATTTCCTGTAATCTCCACTGTGAAAAAGAAATTTAAAGATTCCTAATGAGCATACAAAATGAAAGCTTTTATATTCAGCAATTGTATATGGATCCTGAAAAAAAATCCATTATAATCAATCCAAGTAAAAGACCTTCAGTGTATACAATGTAAAAGTATTTTGATGTCTTATTTGCATTATGTATGACCATCAAAAATGGTGATATTGAATTGTAAAGCCTATCTTGAAAGGAAATTATCAAAACCTATGCACCCAATGTTAGTGTCTACAGCCTAATAATAACTTCTGTATTAAGATTTTAATGAACAGTACATTATCCAAAATAAATAGCATTTAAGGTTTCATGAAATATTTAGTAAATCTAAAGGTGTTATTTTAGAGGTTTAAGAAGTTAAAACTACTTAAGTTTATGCATATGTATTTATAAGACCTTTTATTAGATCATCACATTCACACATATGCACACTTTAGGTTGGTATACTAAATATATACTAAAATCAAATGCAAAAACATTGAAAAATTGAAGTGGCCACAAGTTATATATATTTGAAACTTTATAATTTCATTTTCTTTGGACAAAACACACAAAAACAAACATAAAAGAACATGGATCATCATGACAGAAACACATAAATTCTCGGTGTACCCCAGGAAAATAAAATTAAGTGAAAAGCTTATATCCTCTCCCTTTGAGGTGTTAAACTCGGTAACACAGGCTATCAAATTTGAAGCTTGTTATGTAGATCTACACTAGATAATTATTCCAGTTTGTTTTTGAGAGCTAGTGGGAGAAGTTTTTTTTTTTTTTAACATATGTAAATGCCTTATTCTTGTATTAAATTGTGTATTTTTGTCTTGAATGCTAGGGAAATGCCTTGAAAGTACCATTTAGCAAGGATGTATATTTAATGACAAATGATGCTCAAGTCCCAGTTTCTCTGAGTGCAGTACTGGTAGGACAGCATTTAGGAAGAGTCTCTTTGCCTGATGCTATCAGTTACACAGAGCAGCTAAGATGGAAGCAATGAGACAGGCTGGGCAAGGTTAAGAGAGAAGTGGCCGTTCCCTGTGTTTAGGATACAGAATGTGCTTCTTTTAGTAGTTTTCTCACTGTGTCTCAGGTGCTCTCTTGGGGTCAAGAGAGTGACTTAGGACATCTGGGTGGTCAGACCTTATGTGATGTTCCCAGGAAAAGCCATGTGCTGTTCCCTCTGATCTAGGAATAGGGTAGAGTTGTATAATGTATGCTTATCTTCAGTGCCTGTGTTACTTATTAAACACTATATGGGTGTTTGTACAAAAAAATACATGAAAGCAAAGAAATTTAAACCAAGATATCATACAATCCAGGAATATAGTTGAGGAGAAGCAGTAGTTATCAAAACTTACCCACAATGTTTTAGATGGATCTTTTGTGAGCCCCCAAAATGTTAGCAACAAGGAGACTGGGCCACATTGTCATCTTCAACAGCATGAGGAGTTCCCCTGGACTTTAGCGATCTCAACTCAAGTTGTATCTAGGATTCATAGAACTTTAGGAAGAGCCAATATGAAGTATGAAGCAGAGTTGAAGATTTTATTAAAGATATTTTACTATGAGCTTAAGCGTGAGCGTTAGGGGACTAGAGAAATAGCTTAGTGGTTAAAGTGCTTTCTTGCAAAGCCAGAGGACTACAGTTCCCTAGGATCCATGTAAGCCAGATGCAGAGTGGCACATGCATGTGGAGTTTGTTTGCAGTGGCTGGAGGCTCTGATTGCCCATTCTCTTTCTTTCTCTCTCTTAAATAAATAAATGGATAAATAAATAAATCTTTCAGTATATTTTTTTTTAAGAATAAATGCTAGGGAAAGGAGGAAGGGGCACTCAGGAGAGTGAAAGCATACCCTAGAGTGTGAGTGTGGAGTCTTTCAGGACAGTGTCATTACAAATGAGATTTTAATCTAGTGTAGAATTCTCTAGGTTTTATCTTACAAGAAATAGCAATCTTTTCTTTGACATGGGATTTTATTGTACTTGGAGAGAGCTGGAAAAGATAAGATCAGTGAAAGCAGAGGGGAAAGGAGAATAGTTAAGATTCTGCACAATTTATCTTTACTTCTGACATAATCTCTCAAATTTTTCTTTAATCTTACGTATTTTGAATATCTTCTTTTAACTTATAAGTTCTAGAACTCTTATTGATTAGTTTGTAAGTTACCAGTTTAAACATTTGGGGGGTTTAAAATCTTTAATTAAAGCAGGCTTCCCATTATGATTTTCTTTTTAAAATAAAAGAAATACTATTTCCTAGGACTTTAGTTAGAGGGGGATACAGTTAAGGTGATTGGACCCCAGAAGGCAAAAAGAGCAGGAAAGTGTGCACTTGCTAGAAATCAAAGATGATCTGATTTCTTATCTCTCTTGCCTAGTTCACTAGACCTTTTTTTCCCACAAACATCCAGGACCCTTACTGGGAGGGAGGTCTTCCATATGATTTAAACATTGTGGTTGGTCAATTCAGCCCCTGGAACACCCCCTAGCCTTAACCAACCAGCTGGCCCTCTAGTTCACCGGAACCAGAAGACAGCCCAAGACCATAGGTCATAAACATCTTTGCAAGGGGACAGCAGGCTCTCTGACCACTTGGGAATTTCCAGTTATGGGTGAGTTTTTCCTGGGGCTGTCCCCCATAGCCCTTACTCTTTACATGGGGTCTTTTATCACCTCAAGCTCCCAACGTGGCAGGAGTTCCTTGAATCTTCTTTTCTGTTTTCTGTCCATGCTCCCCCACCTCAGGCCCTCCATGTGGGATCTTTAGCCACGTAGGTATCTTTCCTTGGTGCTGTACTTATCCTCAATAAATATAATAATTTAATAATTATCCTTCTTCTTTTTATTCAATTCGTTGATGAAAATTAGAAATGAACCTAGGATTTGGGGCTCAAGGACTTTCCTGGACCCTTAGTACCCCATTACATTACCATTTTCAAAACGTTAAAAATAAAAATGAACCCAAATTTAGGATTAAAAGCTCCCTAATATGAGAAATGTTAACCTAATTTATTTTTAGGTAAGTTTCCCCATTTTTCTGAATATTCACATGTTAACACAATTTTCAAAAGAGCTGGACTAACAAGTAACAGTTTCTTTTTTCTAAACATTTGCTCATTCTTTGGAAGAATAGTAAGTGAAAAAAAAAAAGCTTAATAGTAGCAGAGACAAACTGAACAGTAAGAAATGCAAATGCTCACAGAGATGTTAATGTAAACAACAAACTGAATGGTTGAAACAAAGATGCTTTCAAAGCAAGTGAAATGAGTACCTTAAAACAAACATTTTGAGAGCAAACAAAAAAGTACACAATAACAACAACAAATAACAACAACAACAACAAAAGGGTCCTAAAACCAGATAAGAACAGACAAATGGATCATAGACCAAATCAAGGGAAATCTGAGCCCCAGAATGAACTTATCAACCTGCACTCAAGGAGACTACACATGACATTTGGGCACAAGGGGCTCACACTGTTACCTGGCTCTGACAGGTTGCATCCTAAGTGGGAAGTGGCTTGTCTTAGGGGCCCCATGTCGGCACAGTCACTGTTGATGCAAAAGACACAGTTTTCACCTTAAACAAAATAAGAGATAATTTATTCTGGGGCCAAATATGAGTGACCATTGCCTGGGAACACAGATTTAGATTACCCCAAATTCCATGTTCCAATGTGTTAACAATTTCATGAAGGTTTAATTGTTACAGAACAAAAGAAAGTGATAAATCAGGTACTTTTCGAATACATTGGCTGACCATCAGGTCAGGTTATGGTAAAGTGAAGAAATCTCTGCTACGGGCTTCAAATGCTATCTGATGATATTCTTAGCCCTTGGGTTGGTAGAAGCTGGGGGTCTGTTCTTGCATTCCAAAAAAGATGACAACTGATCAACTGATAGTCACCAGCTTGTTAGTTCAGAGGAAGAGATAGGTAATAAATGGCTATTAAGGGGCTATAGGTAGCCCAAGATAATTTGGCTCTGACTTGCAGTATTCCATCTCCCTGTGATCACAGTAGTTTTATCAGCTCATTTTGCCCTGCTGGAAATTAGGTACAGTAAATACAGTGCTTTTCTGGGAACTTTAGTTCACAGTGGCAACAAAAGTTACGCTGTCCCTGCTACCATGAAATCCAGTTTAACAGACATAAACAAAGACACTGTTGTCACTCAAATGTCATCAAAACAGAAATCCAGAAGCTACAGAATATTTAATGCTAAATCAGATTTATAACATGCCCACTATGGGAGCATTATAGAAGAAGGGGCAGAAAGATTGTGAGTCATAGGTGGTGTAGGATTAGCCTGAGGCATGGTCTCCCCCACAAAGACTGACTGAGGCCAAAGTGAATACTAATAAACTCACTGAGGAGGGACCTTTGTGAAATGGGCACAGGAGAGAGGGGATATAATTGTATACCCTTAAAAAAATTAATTGTAAGACAAAAGAAAAAGAGGGTCTTAAAACATGGGAAAACACAACTGACTTCTTGTTTTCTTGTGATGTTTAACATTTAAAGGAAAGTTATATCACTACAATATTTTCTAGTGCACATATGAGAAATATTTAAGATAGTTATGCTCTGAAAGGCAAGGGAGAAGTTTTCTATACTTCATTTTGAATGGGACAAAGATAATATCATTAGATAGACTGTAATAACGGCTGTAAAGAATATAATTCTGAAGGTGACTGATAAGCTACACTAAGATTTACTATCAGAAGCAGGACAGACAAGTCAATTTCAGACTTGTTTAGAAAGTTATTTAATATGAGCTATGGAGAAGGTCCAGTGGATAAATCATTTTCTGTGTAAGCTGGAGAAGTAGAAACCAGATCCCTAGCACCCACATAAATGCTAGATGTGCCTGGTTGCTGCCCATAACCTTAAGTGTGGTGCAAGGTGGCTGGCTGAACTACCAAACTAGCCCATCTTCCAGCTTCTGTAAAATAGAGAGACAGAGGAAGATAGTGAAACTGATTTCTGGTCTCCTCACATGAGCACACATGTGTGAACAAGCACATTTTGTATACAAAAATTTTAAAATTCATATTTTAAATAATATTCATTTATTTATTTGAGAGAAAGAAAGAGAAGCAAATAAAGAATTAGGGAGAGAATGGGTGCACCAAAGCCTCCAGCCACTGAAAACCAACTCCAGATGCATGTGACACTTTGTGCATCTGGCTTATTTGGGTCTTGGGAATTCAACCTGTGTCCTTTTCTTTGCAGGCAAGCACTTTAATCACTAAGCATCTCTCCAGGCCCCCAAAATATATTTAATGTACATAAATGGAGAAAAACTGATGATAATAGCAAAATAGATGAACACATAGAAATAAAAAAAAGTATAATGAAACACATATACCTTATGGGGTCCAGTGTTACACAAGTAAGACCATCGACTCATGGAATGTGAGGCAAAGTTTTATTGGGTAATAAATGATAGAAAATGAAAAAAGAAAGGAGAGTCTGGTATACCAGGGCTCCATTTCAGATTTTGAGTGAAGCCCTGAATTGTTTGGAGTGTCAGTTTTTATAAAAAAGAGACAGGATGGGAACTAAGCTACAAATCACAATTTACGTGTGACAATTACAGCCATAAAAGTGCAAAAAAAAAAAAAAAAAAAAAAAGAAAGAAAGAAAAGAAAAGAAAAAAGAAAAAGAAAAAGAACTTGCAAACAGATCTGTTGGCCAGTTACAGGAAGCACCACCTGAGCGGTGCTAGGAAGGCCTGTGACCTGGAGTCCAACTTATCTTTAGGAAGCATGGGGGGGGGGGGGGTGAGGCAAGCCTGTGACCAGGAGTCTCACTGAGCTTAAGGAGTTTGCTCAACAATGCAGGCCCCAGGAAATGCTATTCATCCCAACAGAGCCTCTTGTTTGTCTGCCATCAACAGAGCCTCCTGACTTTTATATTTCTCTAGGCTACGTATAAAGAAATACGTAACATTTTTCTCTGTTTACATTTCCCCCTCTGACATGGCACTAAGTTAATTCTTTGACTCATGACTGATAACGTCTAGGGTTTGTTCAGTTTTAAGGGGGCGGGTACATATTGAGTCTGTAATTCCATAAGTTTAGCATAACTAAATTTTATTATATATATATATATATATATATATATATATATATATATATATATATGTGTGTGTGTGTGTGTGTGTGTGTGTGTGTGTATTTACTTAGAGTATTAATAATGTAGGGTCCCTATGGTAAGGCCTAAGAGTTGTAGTATCAGGAGGCCAACAATAGAAGAAATAAGGGAAGCTTGTCATGAAGAGCAACTAAACCTAGACTGAAACCAATCATTATTTTATCTAAAGCCATACATAGGCCCCCTTGTTTTATAAAAAGTAAGTCTAATCATCTTTTATTTTGTCCCCTTCATTTTCACAGCTCTTGGAGTGGGAGAAGCTAAGTAACTAAAGGTTTAGAAAACCAGGTGGTGGGGTCTTCAGGCATGTAGCAGTCAAGCAGCTCCTTGTTTGAGTTTTAACATTTTGTTTAACAACATTTGATTCATTAACTATATATATATATATATATATATATATATATATATATATATATCCTCAAGTTTAGCAGAAATGAGGTCTAAGTCATAGACAGTTTTGACGTACCACACCCGTGAGAGAGTTTAATTGTCTCTGGAGAGATCTGAGGCTGTTGGTCACCAGAGGCATCCAGAGACAGCGTCACATTGAGGCCCACCAGCAGAGGGATGAAGATCTCTTTCAGTTGGCTCAGGCAAAATTAATAGGCCACTTTTTTCTCACAGAGATACACCTGTGAAAGAATCAGGGCTAAGGAACAAAATGTGGGAGAGGAAATACTTATGAATGGGGTAGTTACTCTTTTGCACCAAAGGAGAACAGGTGTCTTGACACAACTGGTCCTGAGTATGGAACTGTTGAGCAGGCATTCAGTTCTTGTTGGCTTAGAGCTGGACAGGCACAGAGACATAACTTGACCAGCAACAAAGTGGGTGAGGTCTGTCCTTTGCAGAGCCAGGGATGCGGCACACACATTGAAAAACAGTTCGTTGGAACTGGGCAAGAGATAAGAAAAACTTTCCTGCCCTTTTTACCTTCAGGGGTCCAGTCACCCTCATTCTAGCCCCCTTTATTTCTCCCTCTCATGAGAAGACACTCTAATTACTGTTAAAAGATGAAGGATGAAGATATCAGATCACTTACTATTTTCTGCTGAATGGGACACAAAGTTGTGGTTTGTGGCAATTAGAGAGTCTCTCTCATAGAGGTGAACTATTCTAATGGACCCTGGAGTGTAAGAAGATAGTCTTGGATGAGAAAATTGGGGAGAAAGAATAAAAGTAAGGAGTTAATAAGAAATGAGCACACAGCAAACTGGTCCTTTTTGTGGCCGACTGAAACCAGGTAGACAGGCTTGGATTGTCTCAGGATCATCTGACGATGAGCTGGCTGAGAGTTTCTTCCAGAACTGTTCATCAAATTGCACAGCAGTATTCAACATGGCCTGAATCTGTTTTTATATGGCGTGTAAAACAGATGAGATATTAGCAGAGTTATCTGAACCATATACACAATATTTAACCTTGATAATAGAGAGTCATTGGGTGTCATTAAAGGCTGCACAAACATATATATATATATATATATATATATATATATATATATATATATATATATGTATATGTATATATATATGTCTCAGAACTTATTTATATATTCTAGATTTGAAAATAACCCTTTTGACATCTATAGTTGTTTTTCTTTATTATAGAATTAGAACTATGGGAGAAAATGTCTTAAGGTCTTGTTTGTTTCTGCTATTGGAAAGCTCTTGTTATACTACTTTATGGGCCATTTATATATTCAAGGGTGTTTTGTTTTGCATCTTTGGTTATATATTTATCTCTGAGTGTTTAAGACCAAGCAGCCAAAATGTAATCAAGGATTAATTTTGGAGGTCACTAATGGCTCTCCAAAAGACTTTAGGGACCCAAAAAAAGCCCTATATTTTATTGGTGCTTTCTATCTGTTAGCATAAGTCAGGGCCATGCTGGCCAAGTAGTTTTCCCTTTTTTGGGAAGTCAGGGGTACTGATTGCTCCTCAGTTGTAACTCTCCTGTTTCAGACTGTACACGAATTTTGTTTGGGCCTCCATATCCTCCTGCTCAGGAAGACAGGTGACTTACCAAGAAGCCAGTGTAGAAGTGTCCCATTATCTCCAGTGGCCTCATGACCTGGGAGCACAGGCCAAAATATTGGTGGAAGTGAAGGAGCTCTACAATGAGAACTTTAAAACACTCAAGCAAGAAATTGCAGAAGACACAAGGAAATGGAAAGATATCCCATGTTCTTGGATTGGAAGAATCAATATAGTGAAAATTTCAATTGTACCAAAAGCAATTTAAACATTTAATGCAATCCCCATTAAAGTTCCAATGGCATTCTTCACAGAAATAGAAAAAAAAATCCAAAATTTCATTTGAAAGCTAAAAAAACCCTCAAATAGCCAAAACAATTTTGAGCAACAAAAATAAGGCTGCTGGTATCACCATACCCGGTTTTAAGCTATATTACAAAGCCATAGTAACAAAAACAGCATGGTATTGGCACAAAGACAGACATGTAGATCAATGAAACAGAATAGAGGACACAGTTGTTAATCCAGGCAGCTACAGCCATCTGATTTTTGACAAAAATGCCAAAAATATTCATTGGAAAAAAAGCCTTTTCAACAAGTGGTGCTGGGAAAACTGGATATCTATACGTAGAAAGATGAAAATAGATCCTTGTCTTTCCCCATGCACAAGAATCAAATCCAAGTGGATCAGGGACCTTAATATCAGACCTGAAATTCTGAAATTGCTTGAAGAATAGGTAGGGGAAACCCTTCAACATATTGCATAGGTAATAACTTTCTGAATATAACCTAATTGACAGAATTTGGCCTTGGTATCCAAGACCTCACAGTGCCTGCAATAACCACACAAGACCCTCATAATAGGAGAAAAAGATGATGACATCAAAGTAAAAGAGAGACTAATGGACAGAGGGTGGGGATATGACAGAGAGCAGAGCTATGAAGGAGAAAGTGGGGAGGGGGATAAAGGGGGAAGGAAATACTGTGGTTGGTTGTCTGTAAGTTTAGAAGTTGTCAATAAAAAAATATATATAATAAAAATGTTTGATGTTGTGTTCATTTGTCTTGTCCTCATCTTGGAAGATATGGATCAAAATCACATTGGAACCTTCCGTCTCAGCTTCCCAACTAGCTAGGATAAAAGGCCTAGCTCATTTTATTGTTTATCTCTCTCTTTTCGTTTTTCCTTCAGATATCTTTAAAGTGCTTTTTAACCAGTTTTAAAGGAGATTTTTCAACAGAATGATCTTGACCCATACCTTCAAAGACAAGGACAAGACAAATGAACACAACACCAAACATAAATATGCTAGTAATAACAGCTCTCCTTACATTGCTATGTGGCTGCCAAACCAAAACTGAACCAGAAACAGACGTCTGTTCTAAATCTGAATAGATCCAGGGAGGGCCAAAGGCAGCCCTTTGAACCCTTGTCAAGGGGAATTAATCCTGTGTAAAGATTCCCTCTTGAACCCAGGAAAAAGCATGCAAAACCAGGAAGAGAGAGAGAGAGAGAGAGAGAGAGAGAGAGAGAGAAACAAAAAGAAGAGTGGAAAAGACACCTCTGGATGTTTCTTACCCAATAAAGGAGGAAGCCAGCAGTCCTAGGCAAAAGTTTCCCATGAATGGGTTGCTACCAACTCCAAAACCAGGAACATGCAGGCAGATGGAGATATGGTTCTCAGACTGAGACTAGGGGGTCTTTCCCTGGCACAGTCGCCCAGAGCCAGAGAGGGAGGTCTTGAAATGTGGATCCAGGGTAAACCCCCAAAATGTTATGGGGTCTGGTGTTTCACAAGTAAGACCATTGACTCACAGAATATGAGGCAAAGTTTTATTGGCTAAGAAAAGATAGGAAAAAAAAGGAAGGCTGGAGAGATGACTTAGCGGTTAAGCACTTGCCTGTGAAGCCTAAGGACCCCTGTTCAAGGCTTGATTCCCCAAGACCCACGTTAGCCAGATGCACAAGGGGGCACACACGTCTGGAGTTCGTCTGCAGTGGCTGGAGGCCCTGTTGTGCCCATTCTCTCTCTCTTTCTGCCCATTGCTTTCAAATAAATAAATAAAAATAAACAAACAAAAAGAAAAGGATAGTCTGGTATACCAGGGCTCCATTTCAGATTTTGAGTGAAGCCTTGAACTATTTGGATTGTCAGTTTTATAAAAAAGAAACAGGTTGGGAATTAAGCCATAAATCACAATTTACATGTGACAGTTCTAGCCATAAAATTAAAAAAAAAAAAAAGAAAGAACTTGCAAACAGATCTGTTGGTCAGTTACAGGAAGCACAACCTGGGGGTTGCAAGGGAGGCCTGTGAGCAGGAGTCCCACTTATCTTTAGGAAGCATCAGCTGGGGGGTGTGAGGTAAGCCTGTGACCAGGAGTCTTACTTATCTTAAGGAGTTTGCTCAACAATGCATGCTCCATGAAGTGCTGTTCATCCCAGCAGAGCCTCTTGTTTGTCTGCCATCAACAGAGCCTCCTGACTTTTATATTTCTCTAGGCTAGGTATAAAGAAATATATAACATTTTGCTCTCTTTACAATGTCAAATATAAATTATCTAAATAGGCCACCAAAAGTTTAATAAATAAAATGAAAAAAAATAAAACTATGTTTTCCATATGAAACACATTTCCATCATAATAACAAGATGGTTAAAAGGAAAAGAAGATAAAAAAAGATATAATGCAGAGATACAGAGTAATTATCGTAATAACAGACAAAATAGACTTTAGAACATAGATGATTACTGAGATGAAGAGAAGTGCTATGTGAAGTTAAAGATGTAACCTGTTCACACGACATATAAACAGTAAATGTGCTGAACCTCAGAGCTACAAAATGTGAAACAAGCACTGACAAAAAGAATTTTATATGGGGGTGGGGGTGGAAGATCGCTTAGCAGTTAAGGCATTTGCTTGCAAAACCAAAGGACCCATGTTTGACTGTCCAGGCCCCACATAAGCCAGATGCACAGTTGCACAAGGTAATGCAAGCATGCAAGATCACTGTTGCAGTCAGGTTCACATTGCTGGTAGAAATCACCCAACCAAGAGCAGCTTGTGGGAAAAGGGATGTTATTTTGGCTTACAGGCTCAAGAGGGAAGCTCCATGATGGCAGGAGAAAACGATGGCATAAGCAGAGGGTGGACATCACCCCCTGGCCAAGATAAGGTGGACAATAGCAACAAGGGAATGTGCCAAACACTGTCATGGGGAAACTGGCTATAATACACACAAGCCTGCCCCAAACAATACACTCCCCAGGAAGCTTTAATTTCCAATTGTTATCAGCTGGGGACCTGGCATCCAGAACACCTAAATTTATGGGGGACACCTGAATCAAACCACGACAGTCACACATGCACAAAAGGTGGTGTATGCACCTGGAGTCCACGTACAGTGACTGAGGTCTTGGTATGACAGTACCCTCTCTTTCTTGTGCTCTCCCACACTTTCTCTGTCTCCCTCTCTCTCTCTCTCTCTTGCATTAAAAAGAAAGCCAACTGTTGGGCTTGCCTCAAAAAAAAAAAAAAAGTATTCCATATTGGGGGCTGGATAGATTGCTCAGTGGCTAAAGAACTTGCCTGCAAAGCCGAAGGATCCCAGTTTCACTCTCCAGAACCCACATAAGCCTGGTGCTCATGGTGGTGCATGCATCTGGAGTTCTTTTGCAGTGGCTAGAGGCCCTTGTGTAGCCATTCTGTCTCTCCTTCTCCCTCCCTCCATCCCTCCCTCTCTCTCTCTCTCTCTTTCTTTCTCTCTTTCTCCTTCCTTTCTTTCTTTCTTTCTTTCTTTCTTTCTTTCTTTCTTCCTTTCTTTTTCCTTCTTTCTACCTCAAAAAAATAATTTTTTTAAAAAAGAATTCCATATTGGACTTAGCTCTGTGAACCCAACACTCTCAGCTTAATATGCAACAGACTAAAATCAATGAGGGTTTAGCTCAACAACAGCATTCTCAGTGATGATCTGATTCACATTCTGAGGCTCATCAACAAAATAGAACTCGAATTCTGTTTTAGGCTCCACGCAGCATATATTGTAGACATCACCTTATACTTCAAATTATATTTGAATGCATTTGTTTCCTTGCACATGGTGGCATCAAACCGGAAATAACTACAAAATGGTAATTTCAAAATTTCCAAAACTTGAACTAAACAACCCAATAATACATGATAACAGAGGCATGTCATAGGAAATAAGAGATATGTTCAACTGAAAAATGATAGCAGAGTATATCAAAGTTTTCAAGTCAAATTTAAAAGAGAACTAAGAGAAAAAAAATCCATCCTTCTTCTCAGCATTATGTTACCTTTTGGGTCATCCCAGTGGTAATTATCATCTGAAAACAGAAGCTTCTCTAACCAGAAGTGAGAGTAGCATTAATATATGAATATGAAAATTAAGTGTAATGCTTTCAAGGTAGTGTGGTGAGAATAATATATACACTTATCCAGACAAGAGCAGGCTTTATACCTCTAAAGCTCATGACCTCTCCTGCCATAGACATTTGATTATGTTTTCAGTACCAGGCATGTATTCTCTCCCATAGAGTGGACCTTCAGCCCAATTAGAGAGTACTTGTTTTCCTCCAGAGCAGACATGCCACTATTGGCCTTGTTCAGTCATTTGGCCTGTCTGGCCAAACTTGAGGCTTCCAATGTCCATTGTTTTCACAGCTGAAGGCTTCTGCCTCCCATAGGGCTTCATACAGTGAAGCTTTTTTCAGCCTTCAGTTGGCTGGTCTACAGGGAGAAGGTGTTCTGCTCAGCACCAGCTTGATTTCTCAGTGACTTTGCTACTCAGGCATGTGAAGTCTTCTGCAATAGGGTCTTACCATCTGTTTCTCAAAGGAAACCAAAAAGCCTTTAATGTTTTGGAGGCAACAGGGTCCTCCCTAGCCAACAGCTCACTGGAAGGTATCCCATCCCTGGCACTCAAAATTTTCTTCTAACAACCTATGGCTTCTGGATGTGCCATTATTCAAAAAAGTAAGTTTTCATATGTCATATTCAGAATATTTTGAATTTTATTTCACCCTACCCCCACCATTCTTTTACCCAATCTCTTCCCCCTCCTAGTAATCTGTTCTTCTACTTACATATATATAATACCATCCCCTTAAGTCCTCCCCTCTCCTCTATCCCTTATAGACTTCTTCTAGTTTACTGGCCTCTGCTACCTATTTTTGGTTCCAGCTCACACACAAGTCTACATTTGTAGCTAGGATCCACATATGAGAGAGAACATGTGACATTTGGCCTTCTGTACCTGGGTTACCTCACTTAGTATAATCCTTCCCAGGTCCATCCATTTCCTTGCAAATTTTGTAATTTTATTTTCCTTTACCACTGAATAGAACTCCATTGTGTAAATGTACCACACTTTATTATCCATTCATCTGTGGAGGTACATGTAGGCTGGTTCCATTTCCTAAAGATCCTTCACTTTATTGGTTTAGTCCAAGGTAATTTTTTTTTTTTTTTAGGCAATTGTGAATGGGAGAGATTCTCTAATTTCATTGTCCACATGTTTGTTGTTAGTATATAGGAAAGCTGATGATTTCTGTGTGTTTATTTTGGATTCTGATATGTTGCTAAAAGTGTTTATCAGTGCTAACAGTTTGCTGGTAGAGTCCTTTATGTAGGGTCCTTATGTATAGAATTATATTATCTGAAATAATGATAATTTGATCTACTTCTTTCTAATTTGTATACCTTTTATGAGTTCTTCTGCTTTATTACTATAGCTAAGACTTCCAGTACTATACTAAATAAAAGTGGGGACAATGGACACCCTTGTCTTGTTCCTGAATTTACTGGAAAAGCTTCAAGCTTTTCCCCTTTTTGTATTAGGTTGGGTGTAGGTTTGTCATAAATACCTTTTGTTTTGTTTAGATATGTTCCTTCTATTCCCAGTTTTTGTAATACATTTACTATGAAGAGATGGATGCTGGATTTTGTCAAATGCCATTTCTGCATCTACTGATATGATCATGTGATTTTGTCCTTCAGAACATTTATATGATGTATTACATTTATCAATTTGCATATGTTGAACCATCCCTGCATGGGATAAAGCAACTTGGTCAGGGTGAATAATCTTTCTGATATATACTTGTATTCTGTTTTCCAATATTTTCTTCAGGATTTTTGCATCTATGTTCATGAGGGAGATTGATCTGTAATTTTCTTTTATTGTTCTGTCTTTGCCTGGTTTTGGTAGGAGGGTGATGCTGGCTTCATAGAAGAAATTCAATAGAATCCCTTCCATTTATGCTTTATGGAAATGTTTGAGAAGCAGTGGTATTAGTTATTCCACGAAGGTCTGGTAAAATTCACCAGTGAATTCATCTGTGCCTGGACTTTTTTTTAGTTGAGAGACTTTTCATAACTGCTTGGATCTCTGTACTTGTTACAGGTCTATTTAAACGGTTTATCTCCTTTTGATTTAATTTTGGTAGGTCATATGAATCAAGGAAATCATCCATTTCTTTCAGGTTTTCAAACTTAGAGGCATATATATTCTTAAAGTTTGTCCTTATACTGCTCTGAATTTCTTTGGTATCTGTTGTAATGGTGCCTTTTTCAACTCTAATTTTATTAATTTGTGTCTCTTCTCTCTTTCTTTCAGTCGGATTTGCTAAGGGTTTATCAATCTTGTTGATTCTTTCAAAGAACCAACCCTTTGTTTCGTTGATTCTTTGGATTGTTGTTTTGGTTTCTATTTCATTAACTTCTGCCCTAATCTTTACTATTTCTTTCCACCCACTGACTTTTGGTTTGTCTTGTTCTTCTTTTTCCAAGGCCTTAAGGTGAAGCATAAAATTGTTTACTTGTGAACTCTCTGATTTCTTAATATAGGCACTTAGAGCCATAAATCTCCCTCTTAGTACTGCCTTCACTGTATCCCAAAGATTTTGGTATGATGTATTCTCATCATCATTTCAGTCTATGAATTTATCGATTTCCTTTATGATTTCTTCAATGACCCATTCATCATTCAATAGTATACTGTTTAGTCTCCATGAATTTCTGTATGCTCTATAGTTTTTCTTGTTGCTTATTTGCTGTTTAATCCCATTGTGGCCAGATAGAGTACAATGAATTATTTAAATTTTCCTGTATTTATTGAGATTTTCTTTGTGCTCTAACATATGGCCTATTTTGGAGAGTGTTCCATGTGCTGTTGAGATAAATGTATATTCATCAGCATTTGGATGGAATGTTCTATAGATATCTTTTAGGTCCATTTGTTCCATGATGTCGTTTAATCCAGATTTCTCTCTGTTTATTTATGTTTTTGCTGGGATGACCTGTTAATTGATGAAAATGGGGTATTAAAGTCTCCCACTTCAATTGCTTTTAATGTTATCTGTGACCTGAAGTCTTATAGTGTTTGATGAAATTGGGATGCTGTATGTTAGGTACATATACATTTAGGATTATAATGTCATCCTGTTGGAGTGTTCTGTTAATAAGTATAAAATGACCTTTTCTAAAAGTCTTCCTTCACTAATATTGGTTTGAAGTTTATCCTGTCAGATATTAGGATAGTAGCCACTGCTTTTTTCCTAGGCCCATTTGCTTGAAATACCATTTTCCATCCTTTTACCCTAAGACAATGTTTATCTTTTATTTAGAGATGATTTTCCTGGAGGCAACAAACATCAGGATCCTGCCTTTTAGTGTAGTCTGCAAGCCTGTGTCTTTTTCTTCGGGCATGGAGGCCATTGACATTAGCAGTTATGAAAGGTATGCATTTATTCTCACCATTCTTATTTTGTAGTGCTTCTGGTTTTTCCTTTACTTTGTTGTTTTAACTGTTGAGTGTTATTTTTTCCTATTTCCTCTTGCATATGTTTTGTGTTCTCTTCAGCATAAAGGATTCCTTCATGTATTTTCTGCACAGCTGGTTTAGTTGTCTTGAATTCCTTTAGCCTGTTTGTGTTGTGGAACATCCTTATTTCTCCATCAATTTGGGTAGATAGCTTTGTAGGATAAAGTAATCTTGGTTGACAGTTGTTTTCTTTCAGAACTTGGAATATATCATTCCATGTCCTTCTGGCTTTTAAAGTGTGTGTTGAGTAATCTACTTTTATTCTGATGGGCTTGCCTTTGTAGGTGACTTGCTTTTTCTCTCTAACTGCTTTTAATATGTTTCCTTTGGTTTTCATGGTTAGTAGTTTAATTATAACATCACAAAGAGAGGCTCTTTCTAGGTTTTTTGTTTGGTTTTCTAAAAGCTTCTTGTATCTGCATTGGCAATTCTTTTCCAATTTGGGGAAAATTTTTCCTATTTTTTTTTTTTTTGAAACCACCTCCTAAGCCTCTGGATTGAAATTCTTCCTCTTATACTATACCCTGAATTCTTATGTTTGATCTTTTCTTAGTGTCCTGGATACCTTGATATCTTGAAATTCTCATTCATAACTTCCTATTCGCTTGTCTTTCTCTTTGTTGGACTGTATTAAGTCTGCCACCTGGTCTTCTAGTTAGATATTCTGTTCTCTCCTTCACGTGTTCTACTGGTGAGACTTTCCACAGAGGTTTTGTTTTTGTTTTTGTTTTTGTTTTTGACTGACTATTTTCTTCAGATCTAGAATTTTAGCCTGGTTTTTCTTCAGTATTTCTATTTCCTTACTCATGTATTGTAATGACCACCTTATTTCACTAATCTGGTTTCCGGTGTTCTCTTTCAGGAGTTTGTTTTCTTCTTTAATTCCTTTGTTTTCTTCTTTTATTTCTTTTATTTCTTTGTGTATAAATACAATTATTATTTTTTAAATCATTGTGAGGCATTTCATGTAAAACAGTCTCATTGGTGATTATTTCTGATGGATTTATAATTTTTGGTGGGATTGTATTGTTTTGATTCTTTGTGTTTCTTGTATTATAATGTAGCAATTTTTGTATCCTGAATTGATCTGTTGTTTGGGTTTTCTACTTATCTGCAGTGTTCTTAGATGTGGCAATCCACCTTTATATACTTTCAGGATATGAATTGAAGGTGCTAAGTGTAGCTTTTCTGCCAAATTCTACTGCAGAAGTAATCCTAGGTGTTGGCATTGCTTCCTAAACAAGTATTCTAGTAGACTGGGTGGAAAGATTTATGGACAAATTCTAAACTACTTCACCTGTGCAATATACATATTCAATGAAAACCAGCATAGAGTATGCAATTGTGGGGATTAAAACAAATAGATAGTCTTATAATACCAAAATCCCTAAAGTCATATGTTGCTCTACACATTTAATCCTGTCATCTGGCAGGTAGAGATTTCTGTTCTAAGTTGGATTCCAGGTCAGCCTGGATCTGAATCAGACCCTGTCCCCAATAATAACAGAAACAAAAGACAAAGGCCCTACAAATCTGAAAGCATCAAATGCAACAATATTCAACTCCCAAATACAGCTTATTTGAAAACGGTAAAGCCAACCAAGAATATATAACCCATAACCTGTTCTGACATGGAAAGATTTACTCTTCTAATGTAGGCCTATGTACCTGGTTTTTTTTTTTTTTTGTCAGTCTGCCTTGTTACCTTTTGGGGTGGCTTCCAATCTCACCAATGCTGAGTTTCCACCTCTATCTCTGTGTTGTGCTGTGGAGGTGGATTTCTGATCAGCTGTGCTGGATGCACTACCACCAGGGCCTGAATGCCAGAGGTTCACAGTTCTGATGGTTGGTGGGTGGAAGAGTGCAGAAAGCCTGGAGTTGCTCATGCAGTCCCACCTGTATCCCTTTTAGTAGCTCCTTAGTTTATCTCAGCTCTCTTTCCTTCATATTTCTTGATTTTGCAAGGAGGCTGATAAGGTAGGGAAATCTCCTTGCTTGTTCTCTGCTGCTGCTGCTGCTGCTGCTGCTTCTGCTTGGTGAGCTTGGTGGGCACTGCCTGGCAGGTACAAGGATTGCACAGTTCAGCGAGCTGCAAGCTCCTCAGTGGAATTCTTTCTGTTTTCCTCCTTTCTGGTCTCTCTTATTTATCCACTGTGTCTAAGAATAACCTATACTCCTTCACTTTTCAGAAGAAGAGTGTATTTTGCTGTAGTTTTGGTTGAATCCCTCCCTAGGCTATTTTGGCATGGCTCATTTGCCTCCATCTTACCCAGAAGTCAAATATCCTTTTTATTTTATTTTATTTTTTTGAGAAACTGAGGAACTTTGTCATGTGGCTGTTTTCAGATAAACCACACTCTCAACTAGCAGTTGTCTAATTGAAAAGACTCCAGTATCCCAATAACCAAATAAACATTTAACTTGCTTTCATGGGTTTGTGTACAATGGATATCAACTGAGTGGAATAAAGAGATGTAGGACCAGAATAAATACACATGTCATGTGATATAACAAGAAAGGGAAAGACCCATATTTACTTTCCTTCCAGAGGCAAAGGAGAAGCTATTCACATGTTAAGGAAGGTCTGTCAGAAAAATGGCACTAACATGACCTTTCCTTACTCTTCAAACTGCCAGATAATACTTAGTGTATTGGGGTCTCTGGATTGACAAGGAAAAGATAAGAAAATGTTAATTATGGCAATAATACAACAATAAATATAGCTCTGATCCTTTCTCTTTTTCTCACTCAAGAAATCTCTAAAAGTGTTTCAATTCAGAAGGAAGAGGTGGTTAAAGTTAATATTTTTAATGAATTAACTATATTGGAGTGTGTGTGTGTTTGTTCATATGCATGCACATAATTAAAATGTAAGGTGAGAGATTCTTGAAGTTCACAGTTGTGGAAATTTTCATATTTCTTATGGGTACAAACATTTTTTTCTTAAATGTTCTAAAGCAGATGAATGTGGAAGCAAACTGAGTAACAGGGCCCTTTAGGAAATGATCAACATATCATTATCATCTTTGCCAATTAGTCTTTATTGAGCAACTAAATGTTGACATTTCAGCATGTTCCACGTAGCCTATATTGATACAGGCTAATTTATGGTCATCTGTTAGAGGATCAGACTAACTATGTTACACTGTGTGAAATTATCTGTAGGCTGTTTTCTAAGTGAAATTAAATTTTGAACAAGCTATTTTGTGCATATCACTACAATATTTAAGAAGTGGAGCATTATTTGTTTCAATAAAATGTTGAAATTTTTATCCAATAATTTATTGTCATTTGTACTGGGGACAATTGTGAACCAATTCTTACCTCTGGTGCCATAGATCCATACAAACTGAATTGCTTTCTCTTTTTTTTTTTTGGCCTGGTATTGGTGAAAATAAAGCACAGGTTGCCTCCAACAGAAGGATTATTTTTAAGCTAAATATCATTCAACATAAAATGCCCTCTGCTGTTATGAGATCTCCTTGTTTTCATGCCTCTAATTCAGGGGCATTCTTGATAATTTTACTAATAAAATTAACTAGAAGAAAATATTAAGTAATCTTGTGCTCATCCCTGCACAAAAGCTTATGCTCACAGTTCCTTTCTGAGTCTCTGACATTTAGGTCCAGAATGAGATCCTCTGTATACATGTTTAATAACGGGTGTTTTGAAGTTCATGTGAAATAACCAGCTGAAGTTGTGTTGGGAATCAGAGATTCACTCCCAGTGAGTCTTCATATAATTTACTTATTTGGTGACAGAGTCCCTACTTGTTGGGCAAGAGAAAAAATAAAACTTAATTACAACAATAAGTTGACAGTCTTTATTCTTCTGACATAACCAGTCAGAATAGCATGATCAGTTGACTCCTTCTCTCTTCCCTGGGGCTACATCTGGAGAACTCATATGATCTCTTGGCAGGGTAGTTAGAGAGGAGAAAAGAGTGAGAAATCCTTTGAGTGGCACTCCCTGTTATGGCTTTCTCAGCACTGACATTGACTCAGGGGCCATGAAGTCTGAGTAGTAGGGCTGCAATGACCTTGTAGTAGGCTTTTGCTTTGTGTATTCCATGTATAAGTGAGGAGGTACTTCAAGGTTAAGACAACATGTAAACATGGACCTTGTCCCAAGCCTGATTTATCTTGTATGAATTATAATTCAGAACATAAGGCCAGCAACAAGTTATTATCAGAAGGCCCAGGGAGAGACTAAGCTAGCTAAACCCAAAATGTATCAATGAAGCCATTGGCATTTTGTCACAGAGTTTGGAAGAGATCTTGAGAAAATGAAGATTAATTTATCTGGTGGTTATAAGGCCAGATCTTCCTCTCCTGAGAAGTGAGTAGGACTATGTAAAGGGGATGAGCAATTACAACAAATTGAGCATTACATAAAATCAGTGTATATATTCTCAGAATATACTTTTATTTTATTTATTTTTTTTTAAGGTAGGTTTTTTGCTATAGCCCAGGATGACCTGGAAATCACTATGAACGCCCAGGGTGGCCTCAAACTCATGGCAACCCTACCTCTGCCTCCTAAGAGCTGGGATTAAAGGCATTAAAGGCATGTGCCACCACATGTTTTGGACTTTTTTTTAAATGAAAATATATACCACTACCCAACAAATGTTTCTATTTATCAGATTTTGTGCCTTTTCTGTAAATGTAATTCAAATAAGTAACAGATAATCCTCTTGATAAGGCTCTTTGGAGATATGCATTCATATGATAAGTACAAGAAAAGCCATCATTTCATTATTAGGTAGTGTTTACATACTGATCTCAATGTAAAACTTTAATGAACTACACCATCAAGACTTGCAAAAATATCTACTACCTCAGCTTGACCTGCTGCAATGATCTGAAACTATAATTCTGGCTCTATTTCGCCTTCATAAACTCACCAAATTCTACTCTTACATAAGGGAAGCATAATAAAAGTGGTATGGCACTAGAATATACAAGGCTCTGGATTCTATGCAACCAGAAGAATAGTACACTTACAAATGGATCATAGCAAGAGTTTGGGTGGAAAAGAAAAAAAAAATAAACAAAAAATACAATGAGCAGAAAATGAAGAGCATGAAAGAAGACAGAGGGGAGAGAAGTATCCAATACCTCAGAGTAACATTGAGCCGGGATTGTCAGTTCAGACCTTTTAGCTGGTCTATAGAGAACCAGTACACAGGGAAAATTTATGGCTTGACTTTTCCTTAAGATTTACAGCACAACAGTAAGAGAAAAATTTCTGGAACTATACATTTTAAATTTCTGTGAATACTCCACTCCTCTGGGGTAAGTAGTGTAGCTCCAATCTTTGAAAGTACGAAAGATAAAGCAAAAAGGTCCCCTTGTTAGGGGTGTGATAACACAGGGACAGTACTTTGGAATTGAGTTTCAGATCCTTAATGAAGAAAGACATAAAGCAGATGCTTTATGACAGAGTTACCTGCAAAGTAAATCAGTGAAGGAAAAGGCTGAGTATAACGTTCTTCTCATGGGTTCACCATGAAGTGTGAGCCATCATGAGAGGAGTATTGGTTTCTTTTTGTTACATTCCATATATCATTTGGACCTTTGGACTCAATTGTTTTGACTTGAAGAATTCATAGAACAAAATATGTGCAATTACAGTTCAGTTTATATGAGAACACATTGTAGGTTTTTCTTTAAAATAAACCTTGAAATACAAATGTCTTGAGACTAGGAATGGCATTTTTGTCTGGCATACCACAAATTATGAAATGTCAACTCCTATGTTCACCCATCATAATTAGACCTATTTATAATGATCTGTTTGTTTTCTAATGCAACACTATGCATACAGTGGGCAGTCTCCTTAATTTTAAGTAAGCCATGTAGGAGGAAAATCCTTGAGGTAAGTTTCAAAGAAAGAAATTCTGTGGCCACTTTTCCAAATCACTTTTATTTAACATTGGAATGTCACAAAATGTTTTCTTAAGTAAGTTTTGTAGTTAGCACTGAGCATAAGTGCTTTTCCCTAAGTAGAAAAAAAATGAGTAATTAGGTCAAGAATGTTTTCCAATAGTCTCTTTTAGTATGTTAAAAAATATACTTTCTTAGCCTTTCCCTGCATTCTGAATTGCTGTATTCCCACCTGATATATCTCCTTCCATATCTAAAGTTATTTTTAGGCTATATTCTGACTTCTCATTCAAGTTTCTTAGTTCCTGACCAATGAGGACAGCAAATGAGGCTGTCTTTATAAGCCCCTTTGTGACACTAAATGCATGCAATTCAAAGTTTTATAACTATGGGATATATAACTACATATACATATACTATATATAACTACAGTGTTAGATTAGTTTATTTTACAAGTCTGCAAAGTTCTAAGTAAACGTGAGGGGGCAGCTTTCCTTTCAGAGTCTCTTAAATATACTATATACATAAAATTTTCAGAGATAAGGTCAACAAACTGTTAATTCCCTTTTAACAGTGTTATAATACACTTAAAATATTTCAGTGACAGAATGACCCTCACTCATTACCAAAGCCAAATTCCTACGTTGAGTAGCCAGAGGCTGATTCATTGCTCATATAATTATGGGCTTGGGATTTGGAGATTTGCAAAGGGTAAGACAATTATCTGCAATATATATATATATATATATGTATGTATGTATATATGTATATAGTATATTTTCACAGAGAGAACTCATTTGTATTTCTGTGGTTTTCCATAAAAAAGTCAATAGTTGTTCTCCTAAACATGGTAGATGAATTGTTAAACTTTGACTTCTGCCAAAACCACCAATAGAACTGGATGAGACACCAAACAGGAGTCATCAAAGAGCTATACTATGATCTTTGAGAGAGAAAAAACTAATGAAACAAAATTCAGAACCATGCTAGCTTTTTGGTAAGGGGCATGATCTACTGTGACAGATGGTCATGAAGCTGAATACATCAGTGTTCCTGCCAAATTAACAAGTCAAAGGTCTGAGCCCGGGGCTGGTGAAGTGACTACAGTTAAAGATGGGCATAGAAGTTGGTATGGCAATGTTTATGTGTCCTTAGCTGGTTGACAATAAAATATGTTTAAATAAACGAAAGATGAAAGAAATCACCAGCACATCTGCCACGCAGCAAGTGCTAAAGGAAATCCCCATAGCTAATGGGAAATAAGGCCAAATGTTACTCATATTCATAGGAAGGAAATAAAGCTGCAAGAAAGAGTGCATTTCTGGACAAAAACATAGAATGGTAAGTAGATGAAGTCCATTTACTTCACAAGACTTCCCTTAGTTTCTAAGCTTGTTCTCTTTGTGAATACCCTACTACTAACTCCAGAGATCTTGCACCGTGGCTCTACAGCTATCTGTCTTTCAACTTCCATATCCCTTGTTCTCCAGATACTTCCAAGGTATGCTAATTAACACAATATTAGGTAGAAATAGGACTGAAAAATTTTGAAGATTGTAAGCACAAACTGGGAATATTATCTCAAGGGTTAGTATGGGTAGAATGGACATATGTAAGGTTCATGGGGTCATAGTGTAATTTCAACTGAATTTTCCATTTTATGTTGTTTGATCACTACTACAATATTTTTTTAACATAATCACTGAAAACTGACAATCTGTTTTATTTCCTGCTACTCTTCATTGTACACTTATAATTACAGAATGAAAAAAAATGTATTTAAAGAGAAAGAATGCTCTTTGAGGGATGCAAAACAGTTGTTATCTCAAATAATGCATGTTAAATTGATGTTTCAATGCTCAAGGAACTTATCTTCTCATTTCTACACACAAAAGTATGCTGTTTTTCTCATATTCTCTGCTTATTCTTATTTATAAAGGCCCAGAGTGAGCACCTACTGCGTACCTAATCAAAGATGGAATTGTTCCTTGCTGTTAATTTTTTTAATTCATTTTATATAGGTGTAAGGGCAAGGAAGAGTAACTGGGGATAGGAATGGTATCAGAAATGAAGAGTGATAGATGGTTATATATGTACCTGCTGGTTTCATCTCACTGAGTGTGGGATCTTAATCATTTTTTTGCTTAGGCTCAGTAGCATGTAACATGATTGCCTTATACTAAACGAAACACTGTTATGAAACAATCCCACTATAACATGGCAATAAATGGTTTTAAAACACAGCAATTTAAGCTGGGCATGGTGGCGCATGCCTTTAATCCCAGCACTCAGAAGGCAGAGATAGGAGGATTGCCGTGAGTTCGAGGCCATCCTGAGAATGCAGAGTGAATTCCAGGTCAGCCTGAGCTAGAGTGAGACCTTACCTTGGAAAAAAAAAAAAAAAAAAAGCAATTTAAGGGGCTCTAGCCTCTCCTGCCTTCTCATGGGCAGGAGATCTCTGTACTTTCTCCTCTTTCTTTCTCTTAATCTAATAAAGTTTCTTCTCACTTTAAAAAATTAACCTAACTTAAGATGGCACATTAAAGCCACATACAGAATGTTTTAAGTAATAAGTAAAAAATAGTATGCTAAAACCATAGCAGAGAAAAAAGATGAAATGAGATAGAAATTCTGTAGAATAAATAGGACAAATAAAAATACAATTTAATTGTAAACATGGTAACACTTTGTTCTATAAACTTGGAAAAATATGCCTTAACTAATTCAGATTGTACCCATTACTCTACCTTTATTTTACTGCTTCACTATTATAAATACCATTAAAATATTCTTTTACTAATCACTATTTTTATATAATACGATAAGGTCTAATTTTCTTTCCTTTCTTCTAATTGTGCTTTGCACTTTTGTTTCCTCTTACAGTCAGTCTGTGAGTAGTATTTTTCTTTTTTTGAGAGGATGATGACCTAAGAAAGTGGATTTAATGTACACAGGAGAAGACTCAGTGGGTAAAATTTTTGCAGCACAAACATGAGGAACTGAGTTTGGATTCCTAGCACCCAAATAAATACTTGGTGTGTGTAGTAGATCATATGTAATTTCAGTGATTGGGAGGTGGAGACAGGGGATGTCTGAGGTAAACTGTCTAGCTAGACTAGTCGAATTTTAAGTTTTGGTTTCAAGTTTTTGATCCTGTCTCAATAAATCTTGGGGAGAGTGATTGAGGAAGGCACTACTTAAAACTCTGGCCTTGGGCTGGAGAGATGGCTTAGTGGTTAAGCGCCTGCCTGTGAGGCAAGTGCTTGCCTAAGGACCTAGGTTCGAGGCTTGATTCCCCAGGACCCACATAAGCCAGATGCACAAGGGGGCGCATGTGTCTGGAGTTCATTTGCAGTGGCTAAAGGGCCTGGCGTGCCCATTCTCTATCTACCTCTTTCTCTCTGTGTCTGTAGCTCTCAAAAAAAAATAAATAAATAAATAAAAAAATAAAAAACCTCTGGCCTCCATACTTATGAAAACACAGTTGCACATACACAAGCAAATCTATATGCACATGCATACATATGAAACATAAAAAAGTGCTAGAATTTCACAGAGAAATTATGCTTGCCTTAATTCTAGCATGTGGGAGGCTCAGACAAGAGAATGACTATTTATTTATTTATTTATTTATTTACTTACTTACTTACTTATTTATTTATTTTTAGGAAAGAGAGAGAATTGGCATACCAGGACCTTAGGCACTGCATTCAAACTCCAGATGCTTATGTCACCTAGTGAGCATGTGCAACCTTGCACTTACCTCACCTTTGTGCATCTGGCTTATGTAGGATCTGGAGTCTCACATGGGTCCTTAGTCTTTGCAGGCAAGTGCCTTAAACACTAAGCCATTGCTCCAACACAAGAGAATGATTCTTTTGCATGTGTATGTGTGATGTGAACACATGCATGTATGTGTGTTCACATGTGTGCAGGTGCTTATGTATAGAGGCCAGAGACCAATGGTGAGTATCCTCCTTGATTGTTCACCTTATTGACTGGTGCAGAGATTTTAGCTTGAATCCAGAGTTCCCTGATTCATCCAGTCAGCTTTCCCCTGGAACCCTGTCACTGCCACCCAATGGCCAGGATTACAGGCACTTTTCATGCCCACTAAGCATTTTCTTGTGTGCTAACGGTCTGAACTCAGGTACTTTTGCTAGGGAGCATTGCTGACTGAGTGAGCTCCTACACCACAAGTATGTAGTATTCGAGGTCCATCTAAGCTGCACAGTTAGACACTGTCACAAGAAGAAAGAGAGAGAGAAGTAGATGGGGAGGAAGAGGAGGAGAAATTGTGCTAGAGGTCAGGAACTGTGTTATATCATAGAGTGCTTCAATATAAAAGTCTCAAAGGCTCAAGCCATCATTACAGTAATGAATTCTAGACAAATCTATCTCAGGAGATATTTGTGAATTACTGAAACTATGTTCCAAAATTCCGTGGAATACAATGAGGCATTTTGTTTACCCCCATTAGAATATCATTGTCAATTAGAGAAAACTAAAAGATCACTGAAACTTTTCTATATAAAATTAAGGACACTCACCACAAAAAATTTGATTGTTGCTCAAAAAGCATTTAATAGGTGTTTGCTAACCCTAATATTAAGACTCATAATTCATTCTAATTTGAGCTGTCTGATTAAAAATTATTTTCCTAGCAGAAATCTAACATCAACAGGGTGAAAGTAGAGAGTAAATGATGCTGCTGTTTCTCCTGCTGAGAAACCTTCACAGTCGTGACACACAGCTAGCACTGATAGTGAGGATAATTATTCCTTTTTCTGCACAGAGGATTGAAATAAAATTAGCATTTCTGATAGTTTATAAGCATTTTGATGGTAAATGCTTATCTCTGGCATCACTAAAACATCCCAATTATGAAAATAGGTAAATAGCCAGTGGTGGTGGTACATGCCTTTAATCCCAACACTTGGGAGGCAGAGGTAGGATCATCAATGTGAGTTCCAGGCCAGCCTGAGACTACAGAGTAAATTCCAGGTCAGCCTGGGCTAGAGTGTGAATCTACTTCAAGAAAAAAAAAAAAAAAAAAAGAAGAAGAAAGAAATAGAGAAAGTAAGGAAGAAAGAAAACAGACAAATAAATAAATATTTCAGAACAAACCTTCTTTTTTATAACTACTTTGACAACTTTGTACATATTTATAATGAATTGGCATCCTAATCCTTTCCCATTTCCTTTCTTTGACCTATCTCCCTGTCTCCATTCTTCCAACTAGTCCATCTTCTACTTGATATCTTTTTTTGTCTTGCATGTGTGACTCACTGAGTTTAATTAGAGTTGACCTCATGAACACAGGCAAGGATTTATTTACCAGAGGACAAAAATTAAACCAGTGGCTATGCCACTACAGACAATGTCTTCCAGTCCCTCAGCAACCATTGACTACCGATAACTCCTCAAGAAGAGATAAGTGCCTCATGCCTTCCTCTATCATCCATGATGGAATGCTAATGACCAAATATTGTAAGAGTCTTGGGGGTTACAAAAGTCCCATGAAGTCATGAATGCAGTGGGCATGCCATGCTTGGAAGAAAGCATTCCACAGCACTCCTCACTACCCTCATGCTCTTACATTCTTCTGTCCCCTCTTCTGCAACTTTCACTGAGCCTCACACGGGTGATTTAGGGGTCATATTAATGTTGATAACTTAACCCTGGCACTTGGATGAATTTTGAACCACAGTAACCACCACTTCTATAAAAAGCTTCTCTTTTAAAAGGAGAGAACAGCACTAATGAGTACGTATAAATGTACATAATTAAAGGGTAAGTTGACGGACATAAACCATATCCAGTTAGCCAAATAGCAGAAGAGAATTCACTTTTAGAGTCTGTCACCAACCAAGGCAGAATTTTAACTAGGTTTTTATCACTGGGCATGGATTCTTCCTATAGAGAGGTACTCAAATCCAAACAAATAGCCTCTGGTTACCCATTTTGCAGACATATTACTATTGCACTAGTGGGCACATCTTGCCTGGTTAATTGTGTACTTGTAAACCCAATGCTGGGTAAATTTGTTTATAACTTTTCTCCCTATTCCCTAGCTGTTTTGAACACAAAAGCAATAAACATAGATGATCAATTATCTCTGTGGAAGAGCATATAGTTCTTAGGGTATATTACCAGGCATAGTATACCTGAACCATAGAGTAGTTCTATTTGCAGCTTTTTGAGAAATAGCTGTGTGGATTTTCATGATGGCTTCACCAATTTACACTTCTAACAACAATGAATAAGGGTTCCTCTTTCCTCATACTCTAAATAGTATTTATGGCCACTTGATTTTTTTATGATGGATATTCTGAACAGACTGAGATGGAATCACCAAGTACTTTTTTTTTTTTTTTTTTTTTTTGGTTTTTCAAAGTAGAGTCGCACTATAGTCTGGGGTGACCTGGAATTCAGTATGTAGTGTCAGAGTGGCCTCCAACTCATGAGGTTCCTCCTACCTCTGCCTCCCAAGTGCTGGGATTGTAGGTGTGTGCCACAGCACCCAGCTTCACCAAGTACTTTTAACTTACATTTCTCTGATAGCTAAAGATATTGAACATTTAAAAATAACATTAAAGGCCATTTGCACTTCTTTTTTTTCAAATTTTTTTATTAATAAGTTTTGTACTCAGCGAATACAGTCAGTTTGGTACCATTATTAGGCTCTCCAGTGACCTGCCCCCTCCCCTTGGCCCCTCCTTGTTGAGGTATATTATGGGTCATGCGTTCTGTAGTTAGCCCACAGTTATGGGTAGGATAAATGTCTCTGCATATCATGACCCAACATGTGGCTCTGACATTCTTTCCGCCCCCTCTTCCACAAAATTTACCTGAGCCATGTTGGGTTCATTTTTGGTGTTCTTCAGTGGTGAGGTGCTGGGGACCTCTGGGTCTCTGGTTTGATAGGAGTTGATTTTACTCTGTGTTGATCTCCTTCCCACTTGTGCTGGTACCTGGTTCACCAAGGAAACAGCACCCTTGCTTGTTTCTCCAACTGTTCTTAGTTTCAGCCAGGGCCCTTTTGAGGTATGATGGGGTGGTTCTCTCCTTCGGATCTACATCTATCTGAAAAAGAGAAGCAGATTCTCCAATGGAGAGTAAGTTAGCACCAGACAAATGAGATAACCCTTACTTTTTGAATACAGAATTTAATAGATGTAGGCCCTCTTGTATCCCACCATTGATAATAGTTTGATAATGGAGAGCAGGCTTATGTCTGGATATAGTTCTGACTTGTTTCCCAGCACTGGCTATGGGTCCCATACCACTGAGGGGATCAGTTAGCCAAATGAAGAGCATTCCCTGAATGATATCATATCACAATGCTATATTGCAAGAAATCAACAACAAAAGACCCACCAAGAATCCCAAGGGCACCTGGAAACTGAACAGCACACTTTTAAACAATAAATGGATAGTGGATGAAATAAAAAATGATGCAAAATTTCTGGAAATGAATGACAATGAGAACACATGATACCAAAACTTATGGGACACAATGAAGGCTTTCCTCAGGAGAAAATTCATAGCACTCAATGCCTTCATAAAAAGAAAGAAAGGTCCCAAATCAATGACCTAACCATCCACCTAAAGGCACTGGAAAAACAAGAAAAATCCAACCCAAAGAGCTCCAGAAGGAAAGAAATAATTAAAATCAGAGCAGAAATCAATGAACTGGAAATGAAGGAAACAATTAAGACAATTGACAAAACAAAGAGCTGGTTCTTTGAAAAGATAAACAAGATTGACAAAACCCTGGCCAATCTGATCAAGCAAAAAAAGGAGAAGCTTCAAATTAACAAAATTCAAAATGAAAAAGGAGAGATCACAACAGATATAAGTGAAATTGGGAGAATCATCAGGACCTATTTCAAAAACCTCTACTCCACAAAACTGGATAATGTGAAGGAGATGGATACATTCTTGGACGCATACAGTCTACCAAAGCTAAACACAGAGTAGATAAATCACCTCAGTCAACCCATCACACTCATGGAGATTGAAAAAGTAATAAAAAACCTCCCAAAAAAGAAGAGTCCAGGACCAGATGGCTTCTCAGCTGAATTCTATCAAACCTTCATGGAAGAACTCAAACCAATCTTCCTCAAACTGTGCCACACAATTGGTGAACACGGAAAGCTACCCAACTCCTTTGATGAAGCTAGCATCACCCTAATTCCAAAACCAGGCAGAGATGCCACAAGAAAAGAAAACTACCGGCCTATTTCCTGATGAATTTAGATGCAAAGATCCTAAGCAAAATCCTTGCAAACCAAATCCAACAACACATCAAAAGCATTATCCACCTTGACCAAGTGGGATTCATCCCAGGAACACAGGGGTGGTTCAACATATGGAAATCTGTCAATGTAATACACCACACAAACAAGGTTAAACATAAAAACCACATGATCATTTTGATAGATGCAGAAAATGCCTTTGACAAGATACAACATCACTTCATGATCAAAACATTGGAGAGAATTGCCATGGTTGGTTCATATCTTAACCTAAAAAAGGCAATATACAAAGCTCCGAAGGCCCAAATAATACTTAATGGAGAGAGACTGGAGGAATCCCCAATAAGATCAGGAACAAGACAGGGTTGTCCACTCTGACCTCTGCTTTTCAATATAGTGCTCAAAGTCCTAGCTCAAGCAATGAGACAGGCGAAGGAAATAAAGGAGATACAATTTGTAAAGGAAGAAGTTAAGTTAGTAATATTCGCTGATGACATGATTGTATATGTAAGAGACCTGAGAGACTCCATACCAAAACTCCTGAATGTGATTAACTCCTATAGCAAAGTAGCAGGATACAAAATAAATGCATAAAAATCAGTAGCCTTTGTATATGCAAATGACAAAGATACAGAGAAAGAAAAAAGGGACATAGTCCCATTTTCAATAGCAACAACAACAACAACAACAAAATACCTTAGAATAATGTTAACCAAGGTAGTGAAAGATCTATACAATGAAAACATAAAAACACTCAGAAAAGAAATTGAGGAGGACTTGAGAAAATGGAAAGGCCTCCCATGTTCCTGGATAGGCAGAATTAACATTGTGAAGATGGCAATCCTACCAAAGGCAATATACAGATTTAAAGAAATTCCAATTTAAATCCCTACAGTGTTCTTCACCTAGATAGAAAAAAATGATCTCAAATTTCATATGGAAAGGCAGAAGGCCTAGGATATCCAAGCATATCCTCAGCAAAAGAAATACCTCTGGAGGCATCACCATACCTGATCTAAAGCCATATTACAAAGTCATAGTAATAAAAACAGCATGGTACTGGCATAAAAACAGGAGTATAAACCAATGGAATAGACTTGAGGACTCTGACTGTGGGTCAAGCAACTATAGCTACTTGATATTTGACAAAGGCCCTAACAAAGTAGGCTGGAAAAAAGACAGCATCTTCAACAAATGGTGCTGGACAAACTAGATAACCATATGCAGGAAACTGAAACTTGATCCACACATTTAGCCATGCACTACACTCAAGTCTGAATGGATCAAAGACATCAAGATAAGACCAGAAACTTGACTACTACTGGAAGAAAATATAGGCAGTCCTTTCCATGATATAGGAATGGAAAAAGACTTCCTGAACAAAACCCCAGTAGCTCACGATCTTAAACAGTCACTCAACCAATGGGATCACATGAAGCTGAAGAGTTTCTTTACAGACAGGCATACAATAAGCAAAGTCAATAGATTACCCACAGAATGGGAGAAAATATTTGGGGGTTATCCAACTGACAGAGACCTAATCTCTATAATCTACAAAGAACTCAAAAATCTAAACAGTAAAACGTCAAACACCCCACTCACAAAATGGGGCAAAGAGCTGAACAGGCAGTTCACAGAGGAAGAAATATAAATGGCAAACATGGGCTGGAGAGATGGCTTAGTGGTTAAGTGCTTGCCTGTGAAGCATAAGGACCCCAGTTCGAGGCTCAATTCCCCAGGACCCATGTTAACCAGATGCACAAGTGAGTGCACGCATCTGGAGTTCGTTTACAGAGGCTGGAAGCTCTGGCACTCCCATTCTCCCTCTCTCTCTCTCTGCCTCCTTCTCTCTGTTGCTCTCAAATAAATAAATAAACAAAATATTTTAAAAAATTAAGAAAAAATTAAAAAAATGAATGGCAAACACATATTTGCAGTGCTTTTGAGAACCTTCTGTAAAGTTCAATAGCCCGTTTTTTATTAGATTGTTTAAATTTTTATTGATTGGGTTTTGAGTACTTTGTAACTTCCAAATTTTAATCTTCTCCCAGATGTTTACCTGGCAAAGATTGTCTCCTATTCTGTAGGTTGCTCTTAATTTGGTTAATAGTTTCCTTAGCATTAAAACAGGAGTTTTGATTTATGAGTTCCAATTTTCTGATTGTTTGCCTCATCTCCTAGGTCACTAGGCTGCTGTTCAGAAAGTTCTTCTCTACACCTAGACCTTGAAATTGTCTCCCTAGATTTTTCTCTAGTTGTTTCAGAGATTCAAGTTTAATCAAAAAGATTAGAGATGAAAAAGGAAACATTAAAACAGATACCAATGAAAAAATGAAACATACTTCAAAAACCTATGTTCCAAGTTGGAGATATGGCTCAAATATTACGTGGTGCTTCCTATGCAACATAAAGGCCTAAGGAGGCCTGAGACACCATTGAAGTTAGATACTCAGACCCACATAAACATCTGAGCATGGTTATGCACATCTGTGACTCCGGTTGCATTGGAAAGTAGAGATCTGAGGAAAAAGTGACAAGCTCTGGGATCAGTCCCAATTAGAATAGGCACAAAAATTAACTCACTTGGGATATTCCTAACAAAGGAAGTAAAACACCTATTCAATGAAAACATTAAAACACTGAAGAAAGAAATTGGGGAGGACATGAGAAAATGGAGAGAAAGTTGTATTTCTTCCTCTGAGAACTGCCTGTCCAGTTATTTGCCCCATTTTGTGAGTGGGTTGTTTGATGTTTTATTGTTTAGGTTTTTGAGTTCTTTGTAGACTCTAGAAATTAGGCCTCTGTCAGTTGTATAGCTGGAAAAAATATTCTCCCATTCTGTGGATAACCTGTTGGCTCTGCTTTTTGTATGTTTGTGAAGAAACTTTTCAGCTTCATGAGATTCCAATGGTTGAGTGATTGTTTAAGTTCCTGAGCTACTGGGGTTTATGTTCAGGAAGTCTTTTGCCATTCCTATATCATGGAAAGTTCCTCTGATTTTTTTCTTCCAGTACTAGCTGAGTTTCCAGTCTTATGTTGAGGTCTGTGATCCATTTGGACTTGATTTTTGTGTATGGTGAGATGTATGGGTAGATTTTCATTTACTTGCATGTGGTCATCCAGTTTGTCCAGCACCATTTGTTGAAGATGCTGTCTTTTTTCCAGCCTACATTGTTAGGGCCTTTGTCAAATATTAAGTAGCTGTAGTTACTTGATCCAAATTCCATGTCCTTAATTCTGTTCCATTGGTTTATAATCCTGTTTTTTGCCAGTACCATGCTGTTTATATTACTATGGCTTTGTAATATAGCTTTAGATCAGGTATGGTAATGCCTCCAGAGGTGATTCTTTTGCTGAGGGTATGCTTGGATATCTGAGGCGTTTTGCTATTCCATATGGATTCTGAGATACTTCTTTCTATCTCTGTGAAGAACAGTGTTGAGATTTTTATTGGTATTTCATTAAATCTGTATATTGTCTTTGGTAAGATTGCCATTTTCACAGTGTTAATTCTGCCAATCCAGGAGGGCGGGAGGTCTTTCTATTTCCTCAAGTCCTCCTAAGTTTCTTTCTTGAGTGTTTTTATGTTTTCATCATTTAGATCTTTCACATCTTTGGTTAATGTTATTCCAAGGCATTTTGTTGTTGGTGTTGCATTTGAAAATGGGACAATGTCACTCATTTCTTTTTCTGTGTCTTTGCATATAGAAAGGCTACTGAGTTTTGTGCATTGATTTTGTATCCTGCTACTTTGCTAAAGGAGATGATCACCCTTAAGACTTTTCAGATGGAGGGTGTTGGGTCTCTTATGTACAGAGTCAAGTCTTCTGTGAATAAAGATAACAGCTTTTTCCTTTCCAGTTTGTATCCCTTTTATTTCTTTCTCCTGTCTTATTGCTTGAGCTAGGACTTCCAGTACTATGTTGAAAAGCAGAGGTGAGAGTGGACACCCCTGTCTTGTTCCTGATCTCAATGGGAATTCCTTTAGTCTCTCCCCATTAAATTTTATTTGGGCTTTAGGAGCTTTATGTGTAGACTTTATTATGTTGAGTTATAAACCATCCATGCCAATTCTCTCCTAGGTTTTGATGACAAAGTAATGATGTATTTTGTCAAAGGACTTTTCTGCAACTAAGGAAATGATCATGTGGTTTTTGTATTTAAAAGTATTTATGTGGTATATTACACTGACAGATTTTCATATGTTGAACCACCCCTGCATTCCTGGGAAGAATCCGACTTGATCAAGGTGGACAATGCTTTTGATGTGTTGTTGAATTTGGTTTGTGAGGATTTTGTTCAGGATCTTTGTGTCTAAGTTCATCAGGAAAATAGGCCTATAGTTTTCTTTTCTTGTGACATCTCTGCCTGATTTTTCTATTAGGGTGATGTCAGGTTCATAGAAGGAGTTGGGGAGCTTTCTCTGTTCTCTGATGTGTGGCACAATGCAAGAAAAATTGATTTCAGTTCTTTCATGATGGTTCCACAGAATTCAGCTGAGAAGCCATGTGATCCTGCACTCTTCTTTTGGGGGAGGACTTTGATTACCTTTTTAATCTCAGTGAGTGTGATAGGTTTGTTTAGGAGATTAACCTGCTCTGAGTTTAGCTTTGGTAAGTGGTATTTGTCCAGAAATTCATCCATTTCCTCCATATTATCCAGTTTTGTGTGGAGTAAAGGCTTAAAAATATTTTATTTATTCATTCATTTATTTGAGAAAGAGATAGAGAGGCAGATAGAAAGAGAGAATGGGTGTGCCAGTGCCTATAGCCACTGCAAAAGTATTCCAGACACATGTGCCCCCTTGTGCATCTGGCTCAGGTGGGTACTGTGGAATCGAACAAGGGTCCTTAGGCATTGCAGGCAAATGGCTCAACTGATAAGCCATTTCACCAGCCCAGAGTAGAGGCTTCTGAAATAAGTCCTGATGATTCTCCCAATTTCACTTATGTCTGTTGTGATCTCTCCTTTTTCATTTCTAATTTTGTGAATTTGAAGCATCACTTTTTTTTTTTTTTTTTTTTTTGCTTGATCAAATTTGCCAGGGGTTTGTCAATCTCATTTATTTTTTCAAAGAACCAGCATTTTCCCCCCTGCTTTTTGCTGTGTGGTTGCACTCTAGCCCAGGTTGACCTGATATTCACTATGTATTCTCAGCGTGGCCTTGAACTCATGGTGATCTTCCCACCTCTGCCTCCCAATTGCTGGGATTAAAGGCATGCACTACATGCCCGGCCTAGAGCCAGCTTTTTGTTCCATCAATTTTCTTAGTTCTTACCTTAGTTTCCAATTTATTAATTTGTCCTCTGATTTTAATTAGTTCTTTCCATCTGGAGCTTTTTGGGTTGAATTCTCCTTGCTTTTCCAATGCCTTTATGTGGATGGTTAGTTTATTAATTTGGTATCTCTGTGTCTTTGTTATTAAGGCATTTAGTGCTATGAATTTTCCCCTAAGGACTGCCTTCATTGTGTCCCATAAGTTTTGGTATGATGTGTTCTCATTGTTATTCAATTCTAGAAATTTTGACATTTCATTTTTTATTTTGTCCACTATCCATTTATTGTTTAAAAGTGTGTTGTACAGTTTCCAGGAACTGTTGGGATACCTGGCACATCTTTTGTTGTTAATATCTAGGAATCAAGCATTGTGATCCGATATCATGTAGGAAATTATGTCTCTCTTCCTAAATATATGGGGGCAGGGTTTATAGCACAATATATGATCTATTTTAGAGAAGGTTCCATGGACTTCTGTGAAGAATGTGTAATCTGTGAATTTTGGGTAGAATGTTCTGTGGATGTCTGTTAGGTCTAATTGATCTAAGGTGTTGTTGAGCTCTCTTACTTTCCTGTTAATTTCTGTTTAGATGATCTATCTATTGCTGATAGTGGAGTATTAAAGTTCCTGACTATGATGGTTTTGCTTTTTTCTTTTTTTCTGTTTTGTTGTCAAGTAGGTTTTGTTTTCTGAGTTGTGGTGCACCTGTGTTTGGTGCATAAAGATTGATGATTGTGGTATCCTCTTGTTGGATCATCCCCTTGATAAGTAAGAAGTGGCCTATTTTCTCTTTTTTTAGTTACTTTTGCTTTGAAGTCTATTTATTCTGATATTAGTATAGCTACATCTGTTTTTTTTTTTTTTTTTTTCTTATTTCCATTTGCTTGGAATAACGTTTCCCACCCTTTCACCTTGAGGAATTGTCTGCCCTTGGTAGTAAGATGCATTTCTTAAAGACAGCAGATTGAGGGGTCTAATTTTCTGATCCACCCTGTTAGCTTATGTCTCTTGATGGATGAATTAAGGCCATTAATATTTAGGGTAATAACTGTGAGGTTTGATTTCATTGCTGCCATATTATGTTGGTTTATGTGGTTTGGCAAACACATTTATTTCCTCATCCTTACTTTTGTTACTCTGGGAGTCCTCCTCCCTGAGGTTGCAGTAATCACAGTGGGATCATAAACATATCAATCAATGCCTATGGGATAGGGGGGACCATACCTCCAGATAGTCCAACCCCCTTTAAATCAGACTACCAACTGACCTGCTCTGGCTCAAGGAACATTGCGGAAAAGAGGACAGAAATATTGTAAGAGTCTTAATTATTTTTTATTAATTAGTTTTGTACTCAGTGAATATAGTCAAGTTGGTACCATTGTTAGGCTCGTCCATGTCCTACCCCCTCCCACTGGCCCCTCCTTGTTGAGGTACATGGGTTATGCATTGTGAAGTCAGCACACAGTTATGGGTAGGAGAAGTGTATCTGCATATCATTACCCAACATGTGGCTCTGACATTCTTTCTGCCCCCTCTTTTGCAAAATTTCCCTGAGCCATGTTGGGTTCATTTTTGGTCTGCTCCAGTGATGAGGTGTTGGGGGCCTCTGGGTCTCTGGATATCTGATTTGGTAGGAGTTGATTGTTTTCTGTGTTGATCTCCTTCACCCTTGTGCTGGCACCTGGTTCACCAAGAAAACAGCACCCTTGCTTGTTTTGCCAATTATTCTTAGTTTCAGCTGGGGCCCTTTTGAGGTATGAAGGGGTGGTTCTCTCCTTGGGATCTTCATCTATCTGAAAAAGAGAATCATATTTTCCAAAGGAGAGTAAAGTTAGCACCAGACAAATGGGATAACCCTTATGTTTTTTTTTTTTTTTTTTTTTTGAGAAAGAATTTAATAGGTGTAGGCCCTCTTGTAGCCCATGATTGGTGGTAGCTTGATAATGGAGAGCAGGCTTATTTTTGGATATGGTTCTGACTTGCTTCTGAGCTCCAGCTATGAGTTATGTTCCACTGGGTGGACCAGTTAGCCAAATCAAGAGCAGTGGGTTTCCCATCATGACTGTGCACCACTATTGCACTTGTGTGAGAACCATGACAGGTTATTTGCTGCTAAGTAGGTTAGACCATGAGTTGCTTGGACAGCTATTGGTAATTTTCCCCCAGTCGCCCATGTAGCACCTTCTGGCACTAGATGCACTGCCTGGGGACTGACTCTCTTCCAGCCATGTAACTCCATGTTACATGTCAACCACATATGGTGTCTTCAGCAGTAGGGTCTTACCACTATCCTATTTTAGAGAATGTTCCATGGGCTGCTGAGAGGAATGTGTAGTCTGTGGATTTGGGATAGAATGTTCTGTAGATGTCCGTTAGGTCTAAGTGATCTATGGTTTTGTTGAGCTCTCTTACTTCCCTGTTGACTTTCTGTTTGGATGATCTATTACTAATAATGGTATATTGAAGTCTCCAACTATGATGGTGTTGGTGGTTATTTCTATTTTATTGTCAAGTAGATTTTGCTTTATGAACTGTGGTGCCCCTGTGTTTGGTGCATACAAATTTATGATTGTAATATCCTCTTGATGGATCATTCCCTTGATAAGTAGGAAGTGGTCTTCTTTGTCTTTTTTGATCATTTTTGGTTTGAAGTCTATTTTATCTGATATTAATATAGCTACACCTGCTTGTTTATTATTCCTGTTTGCTTGGAATATTGTTTTCACCCTGATGAGGTGTCTGTCTTTAGTGGTGAGATGGGATTATTGAAGACAACAGACTGAGGGGTCTAATTTTCTGATCCACTCTGTTAGCTGTGTCTGTTGATGGGTGTATTAAGGCCATTAATATTTAGGGTAATGACTGTGAGGTTTGATTTGATCCCTGCCATATTGTGTTGGTATATGTGGTTTAGTGTTTTCATTGACTTTGAAGTTTTCATGCCTTCTCTGAGTTTGGTTATCGTGATCTGCTTCTTGTATTTTAGTTTGATTATTTGATTGTGCTGTGTGGAGAATTTCCTAAAATACTCTGTGTTGGTTTGGTTTTGTGTTCATATAATTGTAAAGCTGAGTTTTGTCATGGAAAGTTTTTCTTTCACCATCTATTATGAGGGATACTTTTGCTGGGTAGAGTAGTTTGGGTTGGAAGCATAGGTTCTTAGACTTTGCAGTGTTTCATTCCATGCCCTTCATGGTTTCCATTGAGAAGTCTGAAGTAATTCTGATGGGGTTACCTTTAAAAGTGATGTGCTGTTTTCCCTACCTGCTTTCAGGATTTTCTCTTTGTTGTCAATGTTTAGAGTCTAAATGACAATATGTCTTGGGAGTTTCTCCTTTGGTTCAATCTGTTTGGAGTTCTTTTAGCTTCTTGTTTCTTGATGGGCCTTTCTTTTGAGAGAGTGGGGAAGTTTTCTTTGATAATTTTGTTGAATTAGTTCTTCATGCCTTTGGTCTGAATTTCTTCTCCTTCTGGTATTCCAATGATCCTGATATTAGGACATTTAAGGGTATCCCACAGTTCCCTCATATTCTGTTCACAGAAATTTTTGAGCTTATTGAATCTTTTGAACTATCAAACTGTTTCTTCCTTCTTGTCTTCCAGATCAGAGTTTCTATCTTCCACATGGCTGACACTATTCTTGAGAGCTTCTAGAGAGTTTTGGACTTGTTCTGTTAGGTTTGCATTTTCTACTACTTTTCTATGTATAGTTTCCATCCCTCTGTCATGCTCCTTTTCATATTATTTTCTGATATCTTTCTCTGTGAGTTCATTATTAGTTTACATCAAGCCTACAGTTTTAAAATATTTTTATTACAACATTCATAATTATACACAATGAACGACGGCAATTGCCTCCTCCCTTACTTTCCCCTTCTCAACCTCACTCTCCCCCATATCCCCTCCCCCTTTCAATCAGTCTCTCTTTTATTTTGACATCATCTTTTCTTCCTATTATGAGGGTATGGACACTGTTAGATTGTGGGTATCCAGGTAATTTTGCATATGTAAGAGTACATTGTAAGGAGTACTACCATTCTTTTGGCTCTTACATTTTTCTGCCACCTCTTCTGCATTGGTCTATTCCTTGGAAGCTGTGATAGAGGTGCTGCAGTGCTTAGAATTCCTTTGTCACTTATTCTCACCACCATGGTGCCTTTTGAGTAATTCCAGAGGACACTGATATCTGAAAACAAAAGCTTCTCTAACCAAAATAAGAGCACAATTAATATATAGGTGTGAACATTAAGATAAGTGCTTACAGGGCAGTTTGGTGGGCATAATAATGCATTTAGCCAGATATCAGCAGACAAATATTAAAATAACAAAAATAATTAGTAGGAAAATTGAATTCACATGGCTTTAGAATAGAAATATACAAATAGAAAAACAAATAAAATGCATTAAACAGAGTTTATAAAATGGTGTTAGATAGTTTGATATTATAATGTCTAGGTTCATGGAAATATTTGAGCTGATCTGTAAAAAGCTGAACACTCAGAAAAATAACATTGTGATCACTGATATTTATAACTATATGCATTTGGCATCTTTATACCAGCAGGTGCTAAATAAGTCATAAAAGTAGAGAAGATTAAGTTCAATCTTAATCTTAATGACATTGTCTTTCAATGTTTTAAATCTCCTTTTTTTTTTTTTTTTTTTTTTTTTTTTTGCTTAATTTACTTATTTGCAAGGGGAAGGGGTGAGGAAGAGAGAAAAAGACAGAGAGAGAAAATGAGTGAGAATGAGAATGGGCATACCCGGGCCTCCTACCACTGAACACAATCTCTGATTGTGGTGGTTTGATTGAGATGTCCCCCATAAACTTAGGTGTTCTGGCTGCTAGTTTCTGCAGATGATGGGAATTGGAAATTAAAGCCTCCTGGATGCAGTGTATTGTTGGGGATGGGCTTATGGGTATTATAGCCAGTTTCCCCTTTCCAATGTTTGGCACACTCTCCTTTTCCTGTTGTCCACTTTATTTTGGCCAGAAGCTAATACCCACCCCTGCTCATGCTATTGTTTTCCCCTGCCATCATGGAGCTTCCCCCTCTAGCCTATAAGCCAAAATAAACCCCCTTTGCCCCCCAAAAGGCTGCTCTTGGCCAGGTGATTTCTGCCAGCAATACCAACCTGACTGAAACAGTTCAGTTAATACTGAGGAGTGATGTCATTTGCTGCTAGACCTTAACTGTGTGGCTTTGGCCTTTTGGAGCTGATTTTCAAGAGGAATGTGCATGAATTTGAAACCTTGGCCTTAAGACACACCTTACAGTTCTGTATGTACAGCTTGATGGATTATTATGGTCAGAGGTGCAAGACCTGAATCCAGTAAGAACTATAGACTGTGAGGTTTGGCTTATGAGGGTAAAAAGGAGCTTTGTCCGGACTGGAAGTCGTTTGTGTGAGAGTCTTACTGTTATGCCCATGTCCTGAGAATTTCTGCAGGGTTGCAATGCATAGAAACAGACTGGTGTGTGAGGAGAGATATGACACAGAAAGAAATCTTTGGGCCAAAACTTCTGCCGGTTCAACTACCACCATATGAGAACTTACAACCATTGAGATTTGGCCAGCTGAACTGCATTGAGACAACAGAAAAAAATGTAGACTCTTGGAGGGGCCTGAGTTCTCAAGGAGGGTCCTGTTCTACAACGTCTGTTTTATTCCTACCTGTATTAGTGGATCAGCACCCTACTTGGTATTGTGGAGTATAGGAAATGCAGGAAAGAGAGGGTCATTGAGTTTTCAATGTGGTCTTGTGTCTTGGCAATGGCCATGAGCAGTGTGAACCAAGTTTGCTGGATGTCTGTATGGTGACCCAGTGGAGCAATGAGGATGAACTGTGAGCTGCAATGGAGACCCAGTGGAGAATATTCTAGAGCCATGAGATGGCTTCCAAGGAGATCTACCAGCCCCAAATGAAGTTGCCATGACTGTGAGTTGTCTAGCTGAATTGGTGGAATTGGAACTCCAGAGACCTGTTGCTGGTTAGAACTACTGGGCTTGGAGACTTATTAGTGACTAGAGTTGTTGGACTTGTAGCTACAGAGTTTGATGTTTGCCCTGTTTAAATCTTGTATTGTTTGAATATTTCTTTGCTATTTACAATGCCATCTTTTGCAGTGTGAATGTTTATTCTGTGCCATTATACCCATAATGGGTTTTGGGGGGATTGTTTTTTTCTTTTGATATTATGGCTCAGTTAAAAGATCTTGGACTATGGGGATATATGAACATCATTGGAATTGATAAAAACTACTGGGACTTTTGAAGTCAGATGAATGCATTTCACTTTACATCATGTATGATTTTTATGGGGGCCAGGGGTGGAATGTGGTGGTGGTTTGATTCAGGAGTCCCCCATAAACTTAGGTGTTTTAGATGCGATGTTCCCCAGATGATGGCAATTGGAAATTAAAGCCTCATTGAGACAGTGTATTGTATGGGTGTTATAGCTAGTGTCCCTGTGCCAGTGTTTGGCACACTTTCCTGTTCCTGTTGTCCACCTTATGTCATCCAGGGGGTGATGTCCTCCCTTTACTCATGCCATTGTTTTCCCTGCCATCATGGAGATTACCCCTTGAGCCTATAAGCAAAAATAAACGTCTTTTTCCCACAAGATGCTCTTGGTTGGGTGATTTCTACCAGCAATGTGGACCTGACTGCTACAGTGATGCATGTACCACTATATGTATCTGGATTTACCTGTGTACTGGGGAATCAAACTCAAGTTGTCATTTTCTTTCTTAAACAAAAATTAAAGAAAGTAAGAGTAAAATATTTCAAAGACATGACTTTATGTTTTTTTCAGTTTAGCACCTTATTCTTTAAAGGAAAAATAGGTAGAGTAAAAAAAAGTGTGCATAGTACTCTCTTGTAAATTATTTCTTACTCAATATGTCAGTTTTATAAAATGTATCATTTTTTTAAAATTACTGAAAACCCATTCTTAGCATTTAATAAAAAAAGGTCCTTCATAGTTTTCATCTCATTTATTTATCCATTCTAGTCAAAGCCATTATAGTGGAGACTGGCTGGAACCCTTTTCTAATTCCCTGCTGATCCAGATTTTATCAAATATTAAAGAGGAAAAACTGGCTGAATGGCTATATTGCAAAAAGAAAAAGGAAACAGGGAATTTTCCTTGAGAATTGCCCTCTAAAAAGCCAATCAGAAGGAAATGCCAAACTTGATTTTTTGGAAATCTCAACTGTGCATATTTCCATTAAAATCCTGTCCAAGTCCATTTAATTTATTCAAAGATAAACAAAATGCCCTTTATGGCATTGCATGCAGTTTTGACAGATGGCTCTAGGCATTTCTGTCCAGGTGTAAGGAGACAAAGATAAATGAATCTGTTCTTTTGAATTCTTACACTTTGTGACTTTCATCTCCATCTCCTTCCACCTTATCATCAAAGCACCTTTCATATGCTTCATGTTCCCAATGAGCAACAGCTGGGTCTGATAGAGCTTGCTTCCTTGTACTTCTAAGAGAAGCTTCCCTTGCTAGGTGTTCTCCCACACCATTCATCTCACCAACACCTCAAAACACACTATAGTATTATTTACTGAAATTGTTTTAAATATATGAAACCCATCAGATTGACCTTGTCTAGATTGCTTATAAAGATTAGGAAATTTAAGGCTTTTAGATATTCACTATATTGAAATTACTTAGCAAATGACCATAATATGATGTGAAACAAAATGAAAGTAAGCTTAAATAACTGAAATTATTCTTAAAATCATATATATGTTTTCAAAAGTTCTTGCTCTAGCACAGGCTGACCATTACATTAGTTCAGGAAAGTTATACTATATTTTTATTTTTGGAGAGTTCAGAAATATTTTATAAGCATTTCAAATAATTCAGTATGTACAATTTAACTGGCAAATTATTACTATATTTTATTTATAATAGAACAAGCACTGATTTTCAGCATAATGTGAAGAACCGTATCAAAATATTAGATTAAATTTACATACAAATATATAAAGAAGTAAATCTGAACCAGAACTGCATCCACATTCATATAGTCTTTTGTAAAAAGCAATTCCTTTTACTTTGAAAACTTTTTTTTATTATTTTGCACATAGAAACAAATTTATTATTCCTTCATTTTTAGTGTGATTAAAAAACAACCTGTCCTTATAAAAGTCAGCTGTAATTTTCTTTCTGATAACATTTACTTTATCCCTACACCACAGTTTAAGTGGAACCCCATTTCACTGGTTTGAAGTGAGTTGACATACTTTCTAAATTATAACCCATAGACTAATGGACTTGTGCTTTTTGGAGGTTGTAAGATCAGATTCTTTTTCAAAACTGGGACTAGGGAGCTGAGAAGAACCATCACTGGGGAGGCTGAGGTGAGAGAATCACTATGAGATTGAAGCCAGACTCGGCTACTGAGTGAATTACAGGTCAGCATGGGCTAGAGTGAAATCCTGCCTCAAAAACAAAAAGAACACTGGACTCAGCATTGTGCTGTATTTGCCCTTTTAATTGTATTACTATTCACATTGACTGCCAAAGAACTGATAGTGAATAAAGCTACAGATTGACTTGGAAGGATCTAAGCTGGTGACATTAGTGTGTTAGTGTGGATAATTTCAGACATGATCCTTAAATGACTATTACATTTACGCCAGTCCTCAGTATGGTGAATAGACTAAAATTAGCTGAGTTGTATGCTTTAAACAAATCAGTTTTTTAAAAAAAAAAAAATGAGAGAGAGAGTGAATTGGTGTAACGGGGCCTCAGTCAATGCAATGGAACTCCAGAAACTTGCACCACCTAGTGGCCATGTGCGACTTTATGTTTGCCTCACCTTGGTGTGTCTGACTTGCATCAGATCTGGAGAGTAGGACATGGGTTCTTAGGCTTCACAGGCAAGTGCCTTAATGATTAAGCCATCTCTCCAGCCCCAGTTTTTCTTTTAATTAATAGGTATCTTCTGTTTTATCTTTCTTAGTATATAGTTGGGCATAAAAGCAAAACACATACAGGGACTCAGAAGATGGCTCAGTGATTAACAATCATTTGCTTACAAAGCATGACAGCCTGTGTTCAATTCCCTAACATTCACATAAAGCTGGATACAAGTTGTGCCTTTATTTGTGATCCTAAAATGCCAAAGACAATGGGAGTTGAAGCCAGGAAGAAAGTCCATGATTACAACAGCAAGAAGTTCATGAATGTGGAGCACAAAAACCTTCCAAGTTGTCTTCTAACCTCCAGATGTGCCCTGCTGTATGTACACCTCCTTCCCCATTCATATGTTTATACATGCATACAAAATAATGAAAACATAAATAAAAAAGTAAATATAAAACCAAAAAAGTAAAAAAGTTTAAAAAATAAACATAACAAATAAAGCTTCAAAAGGTAGTTTTAAGGGCTGGAGAGATGGCTTAGCGCTTAAGCGCTTGCCTGTGAAGCCTAAGGACCCCAGTCGGAGGCTCGATTCCCCAGGACCCACGTTAGCCAGATGCACAAGGGGGCACATGCAGCTGGAGTTCGTTTACAGTGGCTGGAGGCCCTGACGTGCCCAATCTCTCTATCTCTCTCTGTCTCACTCAAATAAATAAATAAATAAATAATAAATAAAAATTTTAAAAAGGTAGTTTTAAGTGACCTTTCTCAAACTTTGAACATTAAAAACAAAGAATACCTATTTGTTTTTACTGTATATATTTATTTGTTGTGGCAATGCCTCATCAGGGATATTTTTATACAAGTATATATGTACAGTGACCAAGGTGCAGCAGTACTGGACACAAATATGCCTGAAAAAATATATATACATATCAGGGTTTTTTTGAGGTGCCATCTTCCTCTCGGCCAGGCAACTCACAGTGATCCTCTACCTCTTCCTTCTTATATTTTTTCTTTTTTCTTTGTTTTTTATATATTGAAAACTTTCATGATTTTAAACAATATCCCATGGTAATTCCCTCCCTCTCCTTACTTTTTTCTTTGAAACGTCACTCTCCATAATATCCCCTCCCTCTCTCAACCAGTCCCTCTTTTATTTTGATGTCATGATCTTTTCCTTCTACTATGATGGTCTTCTGTAGGTATGTCAGGCACTGTGAGGTCATGGATATCCAGGTCATTTTCTATCTGGAGGAGCACATTCTAAGGAGTCCTACCCTTCCTTTGGCTCTTACATTCTTTCCTCCACCTCTTCTGCAATGGACCCTGAGCTTTGGAAGATGTGATAGAGATATTTCAGGGCTTAGCACTCCTCTGATCTTCATTGCTACTCCCTTAAATTGTGAAATGTTGCTGCTAGTTTTATACCTGTTAACTGATGGGCTTAATTGATAAAGAAATACAATTGTATAACTATTATTTCAGCCACTTTTTAAGAAATATTACTTGTCACTGTTCCTTTGATATATTTGGGGTTATTCATTAATCTTTACTATGGTCTCATGATTCTACTCAATTTTTTTCTATTCTTTTAGCAGATGTACATGGAAATAAAAGTAGATACTTGAAAACTCATCTGAGTTCCTTAAATTTCCTAAGTCACCAGAAAGGTCTGAGCAAGAAGTAGATCAGGGCTGAAGAAATGGCTTAGCAGTTAAGGTATTTGCCTGCAAAACCTAAGACCCATGTTTGATTCCCCAGTACTCATGTAAGCCAGAAACACACGGTGGCACATGAATCTGTAGTTCAATTGCAGTGGCCGGAGGCCCCGGCCTGCCCATTCTCTCTCTCTCTCTTAAATAAATAAATAAAGACATTTTAAAAAAGAGGTAGATCATAGTGGAATGGCTTACTATTTTTACAATGTTGTCTAGAAACAAGAATTACTGGAGCAAAAAAGGACTGGGTTGGCCACAGGCAGTCATCCCAAATGTGTGCATTGAGTTCTGCTTCAGAAAGCTTGGGAAGGCTTCTCCAGAGATCAGACTGTCATAGTCTTAGTAGCATTGCCTGGTTCAGGCCTTAGGTATAGCAATTCCAAGTGAGTGATGCTAGATATTTAAGTTCTACATCTTTGTTTCTTCTTTAAGTTAGGAATCATTTTATAAACTGTCTATATCAAATAACTATTAGACAACAATTTATCAAATATGACAAATTCAGTAGTATTTTATTATTGCACAATGGAATTGCCTTGAAATCATCCAAAGCACTGATAGTTGATGGATAAAAACTGATTTGTTCTCATTAGATGATTTAATACCACAGGCTTCAAGGACATTATTGCAGTGCTTCAATGTACTTACATTATGTTTCAGTATGCAATGTGCATTTACATAGGGTGCTATTGTGACTTATGGGAGATACATTATAAGGAAATATGGAAGTAGATTGCTGCAGTTGAAACAGCACTAGTCTCAAAGTATAGGGTGATTTACCCCATTGAAATCACATATAGCCTTGAACTTTATTTTTCTCGTATGTAAAATGGGATGTTTGATTAGAAAGTCTCCAGGGTGCTTTAAATCTCTTCAGTCATGGTTGTGTTCCATATTTAAAGCATCTTATTTGAATTGCTGTCTCCTGATTATAGTATACGGTCATGTAAAGTATGTCTTCTTTTGCTGTTCTGAACTCTGTCAGAATGCCTGTCAGGAATCAAGGCCAGAACAAGAACTGACATTAATAATGAGTTTATGTAACATTGAGTGCAGTTAACAGTGCTTGAGCTCCAGTTTGTTGTATTGGCATATTTTCAATGATCTTGCTTATTGTAAATCAGACAAAATGTACCCCCACGACAAATAGTTCGGTAAGGTTGACAAAAATGCCGTACACCTGAAATCCACATGCAGACACTGGAATCTAATAGGAAACTGCACTGTTCTTCCTTATAAAAATTATCTAAAAATAAATCTTAGTATAGCAGTGACCACTTAGAAAAACAATTAAATAGAAATACAAAAATAAAATCAAGTTTAATGAGCAGTTCATTGGTTAAGGAGTTTATCACTGCATTTGGTGATGAAGAGACAATGCCAGGCCACAGAGTTAAATGTATTCTTGTTTTCAGTTTAATGTCTTCAATCTGCAAGGTTTTCAATGACTATAAAAATTACTCATTCTGTATTGACTCCAATTATCCTTGGTAAGAGAAACTTACAACCCATTCTTTATTGGGTCATTGTTTACACAAACATTACTCAACTAGCAACCTCTATTAATCCTAATGTATGTCCTGTAAAATCATTTGTGTATATCATACATAACAAGTACTAAAAATATTTTTTTATTAGTGTTTAATGTTTTTTTCTTCTCATACTGGGAAATTTCTTGTTTTGCTTTATTATTCTTCAAGAACTAAATCACTAATTGTTTTATGTGACATTTGTTTAAAAAAATCTTTTTCTACCTCCATTTTTTACATAGGGCTGGACGACTCAGTTTCGTAGTAATGGGAGCGCGCGCGCGCGCACACACACACACACACACACCTTTGCAACCCTTCAGTGGTGGGTTATATATATGTGTCTTAGTTTTGTTTTATTCCAATTACTTTTTAAACATAAATATTTTGAGTAGATGATGAATTCTCTTAGGGCAGAAATTGGATTTTTATTTTTTCACTGTATCTCTGATATCTGGTATAAAAAGTGGTATCAGTTGAGGAAATGTCACCAATATGAGTAACTGCTCAGTTATTCTCAGTATACAACAATGGATAATTATGTGTTTGAGATTTCTAAATATGTCTAGACTAATGAAAATTTTCTGTGCAAACATACATTCAGTCAGTATTTGCCACTACTGAAGTGGTACTCAGAATGGAGACAGTAAACGGAGTCACAGCAACTAAGTGTGGATTGGGTTTCTGATTGCGGCTCCAGTTTCACAATTTTTCTAGGTTTGTCTACTTTTCACCCTAAGTGATCATTACTAGTTTTAACCCATGTGCTGATACGTCCTAGCCAAAATGGGGAAACACTAAATTACTATGATTTAAATCCACTTAAAATATACTAATACCATTCATATCTTACATGGGAGAAAACAGAAAATCTACAATATTTACAAATGCTCTACAGCCTCTAATGAAAGATCACCTGCAAACCATGTTTACTTTCTGCCCAGCATCCACACTTTCATCAATTCTGAACAGGGACAACCAACCAATTTCCCAGTTCTGTGCACTGGGTTATATTTCTTGTAGTTTATCCACCTATTTAACATACAAGCTGGATAAAGTTTTCAAGGTCTTGCACATTATTCAATATTATTATAAGTAATTTATTTAAATAAAAGTTATGTGCCAGGTGATATGAATATTTGCAGAACACAGGTCAATGACTTTTTAGTGAAATATATACTACTGCCAAGACTAATAAAAAAAAGGAAAATTTTCAAATTGCATTTACTGAAAATTCAGTAGATAGATTTGCATGTTCTTTGCATGTGGATTTTACTTAAGTGATGAAGAATGTTGTGCAAAATTACAATCTAATGATACTCTATGGACTTTACCCACTTCTGCCTTCTCATGATCAGGAGCTCTTTTTTTTTCTGACATTCGACTTTTTTTTTTTATTGACAACTTCCATGATTGTAACCAATATCCCATGGTAATTCCCTCCCTCCCCCACTTTCCCCTTTGAAACTCCACTCTCCTTCATATCCCCTTCCCCTCTCAACTAGTCACTCTTTTACTTTGATGTCATCATCTTTTCCTCCTATTATGATGGTCTTGTATAGGTAGTGTCAGGCACTGAGAGGTCATGGATATCCAGGCCATTTTTAAACTTTATTTATTTATTTGACAGAGGAAGAGGGAGAGAGAGGGAGAGAATGGGCACACCCGGGCCTCAAGCCACTGCAAATGAACCCCAGATGTGTGTGCCCCCTTGTGATCTGGCTAATGTGGGTCCTAGGGAATCAAACTTGGGTCCTTTGGCTTTGCAGGCAAGCACTTTAACCACTAAAACATCCCTCCAATCAAGGAGCTCTTTGTTATTATTCTTATTAAGTAGAAGCTTTGCATGGACACCGCATGTGTTTGTATCATCATTTCCCTCCTCCATGCCCCCATTCCACTCAGGGTCCTCCTTGGTGGGATTACTAGTATTCACCATAAGGTTGTGGGCTAGGAATTGTAAGAGCAGCAGTCAGTCATTGTGGGTGTTCTTACAATGATTCTGCCCCCTCTTCCATAAAATTCCCTAGGCCTTGGTGGGTGCATTTTGATTCTACTTTACTGTTGAGCTATCAGAAGCTTCTGGATTTCTGGTTTGGTACATTTTGAGTAGGCTCAGTATCTATGTCCATAACCCTGGCACAGGTTGTCAGGCTTGCTATGGAAGCAGCACTCTTGTTCACCTTGCCAAATATTCTGTTGTTTCACCTGGGCCCTAGCTGATGTGGGAGGAATGGTTCATCTCCTGTCAGGGAGGCAACAGTCTTTCATTTTCTTGATAGAATTTGCCCTAGGTTCTCATTGCCTTCTGGAAAAGAAAAATGGATCCTCCAATGGACAGTGAGATCAGCATAGGTTAAAGGGGATAAGCATTGTTAATATAGAGAGAGTTTGATGGGTGTAGCCTCTCTTTTGGCCAAAAACTAGTGGGGAATTCTCACTGGAGTCCATAGCCTTCATATTTTTAGGATTCTGACTCAGTTCTCAGTTCCAGCTATGGGATCCTTTCCATGGAGAGGATCTCTGAGTGAATCAGAGAGCCATTGGTTACCCTCCTAGGCTGCATGCTACTATTGCACAGGTTTTACATTTTGTCAGGATGGTGGCTTTCATATAGCTGTGTCCCTTCCTTGCTCACAACATTTTTGGACATTTTCCTCCAGCAGTTCATGTAGTGCTTTCTAGCATGTAGAAACATGAAACTAGACCCAGTCCCTAACCATGCAAAAAAATCAATTCCAAATCGATTAAAAACCTTAATATAAGACCTGAAACACTTAAAAGACTGGAAGGAAGAATATGGGAACTCTCCACAATATAGGAGTGGGGAAAGGCTACCTCAACAATACCCCACTATCCTGGGAAATTAAACAATCACTCAACCCGGCGGGATCTCATGAAGCTAAAAAGTGTTTATACAGACAAACACATGATAAACAGAGCCAGCAGACTAGCCACAGAATGGGTGAAATTCTTGGGCAGCTATACCACCAACAGAGGCCTAATGTGTAGAATCTACAAAGAACTCAAAAAATTAAGCAATAAATACAAATCAAACAATCCACTCAAATAATGGGTCAGAAAACTGAAAAGGGAACTGTCAAAGGAAGAAATACAAATTGCTAACATGTAAGAAAATGTTCAACATCACTAATTATCAGGGAATTAAATCAAATTTAACAGATTAGAACAACTGATATTCTACCTTACTCCTGACATTATAGCAATCATTAAAAAAAAAAAAAAAAGACCCACCAAGGGTTATTGGTAAGACTGTACTGCTGAAGACACCTTATGTGGTTGACATGCAAAATGGAATGGCATGGCTGGAAGAGGGTCAGTCCCCAGACAGTAAGCGTGTCTAGTGCCAGAAGGTGCTACATGGGTGACTAAGGGAAAATGACCAATATCTGTCCAAGCAACTCATGGTCTAACATACTTAGCAGCAAATAACTTGTTGTGTTGCCCACACAAGTGCAATAGTGGCACACAGCCATGGTGGGGAACCAACTGCTCTCAATTTGGCTAACTGATTCCCTCACTGGTATGGGACCCATAGCTGGAGCTGGGAAACAAGTCAGAACCATATCCAAACATAAGCCCACTCTCCAATATCAAGCTACCATCAATCATGGGCTACAAGAGGGCCTATACCTATTAAATTCTCTATAAAAAACAGTAAGGGTTATCTCATTTCTCCTTGTGCTAACTTACTCTCCGTTGGAGAACCTGCTTCTCTTTTTCAGATAGATGTAGATCCTAAGGAGAGAGCCACCCCATCATACCTCAAAAGGGCCCTGGCTGAAACTAAGAAAAGTTGGAGAAAGAAGCAAGGGTGCTGTTTTCCTGATGAACTGGATACTAGCACAAGGGGGAAGGAGATCAACACAGAGAAAAATCAACTCCTTCCAAATCAGAGAGCCAGAGCCTCAGAGGCCCCCAACACCTCATCACTGAAGCAGACCAAAAATGAACCCAACATGGCTCAGGGAAATTTTGCGGAAGAGGGGGTGGAAAGAATGTGAGAGCCACATGTTGGGTCATGATATGCAGAGACATTTATCTTACCCATAACTGTGGGGTAACTCCACAATGCATGACCCATATACCTCAACAAGGAGGGGCCAAGGGAAGGCGGTAGGTCACAGATGAGCCTAATAATGGTACCAAACTGACTGTATTTGCTGAATACAAAACCAATTAATAAAGAAAAAAAATACAAAACATAAAAACAACAACAACAAAAAGACAATAAATGGTAAGAATGTGGAGAAATAGGAACCTTCAATCACTGCTGATGGGAATGCAAGCTTGTATGACCACTATGGAAGTCAATATGGAGACTCCTGAAAAAGATGAAAATACAGCTACCAACTGACCCAGCTGTTCCAGTAAGTTTCCACTCTTCTCTACAGAGATATTTGCTCAACAACGTTTATAGCTACTCAAGTCACAATAACTAAGAATTGGAATCATCCCAGATATCCATTGTTTGATGAATGTATAATGAAGATATGTGTGGAGAGCGGGTGTGGATGGCCGCCTGGGCTTCCTGCCAAGGTCGCCGCCCCAAGGCCGCCCGGGCTTCCTGCCAAGTCTCCGCCAGTATGGCGGCCATAACAAGATGGCGCCTGGGCTGGCTGCCAAGTATCATGACTAAGCATCACTTCCTGCTTCCCCTTCATACACACTGCAAAGTGCGCATGTACAGCGCTACGTATGATTAGATCACCATCAGGTGGTTGGCTGCGCCCTGTTGCCTACGCCCACGTGGCAGCTGCTGATTAGGTTAGGCGTGCTATTTATAGGGAGGAGGGCTTGGTATTGGGGCCCCACACCCAGATGTCAAGGATTCCTGAATAAACTGCTTCGAGAAGGGTTCCGATTGCTGTTGCCTTATTCTGCTGGACGGGAAGGGTAGTGACAAGTGGTGGCCCGTACGGGGACTCAGAACTCGGAGCAGTCAGGGCAGCTAGACTGCAGCTAGCTGGTAAGTTCCCAGGTAAGTTGGGACTTAGTTTAAAGTTCTCGGTAAAGAGACAAGCCTTAGTTTAAAGTTCTCGGTAAAGAGACAAGCCTTAGTTTAAAGTTCTCGGTAAAGAGACAAGCCTTAGTTTAAAGTTCTCGGTAAAGAGACAAGCCGTTAAAATGGGTAATACTTCTTCTAGTAGAACTGTGGCATCTGTACTGAAAGATCTATTGAAGGCGAAAGGACTAGGGCTGAAGAGTGCCACCATACAGAGATTCATAGAAGCTGTAGATGAGATTGCTCCTTGGTTTGTAGCTTCAGGACACTTAACTATTGCTGGTTGGGATAAATTCGGGAAAGACATAGATTTTGCACAAGACCAGGGACTGACTCTTCCAGGAATAAAGTCTATCTGGAAACTTGTTCGCTCTTGTTTGACTGATCGAGAAGGGAAATGCATAACAGAAATTAAAAGAAAAAAGGAAGTCTTAGAACAGTTGAAAGAGGAGCGATTCCAGGAGTCTGAGAAAGGGAAAAGTTCAGAGGAGGAAGACTCAGATGAAGAGCTGGAAAAGTTAGTGGAGAGAGTGGATTCAATTAAATTAGAGGTTCCACCATCTTCTCCAGGGCCCCCGTGGCCTCCGCCCTGTGCTCCCGGTCAGCCGGATGGAGGGAGCTTATCCTACAAAAGAAACTGTTATGGCTTGTATAACACCGCCCTACGCTATAATGTCTGGGAATAATAAAGTTACTTGGATTAATGCTGCGGAGGGTATATTTAATGTCACATGTACTAATTGCTCATTGTCTAATTGTATTACTTCTTCTAGTAGCTCAATGATAATAGTTAAACAACCTATTTTTGCTATGGTACCTGTTAAGCTCACTAAGCCTTGGTATTCAGAGAAAGGACTGCAAATTATAGAGAAAGTCAAAAATAGTTTGACTAGACAGAAAAGAGTTGTAGGATTGATCATTGCCAGTATTGTGGCCTTCATTACTTTATTAGCTTCTACTACTACAGCTGCTGTTGCACTTACACAAGAAGTTCATACTGCACATTTTGTAAATAATTTAGCTAAAAATGTTTCAATTATATTGGGCACACAAGAAAGTATTGATAGAAAGATAGAGGAAAAGTTGGATGCTTTATTTGACACTGTTGGATTTTTGGGGGAAGAAATACAAGAATTCAAAGTTAAAACTAGGTTACAATGCCATGCTGATTTTCAATGGATTTGTATTACACCTAAAACATTTAATTCTAGTTGGGAAAAGGTGAAAATGCATTTGGAAGGAATATGGCATCATGATAATATTTCTTTAGATTTAATTAATTTACATTCAGAAGTTTTGGCAATACAGGATGCTCATCTTAATTTTGATGCTGCTCAGGCAGCTAATGATTTACTTACAGCCCTTAAGTCAACAATACCTGATTGGGGATCTTTTCATGCCTGGATTGGACATTTCATCACATTTGGGGTTTGTTTTATAATCCTTATGTGCTTGTTACCTGCTCTCTTACGGTTCTTACTTCAACGAATTGCAAATATCCGTGATGAAGCTCGTGGCCTTCACCTCCGCACTCGTACTTGGCTTCCTCCAACCTTGACATAACAATTTGGCTAATTTGTCTTGAGTTCTTTACAGTTATCTTACAGGCAATTGGTCCCGTGAATGATGTGCTCGTGAGAGACCTGTGATTGTCCATTATCCACATCAACTCTACCAGAGTGGATGTGTCCCTTGCTGCAGGATTGTCTACTTGGATTCACCTTGAAGGAATGGGTGGGCATAGGGACTATGGCCTTTTGCCTGATTCTGATTAGTGGCTTCATGCTTTGGTGTATGTGCAACATGTGGGCAAAGCATAACGAGATCGAGCGCTCATAGTACAAGCCTTGCAGGTGTGGCTCGGCATGCTAGAGAAGTAGCCAGTGACGGGTAAGATTCCTTGACCATACTACCAACCTAAGACAGGGAACAAACCTCGAGCTGTTTGTCACCCAATGACGGGTAAGGATACTACCAACCTAAGACAGGGAACAAACCTCGAGCTGTTTGTCGCCCAATGATGGGTAAGGAGTATTGGTCCTTGGGACAACCTAAGACAGGCATTCTCTCTGCCATTTTTAGTGAAGAAGGGGGATATGTGGAGAGCGGGTGTGGATGGCCGCCCGGGCTTCCTGCCAAGGTCGCCGCCCCAAGGCCGCCCGGGCTTCCTGCCAAGTCTCCGCGAGTATGGCGGCCATTACAAGATGGCGCCTGGGCTGGCTGCCAAGTATCATGACTAAGCATCACTTCCTGCTTCCCCTTCGTACACACTGCAAAGTGTGCATGTACAGCGCTACGTATTATTAGATCACCATCAGGTGGTTGGCTGCGCCCTGTTGCCTACGCCCACGTGGCAGCTGCTGATTAGGTTAGGCGGGCTATTTATAGGGAGGAGGGCTTGGTATTGGGGACCCACACCCAGATGTCAAGGATTCCTGAATAAACTGCTTCGAGAAGGGTTCCGATTGCTGTTGCCTTATTCTGCTGGACGGGAAGGGTAGCAACAGATATGGTACATTTAAGCACTGGAATTCTAATTAGCAGTAAGAAATAATGATATATCGAAATTTTCAGGAAATGGCTGGACTTGGAACAGATCATACTAAGTGAACTCACACAAGCACACAAAGACAAACACTGAATGTTCTCCCTCATCCACAGTTTCTAACCTGAAACAGTTTGAGCTTCAGGCATACCTGACTGGCATCTTGAGGGATAGATAATAGGGAAAAAAAGGGTTTGGTGGAAGGTGAAGAGGGTGGTGGGAGGTGATACACACCAAACTGAATTCAAAATGAACTGGACCATACAAACCTTCCTCCTGGATAGCAGACAAAAAGATATAAACCTCAACAGGAGTATGAAGGAATCATCTGTTAAGAAGAACCTGGGAGGGCTGGAGAGATAGCTTAGTGGTTAAGGCATTTGCCTGCAAAGCCAAAGGATCCCGGTTCGATTCTCCAGGACCCACATAAGCCAGATGCACAAGGAAGCGCATGCATCTGGAGTTCATTTGCAGTAGCTGGATGCCCTGGTGCACCCATTCTCTTTCTGTCTCTCCCCCTCTCTCAAATAAATAAATAAAATATATTTAAAAGAAAAAGAAAAAAAGAAGAGCCCGGGAGAGGGTGAAATAAAGCCTAGTCCTAAAACATTTGGCTCTGGTTGTAGCTCCCAGGATCAATAATCAGTTACAATCCACACTGACCTGTTTATCACAGAGACTTGCAAGGTCCCACAAACAAGACAGGCTTCTGTCAAAGCACTGGATTACCCACCTGAGGGGAAAGGCAAGACCCTATTGCTGAGAAGCTCTTCACTCTCCTCTTTCCTTATCTTAATGTAATAAAGTCTCTCTAAACTTGTTTTTTAAATATTTTTAAGCATCATTTCGATAGTTCACTAAAGTGAGTGGTACCACCCTAAATTAATGTTGATGGCTCAATAAAAACCAATAAAGAGAAATAAATGTGCTCTATTTTAATAGATATTTATTAGTACCATAAATATGAATAGTACTTTTAAATTTTTAGTCTGCCGGTTAAAACACAATTACTTCACAAAGCATTAAATCAATTATTTGTGCTATTTAAACTTTATTATATCTTATTCACCTATTTATACAACAATCTGGATGAACTTCTCAAGGTCATTTAATATTAGTACAAGTTATTTGTTGAAATGTAGTTTATGTGCCAGATAATGTGAACATGAACAGAAGAAAAATCAATAACTTTTTAGTGAAATATACACTACTGAAACCACTAATAAAAGAGGAAAATTTTCATAAATTCTCTAAAAAATTATTGTGTCCTTTGGCTATCCCATCCATCAGGTAAATTGGATTCTGTGCATTCTGGATTCATTATGCTTATTGTGTACTAAGGTATACAACATGTTTTTATATCCATTTGTACAATGAAATAATTACTATAGTCAAATAGTTTCCATATCTACCACTATGTTTCTTCATTTTGATATTACTGATTACTTACTATGTCTTGAATTTTTAGTGAAACAAATCATATGGAACATGTAACCTTGAAATTGAGGTTTCTATGAAATACCTATTAAATTCTCTATTAAAAAAGAAAAAAAGGGTTATCTCTTTTGTCCTAGTGCTAACTTACTCTCCATTGGAGAATCTGCTTCTCTTTTTCAGATAGATGTAGATTCTAAGGAGAGAGACACCCCATCATACCTCAAAAGGGCCCTGGCTGAAACTAAGAAAAACTGGAGAAACAAGCAAGGGGGCTGTTTTCCTGATGAACCGGATACCAGCACAAGGGGGAAGGAGATCAACACAGAGAAAAATCAACTCCTACCAAATCAGACAGCCAGAGCCTCAGAGGCCCCCTACACCTCATCACTGAAACAGACCAAAAATGAACCCAACGTGGCTCAGGGAAATTTTGCGGAAGAGGGGCGGAAAGAATGTCAGAGCCACATGTGGGGTCATGATATGCAGGGTCATTTAGCTTACCCATAACTGTGGGCTAACTCCACAGTGCATGACCCCTATACCTCATCAAGGAGGGGCCAAGGGGAGGGGGTAGGTCACGGATGAGCCTAAATAATGGTACCAAACTGACTGTATTTGCTGAATACAAAACTAACTAAGAAAGAAAAAAAAAAAAAAGAAATACTGGAAACATCTGACAATTATTTTATCAACCATACATTCCTCTAATTTTTTTTTTTTTTTTTTTTTTTTGTGTGTGTGTGTGTAACAGCATCTGGGACTGTTCTGTTTAATTTCTAAAGGAGAAAAACTTTTGACACATAATGCGCACCAGCATTAGGTAAACCAATGGCCCTGACCGTTTCTAAGGACAGGCAGAGGCAAGCGACTGCGTGTGGCTTCTACTGGCCCAGACTTCTCAGGGACAGCTTGGCAATGGAGGCAGGGTGTGGGCAGAGGACTCAATCACTAGGACAGTGACCAGACACTTTCAGGGGAGTGGAATAGCAGGTGAGGGACATGGACAGGCCTGTGCCAGAGCCTCCAAATGGGCAGTGCTTCGAGAAGGGATGTAAGATAAACATGACATAAAGAAGAAAAACAAGCTAGCCAAGGCTGGAGGGCAGAGGCAAGAATGGGAGGTGGTCAGCTATAGTAAAGCCTTTCACTGAGACTGCCCAGTACCCATGCCATTGGGGACGATGATTGAGACCCCATGCTGGGGGAGGCTGACCCCCACTTCCTTATAAAAGCAACCAGGGCAGCAGAAAGCCACTTCAGTGGTCCTGAGAGCTTCTTCCTTGGGCTTTACACGGACACAGCCTGCTGACACTGTAGGCCCACAGCAAGCTTGTCTCAACCCTCCCACAAAAGTGGGGCTCTCTGAGGCAGACCTCTGGCATCACCAGTAGGTGATTGGTTGGGCTCTCCCCCCCCCCCCCGCAAAAAAAAATCTTGAGGAATTTGAACTTCCTTCTTCACTTTCCCTGGAATGACAGAGTCAGGGAAAATTTCCTTGTTTCTTATTTAAAATCAGAGGCCCAGCACACAGTGACTCATACAAACCTTGTGCCAGCGGTGGCTCTAAGACACCATCCTTTTGGGGAGGCTGTGCAGGCTGTTGTGAACTGCAGCTGGCTCTGCAGGCCACCCATTCCATGACCATGCTGAACGGTAAGGATGAGTGACATACCTGCCCAGCTCAGCCCCTGCCCACCGAGCACCAGGGCTCTGCTGCAGGGAGTGAAGAACAGAAGATGAACCTCCTATGGCCTTTCTTGGGGAACACATGTTACAGATTTGACTCAAAAGATGTCCACGTGCCCCACCACTGTGATTTTGGTGATGAGCTGTGAGGAGTGGGGGCAGGGATCAATAGGGCATGGCAGGCTCCAGAAAGAGGAGGAAGGGAAGTGAGTGGAGACACGGCAGTCCCTAGGCTTGATGCATTGAGCCCCACAGTGGGGGCCGTGGGTGGTCAGACCCTGCCATCTCAGCTAATGTGGAAAATGACAGCGCCTAACTCCACAATTCATTTGGTGCCCAGCAATCAGTTAGTGTGTCCCCTGGCTTCAGAAGGGCCCAGGACAGAAACCTGTTTGATTCTTACACTAAACCATCAACTCCAGGCCAAGGGCTGGAGCTGAACACAGACACCAACCTACCTGCTGCTCAGTTCACCTTGCCATGCCCAAGGTGGCGAGCTGACAACCACAGCACTCCCCACCAAGTCCTCAATAACCCCAAAGGTGAGCCACCTGGGGGGGGGGCACATTCTTAAGAGTCCTCTCTTAAGGTAGCCCAGTGGCGTGTCAAACAGGGCAGAGGTAAAAGACCACTGGGGACAGCAGAGGACTAGGGAGAGGACAGCAAGGAACATATAAAAGTTCAGCTATACAGATGTAGCTGGCATTTTGTTTTCCTTTCCCCCTTGTAAAAACCTTAGCTGCTTTTTAAAACAAAAAGCCTCCAGCTAAAATGACCCTGCTGCCAAGCCACTGTGCCTGGGGATGGGCAGGCAGGCAGGTTGCCCTGCAGACAGCGACACACTCCACAGTCACTGGGAAGGGCGGAAGGAAGGATCTGCTCTTTGTATCAAAGCAAGCAGGTCGATGCCGCATCCACGCTACGCGCTGGCTCTCATGGAGCTTCGCGAGTGGAGAACAGCTCTCTGTCCAGGCCAGGTGGTTGGACGGTGGATCTAGTGAGGTTCCGGGCAGTGGCTGTCCAGGCCAGCAGTGCGCCGTCCCCTTGGGGGTGAGGCAAGGGACACCAGGCCCCTTTAGGCTTTACTCTCCTCCACCTTGACGGTCCGAGGTTTGATTGCTCCGGTTCGCTTCGTCTGGGAGGTGGCCGAGGGCCTCCTGCAGCTTCACGGTTCCCAGTTGAAATGAGGTCAATCAAATTTTATCTTTAAGTATAGCCATCATACTTTCACATTACTAATATTCTCACACATTTGATACACTTGTTACAAAAGTTGCATAAATCAGTTGCTTTCATCACTCAATATACATTTTTATTTATTTATGCTGATCAAAGGATTTAGTTATCCATTTGAACACTACACAATCTTCTAAGAGAGGAGTAGAATATATTTTACATGTCTGACATTAACGGACATTTAGGTTGATTTCAAAACATTGAAATTGCATACTATATTGCATTAAACTCTGATACCTGTTTATAGTGTCATGACTGTCTGGAAAATGAGTACAAATGTTTATACATTCAAATATTTATTCTTTAAGTGGTATAAAAATTTCACATACATTTTATCTGTGTTTAACCCTTGTGTTGATTCATATAGCCCAGAATATGTTTTTGTTATTTTATTGCTTGTTTATATTTACTTCAAATGGATGTGTGCTTCATTACTGGCTTCTTTTGATGACACAAGGAGATCATATGCAAGTAATTGCAGAGTGGTGTTTGAGAGTTCTTATTTATTAATTTTAATTGCATAGAAACTTTGTATGGACACATCATGTGTTGGTACCATCATTCCACTACTTTCTGCCCACACTCCACTGAAGACTCTCCTTAGTGAGATTTCTGGTATTAACCATGGAGTTGTGGGTTATGTGTTGTGAGAGCACCAATCAGTCACTGAGGCTGGGGGGGGGGGGTTGCTGTGCAAAGCCTCTGGATATTCTTTCCTGTTCTATGGCTCTTATGTTCTTTCTGTCCACCCTTCTGAAAAATTCTCTGACTACTAGTTATTGTGCTTTAAGTCTACTTTAGTATTGAGCTCTCAGCAGCTTCTAGACTTCTGCTTTGGTATGATTTTAGTATCCCTGAAAATACTTTGGTACTTGTATTTTCTTTCCTTCTGGCATGGGTTTTATCATTGTTTATCATGCTATAAGTATAGTCACAGCCCATGTATCTACCCTCTGTCAACAACTGGGAAACTTGGAGATTGCAGTGATTTCTTCCACTTATTAATTTCTGATAACTAAGTTTCACTTCTCTTAACACAAGGATAGTAGTTATAATTCTGCAAATGCTTCTACATTTATCTTTATATAATTGACTAATTAGACATGATAATACTTTTCTGCTGGGACTCTGATAGATAAAGTTCTCTTAAGGGAATATATATATATATATATATATATATATATATATATATATGTGTGTGTGTGTGTGTATGTATATATGTATATATATATATATATATATATATATATATGTGTGTGTGTGTATATATATAATCATAATCTATATCAAGGTAGAATTGATTATAATTTTTACTTCTCTTGTGATGATAAAAAAAGCACAAAATACTTCTTTATCTACTTCTCGGAAACAAATGTGCAAAATTTTTAAATATTTCTTGAATATTTCATATAATTTTCTAACAAAGCCAGTTGAGGCTATGATAGTCGGGGTAGTGATTATTAAACCAGCTCAATATTTTGTGGAAGAAATTTCAGGTTTTCTCATTCCTTTTTTTCTGTGCTCAGTGAATATAGTTAAGTTGGCACCATTATTAGCCTCCTCCCTGCCCTCCCCCCTCCAAAGGGACCCTCCTTGTTGGGGTATATGGGTCTTGCATTGTGGGGTTAGCCATCAGTTTTGGGTAGGAGGAAATATCTCTGTGTATCATGACCCAACATGTGGCTCTGACATTGTTTCCTCTGCCTCTTCTGCAAATTTCCCTGAGCCATGTTGGGATTATTTTAGGTCTGTGTCATCGTTGAGATCTTAGGAGCCTGTGTGTCTCTAGATATCTGGCTTGGTAGGAGTTGATTGTTCTCTGTGTCTGTCTCCTTCACCATTGTGCTGGAATCAGGTTCACCAACAAAATGGCATTTTTGCATGTTTCCCCAATTATTCTTAGTTTCAGCTTGGGCCCTTTTGAGGTATGTTGGGGTGATTCTCTCCTTAGGATCAGCTTCTATCTAAAAAAGAGAAGCAGATTTTCTGACAGAGAGTAAAGTTAGAACCAGATAAATGTGATGACTATTCTTTTTTAGAGACAGTTTAATAGGCATAGGCCCACTTGTAGCCCATGATTGGTGGGAGCTTGATAATGGAGTGTGGGCTTGTTTTTGGATATGGTTACGACTTGTTTCCCAGCTCTAGCTATGGGTTCCATTCCACTGAGCAGAACAGTTAGCCAAATCAAGAAGAGTTGGTTTTCAACCAAGGCTGTGTGCCACTATTGCACTTGTGTGAGCATCACATCAGTTTGTTTGCTGCTAAGTACGATAGCCCATGAGTTGCTTGGATAGATATTGGTCATTTTCCGCCAGTCACTCATATATCACCTTCTGGCACTAGACGTGCTAACTATCTGGGGACTGACTCTCTTCCAGCTTCCAGCCATATCACTGCATGTTACATGACAACAGCATATGGTGTCTTCAGCAGTAGGGTCTTACCACTAACCTTTGGTGGGTCATCAAGTGCTCTGACAGAAATCTGTCTTCTTCTGGGAAACCTTGTAGGTTTCTCTGATCGAAAGCTCATTGTGTATGTTATTCACCTGCTGGTATTGGAAGTTAGAGGTCAGCGCCTAAGAACAAAAAGATAAGTAATATAAAAGAGATAGAGAGGTGAGAGAGAAGAGGGAGAGAGAGAGAGAGAGAAGAAGGAGGAGGAGGAGGAGAAGGAGATAAAGGTTAGTTTTTGTCATACCTTCTCCAGGGCCTTGTGACTCAGGGGTTCCCTCTAAGAGCCTGGTGAAGGTTCAACCATTTGCTCTGTTGTTCTGTCTTTTAGGATGTAGAGTTTTATGGTTCCATTGCCATTTGTATCCAGTTTTGTGTCCCCCAAACCCTCCCTTATCCCCCCCCCCACTATTGACCAGTACTTATGATGCTTGCTAGGTACGTTGGCAACTTGGTTAGATTCAGGTTAGGAGCTGTAGATGAGTGAGACTATGTGGTGATTATCTTTCTGTGATTGGGTGAGCTCACTGAGCATGATCTGTTCCCGGTTCAACCATTTTTCTTCAAATTTCATTGTGTCATTTTTCCTTACTGCTGTGTAGAATTCCATTGTGTAGATATACCACAATTTGTCTAATGATGGACATCTGGGTTGATTCCAGCTCTTAGCTATTATGAATCCAGCAGCTATAAACATGATTGAGTAAATCTCTCTGAACTGAGGTTTAAAGGTTTTAGGGTACATGCCCAGTAAGAGAATAACTAGGTCTGTTGGTAACTCTATAGTCAGCTTTTTCAGGAGTCTCCATATTGCCTTCCAAAGTGGTTGTATCATCTTTCATTCCCACAAAGAGTGGATGAGGGTTCCTATTTCTCCACCTTCTTCCCAGAATTTATTTTCATTTGGTTTTTTAATATTTTCTATCTTTACTGGGGTAAGATGGAATTTCATAGTTGTTTTAATTTGCATTAACCTGATGATTAGGATTGATGAGCATTTTCTTAAGTGTGTCTTTGCCATTTGTATTTCTTACACTGTGAGCTGCCTGTCCAGTTCTTTTCCCCATTTTGTGAGTGGGTTGTTTGACTTTTCATTGTTTAGGTTTTTGATTTCTTTGTAGATTCTAGAGATTAGGCCTCTGTCAGTTGGATAACCCACAAATATTTTCTCCCATTCTGTGGGTAATCTATTGGCTCTGCTTATTGTGTGTTTGTCTGTGAAGAAACTTTCCAGCTTCATGTGATCCCATTGGTTGAGTGATTGTTTAAGATCCTGTTCTACTGGGATTTTGTACAGGAAGTCTTTTCACATTCCTATATCAGGAAATGTTCCTCCCAAATTTTCTTCCAGTAGTAGCTGAGTTTCCAGTCTTATATTGAGGTCTTTGATCCATATGGACTTGATTGTTGTGCATGGCAAGATATGTGGGTCAAATTCCAATTTTCTGCATATAGTTATCCACTTTGTTCAGCACCATTTATTAAAGATGTTGTCTTTTTTCCAGCCTATATTGTTAGGACCTTTGTCAAATATCAGGTAGCTGTAGTGATTTTACCCAAAGTCTGGGTCCTTGATTCTATTCCATTGGTCTATGCTCCTGTTTTTATGCCAGTACCGTGTCGTTTTTATGATCATGGCTTTGTAATATAGCTTTAGGTCATGTATGATCATTGTGGTGATTTGATTTAGGTGTCCCCCATAAACTTAGGTGTTCTGAATTCTAGGTTCCCAGCTGATGGAGATTTGGGAATTAATGCCTCTTGGAGGGAGTATATTGTTGGGGGAAGGCTTATGGGTGTTATAGCCAGTTTCTCCTTGCCAGTGTTTCGCACACTCTCCTGTTGCTATTGTCTACCTTATGTTGCCCAGGGGGTGAACTCCACTCTCTGCTCATGCCATCATTTTCCCCTGCCATTGTGGAGCTTCCCCTCTAGTCTGTAAGCCAAAATAAACCTCTTTTTCCTTGAAGCTACTCTTGGTTGGGTGATTTCTACCAGCAATGTGTACCGGACTGTAACTGTAAAGTGGTACCAGGAGTTGGGTTGCTGCTAGATACCTGACTGTGTGGCTTTCGTCTTTTGAAGCTGATGTTTAAGAGGAATGTGGAAGGATTTGAAACCTTGGCCTAAGAGACACCTTGTAGTGTGTCAAGTACAGCTTTATGAACTATTCTGGTCAGAGTTTAACGTTTAAAAGCAGTAAGAGCTGTGGACTGTGAGGTTTTGATTATGAGGGTGAGAAAGAGCTTTGGACTGAGCTATCAGTTTGTGTGAGAAGCTTGCTGTTATGTATGTGCCCTGAGAAGTTGTGAGGGGTTGCTTTGGATAGAAATAAACTGGTATAAGCAGAGGGATATGGCACAGAAAGAAAAATCTTTGGGTGAACTGCTGGTTCAGCTGCAATTGGGAGATTAAAACCTTTGAGTATGGGCCAGTTGAACTGTACTGGGGAACAAAAGAATGTAGACCCCTTTGAGGGGGTATGAATGCTCAAGGAGTGTCCTGTTCTTCAATGTCTGCTCCCCCCACCCCCGGATTAACAAATTGTCACCCTACCAGGTATTGTGGAGTATACGAAATGCCATATTACAAAGCCATAGTAATAAAAACAGCACGGTACTGGCATAAAAACAGGAGTATAGACCAATGGAAGAGAATTGAGGACCTGGACTTTGGGTCAAGCAACTATAGCTACTTGATATTCCATAAAGGCCCAAACAATATAGGCTGGAAAAAAGACAGCATCTTCAACAAATGGTGCTGGACAAACTGGATAACCATATGCAGGAAACTGAAACTTGATCCACACATTTCACCATACACTACACTCAAGTCCAAATGGATCAAAGATCTCAATATAAGACAAGAAATTCGTATACTACTGGAAGAAAATTTAGGAAGTACTTTCCATGATATAGGAATGGAAAAAGACTTCTTGAACAAAACCCCAGTAGCTCATGAACTTAAACCGTCAATCAGTGGGATCACATAAAGCTGAAGAGTTTCTTTACAGACAAGAAAACAATAAGCAAAGACAATAGATCACCCACAGAATGGGAGAAAATATTTGCGGGTTATCCAACTGATAGAGGCCTAATCTCTAGAATCTACAAAGAACTCAAAATCTAAAGAGTAAGAAGTCAAACACCCCACTCACAAAATGGGGCAAAGAGCTGAACAGGCAGTTCACAGAGGAAGAAATAGAAATGGCAAACATACACTTAAGAAAATGTTCATCATCCCTAATCATCAGAGAAATGCCAATTAAAACAACTATGAGATTCCACCTTACCCCAATAAGGATAGCAAACATCAAAAAATCAAATAACAATAAATGCTGGTGAGGATGTGGAGAAGTAGGAACACTCATCCACTGTTGGTGGGAATGTAGGATGGTACAACCACTTTGGAAAGCAATATGGAAACTTCTGAAAAAGCTGAGTATAGAGATACCAACAGACCCAGTTATTCCCTTACTGGGCATCTACCCTAAAACCTTCAAACCCCAGGCTAGACAGATTTGCTCAACCATGTTTATAGCGGCTCAATTTGTAATAGCTAAGTGCTGGAATCAACCCAGATGTCCATCACTAGAAGAATGGATAATTAAGATGTGGTATATCTACACAATGGAATTCTATACACCAGTAAGAAAAAATGACACAATGAAATTTGAGGAAAAATGGTTGAACCTGGAACAGATCATTCTCAGTGAACTTACCCAATCACAGAAAAAAAATTGCCACATAGTCTCACTCATCTACAGCACCTTACCTGAATCTACCCAAGATACCTTACATACCCAGCAAGCACCTCCTAGACTAGACACTAGGATGGAAGGGGAGGGAGGTGAGGGATTCAAAAGGGTGGGAAACACAAATCTAGACCCAAATGGCAATGGTACCATAATTTTCTACTTACCAAAAGACAGACCAAATGGCTGATCCTTCACCAGGCCCTTACAGGGAACACCTGAACCACAAGACACTGGAGAGGGTAATATCAAGACTAACATTAATCTTCTACATCTTGCCCCCCTCACTTCCCCTCTCCCTCTCTCTCTCTCTCTCTTGTCTCTAACTCTTGTATATTAGTTATCTTTTTCCTCCTTTTCTTAGTGGACACTGACCTGTAACTCCCAGAACCAGCATGGGACTATCATCCACAATGAGCTTTTGATCAGAGAGACCTACAAGGTTTCCTAAAAGACAGACAGATTTCTGTCAGAATACTTGATGACCCACCAAAGGCTAGTGATAAGTCCCTACTTCTGAAGACACCTTATGTGATTGAAATGCAAATCATAATGGCATGGCTGGAAGTTGGAAGAAAGTCAGTCCCGAGTCAGCACGTCTAGTGCCAGAGGGTGCTACAAGGGCGACTGGGGGAAAATGACCAATATCTGTCAAAGCAACGCATGGTCTAACCTACTAAGCAGCAAATAACTTGTGATGCCCACACAAGTGCAGTGGTGGCACACAGCCATGGTGGGGAACCAACTGCTCTCAATTTGGCTAACTGATCCCCTCACTGGTATGGGACCCATAGCTGGAGCTGGGAAACAAGTCAGAACCATATCCAAACATAAGCCCACTCTCCAATATCAAGCTACCATCAATTGTGGGCTACAGGAGGGCCTACACCTATTAAATTCTCTACAAAAAAAGGGGGTTATCTCATTTGTCCTGATGCTAACTTACTCTCCGTTGGAGAATCTGCTTCTCTTTTTCAGATAGATGTAGATCCTAAGGGGAGAGCCACCCCATCATACCTCCAAAGGGCCCCGGCTGAAACTAAGAAAAATTGGAGAAACAAGCAAGGGGGTTGTTTTCCTGATGAACCAGATACTAGCACAAGGGGGAAGGAGATCAGCACAGAGAAAAATCAACTCCTACCAAATCAGAGAGCCAGAGCCTCAGAGGCCCCCAACACCTCATCACTGAAGCAGACCAAAAATGAACCCAACATGGCTCAGGGAAATTTTGCAGAAGAGGGGGCAGAAAGAATGTCAGAGCCACATGTTGGGTCATGATATGCAGAGACATTTATCTTACCCATAACTGTGGGCTAACTCTAGAATGCATGACCCATATACCTCAACAAGGAGGAGCCAAGGGGAGATGATAGGTCACGGATGAGCCTAACAATGGTACCAAACTGAATGTAAAAAAAATAAATAAATAAAAAATAAAAAACAATATATAAGAGAGAAAGGAAATAAGTAAAACCTAAAATGAGGATGTGTAACATTCCTGAGGCAAAATAACTAACTTACCAGTAATATTCTCTAAGAAGATTCTCTATACACATTAAAAATTTCCTCCAGACAAGTAAGAAGCGATCATGCTTACTAATGTTTACCAATATCTATGGGAGCAATTTTTGAATTTATAATATATATGATATGTTTAATTTCATTTAAAATGCTCACTTTCAATTGAATAATTATACTTTGAAAACTTTGCTATTGTTTTTCTTAACCTTTTAAGGTCAACTTAGCAGTCTTGATATTTAATTTTTATATTGTCAAATTATAATCATTCAGCATTAATGTATTTTAAATAATATTCTTTTACAAATGCAGTAAATTAAAACACCCTGAATTTTTAAGAACCTCAAAAAAATAAATAAAATCATTAGCAACATAAAAAAAAAAGAAATGCAAAAGAGGGTCACTGAGTTTGCAACAAGGTCTTGTGTTTTGGAAATGGCCATGGGCAGTTTGAAGCAGGTTTGCTGGTTGCCTGCATGGGGACCCCATGGGGCCATGTGGATGAACTGTGGATTGCAATGGATACAAAATGGAGATGCTGGGACCACAAGATGGCTACTCAGGAAAGCTGCTGGCCCCAAATGAAGTTTTCCAGGACTGTGAGTAGCCTAGCTGAAGGGACAGAATTGGGATCCCAGAGACTTGTTGCTGGTTAGAATTATCAGACTTGGATATTTGTCATTGGCTAGAATTGCTAGACTTGAAGCTACAGATGATTTCCCTGGTTGTTTTAAATCTTGTATTGATTAAATATTTCTTTGCTATGCCTAATGCCATCTTTTGCAATGTGAATGTGCCATTATGGGTTTTGGGGGGGCAGTTTTTGATTATTATGGTTCAGTTAAAACATCTTGGACTATGGGGATGTTTGAACATCATTGCAATTGATAAAAGCTTTGGGGACTTTTAAAGTTGGATTGATGCATTGTATTTTACATCATGTATGGATATCAGTTTATGGGGCCAGAGATGGAATATGGTGTTTTGATTCAAGTGTCCACCATAAACTTAGGTGTTTTGAATGCTAGGTTCCCAGCTGATGGAGATTTGGGAATTAATGCCACCTGGAGTGAGTGTGTTATTGGTGGCAGGCTTATAGGTGTTATAGCCAGTTTCCCCTTGCCAGTGTTTGGCACACTCTCCTGTTGCTATTGTCCACCTTATGTTGCCCAGGGGGTGATGTCCACCCTCTTTTCATGCCATCATTTTCCCCTGCCATGGTGAATCTCCCCCTTGATTCTGTAAGCCAAAAGAAACTTCGTTTTCCCAGAAGCTGCTCTTGGTTGGGTGATTTCTACTAGCAATGTGAACCGGACTGCAACATTGATGCCTCCAGAGGTGTTTCTTTTGCTGAGGATATGCTTGGATAATCGAGGCCTTCTGCTTTTCCATATGAATTTTGAGATTTTTTTTTTTTGCTATCTCTGTGAAGAATGATTTTGGGAATTTTATTGGAATTGCATTAAATATGTATATTGCCTTTGGTAGAATTGCCATGTTCACAATGTTAATTCCTCCTGTCCAGGAGCATGGGAGGTCTTTCCATGTTCTGAAGTCCTCCTCAGCAAAATCCTCACAAACCAAATCCAACAACACATCCAATCCATTATCCACCTTGATCAAGTGGGATTCATCCCAGTAATGCATGGGTTGTTCAACATATGAAAATCTGTCAATGTAATACAGCAAATTTGTTTAAACAAAAATTTGGTTAAACACAAAATCCACATGATCATTTCAATAAATACACAAAAGGCCTTTGACAAAATACAACATCACTTCATGATCAAAACATTGGAGAGAATTGGCATGGTCGATTTATATCTTAACACAATAAAGGCTATATACAAAGCTCCTAAAGCCCAAATAATACTTAGTGGAGAGAGAATTCCCATTGAGATCAGGAACAAGGCAGGGCTGTCCACTCTCACCTCTGTTCTTCAAGATAGTACAAGAAGTCCTAGCTCAAGCAGTAAAACTGGATTAAGAAATAAAAGGGATACAATTTGGAAAGGAAGAAGTTAAATTAGCACTATTCTCAGGAGACATGATTCTATATGTAAGAGACCCAAGTGCCTCCATCCCAAAACTCTTAAAGGTGATAAACTCCTTCAGCAAAGTAGCAGCATACAAAATCCATGCACACACATCAGTTGCCTTTCTACATGCAAATGACAATGATACAGAGAAAGAAATAAGTGACATTGGCCCATTTTCAATAGCAACAAAAAGTAAAATGCCTTAAAATAACATTAACAAAGGAAGTGAAATATCTATACAATGAAAACATGTGAACACTCATTCTTCTTTTTTATGATTTTGATGCTACATAATGTTCCAAGAATGCATTATTTCATTGATTAACAATCTGTCATTTTTTACCCTTATGTCAATACATGCATTTAAACATACAAAATAACATTTAAACATTGTCATCTTTTCATTCCAAAGAGCGTCTAAATTCTTTTTCCATTTTTTTCTTTTTGAAATCCCAAATTTTATTTATTTTGCTACTACTTTTCTAAATTAGATATAGAAGAATTAATTTTCAGTTTCATTATTTTGTAATAAATTAAACTTAAAAGTAAAATTAAAATTAAGATGGTTAATTTCTTATGAAATACAGATTTATATCCTGCCTTGTATAGACATGGGTATATATGTCTACTTATCAAATAGTTTAAGGGTTTTCTAATGAAAGTTATTTAATCCATATAATATTGAGGAATATAGTACGTAGTTTATATTTCATTTATTTATTGGAGAGAGGGAGAAAGAGGGAGGAAGATAGAGAGAGTGGTCACACCAGGGCATCCAATCACTGTAAACAAACACCACATATGTGCCACCATGTGCATCTGGCTTATGTGTGTACCAGGAAAGTGAACCTGCATCCTTAGGCTTCACAGACAAGTGCCTTAACTACTAAGCCATCTCTCCACCCCCACCCCCTTTCTTTTTGAGATAGGGTCTTATTCTAGCCCAGGTTGACCTGGATCTTACTCTGCAGTCCTAGGCTGGCATCAAACTCAAAGGAATCCTTCTACCTCTGCCTCCTAAGGGTAGGACTAGAGGTGTGTGCCACCATGCCTGGCCAGCCATTTTTAAAACTATTTTTATTTATTTACATATTTAGTTATTTATTTATTCATGAGAGAGAGAGAGAGAGAGAGAGAGAGAGAGGCAGAGGGTGAGAGTGAGAGTGAGAGAGAGAAATCTAGAGAAAGAATTGGCATCTAGCCACTGCAAATGAACTCCAGACACATGTGCCACCTTGTGCATCTGGCTAACGTGGGTCTTAGGGAATCCAACCTGGGTCCTTTGGCTTTGCAGGCAAGTGCTGCAACTGCTAAGCCCTCTCTCTAGACCCATTTTTTAAATATTGTATTTATTATTTTTGTCAAGAAGCTTCCTGCATTTTCCTACTGTTGTGTTGTTATTTAGTACTCAGTTTCTAAATAAAGAACTACATTCAGCACTTCTTATAGATAAGCTCCAGTGATGATGGACTCCCTCGGGATTTTTCATCTATAAAACTCTTCATTTCCTCACTACTTTTGAAGGATCATTTTGCCATACAATGATATTCTTGGTTGGCATTTGTATTCTTTAACTACTTTGAATATATGGTCTTGTTCTTTTCTTTTTTTAAGTTTATATTTATTTATGTTTGCTCTTAATATATAGAAAAGCTACTGATTTCTTTGTATTTGCTTTGTATTTTGATACATTGCTAAAATCATTATAAATAAACCATGACAGTTTGCTGGTAGAGTCCTTAGGGTCCTTTATGTGTAGAATCATATAATCTGCAAATAATAATAATTTGATCCCTTCCCTTCCAATTTATATCCTTTATGTGTATCTCTTGTCATAGTTCTATGGCTAAGACTTCTAGTACTATAGTGAATAAGAGTGGGGACAGTGGACACCCTTGTCTTGTTCCTAATTCTAGTGGAGAAGCTTGGAGATTTTTACCCATTTACTATTGTTTTGCCTATAGCTTTATTATAAATAGCATTTATTATGTTGAGATATATTCCTTCTATTCCCAGTTTGTGTAGGACTTTTACCATGAAGGCATGTTGGATTTTGTCAAATGCCTTTCCTGCATCTATTGAGATGATCACGTAACTTTTGTTCTTCAGCGCATTTACGTAGTGTATTGCATTTATCAATTTGCATATCTTGAACCATCCCTGCATCCCTTGGAGGAAGCCTACTTGGTCAGGGTGAATGAACTTCTTGTATACTGTTTGTCAATATTTGTTTGAGAATTTTTGCATCTATGTTCATGGAGGAGATTTGTCTGTAATTTCTTTTTTTTGTTCTGTGTTTATCTGGTTTTGGTATCAGGTGTGATTGATGCTGGCTTCATAGGAGTTCAGTAGAATTCCTTCCTTTTATATTTTATGGAAAAGTTTGAGAAACAGTGGTATTAGTTCTTCCATGAAGGTCTGGTAAATTCACCAGTCAATCTGTTGGGTCCTGGATATTTTTTAGTTGGGAGACTTTTTGTTACTGCTTGGATTTCTGTACTTCTTTTAGGTTTATTTAAATGGTTTATCTCATCTTTATTTTGAATTGGTAGGTTACATAAATCAAGGAAACCATAAACTTCTTTCAGATTCTCAAACTTAGAGGCATCTATATTCTTAAAGTATGCTCTTATGATTTTCACAATGTCTTTGGTATTTGTTAAAATGTTGCCATTCTCATCTCTAATTTTATTAATTTGTTTCTCTTCTCTCTTACTTCTAGTCAGATTTGCTAAGGGTTTAATAACTCTTGCTTATCCTTTCAAATAACCAATTCTTTGTTTCACTGATTCTTTGGATTATTTTTCTGGCTTCTTTTTCATTAATTACTACCCTAATCTTTATATTTCTTCCCACCTACTGATTTTTGGTTTGCCTTGTTCTTCTTTTTCCAAGGCCTAAGTTGAAGCATTAAATTGTTTACTTGTGAACTCTCTAATTTCTTAATGTACACATTTATAGCTATAAATTTCCACATAGAACTACCTCCATTGTGTCCCAAAGGTTTTGGTATGTTGTGTTCTCATCATCATTTGATTCTATGACCTGCCAATTGATGAGGGTGGGGTATTTAAGTAACCTGCTGCAATTGTGTATCTGTGATGTTAAGTCTAATAGTGTTTGTTTGATGAAATTGGGAGCCCCCATGTTAGGTGAATATACATTTAGGATTGTAATGTCCTCCTGTTGGGGTGTTCCTTTAATCAGTGTAAAGTGACCTTCTTTATCTTTCCTCACTAATGTTGGTTTGAAGTCTATCCTGTCAGAAATTAGGATAGCAACCCTTGCTTCCTTCCTAGGCCCTTTGGCTTAAAATACCATTTTCCAACCTTTCACCTTAAGACAGTGTCCATCTTTTATTGAGAGATGAGTTTCCTGAGGGCCACAAACAGCAGGATCCTGCATTTTAGTCCAGTCTACAAGCTTTTGGTTGGGGCATTGAGGCCATTGATATTAACAGTTATTATTGAAAGGTGTATTTAGTCTCACCATTCTTCTTACTTTGTAGTGTTTACCCTTTACTCTCTTGTTTTAACTGATATTTGTGTATGGCTTATTTTTTCCTGTTTCCTCATGTGTGTGCTTTGCTTTCTCTTCAGCAAATATATTCTGTAGAGCTGGCTTAGTTGTCATAAACAGCATACCCATTTTCTCCCTCTCTCTTTCTAACAAATATATATATATATATATATATATATATATATATATATATATATAAATTTTATACATATATATATGTATAAATTTTTTTAAAATGTTTAAAAAATTCCTCTAAACTGTTTTTTGTTGTGAAATGTCCTTATTTCGCCATCAATTTGGATAGACTATACATTATGTCCTTCTGGCTTTTAAAGTTTATGTTGAGTAATCTGCAGTTATCCTGATGGGCTTGTCTTTATAAGGTACATGCATTGTCTCTCTAACTGCTTTCAATATATTTTCTTTGGTTTGCATGTTTAGTAGTTGATGAATAACATGGCAAGCAGAGGTTCTTTCCAGGTTTTGTCTGTTTGGGGTTATAAAAGCTTTCTGTATCTGCTTTGCCATTTCTTTCACAATTTGGGGAAATTTTTCTTCTATGATTTTGTTGAAAATGCCTTGGAGTGAAATTCTTCTTCTTCTACTATCCTCTGTATTCTTATGTTTGATCTTTTCATTGTGTCCCAAATATCTTCAAATTCCCATTTATACCTTCCTATTATCTTTTCTATCTCTTTGTTGGACTGTATGAGATCTGCCACTAGGCCTTCTAGTTTAGATATTCTGCTCTCTTCTTCACCCATTCTATTGGTGAGAGTTCCCACTGAGCTTTTTATTTGACTGACTGTGTTTTTCAGTGCTACTGTTTCTGCTTGTTTTTTTTTTTTTTCCTGTATTTCTATTTTCTTACTCATGTCTTATAATGACCTCCTTATTTCATTAAGCTGTTTTCCTATGTTCTCTTTCAGGAGTTTTTTTTTTTTTTTTTTTTTTTTTCTTCTTCTTCTTTTTTCATTCCTTTGTTTGCTTCTTTGGTTCCTGTGATGTCTTCTTTGATTTCTTTATGTATAGAAAAAACTTTTTTTTGAAATTTCTGTCAGCAATTTCATCTAAAACATTCTCATTGGAGGTCATATCTGATGAATTTATAACTTTTGGTGTAATTGTACTGTCTTGATTCTTTGTGTTTCTTGTATTATAATGTAACAATTTTTGCATTCTGAGTTGATTTGATGCTTGGGTTTTCTGATTATCTGAGGTGTTCTTAGATGTGGACATCCAATGTTATATGCCTTCAGGGTAGGAGTTTAAGGTGTCAAATGGAGCTTTTGTATACCAGTCCCACAGCAGAAGTGGACTGGGCGGAAAAATTTCCTAGTAAATTCAAAAATTCAACTAAGCAATATATACATCCAATGAAAGTGAGCACAGAGTATGCAAGTGTGGGGAGCAAAACAAAAAGATAACCTTATAAAGCTAAAATCCCTAGGGGTGTGTGTTGCTGTACACCCTTAATCCTGTCAGTTTGGAGGCTGATTTTTCTGTTCTGAAATGGGTACCAAGTCATCCTAGTTCTGAATCAGACCCTGCCCCCAATAATGACAGAAGAAAAAGAAAAAGAGCCTAATCAACATCAACAGCAATAATAGCTCATCCCAAAATACAGGTTAATTGAGAATGTTAAAGCCAACCAAGAATATATAACACATAACCTGACTTGACATGGAAAGAGAGATTACCACTTCCTGTGCAGACCTATGTACCTGCATTTTGTCAGTTGTCCTTGTTACATCTTGGGGTTGCTTCCAATCTCACCAATGCTAAGTACCCACCTTGATGCCCCTATGTTGTGCTGTGGAGCTGGTGTTCTGATTAGCTGTGTTGTATACCCTGCTGCAGCGGAGCTGGATGAGTTCTCCAGAGGTTTTGGGATCTGATGGTTCGGGAATGGGAGAGTGCAGGAAGCCTGGAGTTGTAGTGGAACTGCTCAGCTGGTACCACCTGTATCTCCTTCAGCAGCTCCTCAGCTGGTCTCTGCTGGCTCCCCTTCATGTTTCTTGACTTTTCAACGAGACTTATGTGATTGAAAAATCGCTGGATTGGTCTCTGCTCCTGCAGCTCATGTCCAGGTCTGGTGGGCATGTGGATCTGGGCCTCAAATGTCTCCTTGGGCTTCTGGCACAATCTTGGCATCTCCTGCTTCTCTGCTGTGGCCAATATTAACCTATACCTTCACTTTTTGGAAGAAGAGTGTATTTTGCTGTGGATTTTGTTTAAATCCCTCTCTAGGCTGGTTTGGGTTGACTTCTATGCTGCCATCTTACCAGGAAGTCATGAGGGTTTTTTCATTAAGCTTGTAACTTGTTTCCAACAGCCTGCTGGAGGAGGTGTCCTGGGGGTGGGTGGATCTTATGTTCATCCCTAAGATGTGTTCATAGCTTTTTGAGTTCTGCCTATTCCTGTTTGCTGTCTGTTTGGTGTTGGCTGGCTGATGATGGTATCTCTCTCTGCTATACATCTATGGAAATGCCCTGATGGAACTTCCTTGATTTCTGTAAACCTGAAATAAACCCTGTCCTTCCATAAACTGCTTCTAATAGAGTGTTTGAAAAGAGAAAGTAATTGCAACACTTAATGTTTGGTAATTTGCTTCCTATGTGATCTCTCTTCCATTCTCACTGTAGAACTCTTGAGTTGTTGTTATTATTCCTGGAGTCTTCAAGGATCTAGAGTCATTGGGGTTCCACCAGAACTCTTTAACTGGTGAGGTAACCACCTATGGACATGAATGTGGAAAATGTGAATCAATTATCCCAGGCAGATTCCAGAGCAGTGTGATACATGTGAGGTTCTGCTGGCCCTGAAGACAGGCTACATAGTGAACAGGTTGCTATTCACACCTTTGCTCTTTTCTTCTAAGTAATCCTATGTATACCAGGTGGGTTTTTTTTTTTTTTTTTGCCTTCAAATGAATTCTTTATTCTCTCCCTTTCATAATAGATTTGTGTTAGCATTAAAAAAAAAAAGTTGACAAAGCTTTCAGAAAAATCTGGCTGGTAGCAGAGATGGAGAACAGATGACACCAGGAATCAGACCCAGAAAGGTGACTTACTCTGTACAAATATGCTGACAAGCCATATTTTTGGGACACTAAAAAACCCTTGACCCAATGTCAAGCCCAGGCTGCAGTTGACAATAAAAATAATTACCACAGCATCCCATTTTACATGCTGAATATTAAAAGGAATATGTCCAAATCCTGCAGTTCTTTGGAAACAAAACAAAGTAAGTTTTCCTAGACTTCACTGAAAGTCATTACAAATATCTTAAAACAGTCTTCAACAACTGGTGACTTGGCTGTTTGTAGTGGCAGTTTGGGGTATACAGTGAGGCTCTGCCTCAAATTCTGTTCTTGGAGTGTATATATGTATATAAGGGTATGTGTGCATGCAGAGGCCACAAGAGAACTTTGGGTGTCATTCTCTGTTGCTTATCCATGACATTTTTGAGACGGGCTCTTTCCCTCAAACTGAAGCTGTGGTTTTTGGTCAGTGAGCCCAGTTTCTACCACACTGCAGATTAGGGTTACAATGTGTATGGCCACATTCAGCTTATGTGGGTTCTGGGGAGATGAATCCAGGTTGTCCCAGACCCTCCTCATGCACTCTTAACAACGAGCCATCTAGCTCCTCAGCCCCACTTTTACTAAAATGTTTTTCCTTTGTACTTTTATAGGGAATTTGATATCCATAAAGAGTATTTAATAAATACGAATAATCGTAAGTAATACGAATAATCGTAAGTAATTTTCTTGGTTTTTTGAGGTAGGGTCTCACTCTAGCCCAGGCTGACCTAGAATTCACTATGGAGTCTCAGGGTGGCCTTGAACTCGTGGCAATCCTCCTACCTCTGCTTCCCAAGTGCTGGGATTAAAGGCGTGTGCCACCACGCCCGGCATAAGTATATTTTAACTGAGATTTCAGTTCTAATAGCCAGCGAAATTTCATTGAACCTTAGGAGATGTTATCCACAAACTTACAACTGCCTTGCAAGTTACATTTCTAATATTTTTCTTGCCTACACATTAAAAATCTCTAAAACTCTTCCTTCAATATCGAAGCTCAGATACTTGGACCAGAGTGCACAGATTAAGTACATGAGAGATCTGTCTGTTACCTACAAAGTTATACAAGAGATTCCAGTTCAAGTTGACAGAACATAAACTAGATTTAAAGTGTTATATTAAAAAAAATACACTTCATTGGCGCAGTTACAAAAATGTTCTATTTAGAAGACACGGCATTGTAAGGAAAAAAATATTTAGAATCATCATCCTACAATTGCTCAATTTAGCTTTTTTCTTTTTAACATTGTCTTTTTCAAGGAATGACAGGTAGCTGGTCACATGTAAATCATGTGTCCACACTTGACCAGAGGCCACACACATATGTTAAGTTTGAACATTTTCTCACCTCTACTTGTAAGTTACCTCATTTATCTTAGTGCTTAAGAACTACATAGGCTTGTTTTAAACGTTTTTTTTTTTTTTTTTTTTTTTTTTTTTTTTTTTTTTTTTTTTTTTGAGATAGGGTCTCAGCCCAGGGTGACCTGGAACTCATTCTGTAGATCTAGGCTGGCCTCGAATTCATGCTGATCCTACCACCTCAGCCTCCTAAGCACTGGGATTAAAGGCATATGCCACCATGCCTGGTTTGTTTTAAATATTTTTAAAACCTGAAATAAACTGCAGAATTTCCTAAGAGTAGAGGTATTATGGTTAAGGATAAAAGTGTGGTCAGGTGAAAAGCAAAATTAGTAATACAAATGCAATCCACAACAAGAAAAATAATTCTTCTCTATAGCCATTCTGTAGAGATGTGTCATTTCCAAGTCCCAGTGGAAGGAATGGAGTCACTTCCCAATTTTGTTTCTACAATGTGCCTGTAAGCTACCTTACTTCAAAACAGAAGCACATTTGCAGAATGTCATATTGAGTAACAGCACTGAAGGTAATTGTTACAGGCTCTCAAACTCTGTACTGAATGGTTGCATCTTAATTATTTATACAGATCATTGGTCCAATAACATGAAAATAGAGAAGAGCATCTGGAAAGTTGTCTCATCCAATGTGCAGAGATAAACGGGTTAACCATTCTTCCCACTATTTCTGAAGGCAAATCCTTGTTTATAGTGAAATATGATGGAAATTCAAGTGTCACCTTTTCCAAGCTACTGCATGAAAAGGATGCTGAAGGCCATCACTACACAGCACACTGCGACATACGGACTTTTTCACTCACCAATTCTGGCACATTGCCAAAATATCCCCAACAATCCAGTCTTATTTCTGTCCAAGACGCTGGGTGCCAAGAACTGGATGTAAGCACATGTACATATAAGCAGCAAGATGACGGTCAGCAGACTCTGGAAATTGAAAATGGCAGACATAGTGAGACCAGCCGAGGCCCAGCCACCTATAACAGGTGTTTTAATGTTCCCAGGCAAGTAACTCAGAAAACAGTCCCTCAGGTAGCCCTTTAAAAAGGTAAAATGTTTAATGAATATCACCGTGTTTTGTCTTCTCAGCAAGAAGCTGATATTTGAGAAAATAAATTCACTAATTCTGTGCAGAGCCACTGTGAGAGGCTAGATGTGCTTGTAAGTTCATCTTCTTTTTCAGCTGCTTTCAATTTGGATTTCTTTCTAATCAGCACTAGACTGAAGAAAGACAAACACTAATCCAGTAGATTCTGAAGTCTTAGGAGGATGTAAAATATATTTCACTTTTTAGGGAGAAGCTTGATTTGTGGTTGTTCTATTAGTTCTGTGATATACCAAGGACTGTTATTGTAGAAAAAAAAATTGCCATGTAATGTCTTACTGGTTTATTGGACTTAGATTACTATCTTGTTAATTGGATTCTGGATTTCTGACAAAAGACATGGGTTTGTAAACTCTTATTGAATCAATGTGTTCTACTGATATCACCAAATATCATTTAAAAATTTTTTTCTTTATTTATGAAAATATGATATTTATTTTGCCACCAACTTTCAGTTTAATTTTATTTTGCTCAGAGGACAAGTTTTTTAAAATTTATTTTAATTTATTTTTTGAAATAGAGAAATGGGTCAGGGGGAGAGAGAGAGAGGGAGAGAAACTGAGAATGGGCATGACAGGGCCTCTAGCCAATGAAAATGAACTCCAGATACATGCACCACCATGTGCATCTGGCTTATTTTGTGGGACCTGGAGAATTAAACCTGGGTCCTTAGGCTTTTCAGGCAAGCACCTTAACTGCTAAGCCATTTCTCCAGCCCAGAGGACAAGTTTTGTATAGCTCTAATTATTTTAAGTTCATTTACCATTGTTCAACACAGCCAACATAGTAATTTATAAAATAGATTGTTTTTGGCAAAAGCAAATATGTTGGAATTCATGGCAAGATATTTACAAATATATGTAGTATGTTTAATATGTATGTTAGTTCATTTTAGTAATCACGTTCATCTTATAAACCTTGTGGATATTTTTAGCTTTTAAATTAAATTAATATTATTGATAACTGTGGATACAAATAAATCTCTTAAAATATGATTTTTATATACTTGTAATATGGTAATATATTTTCTTTAAATGAATAGATAGTATACTTTAGGAAAAAGAAAAGAGAAAATTCAAAACTATTATAACTTTCCTGTCTGTATTTATCCCCTACTTCTCCTTTTAGTAACAAAGCTGGCCTCCTATTAGTCTCTTAGGAAAGCTGAGACTGTCAGTGAACTCCTTCTAATTTACCCTTAGGGTTGGAACCAACTGTGAATAAACATAAGGAGCTGAATTCTTGTGTTCATGTTCATCAAAATCTCACTCCAATGAGATTTATATATTTGGATATGTTGTTTTCAAAACTCCATTCTTGTATCTTTATTTTATTTATTTATTATTATTATTTTTATTATTATTTGGGTTTTAAAGGTAGGGTTTCACACTAGCCCACACTAACTAGGAATTTACTATGCAGTCTCAGGGTGGCCACAAATTCACAGTGAACCTCCTACCTCTACCTCCTAATTGCTGGAATTAAAGGACTGCACCACCATACACAGCAAGATCATTGCTTTTTGAAGACCATTTTTCATATTTTATCTTAGACTTTACTTTTCTCTAACAAAATAAATTTCAGTATAATCTAATCTATATTTCCTTAAAATCAGAATTCTGTTTTCTGTATATATTCAAATGTTCTATGATAAACATATTTTATCAATTAGTGTCAGTATTGATCATCTTAATAGCTTATTGTATCTCTCCTAGTCTGTCTGCTACATAGCTTCACACTTCTTTTTTTTTTCTCTCTTTATTACAAAACTAAATTTTGTCACACTTCATTATTAAAGTCAGCTGAAGGACGCTTTCTCCTAAGTAAAAGAAAGCAAAAATCTTTGTTCATACACTTAGAATCTTATCTCTCATTTATACCATTTAACTCAGTTATACTCTGGTTTCTCTTTAGATCATATAAATCCTTTTTGCTTTTTATTTATTTCTGGGTTTTTATATTGTAATGTTTGACTAAAAGGAAAGTTGTTGTATCCATTTTGCTTACTATATTATGATATTCTATCACTCACTAGTATTTAAAATATATAGTAAATAAATTACTGAGTCAATAAAAATTAAAATATCGCCAGACATGGTGAGGTCTGCCTGTAATCTGAGGAGTCTGAGGTAGAAACACTGAGGAGTTTGTGATGGAAATATTGGAAGTTTGAGGACAGCTTGAACTACATAACATGATGCTATCTTACAATAATTAAACACATAAATAGTGACAAAGTTAAAATCCACAAATAATTACTTAATTATTAACTTTAAAACATCTCACCACTGTCAACTTTTACATAATCTTTTATTAGTGATTTTTTAAACTGTTATGTTCCCTGTAATCTTTCTTCATATTTGAGTGGAGAAGCTATGCCAGACCTGTGTTATTGGTCTAAGTGGACTTTTCTGTCATCAGCATTCTCAGGGGAAAGCAAGTGTCCTTTCTATATTTGCACATGTGGGGGCTGAATAGATGTATGGCTGCATCATGGCCTCTTGGATCTGTAAATAAATGCCAGGTGATTGCATCACTTTTTGCAACCAGATTTTGTGGGCTACTTGGAATTGAACCCAGACCAACAAGCTTTATAAGCATGTGCTTATTTCAAATTGGAATCTTTATATACTGAACTCTTTCTATTCTGTCTCAGTCACTTGTCTTTCATTTGACTCTTCTTTCTCCTTACTTTTGTTTCTGGTTGAGAGTAAACTATACACTTAAGTGAGTAATTGAATGGAATGCATTATTTTCTGGATTAGAGTATTTTTTTGTCCAAAGTAATTAATTCTTGGTGGCTGCTGTAGAGACAATTATAACTTCATGTCATAATTTACTAGTCAAGTATTTTCTCATCTTCCATGATCTTCCTCCTTCAGTTATAAAAGTAGATAAGGCTAGAGCAATATAAGTAGGTATAAATGATGTTTTCTTCTTTAGCTGAGATAAAGTGCTGATTTATAATTTGGGAATGAGGTATAAATTGTATAGTTTCCAGAGTTCAGACAAGTCCCACAACTCTATTACTTATGATAGGACATTATAAAATGCAAATACTTACTATGCATCATAGTGTACTCCCTTTGAGTAGGCAAATTCTTTGCTACACCTATTGTTCTTTAGAATGCTCTACTTTTACTATTAATGGAAATTACAACTCATAATTTATAAGATGAGACTGAACCCACTGACCAGCTTTAACATCAATATTTAGATATGATTTATTTGTGGTTCTGTTCATGCATTTCACTTAATTTTTCATAAACCTTATATATATGAGAATCTAACTTTGAGACTTCCATAAAAACAAGTGAGTAGTAGCATGTTTCTTTTATAAGTTAGACTTGGAGTATGTGGTTTACACATTTATAGATGCAGATTAATTGATGAAAGAGAGTCAAGTGGAGACCTTACTCTAACACATGCTACTAGATTTTAATTTATAGTCACTTCTTCTGAGAAACACATAGAAACTTAATATTATATGATAGCTTTTTACTATCCAGTCATCCAAGCTAACACTGATGAAAAACATCCAACTTTATATATATGCATATGTATATATATAAATTTTCAAAGATGTAATAATTGAATAATAGTGAAATACAGATAGCTAGAAGATAGGTCATTTTTTCCTAGTGTTTTCTGCAGCAAAGTCAGAGGTAAATGTGGTACATTCATTTGCTGGCAATAGGACTGCACATGCTCATACATGAACACACACACACACACACACACGTGCAAATAATAAAGAGAAAAACAGTTTAGTGAATTTTACAGTGACCACACATCTATACACATATTGAGATTACCAACCAGATTCAGCCCTGAGGTGTCTATGACTCACAGTGCTCATTCCGCTTAATATACAACCAGGGATCTGGCTCTCACTTTGTAGTTGTAGCCCATTCAACTTGTTTGGCTGCATATTATTATTTTGGATTAATATGTTCCAACTTATTTACCCAATATAATGTTAATGTACATATGAATTATTTCAAATTCACATAGGTAAGTTAAGATTTGTATGTGAATATTAGCCTGGAAAAGAACAGTATGGTTCTATATGATTAAGTGCTTTTATGTTTTATGTAAGTGCTCAGTTTAAAGTATTCCCATGTCAAAGTGACTTAATTTCTGAAACTCTATCATAAAACTTAAATCCAGGAAGTCATGCATTCTGAAATTGCCCTTTTCCAAGTAAGCATTCATATACAAATTTTAAAATCAGGACAATATTAAAAAAGTTTGCTGCTGCCACTGTCATGGAATTTACAGTAAATCCCTCCACTTATGCATAGATGCAGCCCTGTACCTTCCCCATAGTACACCCCTTAGTTGTTGCTAGAACACCTTTCCCTCTGTCTCAAGTGTGGCACAGGACCTGAGGAGAGCCTCCTTTATCATTGTCGCATGCTTCAGCAATCCTAAGCTCTCTTCACAGTGACTACTAGAGTTTTGTAGACTGTGTGGCAATATCACAGGCACCTGGAAGCATTGGCTTTGTCCTGTAGTATTTGAGTCAATATGAGCTATATGATTTCCGCAGTGCCCCTGTACCAACATTTCAGTCAAACCATTATTATCAGTGACACTTTATTCTAATGGTTGTATCTTCATGTAAGTAATAGTAGATTATCACATTTGTAAGTACAGGGATAGGTTGATTATTATGGAGATATTATTTTCCTCCTTGCGTGTACATCTATACATTTAGAAAAATCTCCAGAACCAAATCCTCTCTCTGGTAGCTGTTTCTTCCTTCTGACACCAAAGGATGGCCATTGTGAGGGGTAAATGTAATTACTAAATTCAAACAAAAATTAGATACAGGCCAAATCTAATTTTCCATTTCCAAGGAACTTAAGTCCCAGAATAGGCCTGATATCCAGGGCCGCAGGTGCAAGGACAAGAGAAAAGATACTGAGGTATTGGAATTCACCAGCTTACAGGTCATAGGTACTTGAACTTGCTCCCTCTGAATCCAGCCTGGCATTACTGGACACAACAGTGTGTCTCCTTCCTGCCTGCACCACTGGGTTCTTTCTCTTCCTTCCCCTCCATTCTTTAGGAAAAAGAAGTCATTCCCTAGGTTACCAGTTCTTAAATGGGACAGTGCCTTTTGCATCCTAAACTGCAATTACAGGGTGGACATATGAAGATTTTCCTCATTGTTTATTTTCTCTTCCTGTTTTGCTACCCAAGATCATTTGGACTTCATTATCTTGCTACCATTTGCTGAGATAAAGCATTCTATATCTTTCAGATTCATGTGAGACCAAGTAAAAATATGTAAAAGAGCCTTTTGTGGCTAACTGATCCCCTCACTGGTATGGGACCCATAGCTGGAGCTGGGAAACAAGTCAGAACCAGATCCAAACATAAGCCCACTCTCCAATATCAAGCTACCATCAATTGTGGGCTACAAGAGGGCCTACACCTATTAAATTCTCTCTCTATATATATAAAAGTAAGGGTTATCTCATTTGTCCTGGTGCTAACTTACTCTCCATTGGAGAATCTGCTTCTCTTTTTCAGATAGATGTAGATCCTAAGGAGAGAGCCACCCCATCATACCTCAAAAGGGCCCTGGCTGAAACTAAGAAAAATTGGAGAAACAAGCAAGGGGGCTGTTTTCCTGATGAACCGGATACCAGCACAAGGGGGAAGGAGATCAGCACAGAGAAAAATCAACTCCTACCAAATCAGAGAGCCAGAGCCTCAGAGGCCCCCAACACCTCATCACTGAAGCAGACCAAAAATGAACCCAACATGGCTCAGGGAAATTTTGCAGAAGAGGGGGCGGAAAGAATGTCAGAGTCACATGTTGGGTCAGGATATGCAGAGACATTTAGCTTTCCCATAACTGTGGGCTAACTCCACAATGCATGACCCGTATACCTCAACAAGGAGGGGCCAAGGGGAGGGGGTAGGTCACGGATGAGCCTAATAATGGTACCAAACTGACTGTATTTGCTGAATACAGAACTGACTAAAAAAAAAAAAAAAAAAAAAAAACCAAAACAAAACCAAAGGCCTTTTGAAAAGGCCTTTTAAGGGGAAAAAATGGTCATATTAAAAGTCTCATGGTAAGGACAGTAAAAAAATAAATAAATAAATGAATAAATAAATAAATAAATAAATAAGTAAGTAAAAATCATCTTGAATCACATATTAATTGGGATATTATTTACAGCTCACGAAATACATGATGTACACCTACAAAGCTACAAATTAACTGGTGGAAACACTGAACACATTGTGATATCCTTGTTCCTCAAGTTAATTGAAATATACTGTTAATTTTTGAAATAGTAAAAATACTACATGTTTGCTGAAACTAAAAAAAAAAAAAAAAAAAAAAAAGCAAAAATAAGGTCTACCTAAGAAATGCATTAGAAAAAAATCTTAAGAGTTTAACAATATATAAATAGGTGATAAGTTTGTTACATTATACAATAAATGCAATATGTATTCAACTCTTTTATTAGGTTGGTATACTTGTTGTGTTGTTCTATTTTATGTTATTAAGAAAATAAGGTAAAAAAGGAACTAGTAAGTAGGAAAGAGAAATTAAAAAAAACAGTAAGTAGGAAAGAAAAATATAAAATGAGGCTATAAATATGAGGAATTGGGAGGTGGTATGAATTCTGTATGGTAAAATAATATTTAGTCCTAAGACAAAAATGACTAGATCTTTACAAACCAAAAAGAAAACTAAAATGTAAAGATGGTATACACATGAGAATGCGAGGTTGTTAAAATTTCTAAACAAATTCAGCCCCCTGATGCAAGAATAGGCTAGTCCTCTATTTAAAACATCATGATCCTTCCTGCTCTTAGTAACACTTAAAAGAACTAGGTTAAAGAGCAAAGATATTGTGTTTTGTCAGGATAATTCCTCATGTTTTTTTTTTGTTAATTGTGCCAAGCTTTTAACTGAAAAACTACATCTCAACAAAATAAGAGATTTATTTAAAATATTTTTGTACAAGCTAGTATAAAGTTTATACAAAAGTTGAAATCAAAATCAATTACTTCCCCTGGCCAAATTGTCCTTTTGAAATTTCAACAACAAAGCTTAGAGACCTGAGACAATGAGAACAAGTGACGAGAAGGACAACCCTTATTTTAGACCTTTCCCACCAAGGTCAGCCAGACCTCTGTGGATAATGGACCTCTCTAAAAGAGCATTAGAACTCTGGTAGTCATCTAACCCTTTTTACAGAAAATTCAGGAGACCTCAGAGATTGGCTCTATGTGGTCTTAAACATCCAAAAGGAAAGCATAATACAAAAAATAAAATAATTAGTAAGATTTCAAAATAAAAAGTCTGTCAGCTTCCAACCAGGATTGTCATTCTGATGTGGTTCTTTGGGGGTGGGGAGGTACTCCTAAAGACCTACATTCAGCATTTTAATGGTCATATTAAGTACTTCCATGATTGTCAAACTCTAGAATTCCTAACTTGGTCCACTTATTGAAGACAAAGCCCATTTTTCAGAAGGCACTCAAAAGAGAGCTGCTCACTGGCCCCTTTCTTAGCAGGGTAGGCTGTAAGGTAAGTATAAGAGAAAAGCAAAAGAGAACACCAGAATTGAATTGATCTCTACAGAGAGACTATTTATTGACAGGTACAGTGTGGGGGAGCAGTCTCTGCAGGATGAAGGCTGAAGCGATGATCTAGGCTGGGGTTCAAGTTTATAAGGAGGATCTTAAGCAAACAGACTGTACAAGGTGCAGTAGATAGGAACTTGTAGCTTGTAGCCGTTTGTGTCCTTCTTCAGAACAGGCTTCTTCAGCCATAACTGTCTGAGGGAGGATACTGCAGATGGTTTCCGTACCTTCAAGGCAATCTGAGCTAAGGGGAGTACATCAATCAGGACAGGTATCAGGCTTATCTGGGGCTGAATGCTTCTGTTTTTCTTTATGGCCTTCTAGACTTAGAGATAGTTATTAACTCTTTAGTTCCCTCTGGTATTCAGGGAAAGCTGTTAACCTTTCAGTTTAGACTGTGGAAGGATAAAAAGGATTGGGGAGAACTGGGTATGAGTGGGGCATTTAGGGGTGGACTGTGTGGGCAGGAATGTGGGTGATGCAATCTTGGACTGCATCCTGCTGGGGGAGGGATAGTTGATCTCTTGGGGTGTCCCAGGCATTACTGTGGATGTTAGATGCCCAGGGGCTGATATTCAGTGGCCATGAAGTATTCAGTGACTTGCTACAAAGTGAAGACATGTATTCTGTCTTGGAGAAATTTAGTGAGGTCTCTGAGTATGCAAGGACCAAAATGGAGAATTATCATAATCAGGGAATAAAATACATGTCAGAGACAGGATAAGTTTAACTTGAAGGTAGTAGAGCTGTGAGTTTTTTTTTTTTTTTTTTTTTTAACTTACAACAATAGATATTCTAGCTGGTCACAGAGAGATGTCAGGTTGCATGCAAAAAAAAATAATACTATTGGCCATTAAAAAGGCTAATGTAGCCCCTAAAATTATTGGCTCTGGACTGGTAACATTTACTTTTCCACAATCATTGTAGTCTATCATTGAAGTCTTAGTCACACAGGTGTGGCTTTGCAGAGTGTCAGCTCTTGGTTTGCCATTTGCCAAACTTCACTTTGTAGTTTGTGTACATAGTAGGCTATTATTCCATGTGGATCTTATGAACAGGCAAGGAGGCAACTCTTCAGGAAAGTGATACTTATCAGAGCCATTAGGATAGAAGCTGTAATACAAAATATGGCCTGAAACAGTACAAAAAGAACATGTCAGTACAAAAGACTATGTAGTATGGGATATAATCAGCATAAAAGTTCATTAAGTACAAGACATAACTTTGGGCCAGGGAGGGCCTCTTAAATTTTATTTTATCATAATATGAGGTATGGCACTATAAATAAATTTACCACTTTGTAGAAAACTGTTTGACTATGTAAACCATTACATAGTCATAAGTAATTCATAAGAGATACAGAGAAACAGCTTTTTAGAAGGTAGGAATATCTAATTCTTTGAATATCTAATAGTTATAAATATAGGCAGAACATGTCAAATAAGTTATGGGATTTGTATTTGGTAACACCTTTGATTATTTTAGATACATGTGTGGGCACCAATTACCCAGGGAAGGTTGTAAGCAGGGCTGTAGAGTTTGAAATCATTTATTTTAGATGAAGACCATTGTTTGAGTATGGTACTGTACGCTCAGGTAAGAGTCAATTTACTTATGCACCATGAACTTAAGATATCAAAATGAGACAATTATTTACCTTTTAGATGACACATAAAAGCAGGATTTGGTCTTTGTTGAACTATAACAGATGAGCTCTAATACAACCTTTTATAATCTGTTTTTAAGAAGAAAACATTGCTGAATAATTAATGCTTTTAATTTAAGTAAAATAGGAGTAATTTTTAAAACTTTAGTGTTTTTAGTATTTGATCCTTATCTTGGGAAATTAAACATTAACAAGTGAATCATTACTTTAAGATTCAGTTTCCCCAATAGTTAGAATATTTTTTATCTGTCTCCCTGTCAGCTAACAGTTCCTGGAAACCATCAGGGACTATGGGGAGAACCTGTAATCAGGAGTATCTAGGTTGTCTGATGTCTTATTATTTTTTAGTTCTTCCTAAAGACCATCTTTTGTTTTTTAATCTTACTGTTTACATCCGCATACCTTTTTGCCCATGTAGTGATCATTTAAATATAAAATTTTATAAAACAAACTTTTATCTAATGGGAAAACAAGCAGTATATGTATGAAATCTATTGTTGTAAATAGAGAAGCAGATGCTTTATCAAACAAAATGAAGACTTTATCCATTGTGAAACATGTAAACTTAGTATTTGGACATAATTTAATTATAAGCTTTAAATATCTCATTTAATATCAAACTTTTGTTTGTAAACTGTTTTGTGAACATTACTATAAAAGTAGAATAATATGTAGGAGAGCTATTGTTATAAACAGGCAATCAGACATTTTGTAAACATTATTATGAGCAGAATCATATTTAAGAAAAACTTGAATTTTGACCTGTAAAATTAAAAAAATTAATAATATGTGTATGTCATCCTTTTTGTTTGATATTTAAATAAATTTTAATCAGGAACTTAACTTTTATTTTCCCTAACTTGGATTTTGTCCCTGTGGTTAATTATAAATAGACTGTCAGGATTCTGATTGTCTGTCTTCCCAATTCCCTGGATAGCCAGACCCCCTAGAGACCCCCCCTTTTTTGAATAATCATAAGGTAAGTTATATTAATTTCAAATTTTGACTTTATGTTACATTTAGATAAGGTTTAAATAAACAAACAAAAACTCACTAAAATGAATCTTGATTTTTGTTAAACATTCAGTTTTTTTTAGTAGAGTTTAACAGTAGAAAATATAGGTATAGCTCAATTTGAACTTTGATTTGAGTCATGGCAATATAAATAAAATTTTCAACTTATAACAAAGAATAAAATCTGAATTATATGAACAATTAAGGTGAGCAAAAATGGAGAATGAAAACTTTTAAGTTAACCCTTACCACAGGCAACTTAAACCTTTTTTAGTTTAAGTCCCACAACCTTTCAATGACATACCTTACAATAATCTTTCACTTTTTAAAGTCTTTTGTGATCTAAAAACATGTCTCTTTCTGTAGAAGCAGGATTAGAATTTGGTATACAAATATGTCTATTGTTATAGTAAGTATGAACAAACATGTAAAAAATATAGAGGTTAATTATTTTAAATATATTGTAAACCTGGTTTTGATAATTTAATATGTTAAATCATGTTAAAAATGTATGAGCATCTTAACATTTAATAACCATAAGCATTATCAACAATAATATATATATATATACATATATACATATATGTATACACATATATATTATAAACAAATAAAAACAATAAATTATAATGAATTTAGTCATACATAAAGACAGATTATATGAAACATAGAACACATGACATGACATGTCTGGCCAACATTATACATGACAACACAAAACATGGAGAGACATACCTTTTTAAGATTTTAGATATATTTTAAATTGGCAAGGATTTAATATTAACAGGGCAACAGCAAGTGGTTTGAATTTAAAGTTGATTTTTTTTTTCTTTTGTGGCCATTAGCCATATGTAAGGGGGTTGGGGTTAGAGGACTTCTTTTGGTGTTTGTCTTTGCTTATTCTATCTAGCTGTGTAGCAGGCCTTCTGAGGAGGCATAATGGGTTCCTGGTTACTGACTGTCCTGGAGCTTCTCACTGCTATACATGCTCTCTCTTCTTTTTGGCCTTTGCTTGCTTAACCTTCCTGTATGACTGATATCTTCCAGATGGTTGGGCTTTAAGCTCTACATGGTATTGGCAATGAGAGATTATCCATCAGTATCAATATCAACACCTGTCTCCTATCACTAAAGATCTCTCAAGTTTCTCAGTCTGGACTGTGACTTCTTTGCAAGCTTCTATACTGTATGGTTATTGATTCTATAAGCCTATGGTTGGTCAATAACACTAACTATTCCACACCATTACCCCTTACCTAGCTCTAAAGAAGTTCTAGAAGGTATGTATTCATCCCTTGTGACATTTTGATCTTGGTGATCTATTGGGTGTGTGTGGGGAGAGTAGTATAATAAAAGTCCAAAACTGAAAGTGAAATTCCCACACTGTAACAAGCAGACCATAATTCTTTGGGGCTTGACTAATGCCTAATTTGTAATTTGGTAAATTATTTTTTAATACAATAATTAATGGTCTTTTTACTGTTTTTCATTAGACATATTATTTTCCAGGTTAGGTTTGGTTCAGTGGCAAAGGTATTGTCCAGTATATGTGAAGCCTTATGTTCATTCTCTAATAACACACACACACACACACACACACACGCACACACACACACACACACACTTCTTGTTACCTGACCCAGTGATGAGTTTAGTGGTCTAAAAACAGTCTTCATGATCATATAAGGCAAAGTTCAATCACACGACCAGTACATGCAATCCATAGAGGAGGTTCTCAATGCAAACATTGATTACCTGAGTTAAGAACTAGTAAGTGATCAATGGAAATATCCTTTGCTGATGGATGAGAAAATCATATACAACCCTATTATTTGTTTGTCATTATTTGTTGCTATACAATTTGATCACCAGATATAGAAGCCCCATTTTTTTAAATTTTATTTATTTGAAAGACCAAGAGAGGGAAAGAGAGAGAGAGAATGAAAGAGAATGGGTGCATCAGGCCTTCAGCCACTGCTAACAAACCCCAGACACATGCAAGACTTTGTGCATCTGGCTTATGTGGGTCCTGGGGAATCAAGGTGAGGTCCTTTGGCTTTTGCAGGCAAACGCCTTAGCCGCTAAGCAATCTCTCCAGCCCCAAGTCCCATAGTTTATCTCCCCTACCCCAAATTCCACACTCACCCTTCAGAGTCTCTGCTATGTCTTCTTTTCTAGTACAGTTGTGTTCTCCATACTCTGAACAACAAAATGCCGAGAGAGTTGAAACAGTCAATACCACATAGTGAAGTGTGTTCGCAATGTTCCAAAGGCCCTCAGTGCTGCCAGTGTTAGTGGGCCTGCTTCAGCCAGCAGGCAGAGCCAAAGTTATAGAGGGTTCAGAAAGTAAGTAGCAAAATCTGGAACTAGATAAGAAACCAAGATGCAACCAATTATTTATAAACTCCTTCCACACCAGACTAGCTATTGTGGGTTAGTGAATAGATGATGAAAAAAAATATATAAGTCAACAATCAAAACAAATAGAAGTTAAAAATAATATGCTCATCAAGATAATTATTATTGTGTAGATTGATATAATCAACTACAGACTTTCAGTGAGAAATTAAAAGAGAGTTGCATGAGGAACACTAGTCTAATAGAAAGAAGTTCATGATCATTGGTATAAAAAGAGGAAAATGAAATACACATACTGCCAGAAACAGATGTACATGTTTATGTCTTTATACGTGTCTGAATTTATTGGATAACAATAAATTCTCAAGATAAATTATTTTGGTGGGCAAAAGCTTGCTAAGTAATCCCAATTTCCCTTGATAGCCAGCCATGGAATATAACAGAATATAACAGCAGAATATAACAACAGAATATAACTAAAGAAGATGTAGATAAGATAAATGGTAGCAATAAAATTGAAAATGGAATGTTGGGAGATATCAAATCTTGTCAGAGATTTTTGCTTAAAACAAGAATACAGAAAAATCATTACAGCCATCATTTTTTTCTCTATGTGATGAATATAACTTAATTATTTGAAACTTCGACTACCAGAGTCAGAAAATTAGTACAACACACAAAGCTTCCTACCTGGATATAACCCAAAACTGTCAAAATTATTTTCCTCTCACATCAGTTCATAATGTTTTTCTACAAATGTGTATTTCATCTAATATAAAGTAGAGCATAGAAAAAGCCCATATGATTCCCAGTACACAAGCAAGAACTGTGGTTCAAATTTCCAAACTTCACATTATGATTAGAGCACAGCTCTTTAACATGGATGTTTAAATGTGTGAGTTAATTGAAATCAAGGCAGTATCACGGTAAACATTGTTCTTAGTGACCTTACAGAACTAATTGTTTAGTGACAATTGAAGAGCCACTGGAGTATCAAATTTATGTAAATATATCCAGCAATGAAGAAAAGATAGAGCAGATATTCCCTTCAGGAAGTTCTGGTGGTCAATCATCAGAGAAACTGAGTGTTTATGCAAATTAGTTTCAGAGATTTAGATAACACTGCCTTCTTACCAATTATTCTCCTAATCCCCCAGTGTTTGTTAATGCAAGATTTTCATGGTATTTAGTGTCAAAAGAAGCTATTGTTAACTTTCAAATGTCATCTAATTGCTACAATCATCTGAATTTGTTTTTCCTAGTCAGTGGAAAACAAAATGTCTCTGAGTCCCACATTGAAAGCTTTTTATTTAATTATGGGCTATGGAAGTAAACTTTGCAATGAATTTAGACAGACCAACTTATTTTGAATTGGTAAGAAAGGAGTGAGGAAGACCTAGAAACAAAGGATTATGTATCAAATACATAGCTTTTAAACAAAATTTAATGCGCTAGGTAGATAGCTTTGTCAATAAAGTATTTGACTTGCAAGCATGAGAACCTGAAGTTTATTCCCAGTACCCATTTAAAAATTACAAGGTGTGGTAGCATTGCCTATAATCCCAGTGCTGGCAAGGCAGAGAGAGTAGGATACCTGGAGCTCACTGGTTAGACAGTTAAAGGCCATTGGCAGTTTCCATCTTAAAAGATGTGGATGGTGTACCAGAAGAATGATACTTCAGACTCTTCTTGGGCTTTTAAATGCACCAATAGACACATGAATGTTACCAGCATACACACAGGCCCAATACACACACACTAAATAAATCAAATTTAAAAATATATCGAATATAGTTCCATGGTAGAAGTCTTCTTGGTTTGTTTTATTGTTTTCTTAATCTTTTTTTATTGACAACTCCCATAATTGTAAACAATATCCCATGGTAATTCCCTCCCTTTCCCCACTTTACCCTTTGAAATTCCACTCTCCGTCACATTCCCTTCCCTTCTCAATCAGTTTGTCTTTTATTTTGATGTCATGATCTTTCCCTCCTGTTATGATGGTCTTCTGTAGGGAGTGTCAGCCACTGTGAAGTCATGGATATCCAAACGATTTTGTGTCTGCAGGAGCACATTGGAAGGAGTCCTACCTTTCCTTTGGCTCATAAATTCTTTTCCCCACCTCTTCTTCAATGGACCCTGAGCCTTGGAAAATGTGATAGAGATATTTCAGTGCTGAGCACTCCTCTGTCACTTCTTTTCAGCACCATGGTGATTTTGGGTCATCCCAAGGTCACCGCCTTCTGAAAAGAGAAACCTCTCTAACCAAAAGTGAAAGTAGCATTAATATATGGATACAAACATTAAGAGAAGTGCTTACTGGGAAGGTTGGTAAGCATAGTATATACATTTAGCTAGACACCAGCAGTTTTTATACCCCTTGGACTCATGACTGCCCATGTTGTGGGTTTTCAGTATCAGGGATGTATTCCCTCCAATAGAGTGGGCTTCCAGTTAAATAAGAGAGTGGTTAGTTTCCCCCATAACTGACATGCCACTCACTATTGCACCCATTGGCTCATTTGGCCTGGATGGCCAAATTTAAGGCTTGCAGTGTCTACTGTTTAGTATCTTCACTGGTAATCTCTCTCTCTCTCCCATTTAACTGCATGCAGTGTAGCTTTTTCCAGCTTTTTATTGGCTAGTCTATATGGAGGAAGTTTTCAGCTCAGCTCCAGCAGGATTTCTCAGTGACCTTGCAGGCCAAGTATGTGGAGCCTTCAGCAGTAGGGTCTTACTATCAATTCCTGGTGGGAAATCAAGGGCCTCAGCAATGGCCTGTAATGTTTTGGAGATAGCAGGGACCTTCCTGGCCAACAACTCACTAGAAGGATACCATCCATGGCACTGAAAATTTTCTAGTAACAATCTATGGTTTCTGAGTGTCCCATTGTGCAAAAATGTAGGTTTCCATATGACTTATTTATATCCTCTTAGATATTGATTATCTACCCCTCCTTTGGTTACCTTTCCTTTACTCAATCTCTTCCCCTGACCTCAATTAGGCCTTTTCAATTTTTAAATTCAGCCCCATCAATCTGTTCTTTTATTTACATATGTACAATACCATTCTATTAAGTCCCCCCTCCCTCCCTTTCTATTCCTTTTATATCTCCTTTCTAGCTTACTGGCCTCTGCTACTGAGTTTTATTCCTACCCATGTAGAAGTCCAATCATATGTACGTAGGATCTATATATGAGAGAGAACATGTGAAATTTGGCTTTCTGGGCCTGGGTTACTTCACTAAGTGTAATACCTTCCAGATCCATCCATTTTCCTGCAAGTTACATAACTGCATTTTTTCCTTAATGATGAGTGTAACTCCATTGCATAAATGTGCCACATCTTCATTATTCACTCATCAGTGGAGGGACATCTAGGCTGGTTCCATTTACTAGCTATTGTGAATAGAGTGGCAATAACATGATTGAGCAAGTATCTCTAAGGTAGTGAGAAGAGTCTTTAGGATATATGCCTAGGAGTGCTATAGTTTGCTCATATGTTAAATCTACTTTTAGCTCTCTCAGGAAACTCCACAATGATTTCCACAGTGGCTAGACCGGATTGCATTCCCACCGACAGTGTAGAAGGGTTCCTCTTTTCTGCATCCTTGCCAGCATTTATGGTCCTTTGTTTTCATGATGGTAGGCAATCTGACAGGAGTGAAATGGAATCTCACTGTAGTTTTAGTCTGCATCTCCCTGATGACTAGGGATGTAGAACATTTTTTTAGATGGTTTATATGCCATCTATATTTCTTCTTTTGAGAACCTTCTATGTAGTTCCATGGCCCATTTTTTAATTGGGTTGTTTGATTCCTTATCATTTATTTTTTTGAGTTCCTTGTATATCCTAGATATTAATCTTCTATCAGATGTATAGTTGGCAAAGAATTTTTCCCATTCTGTAGGTTGCCTCTTTGCTCTACTCAAAGTATCTTTTGCCATACAAAACCTTTGCAATTTCATGAAGTTCCAGTGGTTGATCTGTGGTTTTATTTCCTGAGGAATTAGAGTTATATTCAAAAAGTCTTTGCCAACCAGGTGTGGTGGTGCATGCCTTTAATCCCAGCACTTAGGAGGCAGAGGTAGGGGGATCGCCATGAGTTGGAGGCCACTCTGCAACTACATAATGAATTCCAGGTCAGCCTGAGCTACAGTGAGACCCTACCCCAAATCACCCCCAAAAAAAGTCTTTGCCAATACAATATGTTAAACAGTTTCCCCTACCTTTTCCTCTAGCAGTTTCAGAGTTTCAGGTCTGATATTAATGTCCTTGATCCATTTGGACTTAATTCTTGTGCATGGGGAGAGATAAGGATCTATTTTCATCCTTCCACAGATACATATCCAGTTTTCTCAGCACCATTTGGTGAAGACACCCTTGTCTTGTTCCTGCTTTTAGTGGAAAAGCTTCAAGTTTTTCTCCATTTAGTATTATGTTGGCTGTGGGTTTGTCATAATTAGCCTTTATTATGTTGAGATATGTTCCTTCTATTCCCAGTCCAGTCTCTATAGGATTTTTATCATGAAGGTATGTTGGATTTTGTCAAATGCTTTATTTGCATTTAATGAGATGATCTTGTCATTTTTGTACTTCAGTCCATTTATATAATGTATTACATTTATTTTTTGCTTATGTTGAACCATCCCTGCATGTCTGAGATATAAAGCCTACTTGGACAGGGTGAATGAATTTTTCTGATATATTTGTGTATTCTGTTTGCTAATATTTTGTTGAAAATTTTTGCATCTATGTTCATGAGGGAGATTAGTTTGTAAATTTCCTTTTTTGTTCTATCTTTGTATGGTTTTGGTATCAGAGTGGTACTGGCTTTGTAGAAGTAGTATGATAGGATTCCTTCCTTTTCTATTTTATGGAAAAATTTAAGAAGCATTTGTGTTAGTTCTACCAGAAAGGTCTGATAAAATTCACCAGTGAATAAATCTGGCCCTGGACATTTTTTAATTGGGAGAATTTTTACAACTGCTTGCATCTCCATACTTACTAAAGGATGAATTAAGTGGTTAATCTCATCTTGATCTAATTTAGGGAGATCATATAAATCAAGGAAATCATCCATTTCTTTCAGATTATCAAACATAGTGGATTATATGTTTTTATAGTATGTCCTTATTATGTTTTGAATTTTTCTAGTATCTGTTGTAATGGTATATTTTCCATCTCTAATTTTATTAATTTGTGTCTTTTCTCTCTTTCTTTTGGTCAGATTTGCTAAGGGATTATCAATTTTGTTTATCCTTTCTAAGAATCAACTCTTTGTTTCATTGATTCCTTGGATTGCTTTTGGTTCCTGTTTCATTAATTTCTTCCCTAATCTTTATTATTTCTTCCCATCTACTGATTTGAGGTTTGCTTTTTTCTTGTTTTTCCAAGGCCTTAAGGTGAGGCATTAAGTTGTTTACCTACAAACTTTGTAATTTATTTATTTATTTTTAAATAGTTATGTATACAATGTGTATACAGTAATGTTGATACCATCACTAGCCTCCTCCCAGCGCTTCCCCCTACATAGGGACCCTACTGGTTGAGGAATATATGTCATGCATTGTGGGGTTAGCCATTAGTTATGGGTAAGTGGCAATGTCTCTATGCATAATGACCCAATGTGTGGCTCTAACATTCTTTTTGTGAGGAGGTCTTGGGAGTCTCTGAATATCTGATTTGGTAGGAGCTGGGTGTTCTCTTTGTCTAACTCCTTCAACCTTGTGTTGGTAACAAGTTAACCAAGAAAGTAGCACTCTTGCTCATTTTCCCAATTACTCTTAGTTTCAGCTAGGGCCCTGTTGAGGTGTAATGGGGTGATTCTCACCTTAGGACCTGTGCTTATATGAAAAAGAGATGCGAATTCTCCAACAGAGAGTGAAGGTAGCACCAGATAAATGGAATAACCATTACTATTTTAGAGAGAATTTAATACGTATAGGCCCTGTTCTAGCCCACGATTGGTGGAAGCTTATTATTGTTGAGTGGGCTCACTTTTGGATATGGTTCTGACCTGTTACCCAGCTCCAGCTATGGATTATGTCCCACTGAGCAGGTCAGTTAGTCAAATCAAGAACAGTTGGTCAGATGTAGAGATAAACTACAATTCTAATTTGATACTGAGCAAGTTTTCTACTCAATAGGTTCACAGGAAGAGTTAGTGACCAGCATCATGGTTTCATGCTAATTTTGCCTCAGTAGTTTGTGTGATTCCCATTGAATGTGGATAATACTGGTTCCTCATAAGCAAATTCATTGATGTATAATAATATGTCAGTTGTTTTTTGAGAATTGTAACTAACTGATTATCTTGAAGAATAATAAAAATAAAAATGTCACACAGAGATTAATAAATAATTGCTGTAAATTTTGAACTGGCAAGAAAAAAAGAGCTATTGGTTTCCCACCATGGCTGTGTGCCACTAGTGCACTTATGTGAGCATCATGTCAGGTTTTTTTTTTTTTTTTTTTTTTTTTTTGGCTGAGTAGCTTAGAACACGAATTGATTGGACAGATATTGGTCATTTTCCCCCAGTTGCTCATGTAGCACCTTCTGGCACTAGATGAGCTAACTGCCTGGGGACTGACTCTTTTCCAGATTCCAGCCACATCACTCCATGTTCTGTACAACAGCATATGGTGTCTTCATCAGTAGGGTCTTACCACTAACCTTTGGTAGGACATCAAGTACTGACAGAAATCTGTCTTCTTTTTGGGAAACCTTGTAAGTCTCTGATCAATAGCTCATTGTGGATGTTAGCCATATGCTGATACTGGGAGTTACATGTCAGTGCCTAAGAAGAGAAGGGAGAAAAAGATAGGTAATATAAAAGACATAGAGAAAAGAGAGAGAAGAGGAAGAGAGAGAAAGAGAGAGAGAGAGAGAGAGAGAGAGAGACAGAAGATGAAGCTTAGGCTTCATCATACATTCTCCAGGGCCTTGTGATTGAGGTGTTCCCATTCCCTCTAAGGACCTGATGAATGTTCAACCATTTAGTCTGTCTTTTAGGATGTAAAATTTTATGGTATCATTGCCATTTGGGTCTATTTTTGTGTCCTCCCCCCCGCCATCACCACCTTTACCCTCCCCTCCTGACCCAACTACCCTATAGTCAGGTCCTCAAGATATTTACTAGGTATGTCAGTATCTTGGGAAGATTCAGTTTAGGACCTTAGGGTAGTGAGACTATGCAATGATTAGCTTTCTGTGATAGGGTGAGTTCACTGAGAATAATCTGTTCCAGGTTAGACCATTTCTCTTCAAATTTCATTGTATCATTTTTCCTTACTGCTGAAGGAGTTAATCACCCTTCAGAGTTTTGAGATGGAGGCTCTCGGGTATCTTATGTATAGAGCAATGTCATCTGTGAATAGAGCTAACTTAAGGTCTTCCTTTCCAATTTGTATACCTTTTATTTCTTTCTCCAGTCTTATTGCTTGATCTAGGACTTCCAGAACTATGTTGAAGAGTGGACACCCCTGTCTTGTTCCTGGTCTCAATGGGAATTCCTTCAGGCTCTCACCATTTAGTAATATTTGGGCTTTAGGAGCTTTATGTATAGCCTTCATTATGCTGAGGTATAAACTGTCCATACCAATTCTCTCCAATATTTTGAACATGAAGTGATGGTGTATTTTGTCTAAGGCCTTTTTGGCATCTATTGAAATAATCATGTGGTTTTTGTGCTTAAGCTTATTTATGTAACGTATTACATTGACAAATTTCCATATGTTGAACCACCCCTGTGTTCCCGGGATGCAGCCTACTTGATCAAGTTGGATAATGCTTTTGATGTGTTCTTGAATTCAATTTGCAAGGATTTTGTTTGGTATATTTGTATCTAAGTTCATCAAGGAAATAGGCCTGTAGTTTTCTTTTCTTGTGGCATCTCTGCCTGATTTTTGGAAGTAGGGTGATACCAGCTTCATAGAGTGAGTTGGGGAGCTTTCTCTGTTCTCTGATTGTGTGGCAGAGTTTGAGAAAACTTGGTTTCAATTCTGCCATGAAGGTTTTATAGAATTCAGCTGAGAAGCCATGTGATTCCCTCACTCTTTGTTATGGGGAGGTTTTTGACTACCTTTTCAAACTCAATGGGAGTGATAGGTTTGTTTAGGAGATTAGTATGCTCTGAACTTATCTTTGGTAGTTGGATTTGTCCAGGAATTCATCCATTTCCTCCATAATATCCAGTTTTTTGGAGTAGAAATTTTTGAAATGAGTCCCAATGTTTCTCTTAATTTCACTTATGTCTGTTGTGATCTCTCCTTTTTCATTTCTAATTTTGTTAATTTGAAGTGTGTCTTTTTTTTCCTTGATCAAATTGGCCAGGGGTTTGTCAATATTTTTTTTTCAAAGAACAAGCTCTTTGTTTCATCAATTTTTAAATTGTTTTCTTAGTTTCCAAATCATTAATTTCTGCTGTGATCTTAATTATTTCTTTCCATCTTGAGCTTTTGGGATTGGATTCTTGTTGATTTTCAAGTGTCCTTAGGTGGATGGTTAGGTTATTGATTTGGGATCTCTCTGTCTGTGTTATGAAGGCATTAATTTTCCTCTGAGGACTGCCTTCATTGTGTCCCATAAGTTTGGTACATTGTGTTCTCAGTGCTCTCATTGTTATTCATTTCTAGAAATTTCACAATATCATTTATTTTGTTCACTACTCAATTATTTTTTAAAAGTGTGTTGTTCAGTTTCCAGGAGCAGTGGGAATCCTGGTGCATCTTTTGTTGTTAATTTCTAGCAACACAGCAATGTGATCTGATATCATGCAGGAAATTATGTGGACTTTCCCAACTATATGGAGGCAGACTTTGTGACCCAGTATATGATGTATCTTAAAGAAGCTTCCCTGGGCTGCTGAGAAGAATGTGTAGCCTATGGATTTTGGATAGAATGTTCTGTAGATGTCTTATTTTGTTGAGCTCTCTTACTTCCATGTTGATTTTTTGTTTCAATGATCAATCTATTGTTGATATTGGAGTATTGAAGTCCCCAACTATGATGGTGTTAGTGGCTATTTCTGTTTTGTAAGCAAATAGGTGACTGCCTAGCTGCGCTGCAAATCCCCGGGAAAGAAAGGCAAGATATTAAGGGTACATCGTGGCTTTTAGGGGAGAGAAATCTGGGAGGGCACAGAGGCAGGGGAACAGGAAACCACGGATCCCCTCACGGGCGGGTAGCCACACCTTACCCCAAAACACTGCCGTGTTCACAGCACCGCCGCTGCCGCTGCTGCTATGCCAGTGCTGGCACTCCTGCCACTGCACGCCAATTGTTCCCTGCGTGCGGAAGCTTAGACTGCTCCGCACTTTCTTCCACTCGCCCACTTACTGAGTGAGCCCAGTCCCACAGCAAGTGCCACGCAAACTCAGACTGTGTCTCTCGCTTGGGCCAGCTCAGGTGACATCCCCTACCTGTCTGCCGCACCAGCCATCTGCCACTGTCCTGTGGCAGGGGAGCGCAGACTGGTTCTGGGTCCCAGTGTTCCCAGCCAGAGTTCGGGATGTGTCAGTGCTTGGTGCCTCAGTACCATTCCTAGCTTGAATGCAGGCAGCTTTGGCACATTACCACTTGAGAACTCAGGCAATGTTGGCGCCCCTGCCAGGCAGTAGATAGGCGGCTTTGGCAAGTGAGAGCCAAAGCCCAGGCTGCTTGGCAACTCCCCCAGGCTGCATAAGATTCCCATTGTTCTTGAGCCCAGGCTGATATGCCCACCTACCTGCCCATACACTGTCATGGGCAGAACACAGCGCAAAAGAAATAACATGAAAAATCAAATGCAAGAAAATCCAGTTAGATCACCCAGTCCTACAATGCATACATCTAACCAAAACACAGAAGAACCAATAGGACCAGAACACCAAATTGAAGCTCAGGGAAATTTTGCGGAAGAGGGAGTGGATAGAATGTCAGAGCTACATGTTGGGTCATGATATGCAGAGACATTTAGCTTACCCATAACTGTGGGCTAACTCCACAATGCATGACCCCTATACCCCAACAAGGAGAGGCCAAGGGGAGGGGGTAGGTCATGGATGATCCTAATAATGGTACCAAACTGACTGTATTTGCTGAATGCAAGACTAACTAATAAAGAAAAAAAAAATAGGCTTTGTTTCAAGAATTGTGGTACCCCTGTGCTTGGTGCTTAAAATTTATGATTGTGATATTCTCTTGTTGAATCATTCCCTTGATTAGTAGGAAGTGGCCCTCTTTGTCTTTTTCAATTACGTTTGGTTTGCAGTCTATTTTGTCTGATATTAGTAGAGCTACATCAGCTTGTTTCTTATTCCCATGCTTGGAATATCATTTTTCATCCTTATACCCTGAGGAGGTCTCTGTTTAGTGGTCAGGTGGGTTTCTTGAAGACCACAGATTAAGCATGCTAATTTTGTGATCCACCCTCTTAACTTATGTCTCTTGATGAGTGAGTTAAGGCCATTAATATTTAGGGTAATGACTGTGTGGTTTGATTTGATTCCTTCCATATCATGGTGATTTATGTGGTTTGGTGTTTTCTTGGACTTTGTATTTTTTTGTGCCTTCTGTGAGTTTGGTTATTATGATATGCTTCTTTTTTTTCTCATTTTTTATTAACATTTTCCATGTTCATAAAAAATATCCCATTGTAATATCCTCCCTCCCCCATTTTCTGCTTTGAAATTCCATTCTCCATTATATACCCTCCCCATCGCAATCCCTCTCTTTTATTTTGATGTCGTGATCTTTTCCTCCTCTTATGATGGTCTTGTGTAGGGAGTTCCAGGCACTATGAGGTCATGGATATCCAGCCCATTTTATGTCTGGAGGGAGCACGTTGTAAGGAGTCCTACCCTTCCTTTGGCTCTTACATTCTTTCCGCCACCTCTTCCTCATTATTAGACCCTGAGCCTTGGAGGGTGTGGTTGAGATGTTACTCAGTACTCCAGTCACTTCTTTCCAGCAGTATGATACCTTCTGAGTCATCCCAATGTCACTGCCATCTGAAAAGAGAAGATTCTCTACCCAAAGTGAGAGTAGCATTAATATAAGGGTAGAAACATTAAGAAAAGTGCTTACTGGGCAGTTTGATAAGCATAGTATATACATTTTTCCAGACATCAGCAGATGTTACACGTGTAGGGCTCGTGACTAACCCTGTTTTAAGTTTTCAGTATCAGGGATGTATTCCCCCCATGGAGCAGGCCTCCAGACCAATTGGATGGCAGTTGGTTTCCACCATGACAGACATGCCACTATTGTACCCATTGGCTCATTTGGCCTGGCTGGCCAATTATAAGGCTTGTAGTGTCCACTGTTGAGAATCTTCACTGGTGATTTCTCTTTCTCCCATTGAACTACATGTAGAATGGGTTCTTCCAGCTTTCTCTCAGCTGGTCTACATGGAGGAGGTTATCAGTTCAGTTCCAGCAGGATTTCTCAGTGGCCTTGCTGCCCAAGTATGTGGAGTCTTCAGCAATAGGGTCTTACCATCTATTCCTGGTGGGAAACCAAGGGCCTCAGCAGTGGCCTATAATGTAAAATCCTGGAAAGGATTATACTAAGTGAGGTAACCCAGGCCCAGACAGCCAAGTGCTGCATGTTTCCCCTTATATGTGGATCCTAGCTACAGATGATTGGACTTCTGTGTGAGAAGGAAAAACTCAGTAGCAGAGGCCAGTGAGTTAAAAAGGAGATATAAAGGGAAGAGAAAGGAAGGGAGGACGGTACTTAACAGGTTGATATTGTATATATGAAAGTAGAAGAATAGATAACGGGGGTGAAAAGGCCCAAAGTGAGGTCAGGGGAAGAGATTGAGTAAAGGAAAGGTGGAGGGAGGGCTAATCAAAATCTAAGAGTATGCAAATAAATCATATGCAAACCTACTTTTTTAGACAATGGAACACTCAGCAGCCATAAATCGTTGTTACAAAATTTTCAGTGCCATCGATGGGATACCTCCAGTGACTTGTTGCCCAGGGAGGTCCCTGATGCCCCCAATGATATGCTTCTTGTAGGCAATTGAGGTTGATTATTTGATTCTTCTGTGTGGAGAATTTCCTGAAGTATTCTCTGCAGGTTTGGCTTTGTGTTCTTATAGTTGTAAAGCTTAGCTTTATCATGGAATCTTGTTTTTTTTTTTTTTTTTTTTTTTTCGCTATCTATTATGAGGGATACTTTTGTTGGGTAGAGTAGTTTGGGTTGGAAGCCATGGGTTCTTAGAGTTGCAGTGTTCCATTCCAATCTCTCTGGCTTTCAGGGTTTTCCATTGAGAAATCTGAAGTAATTCTTATGGGGTTACCTTTATATGTAATGTGTTGTATTTCCCTAGCTGCTTTTAGGAATTTTTCTTTGGTATTGATGTTTAGATTCTTAATGGCAATGTTTTGGAGAATTTCTCCTTTGGTCAAATTGGTTTGGAGTTCTGTTCACTTCTTGCAAGTTGATGGGCCTTTCTTTTGAGAGAGTGGGAATGTTTTCTTTGATAATTTTGTTGAATAAGTTCTCCATGCCTTTCTTCTGAATATCTTCCCCTTCTGATATTCCCATGATTTAAATGTTCAGAAGTTTAAGGGTATCTCAAAGTTATCTCCTGTTCTGTTCACAAAATTTTTGAACATATTGAACCTGTTGTACTTATGAACTATTTCTTCTATTTTCTCTTCCAGTTCTGAGTTTCTATCCTCCACATAGCTGTCTCTATTCTTGAGAGCTTTATAGAGTTTTGGGCATGTTCAATTTGGTTTGCTTTTTCTACTACTTTTGTAAGTACAGTTTACATTCCTATGTCAAGTTCACTTTTCATATCATTTTCTGATTTTGTTGATGCTTCTTGGAATTCATTCTTGTGTTTCTTTATGTCCTCATTGGGCTGAGCTAGCTTGTAATTGATATACTGTTTTTTTTTTTTTTTTTTAATCTCCTTTCGATCATTTAACTCTCTTTGGAACCCTTCCTGGTTCTTATATATTAGGTCTAGTCTAGTGAGGACAGCATTCATATGATTTTGGCCCTTTGTTGCTTTTCTGCAAGTTCTACTATTTGCTTGGTCAGGGTTGCATATCTTATATCTTAATTTTGGGGTTCTGTTCCTAATTTCTCTGATCTCTTATATGTTTTGATTAGAAACATCCATTGTGGGTTGGGCGATCTTATTGGATTTACTGCCCATCACAGTGTAGAAGTCTTATTTAATTTTGGAAGGAGCTATAGTTAACCCTTGAAGTGTCTTCAGGGATTATTCCCTTTTATAGTTTCTTCCACTATGCTTCTGGTAGCAATTGGGCCTGCCTGCTTAGAGGGGAGAAGCCCATGAGGCTCTGGTGTGGCCTGAGGACCTGATGTAGGGGCTTGTTGTACTGTGATTTTGGATATGGGACTCATTCATCTTGTGGTCCAAAGTGGACAGGGGGATGGGGGGCAATGGTGAATTGGCTGGTATTTCCACACCAGGAGATGTGGGTAGAGCTAATCTGGCTTGCATGTGTCAGCAAGGGGATGTGAGGCATTGGTGAGTGGGATGGCTTTCCCATGCTTGGAGGCACAGGTAAAGCTATACTGGCTTTCCTGGGCCCATGCGTAGAGGTGGGGGTGGCATGTGGGTTGGTGTTCTATAGCCTGAAAGCATGGGTGGAACTACACTGGCTTTCTGGTTTGGGTCTGCACATGAGGATAGGGGAGGTTTTCCCAAGCCTGGATTCATTGGTGGAGCTACGCTGGCTTGCTGGCTTGGTTCTGGGCATGGGGGAAGGGGGTGGCAGTGAGTGGGAGGTGTTGGTGATCAGTTGCTCAGAGCACCAGAGTCACAGCACAGCACAGAGGGATCAAGGTGGGCAGGCATCATTGGAGATGTTTGAAAATGACCCAAAAGGTAATGAGGGCAACTGGCCAAAGAGAAGGTACATAGGCTTGCAGTGGAAGTGCTAATCTCTTTTCCAATGTCAGGGCAGGATATGGGTTACCTATTGCTGGTTGTCTTTATCACACTCAATTAAGCTATATTTGGGGGTTGACTATTGTTGCCTTTTATGCTGTCATATTCATAATGCCTTTGTCTTTTTCTTCTGTCATTATTGGAGGCAGGGTCTGATTCAGACACAGGCTGAATTGGAACCCATTTCCAAACCAAAATCACAACCTCCAAGATGACAGGATTAAGGGTGTAGAACCCTTAAAGATTGTGGCTTTATAATGTTATCTGTTTGTTTCAGTCCCCAAACTTTCATACTCTTAACTCGGTTTTATTGAATGTGTGCATATTGCTCAGTTGAATTTTAGAATTTGCCAATAAATTGCTCCACTCAGGCCACTAGAATACTTGAATACTTTGAACTGGTGAGTAGGACAGCATTTGGGCATGTGTGGGTCCACTTTCCTGTGGTTAGTGCAGGAGGAACCTGTGGATGAACTATGGCTCGGGCAGCTGCTTGAGGGGATTGGGACTGGTGGGCTGCATGAAAGTGTGGGAATTACCTGATTCCTTTTTTTTTCCCAGTCTGCTCCCTCCCATTTGAGGTCTATTAGAGTTGCCCCACCCCAGAAGACCCAATGAACCTTTAATATCTTGCCTTCCCTTCCCTTCCCTGGGAGTTGTGGCACAGTAAGGTGAATGCCATCTTTACCCCTAATTTCTTAATATAGATACTTAAAGCTATAAATTTCCCTCTTAGGACTGCCTTCATTATGTCCAAAAGGTTTCAGTATGTTGTATTATCATTATCATTTGACTCTGTGAATTGTTTGATATCCTTCTTGATTTTTTCATTGACCCATTCATTATTTAATAATGTATTGCTTAGTTCTTATGATTTTGTGTATGCTCTATACCTTTTCTTGCTATTGATTTGTAGTTTGACCCCATTATGATCAGATAATGTACAAGGAATTATTTCAATTTTCTTGTATTTGTTAAGATTTGCTTTGTTTCCTAATACATGGTCTATTTTAGAGAATGTTCCATGTACTGCTTAAAAGAATGTATTCATAGCATTTGGATGAAATGTCCTGTATATGTCTGTTAGCTCCATGTATTCTATGACCTCATTTAATCCAGACGCATCTCTGTTTATTTTTTGCCAGGATGAATTGTCGATTCATGATAGTGGGGTGTTGAAGTCACCCACTCCAATTTTGTGTTAGGTGTTACCTGTGAACTTATCTCTAATAGCCTTTGTTTGATGAAGTTTGGAGCCCCCATGTTAGGTGCATATATGTTTAGAATTATAATGTCTTCCAGTTGGAGTGTGCTTTTAATTACTATAAAGAGACCTTCCTTATGTGTCCTATGTAATGTTGGTCTGAAGTCCACCCTGGCAGAAATTAGGATAGTGACCCTCCTTATTTTCTTGGCCCATTTTCTTGAAACACTGTTTTCCAACTTTTCACCCTAAGATAGTGTCCATTCTTTGTAGAAAAGTGAGTTTCTTGGAGGCAGCAAATTGAAGAATCCTACTTTTTAACCCAGTCTGCAAACCTTTGGATTTTGGTTGGGGCATTGAGGTTGTTGATATTAAGAGTTATTATTGAAAGGTGTATATTTATTTTAGCCATTTTTATTGTTTTGTATCCTTCTGGATTTACCTTGGCTCTCTTGTATTTACTAGTATTTGTGTATGGTTTCTTTTTTCCAGGTTCCTTATATGTGTGCCATTATTTCTCTTCAGCATGGAGGATCCATTCAAGTATTTTCTGTGGAGCTGGTTTTGTCTTCAAATATTCCTTTAGACTGCTTTTGTTGTGAAATGTCATTATTTCTCCATCTACTTAAATGGATAGTTTTGCAGGGTAAAGTAACCTTGGTTGATAGTTGTTATCTTTCAGAACTTGGAATACATCATTCCAAGCCCTTCTTGCTCTTAAAATTTTTGTTGAGTAATCTGCTGTGATCCTGATGGAACTGCCTTTGTATGTGACTTGATTTTTTCCTCTAACTACTTTCAGTACATTTTATTTGGTTTCTATGTTTGGTAGTTTAATTATAATATGGCAACGGGAGGTACTGTCCAGGTTTTGTCTATTTGGTGTTCTAAAGGTTTCCTGCATCTGCATTGGCATCTCTTTCCTAATTGCGGAGGATTTTTCTTCCATGATTTTGTTGAAATTGCCTACTATGCCTTTGGAGTGAAAGTCTTCTCCTACTATACCTTAAAATCTTACGTTTATATTTTATTAATGTCCTGAATATCTTGAAATTCCCATTCATACTGTCCTATTAGCTTGTCTTTCTCATTGTTGGACTGCATTGGATCTGTTACCTGGTCTTGTTTAGATATTCTGGTTTCTCCTTCTTTTCTCTTACTGGTGAGATTTTCTACACAGTTATTTCTTTCACTGTGTTCTTCATTGCTAGTATTTCTGACTGTTTTTTCTTTATTATTTCCATTTCCTTATTATATCTTGTATTGACCTGTTTATCCCATTAAATTTGTTTCCTGTGTCTTCTTTGATTCCTTTGATTTCCTCTCTGATTTCTTTGAACCTATTTATAATCATTCTTTTGAAATCTTTCTCAGGCATTTCCTCTAAATAAGTCTCACTGGAGGTCATTTATGATGTATTAATACTTACAGGTGGATTTATACTGTCTTAATATTTTGTGTTTCTGGTATTATAATGTAGAGATTTTTGCATCTTGGATTAACTCAATGATTGTGTTTTCTAATTATCTGTAGTATTGTTAGATGTATTAATCAGTCTGATATTATATATCTTCAGGGTGGGAGTTTAAGGTGCTAGGTGTAGCTCTTAAGACTCTCAGAGTAACCACAAAAGTGACCCTAGGTTTTACGTTTGCCTGCTATGAGAGTGTTCAAGTAGGCTGAGTGGAACAAAATACAGGAAAATTCTAAAATTTAACTAAACAATATAAACATTTGATGAAAAATAGCACAGAGTATTTATGCAAGAGTAGGTATTATGACAACCAGATCCTCTAATAAAGTCACAGTCCCTAAGGATGTATGTTGCCCTACACCCTTAATCCTGTCAATTGGGAGGCTAAGATTTCTGGTTTGTAGAGTGTTCCAAGTCAGCTTGTGACCAAGTAAGACCCTTCCCCAATGAATGACACAAAAGGCATCAAAGGCACTATAAATCAGGAAGCAACATATGACAAGCCCAAAATCCAACCATCCGTCAGATTTAACATATAGTTTGCCCTGACATGGAAGGGGCAATTAGCACTTCTGATTCAAGCCTATATACCAGGCTTATTTGGTGGGTACTGACCTGGTGTAATACCAGGGATGGCTTTGGTCTCAGCTATGCTGTATGCCCACTTGGGTCGCTCATTGCTATACTGTAGGCTCTGGTAGGCTGGCTGAGTCTCTGAGTCACTGCTGTCATCACCTGTGCTGGGTGCTGTGTAGGTGAGCTCCCTTAACCAGGTCTCTGGTACTTGTTGGCATTTGTGCTGGTGGTGGTGGTGGATAGTAGCCTAAGTTCTCCCACTAGTTCTCACATTCCTCTTCCTCACAAGCTGCTCTGTTGTCCCTGCCTTCCTCCCTTCACATCTCTTGAGTTTGCAAGGAGGCTAGTGTGAGTGGAAAATATCCTCACCTGGCTCTGCCTGTGGCTCATGCCAAGCCTTGTCGCTGTGGCCACATGGACCTGGTGCCGTCACTGCTGGAGTCACTTTTGCCTGCTTCTATGGCTTCTAGATGCTCTGAACCTCTCCTAATTCTTTGCTGCAGCTGATAATTTCTTATACATCTCACTTTTTCATAGAACAATGTATTTTGCTGGTTTTTTTTTTTTTTTTTTTTTGCTTTTTCTCCCCTATGCTGATTTGACATGGTTCATATGCTGTGATCTTAACCAAGAAGTCCCCCTGTTTTATTTTTTTTTAAGAAAGAAATTCACTAATCCAAATTTAATTACATCCTTGTAATTTACCTTTTGGAAATTGTAAAATTTATAATCCATAACCATGCAAGAAAAATATCAACTGACAAAACAATAACTGAATCTAATATGATTTTCTTCTTCAGTATTCTTAGTTCTAAAATTCACAAGCCACTTTGAAAAATATTAGTTGATAAGTCAATTTATCTTTTACCTTTTCTTAAGTAATTTATCCCTCTAAAACTCATTTTTTTAAATCTAGTAGATGAAACAGTAAGGCACCTGAACAGAGTGACATTTTCTTCCATTGATTTTTGTATGTATTGTTTTTAATTTGGAACATGTCAGAAGTAACTTTAGTAATGACCCACCAAAAGCAGTGTGATTACTTCATAGTTCATTTAAGAGAAGACTATGATGGATTATTTAGGACATTTTGGTAGATCTCTTTGAAAAGCTAACTTGGTGTATATATTATGAAGCTCTTTTGTTTCTAAGTTTAATGGCATTCAGTAAGAAAGCCCTGTGAAATAAGGAACAGGTAGTTTTATTTCTTAATTATGTTTGACCATGTGAATTCTATTTGCATAATAAGTGAACAAACAATTGTCTTCAAACAGTGTAAAAGAGTCAGATGGAAGCAAATGAATAATGCAATTTACAAAACTTCACCCATGTTCATCTTCTTATGATTCAAAACTATTACTCTGACTCAACATCCACAAGTAGACAAACACTGGATTAAAATATCTGACAGAAAATAGAATCTTTCCCCTATCTTGTTTAAACAAACCTACTTCCACTTTATCACACCTGCTTTACATGAAAAACCAGTGCTGATGAATGATATAGATGGATAAATTCAGTTTATTTACAAACTTTCATATGTTTATGACAAATGGTCTCTCTCTCTCCACAAAATGTATTGTTTCTTCCCTCTGAAAGACTAAAATTATAGGAAACTATCTTTTTTCAAATCACAGAATCAGTATGACATCATATCATCCATATTCTTCTAAAGTTATTGGACTAATAATGCTAACAAAAATGATCCATTTGACTTTGATTTTCAAGGTAATGACACCTAAGGAGGGCCACATAAGTACAATTTTAGGGAAATTACTTTCAAAAGTTGAGCACTACATAATTTTCCCTTCTCAACACAATCATGAATATTCATTCACTATATTCATTTAACTGCCTGGCACTGTGATAAAGATTTTTGAATTAGTATGCCTAAAAGCATGCAGTGCATTACTGGAAGTTGAAATGAATGCTGGACTTCTTTAATCTTTGTTACATCTGTTTTTGAGTTCTTGCCTATTCCTTTTATCTCCCATTACAGCAGCCAAACCATAAACTCGGTGAAAACAATGATAAAATTAAGTCAGCAGATACAAAGAATCATTAGAAATGATTGCCAGGAAGAGTAATGAGAATTTTCCAACACACTTTTCAACTCTATTCCCAGAATACTAAAGGCGAAAGGCATATATATACTATAGTATATAATTGCCTTTATGTAAAATGAGTTCAAATTTATCATTTTGGGTCTTCAACTCAGATGAAGAATTAAAACAAGTCAGATGCCTTGAGCATAAATTATAGAACTTTTGATGAAAATTATGAATGCAATTGTGAATTATGAATAAAAGTGAGAGGCCTAAAGGAAAAAGAAAAGCAATTTGTTTTACTTTTTAAAAGGAATAGATAATTAAGATCAATTCAACCAATAGTTGCTGAGTATAAGTTAGAGTAAAATAACTTAATTATTGAATACACATAACAATTGAATACTTTCTGAAAAAATATCAGACTTAAATAAAAACTGCTGGGCATGGTGGTTTATGCCTGCAATCCCAGCACTCATGAGGCAGTGGTAGAAGGGCTGTCATGAGTTCAAGGCCACCCTGAGACTACATACTGAATTCCAGGTTAGCCTGTGCTAAGAAAAAAAAAAAGAAGGAAAAAGAAATAAAAACTAAGCAGGCTTTCTAGAAACTTATTATATTTTAAGTTTGTCACAATAGATCTAAATTAATTTTAAAATTTAATAGAAACTATTTAACATCTTATAAAGTATGCATTTTCCTTTGATATCAAGAAAACAAAGATTAATATAAACATGAAGATTTATTCTTTAAAAACAAGTTATCACTTGTTCTTTCAGGACCTGATTTTTATTTTTAATATCTGTTTATTTTTCAAAGGCTTTCTATATAATTTATTTTGTATGTTAAAGGGAGTGATTGTTAAAGAAGAAGTAAAAACATTATTCATAAGAGTGAGAGGTAATTTCAAGTCATGTTTAAATAGATGAAATAGGTGAGAAGTATTCTCAGATACTAGGAAAGTAATAACAGTGTGTCATGAAGGACACTTACAACATGCTTATAATTTAAAATAATGATTATAGAAACTAATTTTTCACAGAAAAAAACTTATTATTTTCTCTCTTTGAGGAATAGAAATGTTAGAAAAGTTGGTATAATGTAATAGGAGAAGTTAATACAGTTTTTTAAAATTTGTTTACAAGTTAAGTTCTCACTTGAGCATAGGCTGACCTAGAACTTACTTTGTAGACCCAGACTGGCTTCAAACTCACAGCATCCTTTTACCTTCTGCCTCCCACGTTCAGGGAGGGTTTAAATGCACCCTGGATTAGAGGGACATCATTGTATGTGCTGGATTCTATATTAAACATTTTTTTAAAAAATGGATTGAGCATTATTATTAATCTCTTCCTGCTTCTTGATTGCGAGAGCAATATGACCAGGTGCCTTGTACTCCTGCTCCCATGTCTTCCACACCATGATGAGTTGTATCCTCAACTGCCAAACAAAAGAAATCCCTTTTTTCTTCATTTTTTGTCAAGTATTTTGTAAAAGTAATGAGATATGTAATTAATATACTAATATAATTCCAGATAGTTCTACAAATAATTATGTTCCTGGATAGTGCCCAAAATGGGCATGATTTATGAAATAATGAGTTTATGATGGGATTGCCCTGGCATCAATAAAAAGGTCAGGGATAACTATATAAAAATATTTTTATTTTACTTATTTATTAGAGAGAGAGAGGGAGAGAGAGAGAGAGAGAGAGAATAGGCATGCCAGGTCCTCAAGCCACTGCAAATGAACTCCAGATGCATGTGCCATTATGTGCATCTAGCTTACATAGGATCTGGAGAATTTAACCTAGACCCTTAGGCTTCTCTGGCAAGTGCCTTAAGCATTAAGCCATCCCTCCAGCCCAGGGATAACTTCTCTTTACAGGTTATGACTACTAAAACTTTAACTTACTGATGGTTAGAGAAATTATAATACTCACAAAACAAACAGAAAAATAGAGAGGGCAGGTGGCAAACAGAACCAGTAGGTCATTCATGGCAATTCCTATGACAACAGGAAATGTCAGCATGTACATGAAGCAAGTCTTACCTAAAAAGTGTTATGAAGGAAAATGTTAGAACAAAGAATTTTCAGAAGGCATAATAGAATGTCACTAGGCTTATACAAATAATGAATCAAGGATTGATTACAAAGTAAGTTGAAGATAAATTCATCTGCAGCAGTTACTTTCTTTTTTTTTTAGTTAATTAATTTATTTATTTGAGAGAGAGAGAGAGAGAGAGAGAGAGAGAGGAAGAGAGGCAGATAAAAAGAGAATGGGCACACCAGGGCTTCCAGCCACTGCAAACAAACTTCAGATGTGTGCACCCCCTTGTACATCTGGCATAGGTGAGTCCTGAGGAATACTATTTCTAAACATTTTAAAATAAAATCTTACTAGTTTCTGGGATTGGTGCTCTAGGACACAATTTCTACCTGCAACTCATGTTTTGGTAAGTGGCAACAAAAATATGATCACCCAAGTGATTCAGACCCACATGTGAACACCCACATCTGTGAAACATAGGAAGGTGAAGTACAGATCAAGCATGAAGCAAATCTTCCCCTACCCCCAAATTTACATGTTAGAGAACATACAGTGTAACTTTTCAAAGTCAAAATTTCATCATTTGCAGGAGCTGGTAAAGAGTAGCCAAGCCAGGCATGATGGCACATTCCTTTAATCCCAGCATTTGGGAGGCAGAGGTAGGAGGATCACTGTAAATTCAAGGCTATCCTGAGACTACATAGTGAATTGCAGGTTAGCCTGGGCTACAGCAACACCTTGCCTTGTCGGAGAGGTGGTTCAGCAGTAAGCCTGATGGCCTGGGTTAAATTTCCCAGCCATCCAAGTAAAGCCGGATAATCATATGTTGGCATACACAGGAAACACTGAAATGCAGGTATGATTGTGTGTGTGTGTGTGTGTGTGTGTGTGTGTGTGTGTGTGTTTACACACACACATGCACACACATAAATAATTTTTTAAAAAGAATAGCTAATAAAATGTACAGTCTCTATGAGATAAATTAAAAAATGATTTCTATGTGGCAAACATACTTTTTTAGAAATATAGAAAATAAAACTTCCTTTCTTTTAAACTTTGAGGGTCTAGAGAACAGAATTAGGTTTCAAGAAAAACACAGGGACAGTAGGAAACTCTCCATATTACACCTTCTTAGAACTATGAAAAAAGCAGCATTTTACAACCTTTCAGAAGCAAATGCATCCTTTAGTAGTGTTGGGTGCTAATTACTTGCACCCACATTTTGAAACATCTTTCAAACAGGTTTTCATAAATACTTCTGACTGGCAATACATTGGAGTGACTGTGTTTCCAATAAGCAGTTGCATTTTGACTTTATTACAGCCTTGGGATCTATTACTTACATTATAAAAAGTGATTCTGTTCAGTGAACTTCATGCTAACAACACATAAATGTGCTTATTTTGTGCAGAATAATTTCACAAACTGTTGCTCTTAAGTTCATATGTCAAATATGATGTTTCATTACTTTTATACATCCATTTATGTTTCACCAAATCTTTGGGGGGAGATATTATCATAGATTTTACAGATTACCAGAGGTATGTATGCCTGCATATAGTATATATTTAATTCAAACAAATATTTAAAAGGGACATGATACAAACATGTAAATTAATGAAATTCTAGAGTTTTGAAAAGATTCTATCTCCTTTCCTTCACTTCTTTAGAAATTATTTTTGAAAACTCAAGTTTATATACCTCATATGATTATGCAGAAAGAAAAAAAAAGGCTTCCCAGAGAAGGCACCTTGATGAACAAGGGGACTGAAGGTCTTCAGGACTTTGATAAGCATATCTTCACCTGTTTGACTATAAGTAAGCACTGTGGTATCCTTCTGGGTAGAGCTGTTCTAATCCAGCAACCAGAGGCTAAGGTAGTGATACTTAAGATCCATCTGTGCAGTGAAGGAATGCGGGTGGTGAAACTCCAGACACATGTACCACCTGGTGCATTTGGCTTATGTGGGTCCTGGGGAATCCAGCCTGGGTTGTTTGGCTTTGCAGGCAAGTACCTTAACTGCTGGCCCCAGTTACTGTATTCTTTAGGCCTCACCTTGAGATTCTGGTGGGTTTTCTGAATGTGGAATATGGATGTGTTGTGTCCACTAGAACTTCAGACCTTGGGGAGTTCTCAACCTCATCTACTCTGTGGGGCATGGTGGAGGGCCTCTGGCCATAGGAGGTTTAAGCAGGCCTGAGTTTTCAGGCATGAGTAAGGGCCCTGCCCTGGAGGTTGCAGAGGCCTAGACCCCACCACTCCATACACACTCCCAACAATTAGAAAAGATTAGCAGGTAAGTGTTATCACCAGAATATGGCTTTCAGTAGCTTCCCTTTGTAGACATTGAATCTGGGGTATTACTCTCCACATTCACCTGTCTCTGCAAAATTTAAGAAGGAAGTTTGCCTTGTAATTTCACTTTTGTGATGGGTCCCTACCTAAATTTGTGGGCTAATGTTTTAGGTTTTTGATAGTATGAAAAACTATCAAAGAAAGTCAATTTCTTGGTCTTAGTGATAGCTTCACATTGATTTGATAGCCATAGCTTGGATCAAATCAAGGGAGATACTCAGCAATCAATAACCAAACAAATTCAGGTTCCAGAGCAGAAGGCTTCATTCAGGAATTCTGGCAAGCCTATTTACAGTAAATTCTTCACCTCAGTTCCTCTTCAAGATCATTTTGCCCTTGGTGGTTCATTGAGATTCCACATTAATTTTAGTGTGAGATTATTTTATTTCTACAATACATGCCATTGAGGGGAGACTGGGAGTATATCTTAGTGGGTAAAGTGCTTGCTTTGCAAGCATGTGGACCTAAGTCTGATTCCAAGAACACATGTAAAAATACAGGCATAGTGGTGTGTTTGTAATACTCAAACTGGGGAGGTACAGCCAGAAAGATCCCTGAGGCTTACTGGCCAGCTACTCTAGTCTACTGGGTGATTTACTTAGAGACTCTGTCTCAAAAGATGTGTTATTGACATCCTTGATGAAAGATACAAAGATTTTTGTCTGGTTTCCACATGCGTGTGTATACACACACACACACACACACACAGAGTCACTGAATTTGGGGTTGGCAATAAATTATATTTATATATTGTTTTTTGTACATTGATATTTTAGTTTTCTCATTTTCTTCCTAATCATACCAGAAACATTTCTCAGATCAATAATAATTTGTTTCTAACAAAAACAAATCTCAAATTTCAGAAGACTGAAATCACAATTATTATTTATGAGCACTAAGGATGAACTAGAAATCAAAATCAGAAAATTAAGTATTATGTTGACATTAAATTCATAAGCAGCCAATGATTGAAAGGGCAAATCATGAGTAAATGACAAGAAACTATCTTGAAACAGATAAAAGTGAGAGCACAGAACACTAAGATACAGAAAAAATATTGTGAAAGAAGAGGTTGTTAGTTCTAAGTGCATTAAATAAGAGGTCTCCAGTAAACATTTACTCTTTATTTAACTAGAAGTCTAACCTAACTTCAATGTTAGAAAATAGTGGGAAACAAAGATCAGAGTAGATATAAATTAAGTAAAGACTAGGAATAAAATAAGATAAATAGTGAAATTGAAACTTGAATTTTTTCTCTTATAAAATTGATAAACCCGCGGAAGAGGAGGCGGAAAGAATGTCAGAGTCACATGTTGGGTCATGATATGCAGAAACATTTAGCTTACCCATAACTGTGGGCTAACTCCACAATGCATGACCCGTATACCTCAACAAGGAGGGGCCAAGGGGAGGGGGTAGGTCACGGATGAGCCTAATAATGGTACCAAACTGACTGTATTTGCTGAATACAAAACTGACTAATAAAGAAAAAGAAAAAAAAAGAAGAAGAAAAAGAAATAAATAGAAAGTTAAAGAAGGAAGGAAGATGTTATGAAAGACTATAAAGGTATACCTTGTTATACCAGAGCTATTTGTAAATGGCAGGATGTGTTTTATGAAGTTTTATAGAGTTAAATAAACTATGTACTATGTATAAAAAAAAAAGAAAAACAATTGATAACCCTTTAGATGGGTTTTCCACCAATTGTAAAGAAATATAAAGTATCAAAAGAGACCACTATGAGCAACAGCACAACAACAAATTGTATGTTCTAGAAAAATAGAAAACTTGTGAATTCATGTCATGTATGTTATCATGAAGAAATCCCAAATCTGAGCATGCTGACAATGAATGAAGGAATAGAATCAGTGATCAATACCTCAAAACCATCAGAAGCCCCAAACCAGATAGCTTTGTGAGAAAATTCTGCCAAATATTTAAAGAAGAGTTAACACTGATTTTTCTTAATTACAACAAATTATACAATTAAATTTGTGTAGTTCCTTGAATTTCAATTATTATTATATTATTCGAGTGAAACTATTAGAAATGGACATAATAAAATTTTTCTTCAAAGTTATTGAGACTATACAAAGAAAACTTCAGATTCAACATCAGACAGTATAAGGAAATATGTATAAGAATGCATAGAAAATGTATAAATAAAATTCAAACAATTCAAATTGCCAGTTTTCACAATGAATATGGATCACTAAAATATACTATCTACTAATATACAAAATATAAAATGAACCTTACAAAAATAGAGTATGTGATCATTATATGTACATACATTATAAAATGACCATTTTATAATAATAAATAACAGAGGAATAAAATAATATACAAAATACAAATTAAACCTTACAAATTAAAGTATAACAATGCCAATATTAAATTAAGAGTTATTTAAGCCAAGCATGGTGGCATCTGGCTTTAATCCAGATGCATTCTGGAGCATTCTGGAGGCAAAGTTATGAGGACTGCCATGAATCTGAGGCCATCCTGGGACTAAAACGTGAATGCCAGGTCAGCCTGCGATAGAAGAAGACCCTACCTAAGTAAAAAAACAAAGAATTATTTAATACATAGTTCATTGAAAAACAGAAGAATCTTTCTTATTGAAAGACAATTCTCTGAGAAATATAATAGTTATGAATAATTATATATCAAACTGCACTATATCTATATCTTTCAATATACACACATAGATAATGCCAGATAAAATGTCTAAACAAATAGTAAGTATATAGTAGGGGTTTTTTTGAAGATTTTGCCAGAAATAAGTGGCATTAAGTAGACATCAAAATAGGTAAGAATAAAAATGATTTAAACTTGGCTAATTATTCCAATACTAACCATAGACTATTATTTTAAAAACCGCTAGCATTATTGAGCCCGCTTTCCATTAAACTCTCTCTAAAAAATAATTGTTATCACATTTACTTGGTGCTAACTTTACTCTCTGTTGGACAATCTGCTCCTCTTTACCAGATAGATGCAAATCCTAAGGAAAGAACCACCCCATCATACCTCAAAAAGGCCCCAGCTGAAACTAGAGTAATTGAGGAAACATGCAAGAATGCTATTTGCTTTGCAAACCAGGAACCAGCATAATGGTGAAGGAGATTCACACAGAGAACAATAAACCCCTACCAAACCAGATATCCAAAGACACAGTGGCTCCCAAGACCTCAACACTGAAGCAGACCTAATATGAACCCAAAATGGCTCAGGGAAATTTGAGGAAGAGGGAGTGGAAGAATGTCAGAGCCACACGTTGGGTCATAATACACAGAGACATTTCCTCCTACCCCAAACTGAAGGCTAATCCCACAATGCACGACCCATATACCCCAACAAGGAGCATCCCTATGGAGGGGGGAGGGCAGGGAGGAGGCTAACAAGATACCAACTTGACTGTATTCACTGAGTACAAAGAAAACAAACAAACTAGTGCTATTTGCCAAAAAGTTTTTTTTTTCATTAAAAATATTACTGACAACTTCAATAATTACAGACAATAAAACATGATAATTACCTCCCCTTTCCCACTTTCCCCTTCACAAATCCACTCTTCTTCATATCCCCTCCTCCTCTCCATTAGTCTTTTTTTATTTTGGTGTCATCATTTTTTCCTTCTATTATGAGGGTCTGGCAAAGGTAGTGGTAGGCACTGCGAGGTCATGGATATCAAGGCCAGTTTCTGTCTGGAAAGTTGCATTACAAGGTAAAATAAAGTGCCCACTGGCTCCTTGGAGAAATGGTGGAGAAAACCTCTGCAGGAAAAATGTCTGACATGAGCCTGAGTCATCTTTCCATGTTCAAAGTGAGGAAGTGTTTGCACTATCCTGTGAAAATGTGAACAGAATAAATGAGATGGACTGATGATTTATTTTGCTATACAGAAATTGTTAATTTCATATATTCCCATTTGTTAATTTATTGTATTTTTTTTCTTGAGCTATTTGGAAACTGTTCAGAAACTTCTTGCCTATGATTATGTCTTGGAGCATGGTCCATAGTTTTTCTTTAGAACTTTCTGTTTTTTCAAGTTTTAGGCTGAGGCCTTTGATCTACTTTGAATTGATTTTTGTGCAGAGTAAACTAATTTCATTTTTAATTTTTTAAGTTTTATTTATTTGAGAGAGAGAGAGAGAATGCGCACACTAGGGCCTCCAGCCACTGTGAAAGGCCTCCAGATGCATGCACCACCATGTGCATCTGGCTTACGTGTGTCCTGGGAAATCAAACCTGGGTCCTTTAGCTTTTCAGGTAATCGCCTTAACTGCGAAGCCATCCCTGCATTCCTAATTTCATTTTTTTCCCCTGCAGGTGGTATCCAGTTTATCCAAGAACCATTTGTTGAATAGGCTATTTTTTTCCCACAGAAGTTATTTATTTCTGGGCCCTCTGTTTTGTTCCATTGATCCATATGTCTGTTTAGGTAGCAGTGCTATGTTGTCTTTGTCGCTATTGCTTTGTAGTATAATTTGAGATTTGATATTGTGATACCACCTCCTGTGTTCTTTTTCCCTAGCTTTGGCTATTTGTGGTCCTTTGTGAGTACATATGAATTATTCCTTTATGTTTTCTCACTGAGTGAAGAGCATCATTGGAATTATGATGAGGATTGTGTTGAACATATATATTTGGTAATATGACCTTTTTTTTTTTTTTTTTTTTTTTTGGTTTTTCGAGGTACGGTCTTACTCTAGCTCAGGCTGACCTGGAATTCACTATGGAGTCTCAGGGTGGCCTCGAACTCATGGCGATCCTCCTACCTCTGCCTCCTGAGTGCGGGGATTAAAGGCATGTGCCACCATGCCCGGCTAATATGACCATTTTAAAATATTAATTCTGCCAGTCCGGGATCATGGAATGTCATTCTGTTATGTGGTATCCTCTCTAATGTGCTTTTTTGTGTCTTAAAGTTTTCATTATAAAAAATCTTTCACATTTTTGATTGTGGTTATTCATAGGTATTTAATTTTTGGAGCTCTTTAGAATGGAATGTTATTTTGAAATTCTTTCTGTGTAAGTTCATTATTGATATATGTGGATGCTATTAAGTATTATGTGTTCCTTTTGTATCCTGAAAATTTGCTGAAAGTATTAGCTCTAGGGGTTTTCTTGTAAATTCTGTTAGGTCTCATAAATGCAGAGTCATGTCCTCTGCAAATAGGGATCATTTGATTTCTTTCTTTCCTGCTTTTTTCATTCTTTTCATGAACTCTTCTTGTCCTATTGCTCTAACTAAGACTTTGAGCACAATATTGAATAAAAGTGGTAAGAGTGGGCACTCTTGTCTCATTTCTGATCTTAGATGAAATGGTTTGTTTTTCTCTGTTTGATGTAATCTTAGCTGTGGGTTTCTCATATGTGGTCTTTATTATTTTGAGGTATGTTCCATCTATTCCCACTTTTCCAGGACTTTCATCATGAAGGCAATTAGACTTTTCTGCAACAACTAAGATAACCATATGATTTTTAAGTTAATTTATATGGTGAATTAAAGTTATTGAGGGGTGGGGGATATGGCTCAGCAGTTAAAGGAGCCTGTTTACACTTGCATCTCAGTATGAAATCCACTTATTTGGAGTCCATTATAGCAACCCCTTTTTGTCTGTAATTTTATTGAGTCTTCTCTTTCCTTTATATCAGTTTGGCTAAAGGTTTTTCACTCTTATTTCTCAAAAAAAATCAACTCTTAATTTGATTAATTTTATGTTTTATTTGGTTAGCACCTATTTTATTAAACTCTACCCACTGTTTATTATTTCTCGACATCTACTGGGTTTGAGATTGGCTTTTTTTTTTGTGTGTTTTTCTAATGTCTTTAGGTGGCTTGTTAGGTTTTTTGTTTGAGAAATATCTAATCTATTGATATTGATGCTTCTAGCTATAAACTTCCCTCTTGGGAATACCTAGACTAAATACCAGAGGACCGGTAACTTTCATAATTTTTTTTATATATAAGTATTTTTAATTTCCTCCTTAATTTTTCAATAACTGATTGGTCATTCAAAAGTGAGCCAGGGTGGTAGACACTGAGGATACTCTGAATGCAGAAAAGCAGAAATTCAGAAGCTGCTGGAACCTCAGCACTAAAGTGAACCTACTGAGGCTCAGGGAGTCTTGTGGAAGAGGGGGTGGAAAGAATGGAAGAGCCACAGGGTAGGAAGAAATATCCAGTCATTGCCTGCCCCCCCCCCAAATAACTTACTGCTGTTATCACAATTCTAATGCACAACTCCATGGTGAATGCCAGAAATCCCTCTGAGGAGGTCCCTCAGTAGAGTGGTGGCAGGGAGGAGGGAAATGAGGGTGCCAACACTTGATATATCCAAACAAGATTTCAACTTAACAAAAAAAAAAAAAATTCAAAAAAGTGTGTTATTCAGCTTCTAATAATTTGTACATTTTCTGTTTTCTTTCTTGTATTGCTTTCTACTTTTATTCAGCTGTGGTGTGATAAGATATAAGGAATTAGCTCACTTTTTTGTTAAGATGTGTTTTGTGGCCCATTATATGGTCAATTTTACTGATGGTTCCATGTGCTACTGAGAAGAAATCTGTTGAGTGGAATACTCTACCTATTTCTTGGGTCCAGTTGACATATTGTATAATTTAGTTGTAATATTTCCTGCTGACTTTTAGTCTGGAAGACCTATCTAAGTGATATGGGAATTTGGGGTTTCACTGATAGTAACAGGGCCTTATCTTTGCTCTTGTGTGGACAATAACTCAGGAGAAAGAACCACAGATAATCAGTGGTTACACATAGATCAGTGGCCACTGGATTCTTTTCTCATAAGTTTTGATGGATGAAATCTATGACCTGAATATAAGATATAGATTTTATTATAGTTTAAAGTGTTGAGAGTGCATTTAGAGAAGGGTATTTAAGAAAAGAAATGAATTCAGAGCTCTTGACCAACAGTGAGTCAGGAGGGACTTCCCAGAAAATAAAAAGGCCACTGAAAGAGAACCAGATTGAGGTCTTTTATGGGATTAGTCTAGTCCTGACATGAGATGTCTAGAGTCAAGTCTTTGTCCTCCAGAAAAGGCCTTCTTTGAAGGGAGTGATTATTTCATAAAATGGAAGGTCTCCCCCAGGGGGTCAGAAATACGGATGGCTCAGATTCTTTCTGACAGGTCTAAAGATATTTTGTAACTTCAGCCACTTTAGTTTATTTTTCCCCCTTTTATTGACACTTTCTACCAGACAATAACCCATGTTAATTCCCTCCCTTCTCCCACTTTCCCCTTCACAAATCTGCACTCCATCATATCCCCTCCCTGTCTCCATTTGTATCCCTTTTTTATGTCATCAACTTTTCCTCCTATTATGAGGGTCTTGGAAGATAGTACTAGACACTGCAAGGTCATGGATGTCAAGGACAATTTCTGTCTGGTCAATTGCATTGTAAGCAGTCCCTACCCTTCCTTTGCCTCTTACATTCCCTTTTATTATTAGCTAACTACACAGTGTATACAGTCATGGTGGTACCATCATTAGCCTCCTCCCTTTCCTCCCCCCTCCACAGGGACCCTCCTTGTTAGGGAATATGGGTCATGCATTGTGGGGTTAGCCATAGTTATGGGTAAGAGACAATGTCTCTGTGCATAATGGCCAAACCTATGCCTCTAACATTCTTTCCATCCCCTCTTCCATGAATTTCCCTGAGCCATGTTGGGTTCATTTTAGGTCTGCTTCAGTGATGAGGTCTTGGGGGCCTGTATGTCTCTGGATATTAGGTTTGGTAGGAGTTGAGTATTCTCTGTGTGTATCTCCTTCACTCTTGTGCTGGTACCAGGTTCACCAAGAAAGCATCACTCTTGCGCATTTCCCCAATTACACTTAGTTTCAGCTAACTGAAACTGGAGCCCTTTTGAGGTGTGATGGGCTGGTTCTCTCCTAAGGATATGCATCCATCTGAAAAAGAGAAGCAAATTCTCCAATGGAGAGTAAAGTTAGTGCCAGATAAATGGGATTACCATTTTTTAAAGAGAGAATTTATTAGGTATCGGCCCTCTTGTAGCCCATGAGTGGTGGGAGCTTGATAATGGAGAACAAGCTCATTTTTAGATATGGTTCTGTCTTGTTTCCCAGCTTCAGCTATGGGATATATTCCACTGAGCAGACCAGTTAGCCAAATCAAGAGCATTTGGTTTCCCACCATGGCTGTGCACCACTATTGCACTTGTGTGAGCATCACGTCAGGTTGTTTGCTGCTGAGTAGCTAAGACCACTGGTTGCTTGGACATATGTTGGTCATTTTCCCATAGTCACTCATATAGCACCTTCTGGTACTACATGAGCTGTCTGGGGACTGAACTCTCTTCCAGATTCCATCCAGGTCACTCCATGTTCCGTACCAACAGCATATGGAGTCTTCAGCAGTAGAATCCTACCACTAACCTTTGTTGGGTCATCATGTCCAGAAATCTGTATTCTTTTAGGAAAACTTGTAGGTCTCACTGATCAACAGCCATTCTGGATGTTAGCCATATGCTGGTACTGGGAATTACAGGTTAGCACCAAAGAAAAGAAGGAAGAAAAAAATAGGTAATATAAAATAGATAGAAAGAAGAGGGAGGGGGAGAGAGAGAGAAAGAGAAAGAAACAGGAGAAGATGAAGGTAAGTCCTCATCATACCCTCACCAGGGCCTTGTGATTCAGGTGTTCCCTCAAAGGACCTGTTGAATGTTCAACCATTTATTCTGTCTTTTAGGATATTGAATTTTATAGCACCATTGCCATTTGGATCCAGTTTTGTGTTCCCCTCACCCACGCCATTACCTTCCCCTCCTGCCTAACCCATCCTATTGTCCAGTCCCCGAGATGCTTATTAGGTATGTCAGCATCTCAGGTAGATTCAGGTTAGGAGCCTTAAAGCAGTGAGACTATGCAACAATTATCTTTCTGTGATTGTGAGTTCACTGAGAATAATCTGTTCCACATGAGACTATTTTTTTTTTCGAATTTTATTGTGTTATTTTTCCTCACTGCTGTGTAGAATTCCATTGTGCAGATATACCATATCTTGGTTACCCATTCATCCAATTATGGACATCTGGGTTGATTCCAGCTCTTAGCTATTATGAATTGAACAGCTTTAAACATGGTTGAGCAAATCTCTCTGAACTGAGGCTTGGAGCTTTTAGGATAAATGCCCAGTAAGGGAATAACTGGGTCTGTTGGTAACTCTATATAGTCAACCTTTTTAGGAGACTCCACATGCTTTCCAAAGTCATTTTACCACCTTACATTCCAGCCAACAGTGGATGAGGGTTCCTATTTCTCCACGTCCTCACCAACATTTATTTTCATTTGATTTTTTTTAAGTTTCCTATCCTTACTAGGGTAAGGTGTAATCTCATAGTTGTTTTAATTTACATTTCCTGATGATTAGGGATGATGAATATTTTCTTAAGTGTGTGTTTTCCTCTGAGAACTGCCTGTCCAGTTCTTTACCCCATTTTATCAGTGGGTTGTTTGACTTTTTATTGTTTAGGTTTTTGAGTCCCTTGTAGATTATAGAAATTAGGCCTCTGTCAGTTGCCAGCAAATACTTTCTCCCATTCTGTGGATAATCTATTGGCACTGTTTATTGTATGTTTGTCTGTGAAGAAACTTTTCAGCTTCATGAGATTCCAATGGTTGAGTGATTGTTTTAGATATTGATATACTGGGGTCTTGTTCCAGAAGTTTTTTTTTTTTTTTTTTTTTTTCCATTCCTATATCGTGGAAAGTTCCTCCTATTTTTTCTCCTAGTAGTAGCCGAGTTTTTGGTCTTACATTAGGTCTTTGATCCATTTGAACTTGATTTTTGTGCATGGTGAGATATGTGGGTAAAGTCTCAGTTTCTTGCATATGGTTATCTGGTTTGTCCAACATCCATCTGTTGAAAATGCTGTATTTTATTCATCCTGTATTTTTAGGGTCCTTGTCAAATAGCTGTAGCTGTAGTTACTTGACCCAAAGTCTGGTCCTACATTCTGTTCCATTGGTGTATACTCCTGTTTTTTGCCAGTACCATTCAATTTGTACTACTATGGCTTTGTAATACAGCTTTAAATCAGGTATGATGATGCGTCCAGAGGTGTTTCTTTTGCTGAGTATATGCTTGCATATCTGAGGCCTTCTGCCTTCCCATATGAACTTTGTGGAGTAGAGGTTTTTGAAAAAAAGTCATGATGATTCTCCCAATTTCACTTTTGTCTGTTGTGATCTCTCCTTTTTCATTTCTAATTTTGTTAATTTGAAGCATGTCTTTTTACTCACTTAATCAAATTGACCAGAGGATTTTCAATCTTTTTTATTTTTTCTAAGAACAAACTCTTTGTCTTATCAATTTTGTTAATTGTTTTCTTAGTTTCCAATTCATTAATTTCTGCTCTGATCTTAATTATGTCCTTCCATCTGGAGCTTTTGGGGTTGGATTATTTTTGCTTTTCCAGTGCCTTTAAGTAGATGGTTAGGTTACTTATTAGGGATCTCTCTGTCTTTGTTATGAAGGCATTTAGTGCTATGAATTTTCCCCTGAGGACTGCCTTGATTGTGTCTCATAAATTTTAGTAGTCTGTGGATTTGGAGTAGAATGTTCTGTACATGTCTGTTAGGTCTAATTGTTCTATGGTTTTGTTGAGCTCTCTCGCTTCTATGTTTATTTTCTGTTGATCTATCTATTGTTGATATTGGAGTATTGAAGTCTCCAACTATGATGGTGTTGTGGTGTTGGTGGTTATTTCTGTTTTGTTGTCAAGTAGGTTTTGTTTTAAGAATTGTGGTGCCCCTGTGCTTGGTGCATAAAGGTTTATGATTGTGATATCCTCTTTTTTTTTTTTTTTTTTTTGTTTTTCAAGGTAAGGTCTCACTCTAGCTCGGGCTGACCTGTAATTCACTATGTAGTGTCAGGGTGGCCTTGAACTCGCGGTGATCTTCCTACCTCTGCCTCCTGAGTGTGATATCTGCCACCCGGCTGTGCTATCCTCTTCTTGGATCATTCCCTTACTAAATAGGGAGTGGCCTTCTTTGTCTTATTTCATTACTTTTGTTTTGAAGTCTATTTTATCTGATATTAGTAGAGCTACATCAGCTTGTTTCTTATTCCCATTTGCTTGGAATATCATTTTCCAACCTTATACCCTGAGGAGGTGTCTGTTTTCAGTGGTCATATGGATTTCTTGAAGACCACAGATTGAGCATTCTAATTTTATGATCCACCCTCTTAGCTTATGTCTCTTGATAGGTGAATAAAGGCCATTAATATTTAGGGTAATGACTGTGAGGTTTGATTTGATCCCTGCCATATCATGGTGGTTTATGTGTTTTGGTGTTTTCTTGGACTTTGTAATTTTTTTGTGTCTTCTCAGAGTTTGGTTATTGTGATCTGCTTCTTGTAGTCAACTGAGGTTGATTATTTGATTCTTCTGTGTGGAGAATTTCCTGAAGTATTCTCTGCAGCTTTGGCTTTGTGTTCATAGAGTTGAAAAGCTTAGTTTTATCATGGCAAGTTTTTCTTTCATCGTCTATTATGAGATATACTTTTGCTGGGTAGAGTATTTTGGGTTGGAAGCCATAGGTTCTTAGGCTTTGCAGTGTTCCATTCCAGGCCCTTCTGGCTTTCAGGCTTTCCATGGAGAAGTATTAAGTAATTCTGACAGGGTAACCTTCATATGTTGTTTGTTTTTCCCTAGCTGCTTTTAGCAGTTTCTCTTTGGTATTGATATTTAGATTCTTAATGACAATATGTCTGGGAGAATTTCTCCTTTGGTTGAATCAGTTTGGAGTTCTGTTAGCTTCTTGTAAGTTGATGGGCCTTTCCTTTAAGAGAGTTGGAATGTTTTCTTCAATACTTTTGTTAGATTAGTTCTCCATGTTTTTGGTCTGAATTTCTTCACCTTCTAGTATTCCCATGATTTGAATATTGGGACATTTATGGGTATCCCACAGTTCCCTCATGGTCTGTTCACAGAAATTTTTGAACTTATTGAAACTTTTGGACTCATGAACTTTTCTTCTGTTTTGTCTTCCACTTCTGAGTTTCTATCCTCCATATGGCTGACTCTATACTTGAGATCTTCTATAGAGTTTTGGACATTTTCAATTTGGTCTGCATTTTCTACTACTTTTTATATGTATAGTTTCTATCCCTATGTCAAGTTTCCTTTTCACATCATTTTCTGATTTTCTTGATGCTTCTTGGGGTATGTGAGTGCATTTTTTTATGTCTTCCTTAAGCTTATCCAGCTGGTAATTGAGGTCCCCTGTTTTTGTGCTCTCCTTCCTTTGGACCCCTTCCCGGTTCTATTCTATTAAGTCTAATCTAGCAAGGACAGCATTCATACAATTATTGGCCCTTTTTTGCTTTTCTGCATGTTCTGCTATTTGCTTGGTCAGGGTTGCATAACTTATATCTTCATTTTGGGGTTCTGATCCTAATCTGTCTTCCATGTTTTGAATAGAGACTTCCAATGTGGGTGTATTAGTCAGCTTCAGGTTCACTGAGATGAAATTCCAGACCAGGCACAGTGATGGAGGAAGGGATTTATTGAAGCTTACAGATACAGGGGAAGTTCCATAATGGCAGAAGAAGCTGGCCTGCTTTCACAGGACCAAGCAGAGAGAGAAAAGTGCAGCCTAAAAGCCAAAAGCCACAGCACAGCACACTTTGCATATCTTTAGATTGAAATCTAAAACCCACCACCACACCTTAAGATCCACCCAGTGACATTGCCTCCAGCCAGGTGGCTAGAAATGCAAACTACAAACAAATAAACAACTGAATATATTGGGGGCCACCTATTCTATTCAAACCACCACAGTGGGACTGGGAAATCTTATTGGATTTACCTATAGTTGAGTTTTCATGTTATTCCTTTTGTGCTGTGGTCTGCCATCACAGTGTAGGAGCCTTATTTAATTTAGCAGGAAGCTATAGTCTACCCTTGAATTGTGTTCAGTGGTTTTTACCTTTTATGTTTGCTTCTCCGAGTTTTCTGGTGGCAATTGGGCCTGCCTGCTTAGAAGGAAGGAGACCATGAGGCTTTAGTAAGGGTCCAAGGACCTGATGTAGAGACTTGTTGTTCCATGATTTGGGGTATGTGAGTGTTGGTCAGGTAGCCCATAGCAGATGGGGCATGTGGGACAGTGGCCAGTGGTATGACATTCCCAAGCCTGGAGGTGCTTGTGGAGCTACTGTGGGTGCTTGGGTCTGTGCACAGGGGTGGGGAGGTGTTGGCCAATGGGATAGAGTTCCAGAGCCTGGAGGCATGGGTGGAACTAATCTTGCCTGTCTGGGTATGCGCAAGGGGTTGGGGGTGGCAGTGAGTGGGATGACTGTTCCTGATCCTGGAGATACAGGTTTAGCTGAACTTGCCTGCCTGGGTCTATGCACAGGGGTTGGGGGTGGCAGCGAGTGGGAAGATGATCCTGAGCCTGGAGGCATGAGTGGAGCTAAGCTGGGTTGGGTCTGCACACAGAGATGGGGTTTGTGAGGAGTGGGATGGTGTTCCTGATCCTGGATGCACAGGTGGATCTATGTTGGCACACTGGCTTGGATCTGGGCATGGGGTGGAGGCAGTGGAGAGTGGGACAGCATTGGAGCATGTGGAGGCAAGTAGTATGGCATGGAAGCCCCATGTGGAGGTGAGTGGGAAGGTGTTGGTACATGGTGGCATGTGTGACGGCTTGTGCATGGTTTGGGGAGAGTGGGACAGCCATAGGGAGGGGCGGGGAGAATGAGATCATTTGTGCAGGGTGCAGTTAATGGAATGGCATTCACACAGGACAGGGGTAGTGGGACAGCATTGTTCGCCTGGGGTGGAGGGAGTGGGACAGTGATCCAGTGAGGCTGGGGAGGGTGTTTGCTGCAGCAGCACAGGTGGAGCTATGCTGGCCTGGGTCCCTTTGCCTGCAGTTAGTGCAGGAGGAACCTGGGGATGGGACTATGGCTAGCATGGCTGCTTGAGGGGATTGGGGGACTGGTCGACTCTGAGAGCATGGGAATCAGCCAATTCCCTTTTTATGCCCTTCCTCACCCTCCCACTGGAGGTCAATTAGAGTCTGATCCCTGTAGAAGACCCTTAATGGCTTGCCTTTCCTTCCCAGGGATGTGTGTTCTGGTTAGGCAGACTCCTCTTGACCGGAAGTCCCTGATTCTTACATTCTTTCTGCTACCTTTCCCACAATGGACCCTGAGCCTTGGAATGTATGGTAGATATGTTTCTGTGATGAACATTCCTCTGTCGTGCCTTCTCAGCACTATGGTGCCTTTTGGGTATCAAAGTGGTCATTGCCATCTGAAAGAGAAGCTTCTCTAATCAAAAGTGAGACTAGCATTAATATATGGTATAAACATTATGTAAAGTGCTTACAGGGCAGTTTGGTGAGAATAATATGTGCATTCAGCCAGACAAGAACAGGCATAACACTCCTAATGCTCATGACCTCCCACACCATAAGCTTTTGTTGTTGTTGTTGTTGTTGTTTTGAGGTAGGGTCTCACTCTATCCCAGGCTGACCTGGAATTCACTCTATTCTGAGGGTGGCCTCGAGTTCATAGCAATCTTCCTACTTTTGCCTCCCAAGTGCTGGGATTAAAGGTGTGCACCATCATGCCCAGTTATCACCATAGGTTTTTGATTACGTTTTCAGTACCAGGCATGTATTCTCTCCCATAGAGCAGGTCTCCACCCAGTGAGAGAACTGTTGGTTTCCCCCCACAACAGACATGCCACCATTGCACCAGTTGGCTCATTTGTCCTGGCTGGCCAAACTTGAGATTGGCAGTGTCCACTGTTTTCTCCACCAAAGGCTTCTGCCTTCCATAAGCCTGCATGCAGTGCAGGGTTTTCCAGCTTCCTGTCAGTTGGTCCACAGGGAAAAGGTTTTCAGCTCAGCCCTATTTTGATTTCTTGGTGACCTTGCATCCCAGGCATATGGAATGGTCAACAATAGGCTCTTATCATCTATACCATGTGGGAAACCAAGAGCCTTGGCAAAAGCCTGTAATATTTTGGGTACATCAGGGAACTTCCTGGCCAATAACTCGCTGGAAGGTACCCCATCCCTGGCACTAACAGTTTTCTAGTTACAGTATATGGCTTCTCGGTGGGCCATTATAACAAAAAGTAGGTTATTATGTGGCTTATTCGCAATATCCTGAATTTTGATTAATGTTCCCCCCATACTACTTTTACTAAATCTCTTCCTGACCTTGCTTAGGTCATTCCACCCTCAGTAATCTGTATATATATATATATATATATATATATATATATATATATATATATATACAGTACCATCCCCTTAAGTCTACCCCTCTACTCCCTCCCTTGTAGCCCTTTTCTAGCTTAATGGCCTCTGCTACTGATTTTTACTCTAACTCACAGAGAAGTCTGAACATTTGTAACTAGGATCCACATATGAGAGAAAACATGTAACATTTGGCTTTCTGGGTCTGGGTACTTCACTTAGTATAATCCTTTCCAGATCCATCCATTTCCTTGAAAATTTCATAATTTCAGTTTTCTTTATCACTGACTAGAAATGCATTGTGTAAATAAACTACATATTTATTATCCATTCACTTTTTGAGGAGCATTTAGGCTGATTCCATTTCCTAGCTATTGTGAATAGAGCAGCAATAAACATGGTTATGCAAGTATCTCTAAGGAAGTGAGAAGAGTCCTTAGGATATATGCCTAGGAGTGGTATAGCTGGGGGCTATGGTACATCTATTTTTAACAGTCTCAGGAACCTCCATGCAAATTTCCACAATGGCTGTACCAGACTACATTCCCATCAACAGTGTAGGAGGGCTCCTGTCTTTCAGCATCCTTGCCAACATTTGTTGTCATTTGTTTTCTTGATGGTAGCCATTATGACAGTAGTGAGATGGAATCTCAAAGCAATTTTAATATGCATTTCCCTTATGGCTAAGGATATAGAACACTTTTTTAGATACTTATATTCCTTCTTTATTTCTTCTTTTGAGAGTTCTCTATTTAGTTCCATAGCCCATTTTGCAATTGAGCTGTTTAATTTCTTATTGTTTAGGTTTTTTTTTTCATTTCGTCATATATTCTAGATATTAATCCTCTATCATATGTATAGCTAGAAAAAGATTTTCTCCCATTCTGTAGGTTGTCTCTTTGCTCTATTCCCAGTGTCCTTTGCTGTAAGAAAGCTTTGTAGTTTCATGAGGTCCCAGTGGTTTTATTTCCTGAGCAACTGTAGTTATACTCATAAATCATTGCCTATGACAATATATTGAAGGATTCCCCCTTAATTTTCCTCTACCAGTTTCAGAGTTTCGGGTCTGATAGTAAGGTCCCTTATCCATTTGGACTTGATTCTTGTGCATGGGGAGGGAAAAGGATCTATTTTCATCCTACATACAGATGTCCAGTTTTCCCAGCACCACTTGTTGAAAAGGCTGTCTTTGCTCCAATTTTTTTTTTTTTTTTTTGGCATTTTTGTTATAAATCTGATGGTTGTAGCTACCTAGATTAACCTCTGGCTCCTCTATTCTGATCCATTGATCTATGTGTCTGTCTTTGCCCCACTACCATGCTGTTTTTGTTACCACAGCATTGAAATATAACTTAAAATTGGGTGTGTTGACACCACCAGCCTTATTTTTGTTACTCAAAATTGTTTTGGATATTTGAGATTTTTTGTTCTTCCAAATGAATTTTAGGATTTTTTTTTCTATTTCCATGAGGAGTGCCACTGGAATTTTAATGGGGATTGTATTAAATGTATAGATAGCTTTTGGTAAGGTTGTCATTTTCACAATATTGATTTTTCCAATCAAAGACCATGGGATGTCTTTCCATTTCTTGTGTCTTCTGCAATTTATTGCTTGAGTGTTTTGGAATTTTCATTGTAGGGATCCTTCACTTCCTTAGTTAGATTTATTCCAAGGTATTCTATTTATTTGTTTGTTTGTGTGTTTATTTATTTATTTATTGGAAGCACTTGTGAATGGGAGTGATTCCTGGATTTCATCTTCTGCATGTTTGTTGTTAGCATATAGAAAGCTACTGATTTCTATGTATTTATTTTCTATCCTGCTACATTGATAAAATTGTTTATTAGCTCTAAGACTTTTCTGGTAGAATATTTGGGATCTTTTATGTAAAGGATGATATCATCTGCAAATAATGATAATTTGATATCTTCCTTTCCAATTTAAAAAAATGTTTATTTTTATGTATTTATTTGAGAGTGACAGACAAAGAGAGAAAGAGGTACATAAATAGAGAAAGAACAGGTGTGCCAGGGCCTCCAGTCACTGCAAATGAACTCAAAATGCATGTGCCACTGGTGCATCTAGCTTATGTGGGTCCTAGGGAATTGAGCCTCGAATCGAGGTCATTACGCTTCACCAGCAAGTGCTTAACCACTAAGCCCCCTCTCCAGCCCCTCTTCCTTTCCAATTTTTATCTCTTTATGTGTATCTCTTTTCTGATTGCTATAACTAAGACTCTAAGTACTATATTAAATAAGAATTGGGACAGTGGGCACCCTTGTCTTGTTCCTCATTTTAGTGGAAAAGCTTCAAGTTTTTCCCCATTTAGTATTATGTTGGCTATAGGTTTGTCATAAATAGCCTTTATTGTGTTGAGATATGTTCCTTCTATTCCTAGTTTATCTAAGACTTTTACCATGAAGGGATGCTGGATTTGTCAAAAATGTTTTCTGCATTTATTGAGATGATTATGCAATTCTTTTCCTTCAGTTCATTTATGTAGTGTATTACATTTATTGATTTGCATATGTTGAACCATTTCTGCATCTCTGGGAAGAAGCCTACTTTGTCAGGGTAAATGATCTTTTTATATATTCTTTTATTCTGTTTACCAATATTGTGTTGTGAATTTTTGTGTCTATGTTCATGAGGGAGATTAGTCTGTAATTTTGTTGTTTTGTTCTGTCTTTGTCAGGGTTTGGCATCAGGGTGATGCTGGCTTCATAGAAGGAGTTCAGTAGAATTCCCTCCTTTTCTCTGTTATGGAAAAGTTTGAGAAGCAGTGGTATTTGTTCTTCCATGAAGGACTGGTAAAATTCACCAGTAAATCCATTTGGACTAGGACAGTTTTTAGTTCACAGACTTTATAACTGCTTGGATCTCTGTACTGGCTATTGGTCTATTTAAAGGTTTATCTCATCTTGCTTTAATTTTGGTATATCATATAAATCATCCATTTCTTTCATATTTTTCAACTTAGATGCATATATATTCTTAAAGTATGTCCTTATTATTTTCTGAATTTCTTTGATCTCTGTTTTAATGGTGCCTTTTTAATCTCTAATGTTTAATATTTTTTGCCTCTTCTCTCTTTGTTCTGGTCAGACTTGCTAAGGGTTTATCAATCTTGATTATCCTTTCAAAGATCCAACTCTTTGTTTCATTGATTCTTTGGATTGTTCTTTTGGTTTCTATTTCATTAATTTCTGCCCTAATCTTTATTATTTCTTCCCATCTATTGATTTCTGCTTTGCCTTGTTCTTCTCTTTCCAACCTTAAGGTGAAGCATTAAACTGTTTACTTGTGAACTCTATAATTTCTTTATATAGATGCTTCAAGCTATAAATTTCCCCCTTAGGACTGCTTTCATTTTGTACCAGAGGTTTTGGCATGTTGTATTTTCATTATAATTTGATTATGTAAATTTATTGATTTCCATTTTTATTTCTTCAATGACCCATTCATCATTCAATAGTGTACTGTCTTCATGAATTTGTGTATGCAGTGTAGTTTTGCTTGTTGCTAATTCATAGTTTAATTCCACTGTGGTCAGATAGTGTAAAAGGGCTTATTTAAATTTTCCTGTATTGTTAAGATTTGCTTTGTATCCTGATGTATGGTCTATTTTAGAGGATGTTCCATGTGCTGAGGGAAAAATGCATATTCTGTAGCCTTTGGACAGAATGTTCTGTAGATATCTGCTAGGTCCATTTGTTCCATGACATCATTTAACCCAGATGTCTCTCTGTTTTTTGTTTTTTGTTTTTTTCCAGGATGAGCTGTAAATTCACGAGAGCAGGTTATCCAAGTTACCTATTACAATTGTGTCTGGTCTTATCTATGACCTTAAGTTTAACACTGTTAGTTTGATAAAATTTGGAGCCCCGATGTTAGGTAATATACATTTAGGAATGTCCTCCTGCTGCAGTTTTCATTTAATTGGTAATCAGTGACCTTTGTTATCTTTCCTCACCAATGTTGGTCAGAAGTCTATCCTGTCAAATATTAGGATAGCAACCTCTGCTTTTTTCCTAGACCCTTTTGCTTGAAATACCATTTTCCATACTTCCACCCTAAGACTGTGTCTTTCTTTTATTGAGAGATGAGTTTCCTGGATGCAACAAACAGCAGGATCCTGCCTTTCAATCCAGTCTGCAAGCTATGTCTTTTGGTTGGGGCATTGAGGCCATTAATATTAAGAGTTATTATTGAAAGGTATGCCTTTATTCTCTCCATTCTTCCTGTTTTGTAATGCTTCCTGTTTTCCCTTTACTTTCTTGTCTTAACTGTAATTTGAGTATGGTTTATTTTTCCTGTTTCCTCATGTGCATGCTTTGCTTTCTTTTCAGAGTAAAGGATTTCTTCAAGTATTTTCTGTAGAGCTGACTTAGTTGGCACAAATTCTTTCAGTCTGTTTTTGTTGTTGAATGTCCTTATTTATCCATTAAATTAGATAGATAGCTTTGCAGGATAAAGTAATCTTGATTTTTTATCAGTTTTTATCAGTTTTTTTTTTATCAGTTTTTATCTCTCACAACTTAGTATACATCATTTCAAGCCCTTCTGGCTTTTAGTGTTTGTGTTGAGTAACTTGTTGTTAACCTGATGGGCTTGTCTTTATAGATGACTTGTTTTTTTCTTTCTAACTGCTTTCAATATATTTTCTTTGGTTTGTGCATTTAGTAGTTTATGTAAAGCATGGTGAGGAAAGGTTCCCAGTTTTTATCTGTTTGGAGTTGTAAAATCTTCCTGTATCTGCATTGGCATTTCTTTCCCAATTTGGGGAAATTTTTCTTCTATGATTTTGTTGAAAATGCCTAGTATGCCTTTGTTGTGAAATTCTTCTCCTTCTACTATACCTTGGATTCTTGTGTTTGATCTTTGATCTTTTCATAGTGTCCTGAATTTCTTGAAATCCCCTTCCATACCTTCCTGTTAGTTTGTCATTCTCTTTGTTGAACTGTATTAGATCTGCCACTCATTCTTCTAGTTTAGATATTCTGTTCTCTCCTTCATCCATTCTACTGTTGAGACCTTCCACAGAGGTTTCTTGTTTTACTTACTGTGTTTTTCAGTGGTAATATTTCTGCCTGGCTTTTCTATTTCCTTACTCATGTCTTGCAATGACCTCCTTATTTCATCAAGCTGGCTTCTAGTGTTCTCTTTCAGGAGTTTCTTTTCCTCTTTCATTCCTTTGATTTCTTCTCTGATTTCCTTAAGTAAACATAACATCATTTATCTTTTTTTTTTGAAATCTTTGTCAGGAATTTCATCTAAAACACTCCTATTGGGTATTATTTATGATGGATTTATACTTTTTGCTGGGATTGTATTGTCTTGATTCTTTCTGTTTCTTGTATTATATAATGTTGCAAGTTTTGCTTTCTGAGTTGATTTGATTCTTGGGTTTTGTAATTACAGTGCTCTTAGACATGGAAATCTGACATAATATACCTTCAGGGTAGGAGTTTATGGTGCCAAGTGTAGCACTTGTACTCTGATCCAGCACCAGAAGTAATCCTAAATGTTGAGTTTTGCCTGCTATTCAATATTCTAGTGGACTGGGTGGAACAACTTACTGACAAATTCAAAAATTCAACTCAGTAATATACATATTGAGTAAAAGCCAGTACAGAGTATGTAAGTGTGGGGATTAAAACAAACAGATAACTGTAAGGTTATCCAAAGTATAAGGTTAAGCCAAAATCCTTAAGGGTGTGTCTTGCTTTACACTCTTAATCCTGTTAGTAGGGAGGTTGATTTTTCAGTTCTGAAATGGGTTCCAGTTCACCCTGGGTCTGAATCAGACCCTGCCCCAAATATTGATGGAAGAAAAAGAAAAAGGCCCTATGAATCTGAAAGCATCAAAGGCAGCAATAGCCCACCTCCAATAGCCCAAAATACAGCTTTATTAAGGATGGTAAAGCCAACTAAGAATACGTAACCTGTAACCTGTCCTAACATGGGAAGAGAGATTAACACTTCCAGTGCAGGCCTACATACCTGCCTCTTTTGTAGTTAGCCTTGTTACCTTTAGGAGTGTCTTACAGTCTCACCAATGCTGAGTGTCCACCTTGATCCCTTCTTATGCTGTGGATCTGTTGTTCTGATCAGCTGTGCTGGATGCCCTGCCACTGGGGGCTGAATGAGTTCTCCAGATGTTCACAGTTCTCATGACTGGGAATGGGAGAGTGCAGGAAGACTGGGGTTGTAGTGGAACTGCTCAGCTGTTTGCGTCTGTATCCCCTTCATCAGCTCCTCAGCTGGTCTCTGCTCCTTCCCTTTCAGGTGTCTTGACTTTGCAAGGAGGCTGATGTGGTTGAAAAATCCCCTCTTTTGGTCTCTGGTGCTGCAGCTTGGTGCCAGGCCAGGGGTATGTACAGATCCAAGCTGATTGGGGCTGCAAGTGCCTGGGTGGGACTCTTGGTAGTTTTCTCCTATCTAGTATATCTTGGTCTCTCCTGATTCTCTGTTGTGGCTAATAATAACCTATACACCTTCACTTTTTGGAAGAAGAGTGGATTTTGCTTAAATCCCTCCTTAGGTTTGTTTGGCATGACTCCTATGTCACCATCTTAACTGATAGTCTAGTTTACTTTTATGACTGTTCCACCCCTAAACTGCCCCACAATATGAGAGTGAGGTTTTGAGATCTCTGCCTATGGTGTCAGACCTCGTGAACTATTATGCTTTTTAGTGTCTTTTTTTTTTTCATGAATCTAGGAGCCCTAATATTTGTTGTATAAATATTTGTAATTTTATCCTTTTGATGGATTGTTCCCTTTATTAATACATAGGTCCTATTTTTCTAATTAGTATTGGTTTGAAGTATTCTTTGTCTTATATAAGGATAGCCACTCCTGCTTATTTATAGCTTCTTTTTGCTTGGTAGTTAGATTGCTCAGCTTTTGTAGGTCTTTGCTGACTAGATGTGTAGAGGCAACAGATAGTTGGATATTGTTTTTAATCTAGTCATTTCTTCTGTGTCTTCTTATTGCAGAGTTGAAGTCATCTACATTTAGGATTATTATGGAGAGAGGCTTTCTATTCCCTAATATTTTGTTGGATGGTGTAAGTTGGCTATATTATTGCTGTGTTAGTGACTATTTTTATTTTCCTTCAACAGCTTACAGATTTATTGTGTTAGGCATAATTTATTTTTTGTCATTTCTTCTTTCTTTTTTTTTTTTGAGGTGGAGCCTATTGTGTGTTGTAACAAATGGGGCTGTCTTTTTATTCTTCCTTTTTATTCTATTCAGAATTTTCTATCAGGATGGTTTGTTGAGATGAATTGCCTTCGTTTGTGATTGCCTTGAAATATCCTTACTTCTTCATTAAATTTGAAAGATAATTTTGCTTGATGAAACATTCTTGGTTGAGAATTAGTCACATTCAAACTCTGAGTATGTCTTTCCATTTTTTTCTGGTGTTTAGGGTTACTTATGAAAGGTCTATAGTTATTCTGATATACCTGCCTGTGTATGTGAATGGGATTTTTTTTTTTTTTACAGCCTCTAGTATTTTTTCTTTAGTTTGTATTTTTGACGTTGTTACTATTCAGTTTCATGCAGAGGTATGTCTCTGGCTGTGTCTGTCTGAAGTCTTATACCTCTTTTTTTTGAATCTACATTCTCTTTTTCTGCTTTCATCTACTTTCTCTAGGATTTTTAGACATCTTCTTATGATTTCATTAAACAGTAGGCTGTTCCCTTTTGTATTTATCTCACCTCCTTCTTCTACCTCTTGTATTCAAATTTTAGCCTCTTGAATTAACCACAGAATTCTTGGATACTGGTCTTACTGCTTGATTTAATACTGGTATTGTAGTTTAATTTTCTTTTTATGTATCTTTATGTGTTATCGTCTCCACTTTGTCTCCAACTCTGAAATTCCTTCTTCTGCATGCTCTTGTCTTTGGGTACTGCATTCAGATGTGGTTTTTATTTGATTGTTCATTGCTTGCATTGAAGTAATTTATTTGATTATTTTTCAGCATTTCAATTCCCTTCCTGAAGTTTTTTTCCACATTTATGACTTTTTCCTTTAATTTACCTAGTGTTGAACTCTGCATGTTTGTTGTTGTTTCTGAGTTATCTCAGCTGTATGTAAACCTTTCATGTCACCATTCTGATCCCTTTGGTTTATATCTATCAATAGTGTTCTGGTTGAAGAGGATGTAGAATATAGATATTTTAGGAACTAAAGGCAATTGTATTATATTGGCAAAGTGAGGAAGGGGTGTAAGGAGGGAGGTTTGGATCAGAAGATATATATATGTGTCGAAGTTATGCAAAGAAAGATGGAGACTGTTGTGTTTATGGAAAAGCAGTAATGTGGAATTCTGTGAGTGTAGAAGTGTGAGGGATAGTCTTAAAAGACTATGTTGGTGGACTAGGGGTTTTAGGTGTAATAGCTTAACACTTAATGTATACACTTTTAGGTATTGAAACCAATATTCAATTATGTTGATTAGACTGTTGGAGCAGTGAGATGATCCATTTTCAAGAACACGATTAATGGTGGTAATGAACATAGAAGTTGTAACAGTAAACAGCAAACCCAGAAAGAAAGTGAGAAAGAAGAAAGAGGAAAAAAGAAAAAAAGAAAAAGAAAAGAAATACCTCGGTTCATGACTCTGAAGTTAAAAGCACCTGCTTGTGAAACCTGCCTGTCCCAAATGAATTCCCCAGTACCCACATAAAGCTCCACAAAGTGGAGCATGCATCAGGATTTCATTTACATGGGCAAGAGGCTCTAATGCACCCATTCTCTCTCTGTGTCTCTCTAATAAATAAACGCAAATTGTTTTTATAAAAAACAAGAACCAAGTCTTTCAACAATAACAACCACAACCACCACCACAGGGGAAATGGGTGAGGTCCCGGTAACATGTGTGTGTTAATGTCCTTTCTTCTTCCTCTTGGATAATAGTTTGTAATGGTAGCATCTCAGATAAGCCAGATCAAGCCTGTGACTGGTTCTTTTAGGTGAGAGAATTCTGTAGTGAATTTCTTATCAGTTCTGTAGCCTGAGTTGCACTGTCCTCTGGACTGATACCTCCTGGTACCCTTGGGGTATGAGACTAAAGCTCCCCAAGACAAGGCTTTGTATGCAGTACAAGATGAGAAAGTCTTGTCTACATGAGAACCTTACTGTTTGGTGGGGCCATTGTGCTCCCCTGCAGGTAGTGTGCTCTGCACAGTGGGGGTGATCTCTCTGGCTGCAGGGAAATATCCTGGTTTTAAATACCCAAACCATGGGTCTGACGTTTGCCCAAGGTCTTCTGGCCCTTTCAGGTTCAGATTTGTCTTTCAAGAGCCTGGGGCACCTGAGTCCCCAGCAGGTTCCTTTGTGGTGAAGACTGAGGATCTCTCCCATGACTGCATGTCACAGACTCCAATGTCTGTGTTCTGATTCCCATTGTTTTCGGTATCTCTTCTTCATGGCCTTATGAGGTTCTTCTTTAGTTTCTCTTTTAGGGGAAAGGTCTTTTAGGTGATATTTTGATTGCCTCCTTCACTGGCATCCTCTGAGGCTGTTTCTAATTTGCCATCTTACCTGGAAGAAGTTTCCCATTGCTTGATTTAATATTTTTGTTGTACTTGTAGTTTCCATCTGCTCTGCCTTAAACTTATGCCAAAGGCATGTGTTTTAGTATGTAGTAAGATATGATATGTGAAAAGATTACACCCTTGTTCTCAGAGACTTTTAAGTCCTTTCTGTCTCCCACTCCCTAAAACCACTCCTCAAGATAAATTTTGAGTAGTGTTTTTTTTCTTTGAAAACATAGGAAATTAGAAAACATGACCTTCATCTCTAGTTACCTATATTTGAAGGAAGACAGCCACCCATTCAAACATAATTTTAACAACTTTAGACACAGAAATAGTGCCTTTACTCTTACAGACCTCTATTTTAACAAAAATTTTCTTCACTGGTGTTTTTGACATCATTGAATAATATGGAACTTGGTGAAAGAAATACTTTAAATAAATTAATTTCAGAATTGTACAATGAAGGTATTAGTATTGACAATATTGAAAGTCAAGTTTATAAAGCCTTAGAATTTGTGTAGTAAACATTTTCAGTGCTTTTCATTATCAAAAGGAAAGATTATAATATCAAAGAAGTAGGTGTTTTATTTATGATGATAGATATTACAGTAAAGGCCATAGGCTGGTTTTCTAACTGTTCACAAAAAGTTAAGTTACTTCAATTGTAAGTTCATAAAATGTGAGTTCTTAAAAGCTTTATTTTTGTAATTCCATCATAGTACCCAGAGCCATAGCTGCACTAGCATTTCTTGAATATTGACAGTGGACAAAAGCAGTCATATCAGAAGAATCACTATTATATTTCTTCTAGTTTCAAAGAAAGACTTTGAATGCTATATTTATATTATAATACATATTGTATTATTATATTATTTTAAATACAAATTATAACATATGCATTTGGGCTACCTTAAGTAATACATTTAATTTGATTTATTTTTATAATCAGTGCTCTTGTTTTGGTTTTCATCACAAAATTAATTGTATATAATAAATCTAATTATTTCAATACAAACATTTTCATTGAGAAATCACATGTAGACTGTAGCATCTATAATCATGGGTTTGACTTTGGATGGAGTCATGCGTTAATATGAGTATGAAGAGGAGACACAATTCAGGTATGTAAGGTCCACAGTGTGAAGATGTGGAAGAGAAGTCTGGATAATAATTGTGAGATAATGAAGTCTTTGCTTTCTGCTCAACCCCTGTGGCTGTAAAAGGAGGTTACAAGGTGACTATTGCTACATAAATGTAAAGAGAACTCATGTTGATTACTCCTTACTCCTCCACTTTTCCACTCTCCACCAAGGTGTAATTTGACCTCAGCAATGTGCAATTTATGTTCCAATTAAAGAGGAATCTTCCTGGTGCTGGAAATGGCATGAGATGTTGAAAATCTTTATAGCCCCATTTGTCTATCATATGTTGGTATTGCCTTTTTATGATCTGGTGATGTGCAAGTTTAGTAGCATATTCTTTTAAAATGTCTGTAGGCTTCTTATGACTGAACTATTTCTTCTGGAAGACTGACCTGTCACCTGTTCAGTAGCCATTAGCTTTATTACTTAATGATTAATTCCCTGTTAAAATGACAGATATTTTCCTTTTTTCTTTTCTATCACACTGTGGAGAACCTTTCATTATGTGTCAATAAGAATAAATGGGAGGGTAACTTCCTCTCATCAGTTCCTCAAAAAGCATTTTCTTGACATCACCCTAATATGGCCCTTTTCTGGGCATACAAAATGGGTAACAATGTGAGGTCATCAGAGAGTTCTACATTCTTACAGCCGAAACATAGAAAATCTTGGGGTGTTGAGTAACGCAAATTATCACCTTTGTTGTGGTAAAAACATGCTCAATTATGTCTTGTCAAGTTTGAAAAGCTTTTGTCATATTACTTTTCTGAACAATCCCTTCAAAACATTATTATTCTTTCTAACTATTTTCCTTTACTAAATCTCCAAACAAATGTTACACTTTATTAATACTTAATTCAATGTACATCAAGAATAAATATAGATGATTTGCCTAACACATTAATATATGTTCTCAGTGTTTAGAATTTTCCATAAACCAGAAAAAAAATGAACCCTTTATAGTCTTTTTCTTTTAAATGTTCATTTTGTGGGGAAGAACCATGTCCAATCATCTTCAAATTATATTTAATTACCTTATCTAATTATAATTAATTTAAATTACATAAATAAATATAGCAACACACAACAAATATTTCCCAACCAAAATAATTGTACCTAGGTTAAAAAATCTTAAATTTCTAACATGCATGCATGTATATAAATGTACTATATTGTTACTTAGAGGGGAAAAGGCCTTTTAATAGCTGTGGTTTTGCTTTTCAGTAAGTCATTAACTATGTAAAGAAAAGTAATTCTAGGAGTGTGACAACACAAGGGTGGAATTTCCAATCATTCCAGAGTTGAGTAGGAAAGCATGGTCCGGATCAGGTTCAGAGCTCTGACAAGCACTGTGTCAAGCAGAAAAGTATATCAGTTACCAAGGCATATCATGTACAATGTGGCTTCCCATGACTCCTGTCAACTTAGAGTATAGCTCAAAGACAGTTAACATCATTTAAGATTGTAATGACCTTCAAAAGGCTTATTTCTGAGAGCAGAGGTTAGATGGCAGTATAAGTTGCTTGCATTGTACAAGTATCATAGTATTTCATTCTATTAAACTCCACTTGTGGAGTCCATGTTGTATATATGTGTATGAATATATATGTATATATATATATATATATATATATATATATATATATGTATATATATATATATATATTGTAAGTATATATTTGAAAAAATATATATTTGAATATTTGGAAAATAAGAGATGTCTGTTAAAATGTCTAAATTTTTAGTTCTGAATTATTATCTTACATAATATTAATAAAGAAATATAAACATGATGTCTATTAAATTGACAACTTCAATATGGTGGGGACATTATGAATAACTTAATATAACCATAATACTCTATGTTGATACCTGTCTCACAAATTGAAGCAAATTTGTGTTCACTAGTATAATAAGAACTAATGTAGAAGATCTTTGATGCAAGAAGACAGGACAATAATTTATAGAGAACTTCACAAACTAGATGATATTCACAGGCTTTGAAAAGGCTAATAAGGAGTAAGGACATCCTAAATCAAAGCTACAGTTATTTTAAACATCAACTAGAGTCTCAAATGAAGATAATAGAAGCAGAACATATGCATTGTTTTACTTGTGGCAAAGAAATACAAATGTTTGATAGAGGTTATTATTATGCAATATAAATAGTAGACAAGTAAGCATTCCTAAGGAGAAATTAATTATAAGAATTTAGACATGAAGATTTAGCATAGAGCATTGCAAAGAGAAGTAAACTGATGTCAATTTCTGGAAATTGCAAGGACACCAAAAGAGGACAGATGGAGAATCTTAATGTTGCCTAATTACAATTTCATGGGTAGGATCTAAGGATAACCAAGAAAAAGAAATTCTCAGATACATGCTTATGATTTTAATATATATTTTAAGAACTCAAGAACAGGATTTAACTTTATGTTGAAAAACTTATTAATAATGAGCATGACTTTTAAAAATCACATTTAGACAAACCATCACTAATGAAAACCCTGAAACTTGTATATAGACCTAGACAGCCTCCTCTATATAATCTATGTCCCCTGTCATTTTCTATGAAAACATTAATAATTCATATATATATATATATATATATATATATATATATATATATATATTCTGGCCCTTTACTTTCACATCATGAAATCATTTCAACTTTTTATTGTATTTAAAATACCCCTTTAGTCTTCTTCGGAAAGAGTGGTTGTCCTTCATAGTAACCTCCACTCCTCTTAAGTATTTTGTTATATTATTAACTTATACAAAAATTGTCCTCATGTTAACCACCAACATGATTTTTATCATATTAGTTTGTTCATCATAAACCCTCAGTATTTTTTTACATTAAGGAGTAACAAATGAACCCAAATTAAGGTCTTCAATTATTTTTTGGCAAAGAAATGTGCCTGTATTTACATATCTGCTTATTGGAAGGCTTAACATACTGTTGATTATCATTAGTTGTGGTAAAGTTTGCTTATTTACAAAACACGCAAAAGATACTTGTATTCGTGGAATTAAAATAAATAAGGATTGATAAGCAAAATTTTCTTTATTCTTTGTAATTTAAATATAGGAAAGAACATTTGGTTATTAGCATGAATAGTTTTTTTATGAAATACCACAATATAAAAATACATAAATTCAAATGAATTATGTTTATACAATCTTTTCTTATAGTACAGGTTCATAGAGGTTAAACAAAACTGTTACTAGTTTCTTTCTAATAACTATGTGGATAAAGTGTGAAAAGCACTGTCTTGAATTGTTCTGGGCTAACCTTAAGGCCTGGGTAGGCTTTTGCTAACTTTCTAGTTGCTCTGTGCATTCATTCCAAAGTGTGACCCACTGTTGTGTTCATTCTGTTCAATTGGTGACCTGTCTCATTCCTCTATTGTCAATGTGAATCAGCTGTGAATTAGTTCATGTATGCACTTTCCTATCTTTAAACTAGTGACTATTTCCTAAAAGCAATTTGAAAGAAATAGGAAAGTAGAAAATTATAGAAGTCAAGCATATGATGGTGAATGTTCTCTCTGGAAGGGTTGGATGAGATGCAGGATGCTGAAAATTGAATAGTATATATACTAAGATGGTTAACAAAGTACACTTGGAAAACTTGCTTCTAAGCAAATAATACAAAGACAATATTTAACGGACAAATTATATGGTAACAACAAATTGACTTAAGAGGAATTTCTGATATGTAGTCTTTAGGAAGATATAAAAAAAGAGCTGCATAGAAAGGGTAAAGTGAGAAAAAAATACCTAAATTTTGACTTTTAAAGACAAGGGAAATATAAAGTCTACCATTTTTCAGGTCAGTGCTGGTGAACTTGAGAACGCTATTGTAGAATCAGGCTGAGCCATTTTATTGTAATTAAATCATACCTCCATTATACTGGCAGATTTAAGGTTTTCAGGAAATATCTGAAAAATAACGTAAATAAGAGAAGATATGGTAAATATTATGTTTAACAGAAAACTTAATATATGATCTCTTGCTTTTCTTGAAATCCAAGAAACCTGATAACATTGCAGTTATCTTATCCCTACACAGTGGCTGTGTGTTAAAGGAAGTGCTCACGCTGTCCATTCTACCTGAAAAATAATTGCAGCTGCAGTGAGCAGTTTTCACTGTCAACTAGCTTGAAACTTTTGGAAATGCTCGACAAGCATCCTACCAAGTGGGTTACATTCCCAGCCTATGGATAAATTTATGAAAACTCTTGTGTGTGTGTGTGTGTGTGTGTGTGTGTGTGTATGTGGTGTCCTGGGGCTTCTTGCCACTGCAAATAAATGTTAGATACTGTGGTGGTTTGATTCAGGTGTCCCCCATAAACTTAGGTGTCCTGAATGCTAGGTTCCCAGCTGATGGATATTTGGGAATTAATGACCCCTGGAGGGATTGTATTGTTGGGGGTGGGCTTATGGGTGTTTTAGCCAGTTTCCCCTTGCCAGTGTTTGGCACACTCTCCTGTTACTATTGTCCACCTTATGTTGCCCAGGGGTGATGTCCACCTTATTCTCATGCCATCGTTTTCCCCTGCCATCATGGAGCTTCCCTTCTAGCCTGTAAGCCAAAATAAATCTCTTTTTCCCAGACCTGCTCTTGGTTGGGTGATTTCTACCAGCAATGTGAACTAGACTGCAACAGTAAAGTAGTACCAAGGAGTGGGGTTGCTGCTAGACACCTGACTTTGTGGCTTTGGCCTTTTGGAGCTGATTTTCAAGAGGAATGTGGAAGGATTTGAAACCTTAGCCTAAGACATGCCTTGCAGTGCTGTAAGTACAGCTTGATGGACTATTCTGGTGTGAGCTGCAAGACCTGAATGCACTAAGAACTGTGGACTGTGGGGTTTGGCTTATGAGGGTGAGAAAGAGCTTTGCTTGGACTGAGCTAGCAGTTTATGGGAGAAGCTTAGTCTTATGCCCATGTCCTGAGAAATTGTGCAGGGTTGCTTTGTGTAGAAATGAACTGGTGTGAGCAGAGGGATATGGCACAGAAAGAAAAATCTTTGGGTGAACTGTTGCCCGTTCAGCTGCAACTGAAAGATTACAATGTTTGAGACTGGTAAATGAAATATTTATTTTCTAGTAATTTTCATTTGGAAAAATAAAGTTATTATCCTATTTGGATGAAAATTTTATTGAAAATGTTAGCAGTGACATACTTAAATTATTTCTATCTACAAAAATTTCAATCTACATTACTTTCAGGAAGTGAGAAGTATGCCTTTATAGAAACAGTTTGATCTGAGGAAATATGTTTCCAAATTTACTTTTAAAAACCACATCTAGATATTATTTTTTACTTAAGTGGCTAAATGAATGGCAGCATATTTCTAATTAAGCATCAACAGGGATAAAACATACACCTATGTGAATTAGTGTCCTTCTGAGAACTAAGAGAACATTCAACTTCTATTTCTTTGTTGAAAAAATATGTGCCCTCTAGATTGTCTAAGGAAAAAAAATGAAATAAAACAAAATACACATGAAATTTAAAAGTTTCTGCACAGCAAAGAAAATCAACAAAGAAAACAATTTATATTTTATTTATTTGAGAGAGAAAGAGAGAGAGGCCAAATAGAGAGGAGGGTGGAGAACGGTCATGCTAGGGCCTCTAGCCACTGGAAACAAACTCCAGAAGCATGCATAACTTATTCATCTGACTTAAGTGGGTACTGGAGAATCCAACTGGGGTCCATGCTTTGAACAGGAAGTGCCTTTACCACTAAACTATCTCTCCTGTCTGCAAAACAGTTTGTAGAATTGAGAAAATCCATGTTACCTATCTGTACTTTAGACAGGGGTTCAACATCCAAAATGTAAAAAGAACTGCAAAAGTTAAATATCAGAAAAGTCCCAGCCAATCACTTAATGGGCTGATAATATGAACAGAGAGTTCACAAAAGATGAAATACAAATGGCTAATAAGTATATTTAAAAGTGTTCAACATATCTATCCATCAGGAAAATACAAATTAAAACCACTTTGAAATCTTACCTCAGTCAAAATGGTTATCATAAAAAAAAAAAAAACTGACAAATGCTATCCAGGATGTGGAGAAAGAATTTTTATATACTACTGGTGGGGATGCAAATTAGGACAGCCATGATAGAAATCATTATGGAGCTATATTAAAAACTTAGAAGCCGGGCGTGGTAGCACACGCCTTTAATCCCAACACTGGGGAGGCAGAGGTAGGAGGATTGCAGCGAGGTCAAGGCCACCCTGAGACTCCGTAGTGAATTCCAGGTCAGCCTGGGCTAGAGTGAGACCCTACCTCGAAAAACCAAAAAAAAAAAAAAAAAAAACACAACTTAGAAATACAATTTTCATATAATCCGCCATACTACTCCTAGTACTACACTAAGGACACTGATGTGGGAGATGGAGTCCAAGGAGGGATTAGATGTCCATAAAGATTAAAGAGACCTCAGGCCCATGGATTTTAACTTTAGGTCTTTGTCCTAGTTATTAAAAAATTGAAAATGTAGATTCAGAGAAGGGTGATGAAATTTATTTTAGGGAGAGTTAGGGTCAACAGGGAAGGTAAAGAGGAATTCCCAAGTAAAAGAAGTTCTCTCCCTTTCCTGTCTGGGAAGGAAAAAGGGCAACAGAGAAAATTTCCCTCATATTTCCAGGGCAGAAGCCTCTAGGGAAGGTGCACTTAGGCATGCATGCATTCGGCATTCACACATGCACGCAAGCAGCAAAGCAGAGCAGGAAAGCCCAGGCCAAAAGATCCCCCTTGCATAGGGAAAAGGAAGTAAGGGCTCAGAGCCTGATGAGAGCTCATACAGTAAGGAAAGCACCCAAAGAAGGGAAGTTTCTAGACAAAGAAAAAAAAAAAAAGATTGAAAAAAGAAGAAAGAAAAGGAGACAAAAGAGAGGAAACTTAGAGGACCCTCTTTTATACAGAGTTAGCCCAGGTCTTAACAAAGGAGCAGCAAAGAACCAAGAGGCACAAAGAGGGCTAAGGGCCAAAAGAGAGATCAAGGGAGACTAAGAGTGGATCACACACATGGTTAGGCCAATTTATATTTGTCAAACATCCAATTAGGATAACCCTCATCATCAAACTTGGCTGTGTAAGGGAGAGACCTGATTGGTTGGTGGGTACAAAGGCTGACTCAGGAAGGCCAGCCCACATGTGTGCTGAGGAGAGACAGGAAGTTGCTACTGAGGAGTTTGCAGCCCTCTCAGATGAGACTGGATTACATGCTGGTTCTAGTCTTCCAGAGCAGGCAAGGTGGCCTCCACTTTTCCTTGGACCAGGCCATATCTAACTACCTATGAGAAAAAAATAAAAAAAATAAAAAGAGCATATCTTGTTCTTAACTTGTATCAATTTCACTGTCCACTTGCACATCCATGTTTATTGTTTCTCTATATACAATAGCTAAGAAATGGAATCAGCTAACTCAGCAATAGAAAAATTAAATTTTCAGGTAAATGAATAGATCTGTGTAGAGTTCAATTAAGCAAAATAACCCAAACTTAGAAAGCCCAAAACTGGTCTCAAATATGCAGAACCTAGTTCATGAAACCTATATTTATCTGTATAAAGGTATATATATATATGATCAGGGAGAGGGATGAAAGAGAGGAAGAGGTGGGAGGAGGGGAGAAGGATTTGTCAAAATTTCAGATGTTAAGAATAAGCCATATGGAAAAATTACTTATTTACTAGATAAATATAGAGGGATGCATGATAGAAAGGTAGGTAGATAGATAGTGAGTTTGGGTAGAAGTATCCTGTGGAGGTGAATGTTGTTGCACAGAAGACATAGTTTGTTACTGGGAAAATTTCAGTCCCAGAGATTCAAAACATTCCAGTGAGTTGTTGGCCAGTGATGTGCCTGATGCACCCAAAACATTATACACCATTGTCAAGGTATCAGAACTAGATGGTAAAACCTTTTTGGTGATGACACCACATACCTGGCCTTTAGGTTACTGATAAGTCAACCTGGAGCTGAGCTGAAAGCCTCCCCACTGTTGACTAATGGCCATGATGTTGGAAACAGCTAAACTGCCTGTTGGGGGAAAAAAAAAAAAGCCATCAGAGTGTTAGTCAGCAGTGGATACTGCAAGGTCTATGGCTGGCCAGCCAGGAAAAATGTACTAACTGGTGCAACAGTATCATGTCTGTTATGGGGAAACCAACTGCTCTCTAACTGGCCTTGAGGCCCACTCCATGGGAAAAAATTCCTGCCTGGTACTGAAAACCTAATTAAAAGTCTATGACTGGGGAAATCATAAGCTCTAGCATTAAACTACTACTGTTTTCTGGCTAAATAGATGTATTATACCCACACACTGCCTTTTAAATACTTAAGGCTATGCCCATAGATTAATGCTACTATCACTTTTGATTAGAGAAGCTTCTCTTTTAAGATACAGGTGACTAATGGGTTGACATAAAACTCTGAATTGCTGAGAAAAAGTGACAGTGGAATGTCTTATATCATGAAGAAATCAAATTTATCTTTGCGCTGCAAGGATAGTTCAACCTATGTAAATCAGTGTTTAATTCAGCACATTAACAGAGTGACTAGCAAAATAATATAATCATGGCAATTGATGCAAAAATATGCCTCTGGCAAAAATTGATGCCTTTTAGTTATAGAGAATGAGGATGCAAGATTAAGCTGGTTGCTAATGGATGAATGAATAAAGAAAACTAAACATTTATATATGTGTGTGTGCATATCTAAATTATATAATGAAAATGGTACATTATTCATGCTTAGGATAAATTTTTGAGAACATGAATGAAGTACACCATGTTAAGTGAAATAAGCCAGACACAGAAAGACAAATATAGTCTCACATAAATGTGGAATTTCAAAATGGAAAAGTAGAAAACAGTTATCATAATATTTGGTGCATGAGTAGGTAAAAGGGTACAAAGTTATAGTAATAAGAGAAAAAAATTTCTGAAAACCTAAGGTACAGTGTGGTGACTACAGTAAGAATGTAGTTTATATTTGAACTTTCCAAAATAGTGAATTTTACATTTTCTACATAAATGTGTTAACTGGATAAGATAGAAATGTCTATCTTTATTTTTTAATTTTTTATTTTTTTTGGTTTTTCAAGGCAAGGTCTCACTCTAGCTCGGGCTGACCTGGAATTCACTATGTAGTCTCAGGGTGGCCTTGAACTCACAGTGATCCTCCTACCTCTGCTTCCCAAGTGCTGGGATTAAAAGCATGGTCCATCACGCCCGGCTAGAAATGTCTATCTTTATTGATTATAATAAACTTCTCATCATGTATACATATATCCAAATGTGAAGATAAGAATATTGAATGGACACAAACTTTATTTTTCTGTAATACTTTACTGAGGTGAAATGAAGGAAGTGAGCTATAAAGGGAGAAGAGAATAAGGAGGTTGGGGATAAAAAGGACAGCAGGAGAGAGAAAGAAGAAAGAATGAAGAACTTACATGAAATCCCTTATGTTAACACCTCAGGATTAAAAACCTTTATTGGAGATCATGTTACAGAGGTAAAGTTGGAAATAGCTCTTCTGAGTTTCATCCTAATGACTACTCATAGAAACATAATGATGGTGAATTTAGCATTAATACATGTAGTGCTATCAGCCTTGGCTACATTATTGACCTTCAGAAACTACTGAGCAAAGACCAGTGGAGCTTCCAACATTACCATGCATGCCATTTGCTTACACTATATCTTTCCCCTTTGTTTCTTCTTTTATTATTCTTATCTAATTTAGATTTACAAAGTTTTTTGATAGGAATATTGATTTTATTTTAGTATTTTACTGTCAACGGAAACTATATGGATGGCAGTTACAACTCTGAGAGATTGTAACACTGCATTGAATTTGCTGTGTGGTCTTGAGAAATTCAGTTAACCCCTTAGTGTTCTCTATCTTTCTGCTTCCTCTTTCTGTCTTATTTTGTAAATAAGACCTGAAAACTATATGACATCTAGAGGCTTTTCTAACATTTATTTTACCTACTTCTTCTTTTAAAGAAATATTTTCAATATAGATGTCCTAACATGTAAGACTTTAAAATTTAATCATCTATAAATAAGTATAATGATGTGTCACCTAACAATTATATTTCTATACTGGAATTCTGAAGTCTTAGAAGTTCCTAGTGATTTCAAAGATGGACTTTGCTAGTTAACCTGTACAAGTGTAACTCAACTGTCTTTATTTAATATCTAAATAGTATAATTAACTAAGCTAACAATTCAGTAATCACAGTATGGCTGAGGAGCACTCCACTTTAGTCATGGGCACATGTTCTAGTAATATTAGGAAAATCCTGTCATCTCTTGTCACAAGGAATGTCTTGTTCTCAGCTATCTGTATCCAAGCAGCCTGGAGCAGGATTCAGAAAAACACTAAAACCTTTCCTTTCCTTTCACCCTATATATTTTACTCAATATCTTGAACTTGACAAGTCTCAGAAATTAATCTTTTTTTTGGCAGGAAGACATACGAGGGACAATGCACATGAGTGCTGTCATTTGCTGAAGGATGATGCTTGAAGTTGCATGATTCGGTAGGTAAGAACTTGTCACATTCTAGGTTGTGTTTCATTCTGCTTATAACTAGAAGATCTCTTCACACATATGGCTTTCCTTTCTTCAATCCCAAATCATTTCACATCATAAAGTTAATATTTTAAAGGTTCATTCAGGAATAGCTCCTAAGGGTAGCTTATATTTACATCAATGTTCTCAAAAAGGCATAAACTTGAGCATGGCATAAGTCACTAGATGTATTTTGATAAGTTTTAGATCAATGCCATTTACTAGAAACTGCTCAGAAGTTACCCATTAGGGTCATGCAACAAAATTTATAATATAAATGGTAGTTGTACTTGTTGGGGGAAAGGAATTGGTCAGAGAAGGGAATAGAGGAGTTAGAGAAAATATAGAGGGAGGTGAGGCAACTATGATCAATATATATTTTGTTCATATTACAACATTTTCAATAAAAATAGAAGAGGGACTAGCTGGAAAGAAGGGCCTCAAAGGTGGGAGCATATGAAGGGGGAAATGCAGGGTGGTAGGAGGGGATAGTGACTATGATATATGTATGGATGGATGTTGTCAATAAAAATGTTAAAAAAGTAAAATTTCAAATCTGATACAAATAAATGCATTAGAATGAAAATAAAAGAGGAGTTATAGCCAGTGTTTTGCATTAGCTTAGTGTTAAATATAAATCACAACTTTAATATATAAAATATGATCTTTATGAAACCAGCATACTTTTATTATTTTTAATGGAAAAATTCTCAAGATCATTTGAAAAACAGAATTTTTGTAGAGACAATGCTTGCACATGGTTAACCACTAAGAAAAACAGTTGAAGACAAATGGGATTTTACTTTTGAGTTACTAACTTCCATAGAAACAGAACTGATTCTCCTATCTCTGCTTCCCAAGTGCTGGGATTAAAGGCATGAGCCATCACACCTGGCTAAGCAATTATATGCATGCATATATATGTTGGTTTTTCTGCGGTATGGTCTCACTCTAGCCCAGGCTGACCTGGAATACACTATGTAGTCTCAGGGTGGCCTCGAACACATGAACACATGGAGATCCTCCTACCTCTGCCTCCTGCGTGCAGGGATTAAAGGCGTGTGCCACCATGCCTGGCAGCAATGATATTTTTAAGTAATAATTTGTAATCTAATGCATAAGCACAATGGATGTATATGAATTTCTATTTTGTTTGATGGTAATATGAATTTTATAAAAAAGAAATGAGGAAATCATTTTTAGATTATCTGCATATTATTGTTAACTTTTTCATTCACATTTTCTGTACTCTTCTAAATTTTATTTTTATTTTTATTTATTTATTTGAGAGACAAAGACAGGCAGAGGGAGGGAGAGAGAGAATGGAAGCGCCAGGGTCTCCAGCCACTGCAAAGGAACTCCAGACACATGCGCCCCCTTGTGTATATGGCTTATGTGGGTACTGGATAGTGCAACTCGATCCTTTGCCTTTGCAGGCAAATGCCTTAACCACTAATCCGTCTCTCCAGCCTTCTGTACTCTTCTAATTCAGTTTCATACTAATATGTTCTCAATTCCTAAATCTTTAATCAGCAATCACATACAATCATGGCTTGTAGAGGGCAGATTATTAGATATGGGCAGGGCTAAACAGTCATCTAATATATCTTTCAATATTTTTGGTTAACTTTTCTCCACATTTTTTATTTTTGTTTGCTTCTGTATGGATTAAATATGCATTTATTCATGTTATAAGTACTCACTGAATTTGGGAAAATACAGAAGCATTAGGGACATTCTGGAAATATCCTTTCTCACTACCCCCCCCCCCCTTTATAGTACAACTGTTGGAATTTCTGGGCACATTTTGTTCTCTTAACTCTCTTCTTTTACCACCCCCTACCTTAGCTAACTAAGTCAAAAGAAGCAGGGATCAATTGGACAAACAATTCTAGGACAATATTTATCACAGATCAGTCTAGAGTCTGCTTTAACATGCAAGGTGGTTCCATAAATGACCAAACATCAAGGTTTCATCTCTCTTTCTCCTTCTTTTTTTTAAGAATTATTTTTTCAGTTTTTTATTTTTATTTATTTATTTGAGAGCAACAGACAGAGAAAGAGGGAGAGAGAGGGAGAGAGAATGGGCGTGCCAGGGCCTCCAGCCATTGCAAACAAACTCCAGATGCATGCACCCTCTTGTGGCATCTGGCTAAAGTGAGTCCTGGGGAATCAAGCCTCCATCTGTGGTCCCTAGGCTTCACAGGCAAGCACTTAGCCGCTAAACCACCTCTCCAGCCCTCCCTTGTTTTCACACATAACATTTCCATCACCTGTTAGTGAGTGGAAGTCATTCTAGAAAATTCTAACACAGTCACTACTCAGGTTGAGAGTCTCAAGACAACCCATCTTCTTGCTGACTTACTAGAAGGACTTGGGGGATTCTGAGGTGGTTTTACTTGAAAATATGGATTCATAGAGAACCTGTCTGCAAGGGAAAAGCTTGTTCACATCCAGAGGAATCCTTCACAAGTTCTCCCTGCACTCCTCAGAGGAATGCTCTGTGTCTCCGTTTCCCATCAGCAAGTTCTGCACTACGTGGACACATGAAGTTGACCTGAGACTCCGACTCAAAGACTTCTATTAGGAGCTGCCACACAGGTATCACAATCAAAATTCAAGCTCTGCAGAAAGAAAGCAAGGGTTTACCATAAATGACGTTATTGGAACAAAAATTCTGGGCTGCATATATGATTCCCACCCCCTGCTGATTGTGGGTGTTGCATTGTGGGGGTGGCCTTCAGTTTTGGGGGAGAAACAATGTCTCTGTGCATAAAGACCCAACTTACGGCTCTAACAATCTTTCAGCCCCCTCTTCTACAAAATTCCTTGAGCCATGTTGGGCTCATTTCAGGTCTATTTCAGTGGCAGGAGGTCTTGGGAGTCTCTGTGTCTCTGGATATCTGATTTGGTAGGAGTTGAGTATTCTCTGTGTTTTTCTCCTTCACCCTTGTGCTGATACCAGGTTAACCAAGAAAGCAGCTCTTACTCATTACACCACTAACTCTATGGCTTCAGTTCCTGAATTGACCCATACTTTCTATGCCTGAAAATCTGTGTCCCACAATCAAACTCTGCATTTTTAAAATATAATTTATTTATTTGAGAGAGAGAGAGAGAGAGGGAAGGAGAGAGCAAATGGGCATTCTAGGGCCTCCAGCCCCTGCAAATGAACTCCAGACACATGTGCTACCTTGTGGGTACCTGGTTAATCGAAAATTGGTCCTTTGGCTTTGCAGGCAAGTGCCTTAACCACTAAGCAATCCCTCCAGCCCCAATTGTGAACTTATAAAACTCTCATTTAAATTTCCAAACTCTAAGAGTCATTGGAAAACTTCTTGAAATTTTGGAGACATATAAATCTCAAAGCATTAAGTACAAATGTAAATGACTTTTAGAAGCCAGTTCAGTTGAGCAGAAAAGCTTCCTTACACTCTGTTCCTCAGCAGTGAATATTAATCCAGTACAAAGTAATTTGTTCACATACACATTAACGCAGAACCAATAATATAATGGCATGTGGCAAGCTTGAACTTAATGGTTCCACAGAAACTAACTTATTCAGTCAGGGCTACTGTGTGTTTTCATTGTACAATTAAATTTTGACATTTGTGCATATAATATGGAGAAAAATAAACCTGTCAGGCTTAGTGCAATAATTAATATAATTTGAGAATAACTGGGGTATTTTGAAATATGATGCATAAAATAATTCCCTTTATGATTTTTGAAATAGCCAAAAATATTTCTCCAAAAATATTTCTCAACAAAGATAAGAACTGGTAATTCCAACATCATATGTGCATCTCCTTTAAGCATCTCCTTTAAAGTTTGAAAATGATTAAGAATGGAGAACACACTTGGATATGGAGGCAGAAGGAGCAAGAATTCAAGGCCAGTCTGGGATACATGAGACCTTGACACAAAAAAGTTCAACATACTAACATTCTGGGCCTGATGGTACAGGTTTATAATCTGATCTACTAAGAAACATGAGGCAGGAGTATCATAAGTTCACGACCTGATTGGACTATCAAGAAGTAAAATGTCTGCCTGGGTAGTTCAGTTTAGCCTGTTTGACAAGCTCCAAGAGAAAGGGAGGTCATCTCTCAAAGGAAATCGGTGGTGATCCTGAGGATGACATCCAAGGTTGTCTATTGGCTTTCACAAGTGCACACGTGTGCGCACACGTGTGCGCACGCGCGCACACACACACACACATACACACACACACACACACACACATACTACGTTTAAAAATAATAGAGAATGCTTTCTATAGAGAAGTATAATGGTCCTTCTGTGAAAAGAAAAGGTCAGCTTTGAATCCCTGACTTAGCCAAACACATTTTCTGTCCTGTCTTTGTTCTTAATATTGGAGCTAGTGGAAAACCCATTATGGTCTTCTTCTCTCATCCTCTTCTTTGGTCCTCCAAGCTTCCTATGTTTTTTAGCCATTATATGTGCCAAAATTCATTTTATCAGCATCAGATATGGGTATTATAATGATTTTTCCTGGCTTTGGGCAATGGTTTAAAAATAAAACTACAATAATCATCCTTTTATTTATTCATTTCCAGATTCAACTGAAGCACCGAACTTTATTAACCTAGTTGGAAACATGGAAATATAATAAAACTGTCTTCGAATGTTCCCTTTTACTAATAATTTAGATGGAACTGAAATGCAAATCCAAATAGAATTGAAACTAGACAACACATACATTATACCCTAGTGATTTTCTCAGACTCTCAATAGCACAATATTCTTGGTAGAGTCACAAAGCTTCTCAAGTAATTACATTCATATCAATGGCAGAATATCACAGTAGTTTTGATGTTACACTCCTGGAAATGCAGTATTTCCTCCCAGTGGGAGGCACCTCACTACATCATCTGGTAGTGTTCAAAGAGGGTGAAAGAGTTTGTTCTTCTGCTTCAGTTCATGGTATTTCATTACCCTTATTCCCACAGAAGTACCCAGCTCCTGAGATGCGTCTGGTGAATTAACACTAGAATAGTGTTAGATATAGCTGCTTGCTAGATCATGCAAGGGCTTCAAGCTTGGAAGCATCACATCATAAGTAGATTTAGGAGAGATAGTGGTAGGTAACAGAATGATAGAAAGGTCATTGATACAAGAAATGTTGTGTTTTTCAGTGAGAGTTAATTTCAAGTGTGAACCTGAATAGTTGAATGGCCACCTAGACACCTGGGACATGTTCTTTCCTAGCACATCTGTGAGGGGTTTCCATGAAAGCTTGGCATAACAGTTGGTGGTCTAAGATGGGGAACGGTTGTTCTGAGTGTAGATGGACACTATGTGAGCAGCAGAACACTGGATAGATAAAAAGCAGAGAAAAAACAAATTCTTACTTTCTCTCCTTGGACTGGAACATTTTGCTCATGCCCTTGGCAAGAAGGTCATGGTCTTTAGCTTTGGGACTCTGAGAGAATCAGCACTGGAAGGGATCCATCCTCAGAATCCTCATGTTTTCAACCTCTGGAGCAATGTTGTATCATCAGTTTCCCAGGTCTGAAGGTTATGTTACTTAAACTGAGTCAGACTACTACTACCCCTGTTCTCTAGTTTACAGGTACCTTTTCCTGAGAACTTTTCCTTTTTTAATATCATCAGCTACCAAAGAAGTATGTTATGAATATGGCTTATTCACAGCTTTGTTAATTTTGATAAGTGATCCTCCCATCCCTGCCTCTCCTTTCTTCCCTAAACTTCTGTTTATAATGAAGAGTTTCAAAGAGCCTCATTAGCACATTAAGTAGCATGTCATTCTCATAAAAGGGAAAGTTTGAATTGCATTTGTGACCAAAGGGCCTAAAGCAGAAGGTATAATGGTGGAGAATGCAGAAGAATGAATGGTTCTAGGCTCCAGGGACCTTACATTTTTCATTCTTATTAAGAAATTTTCTGTAAGATTTTTTTCACTATTGAGCATTTTTTTCCCAAGGAGAAGACAAAAATTCATTTGTTCTGCTTCATTATGTTTAGATATTAGAGATGTCCTCAAGACAGCTCAAGGATACTTGCTTTTTGTTATTTCTAATGCACACTTTTGTCAAAAGTTTAGGGAATTTTTGTTTTGTTTTAGTAAGTTTTGGAACATAAACCCAGATAAATATAATCACTATGCTCTTAAGATACTTTAATAGATGCCTTATATTGTTACTTTTTTAAAGACATGAACTATTTCAAATAGGGCTTGGTGAAATTTTGAGTATGTTTCTGTAGATCATACACATTTCCACATATATAGTAGCATCAATAAATGTTCATATTATATGTTTTCAACTTTACAAAGTACTGAGATTATTAACTTTTTATCTTTAGTAAAATAACATTTTAAATTTTTTAGTTATTTGTGCATTTTATAGACACATATTCATATTATTTCCACCATCCAGGTTCTTCTATGATTTATTTACACATCAAATTATGCTCACAATCCAGTTTTATAGTTTCATTTATACCAATTTGGGGGGTATTTAATTAACTTGAGAATTTGAAAAAAAGCTAGTACATTTTCTGTAAAAACTAGAATAATTTATTTTCTCAAAAGAAAAAAGTATCATTTGATGTTTAATATTTCTCTCATTCTTAATAATATTCATCATACTTGTGACTACTTTTGGACAAGGGATTGAGAATGTTTCAGCAATCACTCTTAGAATCAGAAGAAGTCTTGAAAAGACTGTTTGCTACATAAAATAATAAAATCAGAGCTCTTTTTTCCATGACAGTTTCATGAGTATTTCTAAGCCTTTCACAGTAATGGTATAAGCTGTTGGACATGTTCATTTTTCTTATGTCATATATGAAATTAGTTCACAATTAAAGCCTAGCTTCAGATTTCACATACCATGAATGCCAGCTTTTTTCTGTCTTCCATTACTCATCTCATATTTTCTCCCATTTCATTTTTGTCAAATATTCTCTTTTTTTCATTGCACTGAGTTTTTCCTGTATTTTTTGGTATAGAATGATGAACATGTACTAATATTTCATGTTCAACACTTGTAAAATATCTGTCATAACTTATATTTTTCATCATCATTTTTTTTCTTTTCTATTATTTGTTTTTGAAGTAGAGTTTCATTCTAACACAGGCTGACCTGGCACTCACTCTGTACTACCAGGCTGGCCTTTTAATTCCTTCTACCTCTGCCTCCTGAATGCTGGGATTAAAGGTGTGTGCCATCATGCCCAGCATTCATAATAATATTTTACCTTTCATAAAACTAAAAATAAAATTCAAAAATTAATAGAGACATGCAGAAGGCCACAAACGAAAAAAGTAAAAAAAAAAAAAAGTCCTAAGAAGAGTAATGTTGGAGCTATCACAACATATGACCTCAAGTTATAGTGTAGAGCCATAGTGACAATGACAAGGTACTAGACCCAAAACAGGCATTTAGACCAAGGAACAGAATAGAGGTTTCAAAATTAAACCCATACAAACATGGTCTCCTAATTTTTGACAAAAATACCAAAAACATACACTATGGTGGGGAAAAAAATGTCTATTTGACATTAATTTGACATTAATGCTGACAAAACTGGATATCCACCATCCAAAGAATGAAATTAGATCCATGTCTTTCATGCTATGAAAAATTCAATTAAAATGAATAAACAAATATAATTTTAAAACTTAGCTGATTCAACTGCTGGGGAAAAATAGGAAATGCATTTCAAGATAGAGGCAAAAACCTTTTTTGTTATGAATATACTTTGTATTGATACATCATCTGTTGGTGCCATGGGTCATGAGTTGTGACAGCATCACTCATCAGGAAGGAGGGCAATGCCTCTGGGTATGCTGTCCCAACCTGTGGCTCTTACAATCTTTTTACTCCCTTTTCCACAAAATTCCCTGAGCTGTGGTGGATGTGGTGTGTTTTAAGTCTCCTTCAGTGTTAAGCTCTCAGGAGCTTCTGGATTTCTGCTTTGGTATGTGTTGAATTTCCTCTGCACCTGTTTCCTTCACCTTGGTGCTGATTTCCAGGCTTGCCATGGAAGCAGCACTCTTGCTCATCTCCTCAATTCCTCTGTGGTTTCACCTGGGCCTTGGATGAAGTGTGAGGGGTGATTTATCTCCTCAGGTCTTGCTACCTCCTAGGAAAAAAAAAAAAGATCATATTCTTCAATGGAGAATGAAGTCAGCATAGGTTAAATGGGATAAGCATTGTTAATTTGGGGAGATTCTGAAGGATGTAGCTCCTTTGTTGGCCAAAGACTAGTGGGAGCTTGTCTTTGAAGACCATAATCTTGGTCTCCAGAAGATTTTGACCTGGTTCCGAGTTCTAGCTAGGGGTTCCTTTCCACTGAGTGGATCTCTTAGCCAATCAGAAAGCTATTGGTTACCCACCAAGGCTGTGTACCACCATTGCACTTGCCAGGCTGCTTGCTTCTGAATATCTTTGACCCCTGCTTGCCTACACCATTGTTGAATACATTCCCCTAGTAGCTCATGTAGTGCTTTCCAGCACTAAATAGGCTAATCTTTTGGGTATTTGATCCCTTCTGGATTCCAGCCGGATCTTTTGGTGTTTTGTGTCAGCAGCATATGATTTCTCCTACAATAGGGTCTTATCTTTCGCCTCAGGCAGGTAATCAAGTGCTTTGACAGATGCCTGTCTTGTTTGGGAACCTTGGTAGGTCTCCAGATCAACAGCTCAATGTGAGTAACAATTGGTTTCTAGTACTGAGAGTTGTAGGTCAGAGCCAATGTTTTAAGATTAGGTGTCATCCCACCCTCTCCAAGGCCTGTCTTTCTGGATGATTCTACCATACTCCTGTTGAGGTTTAAAGTTTTTAATCTGCCTTTAAGGAGAAAAAATTGAACATATCTCCAATAGCACAGAAAAAAGTTCCAATAATTAACAAATGGAACTACATGAAATTAAAATGCTTCTATACTTTAACTAACTGCAGAGTGAAAAGACAGCCTACAAAATGGAAGAAAATATTTGCCAGCTATATTTTAGACAAAGGTTAAAATCTAGAATACTAAAGAACTGCAAAATACACATTTATAAATGGACTAGTGAAATTAACACACTGTTCTCATAAGAAAAAAAATAAGTATTTTAAAAAGTGCTCAGAGCCTAAGGAGGGCACTCAGAAAATCAAGAGCATTTTTTGCATAAGCATGAAAGCTTGAGCAGGCCTGGTTCACCCTACATTCAATTCCCCAACACCCTGGTAAACAGCTGGCTATAGGAATACATACCTGTAACCCCAATCCCATAGGTAGCAAATTGACTACAGAATCTCTGGGGCTCTCTGGTCAGCTAGTCTGACTGAAAAACAGTAGCTCAAGGTTCAGTGAGAGACTATTCAAGAAAATATATGGGAGATATTTACATGTGTGCATAGGGTGCACACATTTGTGTGTACTTGTGTCAGTGCATGCACATGCATGCACACATACATATGCAACAAACAATACACAGATACATATTATTTTTAAGTAATGCTTAACATTCTTTTAAAATTTATTTTTATTAGATACGGAAACACTTAGTATGTGAACAACACGTGTTGGTACCATTATTTCCCCCATCCCTGCCACTTTTCCAAAAAGGCCCTCCTCACTGGGGAAGCAGGTCAATCCCATGGGGATTATGGACTGTGCATTGGGGGAGGGGGAGCAGCAGTCATTTATGGGAAACAGTAGTGTCTCTTGCATAATGTCCCAACTTGTGGCTCTAACAATCTTTCTGCCCCCTCTTCTGCAAAATTCTCTGAGCCATGCTTGATGCATTTTAAGTCTACTTCAGTGATGGACTCTTAGCAGCCTCTGGATCTCTGCTTTGGTAGGTATTGAGTGTCATTAGGGTCTATCTCCTACACCCATGTGCTCATATCAGGTTCACTGAAGAAGCAACACTCTTGGTCATTTCCCCAGTTCCTCTGTGGTTTCTGCTGGGCCAGGGGTGAAGTGTGCTTGGTCATTTATCCCCTCTGGTACTACTCAAATCTAAAAAAATGAGAAGCAGAATCCACAAAGGAGAGGTAAGTAAGCACTGGATAAATGGGATAACCATTATTAATTTATAGAGAATTTAAAGGGTGTAGACCCTCTCATAGCCCAAGATTCGTGGGAGCTTAACATTGGAGAGCAAAATTGTTATCTGGATATGATTGTGGCTTGTGTCCAGGTTCCAGATATGGGTTCCTTTCCACTGAGCAGATCCAATAGCCAATCCAAGAGCAGTTGATTTCCCACCATGACCATGTGCCATTATTGCACTTGTGTGAGCATCACCTCAGATTGCTTGCTTCTGAGTAGCTTAGTCTTTGAGTTGCTCACTTTCCTCCAGTAGCCCCTTCCAGCACTAGATGGGCTGTCTGGGGACTGGCTGTCTTCTGGATTCCAACCAGATCTTTCCATGGTCTGTGCTAACAGAGTGTGGTGTCTTTAGCAGCATGGTTTTACCATTAACCACTGGTGGGTAATCAAGTGCTCTGACAGAGACTGTCTTGTTTGTTTAGGAGATGTAGTAGGTCTCTCTGCTCAACAGCTCATTGAGGATGTAGAGCACATCCTGGTACAGGGAATTATAGGCCAGCACCAAGGGAAAAGAAAAAAGAAAAATACAGAGAAGAAAGAGTAACAGGAGAAATTTGAGGTTAGGTTTCATTTCAGCCTCTCCAAGGCCCTTCAATTCAGCTGCTCTCCCTAAGTTTCTCTTGAAGGTTCCACCTTTTAGTCTGAATTCCAGGATATGGGATTCTATGGTGCCAGTTCAATTTGGATTCATGGTTGTGTCCCCACCACCTTTTCCCTTCCCCCAAGTGCTACCCTCCCTATTGTCCAAGCCTTAAGATGCTATTCAGGTATACATCAGCAACTCGGGCTGATCCAGGATAAGAAATGCAGATGAGTGAGATCACAAGACGTTTGACTTTCTATGATTGTGTGAGTTCACTTAGAATGATTTGTTCCAAGTTCAACCATTTTCCCACAAATTTCATTTTGTCATTTTTTCTTACTGCTGAGTAGAATTTCATCGTTTACATACACCACATTTTTGTTATCCATTAATCCAATGATGGGCACCTGGGTTGATTGCAGTGTTTAGCTGTTATGAATTGAGCAGCTATAAACATGGTTGAGCAAATAACTCTGAACTGAGGTAAGGAAATTTTAGGGTAAAAGCCCAGTAAGGGAATAATGGGGTTTATAGGTAACTCTATAGTCAGCCTTTTCAGGAGTCTCCAAATTGATTTTCATAGTGGTTGTACAAGCTTACATACCACCAACAGGAAATGAGCATTCCTATTTCTCCACAGCCTTGCCAACATTTGCTTTAATTTGATTTTTTACTGAAGTAGGGCAGAGTCTCATAATTGTTTTAATTTTTGTTTCCCTAATAGTTATGGATGTTAAACATTTTCTTAAGTGTGTGTTAGCCATTTGTAATTCTTCCTCTGAGAACTCGCTATTTAATTCTCTGCCCCACTTTTGGAGTGGGTTGTTTGATTTTTATTTGTTCATTGGTTTAGTATTTTGAGTTCTTCTAGATTCTTGATATTAGGCTTCTTTCAATGGTATAGCTGGCAAAGATTTTCTTCCATTCTGTAGGTAATCATTTGACCTAAGGTATGGGTCTTTAATTCTATTCCATTGGCCTATGTATCTGTTTTTATTCCAGTACCATGATGTTTTTGTTACTGTGGCTTTGTAATATAGCTTTAGATCAGGTATGGTGATACATCCAGAGTTTTCTTTTTTTTCTGAGAATATGTTTGTATATCCAAGACTGGCTGTCATTCAATATGAATTTTGAGATTTTTTTTTTTTATCTCTGTGAAGAATGATGCTGGTATGTTTTATCAGTATTGTGTTAAATTTGTATATTGATTTTGATAGAATTGCCATTTTCACAACATTAATTCTACCTTTCCATCTTCTCAAGTCCCCCTCAATTTCTTTCTCAAGTATGTTTTTTTTTTTTGTTTGTTTTCATTATATAAGTCTTTCATATCCTTGGTTAGTGTTATCACAAGGTATTTGATTTTGTTGTTGTTGTTGTTGCTATTGAAAATGGGACAGCCTCACAGATTTCTTTCTCTGTATGCATGTCATTTGCATATAGAAAAGCTACTGATATTGTGCATTGACATTTTTATCCTTCTACTTTACTGAAGGAATTAATCACCTCAAAGTCTAAGTAACTCATCAGCAAATAACCTGGCATAATGCTTACACAAGTGCAATAGTGGCACACAGACATGGTGGGTAACCAACTGCTCTTGATTTGGCTAATGGGATTTGCTCAGTGGAATGGAACCCATAGCTTGTTCTGGGAAACAAGTCAGAACCATATCCAAAAAATGATCCTGCTGTTCATTATGAAGCTCCTACCAACAATGGGCTACAAGAGGGCCTACACCTACTAAATTCTCTCTAAATTAATAATGGTTATCCCTTTTATCTGGTGCTGACTTCACTTTCTGTTGGAGAATTTGCTTCTCTTTTTCAGATGGATGCAGATCCCAAGGACAGAATCAGCCCATTGCACCTCAGTAGGGCCCCAGCTGAAACCAAGAGTAACTGGGGAAATGAGAAAGAGTGCTTCCTTCTTGGTACCAGTACAAGGATGAAGGAGATAGACACAGAAAACATTTAACTCCTACCAAACCAGATATCCAGAGATGCAGAGGTTCCCAAGACCTTATCACTAAAGTAGACCTAAAAGGAACAAAACATGGCTCAGGAAAATTTGTGGAAGAGGGGGTGGAAAGATTGTTAGAGCCACATGTTAGGACATTATGCACTGAGACATTGCTTTTTACCCATAACTGATGGCTAATCCCACAATACATGGCCCACATTCCCCAGTGAGGACAGTCCTTGCAGAGGAGGCAGGGCATGGAGGAGGCTAGCAATGGGACCAACATGGCTGTATAAACAATATGTACATAACTAATAAAAAAGAAAATAAATATAAAAATGAAAAATAAATGTTAAAAAATAATTTAAAATAAAAAGAATAAAAAAATGGAGACCCAAAAGTACATGTATTATGTATTATGTACAGGGTCATGTTCTCTACAAATAGAGATAACTTGACTTCTTTCCAATTTGAATCCTTTTTATTCTCTTTTTTTGTCTTATTGCTTGGGCTATTACTTATAGTACTATGTTGAAGAGCAGTGGTGATATTGGGCATGCTGTCTTGTTCTCAATCTCAGTGGGAACTCCTTGAGTCTTTCTCCATTAAGTATTATTTGGGCTTTAGGGGCTTTATATATAGCCCTTATTGTGTTCAGATACGAACCCTCCATACCTATTCTTTTGGCACTTTGATCATGAAGTGGTGTTGTATTTTGACAAAGTTCTTCTATGCATCAATTGAGATAATCATGTGGTTCTTATGGTTAAGTTTACTTATGTGGTGTATTACATTGATCAATTTCCATATGGTGAACCATCCCTGTGATGAAGCCTATTTGATCAAGGTGGATAATGCTTTTGCTGTGTTATTGAATTTGGTTTTCAAGGATTTTGTTCAGTATTTTTGCATCTAAGTTCATCAGGGATATAGGCTTAATCTTTTATTTTCTTGTTGCATCTATGTCTGGTTTTGGTATTAGGGTGATCATAAAAGCAGTTGAGAAGGATTCCCTGTTCTCCAATTATGTGAACCAGTTTGAGAAAATATTGATTTCAGTTCTTTAGTGAAAGTTTGATAGAATTCGTCTGAGAAGCCATCCAGTCCTGTTTTTTATTTATTCATTTTATTTTGGTGGGGAGTGTTTAACTTCACAATCTCCATGTATGTTATAGGTCTGATTAGGATATTAATCTGCTCTGGGTTTAGTTTTGTAGGTGGTACGTGTCTAGCAGTTCATCCATTTCTTCCAGATTATCCAATTTTGTGGAGTATCAGTTTTGGAAGTATGTCCTGATGATTCTTCCAATTTCATTGATGTCTGTTTTGATCTCTCCCTTATCAATTATAATTTTGTTAATTTGAGACTTCTATTTTTCTTTCTTGATCAAATTGGCCAGAGGTTTGTCAATCTTGTTTACTTTTTCAAAGAACCAGCTCTTCATTTTATCAATTTTTGACAATTGTTTTCTTAGTTTCCAGTCCATTAGGTTCTGCTGTAATCTTGACTATTTCTTTCAGTCTGGAGCTTTTTGGGTTGGATTCTTCTTGATTATCCAGTGCATTTACATGGACAGTAAGTTTATCAATTTGGGAGGACTGCCTTCATTGTGTCCCATAAATTTTGGTAAGTTGTGTTTTCATTATCATTCAATTCTCAGAATATTACAATTTCTTTTTTGATTTTTTTCTACAAATCATTCATTGTTTAAATGTGTGTTATTTAGTCTCCAGAAGCTAGTGGAGTTCTTGATGTGTCTCTTGTTGTTAGTTTCTAGGTTTAAAGCATTGTGATTTGACATGATGCAGGAAGTTACTTCAATTTTCCTGCCTTTATGGAGGCACACTTTATGGCCTAATATATGCTCAGTTTTGGAGAAGGTTTTGTTGGCTGCTGAGAAGAATGTATATTCTGTAAAGTTGGGGTGGAATGCTGGGTAGATGTCTGTTAGGTCTAGTTCACTTACGATATTGTTGAGCTCTATTATTTCCATTTAGGTTTTCTGCTTGTATGATCTGTCTATTCATGATAGTGGAGTATTGAAGTCTCCAACTATGATAGTATTGGTGTTTATTTTTGTTTTATTGTCAAGTAGATTTTGCTTTATAAACTGTGGTGCTCCTGTGTTTAGAACACAGATATTTATGATTGTGATGTGCTCATATTAGATAATTCCCTTGATGAATGAAAAGTGGCCTTCTTGGGCTAGACGGATGGTTTAATGGTTAAGGTGTTTGCCGGCAAAGCCAAAAGGACCCAGGTTCAGTTGCCCAGGCACCACTTTAGTCAGATGCACAAGGGGGGTGCATGTATCTGGAGTTTGTTTGCAGTGGCTGGAGGCCCTGGCATGCCCATTCTCTCTCTCTCTCTCCCTCTTTCTCTGTTAAATAAATAAATAAACAAGAAAGAAGTGGACTTCTTTGTCCTTTTTGATTACTTTAGGTTTGAAGTCTATTTTATCATATATTTCTATAGCAACACCCACTTGTTTTTTTTTTATTTCTATTTGATTGGAATTTCATTTTATATCCTTTTGCCCTGAGGAAGTGTCTATCTTTAGTGGTGAAGTGGGTTTCTTAAAGACAGTAGATAGAAGAGTCCTATTTTCTGAACCCCTGATACATTGTGTGTTTTGATAAGTGAGTTAAGACCTTTGATATTTAAGGTCACTACTGTAAGGTTTGAATTAATTCCTGCTATGATGAGGTGTTTTGTTATGTTTGTTGCTCTCTTGTGTTTTGTTCTATGTTGAGCCTAGTCTATGTTTGCTTATGGTGTTGTTCTTGTTGACTCTTGGAATTGGTTGTTTGAATGTTGTTCTGTTTGAAGTATTCCCTCAAGTATTCTTTGTAGGTTTGGCTTTGTGTTCATATAATCATAGAGTTGACTTTTTCATGGAAAGTTTTCCTTTCACCATCTATTATGAGGGATACTTTTGCTCAGGAGAGTAGCTTGGCCTGTAAGCCATAGATTTTTAGGCTATGATGTGTTCCATTCTAGGCTCTTCTGGCTTTCAGGGTTTCCTTGAGAAATCTAATATAATTTGGATAGGCTTGCATTTGCATGCTGTGAGTTGTTTCTCTCTTGTTGCTTTTAATATTCTCTCTTTAATTTCATTGTTAAGAGTTTTAACTATGATGTGCCTTGGAGAGTTTATTCTTTTTTCCTGTTTGCTTCATGTTCTGGAGGCTTCTTATAGATGGATGGGCTTCTCTTTTGATAAATTCAGAAAATTTTCTTCTATAATTTTGTTGAATATGTTCTCCATGCCTCTGGCCTAGATTTCCTCCTTCTGGTATACCCATGATCTGGATGTATGTATGCTCATTTTAGTATATCCCACAGTTTCCTCATATTCTGTTTACTTGATTTTTTTGAACTGAGCAAAGATTTGGCCTCTGGATCAATTTCATCAGTCTTGTCTTCCAAGTCTTCTTCTGTCTTCTATATGAGCAACTGTGTTAGTGAAGTGTTCTAGAGAGGTTTTTTCCTAATTTCTATTTGATTTTTGTTTTCTGTTATGTTATTTTGCATTGCTTATATACCTTTTTTGAGGTACAATTTCAGTTCAAATTCTGATTTTCTTGATGCTTCCTGAAATTCATTCTTGCATTTGATCATTTTTTCATTAGGCTTAATCAACCAGTTGTTGAGATCTTCCATTTCTATTTTTTAATTTATTTTTATTTTATTTTTATTTATTTGAGAGTGACATACAGAGAGAGAAAGAGGCAGAGAGAAAGAGAGAGAGAGCGCGAATGGGTGCGCCAGGGCCTCCAGCTACTGAAAATGAACTCCAGATGCATGTGCCTCCTTGTGCATCTGGCTTATGTGGGTGCTGGGTAATCAAGCCTCAAACCAGTGTCCTTAGGCTTCATAGGCAAGTGCTTAACAGCTAAGCCATCTCTCCAGCCCAGAGGTCTTCCATTTCTTGACTTACCTTCAATTCATTAATATCTCTTTTGAGAGTTCTAATGTTTTTTTTTTTTTCAATCAAGTTAAGCTTACTGTGAAAAGCTGAACTCTCTAAAAAACAATTTTGTTCAATTTCATTGATACAATTTTCAGTTCTTAGATGGTTTCCTTCAAGTTATGCTATTCTTTTGATCAGGGTGCCATTGATTGTTGTATTTTCATTATGGAAATAAATTTCTGTTGGTTTCTCTATGGTTTTCTGGAAGCTTCCATGATAGAACTAGGTATCCTTGATGGAGATCTCTTTTTTCTGACGTTCATTGCCTTTTTTGCATTGTTGTCTACCCATTTTAGGGAGACTCTTTATTTTATTGAGTAGGAAGCAAGTTTTTATCCTTTGGCCCATGCATCCTCTGACTTAGTTGAACAGGGAATTTGGTATCCAGTGGCTAGTCGGGATACCAGAGCAAAAGTCCTGATTCCAGAGCTCACACAGGGAATAGGTCTCCCCAAGCAAGGCACAGTTTAAACTATCAGGACCAGGGAAGACTGGCCCTGGCAGAAGCAGTGAAACAGGGCACTGGCCTACTCACTCCATGCTACAGTGCTGGCCTACACATTGTCCCATCAACCAGTGCAGGAACCCACATCAAGGAGCTGGAAGGAGAGGGAAATGTGTCTGGCCTACTTACTCCACACTGCTGCACCTGCCTTCACACTGTCCCACTGTCCAGTACAGGGAACCTGGACCAGGGAGCTGGGAGGAACAGGGAAACGGGTGTGGCCTACTCACTCCATGCTGCAGCACTCTCCCAGATACTGTCCTTCTGACAGGCACAGGGAACCCAGATCAGGAAGCTGGAAGGAGCAGGGAACCAGGGTCTGAGCTACTCACTTCATGCCATCACACCCATCCACACACTGTCCCACTGATGGACACAGAGAGCCTGGACCAGGGATCTTGGATCTGTTTAACATTCTCAATCATCAGGAAGATGAAAAGTAAAACTACTTTGAAATTCCATTGCAGCCAAGTTACTAGAGCTCTTATCAATGAAACATAGGATAAGTATTAGACCAAGAGGAACCATTATTACTGGGTTGGAAGTGTCATCTAATACAGCCATTATAGAAATCAGTATGAAGACACACCAAAAAATTAAATTTGGAGCTATCATATATAACACAACTATACTATTACTGGGTATATATACTTGCATATACATGCTTATTGGACATGATTATTGTTGCATTACTAACAATTTCAAGGAAATGGAACTAACTCATATATAATAAACACATCAATGGAACATGCATATATGGTACCCAATGATATCTTATAAAGAAAAATGAAAGTATTAAATTTTAATTGAAATGGATGGATCTGAAAACTATTATATTAAGCAATGTGATGCAGCCATAAAAGTATATATTACATATTGTTGTTGCTAGACAGATATTTGCTTTCAATGTTTATATGTGTATGTATATAAGTGATGATGAGTGTGAATGTAAATTATGAAACTAGAAATTATAATACAACAAATGTTGACATTAATGTGGAGAGACTACTGGGTGGAGCAGAGGACAAAGGTATGGTTAAAGGACGGATTGAAGTTGGAGGCAGGTGGGATAAATAGAAACAAATATGGTTTGCAAAAACATAATGAAACATAATAATTTTCATGCTGAAAATGAGTAAATGAATATTTTTTAATAAAACGGGTGCACATGGAGTGATTAAGTTTGAGTTTGTCAAGTTTGTCCTGGTGTCAGTATTCCTGCTGCTGCCTTGGGGTGTCCTGGACCCTGCATGCATGGTGTAGAAGCAAGCCTTTTGCTCTTCCTTTCTTATTGACTGGCCCCTGGATACTCAACTCCTAGATAAACAAGATTGATAAATCCTTGGCCAATTTGATCAAATGAAAAATAGAGAAGTCTCAAATAAACAAAATCAGAAATGAAAAAAAGACAGGTCACAACAGATATCAATGAAAGTGGAAGAATCATCAGGACATAAGTCCAGAATCTCTACACCACAAATTGGATAATATGAAAGAAATGGACAAATTCTTAGATATATAACACCTATCAAAACTAAACTGAGAGCAAATTAATCTCCTAAAGAAACCTATTATGTACATTCAGATTGAAAATGTAATCAAAAACCTCTCCAGAAAGAAAAGTCTAGGAAGAAGAGTTTTGGCTAAATTCTATCAAACCTTAGTTGAAAAACTGAAACCATTTTTTTTTCTCAAAATGTTTCACACAACTGGGGAACATAAAATGCTCCCCAACTGCTTTTGTGAAGCTAGCATCACTCTAACATTAAAACCAGACAAAGATGCAACAATGAAAGTAAACTATAGGCCTATATGCATGATGAGCTTAGATGCAAAATTCCTAAGGAAAATCCTTGCAAACAAAATTCAAGAACACATCAAAATCATTGCCTAGCTTGATTAAGCAGGATTCATCCAAGGGATGCAGGGATGGTTCAAAATACAGAAACCAGTGAACGTAATATACCACATGAATACATTTAATCACAAGAGCCACATGATCATTTCTATAGATGCAGAGAAGGCCTTTGACAAAAATATACCACTTCATTATCAAAACACTAGAGAGAATAGGCATGGACTATATATATATATATATATATATATATATATATATATATATATATGCCCAAATAATACTTAATGGGGAAAGACTTAAATGGTTTCCATTGAGATCAAGAACAAGACAAGCATGCCCACTCTCACCACTGCTCTTGAACATAGTACTAGAACCCCTAGCTTAAGCAATAAGATAGGAGAAAGGAATAAAAAGAATACAAATTACAAAGGAAGAAGTCAAAGTAGCTCTATTTGCAGATGACATGATCCTATACATATGTAACCCAGAAGTCTCCAATTCAAAACTTCTAACAGTGATTAATTCTTTCAGTAATGTGGCAGGATACAAAATCAGCACACAAAATCAGTAGCCTTTCCATATGCAAAGGACAAATATTCAGAAACAGAGATAAGCAAGACTGTCCCATTTTCAATAGCCACAAAAATTTTAAATGCCTTGGAATAACACTAACCAAGGATTTGAAAGCCTATATAATGAAAACATTAAAAAAAAAAAACTCAAGAAAGAAAGTGAGGAGAACTTTAGAAGATGGAAAGACCTCCCATGCTCCTGGATAGGTGGAGTTGTGATGCTTACCCTTCACTGACTACTTGAGTGCACTTAAATCATTGTGGGAGACCCATCTCTAAGTATGTCTACAATAGTGTTTCCAGAGAGATTTAACTGAGGAAGGAAGACCCAACACAATTGTGAATAGTTCTATTTCATGGGCTGAGGTGCCAGGCGGAATAAGAAATAAAAATGGAGGAAGCAAGCTGGGCACCAACATTCATCACTCTTTGGTCCTTGATGTAAACTCAGTGTGACCAGTATTCCACTAATATGCCTCTTCACTGTGATGGACTGTACCATGTCATACTGTGAGCCAAAAGAAACCCTTCCTTCCTCAAATTTCTTTGTTGGGTATTGTATCATAGCCATTAGAAAGTAACCAAAGCAAGGACAAGCTAAAAATCATCTGAATATATGAGTAATGACACAAGGAAGCCAAATCTCAAGTCAAATCATCTGAGAATCACCTCACACTGTTAAGTAGGCACACTATATGGGAATACTTGATTCTTTGCAATGGAGTATCACATAAAGTTATCTTGGGTGAGAACTGTTGTCCCTGGCTTTAATGAAATGAGGTGCAAAGTGTGCCTATAACCATGGCATTCAAATGTCTTTATAACATTAAAAACACAGAAGCTTCCAGTCTATTACTGGAACTGAGTTTTGAAGTTACTTGTGCAGCATTTTCACAGGGACATCACACAAGCATGGGAAGCCATTTCTCAGCTACAGAGTACACCTGATATGAGGACATTGACATCTGCTGAGTTTGTGCTCATTTCCAGGATGACACAGAGTCATGGCAATGACTATAGACCAAGAAAGAAGGAGCTATAACGGCCAGGGCTTTGCAGTGATATTTACAAAAATCTGTCTCCAGAAGTCATCCTGCACTAATTTATGTGCATTGTCTATTGAACATTTACTGATTATTATTTTGCACATGATTTACTGTTTTTACACAACACAGTGGGTAAAGGAAAAGAAAAGAAACCTTAGAAAGTTTATATATTCCCTCCAGAGAACATAGTAACTTTATGTATTTGGTTATTTTAGTACCTGCCATTTAACTTTATGTATTTTGTGGGTTTAGTACATGCCATGTGAAGGTCCAAGTTTGCTGTGCCTGGGATTATTTTTGACCTTTCTATGGTTGTCTATGTTCCTTTTAATACATTATATTCTTTCCCATTAGAAAAGTGTATACAGTTTACCTGGTATATCCTTAGCAATGATCTAACTCATGCAATTTCTTTTTATTCCAAACCTATAATCATATGGCAATACCATAGTAAGATTTCCTGGGTTGAGAACAAGAAGGGAACCACAAGGTTGAACTAAATGATCTACTTATCCATAGGGAGGCTTAACAATTAGACATTAATCATCACTCATTAATTTCATAAATTCAATTCAGGGTATATTAATAATGCAATAGGATGCATGTACTATGAACAAAGGCACCATGTTTTGCCTTTAAAAAACTGATAATTTGGGGCTGTGGAGATATCTTAGTAGGTAAGAGTGCTTACAATGCAAGTGTGAGGACCTGAGAGGGCCTAAGACATCTGATGTCCATTCCCCTGTACCAACATAGAATCTGGGTATGGACATGTACACATGTAATCCAAGTGCTGAGGAATCCCTGAGATTTGCTTACCAAAAACATCAGCTCTGAGTTGAGTGAGAGAATCAGTTATCAAGGAAACAGGAGAGAGAGTAGAAGAAGGATACTTAATACTCTCCTTTGACCTGCACATGAATGTGCACAGGGTGAGTACATCTGCACACATACACACACACACATACACACACACACACACACACACACACAAACACACAAACATACCCCCTACATACTCAAACACTCACAAACCATACCATATATACAAAAAATTTGATCAATAATGAGGAAGACAGGCTTTCAACAAGTGCTTTAGACTATTGCAAGTGCTAGAAGACATTGTAGTGTTGTCTATGTTCATTTTTATTACCAACCACCAATAAATGATAATTTTCAATATTATTAAGCTATGTATATAATGTGTGGCATGTATTCACATGGTTTAACATAATTTATTATGAAATTTTAAGTATATAATATTTAAGCTTCCAAATCATTTCTGTAAATGAATAATAGCACTGTAAGATGTACTTGAAATAATGAAAATATGCAATGAGTTGTTGCTTTACTAGCTTTTTCAAAGTTATTTGCAAAAGAAGAAAACACTACAGTTAAAGACATAAAATATGAATTTAACCAAGCATTAAACCAGGCAGTGGATATGTTGAAGCAGGCAGCTTCAGAACTGCTGTAATCTCTTTCTTAAAGGAACTTTCTAACAACAATACAAATCAACTTCATTTTTATAGGAGCAATTTTGAAAGCGAATGAAGGAGACTATACTGACCTTTGGAACGATGTGTTTCCTATTCTTTACTTAGCTTTCTCTGGTTTTGTTTCTTGCTAAGTGACCCAGTGATAAAAAGACAATAGAGTAATTTATTATTTTTATTATACATTTCATATTACATAGAGATATTGTCACTGAAAAAAATGGCTTTTGCCTCCAGATGCAATAACAAAATGGTAGGTTTTATGATGAACTTTTCACCAAACTCCTGAGTATGATTGGCTAGTCCTTGGGGCAATAGTGCCCTGGAAACTATACAATAATATCCGTTAGTAATAGTTTTTGTTTATTAGATATTTGTGCTTCTGACTTTATTCCATCCTGCTTTTCAGTCTTAATTGCCAACAATTCATTTAGACAAATAATAGCCTGTCACATCTTTTAAAGGATAGCTTTCACATTAATTCAAAAGATCTGATTCAAATGGCTCAACTACATGACTATAAATTAGAGTGAAAATTTGAAGTGCTTATGAAAGTCTCATGTTTAACATCAAGCCTACCAATTACTGTTTTATCTTGAAAATACCAGAAAGTCCCTTGGCATGACATTTTCTGGATTGCGTATAAAGCATTCTTGAAATTGGATGATAGGTTCACATATTTTTAGAAATAATTTTTTTTATTTATTTGGGAGAGATGGATGAGAGAAAGGAAGAGGGATGTGTATATATATATACATACACACACACACACACACACATATATATATGAGAGAGAGGGAGAGGGAGAATGGGTAAGCCAGAGAATGGGTAAGTCCATCCACTGCAAACAATCTCTGTATGCACATGCCACCTTGTGCATCTGGCTTACGTGGGTCCTGGCAAATTAAACCTGGGTCCTCAAGCTTTGCAGGTAAGTGCTTTAACTGCTAAGCTATATCTCCAGCCCACACAGTTTTTAAAATCCTATCTTGACTGAAACATAATAAACTGAGTTCCTCTTTACTTCACTTAAGATGTGGGCACATAGTTTTATGACAGCATTATAAAAGTGAAGTGACTACAATATGCTCAATATGTACATGAATCAAGAGAACAGAGGTAATTAGTAATCTTACTAAGGATTTTAAATGTGACAAATTTAATGGTCTTCAGCCATCCACACAGTAATTAATGACAGGAGAAAATCTTTAAAAGAGTTGACTTACTGTCAATGTGAGCAGTGCCTAATTTGAAAGATTAAAGATACTCCCACACTTATACGATGAAAAGTCCATATAAAACTTTACTGCAAGAAGATGCTTAAACTTCAAATAATTCATTTCATAAAGATGCTCCAAAAGCCACCTAATTCTAGTTATTTAAGTACTTAACACCTGCCTAAAGAAATGTTATTTGATTGAATTCTAATGTTCCTTGTATACGTGCCTTACTCAATTACTTCTAAATAATTTGCATATTTCTCACTCATTTGAGTGGTTTGTCTCCATTTTGTTTTATTTCTCAAGATTTTGCAGTTGAAATAATGACTATATGGGTGAAAAGTTTATCTGAAGACATTTTCTTTTTATTAGTTAGTTTTGTATTCAGCAAATACAGTCAGTTTGGTCCCATTATTAGGCTCATCTGTGACCTTCCCTCTCCCCTTGGCCCCTCCTTGTTGAGGTATATGGGTCATGCATTGTGGAGTTAGGCCACAGTTATGGGTAAGATAAATGTCTCTGCATAACATGACCCAACATGTGGATCTGACATTCTTTCCGCCCTCTATTCCGCAAAATTTCCCTGAGCCATGTTGGGTTCATTTTTGGTCTGCTTCAGTGATGAGGTGTTGGGGGCCTCTGAGGCTCTGGCTCTCTGATTTGGTAGGAGTTGATTTTTCTCTGTGTTGATCTCCTTCCCCCTTCTGTTGGTATCCTGTCAATCAGGAAAACAGCACCCTTGCTTGTTTCTCCCATTTTTCTTAGTTTCAGCCGAGGCCTTTTGGAGGTATGATGGGGTAGCTCTCTCCTTAGGATCTACATCTATCTGAAAACGAGAAGCAGATTCTCCAACGGACAGTAAGTTATCACCAGGACAAAAGAGATAACCCTTACTTTTTTTTATAGAGAATTTAATAGGTGTAGGCCCTCTTGTAGCCCATGATTGATGGTAGCTTGATATTGGAGAGTGGGCTTATGTTTGGATATGGTTCTGACTTTTTTCCCAGCTCCAGCTATGGGTCCCATACCACTGAGGAGATCAGTTAGCCAAACTAAGAGCAGTTGGTTCCCCACCATGACTGTGTGCCACTATTGCACTTGTGTGGGCATCACAACAAGTTATTTGCTGCTAAGTATGTTAGACCATGAGTTGCTTGGACAGATATTGGTCATTTTCCCTTAGTCGCCCATGTAGCACCTTCTGGCACTAGACGTGCTGACTGTCTGGGGACTGACTCTCTTCCAACTTCCAGCCATGCCATTCCATTTTGCATGTCAACCACATAAGGTGCCTTCAGCAGTAAAGTCTTAACACTAAATTTGGTGGGTCATCAAGTACTCTGACCGAAATCTGTCTGTCTTTTAGGAAACCTTGTAGGTCTCTCTTATCAAAAGCTCATTGGTGATGATAGCCCCATGCTGCTTCTGGGAGTTACAGGTCAGTGCCCACTAAGAAAATGAGGAAAAAGATAACTAACATAAAAGAGTGAGAGAGAAGATAGAGAGAGAGAGCGAGGGAGAGGGAGGAAGGGAAGATGTAGAAGATTGTTAGTCTTGATCTTACCCTCTCCAGTGTCTTGTGGTTCAGGTGTTCCCTGTAAGGGCCTGGTGAAGGATCAGCCATTTGGTCTGTCTTTTAGTAAGTAGAAAATTATGGTACCATTGCCGTTTGGGTCTAGATTTGTGTTTCCCAAACCTTTGATTCCCTCCCCTCCCTCTCCTTCCATTCTAGTGTCTAGTCTTCAAGATGCTTGCTGGGTATGTAAGGTATCTTGGGTAGATTCAGGTTAGGTGCTGTAGATCACTGAGACTATGTGGCGATTTTTTTTCTGTGTTTGGGTAAGTTCACTGAGAATGATCTGTTCCAGGTTCAACCATTTTTCCTCAAATTTCATTGTGTCATTTTTTCTTACTGCTGTATAGAATTCCATTGTGTAGATACACCACATCTTAGTTATCCATTCCTCTAGTGATGGACATCTGGGTTGATTCCAGCTTTTACCTATTACAAATTGAGCCGCTACCAACATGGTTGAGCAAATCTCTGTAGCCTGCAGTTTGAAGGTTTTAGGATAGATGCCCAGGGGAATAACTGAGTCTGTTGGTATCTCTATACTCAGCTTTCTCAGAAGTCTCCATATTGCTTTCCAAAGTGGTTGTACCATCCTGCATTCCCACCAACAGTGGATGAGTGTTCCTACTTCTCCACATCCTCGCCAGCATTTATTTTTATTTGATTTTTTGATGTTTGCTATCCTTATTGGGGTAAGGTGGAGTCTCATAGTTCTTTTAATTTGCATTTATCTGATGCTTAGGTATGATGAACATTTTCTTAAGTGTACGTTTGCCATTTGTATTTCTTCCTCTGTGAACTGCCTGTTCAGCTCTTGGCCCCATTTTGTGAGTGGGGTGTTTGACTTCTTACTCTTTAGATTTTTGAGTTCTTTGTAGATTCCGGAGATTAGGCCTCTATCAGTTGGATAACCTGCAAATATTTTCTCCCGTACTGTGGGTAATCTGTTGGCTTTGTTTATTGTATGCTTGTCTGTAAAGAAATTCTTCAGCTTCATGTGATCCCATTGGTTGAGTGATGGTTTAAGTTTGTGAGGTACTGGGATTTTGTTCAGGAAGTCTTTTTCCATTCCTATACCATGGAAAGTACTTCCTGAATTTTCTTCCAGTCATATTCGAGTTTCTGGTCTTATATTGAGGTCTCTGATCCATTTGGACTTGAGTGTAGTGCATGGTGAAATGTGTGGGTCAAGTTTCAGTTTCCTGCATATGGTTATCCAGTTTGTCCTGCACCATTTGCTAAAGATGCTGTCTTTTTTCCAGCCTATATTTTTTGGGCCTTTATCGAATATCAAGTAGCAATAGTTGCTTGACCCAAAGTCCAGGTCCTCAAGTCTATTCCATTGATCTATACTCCTGTTTTTATGCCAGTACCATGCTGTTTTTATTACTATGGCTTTGTAATATAGCTTTAGATCAGGTATGGTGATGCCTCCAGAGGTATTTCTTTCACTGAGGATATGTTTGGGTATGCGAGGCCTTCTGCCTTTCCATATGAAATTTGAGATCATTATTTCTATCTCTGTGAAGAACACTGTAGGGATTTATTTGGAATTGCATTAAATCTGTATATTGCCTTTGGTAGGATTGTCATCTTAACAATGTTATTTCTGGCTATCCAGGAACATGGGAGGTCTTTCTATTTTCTCAAGTCCTCCTCAATTTCTTTTTTGGGTGTTTTTATGTTCTCATTGTATACATCTTTCACTTCCTTGGTTAATGTTATTCCAAGGTATTTTATTTTTTTTGTTGTTGTTGTTGCTATTGAAAATGGGACTATGTCCCTTATTTCTTTCTCTGTATCTTTGTCATTTGCATATAAGAAGGCTACTGATTTTTGTGCATTGATTTTGTATCCTGCTACTTTGCTATAGGAGTTAATCACCTTCAGGAGTTTTGGGATGGAGTCTCTCGGGTCTCTTACATATACAACCATGTCATCAGCAAATAAAGCTAACTTAACTTCTTCCTTTCCATATTGTATCCCTTTTATTTCCTTCTCCTCTCTTATTGCTTGAGCTAGGACTTCCAGTAGTATATTGAAAAGCAGAGGTGAGAGTGGATAACCCTGTCTTGTTCCTGATCTTAATAGGAATTCCTCGAGTCTCTCTCCATTAACTATTATTTGGGCCAAAGGAGCTTTGTATATTGCCTTTATTAGGTTAAGATATGAACCAACCATGGCAATTCTCTCCAATGTTTTGACCATGAAGTGATGTTGTATCTTGTCAAAGGCCTTTTCTGCATCTATCGAAATGATCATGTGGTTTTTATGTTTAACGTTGTTTATGTGGTGTATTACATTGACAGATTTCCGTATGTTGAACCACCCCGGTGTTCCTGGGATGAATCCCACTTGGTCAAGGTGGATAATGCTTTTGATGTGTTGTTGGATTCAGTTTGTGAGGATTTTGTTTAGGATGTTTGCATCTAAATTCATCAGGAAATAGGCCGGTAGTTTTCTTTTCTTGCGGCATCTCTTCCTGGTTTTGAATTAGGGTGATGCTAGCTTCATTAAAGGAGTTGGGTAACTTTCCCTGTTCACCGATTGTGTGGCACAGTTTGAGGAAGATTGGTTTGAGTTCTTCCATGAAGGGTTGATAGAATTCAGCTGAGAAGTCATCTGGTCCTGGTCTCGTCTTTTTGGGGAGGTTTTTTATTACTTTTTCAATCTCCATGTGTGTGATGGGTTGATTGAGGTGATTAATCTGCTCTGTGTTTAGCTTTGGTAGATGGTATGCGTCCAAGAACTTATCCATCTCCTCCACCTTATCCAGTTTTGTGGAGTAGAGGTTTTTGAACTAAGTCCTGATGATTCTCCCAATTTCACTTATGTCTGTTGTGATCTCTCTTTTTTCATTTTGAATTTTGTTAATTTGAAGCTTCTCCTTTTTTTGCTTGATCAGATTGGCCAGGGGGTTGTCAATCTTGTTTATTTTTTCAAGAAACCAGCTCTTTGTTTTGTCAATTGTCTTAATTGTTTCCTTCTTTTCCAATGCATTGATTTCTGCTCTGATTTTAATTATTTCTTTCCTTCTGGAGCTCTTTGGGTTGGATTTTTCTTGTTTTTCCAGTGCCTTTAGGTGGATGGTTAGGTCATTTATTTGGGACCTTTCTGTCTTTTTTATGAAGGGATTGAGTGCTATGAATTTTCCCCTGAGGACCACCTTCATTGTGTCCCATAAGTTTTGGCACGATGTGTTCTCATTGTCATTCAATTCCAAAAATTTTGCAATTTCATTTTTTATTTAATCCACTATCCATTTATTGTTTAAAAGTGTGCTGTTCAGTTTCAAGGTGCCATTGGGATTCTTTTGGGTCTTTTGTTGTTGATTTCTAGCAATATAGCATTGTGATCTGATATCATGCAGGGAATTATGTCAGTCTTCCTAAATATGTGGAGGCAGTCTTTGTGACCCAGTATATGGTCTATTTTAGAGAATGTTCCATGGGCTGGTGAGAAGAATGTGTTGTCTGTGGATTTGGGACAGAAAGTTCTGTAGATGTCCTTTGGTTCTAAGTGATCTATGGTTTTGTTGAGCTCTCTTACTTCCCTGTTGAGTTTCTGTTTGGATGATCTGTCTGTTACTGATAATGGTGTATTGAAGTCCCCAGCTATGATGGTGTTGGTGGTTATTTCTGTTTTATTGTCAAGTAGGTTCTGAAGACATTTTATAGCTCTAAAATTTAACATATTGGAGACATACAGTGGAAATATTTCTTAATTGGAATGATTAAGGAAATTAGGACTGGGAAATATATTAAAACATCTGGAATTAGTCTAATTATTTTATAATGATTGTGAAGAAGTGAGCTCTTAAAAGCCCATTTTATGTGCTCATTTCTCCAAAATTCAAATCCACTTCCACTCTTTTTTTTTAAACTTTTTTATTTTTATTATTTTGTACTCAGCAAATACAGTCAATTTGGTACCATTGTTAGGCTCATCTATGTCCTACCCCTCACCCTGGCCCCTCCTTGTTGAGGTATATGGGTCATGCATTGGGGAAGTTAGCCCACAGTTATGGGTAGGATAAATGTCTCTGCATATCATGACAAAACCTGTAGTTCTGACATTCTTTCTGCACCCTCTTCCGCAAAATTTCCCTGAGCCACGTTGGGTTCATTTTTAGCCTGCTTTAGTAATGAGGTGTTGGGGGCCCCTGGGTCCCTTGATATCTGATTTGGTAGGAGTTGATTTTTGTCTGTGTTGATCTTCTTCACCCTTGTGCTAGTACCCGGTTCACCAAGAAAACAGCACCCTCACTTGTTTTGCCAATTGTTCTTAGTTTCAGTCAGGGCCCTTTTGAGGTATGATGGGGTGGCTCTCTCCTTAGGATCTACATTTATCTGAAAAAGAGAAGCAGATTCTCCAATGGAGAGTAAGTTAGCACCAGACAAATGAGATATCCCTTACTTTTTATAGAGAATTTAATAGTTGTAGGCCCTCCTGTTGGCCATGATTGGTGGTAGCTTGATAATGGAAAGCAGGCTTACATTTGGATATGGTTCTAACTTGTTTCCCACCTCCAGCTATGGGTTCCGTAGCACTGAGGGGATCAGTGAGCCAAGTCAAGAGTAGTTGGTTTCCCACCATGTCTGTGTGCCACTATTGCACTTGTGTGAGCATCACAACAGGTTATTTGCTGCTAAGTAGGTTAGATCATGAGTTGCTTGGACAGATATTGGTCATTTTCTCCCAGTCGCCCATGTAGCACCCTCTGGCACTAGATGCACTGACTGTCTAGGGACCGACTCTTCCAGCTTCCAGCCATGCCATTCCATTTTACGTGTCAACCACATAAGGTGTCTTCAGCAGTAGGGTATTGTCACTAACCGCTGGTGAGTCATCAAGTACTCTGACAGAAATATGCCTTTCTTTTAATAAACCTTGTAATCCTCTCTGATCAAAAGCTCATTGTGGATGATAGCCACATGTTGGTACTGGGAGTTACAGGTAAGTGCCCAATAAGAAAGGGAAGAAAAAGATAATTAATATAAAAGAGTTAGAGAGGAGAGAGGGAGGGGGGTAGAGAGAGAGAGAGAGGAGCTGTAGAAGATTAAGGTCCATCTTCATCATACCCTCTCTAGTGTCTTTTGGCTCAGGTGTTCCTTCTAAGGGCCTGGTGAAGGTTCAGCCATTTGGTCTGCCTTTTTGGACATAGAACTTTATGGTACCATTGCCGTTTGGGTCTAGATTTGTGTTTCCTACCCCCTCCCTTGCCTTCCCCTCCCTCCCCACACATCCTACTGTTTGGTTCTCGATGTGCTTGTTAGGTATGTATTGCTTTTCCCCCCCACTTTTTCATCCAGTATATTTCTTAGATGTTTCATGACATAGGTTCTATTTGTATTCAACTTTCTGAGTACTTGAGAAAAAATCCTGAAAACATTTTATTTATAAAATTATAAGCTGAGTTATTACCTCACCTTTTGAAGCTTTCATTATACTTTTGCTGCTCAACTGTGATGGCTAAACTTCATTGTAATATTAAGTGGATTTACATTCACCTAAGAGACACACCTCCATGTTTGCTTCTGAGGACATTTCCAGGTAAATTTAACGTTGGAGGCCACCAAAAATGTGGGTGGCATGAATGCATGGACTGGATCCCAGAATTGGCATGAATCCATGGACTGGATCCCAGAATAAACACAAAAAGGGGAAAAAAAAGAAAGCCAGTGGACCATGAGAATTTCCTTTCTCTGCTTCTTTATCTGTGGAGATGTGAGGAGCCTTTGCTACACACTCCTCTCATGATGCTTTCCTCAGCATGATAGACCACACCCTCTAAACAGTGAACCAAAATAAAGTTGTTTGATTAGGTCTTTTGTCATAATCAGTAGAGTGATGAATACAGAAAAGTGCTACCAAGATTAGAGGGGTTGTTGTTATAATCATTCTTACCATACACTTCTTTTATAATGTGTGTGCGTGTGGTGTTTGTGTGCCCTTGAAGCACCCCATGTATTTGCCTGTGGGTGGAAACAATTGCCTGTGGTGGACAGAGTAGAATGTCAGGTGTGTTTCATTGCTTTTCTACCTGATCTCATTTAGAATCTTAGTCTCTTTACTGATTTTGGAGCTTACAGGGCTCCAAAAATTACCAGTTTTCTGATACCTTGTTAGACCAAGTAAGGAAACAAGAACATGTGGTCACAAACAGGTGTTCCCTCTAAGGGCCTGCTGAAGGTTCAACCATTTTGTCTGTCTTTTAGGATGTAGAATTTTATGGACCATTGCTGTTTGGATCCAGTCTTGTGTCCCCCACCCTCTCCTTTACACTCTCCACCCACCCTATTGCCTCAAGATGCTTGCTAGGTATGTCAGCATCTTGAGTAGATTCAGGTTAGGAGCTGTAGATGAGTGAGACTATGCAGTGATTATCTTTCTGTGATTGGGTGAGTTCACTGAGACTGATCTGTTCCAGGTCTGAACATTTTTCTTCAAATTTCATTGTGTCATTTTTCCTTACTGCTGTGTAGCATTCCATCATGTAGATCTACCACATCTTAGTTATCCATTCATCTAATGATGGACATCTGGGTTGATTCCAGCTCTTAGCTATTACAAATTGAGCAGCTATGAACATGGTTGAGCAAATATCTCTGAACTGAGGCTGGTTTTTCCAGGTAGGTTCTTATTGTAGCCCAGGCTGGCCTGGAATTCACTATGTAGTCCCAGGATGGTCTTGAAATCACAGGGATCCTCCTACCTCTGCCTCTTGAGTGCTAGGATTAAAGCTGTGTGCCACCATTCTCGGCTAAGTTGCTGTGATTTTTAAAGAGATTAATTTCATCACAGAAAAGTTGAGCATTTTTCATCCAGAAAAAATTAGGAATGATATCTTCAGCTGAAGACTCTTCCCATTGAAGTCTACTGGCTGTTAAAATTCAAATCTATTTTTACACTTTGTTTTTCATTTGAAAAATAAATGTCTGGGAAGATACACCCTGCATCAACAGGGTCTCCTAAAGTGGTATTTTACTCAATTGAACCAGTGGAACTTGGAAGCTTCTGTATCTACAGTCCAAGGTACCTGGTCACATTTTGACCTGGCAACAGAACTTAATGTTATCTTTGGGATGTTTTTGTAAGCATGAAAACTGTGAGAGGTATGAGACCAGGAGGGCTAGCACCATAGCTTCAGGAAAAAAATAAATCTATGAGTTCAGGCAAAGTGTGACTGGGTTGGATTCCATAGATGGATTTACCCATATGGATTTCTGGTGTGGAGCTCCCTGTGTGAATTCTCTGCATGGATTCCATGTGTTAATTTATTGTATAGATTTCCCTTGTGGGTTCTCTGAGTGCACTCCACGTGGTAATTTCATGTATAGATTCCCTTTGTGGATTCACTCTATTAATTCCCTGTATGGGTTCCTTGTATATATTCCCATGTAGGTTCCATGTATGAAATACCCTGTTTGTATTCTCTGAGTAGATTCCCTGTGTGGGGTCCCTGTATGCATTCTCTGTGTGGACTCCCTGTGTGGATTTCCTTTTAGGAATCTCTATTCAGATTCCTTACATGGGGCTCCCTCTGTGGATTCCCTGTGTGGATTTCCTATGTGGATTGACTGTGTGGAAATCTCCATGTGGTTTCACTTTATGGGTTCCTTATGTGGAGCTCCTCATGTGGAAGCATTGTATGAATTTCCCCATGTCCCTGTGTGATTTTCTGGGTAAATGTCTCATGTGGATCTTCGTGTGTTGAGTTGCTAATGGAGCTGTGGAAGTGGGAGTCTCAAGATGTTAGACATACCAGAAAAAATAAAACAGCATACGATTGTAGAGGATAGCTACAGGTATAAGTTACAGCCAGCTGGAGAAAGAGCTCACATGTGTTGAAGAAGGGCTTAGGTCTTACACTATTTATACTCTCCCTTTGGAGGTCACTGTAAGCCCCCGGTTAATGGATATAGAGCTGCAAGGCTTGTTGTTTGTCTTGCTGTGTCTCAGTTTTGCTTTGGTCCAACCTTTCTTTGTGATTTTCCTATTCTTCCCTTTTTGAAATATTGTTTCCTAAACTTTGACATCGTGTACTGTTTTTATTTTATAGAAGCTTGCAACTAAGAGTTTTTCTTGAGTTTCACAGGAGACTTTGGACTTTTGTACATGGTTGGGACTGTTAAGACTGCAAATTAAAGTTGGGCTAAATACATATTGCACTGCTTGATGCTCATGATGCCATACAGTTCAGAAGCAGAATATCATGGCTTGAATATGAAATGTTCCACATAGGCTCATGTGTTTGGTCCTGTGCTGGGCACACTATTTTAGGAGGTTGTGAAACCTTTGGGATTGTGGCCTGTTTAGCAAAGGTGGGTTGCTAGGGATGGGTCCTAAACCTGATTCTGTTTCTGAGGTAATGAGTTGTTAAAGAGATTGGTATCACTGATGAAAAAAAAAAAAAACACACTCTTCATACAGAACAATAGGAATGATTCACATAAGGCTCTAAATGTTAACAAATTTCCCTTGTATTGAAATTACTAGATAATTATTAATAATATATAATTGATTAAAACATGAAATATAAAATTCTTAATGAGTTGGACAAATCTAAAAACTAATTCACATACTCATAGAATAAGGCTTTATTCATGGAAAATTGGTAGCACACATAGATAGAATATATAAATCACAAAATAATTTCAAGGGATAAAAAAATTTCCACTAGTACTTATTGTTAAATTCATCATGCAACAGGGACCCACTCAGCATGTTTCAACTACATTAATGTAAACAAGGAATGTAGGGTGTGCACAAAGAGTTAGACAACTATGTGAGTGGGTAGTGGAAGCACACCTATGCCCACCAGCAAATATGGATAATACTTTCATCTCAAATAGGCTATTACTAACTTTTCATGAACATTTATGTGCTTTATACTTGAATAAATGGATAAGCCATAGATTTTGAACCTTTTGAAATAATACAAAATAAAGCACTTGAGGCAGTCCTTTGTTTAGAGAGACTATATGACTATGATCAAGTTAGATTGTTAATATTTGTTTGGGATTGTTCTTTTTTTTTTCCTTCTGTTTCTTTTTTGATATCTCAGAAGTTTTATTTATACTATTTAATGATGAAATGCAACAAAATTCATGTGGATTCTTTTTTCCCCTTTTGGAAAGTGGGAGAGTGCTGGGAATAAATAAATATACTATACCTGCAGGGAATGTAGTTTCTACAAGGTAAAAAAGCTGAAGGCAGATATATTATTCATCAAATCTGGGAAAATCCTATGGATTTGGTTTTGCTGACACTTGCTTTCATTTAACAACTAAAAAGAGTCCATAAATTATATCACACATTTAATACTGTCACAGACAAATTAGAATTCTCAGTTCTGATAAGATTTTATGTTGTGTGAATAAAGGTACCTAAAGTCCTACATACTTCTGTGAAGAATTTTGTTAAGTGGAGGGAACTCAATCTGTTTATGTGGAGTCTGCCCCCTATCCTGTGGTACCTCTCTGCTTCCCACGAAATGGTATAATCCTACATTGATCAATCAGAAAATTACACAAATAATTTGATGATGTCAGTATTGACAGAGGAAAAAAAAACTGCTCCCATATGTAGCCCATATGATAGGATTTAGAAACAAGTTGTCATTCCTAACCAAGAGAATGAAATGATTGAAAGGCATCTGAAGGATAGTGGCAGGAAAATGGACAAGCTGCACTGAATAATCAGGCAGATTAAAGTTTAAAAAAAGGCTTTGCTATAATAGAGCATGACTAAGAATGGGCAGTGGAAGTGAAAAAGATTTTGCAGATAAAATATATGATAATCATGAATTGACTTTACCTAATAAAGAAAATCCCAAAGGAAAAAACTAAGTTGCATAGAATGGTCACAGAGAAAGATTTGAGGAAAAATAGCAGTTCAACTGGATTAACCTCTTACAATTTAAGGAGTACTTACCTACTTCATAAAAGCTACATGTAAAGGCTACAGCAATAAGTAGAAGAATAGAACACAAATATATTACTTTCATGAGGTTAAGGAATAGAAAGTAGACAAGTGGCCCTAAACAAATCAGATGGTTTTAAATAAAGTAAACTAGAAGGAAGACAGATGAGAGAAAAATATAAGTACCTCTTAAACTGTTTCTTGAAAATATATTATTTATTTCTAAATAAATTGGCTTAAGATCTGAATGAAAGTAGCACTTGTGGAAATGAAGAAAAATCAAAGACAAAGAATAATGTAAATTTTTAATGAATTAACATGAAAAGTAAGTCTAACAATGTTACTGCAGCTATTGATGTTATGTCTGCTCTTTTGAGCACTAAGCACACCACTTTATCTTAGAAATTTTTTGTGTGTATTTTCTCTCTAATATGATCTAGCATCCTCAATTTTCTTTGAGCTTGATGCCTTGAGGTAATTTTGATTTACATCATATGCAAGCCTATGATTCTAAAACTCTTTGCTTCCCTTCATATCTCAGATTCTGGACATTTGCAAAATCTATGTAAAAGTTAGGAATTATAATTCCAGGAAGATTTTTTTCATAATTTATATACTTGGAACTATGGATAAATCTCTAAAACCCTGTGAATCTATTTATATTTCATAAAATAGGTCTGATGATAACTTCAAACAATAGAAATGTGAAGAATGAAAAGAGATTTGAAATGAAGAGTGAAAAGGAAAGTGTAAAATGAAAACTTCAATGCACGTAGACAAGATAATTTTTACCATGCTATGTATTTGTTGCAAGCTATCCTTAACAGTCATGTAACTTTGGTATATTCCACCACATCCATAGACCTGCTTTCTTATACATATTTCAGATATTTTAATATTTAAAATAACAGGAGGATATATATATATATATATATATATATATATATATATATATATATATACTCATTTATTATCAGTATGGCTATGTACACTTGGATATAAGTGTGCATGTCCATAACTTATATTAGCAGTTAAATCCAATAATCTACTTTTATAACACCAATTTTGAAGTTTCTATTTCCTCCTATTAAACTACTTTTACCTCATGGAAATCCGCGACTTTATTTATAGATGTGAGCCATTTCTACTGCATATATGATGTTCAAATGCTGCTTGAATGTAAGTGGCTGACTTTGCAGTCTTATTATTTCTGCCAGTTTTCAGTATCTCTTCCACATTCTTTCCACCAGCAGCATATGGCTTTGTCTGGTCTACTCAGAAAGTATTTGTAATTATTCCACTGAGCTTTGGTGACAATGAATGTGTATGTTATTGGAGATAAATTATGCAATCTGCAAAGAAAGTGAAGATGAGATTTTTTTCTGCTTGGATATTTTCCCTTACTTTCCAGTGGAGGCAGGGCAGTACAGGAGGAAAGGACGCTCAGGGAAGCCAGCCTTTGCTTCTTCCTTTATCTGTCCATATGGCTGATCTGCATGCCTCCCACAGACTTCTCATGGACAAGCATAGCTTTTTCTTTTCAAGGTTATAAGACTAAGTTAATCAATAAAACGTATTTTTCTCCCAAAGCTAAAACTAAACCAACCCTGAATATAAATACCACAGGATACAAGCTATAAATATTTTAATACTCCTTGGCTGCATATCAGAGCTTGATTTCTTTTAGGTCTAACAAAAGGGACATTTATCCTGACAAAGGAGGTGGCTGTAGGTGTAGCAATGAACAACAATAGGGATTAGACATTGGTTTGCTTTCATTTGCAGGGAAGAATATTTTATGTTTTATTTCTATCTTTTTCTCTAGTGATAATTATTCTCAGAATTAATAGACAAAACTTTTACTAAATTCTCCTTTCTAAATTACTGTGGAATGAAATAGTCTACAGCTAGCTAGAATTACTACTGTCAAAACAAACCTCATGCCCAATTCTTACTACTCTAATTCCAAACACAAGGAAATATGAAGTATGATCCCAATTCATATCAGAGCTGGAAATATACCAGGATTTCCTTTTCCCCAAGGTAACAATTTTTTATGACAAAAAGAATAGAGCAGACTTAACATGTGTTTACTACTGTCTTTGCTCTCCTAACTAAACCTCCCTGTTGATTTTTGAATCAGAAAGAAACCATCAAGTCAGAAAAGGAATGACAAGCTTTTATACAAGAATAATATCTGGTAGAGTAGAAATGTGCTTAACTAATGCTATGCAGGGTAACAGAAGGCCTGTGTCATCTGACTTTCAGCTTCATGTGAAGTTACTAAAGCTACAGGAAAAGACATAAGTGCATTTTGAATAGCATGGTTAGAACTGTGACCATAGTCCTCATAAACATCAAGAGAATATTTAGGAACTCCATGAGAATACCTCATCTTTATGACTTGCTTTGGTTTGTAAGAACCCCTTGCAATCCCACGTTGACCCTAAAACTTTTAGAAGATTGTAAAATTTCTACTTTATTTTAGTACTACCCATCTTAATGTTGTCAATAAATCAGTCATAAAATGCATGATATTTTTAGGGGATGAAGGGATAAAATTCTAAACTAAATACTTCATGTCAAAAGCCCATTGTAATTATCTTTTTGTAAATGTCTTTAAAGATGACAACAAACTACTGGCCAGAGCAAGCTCTTAGTCTTCCTTTGGGATCTCATTTGCTAGGTCAAATGGAGGGAACTGTGCTCCTCTGAGTATAGAGAGACCTGGCCCAAATGTTGTGGAAGTAGCAGTGCTTCACCCACTGGTCTTGGCCTTGCCCATCCAGCTGCTTTCATTTGAGGCTATGCTATGATGTCCCTAAAGTTTCTAGACACTCTTAGCTGATTTCTCAGGGCCTCCTGAATCTCTGCTCAGATAAAGCAGAGATGGCTGCGGGCCACAGCAATGCCATTGACCATACACTTTTTCTGTTTTCTTTGGCATTCCCTGTGTGCTGTATCTCTATTGACAAATGAAGCACCCTTACCGGAGGCACCAAAGACACGTTCAGGTCACTGATGAGGTAATCCAAGTTCCTTCGCACTTAGGAAATTTAGTTGCTTCTTGAAAAAAAAAACAAAAACAAAACAAAACAAAAAAAACAACAACAACAAAAAAACCTCACAGATGATTTAAGTTACACTTGGCTTGGCAGAAGAACCAGAGTTTGAACAGTCCATGAAAAAGTCTGAATGGATAGATTGTAAGAGCAGAAATATCTATTGATATAAATTGAAATGTTTATTTTTTTCCTTTAATCATATTGCAGATTTTCTTTCAAAATTGATTCAAGCCAATTTTCTTCTTTTTATTTTTTATTACTTAAAATCTTTGTTGTATGGACAAATCATGTGTTGGTCTCATTTTCCTCCTCCCTATTCCCATTCCACTGAGGGCCCTCCTCAGTGGGGATATTCACCGTGGGGTTATGGATTATGAGTTATGAGAGCAGCAGTCAGTAATTGGCAAGAGGGGATGACTCTGAATATTATCTTCAACCCAGTGGCTCTTACAATCTTTCCACACCCTCTTTTGCAATATTCCCCGAGCCTTGGTGGGTGTGATATTTAAGTCTACTTTAGTGTTAAGCTCTTGGCAACTTCTGGAGTTCTGCTTTGATTCATTTTGAGTATCCTCAGTGTGCATTATCATCTCCCTGGCACAGGTTGTCAGGCTCCCAGTGGGAGCTGCATTCATGTTTAACTTGCCAATTCCTCTGTGTTTTCATCTGGACCCTGGCTGGTATGCGACAGCTGGCTCCTCTCATGACAGGGAGTCAGCTATCTTTTCTTTTCATGTTGATGAATTTTGTCTCTGTGGATTTTGCTGCCTTTTATAAAAGATAAAAGGTATTCCCCAAAGGAGGATGAGAGTAGCATGGGCTAAAGGGAGTAGTCATAGTTAATTCAGAGATATTTTGGCCAAAACTAGTAGAAGCTTCTCACTTGGTTCCACGATTTGAATTATGACTTTGTTCCCAGTGCTATGAGTTCCTTCCTATTTAGCAAACCTTTTATCCACTCAGAGAGACATTGGTTATCTTCCTAGGCTGAATGCAATTATTGCATCTTGTCTGGCTGGTTCATTTAATCTCCATCAGAATCCCTTCTTGTTGACAATGTTGGTGGCCATTTTTCTCCAGAAGCTCATGAAGCACTTTCCAGCAATATGAGGGCTGGCCATGAGAGACCTGCCTTCCTTCCAAATTCTGGCATCATCTCTCAATGTTCTGTCTTGGCAGCTTGTGGTATTTTCAGCAGTAGGGTCTGATCTTTAAGCTCAGGTGGGTAATCAAGTGTCTTGATAGAAGCCTGCCTTGTTTTCAGGACCTTATAGGTTTCTCCAACCAACAGCTCACTGTGGGATGTCATACATTTCTAGTTTTAGGCTTCCTCTTGCCCTCTCCACTAGCTCTCTCCCAAGATAATCCTGTGAAACTCTTTTTGAGGATTATATCTTTTAGTTTGCTACCCAGGTGAAGTGCTTCTATGTTATTAACTCATTTTGGTCCTAGTTTTGTGTATATCTCCACCAATCTTTCTTTTTCCCTCCCTCCAAACTCTTTTTTCCTATTATTTGCCCGTCTAGTTGCCTGTCAGGTATGTCTGTAACTCAAGATGTTCCATGTTAGGAACCAAAAATAAGAGAGAACATGCGGCATTTGTCTTTCCATGCTTGTGTGAGTTGGCTTAGTATGATTTTTTTCCAAGTTCATCCATCTTCTGCAAATTTCATTATTTCATTTTTCCTTACCACAGAGCAGAATTCCATTCTGTATATGTACCTCATCTTCATTAACCATCCATCTGTTGATGGACATCTGGGCTGATTCCAAATCCTACTTATTGTGACTAGAACAGTTACAAATATGGCTGAGCAAGTGTCTTTGAAGTAAAGACTGGAGTGTTTAGGGTGTATGGCCAGGAGCAGTATAACTAGAACAAATAGTATATCTATTTAAGCCAAATAAGTAAATAATAAAGAACCCATATAAAATTTTGTGTTTCATATGTAGAGCTTATTAGATTGTGAGATAAACACTCAGGAAAAGGTAATGTTTTGGAATGTGTACTCAACCTCAGGAGTAAAGAGAGGTATTTGAGAACTTAGAATACAAAGCTCACTAAATATAACATAAAGCAAGATCTAGAATTATGTATAAATATCTCTTCCTTAACTTATTCTTCTTAGTGAGATTTGCAAAGAACACACATCTGTAGATCAATTTTCATACCAAGTTCAAATTATACATACTATATCGAAACAACAGTGTGAGTACATGGCCACTGAAAATTTTAGGGAAAAAAGAGGAAGAATTACAACCATATGTATTTGTCAAGAGTGGCTTCTCTAAGTACATTAATACTCTCCTTTAAAATTAGTCTATTTTTAGAACTATATAGGAGATAATGTCCCATGGTTTGCTACAGTAACTTAGTCCCTTTTGTCTAAAGGTTTGTTGTTGCTTGAGCTTTTCTGGGGTTTCCTCCAATAACACTAATATATAGGAAGAACTCACTCCAAGCTTCTTCAGGAAGCCTGTGGCTACCTCTCTCAATCATAGCACTCCTTAAAACCTTAGTAAAGATAGATCCCCTGCACTGGAGTATGCGCACACAGAGTGAGTAGGCCAGATCTCCCCATCTCCCCTCCCAGGTTCCCTGATCCAGGTAGGGTTCTCAGTGCCTGGTTCTGGGCTTCCTGGACCCTGCAAATTTGTTGTGGAAGCAGCCCCTTGCTCAGCCTTCCTGATTGAAGTGCCCCTGGATCCCCGATTCCCAGTTACCCTGCTCCAGAGGGTGCATGTGTGGATTCCCTGTTCCTGGTTGTTTTCCCTATTGCTGGCTTGGGGCTACCTGGATCAGTGAGCTTCCTGTGGAAGCAGGCCCCTTCTCTGCCTTCCTGATTGAAGGGCCCCTGGGTCCCCATTTCCCAGATTCCCTGCTCCAGATGGTGCACACAAGGAGTGAGTAGGCCAGCACTCCCAGTTTTCCACTTTTGTTTCCCAGGTACCTTTGTTTTTGCAATCTCCATAATCTTTGCATCTGTGGTTATAACTCCATTGTACACTAACCCAGTTCACATTCAAAACAGAGAAGACTCTGAAGATGCTACAGAGGCAAATACTTGCCTCCCCCATATTAAGATAAAATGTTTCCCCAAGATAGGTAGACCACAATGCAAAAATATATAATGAAAGTCAGAAAACTGAAAGATCTCCACCAAGGATACCTAGTACCACAATGGAAGCCTCCAGTGAAACAATCCATAAATCAACAGAAAATCAATCCCAGAATGGGAAAACTACAACCAATGTGGCCCTGATCAAAAGAATTGCTGAACTGGAAGCAAACCATCAAAAAAAATCATATCAATGAAATTGAGCATACTCATCTATTAGTGCACTGAAGTTTTGACAGTAGGCTTATCTTAATTGAAGAAAATGTTAGAATTCTCAAAAGAGATAAATGAATTGAAGGCAAGTAAGCAAATGAAATATCTCAATAACCAATTGATTAAGCTTAATGAACACTTGATCAAATGCAAGAATAAATTTCAGGAAGCCTCAAGAAAATCAGAACTCAAACTGAAATCATACCTCAAAAAAAATGCATGGATATGAAGCAAAATAAGACAACAGGAAAAAAAATCAGAGTATTCAACAACCTCTCTAGAGCCCCTCAATAACAAAGTTACTCATGGGGAAGACAGAACCTCTGACTTGGAAGACAAGACAGAAAAAAAAGATTGGAAGGCCAAAATCTTTGCTAAGTTCAAAAAATCATGTGAACAGAATATGAGGAAACTGTGGTATACTCTAAAACCACCAAACACCTAGATCATTGGTATGCCAGTAGGAGAGGAAATCCAAACCAGAGGCATTTGAACATAGTTAACAAAATTATTGAAGAAAAATTTCCAAATCTCTCAAAATAGAGCCCCATCCAGACACAAGAAACACGCAGAACACCAAATAGATAGGAGCAAAGAAGGTACTCTCCAAGGCACATCATAGTTGAAACTCTTAACAATTAAAACATAGAGAGAGTGCTTAAAGCATCAAGAGAGAAACAACTCACTACATACAAAGGCATTCACATCAGAATTACCTCATATTTCTCAATGGAAACTCTGAAACTCGAACAGACTGGAATGAAACACTTCAAAGTATAAAAAAAAAACTGTGGCTTCCAACCCAAGCTACACTACCCAGCAAAAGTATCCCTCATAATAGATAGTGAAAGGAAAAATTTCCATGTAAAAAATCAACCTTATGATAATGTGAACATGAAACCAAACCTACAGAGAATACATCATGGAGTGCTACACACAGAAGTGTCAAACAACCAATATCAAGAGCAAACAAGAAGTTCACAATAGCTAAAACAACAGCAGGCTCAAAAAGTACATTACACAAGAAAACACCAAACCCCATAAAGCACCTCATCATGGAAGGGAATAAATCAAACCTCACAGTTATAACCTTAAATATTAATGGTCTTTACTCACCCATCAAAAGACACAAGTATACACGATGGATAAACCAAAAATAAAATTGGAACCTTCTATCTGCTGTCTTCAAGAAAAACCCAGTGTGGTATTTGATTAAGGTGTCTCCCATAAACTTAGGCGTTCTGAATGCTAGGTCCCCAGATGATGGCAATATGGAAATTAATGCTTCCTGGAGCAGTGTATTGTTGGAAGTGGGTTTATGGGTATTATAGCCAGTGTCCCCTTGCCAATGTTTGACACACTCTCCTGTTCCTGTTGTCTACCTGATGTTGGCCAGAGGATGATATCCACCCTCTGATCATGCAACTTTTTTCCCCCTGCCACCATGGAGCTTCCCCTTGAGTCTATAATCCAAAATAAATCCTTCTTTCCCAAAATCTGCTCTTGGTCAGGTGATTTCTGCCAGCAATGTGAACCTGAGTGCCACAGTAATGTTGGTACCAAGAAGTGGTGTCAATTGCTTCAAGACACCTGACTGTGTGGCTTTGGCCTTTTGGATTTTCAAAAGGAATGTGGAATGATTTGACACCTTGGCCTAAGAGATGTCTTGCATTTCTGTAAGTACAGCTTGATGGACTATTCTGTTCAGAGTTGAAAGAATGGAATGCAGTGAGAACTCTGGACTATGAAGTTTGGGTGGTGATGGTGAGAAAGAGCTTTGCTTGGACTGGGCTATAAGCAGTTTCTGTGGGAAGCTTGCTGTTATGCCCATGTTCTGAGAACTTGTGCAGGTTTTCTTTGCATAGCAATAGACTTATGTGAGCAGAGGGAAATGCCACAGAAAAAAATTCAGTCTTTGGGTCAAAATTTCTGCCTGTTTAGCTGCAATTGTATGAGAGATTACAACCGTTGATATTGGGCCAGCTGACATGCATTGGGATGACAGAAAAATGCAGGGTCTTTTGAAGGGGACTGAATTCTAAAGGAGGTTCCTCTTCTTCAAAGTCTGCTTTATTCCCCCCTGCATTAACAAATTGGCATCCAACCAGGTAACATGGAGTACAAGAAATGCAAGAAAGAGAGGGTCATTGAATTCACAACACAGTCTTGTGTTTTGGAAAAGGCAGTGGGAAGTACATTTACTGGTTTGTCTGCATGGAGACCAAATGGAGTCATGAGAATGTACTGTGGGTTGCAATGGACACCCTTTGGAGATGCTGGGACCACAAGATGACTACTAAGAAAAGCTGTCCACCCTGGATGAAGTTTTCCATAACTGTGAGTAGCCTAGCTGGAGGGGTGAAATTGGAACATTTGGAACTCCAGAGACTTGTTCCTGGTTAAAATTATTGGATTTGGAGATTTGTCAATAACTAGAGTTGTTGGACTTGGAGCTATACAGTTTGACATTTGCCCTGTTTAAGTCTTGTGTTGGTTGAATATTTCTTTGCTATACCCAGTGCCATCCATTACAGTGTGAATGTGAATTCTGTGCCATTATGTTTTTTTTTTATTTATTTATTTTTAAATTTGGTGCTTGAATGCTGAACCTGATAATCAGCACCAGGGTGTAGGAGGCAGACCCTGAGGATACTCAACACCTATCAAAGCAGAGATCCAGAGGTTCTTAAGAGCTCATCACTGAAATAGATTCAAAACTCACCCACCATGGCTCAAGGAATTTTGTGAAACAGGGGTTGGAAAGATTGTTAAGAGCCACAGTTGAGACATCATGCCCAGAGATATTCTCTCCCACCAAAACTAACTGACTACTCCTCCCACAACACATAAACTACCACCCTATAGGGAATATGTGGAACCCCATTGAGGAGCATCCCCAATGGAATAGGGGCAGAGATGAGGGAAAGGAGGGTACCAACCCATGGTATATCCATATGAAATATGTTGTTAATACCAATAATAACTTTACAGAAACTAAAAAATAACTTAGTGAAGATAATGTCTCTTGAACCATAGAAGATGTAAAGGCAATTAGGGAAGGAGGCTGTAATAGTTCGATTATCATGAGTGGTCATTCTAGTACATTCTCCACTCTTAGGCTACTTTTCTGTCTGAACAACAACATGTTCGAGTTTCTGGAACCACTCCTTCACATGACATGAGCCTCCACTTTGTCTGATCTTTGAAGAGTAATCTTAAGTGAATACAACCAAATCAAAATTTTCACTCATATTGTTGGTAGTAAGCATAGCCTAACCACAGAAAGAACTGAAGTCACAACCTCAGCAATTCTCTATATTATCACCATATTCCAGATAGGAAAGGAACACAACTCTGTCCAGAGTAATCCAGGTGGAGTCATTGATGTCCATTGAACCATGTGGTCATCAGCTAAGGAACATGTGTGCAAACTGGTAATTTCTTTCTCACACTCTGACACCCGACCTTTCATCCACTAAGTAAATCAAGTAGAGCAGACCTATTGAGTATGATGGGTCTTACTAAAGGACTGTAGTAATGTCAGTAGAAGACAGAGGACCTCCTGATAGAGAAGAAAAATGGGAGAATGCACAGGAATAGGTCTAAAGGGAGTTTTACACACATAGGAGTAAGGGAAGAAGCCCAGCAAGGGAAAGATGGCACAAAGGGATATATTATCAAGTGAAGTTTATCAACTAAAGTTGACTTTGTGTCATTTCAATATAGGAGATATGGAATCAATAATCATTACACCTCTAAATTCAGAAACGGGCAAATTCCCACTATATATTGCAGGTGGTCATCATAGAAATAATGAATACACTGCTGATTGGTTCTGGAGGTAAGAGTTGTTACCTCTTTTCAACAGAATATGAGCTTTTGTAGTTGCTCTGAGGCTTCATATTAATATTAAGCCATTCATGATTTAGAAACAAAAGTGTGGGTAATTAGGAAAAATATCTGGATGGTAAAATGTAAACTGTGATCTGAGGATACAATTTTGTTCTCGATACAATGGCAGCCTCATTAATTCTACTCACTATGCACTGAGTAACTACTTTTCTGAGAAATCTACATGAGCGATGAAGGTAAGAAAAACCAAGGGAACTTTTCTTCAAGAGTAAAAGGTCAATGAGCAAATTGGAACAAATGAGATCTTGCTGAGTAAAGAGTATTTCTTGAACAAAACATACATTTAGTAGAAAATTAAAAATGCTCTTTCAATGATATAGAGATATTTTAAAACATTTTTGTGGATATCCTAATATTCAAATTAAATCACTACTCTTTCAGTTCCCAAAATGACACCCATTGATTTTTAAAAGTTACATTATAGACATAACATTAAATTACACCCACTAAAGAGGAAAAACATAAATATATGAATAAAATAAGATGTAGTAGTAAACTAAGGAAAACGTTTAAATCCCCAGGTGAAAGAAAGATTCTCATTATTATAGCAATATTAATGGTTAATTTCATGTAACAGATTATAAAAGGCAGAATTAAAGTAAAGCAATTATGCATGCATGCCTATTCCCTTTGGCCACTTTATTTATTTTAGCCAATGGAATGTGGGCAGAGGTAAGACTTCTGCTCCTTCTTTCTTCTTTCTCCTATAATCTGCTGCAAGTAGAACTTGTACATGATGACATCTGGTCTAGAAAGAAGGAAAAAACACACAAAAGAGATGAAAATGCTTCTTAACAATCATAGCTGGGCCACATACAAAAGTAGCCTGGCCGCAAACACAAGGAACCTAGCCCCAAGGAACCTACACAAAAATTATTAAAATAAATGCTTGTGGCAATTCATGAAGATTGGGGATGGTGTATGTATCAATAGCTGACCAGTACATCAAACCATTCCTTTAAATGTGAATGCTTTACCTCTTGCTATGTGTTCTGATACAAAAAAAAAAAAAAAATGCTTCCTAAAAGAGGCTTTAGGAACTGAAAGGAAAATCTATAAGGTCCAGGATGGTTGTGGTGGGGGGGATGGTTTCAATGCTACTTTTTTTATTACTTATATACACAGTGTATACAGTCATGTTAGTACCATTGCCTACTCCCTGTTCTCCCCCTCTGCAGGGACTCTCCTCATTGGGGAATATGGATCATCCATTGTGGGGTTATCCATCAGTTATGGGTTAAGAGGAAATGTCTCCATGCATAATGACCCAACCTGTGACTCTAACATTCCTTATGCCCCCTGCTCCACAACTTTCCCTGAGCCATGTTGGGTTCTTTTTAGGTCTGCTTCAGTGATGAGGTATTGGGAGCCTCTGTGTCTCTGGATATCTGATTTGGTAGGAGTTGATTGTTCTCTATGTCAATCTCCTTTACCCTTGTGCTGGTACCAGGTTCACCAAGAAAATAGCACCCTTGCTTGTTTTGCAAATTATTCTTAGTTTCAGCTGGGGCCCTTTTGGGGTATGATGGGCTGGTTCTCTCCTTAGGATCTGCATCTGAAAAAGAGAAGCAGATTCTGCAACACAGAGTAAAGTTAGCACCAGATAAATGGGATAATCTTTGTTTTTTTTTTTAGAGAGATTTTAGTGGGTGTAGGCCTTCTTGTAGCCCACGACTGGTGGGAGCTTGATAATGGAGAACAGGCTCATTTTTAAATATGGTTCTGACTTGATTCCAAGCTCCAGCTATGGGTTCTGTTCCATTGAGCAGATCAGTTAGCCAAATCAAGAGCAATTGGTTTTCTACCATGGCTGTGTGCCACTATTGCACTTGTGTGAGCATCATGTCAGTGGTGTTTTTTTTTTTTTTTTTTTTTTTTTTTTTTTTTTTTTTTTGCTGATGAATAGCTTAGACCATGAGTTTCTTGAACAGATGCTGGCCATTTTCCAGCGGCCACTCATGTAGCACCTTCTGGCACAAGACAAGCTAACTAGGGGCTGACTCTCTTACAGCTTCCAGCCATGTCAGTCCATGTTCTGTACCAAGAGCATATTGTGTCTTCAACAGTAAGGTCTTACAACTAACCTTTGGTGGGTCATCAAGTACTCTGTTAAAAATCTGTCTTCTTTTGGGAAACCTGTAGGTCTCTCTCAACAACAGCTCATTGTGGATATTAGCCATATGGTGGTACTAGGAGTTACAGGCCAGTGTCCAAGAAGAGAAGGAAGAAAAATATAAGTAATATAAAAGTGATACAGAGAATAGAGAGAAGAGGAGAGAGAGAGAGAGAGACAGGAGAAGATTAAGGTCAGTCTTCATCATACCCTCTCCAGAGCCTTGTGATTCAGGTGTTCCCTCTAAGGGTCAGATGAAGGTTCAACGATTTAATCTTTTTTTTTTTCTTTTCTTTTTTTTTAGGATGTAGAATTGTATGGTACCATTGCTATTTAGGTCCAGTTTTATGTCTCCTCCCCTTTCCCTCCCTTCCTACCCCACTCACCCTATTTTCTGGTCCTCAAGATGCTTATTAGATATGTCAGCATCTCTGGTAGATTCAGGTTACGAGCCATAGATGAGTGACACTATGTGATGATTATCTTTTTTGTGATTGGGTACGTTCACTGAGAATGATCTATTCCAGGTTCAACCATTTTTCTTCAAATTTCATTGTGTCATTTTGCCTTACTTCTGTGTAGAATTCCATCGTGTATATATACCCCATCTTGGCTATCCATTCATCTAATGATGGACATATGGGTTGATTCCAGCTCTTAGCTATTATGAATTGAGTGGCTGTAAACATGGTTGAGCAAATCTCTCTGGACTGAGGCATGGAGATTTTAGGATAAATACTCAGTAAGGGAATAATTTGGTCTGTTGGTAACTCTATAGTCAACCATTTTAGGAGTCTCTATATTCCTTTCCAAAGGGATTGTACCATCTTACATTCCCACCAACAGTGCTTGGGCGTTGCAGTCAGGTTCGCATTGCTGGTAGAAATCACCCAACAAAGAACAGCTTCTGGGGGAAAAAAAGAGTTTTATTTTGGCTTACAGGCTTGAGGGGGAAGCTCCACTATGGCAGGGAAAACGATGACATAAGCAAAGTGTGCACATCACCCCCTGGCCAGCATAAGGTGGACTATAGCAACAGGAGAGTGTGCCATACAGTAGCAAAGGAGTAGCTGGCTGTAACACCCATAAGTCCATCCCCAACAATACACTGCCTCCAGCAGGTGTTAATTCCCAAATTTCCATCAGCTGGGAACCTAGCATTCAGAATTCCTAAGTTTATGGGGGACAGCTGAATCAAATCACCACATTCTGCCTCTGACCCCCATAAACTGATAACCATAATGTAAAATGTAATGCATTCATCCAACTTTAAAATTCACATAGTTTTTATCAATTCCAATGATGTTCATACATCCACATAATCCAAGGTCTTTTAAATGAGCCATAATACCAAAAATTAATCTCAAAAAAACCATAATGGCACAGAATAAACATTCACATTGCAAAAGATGGCATTAGGCATAGCAAAGAATATTCAGCCAATACAAGATTTAAATCAACCAGGGCAAATGTCAAATTCTGTGGCTTGAAGTCCAACAACTCGAGTCAATGACAAATCTCCAAGTCCAATAATGCTAACCAGCAACAAGTCTCTGGTATTCCAATTCTGCCCCTCCAGCTGGGCTAATCACAGTCCTAGAAAACTTCTTTGGGGCCGGCAGCTTTCCTTAGCAGCAATCTCATGGTCCTAGCATCGCCACTGGGTCTCCATGGTAACATACAATTCATTCTCTTGTCTCCATTGGGTCTCCATGCAGGCATCCAGCAAACCTGTTTCACACTGCCCATGGCCATTTGCAAAACACAAGACCACATCGCAAACTAAATGACCCTCTCTTTCCTGCTCTTTTATACTCCATAATATCAGGTAAAGTGCCAATTTGTTAACCCAGGGGGGATAAAGCAAACTTTGAAGAACAGGACACTCCGAAAGAGTCTACATTCTTCCTGTTACCCCAGTGAAGGTCAGCTGACCCAATCTCAAAGGTTGTAATCTCTCACACAATTTTCAGGTGAATGGGCAGGAGACCAAAGATTTCATTTTTTCTGTGTCATATCCCTCTGTTCACTCCACTTCACTTCTATGCAAAGCAACCCTGCACAACTTCTCAGGACATGGTCAGAACAGCAAGCTTCACACACAATTGCTAGCCCAGTCCAGCCACAGCTCTTTCTCAACCTCATAAGCTAAACCCCATAGTCCATAGTTCTTACTGCATTCAGGTCTTTCAGCTCTGACCAGAATAGTCCATTAATCTGTACTTACAGCACTGCAAGGCATCTTGTAGGCCAAGGTTTCAAATTCTTCCACATTCCTGTTGAAAATCAGCTCCAAAAGGCCAAAACCACACAGTCAGGTGTCTAGCAGCAATCTCATTCCTTGGTACCACTTTACTGTGGAAGTCAGGTTTGCATTACTGGTAGAAATCATCCAACCAAGAGCAGCTTGTGGGGGAGAAAAAGAGGTCTATTTTGGCTTTCAGGCTCGAGGGGGAAGCTCCATGATAGCAGGGAAAATGACAACATGAACCAAGGGTGGACATCACCCCATGGCCAACATAAAGTGGACAACAGGAACAGGAGAGTGTGATAGACACTGGCAAGGGGATACTGGCTGTAGCACCCATAAGCCCATCCCCAACAATACACGGCCTCCAGGAGGCATTATTTCCCAAAATTCTGTCAGCTTGGAACCTAGAATTCAGATCACCTAATTTTATGGGGGACACATGAATCAAACTACCACATTGAGCTATCCTATTTCTCTACATCCTCGCCAGCATTTATTTTCATTTGATTTTTTATTTTTTTCTGTCCTTACTGGGTGAGGTAGAATCACATGGTTGTTTTAGTTTGCATTTCCCTGATGATTAGGGATGATGAGCATTTTCTTAATTGTGTGTTTGCCATTTGTATTTCTTCCTCTGAGAACTGCCTGAGAATTGCCTCATTTTGTGAGTGGGTTGTTTTGAACCCAAATCATTCTTGGCTTTGTGCATTATACTGCACCTTAGTGCCCCAAGGAAAGTTCTCAAGAACATGATATCTAACCCCCCTTCCATTGTACTGTTCTATATGTGCCTGTCTTACAGTTCTTGTTAAGATATGTAGCCTAACTCTGTGACTAATATAAAGTGCAAGGCACAATGTTAGTTAGCCACAAGAGCTCCAATACCCTCACAACTAACTTCATCACTTCAATTTTTCATTAGCAATACATACATGTATTTGTTATATAACATTGTATATGTATATCTATATCTATCTATATGTATATATTACTTAGCAGACATTTTTTGAAGATGTCAGTACTACCATTCTTCAGAGTAAAACAAGCAAGTTGATAAGAATGAACAAGTTGTCACTCAGTATATATCATACAGGTAATTTATGGAATCTGCTCTTCTAACCTCTATAGAATAAATCATATTAAGAATGAGTGATGCTAAACATGCCACCAACATGCTTACAGAGATTCATTTGAACTTCATGTTCCTCTAGAGCTGACCCTTACTAACTAAATGTTTCAAATCAAGGGGAAAGAAGAGGGCTAGGAAGACAGCTCACTATGTAAGAGTGCTTGTCTTGTGAGCATGAGGTCCTGAGAGGGCTTGAGTTCCTGAGTTCAATTACCTAGAGCTTATATAAACAGCTGGGTGTGATTTATGTAAATACAGACCTATGGGGAGAAGAAATTGGAGTATAGTAAGACTCGCAAAGAAGACAGAAAATTCTGAAATGAATGAGAGACTATGTCTTAAGGTAACTCAAACATGAAAAACAACCAACATTCTGTAGTCTTCACAAATGTGCACATAGTGCATTCACATTTGCAAATTTATGTGCCTACACCATGCCACAAACAAACATCATAAAACACATACTACATGTGCAAAAATACAGCAGAGAAATGTAGGTGATATTTAGGGCTTGTCTATACCCAAGGTTAATATTTTATTCCTTAACTGTTATCATGAGCATGTAATGCTTTCTCTATTTTTTTCAACTGAAGTACAACTTGAAGAATATCACATGAATGTTGACTGCAATCAGTCACTATGATTGTCCATTATCACTTGTCATAATTTGAATCTGTAATGATTGCAAAGACTAATTTGTGGAATGAAGTTTTGGTGGTGAGATTTTGAAAAAGGACTGGAAACCTTAGGAGGCAGATCTTATTTTGTGGAAGTAAGTTCTAGGGACATACCTTTGAAGGGTGTAATGGCATCTCATCTTTATCTCTCTGATTTCTAGCCACCATTATTAAACAACTTTGGTTTTCCACATGTTCTTAGCCATGTTGTAATGTTTCATTGTAACCCCAAATCAACAGAATAATGTAACATTGGCTCGAATCCTGAAACTGTAAGCTAACAAAACAAACTATATCCTTTCCTCTGTGGTGGTTTTTATCAGGTATTTTGTCACAGAGAGAAAGCTGACTGCATAGAAAATTTGTATTAAAAATTGGGTTATTGGTGAGTCTGTACTTGTCCATATGCTTGACAAGTACTGGAGTATGAGAAGAACTTGGAAATGTTTTAAGAAGTAGGTTAGAAAAAAATATAATTCTTAGACCAGGAAAATAGGTCAATGAATAATGTACTTCTCTTGCAGAGTTCAAGGCCAGTAACCCATGTGAAAATGCCACGTGTGGCATCATGCCCCTGTAATCCTGGGGCTGGGGCATGGAGGAACATGTTCATCCCTGGCACTTTCTAACTAGCAAGTCTGGCCTACTTGTTTCAGGCCAGTGAGAGCCCCTGACTCATAAAGCAGTGGGTAGATGACTTAATGTCATGATTAGAGTTCAGATCCACAGCACACACATAAATGTGAGGTGGGCATGGTATCCCACTTATAATACCAATACTCAGGAGGCAGAGATAGAAAATTCTTCAGGCCAAATTAGAGAGCCCTGGGTTTAAGTAAGAGACTCTGTTTTATAAAATCAGGTAAAGGACAATCGAAGAAGACACTTAATGTCAACTTTTGGTCTCCAAATGCACACACACAGACACACATGCATCTTCACACAATCATGCCTTCACAAATGTGAACATTAATACACACATACATACATAGCACATACTAAACATATGCATGCAAAACAATTAAAAGGTGGGCATAATAACCAAGAAGCATCTATATTATCTTCTGACTTTCACACACAAGTCCATGTGCACTCCACACACATGTGCAGTCTCACACATGTGACCATGCACACACACATGCACACCACACATAAAGTAAGAAGAAATCTTGTAACCCTTCTTTATTTGAGACAGAACCTCATATGCCATAGAATGCCTTTCAGCTCACATTATTTGATGATAACCTTGAGATTCTGCTACTCCTACTTCTACCTCCCAAGTTCTGGGGTTATAGGTAAACACTCCATGCCAAATTTCTCTGCTGCTAAGAATCAAACACACGCATTAATTCATGCTATGCAACCACTTAACCAACAGAGCCATAGCTGCAACTCAACATCTTATAATTCTGCAAGCAGAGCTTAATGAGTGATTCCAGTGGGAGCTCATAAGGACTAGCATGCTGGAAGAAATGTATATTATAAAGAGTGTATTGAAGATGATTAGATGTACATGAGTACCATATTAATAATTGCACTAGGTTTGGAGAGATGGCTTAGTGGTTAAGGGCTTTCCTGTGAAGTCTAAGGACCCTGGTTTAAGGCTCGATTCCCCAGTACCCACATAAACCACATGCACAAGTTGGCACATGCATTTGGAGTTCATTTGCAGTGGCTGGATGCCATGGTGTGCCCTTTCTTTCTTTCTTTCTTTTTTTCTTTCTTTCTCTTTCTCTTTCTCTCTCTCTCCTCCTCTTTCTTTCTTCCTGTCTCTCTGTCCCAAATAAATAAATAAAAATAAACAAACAATTAAAAATAATAATTGCACTAGAGTCTATCTATGTTACATCCTGGGGAAGAACTTGCTTTCATTCTATCTGCCCTGACACTCTGTGGGAGACTGAGCTTAACCAGGGCAGTTTATCTTGTGAAGGAAATGTCAAAGCAAGTCAGACCTGAGTGCTGCAGCTACTTTTAGTCAAATTTCCAGTGAGATCCAGAAGCAGAAGAAAAAATGACACAATGAAATTTGAGGAAAAATGGTTGAACCTGGAACAGATCATTCTCAGTGAACTTACCCAATCACAGAAAAAAAAAAATCGCCACATAGTCTCACTCATCTACAGCACATAAACTGAATCTACCCAAGATACCTTACATACCCAGCAAGCATCTCATGGACTAGACACTAGGATGGAAGGGGAGGGAGGGGAGGGAATCAAAGGGGTGGGAAACACAAATCTAGACCCAAACGGCAATGGTGCCATAATTTTCTACTTACTAAAAGACAGAACAAATGGCTGATCCTTCACCAGGCCCTTACAAGGAACACCTGAACCACAAGACACTGGAGAGGGTAGGATCAAGACTAACCCTAATCTTCTACATCTTCCCTCCCTCTCTCTCCCTCTCTCTCTCTTCTCTCTAACTCTTGTATATTAGTTATCTTTTTCCTCCTTTTCTTAGTGGGCACTGACCTGTAACTCCCAGAACCAGCATGGGGCTATCATCCACAATGAGCTTTTGATCAGAGAGACCTACAAGGTTTCCTAAAAGACAGACAGATTTCTGTCAGAGTACTTGATGACCCACCAAAGTTTAGTGGTAAGACTCTACTGCTGAAGACACCTTATGTGGTTGACATGCAAACTAGAATGGCATGGCTGGAAGTTGGAAGAGAGTCAGTCCCCAGACAGTCAGCGCGTCTAGTGCCAGAAGGTGCTATATGGGGGACTGGGGGAAAATGACCAATATCTGTCCAAGCAATGCATGGTCTAACCTAATTAGCAGCAAATAACTTGTTGTGATGCCCACACAAGTGCAGTAGTGGCACACAGCCATGCTGGTGAACCAACTGCTCTCGATTTGGCTAACTGATCCCCTCACTGGTACGGGACCCATAGCTGGAGATGGGAAACAAGTCAGAACCCTATCCAAACATAAGCCCACTCTCCAATATCAAGCTACCATCAATTGTGGGCTACAAGAGGGCCTACACCTATTAGATTCTCTACAAAAAAAAAGTAAGGGTTATCTCATTTGTCCTGTTGCTAACTTACTCTCCATTGGAGAATCTGCTTCTCATTTTCAGATAGATGTAGATCCTAAGGAGAGAGCCACCCCATCATACCTCCAAAGGGCCTCGGCTGAAACTAAGAATAATTGGCGAAACAAGCAAGGGTGCTGTTTTCCTGATGAACCAGATACCAGCACAAGGGGGAAGGAGATCAACACAGAGAAAAATCAACTCCTACTAAATCAGAGAGCCAGAGCTTTACAGGCCCCCAACACCTCATCACTGAAGCAGACCAAAAATGAACCCAACATGGCTCAAGGAAATTCTGCAGAAGAGGGTGTGGAAAGGATGTCAGAGGCACATGTTGGGTCATGATATGCAGAGACATTTATCTTACCCATAACTGTGGGCTAACTCCACAATGCATGACCCATATACCTCAACAAGGAGGGGCCAAGGGAAGGGGGTAGGTCACAGATGAGCCTAATAATGGTACCAAACTGACTGTATCTGCTGAATACAAAACTTACTAATAAAGAAAAAAAAAAGGAAAAAAAAGAAAGCATTTGAAATATTTGCAGTTTGGCTGGAAGGTAAATTTTTAAAAAAGAATAAAGCACATATAAATTTATCCAACGAAAGTCTGTTTGCTACAGAGATAAGTACTATTAAAGACAATTTTTGCACAAAGGCAATTGTAAAGATGTTTTCAGGCCATCTTAAGAATCAGGCATGTATGAAATTGGAAATTTTCATTTGATAAGTGGACATCTTGACATCATGCTTCCACAAGGTGGCCAACAAACTTGTTTCTCTAAGATTCTTCACCACAAAAAAGCATGTAGGCCATTATAGGCCCCTGCAGCCATGGTGTTTGGGAGCCCATGTACTGCTTAAGCTGATGGCAGACCTTGGTGTTCATCATCATGTGGAACAGAGTTTTCAGGTATGATGAAGGCAAATGTTTTCAAGCCACAGAAGCTTATAACCAAATTTCAGAAGAATGTCTAGACATCTCAAAACAGACAGTGGAGTTGGACTTTGTAGCAATGATGAGACATAAGTTTTGGACTGATGGATGAGGTCTGTGTTCACTCATGTTGTATCCACTGATGTTGAGTTATCTTTCTGTTGTTTGGTCAGAATACCTGACCAGAAGCAGCTACTGGGGAAGAGTTGGGTAATTTGGGCTTATAGTCTTGAGTGGAAATTTAATCATGGCAGAAAAGCAGACGCTGGGCATCATTTCTTGCTACAACAAGTAGAAGATACCATCAAGAGTGAGTCCGCTATAGAAATGGAGAGACCTCAGGCTGTAAAACCCCAAAACATACTCCCAGCAACACACCACCTTCATCAAGGCTCTACCTCCCGAATTGCCACCACTTAGGGACCAAGCATTCAAAACACATGAGGATATGGGAGTCATTTCACTTTACAATTAGGACAACTATAATTCCTCATAGCAATTTGTAACAGAAGAGTTATTACACATTAATTTGTACCAGTAGAGTTGTTAAATATTAAAATGGATTTAAGTTTAGTCTAATGCTTTTGTTTTATTTTACAAAGAAGTTGAAATATCAGCTATGATAAATGCACCACTCTGGTGAGGATTGCATGTGTGGATACAGCCTTACTTGAAAATCGCCATATAGTTTTATTAACTTAGCTATGAACTAAAGATTTCTATAAAAAGTAGTCCATTAAAACTAAAAGGAAGTGGCTGGAGAGAGGCCTTAGTGGCTAATTGCTTGCCTGTGAAGCCTAAGGACCCCAGTTTGAGGCTCGTTTCCCCAGGACCCATGTTAGCCAGATGCACAAGGGGGTGCACGTGTCTGGAGTTTGTTTGCAGTGGCTGAAGGCCCTGGCACTCCCATTTTCTCTATCTGCTTCTTTCTCTGTCTGTCGCTCTCAAAAAAAAAAAAAAAAAAAAAAAAAGATTAAAAATCAAAAGGAGGAACTACTGGTCAAGATGGTGACTGCCTAATCATGCTGTACCTCTCCAGGAAGGAAAGACAAGGCACTAAGGGTTCATTGGGTTTTTTAGGGGAGAGAAATCTCTAATAGATCACCAGTGAGAGGGTGCAGAGGGGGAAAAAAAGGTAATTGGGGGATTTCGTCACTCTCAGGTAGCCCACCAGACCCGGAATCCTCTCAAACAGCTGCTCTAGCCATAGTCCCATCCTCAGTATACTCCTGCACTTACTGTAGGAAAGAAGACCTAGGCCAGCACAGTTCCACTTACCTCACTGCGCAGGGGCGATGGCCCTTCTACCCCTGCCCATGCATGACTTTGGGCAGTCTGCCCACAGGCCCGTGTGAGCTCAGGTTCGATCTGCCCGCCATGCATGCGCTGCCCATCTGCCTGTGCGAGCTGAGCCTGCTCTGCCCATATGCTTGTTGCTCTGGCTGCTGGCCCTTCCACACATGATCTCAGGCCCATTCCACATGCCCATGTGCAAGCTCAGGCTCGCTCTGCCCATCCACCCGTGCCAGCTCAGGCCCAACCCCCCATCTGCCAGCCCCGCCTCCAGCCCATCTGCCCGCCGCACATGAGCTGAGGCTGATCCATCCACCCATGGTTGAGCTCAGGACAGCTCTGCCCGTCTGTTTGCCTGCCTGCGAGCTCAGGCCAGCTCCCCCAAGAGGCACCACTTCCCCCGCCCATCGACTACAGTCCTACTCTCCCTGCCCATACTCTGTGATGGGCAGTACATGAGCATGGCCGGCATTGAATTCTCCAGTATCTTCTTTAGCTTCTTTCTTCAGTATCTTAGTGTTGTCACTGTGGAGGTCTTTCACATCCCTGGTCAGCTGCAATTCTAAGACTGGCAAATGTGGCCACCTTGTCATAATCCTGATTTAGATACAATGCTCTCAGTTTTTTTCCCCAATTTTTGTAATGTTGGCTATATAATTTTCACTTATAGACTTGTTATATTTCCATTTTTATCTTATTTAGGAATTTTGTCATGAAGTCATGCTGAACTTTGTAAAATGCCTTTTCTCCATCCATTCAGATGATCATGTAATTTCTGTCTTAAATTTAATTATACAGTGAATTTCATCTACTGATCTGCATACATTGAAACAACCTTGAATCATGAGGATGAAGCCAACTTGGTCATGGAATATGATCTTCCTAATGTATCCTTTAATTAATTCAGTTGGAACATATTTTGTTGGGAATTTTTGTACCTATGTTCACCAGGAAATTTTATCTAAAGATTTTTTTTTTTTTTTGTGGTATACTTCTCTGGGATTTAATTCTTTTGTTACTTATTTTATTTCATTGGCAAAACAAATTCAAGAAAGTACTGTGATTAGTCTCATTTTACTGATTAAAAACAAATGTTTGTGGGGCTGGAAAGATTGTTTAGTGGTTAACGTGCCTGCCTGCAAAACCACAGGATCCAGGTTGGACTCCCCATGATCCATGTAAGCAAGGTGCACAAGGGGTGCATGCATATGGAGTTCGTTTGCAGTGGCTGGAGGCCCTAGTGTGCCCATTCTCTCCTCTCTCTCTCTTTCTCTACCTACCAATTTCTGTATGTCTCTCTCAAATAAATCAATAAAAATAAAAATAAATACAAAAAAACTTAAAAAAATAGATGTTTGTGTAATTTTTCAATGGTCTTGTGGCAGTGTTCTATTGCCATATAACAAATCATGGCCAACATAATAGTTTATAGTGTGCCAATGCATTATTTTAGAGTTATGTAATCAAACTATAAATATAATATAGTTGTACTCAGGTTATGGTAAGGCTCAGACCTAGATGATATTAAAACTGTGCTAGTCTGGAAATTATTGTGTCATGTCTCTTTCTAATTGCATTAAGCTTTGCCTTTCTAAGTAAACAACTATACTACTTTAAGAGTTTCTTACTTCATCAACCTGGCCATGGACTGTATTGAATTCCTTCCTGTGAAATTGAAATCTAAGTGACTTTTTCCAGAACAAAGATCTTGTCATAGTAGTATGTTTCTACAAATTATCATTTCTTTGTTGCTGCACGATGACAATTGTCATCTACACATACTTATGGATGAAGATGCTCACATAACCTCCTTCCATTAGTGACTAATATTCATGAATATTGGTAGCTTATTGGATACGTCTATGTCTTCAATGTTCAATGTATTCTAACAACTGCTTATGAATTTAACTATCTCCAAACTCAATCCTCTTACCTTTTTTGTCTCTTGTTACTTTATGCCATCATAACTTCTCTGCTGTTTAGCCAAATGTATTAAAAGTACCAATGGTGTCCTTTAGTCTATGAGTCATTTGGGTGTAGAAATGATCTTCGTTATGTTTTTTGTTTGTTTGTTTGTTTTTGTTTGGTTGGTTTTGGTTTTGGTTTTGGTTTTTCCAGGTAGGATCATGGTGTAGCCCAGGCTGACCTGGAATACACTATGTAGTCTCAGGGTAGCCTAGAATTCTTGGCAATCTTCCCTTCTCTGCCTCCCAAGTGCTGGGATTAAAGGCATGTGCCACCACACCTGGCCGTTACTTATGTTTTGAAGTCACTATCAGTATCCAACCACATGTCTGGAGACATGCCTGGGTTAAATGAACATTGAATAAATAAATAATTGCGATATCTGGTATTAAATTAAGAGTACATTACTAAAACAGGATAACCATTTGACATTTTGTACTCCAAATAAATGGCTTGCTGGTGGAATTATACTCCATAGGACTGGACATCCTTCCTTCATACAATGGGTGCCTCTACTAATATGGAGATAATCCTAGACAGTCTAGAGTAGGCAGTTTAATACCCTGTTTTCTTCTTTTTTTCTTGACATGTTGGTGTTGCGGAGCTATTTCTTCCATAATGAAATATTGCCAATTCTAGCACAGAAGGGAGACTCCTAAAACTCAGGAGTTAAATGAAACTTGTAAGGCTGAGGAAGCTCCTGAAACTTGCAAGATTCACAAGATTCATCCATGAGGTTACATATGCAATAATGACTTCTGAGGATTGTCCATCCACTGAGCTGTCTACACATCAGCCATGAGCTTTAGGAGATGGGGATTTCATGAGTCATCAACTATCCTAGGATGGGCTTTTCAGTGATGCAGCTGCCTTTGAATCTCTTATTCTCCTGTATGTCACCCGCACTCTTTTGGGCAACCCAAATGGTCTCCATGGCTCAACAAGCTAGACTTGCATGGAATTTTGTCAGTGTCCCAGATGACATTCATTTGTATCTCTCCAGGGAAAGTCACCAAACCACTAGTCTTTAATCAAAGGACTACACACAGTCCTTTCTATGATTTCTATGTACTGCTCAGCCTTCAACATTTGCTTACTTACAGGTCATGGACTTTGATCATTTTCTGAACAAGATATATTTGTCTGAACTTATTCTTTTTTATTTAAATTTGAGAGAGAAGAAAGGCAAACTCTTTTACATATTTTCCTTTTTTTATTTTTATTTATTTATTTGAGAGCAACAGACAGAGAGAAAGAGGCGGAGAGAGAAAGGGAGAGAGAATGGGCATGCCAGGGCCTCCAGCCACTGCAAACAAACTCCAGACGCGAGCGCCCCCTTGTCCATCTGGCTAATGTGGGTCCTGGGGAATCGAGCCTCGAACCAGGGTCCTTAGGCTACACAGGCAAGTGCTTAACCGCTAAGCCATCTCTCCAGCCCCACTTTTACATATTTTCAATGATTGCAATTCTTTCTTCCCTAAGACATATTTGGATTCCCCATGAAATTACTAAAATCTATTCTTTACCAACCATTATTCATTGAGATACCACACAAATGTCTGAATATTATGAAACAAAATGTATAATCACATAAATGAATAGCATAAGGGGCTAACACATCCTAAAATATGATTGATTTTCATAACTGTATTTTTTATTTAGTATGTTAAACTTTGTTTTAAAAGACAACTGAGAAATTGGCTGGAAAACCTAAAAATATCTGTATCTCCTAGTGCTGGACATACTTGACCCTAGTCATTTGATCCTTATATATTCTTTGATTTAGTTCCTACAATAAATTGTCCTCAGCTGAAAGGTTACTACAATTTGGATGTAAGCGCCTAAAGGGTCTTATGTATTGTAGATTTTTTGTACATTGAAAAGTTATTATATCAGGAGGATATCAGAATTGTCAATGGGTTTATCCATGGGTGAGTTCACAGGCTAGAAAGTAGTTCTGTTGGAGGAGGTAAATCATGAGGGCATGGCATGAAAGGTGGAATGTGTCCTTGTTTTCCTCTCTGCTTCCTGGCTGTCATAAGGTGACTAGTTTCCCTCCACCCTGTCCTTCTGCCTGGTTTCAGATGACTTGCCACAGCCTTAAGAACAAAAGAGCTTCTGCATCACTAAATTCTGGAACTGATCCAAAATAAATCCTCCCTACTTTAATTTGGTTTACTCAGGAACATTGCCTTGGCAAGATTAACATAGACTTAAATGACAGTAGTTCTTTTCTCAGTCTTGAACTTGTTACAGTCAGGTTCACACTGCTGGCATAAATCACAAGACCAAAAGCAGCTTATGGGGGGGAAAAAAAAAAGGTTTATTTTTGTTCACAGACTCAATGGGAAGCTCCATGATGACAGGGTAAAACAATGGCATGAGCAGAGGATGGACATCACTTACTGGCCAACAGCAACAGGAAAGTGTGCTAAACACTGGCAAGGGGAAACTGGATATAATACTCATAAGCCACCTCCAACAATACACATCCTCCAGGGGGCATTAATTCCTAAATCTCTGTCAGCTGGGAACCTAGCATTCAGAACACCTAGGTTTATGGGGGACATCTGAATCAAACCACCACAAGCATGGAAGTCTTTGATCAAGGAATTGGCTTGTATGGCTTCTGTGAAAAGCTCTGCCAATAGGTTTAAATACAACAAAACCTCCATAGTAGTATGAATCGTCCTTAGTTTCTGTTGCAGTCTGGTTCACATTGCTGATAGAAATCACCCAACCAAGAGCAGCTTCTGGGCAAAAGAGGATTATTTTGACTTTCAGGCTTGAGAGGGAAGCTCCACGATGGCAGGGGAGAAGGATAGCATGAGCAGAGGGTGGACATCACCCCCCTGGCCAACATAAAGTAGACAATAGCAACTGACAAGGGGAAACTGGCGATAACACCCATAAGCCTGCCCCCAACAATACACTCACTCAGTCCTGGAGGCATTAATTCTCAAATTTCTATCAGCTGGGAATCTAGCATTCAGAACACCTAAGTTTATGGGGCACCTGAATCAAACCACCACATTCCTCCCCTGGCCCCCATAAACTGATATCTATACATGATATAAAATACAATGCATTCAGTCCAACTATAAAAATTCCCATAGTTCTTATCAGTTCTAATTATATTCATACATTCTCATAGTCCAAGGTCTTATAACTGAGTCATAATACCAAAACATAACCTCAAAAAACCCATAATGACACACAATAAACACTCACACTGCAAAAGATGGCATTGAGCATAGCAAAGAAATATTAAACCAATACAAGATTTGAAACAACCAGGGCAAATATCAAACTCTAACTCCAAGGCCAACAATGCTAGCCAGTGACAAGTTTCCAAGTCCTATAATTCTAACCAGCAACAAGTCTCTGGAGTTCCAATTCCACTCATCCAGCTAGACTACTCACAGTCCGGAAAACCTTCATTGGGGCTGGCAGCTCTCCTTAGCAGCCACCCATGGTCCCTGCATCTCCACTGGGTCTCCACTGCAATCCATGGTTCATCCTTGTGGCCCCATGTGGTCTCCATGCAGACATCCAGCAAACCTGCTTCACACTGCCCATGGCCATTTCCAAAACACAAGACTGTGTTGCAAACTCAATGACCCTCTTTCCATCATTTCTTATAATCCACAATACCGGGTAGCGTGCCAATTTGTTAATCCAGGGGGTAATAAAGCAGACTTTGAAGAACAGGATTCCTTGAGCACTCTGACCCCTTCAAAAGTGTCTACATTCTTCCTGTTGCCCCATTGCAGATCACCTGGCCCAATTTCAAAGGTTGTAATCTCTCAATTGTAACTGAATGGGCAGCAGTTCGCCCAGAGATTTTTCTTTCTGTGCCATATCCCTCTGGTCACACCAGTTCATTTCTATGCAAAGCAACCCTGAACAGTTTATCAGGACATGGGCATAACAGCAAGCCTCACACAAACTGCTAGCCCAGTCCAAGCAAAGCTCTTTTTCACCGTCATAAGCCAAACCTCGCAGTCCATACTGTATTCAGGTCTTTCAAGTCTGGCCAGAATATTCCATCAAGCTGTACTTACAGCACTTCTAGGAGTCTCTTAGGCCAAGGTTTCAAATCCTTCCACATTCTTCTTGAAAATCAGCTCCAAAAGGCCAAAGCCACACAGTCAGGTGTCTAGCAGCAATCCAACTCCTCAGTACCACTTTACTGTTGCAGTCTGGTTCACATTGCTAATAGAAATCATCCAACCAAGAGCAGCTTCTGGGAAAAAGAGGTTTATTTTGGCTTTCAGCCTCGAGTGGGAAGCTCTATGAAGGCAGGGGAAAAGGATAGCATGAGCAGAGGGTGAACATCACTCCCTGGCCAACATAAGGGGAACAATAGCAACAGGAGAGTGTGCCAAACACTGGTAAGGGGGAACTGGCTATAACACCCATAAGCCTGCCCCCAACAATACACTCACTCAGTCCTGGAGGCATTAATTCCCAAATTCCTATCAGCTGGGAGTCTAGCATTCAGAACGCCTAAGTTTATGGGGGACCACTGAATCAAACCACCACAGTTTCTAAAAGAACTTCCTATAATTATTACTCCACATTACCAGAGTGGCATGGATAGAAGAATAATCCACCACAAGTACCCTAGATTAGGCCACCATTGGGCAGATAGTTCCTGGTGTCTGGGCCCAGTGGCTGTCCTGAAGATCCATACTTTATTCTCTGGGAACAGCATGTATGGCAGATTTTCCGGGGATTTGTGATTCTTATGCTAAATTACTCCTCTATAAGCCTTATCTGGCAGCTCCATGATATTTGGTCTCATCTCTATAGGAGTATGATTAGCAAAAATTGTGATGGCATGGACAAAAATATTAGTAAAAAGTTAAAATGAATTTCAATAATACATAGATAATCACTTGCTTTTAGTATTCCAAAAGTTAGTCTAGTTTTGGGAAACATCAAGAGAGAGATAGGCATCAAGCATTTATGTCTAGGCTGAGGACATGGCTAAGAATTTCTATCATTATGAAACTTCCCCTGGATCTGTAAACTTCAATAAATAGCCCTTCCTCCATAACTGTGCCTGGTCTGGAAATTCATCTCAGTGAACCTGAAGCTATCTACTACAGATATTATGGTAACAGAAGTGCTTCTAGAGAAACAGAATTATAAAGATGGATTTTCCTAGGAGGCTTGGTGCTCTCTGGAGTTGGCTCTCCAACTGCAGTGACACTAAAGGCTCCACTAATAATAAGGACAGCACTTTTGCTAGTAATAAGGAGAGCATTTTTGTAGGTAATAAGGAGGGCACTAATAATCCATGGTGTGAACTATTTAAGGAACTCCGTGAGATAGATGTACTGGGTGTCTTGAGTCATATCTTGTGGAAACCAAAGAATTTAGTGACTCTGTATTTAAAATTTTGAATGTTTGTGGAAAAGTAAAATGATGATGCTTGGTTGCTTCTAGCATCTCTGGATAAACAATTAAAGGAAAAGCAGAACTGCAGAAAGGTAATTTCCAAATTTAAGACACACATACATGATCTGGAGGCTTCTAAGGGTCCCTGGAGGAGAGTCTCCTATCTAGCCAGAACATGGCTTAAATTGCAGAAAACCAAACCCAAGCTGTCATTGTAGGATTTGCTAACTTTTAACATAAGCTTAAATCCCAGCCTCAAAGGCTATCAGCAGTTAAAGTGAGGGCACTGATTGAAAAAGAGTGGAATTCTGTAGCTTGGGATAAGGATATGTGGGAAGATCCTGAAGAATCTGAAAACATTGAACTCTCAGATTCTGAAGGAGTTGTTTTGGACTTCTGGTCAAGATAGTGACCACCCAACTGCACTATGCTTCATCAGGAAAGAAAGGCAAGACATTAAGGGTTCACTGGGTTTTTTAGGGGAGAGAAATCTCTAACAGATTGCCTGTGGGAAGGTGCAGAAGAGGAAAGAAAGGGAATTGGCTGATTCCCTTGCTCTCAGGTAGCCCACCAGTCCCCCAATACACAAAGCAGCTGCCATAGCCATGGTCCCAGCCTCAGGATACTCCTGCACTTACTATAGGAGAGGGCAACCAGGCCAGCTGATTTCCTTGCTCTCAGGTAGCCCACCAGTCCCCCAATACACAAAGCAGCTGCTATAGCCATAGTCCAACCCTCAGGATACTCCTGCACTTACTATAGGAAAGGGGAACCAGGCCAGCATAATTCCACTAGCCTCACTGCGCAGGGGCGATTGCCCTAATATCCTGCCCATGCATGATCTCAGGCAGACTCTGCCCACTGGCCCATGTGAGCTCAGGCTCAATCCATCCATCTGCCTGCTGTACACACCCTATCTATCTGCCCGTGCAAGCTCAGCCTGTTCTGCCCATTTGCACACTTGCTGCTCTGGCCAGTCACCCACCAATGCATGAGCTCAGGCCTATTTCACCCGTGCATGCATGAATTCAGGCTCCTCTGTCCATCCACCCATGCCAGCTCATGCCCGTTCCCCCATCTGCAGCACTGGCTGCCCTCCTATCTGCCCACCTCCAATGGCCCATGGAGCAAGAGCTCAGATTGCTTCAGCTTCAGTCTGCTCCTACAGCCTGCCTCACATGAGCTCAGTCTGCTCCTGCAGCCCACTGCACACAAGCTCAGGCTGCTTTGGCAACCCACCACAAGAGAGCTTAATCTGCTTCTGCGGCCTACCAAGTGCGAGCTCAGACTGATGTGCCCACACATGCATGAGCTCAGGACCATTCTACCAATCTGCTTGCTTGCCTGTGAGCTCAGGCCAGCTCCCTCAAGAGGCACCACTTACCCCACTCATTGAGACCACAGTCCTACTTTCCCTGCTGACAAACTGTGATGGGCAGACCACAGCACAAAAGAAATAATATGAAAAATCAAATTCAAGTAAATCCAGTAAGATCACCCAGTCCTACAATGAATTTCTCTAATCAAGGCATAGAAGAGATATTAGGACCAGAACACCAAAATGAAGCTATGAGCTATGCAATCCTGACCAAGCTACTGGTAGAACTTGCAGAAAAGCAGCAAAGGTCCAATAATCATGTGGATGCTGCCATCATTAGACTAGACCTAATAGGCAAGAAAATGGAAGGAATTCAAAGGCAATTAAGAGATATGAAGGAGAGTAAAAACAAAGAGGACCTCAAAAATCAGCTGGTGATACTAAAGACATAAATATATGCAAGAATGAATTCCAAGAAACATCAAGAAAATCAGAAAATGATCTGAAAGGGGAGCTTGACAGAGGGATGGAAATTATACATAGAAAACTAGTAGAAAATGCAAACTTAATTAAACAAGCCCAAAACTCTTTAGCTCTCAAGACTAGAGTTACCCATGTGGAGGATAGACACTCTGATCTGGAAGACAAGATAGAAGAAACAGCTCAAGAGTTCAAATGTTTCAATAAATTCAAAAATTTCTGTGAACAGAACATGAGGGAATTTTGGGATACTCTTAAACATCCTAACATCTGGACCATGGGAATACCAGAAGGGGAAGGATTTCAGACCAACAGCATGGAGAACTTATATAACAAAGTACTCTAGGAAAACATTTCCACTCTATCAAAAGAAAGGCCCATCAAGATACAAGAAGCTAACAAAACTTCAAACAGTTTGGACCAAAGGAGAAACTCTTTAAGACATATTGTCATTAAGACTCCAAACATTGACACCAAAGAGAAAACCCTAAAAGCAGCTAGGGAAAAACAGCACACCACCTTCAAAGGTAACCCCATCAGAATTACTTCAGACTTCTCAATGGAAACCCTGAAAGCCAGAAGGGTCTGGAATAGAACACTGCAATGTCTAAGAACCTATGGCTTCCAACCCAAACTACTTTAGCCAGCAAAAGTATCCCTCACAATAGATGGTGAAAGAAAAACTTTCCATGACAAAACTCAGCTTTACAATTATATGAACACAAAACCAATCCTACAGAGAGTATTTCAGGAAATTCTCCACACAGAAGAATCAAGTACTCAACCTCAAATGCCTATAAGAAGCAGTTCACAATAATGGAACTCAGAGAAGGCACCAAAAACTTCAAAGTCCATGAAAACACGAAACCACATATACCAACACAGTATGGCAGGGATCAAATCAAACCTCATTCATTACCCTAAATATTAATGGCCTGAATTCCCCCATCAAGAGATACAAGCTAACAGGGGGGATCAGAAAATTAGAACCCTCAATCTATTGTCTTCAAGAAACCCACATCACCACTAAAGACAGACACCTCCACAGGGTGAAAGGGTGGAAAAAATATATTCCAAGCAAAGAAGAAGGCTAATATATACTATATAATATATACTAATATCAGATAAAATAGAAGGCCACTTCTTACTTATCAAGAGAATGATCCATCAAGAGGATATCACAATCATAAACTTTTATGCACCAAACATAGGGGCACCACAGTTCATAAAACAAAACATACTTGAAAATGAAACAGAAATAACCACTAACACTATCATAGCTGAGGACTTCAATATACCATTATCAGTAATATATAGATCATACAAACAGAAACTCAACAGGGAAGTAAGAGAGCCCATCAAAACCATAGATCTGTTAGACCTAACAGACATCTACAGAACATTCCATCCCAAATCCACAGACTACACATTCTTCTCAGCAGCCAATGGAACATTCTCTAAAATAGGTCATATACTGGTTCACAAAGCCTGCCTCCATATATTTAGGAAGATTGACATAATTCCCTGCATGATATCAGATCACAATGAAATATTGCTAGAAATTAACAACAAAAGATCCACCAGGCATCCCATCAGCTCCTGGAAACTGAACAGCACGCTTTTATACAATAAATGGGTAGTGGACAAAAAAAAATGACAGTGCAAAATTTCTAGGAATGAATGACTATGAGAACACATCATATCAAAATTTATGGAACACAATGAAGGCGATCCTCAGGGGAAAATCCATAGCACTAAATGCCCTCATAACAGAGAGATCTCAACTCAATAACCTAACCATCCACCTAAAGGCACTGGAATAGCAAGAAGAATCTAACCCAAAAAGCTCCAGACAGAAAGAAATAATTAACATCAGAGCAGAAATTAATGAATTGGGAACAAGAAAATTGATGAAACAAAGAACTGGTTCTTTGAAAAAATAAACAAGGTTGACAAACCCCTGGCCAATTTGATCAAACAAAAAAGAAGAGATGCTTCAAATTAATAAAATTTGAAATAGAAAAGGAGAGATCATAACAGACATAAGAGAAACTGGGAGAGTCATCAGGACTTATTTCAAAAACCTCTACTCCACAAAACTGGATAACATGGAGGAAATGGATAAGTTTCTGGGTGCATACCATCTATCAAAGCCAAACTCAGAGCAGATTAGTCTCCTAAACAAACCTATCACACTCATTGAGATTGAAAAATTAATAAAAAAAAAAACACCCCAAAAAGCAGAGTCCAGGACCAGATGGCTTCTCAGCTGAATTCTATGAAACCTTCATGGAAGAACTCAAACCAATCTTTCTCAAACTGTGCCACACAATTGGAGAACAGGGAAAGCTACCCAACTCCTTTTATGAAGCTAGTATCACCTTAATTCCCAAACTAGGCAGAGATGCCAGAAGAAAAGAAAACTAACGGCCTATTTCCCTGATGAACTTAGATGTGTAGATCCTGAGCAAAATCCTCTCAATCTGAATTCAGCAACACATCAAAAGTATTATCCACCTTGACCAAGTGGGACTCATCCCAGGAACTCGGGTGGTTCAACATATGGAAATCTGTCAATGTAATGCACCATATAAACAAGATTAGACACAAAAGCCACATGATCATTTTGATAGATGCAGAAAAGGCCTTTGACAAAATACAACATCACTTCATGATCAAAACATTGGTGAGAATCAGCATGGTTGGTTTATATCTTACCACAATAAAGGCTATATATAAAGCTCCAAAAGCCCAAATAATACTTAATGGAGAGAGACTGAAGGAATTCCCATTGAGGTCAGGAGCAAGACATGTGTGTCCACTCTCACCTCTGCTCTTCAATATATTATAGGAAGTCCTCGCTCAAGCAACATGACAGGAGAAAGGAATAAAAGGGATACAGTTTGGAAAGGAAAAAGTTAAGTTAGGTCTATTTGCAGATGACATGATTCTATATGTAAGACTCCCAAAATACTCCATCCCAAAATGCTTGAAGTTGATCAACTCTTTTAGCAAAGTAGCAGGATACAAAATCAATGCATAAAACGCAATATCCTTTATATATGCAAATGACAAAAATATAGAGAAAGAAATATGGGACATGGAACCATTTTCAATAGCAATAACAACAACACGAAAATAAAATACCTTGGAATGACGTTAACCAAGGTAGTGAAAGATCTATACAATGAAAACATAAAAGCACTCAAAAAAGAAATTGAGGAGGACTTGATAAAATGGAAATACCTCCCATCCTCCTAGATAGATAAAATTAACATTGTGAAAATGGCAATCCTGCCAAAGGCAATATATATATTTAATGCAATTCCAGTTGAAATCCCAACATTGTTCTTCACAGAGATAGAAAATATAATCTCAAAATTCATATGGAAAGGCAGAAGGCCTTGGATATCCAAGCATATCCTCAGCAAAAAAAGACCTGTGGAGGAATCACCATTCCTGATCTAAAGCTATATTACAAAGCACTGGTAACAAAAAATAAATAAATAAATAAAGCATGATACTGGCATAAAAGCAGGACAATACTCCTCCAGTGGAATATAATTGAGGACTCGGACTTTTGGTCAAGCAACTACCGCTACTTGATATTTGACAAAGGCCCTAACAATATAGGCTGGAAAAAGACAGCATCTTCAACAAATTATGCTGGACACACTGGATAACCATATGCAGGAAACTGAAACTTGATCCACACACCTCACCATACACAACACTCAAGTCCAAATGGATCAAAGACCTCAATATAAGACCTGAAACATGTCTAAGACTGGAAGAAAATATAGGAGAAACTTTCCATGCTATCAGAATGGAAAAATACTTCCTGAAAAAAACCCAGTATCAAAGGACCCTAAACAATCACTCAACCAATGGGATCACATGAAGCTGAAGAGTTTCTTCACAGACAAATATACAATAAACAAAGCCAATAGATTGCCCACAGAATGGGAGAAAATATTTGCTGAATATCCAACAGATGCCTCATCTCCAGAATCTACAAAGGACTCAAAAAACTAAACAATAAAAAGTCAAATAACCCTCTTACAAATGAGGGGCAAAGAGTTGGACAGGCAGTTCACAGAGGAAGAAATACAAAGGGAAATGCATATTAAAACAATGATGAGGTTCAACCTTACCCCAGTAAGGATAGCAAATATCAAAAATCAAATGAAATTAAATGCTGGTGAGGACGTGGAGAAATATGAACCCTCATCCACTGTTTGTGGGAATGTAAGAAAGTACAACCACTTTGGAAAGCAATATGGAGACTCTAAAAAAGCTGACTATAGAGTTACCAACAGGCCCAGTTATTCCCTTACTGGGCATGTACCCTAAAACCTTCAAACCTCAGTCCAGAGAGATTTGCTCAACCATGTTTATAGCAGCTCAATTCGTAATCACTAAGAGCTGGAATCAAGCCAGATGTCCATCTCTAGATGAATGAATAAGTAAGATTTGGTATATCTACACATTGTAATTCTACACAGAAGTAAGAAAAAATGACAGAGTGAAATTTGAAGAAAAATAATTGAACCTGGAACAGATCATTCTCAGTGAACTTTCCCAATCACAGAAAGAAAATCACTGCATAGTCTCACTCATCTATAGCACCTAACCTGAATCTAACCAAGATGCTGACAACCCCAGCAAGCATCTCAAGAACCGGATAATAGGGTAGGTGGGGAGGGTGGGTGTGTAAGGGAGGGGGCGGGGGACATAAATCTGGACCCAAATGGCAATGGTACCATAAAATTCTACATCCTAAGAGGCAGACCAAATGGTTGAACCTTCATCAGGCCTTAGAGAGAACTCCTGAGTCACAAGGCATTGGAGAGGGTACGATGAATATTGAATATTGACCTTAATTTTCTACAGCTTCTTTCTCTCTCTCTCTCTCTCTCTCTCTCTCTCTCTCTCTCTCTCCTTCTTCTGTCTAACTCTTATATTACTCATCTTTTTCTTCCTTCTCTTCATGGACACTGACCTGTAACTCCCAGTACCAGCATGTGGCTATCATCCACAATGAGCTTTTGATCAGAGAGACCTACAAGATTTCCTAGAAAAAAGAGATTTCTGTCAGAGTACTTGACCCACCAAAGGTTAGTGGTAAGACCGTACTGCTGAAGACACCATATGCAGTTGACACATAACATGGAGTGACATGGATGTAAGTTGGAAGAGAGTCAGTCCCCAGACAGTCAGCGAGTCTAGTGTCAGAAGGTGCTACATGGGAAACTGGGGGAAATGACCAATATCTGTCCAAGCAACTCATGGTCTAACCTACTTAGCAGCAAGTAACCTGTTGTGATGCCCACACAAGTGCAATAGTGGTGCACAGCCATGGTGGGAAACCAACTGCTCTTGGTTTGGCTAACTGGTCTGCTTAGTGGAATGGAAGCCATAGCTGGAGCTGGGAAACAAGTCAGAACCATATCCAAAAATGAGCCTGCTCTCCATTATCAAGCTCCCCCCAATCATGGGCTACAAGAGGGCCTACACCTATTGAATTCTTTCTCTAAAATAATAAGGGTAATCCCATTTATCTGGTGCTAACTTTACTCTCCTTCAGAGAATCTGCTTTTCTTTTTCAGATAGACACAGATCCTAAGGAGATAATCACCCCATCACACCTCAAAAAGGCCCCATCTGAAACTAAGAATAACTGGTGAAATAAGAAAGAGTGCTGTTTTCTTAGTGAACCTGGTACCAGCAGAAGGATGAAGGGGATCGACACAGAGAACAACCAACTCCTACCGAATTAGATATCCAGAGACACAGAGGCTCCCAAGACCTCATCACTGAAGCAGACCTAAAATGAACCCAACATGGCTCAGGGAAATCTGCAGAAGAGGGGGTGGAAAGAATGTCAGAGCCACATGCTGGGTCATGATACACACAGGCATTTCCTCCTACCCATAACTGAGGGTTAACCCCACAATGCATGACCCATATACCTCAACAAAGAGGGGCCAAGTGGAGGGGGGAGGACAGGTAGGAGGCTAACAATAATACCAAATTGGCTGTATTCACTGAGTGCAAAACTAATTAATAAAAATAAATAAATTAAAGGAGTCTGAAGCCCAGAGACAGAAGAGAAACATATCCTCATTGTTTTCTTCTGTAACCTGATGCCTCAGTTTTTCTTTTTTATAAAAAAAATCTGTTTATTTTTATTTATTTATGTAAGTGCAACAGACAAAGAGAGAAAGAGGGAGAGAGAGAGGGGAGAGAGAGAGAGAGAGAGAGAGAGAGAGAGAGAGAGAGAGAATGTGCATGCCAGGGCCTCCAGTCACTGCAAACGAACTCCAGGTGTGCACATCCCCTTGGGCATCTGGCTAACGTGGGTCCTGGGGAACTGAGCCTTGAACTCGGGTCCTTAGGCTTCACAGGCAACCACTTAACTGCTAAGCCATCTCTCCAGCCCCACCTCAGTGTATCTTAATTGACACTTCAGCCAACACCTACTGTGTAACCAGTGCATCTTTATAGACAGTACGACCAATACCTACTGTGTAACCAGTTGCACTCATGCATCTTCATGGACATGTCAACCAACACCCACTCATTAATCTCAGCCATTTCTGTCTCACAGATATGTGGTATCTCCTCATACTGCACTGAACACATTCCTTCTTCACTATTCATTGAACAAGCTATTCTTACAGTAGAAATCATAGATTTACTGAACTGAAAACTTTGTATTTTTCTTTTGAAATCCCCACAGTGTTTGAGCCAACACCTTGTTTATTTGACTAAGACATGTGGAACACAGTTATGAATCAGTATAAATGAGCCAAGAGAGGGTACATACTAATTTTATTTCAAATTTTTGAGGGAAATAATCTTCCACACTATATTGTGAAGGTTAGTTGGTTGAAAAAAGAAACAAAGATGACCTCATTTGGACTTTGAGAAACCAGAGAAAATGAAACCATTAATAAAAGGGGAAGAGAGTGTGGCTAAGTTGTGAAACAAAAGAGTAAAATAATCACCTAAAATATTGGATGAAGAATGTTACAAATGTCACATTACTTTCATTAACTTCCAGAGGAATAAATTCCCTTAAGCTGCAAAGTAAACCTGCAAAGAAAAAACATTTCAATCCCACAAGCTCTTCTGAAACTGATTTAACAATTTATGATATTTTACTTCAAAAACTATGAAAAGTTACATAACTTTTAATTCTGCTTTTTAATTTTTTTTCTTTATTAGTTAGTTTTGTATTCAGTAAATACAGTCAGTTCAGTACCAATATTAGGCTCATCCGTGACCTACCCCCTCCTCTTGGCCCCTCCTTGTTGAGGTATATGGGTCATGCATTTTGGAGTTAGCCCACAGTTATGGGTAAGATAAATATCTCTGCATATCATGACCCAACATGTGGATCTGACATTCTTTCCGCCCCCTCTTCTGCACAATTTCCCTGAGCCATGTGGGGTTCATTTTTGGTCTGATTCAGTGATGAGGTGATGGGAACCTCTGAGGCTGTCAGTCTCTGATTTGGAAGGAGTTGATTTTTCTCTGTGTTGATCTCATTCCCCCTTCTGCTGGTATCCGGTTCCTCAGGAAAGCAGCACCCTTGCTTATTTCGCCAATTTTTCTAAGTTCAGCCAGGGCCCTTTGGAGGTATGATAGGGTGGCTCTCTCCTTAGGATCTACATCTATCTGAAAAAGAGAAGCAGATTCTCCAATGGAGAGTAAGTTAGCACCAGGACAAATAAGATAACCCTTACTTTTTTTTACAGAGAATTTAATAGGTGTAGGCCCTCTTGTAGCCCATGATTGATGGTAGCTTGATATTGGAGAGTGGGCTTATGTTTGGATAGGGTTCTGACTCATTTCCCACGTCCAGCTATGAGTCCCATACCACTGAGAAGATCAGTTAGCCAAATTAAGAGCAGTTGGTTCCCCACCTTGGCTGTGTGCCACTATTGCACTTGTGTGGGCATCACAACAAGTTATTTGCTGCTAAGTAGGTTAGACCATGAGTTGCTTGGACAGATATTGCTCATTTTCCCCCAGTCCCCCATGTAGCACCTTCTGGCACTAGACGCGCTGACTGTCTGGGGACTGACTCTCTTCCAACTTCCAGCCATGCCATTCTAGTTTGCATGCCAACCACATAAGGTGTCTTCAGCAGTAGGGTCTTACCACTAACCATTGGTGGGTCATCAAGTACTCTGACAGAAATCTGTCTGTCTTTCGGGAAACCTTGTAGGCCTCTCTGATCAAAAGCTCACTGTGGATTATAGCTCCATGCTGGTACTGGGAATTACAGGTCAGTGCCCACTAAGAAAATGAGGAAAAAGATAACTAATATATACAAGAGTAAGAGAGAAGAGAAAGGGAGAGGGAGAGCAAGAGGGAGAGGGAGGAATGGAAGATGTAGAAGATTAAGGTTAGTCTTGATCCTACCCTCTCCAGTGTCTTGTGGTTCAGGTGTTCCCTGTAAGAGCCTGGTGAAGGATCAGCCATTTGGTCTGTCTTTTAGTAAGTAGAAATTTATGGTACCATTGCCATTTGGGTCTAGATTTGTGTTTCCCACCCCTTTGATTCCCTCACCTCCTTCCCCTTCCATCCTAGTGTTTAGTCTTCATGATGCTCGCAGGATATTTAAGGTACCTTGGGTAGATTCAGGATAGGTGCTGTAGATGAGTGAGACTATATGACACTTTTTTTTTTTCTGTGATTAGGTAAGTTCACTGAGAATGATCTGTTCCAGGTTCAACCATTTTTCCTCAAATTTCATTTTGTCATTTTTTTCTTACTGCTGTATAGAATTCCATTTTGTAGATATACCACATCTTAGTTATCCATTCTTCTAGTGATGGACATCTGGGTTGTTTCCAGCTCTTAGCTATTACAAATTCAGCTGCTACAAACATGGTTGGGCAAAACTCTCTAGCCTGTGGTTTGAAGGTTTTAGGGTAGATGCCCAGTAAGGGAATAACTGGGTCTGTTGGTATCTCTATATTCAGCTTTTTCAGAAGTCTCCATATTGCTTTCCAAAGTGGTTGTACCATCCTACATTCCCACCAGCAGTGGATGAGGGTTCCTAATTCTCCACATCCTTACCAGCATTTATTTTCATTTGATTTTTTGATCATTTCTGTCCTTATTGGGGTAAGGTGGAATCTCATAGTTGTTTTAAATTGTATTTCTCTGATGATTAGGGATGATGAACATTTTCTTAAATGTGTGTTTGCCATTAGTATTTCTTCCTCTCTGAACTGCCTGTTCAGCTCTTTGCCACATTTTGTGAGTGGGGTGTTTGACTTCTTACTGTTTAGATTTTTGAGTTCTTTGTAGATTCTAGAGATTAGTCCTCTATCAGTTGGATAACAAATATTTTCTCCCATTCTGTGGGTAATCTATTGGCTTTGCTTATTGTATGCTTGTCTGTAAAGAAACTCTTCAGCTTCATGTGATCCCATTGTTTGGGTGATGTTTGAAGTTCGGGAGCTCCTGGGTTTTTTTTCAGGAAGTCTTTTTCCATTCCTATATCATGGAAAGTACTTCCTAAATTTTCTTCCAGTAGTATTCGAGTTTCTGGTCTTATATTGAGGTCTCTGATCCATTTGGACTTGAGTATAGTGCATGGTGAAATGTGTGGGTCAAGTTTCAGTTTCCTGCATATGGTTATCCAGTTTGTCCAGCACCATTTGCTAAAGATGCTGTCTTTTTTCCAGCCTATATTCTTCGGGCCTTTATCGAATATCAAGTAGCTATAGTTGCTTGACCCAAAGTATGAGTCCTCAGGGTCTTTTGTTGTTGATTTCTAGCAATATAGCATTGTGATCTGATATTATTCACGGAATTATGTCAATTTTTCTAAATATGTGGAGGCAGGCTTTGAGACCCAGTATATGACCTATTTTAGAAAATGTTCCATGGGCTGCTGAGAAAAATGTGTAGTCTGTGGATTTGGGACTGAAAGTTCTATAGATGTCCGTTAGGTCTGCGTGACCTATGGTTTTGTTGAGCTCTCTTACTTCCCTGTTGAGTTTCTGTTTGGATGATCTGTCTATTACTGATAATGGTGGATTGAAATCCCCAGCTATGATGGTGTTGGTGGTTATTTCTGTTTTATTGTCAGTTTGTTTTATGAACTGTGGTGCCCCTGTGTTTGGTGCATGCAGATATATGATTGTAATATCCTCTTGATGGATTGTTCCCTTGATAAGTAGGAAGTGGCCTTCTTTGTCTTTTTTGATTATTTTTGGTTTGAAGTCTATTTTATCTGATATTAATATAGCTATGCCTGCTTTTTTCTTATTCCCATTTGCTTGGAATATTGTTTTCCACCCTTTCACCCTGAGGAGTGAGTCTTTAGTGGTGAGTTGGGTTTCTTGAAGGCAACAGATTGAGGGGTCTAATTTTTGGATCCGTCCTGTTAGTTTGTGTCTCTTAATGGGTGAATTAAGGCCATTAATATTTAGGGTAATGATTGTGAGATTTGATTTGATCCCTGCCATATTGTGATGGTAGATGTGGGTTGGTGTTTTCATGGACTTTGAGGCTTTTTGTGCCTACTCTGAGTTTGGTTGTTGTGATCTGCTTCTCGTAGGCAATTGAATTTGGTTATTTGTTTCTTCTCTGTGGAGAATTTCCTGGCATACTCTCTGTAGGTTTGGTTTTGTGTTCATAGTGTTCATATATTTGTAAAGCTGAGTTTTGTCATGGAATTTTTTTTCACCATCTATTATGAGGGATACTTTTGCTGGGCAGAGTAGTTTGGGTTGGAAGCCATAGGTTCTTAGACTTTGCAGTGTTTCATTCCAGGCCCTTCTAGCTTTCAGGGTTTCCATTGAGAAGTCTGAAGTAATTCTGATGGGGTTACCTTTGACAGTGTTGTGCTGTTTTTCCCTAGCTGCTTTTAGGATTTTCTCTTTGGTGTCAATGTCTAGAGTCTTAATGACAATATGTCTTGGAGAGTTTCTCCTTTGGTCCAGTGTGTTTGGAGTTCTACTGGCTTCTTGTATCTTGATGGGCCTTTCTTTTAAGAGACTGGGGAAGTTTTCTTCAATTATTTTGTTAAATAAGTTCTCCATGCCTTTGGTCTGAATTTCTTCTCCTTCTGGTATTCCAATGATCCTCATATTAGGATGTTTAAGTGTATCCCACCATTCCCTCATGTTCTGTTCACAGGAACTTTTGAACTTACTGAAATTTTTGAACTCTCTAACTGTTTCTTCCATCCTGTCTTCCAGATCAGAATTTCTGTCCTCCACTTGGTTGACTCTATTCTTGAGAGCTTCTAGAGAGTTTTGGGCTTCTTCAATTAGTTTTGAATTTTCTATTACTTTTCTATGTATAATTTTGATCCCTCTGTCATGCTCCCTTTTCACATCATTTTCTGATTTTCTTGATGATTCTTGGAATTCATCCTTGCATTTCTTTATGTCTTCATTTAGCATGGCCAGCTGATTTTTAAGGTCTTCTTTTTTTCAACTCTCCCTCAAATCTCTTAACTGTCTTTGAACTCATTCCAATTTCTTATCTATTAGTTATAGTTTAGTGATGGCAGCATCCACACGATTATCAGTCCTTTGTTGCTTTTCTGCAAGTTCTTCCAGTAGGTTGGTCAGGTTTGCATTGCTCATAGCTTCAAGTTGGTGTTCTGATCCCAGTGGTTCTTCTATGTTTTGGTTAGATATATTCATTGTATTACTGGGTGATCTAACTGGATTTTCTTGCATTTGATTTTTCATGTTATTTCTTTTGCACTTTGGTCTGCCCATGACCGTGTATGGGCACATAGGTGGGCATATCGGCCTGGGCTCAAGCACAGTGGGAATCTGAAGCAGCCTGGGGCAGTTGCCAAGCAGCCTGGGCTTTGGCTCTCACTTGCCAAAGCCGCCTATCTACTGCCTGGCCGGGGCGCCAAAGTTGCCTGATTTCTCAAGCGGTAATGTGCCAAAGCTGCCTGCATTCGAGCTAGGAGTGACACTGAGGCACCAAGCACTGAAGCAGCCGGATCTCTGGCTGGGAACACTGGGACCCAGAAGCAGTTTGCGCTCCCCCACCACAGCACAATGGTGGACAGCTGGCGTGGCAGACAGGTAGGGGATGACACCTGAGCTGGCACAAGCGAGAGACACAGTCTGAGCTTGTGTGGCAGTTGCTGTGGATCTGTGCTCACTCAGTAAGTGGGCGAGTGGACGAGTGTGCAGAGCAGTCTAAGCTTCCGCACACAGGGATGATGGGTGCGCAGCTGCAGCATCAACGGGCATCTGCGGAGGCTGTGGACATGGCTGTTATTTCAGGGAGGAGTGGGCTACCCGCCCGCAAGGGGATCCGCGATTCCCTGTTTCCCCCACCTCTGTGCCCTCCCAGATTTCTCTCCCCTAAAAGCCCCAATAAACCCTTAATATCTTGCCTTTCTTTTCTTGGGATTTGTAGCGCATCTAGGCGGTCGCCATCTTGGCTGAAGTCTCTTATTTCTGCTTTTATATTATGCATAAACATTAGTGTTTGTGTATGTTTTCATATTAATTAGTATAATGATAAAATACTAAAGTATATAATAATATAAACATATATGGTAATATAAAGTAAAATCATATATTTTTTTAAGTAATTTTATTTATTTTAGGGAGAGAGAAAGAGAGAGAGAGAGAGAGAATTGTATGCCATGGCCTCTAGCTGTTGCAAAAGAAATAAAAATGCATGTTCCACTTTATTTGTATGGCTTCAGGTAGGTAGTGGAGAATTGAATCTGGACTTGCAGGCTTTACAAGTAAAGTGCCTTTAACCATTGTGCCACTTCCCTATCCCCTAAAATTATATATATTTTTTAATTAACTTATTCTTTGTGTGTACATGTGTGTGTTCATGTGTATGTGTTTATATTTCATATATATGCTAGACTATGGCTCCAAATGTTTGCCATGACATGCACTTGGAGAACAGATGACTATTTTTAGGTCAGTCCTCAGCTGTCCACAGCATTTGAGGCAAGAATTTTCTCTCTGCATCTCACTCTGCTGTTGTGATTCCATTGTACTACTGGAGTTTGTGTACTATGAGCTTCTGGGAAATTCTCATGTCTCTGCCTCGCATCTCACTGTCTATGAGACGGAATTACAGAAGCCTTCCAATGCTTCCAGACTTTTATCTTGTGTTGTAGCTCTACATTGCCTGGATGGACATCCAAACCAGACACAGTTTATGAGAGGAAGGTATCTATTTCAGGATTACAGAGCCAGAGGGAAGTTCCACAAATAGTGGAATAAGAAGGCCTTCTTTCAAAGCTTTCATAGATCCAAGCAGAGAGACACAACCACAGAATCAGCAGCACCACAAATAAGCAAGCACAAACATGCAGCATCCCAGGCAGAGCTCAGACTACTTTGGCATGGAATTCAGATCAACCTCCAGTAAGACCTTAGGGATGAACCTTAGGATCAGTCCACAGTAACACCTCTTCAAGCCAAGCAGCTGAAAAATCTGAGTTATAAGCTTTAATAAAGCACTTGAGTCTATTGGGGGACCTACTTTCAAACTCACACACTTGGGGTCTAGGGAGGATCAAACTTGGACACTCAGGCTTGTGCAGCCAGTGGTTTATCTACTGAGCCATCTTTCAGCCCAATGTTTTCAAATAACTGTACTTAATAAATCTTGTGTGTGACTATAATGTATGTGTATCAGTGAGTATATGTGAGGAAATATAGTCATCATTAAAAAATTTTGTCTAGGTGAGGAAATTAATTTTGATTATTTTTTTACTTTTAAAAAGAAGAGGTATAGAAGTTCTGAATTTACTATAGTGGGTATATTTTACTCTTAAACCAGAAAAATAAGTTTATAAAATTAACATCCTGAAAAAGTTGTTATCTTAAAGAGAAAATATTTGTTTCTAAGTAACCAACTCTCAAGGACAGGACAGTTTTGATATTTGTTAGAAAATGATATATTTTCAGGACAAAACAGGCCTACATAAAGATGCCCTGGTGAAGTTGAGTTTGGTGGCTCATACTTGTAATACCAGTACTAAGAAGGAAGAAGCAGAAAGATTACTGTGATTTCAAAGTCAGCTTGGACTACAGAGTACAATTGTCTCAAAAGAATAAAAAAAGAAATCACCAGTGAATTATATAATTTCCTTGTCTAAGTATTTTATTAGCAATATTGTGACTATATTTTATGTTAGTTTCTATAGAAATGATTTCCATGATGTCAGAGAAACAACTAAGTTCAGAGAAAGAAGACTCAAGCAGCATGTAGAAACTTCCTGGCCTGTGGACAGCCCTTTGTCCTTAGTTCTCTAGATCATAGAAACCTGGAACCTAAAGTACAGTTTGCAAGTTGAATGGCAAGAAAAAGGGAAGATCAGTTGAAATAGGAAGGTTCTCTTATTTCCTTCTTATTCTCTTTCTTAATTCTTTTGAATATCCCTGTACCTAAAGAGCATCTACCAATCAAAGAGCAGTTGGCTGAGGTCAGATTTTAATCAATATGAGGATAATAGAGGGCAGTCAGTGTCTGAGATGAAAAGGACTTTACCATACAAAAGACTCCTTGTTATAGCTTATGAATATTTCTTTTCTAATTCATTGGAGACAAGCAAATTGTAACAATGTTTCTTAAAGAAAGGAACAAAAAGAGACTAAAGTTTAATTATACTGTTTTATTTCCCTTGCAGCTGTGTCCCATTAGCTGCCTAGTAGTGGGAAAGTTTTTGACAATCTTTTGACCTTCCTACCAATACAACCCTATACAAACTGGTAATTACAATCAATTATAGGCTACCGGCTGGAGAAAGAGACACTTGTAGTTTTTTTCTTCTTCCAGAGGCCCATGAATTAACTTTATTATTGAACTGTCACTCCTTAATTTTTGCATATGAAGCTACTGAAATATTCAAGATATATTGTTGTCTTTCATTTTGTACTAAGCTACTGAGGATATTTTTTCCTACCTCCATCTTGTACTCAGAGCTTTTATTTAATGGGTCAGCATACTCTTATATGGATGTGAGCATCAGAAACAGGCATGGCTCCTGAAACCTGTAACATAACGAGGATAATTCCAAAGGCAAGTAAAGCTGAATAGACAGTTTTTCATGCACATAGTATATGAACACATTTAAACCACACAATAAATTGATGCAATAGACACTGATATGTACTCACATTTTCTGAAGTCATAGAACCACAGAGAAAGGAGTTAAGTGCTGGATGCAAGACTTATACTCATTTTCCATCTTAAAGTTCCTTCTTTTAACTATTAAGCTTCCCTAACTTATGGCATTTTGCAATCTTTACAGAACCATGAAACATTCACAAGAAAAAGGACGATAGTAAAATGAAGTAGAAACAGGTAGAAATAGTATGCTACTGGACAGTCTATGGGGATCAATAAATTCTCATTGACTGCCTCTTCTCTCATTTCACTTTGAAGGAATGTGACTTTCTACTGAGGGTGTGGTAGTCTATCAGATTCTTATCATATACTCACTGCAGCATGATAGAAGGGCAAAGGCTTAGAGTCTGTGGTTTAACTCTAAGTGCTAAAAGATTTTATCTTCCAGTGTATATCTGGCCAGTACTGGAGTTCTGGGTGAAGTATGAGGGAATAAGTCCTAAAGAAGTGTTTGGGACACATTCTTCAAGGTTTTTGAGACCAATAATAGCCTGTGTTTGACAGGAGGAAGTAAAGGCCTATTAGACAGGAAAGGATGCTTAGGATCTGTCAAGTCAACAAAGGCTGATACTTCTTCCACATAGAACCTGCTTTATTGTTCACAGAACCAGGTACAAAATAAAAGGGAAAGCCCATTGGTCAAAAAGTATTGAGATGTCCAAGACATAGAATTAAATTAATGCAGAGCCTGCTAAGCCTAGGGGCATATGCAGGTTACACAGGAAGGTGGTCCACATGCTCAGCATTGTGTATGTGTGTATGTGTGTATGCATTTGGAAGCCAGAAAATAGCTCATGTGTTGTTATTCAGCAATGCCACTCAACTTTATGGTTCTCTTGAATTTTTTTACAGTATTTTTGAGATAAGGACTCTGATTGACTGGGGACTTGCCAAGTAGACTACACTGACTGGCCAGTGAACTGACTTTGCCTCCCCAGCATTGGGATTGCAAGCGTATACCACCAAACCCATCTTTTTCACATGGGTTCTGGGAACTGAACTCAGGTCCTCATGCTTCCATGACAAACACTTTAGCAGCTGAGTCCTAGCTCACCTTCCTTACTCTCCCTTAGTATTTCTTTTCCTCTCCTTTGCATTCGATTATTTTTTTTAATTTTAAATTTTTATTTATTTATTTGCAAGCAGAGTGAGATAGAAAAGAGAATGGGCATGTCACGGCCTTCAGCTGCTGCAGATGAATTCCAGGTGTGTGAACATCTTTTTGCATCTGGCTTTAACTGGGTACTGGGGGAATCAAAATCAGGTCATTGAGCTTTGCAGGGAAGTGTCTTAACCACTGAGCACTCACTCTAGACCATCATTTATTTTTAAATTAGCTTATGAAACTAATAGGCATTCTTATGGCATGTTCATACATAACTTGGTTTTGATTGATTCTACCTCACAGCCTTTATATTTGTTCATGCTAGTTTTCCTTTATCTAGGCATGGTGGCCCAGCATCAATATAACTTTGAATCCTGTTTGTCTTTCCATTACAGTAACAGGATACACTCATCTTTCTAAGACTTGAGATCAGAGAAATGTTTATCTCATCATCAAAAGCTTCTGCCCATCTGAGTATTCCAAGCCTGTATACAGATAAGATAAGGCTGTGGTCCATTTCTTCCCTATGCTCAGATCTAGTCTGTCCAGAGTGCCAAAAGAGCCCTCACCTGACCCACTCCCTAATCGTTCCCTCTAGTCTAATAAAAACATGTTTTCAAAACAGAAATAGAGAAAACTGTCCTTATTATTCAATCACTCACAAAAGCTGGAAGGATTAAGATAGCTCTATCAGTGATCTTTTATTCTTCATCTCTGCTAGAAAATAGAACTAAACTTTATAAAGGTCAGTTCTAGGAAGTGCATTTTTAAAAGCAAAGAATTGCATGATAGTTTAACCCATCTTTATTATAATCTTTTCTCTATTCTATGAAAAGAGAGTTTGTCCAAGTTTTCTTTCTTGGGGCTGTTCTATAGTCACTTTTTCATCTTTGCTTTTTTTTTTTTTTCTTTTTGACAACTCTTCTGTAGAAAGTTTATCATTTATTAGCACTTGGGCCTGCAGTCATCACTGGTGCCAGAACTCTCGGGACACAGCAAACTTTCACTTGTCTGCTCTCCTTCTCTTCTAAAGTCAGATCGTTATCATTTTTGTGAAAGGCTATCCCCAGCTTAATATCTGAAGGTTACTCTCACATAGAACCTTTTAATCACACCAGCAGAGAACTCAACTAACAGTATCACCATTATTGTCCCATATTTATGGCTTTAATTAACTTCGTTAGTTATATAGCAAAGAAACTTTGCCTGTTAAGGAGAATTTGTTGATAATTACTGAAATTCTTTTTACATTTCAGTAATACACCTGGACATTTTCATAATTAAATAATGAAATGTGCTGCTGATAAACCTTTTTTAAAAATTTTATTTATTATTTTCCAGTAAGGAGAGAGGGGGGTGTGAGGAAGAGAGAGAGAGAAAGGACATGAATGGGCACGGCACCTTGTGCATCTGGATTTATGTGGGTACTGGTGCCATCAGGCTTTCTAGCGAGCATCTTCACTACTAAGCCATCTCTCCAGCCCAGAGCAATTTTTTTACAAACTGCTTTTGATTATTTTTTATAAATAAAGTATGTATGTATGTATGTATGTATATACACTACTATATCTCAACAACTTTACATCTGATTTCTAGTGAGGAACTAATTTTCAATAACATATTGTATATTTTCCTTGAGTGCTACTTGGATAAAAAAATTCTTTGAAAAATGTCATTAAAATTACTTATGTGATTATATGTGTGATGCAGAATTTAAATGTTATTCTAATTTAACAGTTGAATTAATAACATAAATTAAACATTTACATTATTGCCCAGAGGGCAGTGCTAGTCTTTGAAGCTTATTAGCAGGGAGCACACTAAACCAGAAACATATAAAGGGAGGTTTATTTTCTTTGCTGGTCTCCAACTAATTTCTGTAAAGTAAACGATACTTTGCCAGCTTTCACTCTCATGGAAGAGTGAGCAATCCAAACTCCAGTCACTTGATGTGGTCACATATCTCTTGCCAAGTTTCTTTTTAAATTCCCCATATAAACATGCATGCCAATTAAACAAAATAAATAAGGAAGGAACTTGCTGTGCCCTCATGCCATTTTCTCATTAATTCTAGGAAATGACTATGGGAGATCTTCCCATTATTATCCAATAGATTAAATGGCATCTTCCCCCAAATGACTCAGGTAAAAGTGCAAGGTTTACTTTCATCTTGACTCTATTCTTTTTGAATGAAGACCAGACCAAACAGTGCCCTTTGAGGCAGAGGATGCCTTTACTCATAATGTCATCCGTTAAAGAAAGGTTTTACAAAAGGTCAGCTTTACCCCAGTGTGAAAGAAAATGCTGGAGGCTCATGTAAAGCCTCTCCATGCTTATTAGAAGTAGCTTTGGTTAGAGATTTATTGCAACAACTTTCCCATTAAATAGATTTGAGATATCAAATAGGAGAACAGTGATTATGCTTGCATTCTAATGATATGATACATTTTAAAATAGGTGATTCTAAAGTATGATAGAGAAAATCATAAAGCTGAATAAATCTGGATGCCTTCCACTCTTTAGTTTATATCAGCCCAAATATAGCATAGAATAACATATTTGAATGAGTAAGTAAAGAGAATGCAATGAAGGACTGCATTTTAAGGCATGTTCAAGAAGAGAACTAATAACATGCTGTCTGATGGCGCAGTAATTAAGAACAGTGGGAGGTCATGAGAACTACCTTTTGTATATGGACAAAAGGTTGGAATTGTCAAACCAGACAGGATAAAAGCTAAAGACTTTTGGGAGCAGGTCATACAGTAGAAGTTTTAAAAGCAAGGAAGTAAACATAGCCAGTTTTACCATGAGCAGCAGTACACAGCACCACTATGACAGTGGACCATGGCCATATCAGGACAGTGAACCAGCTGCACCATGACTGTGGACACAAACAAACCAAGATATGGCTTCTCATGACAATGGACCACAGCTCTACCATGATAGTGGACTACAGTGACACAGTGACAGTAGAGGTGAATAAAGCCCATATGTTCTGTCCTTTCACCCTAGGATCTCTTATTGGTTCCATTCACTAAATAGTCCAAATGTAAAGGCAGAGTGTTCAACCACAGCATTAGAGATTATGATTTCTAGCCTCAAAAGTTGGTACTAGAGAGTCCTTTGTGATAAAATGAAGTAAAATTAGCAAACAAGTATACTTTATACTTTTTAAAACTGGTCACTATATTATCACATGCTATAAGTTTTCTCTTTGTCTTTGACAGGATCATTGAACAGATTGTCATCACCTTTATTTACTTACAGTAAAATTATTGCTCTTTATAAGGAATGTGATTATGCTGTTGAAAATAGCAATATATTCCATCAATCCTGTTTTCATGTTAATTAAAATTAAGATAATAATCAAGACCATTGAGCAATAAATAAATACAAAATAAAACAAGCTCACATTTCAAATTCTTACATGTATCACCATCTCTCTAAATGATGCTAACATAGCATGCATCTTTTGAGCAAAGATTAAGTCAATTTCTTCCATGGCCTTGGGAAGAAGTACCAGAAAAGTAGAGGTTGTTGCTGCAGAGAACTAACCATGTGATTATTGATATTTTGTAACTGATCTGTGGAAGGAATGTGGAAAAATTCTTAGATCTTTGGTCTAAGAGATGTCTTTAAGCATTGTAAATAGAGCTCTGGGTCATTGTAGTGAAAATTAAAAGATATAAATGCAGAAAAATGTTTGAAGACTTATTTTATGAGAGGAAAAACTTTGTTGGGACTGGGATAGAGGCAATTTTTATAAGGGGATGGCAGTATTCTTCCTGTGGCCTGAAAACATTCACAAAGCTAGATCCTTAAGAAATGGACTGGTGTGGTTGATGGAGTGTAGAACAGAAGGACATGAAAGATGTAAGTTAGCACAGAAATAAGTTTAAGTTTCAGGATGGAGACTGTACCTCCATTTAGCTGCAATTCTTGGAACAATTACCACTATTGAGTTTGGGTCAGCTGCTCTACATTGGAACAGTAGGAGGAATGATGACTCATTTGAATGGAAGAGGGCCTGAAGGAAGAATGATACAGAAATTAACAGGTCTTCACAGTCAGCTTTAATCTCTGCAGGATTAAAAAAAAATTCACAAGGACTGGTTTGGAATTAGGACAAACACAGGATTGAGAAGGTCATTGGATTTGCAACATGGCTTTTTTTTTATTAATTAGTTTTGTACTCAGCAAATACAGTCAATTTGGTACCATTGTTAGGCTCATCCATGTCATACCCCTCCCCCTGGCCCCTCCTTGTTGAGGTATATGGGTCATGCATTCTGGAGTTAGCCCATAGTTATGGGTAGGATAAATTTTGAAGATGGTCCCTAGATGATGTGGAGCAGTGTCATAGTCCCTGATTGGAGATTACAGAGGCCATGGCGTAGAAACCTGAATTGTAGTGGAGGCCAAGGGATTTTGGAGATTCCAGGATTGTAGAATGGTCACCAAGAAGAGTTTTTGGCTTGGGTTGTATTTTTTTTTTTTTCTTAGAAAATAGTCAGCCCAACTGGAGGTATGGAATTTGGATCCTAGAGATTTCATCTAATTTTCCAGATGCCAGACTTGGAGCTATAGGTTTTGATGCTTGTCCTGCCATCTCTTGAAATGATGCTAACATAGCATGCATCTTTTGAGAGAAGATTAGGTCAATTTGTTCCATGGCCTTCGGAAGAATTATTCTCCAGCTACAAAAGAAGTGTATGCAAATTGTGCTTTGGTCTTATGTGCTCGCAGTTAAGAGATAGTTTCAGATGATACTTTGGGATTTAGGGGAATGATTGAAAACCATGATCATTTTAAAGCTGGACTGAATGCATTTTACATCATGAGATGGTCATGATTCCTTGAGAAACAGTGCAGAATGTAGAGGTTTGAATTAGATGTCTTCCATGAATTCTTGTTTTGAATACTTGGTCTCCAGCTGGTGATGTGTTTCTGATGGCTGGTTTAAGGGTGGTGTTATAGCCATCTCTCCTTTGCCAGAGCTCATCTCACTCTTTTGCTGCTTTTTGCCAGTTCCTGTGGCCCTAAGTGATGTCTAATATCTGCTCTTCCATCTTTTCCCTGCCATCATGAAGCTTCCCCTTCAAGACTATGAGCTGAAATAAACCATTTATTCACATTAGCTGATTCTGTTCAGGTGGTTTGTGCCAGGAACACAAAGGTAACTATAAAAATGTTGATGATGTTTAACTTGCTGAAATGAATTCCCTTGTACAACTGTACCTCGTTTTGTGTATGTATTCACCTTTGTATAGAGACACTGGGGGTTGTGTCTTATCTCAGTATGACTATGTATGCAGCTTTTATAGATATTTATTGCTAGGGGTGTGTGTGTGAGTATGTTTATGCGCACACACATGTGCATGTGTGTATATGTGTGTGAGCATAGCTTTTATTCCTGTGCAATAAGTGCTTATGGATGCTATGTGACTCGATCAAATAAATGTACTGCTTTTCAGAATGACTACACCACACTGCATTCTCAAATTCAATGATACATATGTTTACCAGTGTCCCTCCCAGGATTTTCAGATGAGATTGGGTGCATTCAGGGTGATATGGCCATAGATCATCCCAGGATTTTCTTTTTAAATATTGTGAAATCATTTTTAATGTTTTATTATTATTATTATTATTATTATTATTATTAATACGATGTTTCATATGGATACAACATGTTTTGGTACCCTCTTTTCTCTCGTCCTTGCCTCCATTCCATTGGGGACAATCCTCAGTGGGGTTGCAGGTATTCCCCACGGAGTTGTAATTTATGCATTTTGGGAGCAATTGTCAGTTATTTTGGGGGGAGGGAACACCTCTGGGAATGATGTCTCAACCTGTGGCCCTTACAATCTTTGTGACTCCACTTCCACAAAATTCCCTGAGCTGTGGTGGGTGAGTTTAAGTCTCTTCAGCAATGAGCTCTTAGGACTTTCTGGATCTCTGCTTTGGTAGGTGTTGAGTATCCTCAGGGTCTGTCTTCTTCACCCTGGCACTGATTGTCAGGTTCAGCATGGAAACAGCATTCATGCTCATCTCCCGAATTCCTCTGTGGATTCAGCTGTGGCTTGGTTGAAGTGCGAGGAGTAGTTTATCTCCTACAGTTTTTCTACCTTCTGAAAAAAGAAAAAGAAAGAACAGATTCTCCAATGGAGATTGAAGTCAGCATAGTTTAAGTGGGATAAACATTATTACTTTAGGGAGAATTTGATTTATGTAACCCCTTTTTTATCCAAAGACTAGTGAAAGCTTGACACTGGAGAATATAATATGTGTCTCCATAGGATTCTGATTTGGTTCCCAATTCCAAATTTTTGTTCATTTACAATGAGCGGATCTTTTTGCCAGTTAGGAAGCTCTTAGTTACCCACTGAGGCTCTGCGCGCCACTATTGCACTAGTGTGTACATCCTGTCAGGGTGTTTGCTTCTGAGTAGCTTAGACTTTTGGTTTTTCAGACATTGTTGACTATTTTCCCCTAGTAGGTCATGTAGTGCATTCCAGCACTAGACAGGCTGTCATTCCCAGGATTCTCAATGACAAGAATTTTTTTTTGATATTTGTTATATCTATTTTCACTTATTTATTTATTTGACAGAGAAAGAGAGAGAGAGAGAGAGAGAGAGAGAGAATGGGCATGCCAGGGCCTCTAGCCACTGCAAACAAACTCTAGACTCATGCATTCCCCCTTGTGCATCTGGCTAACTTGGGTCCTGGGGAATCAAACTTGGGTCCTTTAGCTTTGCAGGTGAGTTCTGCTAGGCCAATGGCATTTTTTAAAAAAAAAAATTTTGTTTATTTTTATTTATTTACTTGAGAAAGACAGAGACAGAGAGAGAGAGAGAGAGAGAATGGGCACGTCATGGCCTCCAGCCACTGAAAACTAACTCCAGATGCATGCACCACCTTGTGCATCTGGCTTATGTGGGTCCTGGGGAATTGAGCCTCGAATCGGGGTTCTTAGGCTTCACAGGCAAGTGCTTAACCACTAAGCCATCTCTCCAGCCCCAATAATTTTCATTTCATGCATTGTAATATATAAGCAGTATATTTCATCCTGGTTTAAAGTTATAGTATGATTGATTATATTGTGTAGAAATGACCTTACAGTTTCGTAAAGAAACATGAATGATTATTTTATCAGTGAATGATTTGGGCTGGTGATTTATTTGGGGGAATATTTTATAATTAATTCTCTATAATGATTAAATAGTGAGGAGAGAGAGAGAGAGAGAGAGAGAGAGAGAGAGAAATAACCATGGACTCCTGTCACTGCTAATTATCTCCAAATGCATGTGCCACTTTGTGCATCTGGCTTTATGTGGGTACTGGGAAATCAACGATGGTTGTCTGTCTTTGTAAACAAGCACCTTTAGCCCTTGAGCCATTTCTCTAGCCAATACATGGATTTTATACCAAGTATAGTGTTCTGAGGTCTTGGATAAATTTGTTTCAGAATTTCCAACCCAAAGCAACATTTGTACACTTTATAATGTTTGACTATTATGTTTAAAGAGCAGTTCAAAATGCTACTCAATATTTACCACCAGATCTTTTAATATACAATTGAAATAATCCCAGAAATTCACAAGCTTAGAAGAAATTCAATAGTTTAAATAAGACAAACACTTTATTGTCATTTGTTTCATTTTCTATCTTTTTCTACTGAAGAAAGCTCATAGAAATATGCACGAGAGAAAATGAGATTATTATGTGGAACATCTTTAAAGTACTCTGAACTAAAAGTTTATATTTATTATATTAATTCATCAAACTCACAATGAAATTCACAGTTAAGTAATAGAAGGTATATTGTGCCACAGAATTTTAAAATCTTATGCTGCCCATTCCTTCTGTCAATATTGTTTATTGTTGCTATATGAGTAGCTGTATCTTTATAACTTATACAAGTACAAATCTTATTTTACTGTGCTGTGTTTTGTCAAAACCACTATGACACTACCTGGTAAAGAGTGGCATCTTCCAGGAAAAGACTTGCATTGCTCTCAATTACAACATGGTCTCTCAGTGTCTGTGACTGGAGCCTTTGGTATCAAATAGGGACCTAAGTTTTAGCTGTGGTGGGTAATCAAGTGCTATGACAATGGCCTGCATTGTTTTGGGGAGCCCTTGGATTTCACTGATTAACAGCTCACTGTGAGGTATAACCCTGTTCTGATCTTGAACGTCACCAGCCTGAGCCAATGAATTTAGGATTAAACCTTCTCTACTTTTCTACTGGGCACTTCTGTTTAGACCATCAAGCCCCCTTTATTGTGAGTTTTATCTTGTAAGCTGATATCCTGGCAGACTCTCATGGCATAGGAAAGTGGTATAGGAGCTGCTGGGTATCATGATCACAAATAGCATAAATAGGCATGGTGCCCTAGAAGCTAAACAGTCAACCAGTTGAGCAAAAAGTATACAACTTGTGCAATAGTGGCAAACAGCTTGTGCAGGTTACCAACTACCTCCTGAATGGATACAAGACCCATACATATATGGGAGAGAATTCATAACTGTTACTAGGAACCAAGTCAGAACTCCATGGCCAGGAGACTCACAACTCACAGAGAAGCCCCCATAGTTTTCTGGATAATTAGAGTGAACCTACGCATCACAAATTTTCTCTAATCACTATAATATCCCTCTTAATTAAAGCTTATATTACTCTTGATTGGAGAATCTGTTTAATCCTACAGATAGCAGAGGATACTGGGTACATCCAAGATCCATCCGGAGGCAAAGATAGAAGGATTGTGGTTTGTGACCAGCCTGGGACTACAGAACTTATTCCAGGTCTGTCTGGGCTAGAGTAAGACCCTACCTCAAAACAAAACAAATAAATAGACAAAATAAGATGTCCAAGCCTATGCAATACTGATGTGCAGGTAACTGGACATCTATCTGCCCACCTCAGCCAGACACTGACAATATGTGGCTCCTGTTAGTCTCGTTATCATTTCTTGCTTTCTTCCTAGCATATGTGTGCTTCAGGGTGTGTTTGTAATGACTACTGAATTTGGTTGCAGAGAAGGAGAAGGTATAGCTGTGGTACACTTGTTCGGGGAAGGGTGGGTAGCTATGTGTACACTTGAGGTATTTTGCTTTAGGAAAACAATGGCTACTAACCACTTTGCTTCCCCTTCAACCTGTTCTTGTATCAGGAATAAAACTGGATAAAGCATAATTCTTACTACAGAAACTTTCAGCAAATTATCCTGCTAAATAGAAATATATTACCTGAAGGTAGAAAAATGATGATAAACCTAACCCTTCACATCTGCTTTTAAAGGTCATTTTGGTTAAATGTAGACAAATTGTGGTACAAAGTACATTTGCTTGCTGTTTTACACTCTCTCTTCTCATACCTCATTATGTTAATGTAATGACTTATTTGACAGAATGGTTTCATCTATAATCTAGAAAATATATAATGGATTTAATTTTCAAGGTTATATTTTTAGAAAACTATTAATGTCCCTTTCAGAGTCATTGAGACTGAATTATGTTTCAGCAAAATATTAAGTACAGTAAGGGTCTCTTAGATCTGAGTAAAGCCAATCAGCAGTCCAGGAGCACTTACTTAACAGCTTTGGGCCCTGCATTGTTAAATGTATTATGAATTATCCATGCTCACCATTATATTGAAAAATTAATCCTCTCTGCTACATTCAAATTTCATCAGAGGCTGCCACAAAATAACAGTTTTTTTTTAACTGTCAGAACTTTTTCATTTTTAAATGATCATTCATTAGATAATGATCCTTATATATTCAGGAATTTTTCATACCTTAATTAAATGAAATTGCCTCTTGTTAAAAAGTGAAATTTTAGGGCTGGAGAGATGGCTTAGTGGTTAAGGCACTTGCCTGCAAAGCCAAAGGACACTGGTTTAACTCCCCAAGAACCACATAAGCCAGATGCACAAGGTAACACATGCATCTGAAGTTTGTTGGCAGTGAGTGAAGGCCCTGACATGCCCATTCTCTCTCTATCTGCCTCTTTATCCCTCCTTCTCTCTCTCTTTCAAATAAATAAATTTAAAATAATTAAAAAGGTGAAATGTGGGCTGGAGAGATGGCTTAGCGGGTAAGTGCTTGCCTGTGAAGCCTAAGGACCCCGGTTCAAGGCTCAATTCCCCAAGACCCACGTTAGCCAGATGCACAAGGGGGCACACGTGTCTGGAGTTCGTTTGCAGTGGCTGGAAGCCCTGGCGCGCCCATTCTCTGTCTCTCTCTATCTGCCTCTCTCTCTCTCTCTCTCTCTGTCACTCTCAAGTAAATAAATACTAATTTTTAAAAATGGTGAATGTTACTTCCATAGAGCACAAACATTTGTCTATATTATTTTCTCTGTGTGAGAATGACCAGAACCACTATAAGTTTATGTAGATAGTATTACAAAAACACAGACACTGAATTATGTTAATAATTATGTGCCTCATAATCAAAATGTCTTCCACCTATAATAATTTTCATCAGAAATATGGCAAGAAGCTCAGCACAGAGCACATGTCACAGAGGGAAACATCTGTCATTGTCCCATAGACAGGCTCAGTGACTTCTAAGTAATAGGCAATTGATTAAAATCATCAGTTGTCCCCATTCAGTCTTTACACAGATATGTGTGTTCCTCTCTTCGTAATTATTTGAACTGAAATACTTGCAATGATGAAAAATATAGCTGACATGACTTGTAGAAATTCATATTAGAGATACATGTTTATTTGTGACTCTTGTACCATCCCTGGTTACTAGCTATCAAACCTTAGACCACTTCCTTCAGATAACAATCCTCTAAGAAGTGGATGTTGTAGCACTAAATAAAAACACATAGGCAGGTGCATAGTAATGCTCTGAGGATAAGAGTTATGTGGAGAGTTGCAAAGAAAATAGGCTTTCAGATATTCTGTATTACTTGAAAGCCAAGTAGAAGAAGTTAAAACAAGTATATAAGGGTAGAGATAAGACAGAAAATTCAGTCCAAAGTGAAGAAAAACATAATTATTTGGAGAAGAAGTATATTTTCAAACTAAAGCAAATGTGCAATGTTTTTCAAGCAGTAGGAATGTCAAATGTATGAATAAGAAAAATATACAGTGAAAACAGAAGAGAAGGATGTGTGTAGGCTGTAATTTAAAGGCAAAGGGGGGCAGAAGCCTTTGTACTAAGTTTGGCTTGAGTTTAAGAGAATAATGTGAGGAATTATATTCCTTAAAAAAGTATTTTAAGTAAATAGTTTTCCTGCCATTACAAATAACCCAGGCTAACAAGGTATTAGTTGCTTGTCTGTTGCTTTGGCCAAATACTGACAAGAAGCACCTTGAGGGAGGAAGAATTTTGTTTGGCTCATGCTTTCATGGGGCACAGTCAGTCCATCACAACAGGAATAGCAAGGCGGATGTCATGGTGGAGAGGGTGCACAGCAGCTGCCTGGTCACTGTTCAGCAGACCTGGAAGCAGAGATGAAGGGATGCTGGCTCCTATTTCCTTTTGTTCAGTCTAGGGTCTCAGTCCATGGGACCTTGCTGCTTATGTTCAGGGTGGTTCTTCTTCCTAAATTAATGAGGAGGCTCATTTTGGATATGGTTCTGACTTGATTCCCAGTTCCAGCTTTGGGATCCATTCCACTGAGCAGATCAGTTAGCCAAATCAAGAGCAGTTGGTTTCCTACCGTGACTATGCACCACTATTGCACTTATTGGAGCATCACGTCAGGTTATTTGCTGCTGAGTAGTTTAAACCACAAGTTACTTGAACAGATATTGGTCATTTTCCCCCAGTTGCTCATGTAGCATCTTCTGGCACTAGATGAGCTGTCTGGGGACTGACTCTCTTCCAGCTTCTAGCCATGACTTATACATCACTTTTACTCACATTTCGTTGGACACACCTTATTTACATCACCATTATTAGCTATAATAGAAACCAAAAACTCTAGCCTTTATTGAGCATGTTGAATATTGGAGAGAAACACTATGTTTCTACAGCTAAGAGAAAGAAGTTAAAAAGAACAGGCAATTTGCCTAGAACCAAAAGAAAAATCTAACCTAAAAATAAGCATAAAAGTAAAGTGAGGCAGCTAATCCAAGGAAGGATGAAGAGGGCTACATAGTGTTGTTATAATAAGCAGGGTCACTCACCATAGTTTCTAAGTGGAAAATAATACAAACCAATTATTGTTATACAAATAGAAATGCACTTATTATAAAGTGTTGATAAATTCACAGAACTAACAGAATTCAAAAAAACTGACCAGGAGTTCAGAGAAGCTGACCAGGTCAGCATGTGCCAGTATACACACAGGACCACTGTTTATAAATCCATAAGCACTTTAACCAGAACACAAGCTGTCAGGCTAGTGGTTTCAGCTTCTGGGGCCACTGCTATATCCCAGATCCCTTACGGTAGATTACTGTTAGTATTCCTTTCAGCATGACCATGCAGTTGGCTAAGCGTCCAAGTACACTGAGCATATAATCATGCTTTACATGACAAGGTGAAGGGATTTCCCCATATCCTTTCATTTTCCTTCCTGGTTTAGTTGACTGTGCTTCTTTGAACTACAATCATACACACATATTCAAAATTACCACAAATGAGAATTTCCTTCTTTCAATATCAAAAATGCAATGAGAGAAATTAGAATATCTCCTATCTTTATTAGGAAAATTTTCATCATAATTCAGTAGCCATTATGATTTGGAAACAGTTAAATAAGCATGCACAATTATAGTAATGATGATTGTGCTTTCTTCAATATTTCTTATAGAAAATGCCATTTAATAAAAATAATCCATAAATTTCCCCTAAATAACTTCCAAATCCAACTTTCCCTACAGTATTAATCCAGAGTAGGACATTATTAACCAATTTCTCAAATAATTTCGGCATTTTGAAATTATTCTTTCTGTTAGCACACAAGAATAGAAAACCTCTGGGAGCACATTGTGAAGCAAACACAGGAAGGATAGCTTAGTCAGATGCTCAGTTCTGGAATTCGTTTGTCAAATCACCCACAGGGAATGATGGCTGAAGCTGGAATGCAGTAAAAGCCAGTGAACTAGAAAAATGGAGTTGAGTCATTCGATCAGCTGACAGCATTGTGATTAAATGTGACATACAATCATCTAGAAATAAAACTGCAAACTAGTTAAGGACCAAAACAAATCTTAGAGCTTTAGAACCATCAACCTTGAAGATAAGTAACATCAACTGCTGATGAATGGAACATATCCATTGAAAAGAATAAAAGGTGCTTCAATTTAGAAGGAAAATGGATTAGTTAAATAAGAGGTTATGAGGCAAAGTGCCCTCCATAAATGTCACAATGTGGAGTGTTTGCTGTAGATTTTGGCTCAACTGGGAAAATAGAGAAAAAAATGATTAAAATTAAAATAATGAGTTATATTTTATTTTTATTTTTGTGGGAGAGAAAAAAAGTGAGAATAGATCCACCAGGGCCCCCAGCCACTGAACTCAAACTCCAGACAAGTGTTTCATCTTGTGTGCATGTGTAACCTTGCATGCTTGCATCACCTTGTGTGTCTGGCTTACATGGGACCTGGGGTGTAAAAATGAGTCCTTAGGCTTCACAGGCAAACACCTTAACTGCTAAGCCATCTCTCCAGCCTTATTTTTTTTCTTTTTTCTTTATTAGTTAGTTTTGTATTCAGCAAATACAGTCAGTTTGGTACCATTATTAGGCTCATCCGTGACCTACCCCCTCCCCTTGGCCACTCCTTGTTGAGGTATATGGGTCATGCATTGTGGAGTTAGCCCACAGTTATGGGTAAGATAAATGTTTCTGCATATCATGACCCAACATGTGGCTCTGACATTGTTTCCTCCCCCTTTTCCTTATTTTTAAATTTTGCTGTGTGTTTTATGTGTGCTTATCTGCATGTGGGCACTTGTGGGGGGTATGTATAGGCCAAAGGTCAAAGCAACATATCTTCTTTCAATCTCCACCTTATTTTCTTGAGACAGGATCTCTCACTGAAACTGGAGCTCACTAATTCAGCCAGACAAGCTATCCAGCAAGCGCCAGGGATGTTCCTTTCTCTCTCTCCACAGTGCTTTGGAGTATAGGCCTGTGCCACCATTCCTGGAATTTTTCAGGTGTTCTGGGGATTTGAACTCAGGTTCCCATAATTACATGACAAGCACTTTATCCATTGAGCCATCTCCCTTCAGCCCACAGCCCACAGTTTAAAACTGTACATAGGTAATAAGAAGCCTCTGAAATACATAAAACCTATCTCCAAGCAATGTTAAACCCAAATTCTTTAAGAACCAAGATCAATGAGGAAAGAAGTCGTTCTAAGCGGGAATGGCAAATGATTGTAGGTGATGGAATACTACTTTCATTACCTTTGGGGAAAAGTATTATCACTATTGCAGTTTTATATTTGAGGAATCTATGATGACCGCAAAGAATTTCTAATGAGGTAGAAGTGTTTTCTAAAATGCTCTATTTATGCCCTCCTTAATAAGTTATCAAAACATAATAAAACATGTTTTTTTAAACATGATACTGTTTAAGTGGAAGAAGGAATTTATGAAAAGGAATGAGAAATATTTTTAATAGGAAGTAGAAATTGTATTTTCATTTATCTTCAAAAAAACATACAGCTCATAATATAATTAGTAAAAAATCCAATAATGATTTCACCTCATGATTTTTGGAACAAAGTATATAAATACTGTCCCTAGTATATAAAAATTATTCCTGCATATAATAATAATGCTGTAATAATGACAATGACACATAGCAGTAGCAACAGTGAAAGCAGTAGTGAAGCTTAAAAGATGATGGCCATTGTGACATCAAGGACAAAAATTAAGAAAATAAGTGCAAGTTCTTATGTCCCAAGTATATAAGCTGAAGTGTTCAAGTGAATCACTTTTCAGCAAACAATAGACTTATCATTTCTTAAAGGTGAGGTTCAGTAGCTATAGCCATAGCAGTGTGGTTGTAAAGGGGGTTCAGAACTATTTCATTTATGCATCTACTGGTATCAAAGCTTAAACTAGGTGGTGTTCAGTCTTTTAGCAACTTAGAAGTTGTGAAAAATTTTAGTTTATGTTGCAGCATGAGATTATGGTTTATGTACAAATAATGAAAATTTCTACACAAGCCACATAGATTTATAACACTATAAAAAAGATATCCATCACCAGTAGGTTTATATATGAATTCAGGAGAGGTCCTATGATGAGAGAATGAACAATCTACAAACAGACACAAAAGCATGGGTAAATATAGTACATATAATGTTTATTGGAAAATAGATATATAAATGTCATATTTGATGGCTGTTTTTTGCTAATAGCAATCCAAGAAAAACTGACATGATGTTTAGTCATAATAATGGACAATCCTAAGGAGAGGGATAAGTTGTGTATGAAGTAGAAGGAGTAGGGGAAATATGCTATCTAGAGTGCATTTACATGATGATGTCTTAGATCATTTTCTGATACTATAGCAGACTACCATAGACTGGACATTTATAAAGATAAATTTATTTCTTAGTGTTCTTCAATCTGAAAATCCCAGTAATCAAATAGTGAGCATCTGGAAAACTTAGTTGCCACATTAAACCAAGACAGGGGTGAGAGACTATATAATGGAGGCAAGGCAGGAATAAGAGAAAGTTATGGAAGATGAAACTGTTTATAATAATAATTGTCTCACTTCTAAACTAATGGTCCCAATGCATCTTCAGAGCACAGCTTCATGACCTAAATGTGTCTAAATGGCTTTATCTCCCAATACTATTACATGCATAGTTAAATTTCAACATGTGTTCTGTAGCGGCATTTACACAATAACACAAGTATACTCAATTTATAATAACCAATTAAGTTGAATGTCAGTTCATAATGTATAAAATGAATGTAATTGTGAATTCATGACAGTCTAGCCTCAATGTATATCTGAAAATTCAAGTAATTCTTCCAAAAAATGAATGTTTCCTCCTTGGGATACATTAAACATGCAAATAGTGGTTGTTTGCAAGTGCAGGGAACTTCAGAGAAAAGAAATGAATAGATATTGCAACAACTGGAAATCCAGTTATTTATGTGTTTAACTCTCAGTGATCCTCCTACCTCTGCCTCCCAAGTGCTGGTATTAAAGGCGTGTGACACCACGCCCAGCAAAACTTTCATTTTAAAGCTGCTTTTGGTTGGGTATTTTGTCCTAGCAAAAGAAAGTGATTAATATAAAGTTCTAATAATTTTGCTTTTCTATCCCACTTTTCTCTTTATATCAGCTTTTTTTCCCATGATAAGTCTCTGTTCTCTAACCGCTCCCCCATAAAGTCTGGGATGTATGTATGAGAAACTTTTGATGACATGCAGAAAAAGACAACTGTAGATACCTTAAGTTTAAATGGACATGAGTATTAATTAATTAATATTATTACATAATAAGACCTTCAAAGGAAGATACTCAACTAATATTCAGTAAGATAATGAAGGCTGGAAAAATGGCTTAGCAGTTAATGCTTTTGCCTGCAAAGCTTAACCACCTGGATTTAATTCCTTTGTAACCACATAAAGCCAGATGCATCTGGGAGTTTGTAATGGCTGGAAGTCCTGGCATGTCTATTCTCACACTCTCTCTCTTGTTTCTCCTTGAAAATAATATATATATATATATATATATATATATATATATATATATATATATAGGTAGATAGATAGATAGATAGATAAAATAGAAGAGCACTCAGAATGTTTTTCCTTGAACGCTCTCATTTTTTCCTGAATTTTTGTTGTTATTGTTGTTTCTTTTCATTCTGTGGACCAGTATTCTATGTTTTCTTGTCTGCATGAAGAAATGATCCTAGTGTTCCCATAATCAGTTCAAAGTCCAGTACCATGAAAACTCTACTTTTAAGTTCTAATTCCAACTTGTAGGGGCCTACCCATGGCTAAGGGACAGCACTTCCACATCCTGCACAGCTGCCAGAGACCCAATCCCCTAGGGAAGGAAGGCAAAGGGGTACTGAACAGAAAAGCCCACACTTACGGACCAGCATGGAATAGCCCCAATGAATGTCACTTTTTCTCAAAGTGGCTTCAGTTTTCAATTGTATAACAACTGAATTGAAGCTTTCTAGTTCAAATTCAAGAGAGAATGGATGGCATTTTATTATATTCAATAATTTCACCCTGTGGGTGGAGAATCACTAATGAGGCTACAATGTGCCACCTTGATGCCAATGTCTTGAGGCACCATGTGTTAGTGATTTAGTGTCAGACAATGGAATCTGACTTTTCCCAACAGAAATGAAAAGTGTCCTTTACCTTGGCCTGTCTAGTACTGAAGAATAGCTCTCACTTTGTGAAAGGGAAATGTCATAAATACATTCTTCATATAAAAATGTTAGCAGAGAATAATCCAAGCAAATGTGTTCCTTTGGAGTTATTCTTCAAATGAGAAAATAAAATTCTATACACAATTATGCTCAAATTAAACCATAAGACAAATCTCCCTTTTGAGGTTTATAAAATTCTGAGAGCATTTCCAGATTAATGTAGCCCACACTCTCACCCTCAATACACCATGTAGCCTACATTCTAACTTTGCAAAGGAAATAGCAAAGGAACCAATTGTTCAAGTCATCTTACATAGAAAACTATTACATAGAAAAAATAAGGAAAAAATCTAACTAATTTTCTGTTCTCTCTCATAAAGTATGACTCAGTCCTCAATCATCACAGCAAAATTTCACTCCATCTATGGATATTTTAGAGTTTTCCTCCAAAGGAAGTTCAAACTTAACTTCATTTTTTAAAATTTCTTGTATTTCATGGAAAAGAGACTTCATTGAGTGATGAAAGTAAGGATGAAATTGAGTGATTGTCAAATCACTCATATCACTGTGAGGTGTACATGAAAGAAAGATGAGGACATAAATTTTAGGCAAAAGGGAGGCCCATTAATTCCCTAACAGAGAGATGGAATAAAAAGTGTTGGCATCAGTTACAATTAGGACAGTCTGAATTACAGAACTGAAACCTTGCTAAGACCTATCACCTAATTCAATTCATTTACATATTAGCCTTGAAAGAAGTCAGATGTTATTACTGTTATTGAGATTAGAATATTAAGGTGAAAAAAGCTTATGTTATTTGAATAAAAGCATTGAGGGTAGGTTTTTAAGTATAAATACTATAGGATACAAATGTAAACCAACTCAGGGTTTTTTAAAGGTGAGAAGTAAAACAAAGTACAGATGTCAATGGCCAACCATACACAAAAATCCCTTCAAATTTTACATATTACAGGAAATCATTTTACTTTATACAAATGTGTGTAGTATTTATTTTTCTGACTATAAATGCTTCATCTCTTGTTTCTTGGATCAGTTTCAACTTCCTTTTAGAAATTTCACTCTATGACTTGACATTTTATCATACTTACATGAAAGATTCAGCTAAGGTATACATTCAAGTTCTTCCATCCATTATCTTAATTGTGTGTGGAGGGTAGTGTTGCATATAAAATAACAGAACTGCTTTTTCATTCTATGGAGATGTGACTGGTGAGCTTTGAGAATCAAAAACCTAATAAAATAAATTTTACCTTATAGTATTTGCCACCTACAGAAAATCTTTTTAAAAGCCAATTAAGTCTATGACTTAGTTAAATTTGTATTCTCATATTATTTATTCTAAAGAACCACACACTATTTCAAATATATCAGAGATTAACAGGCCAGGGTAGAGCAAGAAAGTAATTTTCCAGAGAAGCTGAGGAATAAAACCCTTTGGATAGTTTAAATTCAAGTTAGTAAAAATAATAATTTACCTGTCAAGATGGTGTCCGCCTAACCATGCCACACCTCTCAGGGAAGGAAAGGTAAGGCATTAAGGGTTCACTGGGTCTTTTAGGGGACAGAAATCTCTAATAGATTGCCAGTGGGAGGGCACAAAGGGGAAATAAAAGGGAATCAGATGATTCCGTCACTCTTGGGTAGCCCACCACATTACATTTAAAGGTAATGCCATCAAAATTACTTCAGACTTCTCAGTTTTTAACCATGAAAGCCAGAAGGGCCTGGAATGGAACACTGCAAAGTCTAAGAAACTATGGCTTCGAACCCAAACTACTTTAGCCAGCAAAAGTATCCCTCATAATAGATGGTGAAAGAAAAACTTTTCATGACAAACTCAGCTTTACAACTATATGGAGACAAAACCAAAACTGCAGAGGGTATTTCAGGAAGTTCTCCACACAGGAGAATCAAATAATCAACCTCAAATGCCTATAAGAAGCAGATCACAATAACCAAACTCAAGGAAGTCACAAAAACTTCAAAGTCTATGAAAACACCAAACCACATAAACCAACACAATATGGCAGGGAAACTAAAACTAAACTAAATGCTAACTCCACAATGCATGTCCCATATACCTCAACAAGGAGGGTCCCTGAGGAGGGAGGAGGACTCTAACAATGGTACCAAATTGACTGTATTCATTGACTACAAAAAAAAATGAATAAATGATTTTAAAGAAAAACATTATCCATCTAGAGTATGTGGGATTTATCCCAGGAATGCACAGGTGGTTCAACATATGAAAATTTGTCAATGTAATACACCACATAAATAAGGCTAAACACAAAAACTACATGATCATTTCAATACATGCAGAAAAGGCCTTTGACAAAATATATCACTTCATGATCAAAACATTGGAAAGAGGGCTGGGGAGATGGCTTAGCTGTTAAGTACTTGCCTATTAAGCCTAAGGACCCTGGTTCAAGGCTCAATTCCCCAGAACCCACGTTAGCCAGATGCACAAGGGGGTGCATACATCTGGAGTTTGTTTGCAATGGCTGGAGGCCCTGGTGCACCCATTTTCACTCTCTCTCTCTTACTCTTGCTCTCACTCTCACTCTTTCTCTGTCTGTCACTCTCAAATAACTAAATAATAATAAACAATTTTTTTTAAATTGGAGAAAATTGGCATCAGTGGATTATATCTTAACATAGTAAAGGCTATATATAAAGCTCCTAAAGTCAAAATAATGCTTAATGGAGAGAGCCTGGAGGAATTCCCATCGAGATCAGGAACAAGACAGGGGTGTCCACTCTCACCTCTGCTCTTCAATATGGTACTGGAAGGCCTAGCTCAAGCAATAAGACAGAAGAAAGAAATAAAAAGAATACAATTAGGAAAGGGAGAAGTTAAGTTAGCTGTATTCACAGACAACATGATTCTATACATAAGAGACCCAAGAGCCTCCATCCCAAAACTCTTAAGCAAAGTAGCAGGACAGAATATCAATGCACAAAATCAGTAGCCTTTCTATATGCAAAGGACAAAGATACAGAGAAAGAAATAAGGGACATGGTCACAATTTTCAATAGCAACAAAAATAAATAAATAAAAAAACCTTGGAATAACATTAACCAATGAAGTGGAAGATCTCTACAATGAAAACATACAATCCCTCAAAAAATAAATTTAGGGGGATTTGAGAAACTGGAAAGACCTCCCATGCTCCTGGATAGGCAGATAACATTGTGAAAATGGCAATCCTACCAAAGGCAATATAAAGATTTAATGCAATTCCAATCAAAATCACAAATGGAATAGAATCAAGGACCCGGACTTTGGGTCAAGTAACTACAGCTATTTGACATTTGACAAAGTCCGTAACAATATAGGATGAAAAAAAAAGACAGCATCTTCAACAAATGGTGCTGGACAAACTGAATAACATATGCAGGAAATTGGAATTTGACGCACACATCTTGCCATGCACAACACTAAAGTCCAAATGGATCAAAAACTTCAATATAAAACCAGAAACTCATCTACTACTGAAAGAAAATATGGGAGGAACTTTCCATGATATAGGAATGGAAAAAGACTTCCTTAACAAAATTCCAGTAGCACAGGATCTTAATCACTCAACCAATGGGATCACATGAAGCTGAAGAGTTTATTCACAAACATACAATAATCAAAGCCAATAGATTATCCACAGAATGGGAGAAAATATTTACTGATTATCCAACTGACAAATGTCTAATGTCTAGAATCTACAAAGAACTCAAATACCTAAACAATAAAAAGTCAAACAACCCTCTCATAAAATGGGGCAAATAAATGGACAGGTAGTTCACAGAGGAAGAAATACAAATGGCAAACAAATACTTAAGAAAATGTTCATCATCCCTAATCATCGGGGAAATGCTGTGTACCCTAAAATCTCTGAGCCTCAGTCCAGAGAGATTGATCAACCATGCTTATAGTGGCTCAATTCATAATAGCTAAGAGATGGAATCAACCCAGATGCCCAATAGTAGACGAATGGATATCTAAGATGTGGCATACCTCCATGATAGAATTCTACACAGCAGTAAGAAAAAAATGACACAATGAAATTTGAAGAAAACTTGTCAAACCTGGAACAGATCATTCTCTGTGAAATCATTCAATCACATAAAGATAATCGCTGCATAGTCTCACTCATCTACAGCACCTTACCTGAATCTTCCCAAGATGCTCTCATACCTAGCAAGGATCTTGAGGACTGGACAATAGGGTGGGTGGGGAGGGAGGGAAGGGCAAGGGAAGGGGTGTGAGACACAAATCTGAACCCAAACAGCAATGGTACCATAAAATTCTACATTCTAATAGAGAGATGAAATGGTTGAATCTTAACCAGGCTCTTAGAGGGAACACTTGAGTCACAAGGCACTGGAGAGGGTACGGCGAACACTGACCTTAGCTTCTCTCTCTCTCTCTCTCTCTCTCTCTCTCTCTTTCTTTCTCTCTCTCTCTCCTTCTCTTTAACTCTTTTTATATTACTTGTCTTTTTCTTTCTTCACTTCTTGGGCACTGATCTGTAACTCTCATTACCAGCAAGTGCCTGTCATCCACAATGAGCTTTTGATCACAGAGACCTACAAGGTTTCCTAAAAGAGTAACAGATTTCTGCCAGAGTACTTGATGACCCACCAAATATTAGTGGTAAGACCCTACTGCTGAAGACACCATATGCAGTTGACATGTAACATGGAGTGATATGGATGGAAGCTGGAAGAGAGTCAGTTTCCAGACAGTGTGTCTAGTGCCAGAAGGTGCTACATGAGTGACTGGGGGAAAATGACCAATATCTGACTAAGCAATTCATGGTCTAACCTACTTAGCAGCAAATAACCTGTTGTGATGCTCACACAAGTGTAATAGTGGTGCAAATCCATGGTGGGCAACCAACTGCTCTTGATTTGGCTAACTGATCTGCTCAGTGGAATGGAACCCATAGCTGGAGCTGGGAAACAAGGCAGAACCATATCCAAAAATGATCCCACTCTGCATTATCAAGCTACACCAATCACGGGCTACAAGAGGGTCTACACCTATTAAATCTTTCTAAAAATATATTGGTTATCCCATTTATCTGGTGCTAACTTTATTTTCCTTTGGATAATCTGCTTCTCTTTTTCAGATAGACGCAGATCCTAAGGACAGAACCACCCCATAATACCTCAAATGGGCCTCAGCTGAAACTAAGAATAATTGGTAAACAAACAAGGGTGCTGTTTTCTTGTTGAACCTGGTACCAGCATAAGGGTGAAGGAGATAGACACAGAGAACAACCAACTTCTACCAAATCAGATATCCAGAGACACAGAGGCTCCCAAGTCCTCATCACTGAAGCAGACCTAAAATGAACCCAACATGGCTCAGGGAAATTTGCAGAAGAGGGGGCAGAAAGAATGTCAGAGCCACATGTTGGGTCATGATACACAGAGACATTTTCTCCTACCCATAACTGATGGCTAGCCCCACAATGCATGACCCATATATGCTAACAAATAAGGGCTAGGTGTAGGGGGAGGACAGGGAGGAGGTTAACAAGGTACCAACTTGACTGTATTCACTAAGTACAAATCTTATTAAAAAATAGTAATTTAAACAGCTTAAACACTTAAGTTTCAGAATTTTCAGCTTATATTATTTCATTTTCTAAATGGCTGCTAAATATTTGTTTGGAAATCTCATCTTTATTACTAAAATAACATCTCTCACTTGCAAATGTATAGTCCCAGGTTTTAATAAATATGTTTGACAAAATTTGTATCTACTTTATTTCCTATATAAAGAAAATGTTTCCTCTTTTGTTAATACTTATTTGTTGTTGTTATTTGTTATACTTGGTTCCTCCTGCCAAACTCTATCTATATGTCAGACAATAGAAAGTCATAAGTAATAAACATTATGAACATTTATTTTCATTTTGCATGTTCTTATGGTCATATGCAGTTACTGAGTCTGATGAATAATTATCAGAGAAAACCATGTGAAATGGAGATGAAAACTAAGATTACCCAGTAAGACTTTGAAGATATTTTTGAAAGTAGAGTGAAATTAAAAAAAAAAAACATAGGTGTGTGTATTATATATATATATATATATATATATATATATATAGAGAGAGAGAGAGAGAGAGAGAGAGAGAGAGAGTATATATGTAGAGAGAGAGAATGTAAATTCTACTTAATTTACTACTAGCTTGGTTTATACTAGCTACTATACCACAGTTCTATAATAAAAATTTTGTGAAATATAAAATACATAAAATTTCTTAAGATAATTGTATTACATATGTAATATAATAAGAATCTCTGGCAGGGCTGATGAAATAATCATTTATGTTCAAAAATTATATTCAAATTAAAGATTAGCTATTACTTAGTGTTAAAAGTACTATTTGGACCTTTTTATGATAAAATATAAGTAATAAAATGTATAAAAAGAAATAAAAGTTTCAGTATCTCTATGGATGCAACTTGTTTTCAGAGAAAAAAAATGTGGAATACTGGGATAATTAATTGAGATAGGATAGCTGGTTCTAAGTCTTTCTATATTTACTTAATAGGCCTGGAAAAATCATTTAACTTATTTCTATTTTGCCTTCTTGAATAATTTAATAAGTAGATTGGAGAAGATGATATGAATTGTTTTGTAGGGTTGGGGAGATGGCTCAGTGGAAAAAACTTTTGTATTTCAAGCACGATAAACTACCTTAGATCCTCAGAACTAACTTAAAAGCAGATGTGGTCTTTAATCACAGTGCTCCCACTGTGAGAAAGGAGACAAAGATAGGAGAATCCTAGGAAGCTTACAGACCAGCTAATCTATTGGACTCATCGGTAAGCACCAGGAAATTTTATTTTAAACAAGATCCAGGGTGAAGACTGACAAGAGGTTTTCCACTAACCTCCTTACATGCTCTAGCCTGCACACACATGGACACACACACACACACACACACACATCACAGATACACGATGATTTAAAAGCTAAATGAAATAAAAATAAAGTGTAGTATTTAAAACTTTATCTAAAGTAATCTGATATAAACAGTAAATCTGGGATTGTAAGTCCTTCAAACCTTTTGTTGGTTTAGAATATGTCACTGTAGTTCTGTTTGGTATGATGACAGAAGGGACTTGTGGGAAGCTGTGATCCTAGTGTACCTAACACAAGAAGGGAGGCAGAAACAGAATAATCTCCTAGAATCATGTGAAGGCTGCATGAACAAGAGACATTACCTCAAAATGAGGTAAAAGGCAAGGTCCCCACCTCCATGTGCTCAATGTGGCCAGTAAATACCTACCTTCACAAACATCAAACTTGTATGTACACACACATAATCACACACTAAATAAACATAGAAACAGAATAATATGCCAACAAATGCATTTATAGATGAATCAAGCTGAAGTTTTAATATGCAAAAAATGTAAATTTAAAAATACAATGAAAATTATACCCAGTAAATACACTTCCTACAATGTGAGTAAAAGGAATGTCAAAATGCAAATTCCATAAAGTATGTAATCTGCTGATGTTGTTTTGACCATCCTAAATATATAAAATAATTCTGGAAGCACTTGAAGTTTTTAAAAATCAGTGTTCAGATGACAGTCTCACACCAGAACAAAGTCCTCATGCCTCTCTGCTAGTGGTATAGGAAGTATAACAGATTTCTTCTTTAGGACTAGTCCTTGGCTTTAAGAAGTCTCAGATCAATTACTAGATAAGGCCAGGATCTAAGAACTTTTATTATCTCAATTTAAATCATCCCTGAAAGATCACTTAGCTCCCAGCTCCACAGAGGTCAGGTCAGGCCATTGCCATAACTGCTACCTGGTCATACTTCCCTGGACCCAGTCTGGCTTTCTTTATTCTTCAACATTTTCTAAAACTGATCTGACTCAATTCCTTGATAACTGACTACACATAGTATTTATCTTGGAGTCTTCTTCCAAGGGCTTGTAACCCAAAACAGAACTAAAAATGCTTATTAAAAGAAAACATGATATAAAATAATAATCATTATTTAAGAACCTTTAATTTCAAACCTGTAGTTAAATAAAGCACATAATTTGTAAAAATAATAGCATCTATAATTACAATGGGTGATGTTAATTTATTTCCTTTTCTGATCAGTAATATTAGAAATAATAATATAAAATAAAAATTGAAGCTGGATATAGTTGTGTATGCATGTATTCCAGCAACAGGAAAACAAAGAGACAGAAATATTGTGAGTTCAAGCCCAACCTGAACACATGAGCTGAGCAGTGGGGAAAAACTGGAAATTTTTTGGAATTAAATTACAGGCCTTTTTCCTGTGGAGGACTGCTGTGTACTGTGTTTGGAGCCTCCATAATACACCTCACCAGGGAGTGGGATTGACACTGTGTTCTACTTGGATTCTATTGTGCCTTTGTCTTCTTTAAAGAATGAATGCTTTCTATCTTTCTAAATCCATTTTATGTGCTTTATGAAATGCACAGTTATTTTATGTAATTCAAGTGCTATATATTAGACAGATTAGCTGCACTTGGGTAATGAGATGAAAGCAAACTGTATTACCTTTGTATTCTGGGTGAGAGGAGCACATCTTCACTCTGAGTGTTGGGAAGAAACACAAGGATGGAGACAGGAACAGTCACTGCAATGGATGCTTTTCTCTAACCAAGAACAGAGCACACAGTCAATAAAATAGTGCAGACTTACTGTGTTCATCACATTTCCTTCATGGCTTTGCACTGTATCTGCTGGGTATGCATCCATCTCCTTTCTGGCTGGACAACATGCCCTTGGGATGTTAAGTAGGTTTACATGCTATTCTTTCTTATGTGTTCAGGATATCATTTCAGAGTTTAAGCACTTTCTGGTATACTCTGAATATATACAACAGGTGGCCAAATATCTCCAATTCTTGCCTGTCTTTACCTGTTACTTTTTCAGGGGTTTTCTGAGTTCATAATCTCCTTTCCAATATTTGTTGCTCACATGACACAGATTGGGTCTAAAGAACTTCCCAGGTGTCACCTCTCTTTTCCCCCTTCTTCCAGCCTAGAAAGCAGTTGAGGCCTATAAACGGTAAGGTTGTGATGATGAGGCCATCAGCAAGAGTAAAGAGGAAGCCTGCCAAGGATCATATGGCATGGCTGAGCTCCAGCCTTCCTTATCTTTAGGCACAGCACATGAAAAAAAAAAAAAAAAAAAAAAAAAAAAACTACTTTATTTCTCTTAGAAATGTTTGGTCATTTTTTTTCTGTTATTTGCAAACAAAAATTCTCCTTCCCTTTTCTCTGAACATTTTGTCCACACACAACTCCTGTTCATACTTTATAAATACTATATCTTCAAGAGTAAATATAGATAACAATAGTGTCATTCTAGCCTATGTGTTTTACAAGGAACTAATGCCCACAGAGGGGACATAAAATTGTACTAATAATTTTACTTTTGAATATTTTCACTCTTATATAAAAAGTTCTCTAAATCCTATAAAGTAACATGCAAAGCACTTAAATTAATGTGTTATAGAAACATTGATTTTTTTGTTACAAATGTTACTAAAAGTTTGATACTAAATAATGCAATACTCTAGTGGAACCAATGTATGGTAAGCTTTATGCTTAAAGCATTCCAGTTTTGAATTTCTTAATCTTATTGGTGGAAATGAAAACTGTTATTCAAGTACATAGCATTTTGGATGATGAAAAAATATATTTAGCATCCTAATATTCTCCTTTGCTGTTAAGAAAATTGATATTAAAAATTTTGTCAGTAAGAAAAGCAGAATTCTGTAAATTCTCTGTCTAGATAATTTGCAATGGGCTTTCCTGAGACCTCCCTGCTTCACTGTCCACCCTAGAGACCAGCCATGGGGAATCTACACATCCGTGATTTATTCAATCATGTGTTAGGTCATTTTGTGACAATCTGTAATGGCAGATTTGGAGGTCCTTGCCAATACACCAATACAATGTACCATCAAATTTACAGAATTAAAATCCATAGATCAGAGGGTAAGACTTAAAGAGACTTTATTAGATTAAGAGAAGGAATGAGAAGTACAGATAGCTCTAGCCATTTGGAAGTAAGGAGGGGGTACCGAGTATGGGTCCCACCCCCTACCCCCAGGGGCTTACCAATGCAGGACTTGGAAGTTCAGAAAAGTGAAAGGCAAAAAGAGAGCTTGCTCATTTGGTAAGGACCTATTTATGATCTTATTGTGGTGGGATTCATGCTTGGGCTCCATTGAGTCCCAGAGAGCGCTCATTGGTCTGGGCTATGGACTGGCTCAGGAGTAGGAAATGAAAGAGCTGGTTGGATGGCTGAACCAGATGCTGAACTCTGATTCTGCTGAAGTACACAGACACTGTGTTCCCTTTTTGGGCCTTCTTTCCTGACTGGCTACGTAATATTAAAGCTACCTGACTAGTTTCCCTCAAATCCCCCTAATAATTCTTCATTTATTCAAGGTGAATGCCAGATTTTTACAAAGTCTTAAGTGGTCATAAAAGTTCTAACAACAGGTTGCTTTCAAATGACATCTGTTTTAATTAAGTGATCTCCTTGGTGTTGAATGTACTTGACACATGCCACTTAGAGCCCACTGACTGGCATGTACCTTTCTTTCGGCACCGTTCACATCAGAGACTTATGGCAATGCCATAAGTGTCTGTAGGGTTTCCTCAAATGTCATTTAGCTACTTTGCTACACAGGAACTACAGCCAATCATGAAAATGCCACCATATAATGCGACAGCACTTCTTCACAACTGAAGTGTGATAGATTTGTTTCTACAGTCTTTTCTTGCTTATTATTATCCCACAACCCCTTTTCACTTTTATAAGGGAAGACAGTATTATGTCTTTAGGGTACTAAGGTTAATTCAAAATCCAGAATTGTGTTTGGAACACAGAGGAAGCTCATTAAAGCTGAACTGGTATACAATAAATGACAATACAAAATTAAGAATGGAACAAATTTGAAAACCCAAACCTTAGTTCAAGTTACTATAGCTACTTGATCTGTGACAAAGAAGTCAACAATGTGCAATGGAGAAAAGACAGCATTTTCAACAAATGGTGCTGGAGAACCACATGTAGGAAAACAAAACTAGACATATTTCTCTCACCACGCACAAAAATCAACTCCAAATGGATTAAAGACCTCAATATAAGGTCTGAAACTCTTAAATGACTGGAAGCAAGAATAGAGAGAAATTTACATGATATAGGAGTGGGGAAAGACTTCCTGAACAATACTCCAGTATTCTAGGAATTTAGACAATTAACCAGTGGTATCTCATGAAGATAAAAAAGTTTTGTACAGAAAAATATACCATAAACAGAGCCAACAGATTACCCACAGAATGGGAGAAAATCCTTGCCAGCTATAACACTCACAGAGGCCTAATATCCTGAATCCACAAATATATAAAAAACTAAGCAGTAAAAATAGTGAACAACCCACTCAAAAAAGGGGGCAGGGAACTGAATAGAGATTTCTCAAAGGAAGAAATACAAATGGCCAATACTCACTTAAAGAAATGCTCAACATCTTTCACCATCAGGGAAGTATAAAACAACTATGAGATTATACCTTAACTCCAGTCAAGATGACAATCATTAAAAATTCAAATGACAATAAAATTGGCAAGGATATGGGAAAAGAGGAACCCTTGTTCACTGTTGGTGGGAATGCAAACTTGTACAACCACTATGGAAATCAATACAGGAACTCCTGAAAAAGATGAAAATAGAGATATCAACTTACACAGATATTCCTCTATTGGACAGCTACCATAAAGGTTGCCTCTTCACTGTAGAAATACATGCTCAGTCTTGTTTATAGCTGCTATATTCACAATAGCTAAGAATTGGAATTAACCCCATATGCCTATCATTTGATGAATGGATAATGAAGATGTACATTTACACAATGGAATTATACTCAGCAATAAGAAAAATTGAAATGATGAAATTAGTAGGAAAATAGACAGACTTGGGATGGATAATCTTATGCAAAAATCACACAAGCACAGAATGACAAAGGATGCATGTTCCCCTCATATGTGATTCCTATCATGGAACAGATTGAAGTGTAGTCATACCTCACAGGCAACTTGAGGGACACACAATAGGGATGAAAGTTTTTTGGGGAAAGGAATGGAAGGGTGTGGAGGAAAGATACATAAAACTAAAACCAAAATGAAATAGTACTATAGAAAAATTCTTCCTGGGTAGCAAAATAAAAGATACGAGTATGGGGGTGGGGATGTCTGGTAAGAAGGGCCCTGGAAAGGCTGCAATGAAGTTTAATCCTGAACAATTGGCTCTGGTTTATAACTCCTAGTACCAGGAATTGGTTACAACCTACATTCAGCGATTGGTCAGAGAGGTAGCTATATGTTTCAATAAAGACAAGCTCTGTCAAAGCACTTGATTACTCACCTGAGGCAAAAGTCAAGTCTCTATTGCTGAAGACACCACAAACTTCTAACACAGAACATCGAGAGATCTGGCTATATTATGGAAGGAATCCAGTTCTTAGATGGTTAGCCAGAATAGAGCTGGAAAGTGCTACATGTGCTGCTGGGGGAAAATGGCCAACAACATTGTAAGTAATCAGGAGATACTGCTATACAAAATCAACCAGACAGACAAGATGTACACACCTATACAATAGTGGCAGAAAGTCTAGATGAATAACCAGTGGCTCTTTAATTGGCTAAGATACCTGCTCAGTGGAAAGGAACCCATAGCCAACACTAGGAATTGAGTAAAAATTCTGTGGAGATGAGAAACATGGACTCCCAACAAGAAGCCCCCACTAGTCTTTGGCCAAAAGAGAGGCAACACCCATCAAAATATATCTACACAATGTAATTCTATACGGCAGTAAGAAAAAAATGACACAATGAAATTTGAGGAAAAATGGTTGAACCTGGAACAGATCATTCTCAGTGAACTTACCCAATCACAGAAAGAAAAAAAAAATCGCCACATAGTCTCACTCATCTACAGCATCTAACCTGAATCTACGCAAGATGCCTTACATACCCAGTAAGCATTCTGAGGACTTGACAATAGGATGGGTGGTGAGGGAGGGGAGGGCAAGGGATGGGGTGGGTAACACAAATCTAGACCCAAATGGCAATGGTACCATAAAATTCTCCTTCCTAAAAGGCAAACCAAATGGCTGAACCTTCACCAGTCCCCTAGAGGGAACACCTGAGCCATAAGATACTGGCGAGGGTATGATGAAGACTGACCTTAATCTTCTACAGCTTCTCTCTCTCTCTCTTCTCTCTAACTCTTTTATATTAGTTATCTTCTTCTTCCTTTCCTTAGTAGGCACTGACTGGTAATTCCCAGTACCAGCATGTGGCTATCACCCACAATGAGCTTTTGATCAGAGAGACCTACAAGGTTTCCTAAAAGAAAGACAGATTTCTGTCAGACTACTTGATAACCCTCCAAAGGTTAGTGGTAAAACCCTACTGCTGAAGACACCATATGTGGTTGACACGTAACATGGAGTGACATGGCTGGAAGCTGGTAGAGTCAGTCCCCAGACAGTCAGCGTGTGTAGTGCCAGAAGGTGCTGCATGGGTGACTGGGTGCTACATGGCCAATATCTGTCCAAGCAATTCATGGCCTAGCCTACTTAACAGCAAATAACCTGTCGTGATGCTCTCACAAGGGCAACAGTGGCACACAGCCATGGTGGGGAACCAACTGCTCTTGATTTGGCTAACTGATCCCCTCAGCAGTACAGGAACCATAGTTGGAACTGGGAAAAAGTCAGAACCACATCCAAACATAAGCCCAGTCTCCATTATCAAGCTACCACCATTCTGCTTCTCTTTTTCAGATAGACATAGATCCTAAGGAGAGAACCACCCCATCATACCTCAGAAGGGCCCCAGCTGAAACTAAGAACAATTGGCGAAACAAGCAAGGGTGCTATTTTCTTGGTGAACCAGGTACCAGCACAAGGGTGAAGGAGATCAACACAGAGAAAAATCAACTCCTACCAAATCAGATTTCCAGAGACCCAGAGGCCCCAAACACCTTATCACTGAAGCAGACCAAAAATGAACCCAATGTGGCTCAGGGAAATTTTGTGGAAGAAGGGTGGAAAGAATGTCAGAGCCACATGTTGGGTCATGATATGCAGAGACATTTACCCTACCCATAACTATGGGCTAACTCCAGAATGCATGACCCGTATACCTCAACAAGGAGGGGCCGGGGGGGGGGGGGGATATGACATGGATGAGTATAACAATGGTACCAAATTGACTGTATTCACTGAGTACAAAACTAATTAATAATAAAAAGAGTATTTAAACATAAAACAAAAATAAAAATAAAATGTCTTAATTAACAATGCTTATCTCCTTTAACCTATGTTGACCTCATTCTCCAATGGAGAATCTGTTTTTCTTTTACAGAAGGCAGCTAAAACCAAGGAAAACCAAAATCTATTAACAAGAAGAAAACATAGCTGACTCCCTATCATGAGATGAGCCACCACTCACACACCAGCTAGGTCCGGGAGAAACCTCAGAGAAAATGGCAAGATGAGTTCTGCTTCCACAGTGACTCTGACAACCTGCACAAGGGTAATGGTGATGGACACAGAGGACACTCAGAATGTACCAAAGCAGAAATTCAGAAGTTGCTGAGAGCCCAAATCTAAAGTAGAATTAAAATACACCTGCCAAGTCTTAGAGAGCTTTGTGGAAGAAGGGGCAGAAAAATTTTAAGAGCCAAAGGATTGGAGAGAGTACACAGAGGCCTTGTTTCCCCTCCACAAATGACAGACTACTACGGTCACCACACTCACAACCCCATGGTTGATACCAGCATTTTCACTGAAGAGGGCCCTCATTTGGAATGGGAGGCAGGAAGGAGGGAAATGGTATCAACACACGATGTGTCCATATAAAGTTTCTACTTAATAAAAAAAATACAGGATAGTACTAAAATGAAAGTAAAATCTTATAATTCAAAAGGAATTATTAAATTAACATGAGCTATAAACACAAGTATATATTTTGATTGAAAAACTTAATCTAAAAATATAGGGACCTATATTTCTTAGTTACTTTTGAAAGTTTTAAATACTTTTGCCACTCACATTCCTAGTGAGTGTTTTCAAGAGTCTGTAGTCAAACTGCTTGCTGAACTAGGAGCGAACACCACCTAAGAGCTCCTAAACTGTTCAGTCTTGTTTGCAACTCTACACCATCTCAACAATAAGTTGCATATGAAGGATAGGCAATATGTACACACATTAAAGTTGAGAAACACTATCCTCAATCAATTAGAGCTTGAATGCTTAAAATGCAAGAGTAACTCAATATTTTGTGTACTGGTTTAGCAGAAGTCCCTCAGGAGTAGGGTAGACAGTACAAACAGACTGAGTGTATCCGATTGTTAGAATATAGATGACCAGAGACTATGAAGTATTGAGAAAGAGGAGGATTTTATTGCTGCTACTGTTTAAAATCGTTGTTTTGTGTCAATATACTATAGTTATTCAACTGTATTGTTTTTAAATCCCAGGCATAAAATCCATCCATCCCCTAGGTACTTGCCCTGTGGCAGAACAGTCTACTTCCTCAGTTACATCACAGCTCATCAGTGCTGACAGAACATTTACTTGTACAAGGTTTTGTGTGATGCCGTTTAAAAATATTATTTAAAATATGTTATTTGTTATCAGTAGAAAATTGCCATTAGCATCCATGCTATCTTCTTCAAAAATCACCTAACATCATGCAATGGATGCTGAACAAGCCTGAAAACTGCAGGGCATATTACCTAGTCTCATTTTCACCTAAATATCCATAAAAATTTGTCACATATAAATGATTGGGTACTGACAAGCAAGAAATTAGAGAGTTCAATTTGCATATGTCATTTGCAACTGAGACCTTTATTTCACATCCCTACCAGCTCCCTCAATGTCCCTGGGTGTGAACGTACAACAAAGGGTAAATGGAGACACAGGAATGATAATAACTCCCACTTGCTTTGCCTCTGTTGCAGTAGGCCTTCATGTTTATGCTTTAAAAAATGACAAAAATCAGCTGTTTTGAAGCATTTTAAAACTGCATCCACCCTTGACAAACAAAATAAAATTTCAAAGCACTATTTTTTTTTAACCAAGTAAAAAGGTCATTTGAAATTGAAAAGAAAAGTTAATTTTATTGAGTTCTTTGCAGTACTCATACATTTTTAGCCACTCATATTTTTCTGTATAAATCAAGTCAAGGGAATTCATTGCTCGTGAAGAGTGAAATGAATATCACTTTCAAGAACATGCAGAAGAACCGAGCATGTGTGTGTTTCAACCCAGTATGAGCAGTGTTCTCCAGCTCTGGATGGAAAGAGAAGGTGGTGTGCTATAGGGGAAAGTCTCCGCATGTGAACTCTACACTTATTTAGGACAAAACTAATCAGTACTCTCACTTTGCTCTTTCTCTCATCAGAAGTCTCTCCATATATTATTTTACACCATGAGATGCCATTGGGATAGAATTCCAAATGTGATTTTTGCTCTGTATCCATTATAGAGGATATAGGTCTTGGAAATCCTTCCATTGCAAAAAATCTTCAGGTTCTTTTAAATTCACCATTCATTTCATAACTAAAAAGAATATCATATGTGCATCATTATAGTGCAGATATGAAGGGAAAGGTAGGCTAAGCAGCATCTCATCTTTTTAGCTGCTCCAACAAAGCTTTGAAGGAGTACTACAAAGACCAGTGTGTTGAAGTAATCAATGAGGAGTGTTGTCTAAAATGTGAAGAGGTCTAGTGATTATTATGAAGTGGAAATTAGTCAGGTAGCTAGTTAGGGGGAAACAAAAGGTATAGCACCACCTGCCTGTTCCAGCTGAAGTTATGTTAAGTCCTACCATAACAACACAGTTATGTTAGGCATGGTTTGATTACTCATTAGCCCATTGAATGTCTTATTTAAGATAACAGCAAAGGTGTCTTAGCCTAAAATGGCCCTGAAGTAAGAACCAGATAAATTGTGAAGATCACGAAGAGTCATTTTACATATGAGTGGATGAGAACTAGAGGCACAATGCTAAAATATTTGTGCAGAATGACTGAGCATAAGAGGGCACAGCACTTTCAACACGGGAAGTTGGTGGAGCTTCCTTGTAAGCCATGCATAGAATGATGTAGCATTCCATGCCTAAATGTTGTGTTTATTCAACAACATTGAACAAATATCACTATGGGATACTATGTACACTAGAAAAAAGAGTCTAGTCAAGAAATTACCAAATAAGTAATGCACTTACCTCATGGGACTTATATTTGGTGAAAAGCCATAAAATAAGTAAAAATATATCATCCCACAGGATAACATGATGTTTAGTAAAGCTTATGGCAAGATAGGAGTAAAGCTGGCAAAGCAGAGTTCAGTGCAGTACATAAGACTTTCAGGGAAGCTTTTCAGCTGAGGTGACATGCAAACAGATGTGAGTAAAGACAAACAGAAAACAAGAAATGGGAAAATAACGATGGGGGCAGAGAGGGAAGCCTTGCTGTTCATGCTTGAGGGAGAACAGGGAGAGCAGAAGTTCTGATGTGACAGGATCAGTGAGCTGCAGAAAGAGAGGGAGGCAGTGACACAAAGAAATGGAGTGTGCATAAAGCAGATCATGTGTGTTTTAGAATAATTTTACTTGGCCCGAACTCAGCTGACAGAAATTTTATATCCACTTAATACTAGGAGATAGGAATATAGGATGAGAGGTATAAATGTCTCTGCCTTCCTAGCACTCTGTGGACTGAAAAATGAAAGAAACTAAAGTGTCAATGGAACACAAAGTCTGCTTTTCTTCTACATTTGAGCTCAGGTTTCAAGGCACACTGGGATAACTTGTGGTTTTCTGGGGCCATCTTAGGAAGTTAACTAGAGCACATTAAACATAGGTTATGCTTGGAAAGAAATCAGAGTTCTTCAGGTACCATTGACATAGAAAGTATCCCATAGTGCCTGAATGACTTGTTTAAAAGTACAAAGGCAGAGGAAGGCACTGCAAATTGATCTGGAAGTATAGTGGAAAAACAAAAGGCAAAATATTCAGTCAGTAGGCTGAATGTTATTTAATCTTCTCTTAGAAGAGGATTATTAATGCCTACTCATAGAACCAATGTCATGAGCCATGACCCCAGATATGAAGTGTCTGGTTTCTATCTGTTGGTCAGTGAAGCTTAGTATTGTTTTCACCTAGAAAACTCCAGTTTCACAATAGACACAGGAGTGCTTTTCTTCTCTTATTATCAGAATTTGTGCAGAATCTGCAACAGAAGAGGTGCTCAGTGAATAGCTGCTATTTACCTGAGTAAATTTGACCAGGTACTATTTCTTCTCAGTTGTAGTAATACATGTGAGATACAAAAAGAATAGATCAAGACAGTGGTGTTGGAAATAAGGAAAAAAGAGATGATGCAGAGATACTTCAGTCATGAAGAGTGAGGAATTTGTTGCTTGTTGCATATGAGAGAGGAGTCAGGGATAGCTTCCAGGTGAACATAAGTAACCAAAAGAATTTTGGCAATATTTTCTGAAACAAGATAACCAAGAGGAAAAGGAGCTGGGTTTGATAGCATGAGCAGAATGAAGTCAATTTGGTAACTTTGTGAGATGTAGAGTACAAGACAATCAGAAATATAGTCCATTGTTCATAAGATAAGTAAAGCAAGATTCTATAGGCATTAATTGAAACCAGTATGTGTGGATAAAATTTGGTTGAGATGGCAAAAGAGAGTAAAGAGAGACAGGAATATATAATAGACTATATTATCACTTAAGAGGCAAACATAAAATCACTAGAAAGAGTCTCATAGCATCATGAGGAACTTGAGAGAGTTGTGAGAGACATGGAATGCTTGAAACACTTTACAATATACATTTCAATGTATTTTTAGAAAAATAGTACAAAGCATAGTTTCAATTTGTTTGTTTGGTAGCCTGAGTATTCTCTTATTGAAGTTCTTTCCAACTTAAGCCACTTTACTGTCCCCTCCACTAAGATCTCATAATGGTATGTGAAAGATAACCAAAATTATTAGAAGTCATAATTCAAAAATAACATTTGTATATATATAACATGAGGTCTAGGGTCCTTGTTTTCATACAGGGAATTTAATTTACTCTTTAGTAATAATGAGCAGATAACTTAAAGACATTGTTGAGGGAAAACTTTACTGATAGTATTTAGTTAGTATTTCTATCATCTGGTCATTTTCAAAATAAGTGTAAATATCCAGTGTGATACTTATCAAGATATAGTGATCACTAACACTTTGAAAATATGCTTGGAAAATCTGTAGCTTAACTGAGCTGAATACTGCCTTCCTTGTTAGTGCCTTTATTTAGTAATTATTTGAACATTTCTTAGTTGCTTAAAGACTAGTTTCATTTTCAAAATGCATATCTTCCATATTATAGTTGATTATAATTTGATGTTTCAGTGAATTAGGACTAAATACATTAAACAGTATTGTCTGTTGTAAAGAGTAGCTATTGTGGGAGCAAAAACAGACTTTTCTGTCTCAGTTGGAAAGTACAATGCTGGGCTGGAGAGATGGTTAAGAGGTTAAGGCATTTGCCTGCAAAGCCAAAGGACCCATGTTCCACTCCTTAGAACCCATGTAAGCCAGATGCACAAGGTGGCACATGCATCTGGGGTTCGTTTGCAGAGGTTAGATGCCCTGATGTGCCCATTCTGTCTCTCTGCCTCTTTATCTTTCCCTCCTTCTCTTTCTCAAATAAATAAATAAAAATAAAATATTAAAAAAGAAAAGTACAATGCTGAAATAATTTTCATAAACTGGTCCCAACATTTCTCAGCATGGTTTTGTAAAAGCATAATCTTACAAATTTCAGATATCAAGTAGAACAAATGTCAGCATCTTGATGCAAACCCTTAATTTCTGAGCTAGCATTTATTTTGGCATCAGTGTACAGGCATGAGTACTATATGTTCAAATGTCATGAACTTCTGACTATTCTAATCCAGAATAACATGTCATATAAATAAAATGTGTTTACTTTTCTAGGAAAAACTATAATTCCTCAAATGTTATTATTTTCTTTCTCTAGATAGGACCTAACTACAAATGATATGTACAGAAAAAAATTGATTGGCCTAAAAAGAAATGTGATGGGGCTAAACCATTAATAAGATAAAGAAAGAATGAAAAGAAGATAATGAAGCAGGGAGTGAGGTGAGTTGTGAATTATAGAAAAAAATCTTTGAAACTGAAATTACATGAATAGGAGCTGAAAATAAAATTATGTACCAAATAGTTAGATGTTTCACAATAATTTTACCAAAACTGGATGCTTCAAATTAAGAATTATAAAATTATTAGTAATCTTTATCATGAAGATAAGATTAGGTTGGGTTTTTTATATTCCAAGGAATATAAAAGTTTTCAATATTTCATCTTTCCCCTGAGAATAAAAAGGCATTTAGGCCAGCTATAAGTACTGCAGAATGAATTGCTAAAATCCATGAGACTATGCCATAAAATGTAAAGAATAAAAATTAGAGGTAATTGTGCTTCAGACTAGTCTGATGAATAACTGGTAACAGCAATGAAGGGACAGAACCTGATAGACTCGTATGAAATTAATAGAAGTTTACAAATTTAATCCATGTACAAAGCACCTAACTAAATATCACATTTCCAATTACTAAAGAAATATTATAAGCACATGCATATTTGAACACCTTTTGTAATCCAAATCCACATCAAATATATATCTGATTCATTGTATGATTTTAATAAATGGAGCATATAACTCAAAAATAAGGAAGGAAGAGATGAATGAAGAGAGAGATACCATGAGCTAGAGGCACTGGAATACATGCCTGTGTGATTGCAATAGTTAAACATACTATCTGTGACAGCAAAAACTTAAGAAAGAAAAAGAGTGAAGAAGATTTAGATAGTATATGTACACACACACACACACACACACACACACACACACATATATATATGTATATATATATATATATATGACAAATACATAGATAGATGATAGATGACAGATGATAGATAGATAGATAAATAGATAGATAGATACATAGATGATAGATAGATAGATGATAGATATCTGAGCTAGAGGCACTGGAATAAATGTCTATTGGGTGTGGATGGTAGAATAATAGAATCAAATGAGTGATTTTAAAAGAAGGACCACTGAAATGCAGAGACCATCAAGTGTGGGATGTAATGTATTCGCTGTTACATGAACAACAGGATTTAAGTGTCCTGGACACAATCAAATACTAGATTGATTGATCCTCTTCAAAATGGTAATAAGGAGCAGTATCACTGTCTGCTAAAAATTAGGTTCAAAGCAACAACAAAATGTAAAATTCATTTACAATAAGACACAGACAAAGCTGGGCAGTGGTGCAGCACACTTTTAATTCCAGCACCAAGGAGGCAGAGGTAGGAGAATTGCCAAGAGTTTGAGGCCACCTGATACTACATAGTAAATTCCAGGTAAGCCTGGGCTAGCACAAGACCTTACCTTGGAAAAACAAACAAACAAACAAACAAAAAAACCCAGATGATAGACAATGTGCAATGCACACACAGGCATGCAAACACACACACACACACACACACACACACACACACACACACACACACATACACACAACCAAACAAAAAAGGCAGGGTATGCATCAGTGCTAAATGCTGGGACTTCCAAGGAACACAGGTTGACCTTCTACCTTTCTGCTTTGCAAATTTTCCCTGAGAGAAGATAGACTAGCTACGAAGATGGAGCAAAGCATTAAAATGTGAGATAAAAGTATTCTTCTTCTGGACAGGGGGCCTGGAAGGAAGGCCTTGGATCTATTGAATTTCATGTTTTTTTTTTTTTTTTTTTTTTTTGTATTACAGACTTTTGCTTGCACAATTTCACATTTTTTTCCTTTTCTGTCACTAGGAACTTATAGTTTTAGATTTTCTTTTTTTTTCTTTTTTTCTTTTTTCTTTATTGGTTGGTGTGTATTCAGCGAATACAGTCAGTTTTGTACCATTATTAGGCTCATCCGTGAACTACCCCCTCTCCTTGGGCCCTCCTTGTTGAGGTATATGGGTCATGCATTGTGGAGTTAGCCCACAGTTATGGGTAAGATAAATGTCTCTGCATATCATGACCCAACATGTGGCTTTGACATTCTTTCCGCCCCGTCTTCTGCAAAATTTCCCTGAGCCATGTTGGGTTCATTTTTGGTCTGCTTCAGTGATGAGGTGTTGGGGGCCTCTGAGGCTCTGGCTCTCTGATTTGGTATGAGTTGATTTTTCTCTGTGTTGATCTCCTTCCTCCTTGTGCTGGTATCCGGTTCATCAGGAAAACAGCACCCTTGCTTGTTTTGCCATTTTTCTTAGTTTCAGCCGGGGCCCTTTTGAGGTATGATGGGGTGGCTCTCTCATTAGGATCTACATCTATCTGAAAAAGAGAAGCAGATTCTCCAACCAAGAGTAAGTTAGCATCAGGACAAATGAGATAACCCTTTTACTTTTTATAGAGAATTTAATAGGTGTAGGCCCTCTTGTAGCCCACAATCGATGGTAGCTTGATATTGGAGAGTGGGCTTATGTTTGGATATGGTTCTGACTTGTTTCCCAGCTTTAGCTATGGGTCCCATACCACTGAGGGGATCAGTTAGCCAAATTGGGGGCAGTTGGTTCCCCACCATGGCTGTGTGCCTCTACTGCACTTGTGTGGGCATCACAACAAGTTATTTGCTGCTAAGTAGGTTAGACCATGCGTTGCTTGGACAGATATTGGTCATTTTCCCTTAGTCGCCCATGTAGCACCTTCTGGCACTAGACGCACTGACTGTCTGGGGACTGACTCTCTTCCACCTTCCAGCCATGCCATTCTAATTTGCATGTCAATCACATAAGGTGTCTTCAGCAGTAGGGTCTTACCACTAGCCTTTGGTGGGTCATCAAGTACTCTGACAGAAATCTGTCTGTCTTTTAGGAAACCTTGTAGGTCTCTCTGATCAAAAGCTCATTGTGGATGATAGCCCCATGCTGGTACTGGGAATTACCAGTCAGTGCCCACTAAGGAAAGGAAGAAGAAGATAACTAATATACAAGAGTTAGAGATAAGAGAGAGAGAGAGAGGGAGAGGGGAAGTGAGGGAGGGAAGATGTAGAAGATTAAGGTTAGTCTTGATCTTACCCAAGGCCAAGAATATATATTTATATTTGTGTCTGTATGTATACACATGTGTATTTCTATACACTTATACATAACATCTAAAAATTTAGATATATGTACTCTGAACTATTTTAAATCTAAAATATCTTAAGACAAATCCAAATTCTGAGAAAAAGAACATGTAATCATAACACAAAATAATATGTTACTTAAAATAAGCTTGAATTGAAAATGATGTTATAGCAACAGGATTATAAAATTATATGTGTATAAATAGTATTATACTTATATATTTTATGATAATATATCTGTTACTGACATCATTGTTTTACTATCGAACACCATGGCATTAATGATTATATAAAACCACAGAAGTAAGAAACAGAATAGAGAGTCTAAAAGTAGTTTACATTCAGATATATACTGAATTAATTTTCCACAAAAAAACAGGAAATGTACTAAGAAGGAAAGTTGTTGTAGAGAATAGTGCTACAATGGATAAAGATTGGAAAAATTATATAACTGTAACTCTCATATCAAAAACAATAATGACTGAAAATCAATAATAACCCAATTGTAAAGTCTAAAATCATAAATTTCCTAGAAGAAAACAACTGAGAAAATTATTTATGAAATTCTAATCCAAAGAACTCCCATTCAACACACAAAAATATGAATAATAAAGCTGGGAGTGAGGGTGCTTGCCTTTAATCCCAGAACTCCACTTGGGAAGCAGAGGTAGGAAGACTGCTATGAGTTTGAGGCCACCCTGAGACTACATAGTTAATTCCTGGTCAGCCTGGGCCACAGTGAGACCCTACCTTGAAAAACAAAAACAAATAAAATAAAAGAGATCAGTAATAATGTACACCTAATAAGGTAACACTTATCAACATTTAAGTGTCCATTTTTATATTATTTATTATTCATCTCTATGGGTGCAAATGTGTCTTTTAAAACTACCATTAACCATATAAAAAGCAAAACATGGAATGTGATAAAATGTTCACAATGTATGTATCTGACAAAGACCTTGTATTTGCAAATTGTATATAAAATTGTACATAACACTAGAAATTCAATAGTATGAAAACAATAAAGAATAAAAGAAAAACTGTACATGTTTCACCCCCAAAATACAAATGTCTAATGTCTGAAATGCTCAACATTATTCCTCATGGTAATGTGAGTTAATGTCACAATGAAATACTTCTTATGCAACAACATTTAAAAAAAGTAGGTATTCCAAATGAATGAATTAAATGTTTGGCTATACTAACATTGGAAAGGATGTGGAACAAATGAACTTATCTCATGCTAATTGGAATCCTACTAATAAGAATGGTAAGTGGTTTAATCACTGTGGAAAGTTTTTTGGCAGTTTCTTACATAAGTCAACATTTATCATGCATAAATCCAACTACATAATCACAGTTACTTACCCAAGAGATATGCATATAGCTGCATAGCCAATTTCTACATATATTTAGTAGCTAACTATACTTTATGTCATCAGCTAATGACTAAATGTTGTGAAATTGTATGCAACTATACAACTTAACACTACATATCTCTAAAAATAATTGAGCCCTTGATATACTTAATGTTTTCATGTTTCCAAGTTCCTCTAAATGAAAGGAACCAGTTACAAAGAATGTGTGCACATGTAAACTTACAAATGAAGTGGCATTGATTCTAAATACTATACTAAAAATAAAAAATAATTGATTTGAAAATTATAATGAGATATCAACACATCTCATCACAGAAATAAAAAAAGAACTATTATCAAAATGTGTACAGATATGGAGAAATAAGCAAGCAATAATATACATGTAGTTCTCATGAATAAATATTAAAATGTTTATAATATTTATAACCTGTGGTATTTAATCATAATACAACATTTCTTATCATTAATCATTAATTCACTTGAAATATTACATTTTTTATTCAGTGTTCTAACAACCAATAATCTGAGCTAAAATATATATGTAACTTCCAAAAGTAGGAATTTATATGCCTTTGGAAAAATGTTTACCATTTTGATATAAAAAATGTTCATGATATGACTTTAACAACTTCTAGTCAGAAATTTTTGAGTCAAGTCAGATTTTTTAAATTTAAGTAGATCACATTTTATATAATAAAAAATAATAAACATACTCTAAAATTGCACAAGCACTTATTGCAAATTGAGAAATTCAGTTAAACAGTTCTGTCCTAGAAAAGCAGTCTAAATACTATAAAAAAAAAGCCATCTAAGTTAATAGAAGTTTTTAATTTTTATATTTTTATTTACTTACAAGGAGAGAGGGGAGAAGGAACGGGCATGACAGGGCCTCCTGCCACTGTAATTGAACTCCAGAGGCATGTGTGATTCTTTGCATGTGGCATTACATGGGTACTGGGGAATTGAATTTTGGCCTTTACCTTTAGGCCAACAAACTGCTGAGCCATCTCAACAGCCTGAGAGCTTTGTGGGTTTGTTTTTTTAATACTGGAAAAATTAAAAGAGATGGTATGCATTTACCTTCTTGGTCCTAGAATAAAACAGCAATCAGAAGCAGCTTATGCAAGTAAAGAATTTATTTCTGGCTTACACTTTCAAGGAGAAGTTTCCATATGACTGAGAAAGCATGACAAAAGCAAACAGCAGGGCATCACATCTTTTCACATAAACTTGGAGGAATCATTGTCAACAGGGATGAATTATAAAATCCCAAGTCTCACCCCAGTGACACACCTTCTACACCAAGGTTCTACCTCCCAAAGGCTCCACCATCTGGGTTCAAATTTGAGGCTTACTCATAAGCACATAACAGTATGGAGCATGTTTTATATTCAAACTAGCACTGGCCCCCATAGAGTCATGACCACCTCATATTAAAAATGCATTTAATCCATAAAACAAAATATTATAAAATACTTTGAAATTAATTCTAAAGATGCATGTGACTGAAAGTTTACCTAAGGTGGTTCTCTATGGAGAGGCTATGGATCTTTGAAGAAACAAAGCCTGATGGTATTCTTTAGATTATGTGGGAACATGTTTTTGGGAGACAGTTTGCATGTTATCCCTTCCATTCTCATAAGAATATTACCAGAAGAGCAGTAAGCATACCTTCATCCAGGCCTGCACCCTGTACTTAGATACACACTGCTTGCTCTTTCATCTGTCCTCACTCTTGCTATTTAGCATGAGGTGATTCAGCAAGTAAGTGGCCCTCACCAAGCATATACTTCACCATTTGGACTTTCAGCTTCCAAAATCATATGCTAAGTTAATCTCCTCTTATCCACAAATTCTCAGTACCAGGTATTTCATTATAGACAGAAAAAAAATCCTAATATAAGAAGGAACAGACTTAGCTACAATGTATTTTATTTTATTTATTTATTTATTTATTTATTTTGTTTTTTTGAGGTAGGGTCTCGCTTTAGCCCAGGCTGACCTGGAATTCACTATGAAGCCTCAGGGTGGCCTCAAACTCACAGCGATCCTCCTACCTCTGCCTCCCGAGTGCTGGGATTAAAGTCGTGTGCCACCACATCCGGCCCTATAATGCATTTTATTAGAAAAAGTTTGAAAAACAATGATTAAGGCAGTCACAGTAAGAAATTAGACAAAATTAGAGAAAAGTCTCAAAAAGAAAAGAATTATCTGGGCATGGTGGCACATGCCTTTAATCTCAGCACTAAGGAGACATAGGTAAGGGGATCACTGTGAATTGGAAGCCGGCCTAGAACTACAAAGTGAGTTCCAGGTCAGCCTGGGCTAGAGTGAGACCCTACCTCAAAAAAATAAAATAATAATAATAATAAAATGAGAATAACTAATAAAAATTACCAACACAAAATAATAAATACAATATAAAAAGACTATAATGCCATATTATCTCTTTGAAAATATCAAACTGTATGCACCTTTGTAGAAACTAAACAACAGAAAGGAATACTGTAACATAAAGAACACGTAAAAAGTACAGAAGTGGGGATATAAGTGAGTTTACTTTATTTATGTTCTTTATATGATGTGACGTTATCCTCAAAGTACTTCCTATAGGCATGAATTTATCAGCTAGTGGATAAGCAGAATTAAACTCCTTGAGATTAGAAATGTCTGTTCATCAAAAGCATTTAAGTGTGAGAATGCAACCACAAGTAGGAAAATATAGATTCAATAAAGATCACCAACAAGGGACAAAACCTCAGAACATACAAAGAATGAAAGTCACTAATATGAAAGTAACATAAGTATCAGTAGAAAAATGAACAAATGCTTCTAATAGAGACTTCACAAAGAGTATATGTCAATTATAAAGATTCTTATGAAAATCTGATCAACAAATGGAAATTGTAAAGTAATATTCAATGTAATATTTCTATATGCTTTATCTCCTGTAAAAAGAAAAATAGGTAGAGTAAAAACCTACTGCTAGTGAGTCCAGAGGGTTCACCCACATTTTGAATAGGCCAGATCTACCTCTACACCCCCACTGCTTCCAGTTCTCTGGTCCTGGCAGATTCCCCTGATGCTGGCTTTGGACCCTGAAAAATTGGTGCAGAAGCAGATCCCTTGCTCCATCTTCCTTATTGAAGGGCTCCTGGAATCCCAACTCATGAATCCACTGCACTGGAGAGTGTGGTAGCAGGTTGAGTAGGCTAGATCTCCCTGCCTGCCCCCTCCTCCCAGTTGTCTGGTCCATGTTCCCCTGCTACTGGCTTGGGGCTGCCTAGACCATATGAGCTTGCTGTTTAAATAGGATCCTTGCTCTTGACCATTCTGATTGAATAATCCTTGGATTGCCAATTCCCAGAGCCACTGCTCCAGAAGGTACATGCACCAAGTGAGTAGGACAGAGCTCCAGGTTCTTTCCCTACATCCCAGTTCCCTGGTCCCAGTTCCCTTGATGTTCTCTTGGGGTGGTCTGGTCCCTGCATGTGGGCTACAGAAACAGGCCTTTCATTTGGGTTTCCTTATTGTCCCCTGGGTATCCAAATCCTTATTTCTCTGAGCCAGATGGCACACAGGAAACTGTTAGAGCTGCCTTCTTGCCCCTGGATCTCCAGCTTCCTGGCTCTTGGTTACCCAGGCACTGATGCTTGTGTGTTGAAGAGTATGTACAAGTAAAGTGTGTAGACCAGAGGTCCTAGTTGCCTATGTTCAAGTTCCCCAGGTACCTTTGAAGTCCTTGCAATCTCCAAAATCTGCACATCTGTGGTTATAAACTCATCATACATCAGTCTGATTCACAATTAAAACAGAACACTCACTGAAGATCCTACAAGGAAAAATACTGGCTTCTCCCTCAGTAGAATAAAACATGCCCCAAAAGATGGGTAGACCACAATGCCAAAAAGAAAGAAAGAAAGAAAGAAAGAAAGAAAGAAAGAAAGAAAAAAAGAAAGAAAGAAAGAAAGAAAGAAAGAAGGGCAGAAAACTAAGAGATCTACACCAAGGATTTCTAGTCCCACAATGGAAGCCTCCAATGAAATAATAGAGAAATAAACAGAAATCCAACCCTAAAATAGAAACACAGCAAACAATGTGACCCTGATCCAAAAAAAATGCTAAACTGGAAGCAAGCCATCAAAAAACTAACAATCACATAAAAGAAACTGAGAAGAATTGTCTCTTAGAGCACTCAGCTTTTGAGACTAGGCCGAACTTAATTGAAGAAAACCTTAGAAGCCTCAAAAGATGCCGCGGACTGACTCTCGGGGAGATCAGGACCGAGGGAGAACAAGGGCGAAGGCTCAAGGAGGACTCGGGATTCGGCGAGGAAATGACAGACAGACACACTCTAAGTTGAATATGCTGCTGCAATTTACTGAAGGTTTCATGAAGGTTTTATACAGATTGAACAAGGAAACTTGGCATATTAACAAGTGATCTCAGACTATTATTCTAAAACAATCTTAACTACTTTCCATTGTAACTATACATTCAGAGCTATCAAGGAGGAAATACCCATTTCGCAAGCACATCTCGCACCATTGACCACAATAAGTGTTCTCAGACATTCAGAGCTATCAAGGGTTAGGAGGTAGGAAATATACTGCTAGTTCTAAGAATTACGTCTCACACCATGGTTCGCGGCGCACGCCACTGCTCACAGCGTTCCTAGGAACTTGACACAGCTGTATGCAATTCCATTTCTTAACTTTTTAGTTACTGAGTAAGAGATATTTCTTCACTAAGTAGTTTGTTTTTCTTCTTAGTTAGGGGCTTAATGATTTTTCCCCACTGAGTAATTTGTTTATTAATTCCTCAAGAGGGCTGGAAATATTTCCAGCCATGATTCCACCAGTACTGTAAAGCTGGCCTGATTTCTTTTAAATACTGTTGTTTCTCCTCTCTGCTGTATAAACACCAAGGCTTACGTGTCCTGGCTAGATGTTCCAAGAAAGGAAGGGAATTCCACAACCTCCTTTGTCCTTCATAATTTACCCATCGTTGACCAAATTCATCATATCCCCCCGTATAAGGGGGAGGATCTAAATACTTTCCAGATTTGGATGACCAACGCGGTGCTGTCCACCATTGCTAATGAATATAGTACTGTATGTACCCTCCAGGGAGCTTTCTCGTGGGAATAGCCAATTTTTATAATTTCAACTCTGCTGTTTTACACCCACTATATCTGTTCCCTCTTAGCCTCTCTATTTTAACCTTCAAAGGACTAGTATCATTTTCATAAATGAATAACTGCTTCTATTCTACTGCATCCAGGAATTGCCCTAAAGATAGATTTTCATCTCTACTTATATTGTGTACTTCTTCAATGGCCCGAATCAACGGTGGAGCTGCCCCAATAGTCAGATTGTTCTCAGTGTTCCCGTCAGTCACAGAAATAGGCTTATGATTAGTTTGTGGGGTTTCTTGTGAAAGGGCTATAAGGAAGAAAAACAAGAATATAAGACAAACACATGTCCAAAGACGCAAGCAACTGGGCCTTCGAGGCTTATCTATGACAGGCGGAACCATCACAGTTGCCGACTGCCAAGGGGTCACCGGGGGCATCCCTCCGTGGAGTACTGGCCCTCTGTCCTCGGCACCCATCCTATGAAACATCATTTCTTCTGTTACACAGGTGAGTTTGCCGTGGCTATGGCAAAAAGAGATATAAATGAAGAGAAGGTGAGTAAACAAATGGAAGATCTCAATAACTGGTTGATTAAGCTTAATAAAAACTTGATCAAATGCAAGAATGAATTCCATAAACCATCAAGAAAATCAGACCTCAAACTGAAGTCATACCTCAATAAAGTAATGAATGTGATGCAAAATAACACAACATAAAAAAATCAAATAGGGCTTATGAAAATATCTCTAGAATCCCTCACTTACAGAGTTATTCATGTGGAGGGCAGAACCTCTAAGATAGAAGACAAGATGGAAGAAATTGATCAGGAGGCCAAAAGCTTTGCTAAGTTCAAAAAATTGTATGAACAGAATATGAAGGAACTGTAGGATACCCTAAAAGGACAAAATATACAGATCATGTGTATATTCAGACCAGAGGTATCGAGAACATAGTCTACAAATAATTGACGTAAATTTCCCCAATCTCTCAAAAAAGAGGCCCATTCAGATACAAGAAGCTCACAAAACACCAAACAGACAGGATCAAAGAAGAAACACTTCAAGGCACCTCATAGTTAAAATTCTTCACAATGAAAACAAAGAGAGAGTGCTAAAGGCAACAAAAGAGAAAGAACTTACTATGCAAAGGCAATCCCATGAAAATTACCTGAGATCTCTCAGTGGAAACCCTGAAAGCCAGAACGGCCTGGAATGGAACACTTCTAAGTCCAAAAAATTACGGCTCCCAACCAAAGCTACTGTACCCAGCAAAAGTATTCTTCATAAATGATGGTTAAAGGAAAACTTTCTATGAAAAATGTCAAGTCTATGATTATATGAATAGAAAGCCAAACCTACAGAGAATACTGCAGGGAATATTCCACACAGAAAAGTCAAATAACCAATCCCAAGAGCCTACAAGAAAAAGACCACAATAACCAAAACTAGACCAGACTCAAAAAAGTTCAAAAAATAAAATGTACCAAACCCTATAAAGCACTCCACCATGGCAGTGATTAAATCAAACCTCACATGTATAACCTTAAACCTAAATGGTCTTACCTCACCCACCAAAAGACACAAGTTATATGGTAGATCAAAATGGAACCTTCTATTTGCTGTCTTCAAGAAACAAATCTCATCACTGAAGATAGACACCTCCTCAGGGTTAAAGGATAGAAAGTGATATTCTAAACAAGTGTTAATAATAAACAAGCAAGTGATGCTATACTAATATCTAATAAAAGAGGATTCAAACCAAAAGTGATTAAAAAGGGCAAAGAAAGCCACTTCTTGTAATCAAGGGAACAATCCAACATGAGGCCATCACAATCATAAATCTATGTGCACTAAACAAAGGTGAACCACAGTTTATAAAACAAAACCTAATCGACAATAAAACAAAAATAAACACCATCATAGTTGGAGTCTTAAATTTCCCGCTGTCATCAATAGACAGTTCATCCAAGCAGAAAATCAACAGGGAAATCAGAGAGCTCAACAACACCAGAGATTGACTAGACCTAATTTACATCTACAGACCTTTCCACCCCAATTCTACAGAATACACATTATTCTCAGCAGCCCATGGAAACTTCTCCAAAATAGACCATAGATTAGTCCATAAAGCATATCTCCGTCAATCAGGAAAATGGAAATGAATCATATCAGATCACAAGGCTTTAAAGCTATAAACTAACAAGAGACACACAAGGAGCTCCAGCCCCTCCTGGAGAATGAACAGTACACTTTTAAACAATGAGTGGGTTGTGGAAGAAACCAGAAAATAAATTGTAAACTTCCTAGAAGTGAATGATAATGAAAATACAACTTAAAACTTACATTGCAAAATGAAAGTGGTCCTAAGGGGAAAACTCATAGCACTAAATACCTTCATAAGAAAGATAGGCATATCCCAAATTAATAACATAATGATCTACCTAAAGACATCAGAAACACAAGAAGAATACAACCCTAAGAACTCCAGATGGAAAGAAATAATCAAGATCAGAGCAGAATTTAATGAATTGAAAATTAAGAAAACAATTTTAAAATCAATGGAATGAAAAGCTGGTTCTTTGAAAACATAAAAAAAAAATATTGAGAAACCTATGGCCAATTTGTTCAACCAAGAGAGAGAGAGAGAGAGAGAGAGAGAGAGAGAGAGAAGTCTCAAATGATCAAAATCAGAAATGAAAAAGGAGAGGTTGCTAAAAACATCAATGAAATAGGAAGAGTCATGAGGACATACTTTCAAATCCTCTACTCCACAAAACTATATAATCTGGAAGGAATGAATGAATTCCTAGCCACATTCCTAGCTACCAAAGCTAAACTCAGAGCAGATTTATCTCCTTAGCAAACTTATCACAACTATGGAGATTGAAAAGGTAAACAAAACCCTCCCCAAAATGAAAAATCCAGGACTGGATGGCTTCTCAGCTGAATTCTATCAAACCTTCATGGAAGAACTGAAAACGCTTTTTCTCAAACTGTTTCACATAATTGGAGACAAGGGAATCCTCCCCAACTCTTTTATGAAGCTAGCATTATCCTAAAACCAAAATCATACAGAGATACAACAAGAAAAGGAAACTATAGGCCTATATCCATGATTAATTTAGATGCAAAGATCCTAAACAAAATCCTCACAAACCAAATTCAACAACGTAGCAAAAGAATTATCCACCTTGATTAAGTAGGCTTCATCCCAGGGATATAGTGATGTTTCAGCTTATAGAAAGAGGTCAACATAATACTCCACATAAATAAAACTTAACCGTATAAACCACATGATCATCTCAATTGATGAAGAGAATGTCTTTGATAAAAACACCACCAGTTTATGATCAAAATGCTGGAAAAAATAGCCATGGAGTGTTTATATCTCAACACTATAAATGCTATATATATTAAGCACCTAAATCCCAAATAAAATTTAATGGGAAAGACTCAAGGAGTTCCCATTGAGATTAGGAATAAAGCAGGGTGCTCATTCTCACCACTGCTCTTCAACATAGTACTAAAAGTATTAGTCCAAGCAATAAGACAGAAGAATGATATAAAAGAGGTACAAATTGTGGAAGAAGAATCAAGTCAATCCCATTTGCAGATGACATAAGTGGATCAAAAGTCTCCATATCTAGAGGTGATTAATTCCTTCAGTGAAATGGCACAATAAAAAAATCAACATACAAAAATTTTTAGCCTTTCTATATGCAAAGAACAAAGATACAGAGAAATCAGAGAGGCTATCCTATTTTCAACAGCAACAATATAATTATTATTGAATAATTATGTCTTGGAATAACATTAAACAAAGATGTGAAAAACCTATATGATGAAAACATTAAAAAACTCAAGAAAAAAATGACGAGGACTTCATAAGATGGATAGACCTCCCATGACCTGGATGGCTATAATTAATATTGTGAAAATGACAATTCTACCAAAAGCACTATACAGATTTAATGCAGTACCAATGAAAAAATCAGCATTATTCTTCACAGAGATAGAAAAAAAAAAAGACCTCAAAATTCATATGGAATGGCAAAAGAGGTCTCAGATATCCAAACATATCTTCAGCAAAACACACACCTCTGGAAGTATCACTGTACACAATCTAAAGCTATATTGCAAAGCCATAGTAACACAAATAGCAAGGTACTAGCATAAAAACAAAAACAAAGACCAATGGAATAGAACTTAAGACTTAGCTCTTAGGTCAAGTAACTACAGCTATGTGATCTTTGACAAAGGTGCTAATAAAGTAGATTAGAGAACAGACAGCATCTTCAACAAATAGTGCTAGACAAATTGGATAACCATATGTAGTAAAATGAAACTAGACCTACTCATCTCACCATGTGAAAAATCAGATCCAAATGGATTAAAAACCTCAATATAAGACCTGAAAATCTTCCCCTACTGGAAGAAAAAAATAAGAGGAACTCTACACTATATAAGAGTGGAGAAAGACATCCTGAACAAAACCCTAGTAATCCAGCAAATTAAACAATCAACCATTGGGATTCATGAAGCCAAAATGCTTTTGCACAGACAAACATACCATAAGCAGAGCCCATCATAAGCAGAGCCCATATATTACCCACCAAATGGGAGAAAATCTTTACCAGATATACCACTGATAGAAGCCTGGTATCTGGAATCTACAAAGAACTCAAAAAACTAAACAAAAAAGTCAAACAACCCACTCCAAAAAGAGGAAGAAATACAAATGTCTAACACACTTAAGAAAATGTTCAATTTCACCAACCACTAGGGAAATGTGAATTAAAACAACTACGAGATTCCACCTTACTCCAGTAAAGAATGCAATAATTAAAAAATCTAACAACCACAAATGCTGACTAGGCTTTGGGTAATGAGGAACCCTCATCCACTTTTGGTGGGAATGTAAACTTGCACAACCACAATGTAAATTATTAAGAAATATTCCTGAAAATGATGAACATGGAGTTATCAACAGACCCTATTATTCCCTTACTGGGCATTTATCCTAAATGTGTCATTGCAGAGATATTTACTCAACCTTGTCTATAGCTGCTAAATCCATTATAGCTAAGAACTCGAATCAACCCAGGTGCCCATTATTGAATGACATTTACACAATGGAATTCTACTCTGCAGTAAGAAAAAGAAAGCAATGCAATAATTTTTTTTTAAAAAATGGAAAGACTTGGCACAGATCATACTCAATGACCTCACACAATTACAGAAAGACAAATGCTGCCTGGTCTCAGTTATTTGCATTTTCTAACCTGAATCAGCTCAAGTGGTTGACATACCTGATAGGCAACTCAAGACCCAGACAATGGGGATGGAAGTATTTGCAGGGAGGAGAAGAGTAGTGTGCAGGAAAGAAAAAAAAAAAAAAAACATAAAATTACATTCAAAATTAACTGGTAATACAGAAACCTTAATTCTTAGAGATAGACTAAAAGATATAATCCTCAACAGGAGTACGTGGGCAGCACCTAAAAAGAAGTCCCCTAAAGAGGGTGGGATGAAGCCTAAGCTTAATTATTTTTTGTTGTTGTTCCTGGCCTGTAACTCCCAGTGCCAGAAACTGGTGGCTACCCACAATGAGCTGTTGATTGGAGAGACCTATTAGATCCCCAAAATAAACAGGTTTCTGTTAAAGCACTTGATTACTTGCATGGTGCAAAAGGTAAGACCCTACTGCTGAAGACGCCATATGCTGTTGACACAGAACACAGAAAGACCCAGCTGGAATCCAGAAGAGAACTGGTCCCCAGACAGCCCATCTAGTGCTGGAAAGATCTACATGAGCCACTGGGGGAAAGTGGCCAACAACAATGTGAACAACCAGAGGTCTAACCTACTCAGAATCAAACATTCTGCAAGGGTGTACATGCCAGTACAATACTGGCACACAGTCTTGATGGGTAAACAATAACTTTCTCATTGGTTAAAAGACCCACTCACTGTAAATCAACTAATATCTGTAATTGGGAACCATATCAGACTCCCATGGAGACAAAGGTTTGCTCTCCAGTGTCAAGATTTCACTGGTCTTTGTCAAAAAGGGGGGTAATATCCATCAAATTCTTCCTAAATTAATAATGCTTATCCCATTTAAACTATGCTGACTTCAATCTCCATTGGAGAATCTGTTCTTCTTTTTCAGAAGGTAGTGAGACCAGAGGAGATAAACTACCCTTAACACTTAAGCCAAGCCACAGCTGAAACCACAGAGGAACTGGGGAGACAAGGAAGAGTGCTGCTTCCATGCTGAACCTGATAATCAGTACCAGAGTGAGGAGACAGACCCTGAGAATACTCAACATTTACCAAAGCAGAGATCCAGAAGCTCCAAAGAGCTCATGACTGAAGTAGACTTAATCTCACACACCTAGGCTCAGAGAATTTTTCAAAAGGGGGAGTAGAAAGATTGTAAGACACACGGGTTGAGACATCATGCCCAGAGACATTCCTCCTCCACACAAAAGAAATAACTAACTGCTTCTCCCACAATTCATAACCCACAACCCCATAGGGAATACCTCTGCAAGACCACTGAGGTGGGACCCCAGTGGAATTGGAGAAGGGATGAGGGAAAAGAGGATACCCACACATAATGTATCCATACAAAATATGTTATTAATGTTAATAACATTATTAATAATAATAATGAAAAAGCATAGCACTAATGTTATCAGGTATCAGTATTTCTCCAACACGTAATTTGATGAATATTTACTGTGGAAGCATAAAAGGGGGCTCTATAATAATGAGCCAGAAATGCTACTGGAAGATATCCAACAGAAGTACATAAATATTTTTAGTAAATTTATAGACAAGAATAAACATTTTAAAGCTGTATATGTACCTGCCAAAACCAGAAATCACACTAAATGCTACTCAATGATATATCAGCTATGTACTATGTAGTATTTTCATGCAATAAAAATACTGTTCAGCAGAATATTTTCTATAATAAAAACTGATAAATATTAAAAAATATAGTGTTAACCAAAAGAAGCTAGAGCAAAAGACCATAAACTATGTTCTCCCCTAGTGAAACAATAACTTGCATAAACTCCCAATGTTTACTGAACTTGAGCTTTTCCAATACTCTTTAAAACACAAGCTCACAATGAGCTCCAATGACTGTTCTTTCTGTAGCCTCATTTATCTTCATAGCAAATCCACCTTTTATTTATATCTAATATTTTGTTTATTTATTTATTGAGAGAGAGAGAGGTAAATAGGCACATACAAAGAGAAAATGGGTGTGTCAGGACCTCTAGCCACTGCAAAGAACTCCAGACACATGTGCCACCTTGTGCATCTGGCTTACATGGGCACTGGGGAATTGAACCTGGGTCTTCAAACTTTGCAGACAAGTGCCTTAACCACTAGCCATTTCTCCAGCCCACAAATCCACCCTTTAATTGTTTCTTAGATAAGTCTCAGAAGACTGAAGCTATATGATGCGCTCTTCTGCATTGCTGTCTCCTCTCAGATACTCAGTCCTCAAAATCTTGCTACCTTTTCTACCTAGTCCCTTCACCTGTGCTCATTCCAGGAAGAACCCTGGACAATGCCTGTTTTGCGGTCTCTTCTGTGTGGCCTCAGCAATCTTTGCAGGTAGTAAGATGTACTCATTATAGGCTCCATTATTTTGTGTCTCTCCACAGTGAATACTCTCCTATCTTATCTGATTTTCCAAGTCTGAAAACCAGTTTCAATTATCTTGTTATTAGTTGTGTCATGCAGGAGGGTAAATACAGTCTTGCTTATTTCATCTTGGCTAGAAGCTGTTTCTTTCTTTTTTTTTTCCCGAGGTAGGGTCTCACCCTAGCCCAGGCTGGCCTGTAATTCACTGTGTAGTCTCAGGATGGCCTTGAACTCACAGGAGTCCTCCCACCTCTGCCTCCCTAGTGCTGGGATCAAAGGTGTGTGCCACCACACCTAGCTAGAAGCTGTTTATTAACATAGGAAGTCTGACTCCACTCTGACATTATCCACTGCCTGACAGCTTCCATTATTGGAACTGATATTTTCAACTTACTTGATTTTAGCACTAGAAAGACTTTACAGGCAAAGAATAATTCCACTGGAACTCATGACAAAGTTACTTTTGTGGACACTGTACAAGATGAAAATGTAGCCCACGCTCTATAACAATCCTTTATTTCACAATCCTTTTACATGCTAATAGAGATAGTATGAACACTTCAAATATAATGTTTAAGAAGTGACTGAATATCCAGGTGTGATGGTGCATGCCTTTATTCCCAGCACTCGGGAGGCAGAGGTAGGAGGATCACTGTGAGTTCACGGCCAACTTGAGAGTACATAGTGAATTCCAGGTCAGCGTAGGCTACAGTGAGACTCTACCTCAAAAAACAAACAAACAAACAAAAAAACTAAAAAAGAGTGACTGACTCATAGATTCCTCTTATTTTTCCCTTTTAATTTTAAATTAGCAAATATAGATATATGGATTTTAATACGGTATCCTGATATAAGCTTGTTACTAAAGCATAATTAAATCAAACATACTAAGAAATCTGTAGCCTCACATAGATTTTTGGTATGCATTTTTTATTTTTATGAGCTTTTATTAAATGTAAAAGTGATGGGTGTCATTTTAATAGTTCTATACATGCACAGAATGAACCTTGGTCATATTCAGCCCTTCTGATACCCTTCATTGTCCTGCTTCCTCTTTCTTCCCACATCCTTCAGTCCTTCATAGTCTCCATTTACTATTGTGCCACCACCCCAATTCCATATGTGAGAGAAAATATGCAATATCTGTCACTGTGAAACTGATTTCACTTAACATGATAAATTCTCTTCCCATCTATTTTACTAAAAATGACATAACTTCATCCTCTTTTGGCTAAATAAAACACCATGGTCTATATATTCCATATTTTCTTTGCCCATTCATTCATCTATCCATGGGTACCTATACTGGTTTAATAACGTGACTATTGTAACTAGTGCCATGATGCACCTAGGACTGCAGATATCTTTCTAGTAAGATAATGTTTACTCTTTTGAATACATGTCAGACATAGAATAGGCAGGTCATATGTTAGTTCTATTTTTCATTTTGTTTAGAAAACTATATACTCATTTCAATAGTGTCTATACAAATGTGCATTCCCACCAATTTCATAAGGTTTCCCTGCTTCCCAGACTTTTTTTTTTTTGTAGCTTTCTTGATGACAGTTATTCTGACTTGAGTGAGACAGGATCTCATTGTAGCATTGTATTTATTTCCATGTTGGCTTAGGATGCTAAACAGTTTTCATGTATTTATTAGCCATTGCAATTTCTCATTTGAAAAGTATCTATTCTTGGGCTGGAGAGATGGCTTAGCGGTTAAGCGCTTGCCTGTGAAGCCTAAGGACCCCGGTTCGAGGCTCGGTTCCCCAGGACCCACGTAAGCCAGATGCACAAGGGGGCACAAGCATCTGGAGTTCATTTGCAGTGGCTGGAGGCCCTGCTGCACCCATTCTTTCTCTTTCCCTCTCTCCATCTTTCTCTTTCTGTCTGTCACACTTAAATAAATAAAAATAAACAACAAAAATATTAGAAAAGGTATCTATTCTGTTAATTAACCCACTTATTAAGTGGATTATTTGTTATTATGGTATTTAAATTTTTGAGTCCTTCATATATATATTTATATTTATATTTGTATATATATATATATATATATATATATATACATATATATGTAATTCTCATTATATAAGTAGCTGAAAAATATTCTATCCCACTCCATAGATAGCCTCCTCAACCTGGTGATTGTTTCCTTTGGTACTGAGCCTTTGTAGTTTGATGCAATCATCACATTTATGAATTATTATTTCTGAGCCACTGGAGTCCTATTTGATCACTGTCTGTGTCCAGATCTTGAGGTGTTTTATTGTACTTCTCTAATAGTTTCAAGATTTCATTCTTACATTAGAATCTATCATCCATTTTGCACTTTGTCCTGCTTGCATGGTGCGGATGTACTTTCTTCCTTCTGAGTGCTGATCCAATTTCCCAAGCATCACTGTTTCCAAAAGCTGCACTTTCACCAGGCGTGGTGGCGCATGCCTTTAATCTCAGCATTTGGGGGGCAGAGGTAGGAGGATCGCCCAGAGGTCAAGGCCACCCTGATAGTACAGAGCGAATTCCAGGTCAGCCTAGGCTAGAGTGAGACCCTACCTCGAAAAACAAAAAATAAAACAACAAAAAAAGCTGCACTTCCTCTATCACATGCTTTTAGCACCTTTGTTGAAAGCTAAAATGCTGTAGCTCTGTGCATCTATATTTGGATCTTCTGCTCTACTCTAGTTTGTGAGAGGGCATGTGTGTGTGTGTGTGTGCTTACACACCATGCGTTCTAATACTGTGCCATTTTAGTTACTGTAGCTGCTGTAGTATAGTTTGAAGTCAGGTATTGTGACATCTCCTGTAGTATTGTTGATGAACAGGATTGCTTTGGTAGTTCACGGTCTTTGGGGATATCATATCAATTTTAGGATTATTTTTTGTACTTCTACAAAACATGTCATTAGAATCACACTGAATTCTATTGAAATCACTTGTTAAATTGACATTAAGATGACTTTTAAAATCCTAGTATTTAAATGGCATCTACCTAGTAATTAGAAAAAAAAACAGTTAATAAGCCATGTTAAAATTTACATGTCTCCTTTTGCATCTCTAAATTATAATCAGAAGAAAGAAAGGAAATTTTGGCATTAATTGACTTCCATAAATTCCTGATAAAATTTGGTACAAAGTTGACTTTCTGTACAGTATGCTGCAACCTAGCTTAACTACAAACAAATGACAGCCTAACTCAAGTGTGCACACTGATATCAAGGCAAGTGAACCTCAATCAACCCAAGAAGCCTAAATAGGTTTGGTTGTTAAAGTTACAATTTTCACATGTGCATTTTATGTAAGATATGGCAATGTACTTACTTATTTGCCTTTGTTTAGAATAGTAAAAATTTTTAATCTATTAATGATCATCATTATCCTGCCTGACTTTATATGATTGTCAATATTTTCATTTTGTCCTCTTGTGTACTTACAAGAATTATAATTGTATTATTCCAACATTCTTATATATATTTATTTACATTTGCCAATTTCTTTTTATCATAGTTCCTTTTTCTTCTCTGCTTCCTTTCTGAGTCTTTTATCCTCTGTGTTTTCATTGATTTGACTTCAGTAACTTGACTTTCATTTTGTTGATTTAAATAACTTAATGTCATTCTCACATTTGAGTGATAATTTGTTATATGAAACGCAAACCTAATTGTTTTCCTATAGTTAATCTATTTTCTTTTAGTTAGAATATTTTTTCACCTTTGTACTGGATTATGAGATGTTAACTGTGTACTTTATACCAACAATCATATTGGAGGTAGATCCCTTTACTTCTGTGTTTGTTCATGACACTCTGTTGCCCAGACTGTCCTAGAACTGATTAGGTAGCTTAGGCTTGCCTCAGACTCTCAGGAATCTTCCTGTCTCAGCCTCCTGATTACTGGGATTACAGATATGAACTGTGACACCTAGCTTTCTATATTTATTTTTTTAATTTTTTTGTTTGTTTATTTTCATTTATTTATTTGACAGCGACAGACAGAGAGAGGAAGAGGCAGATATATATAGAGAGAGAATGGGCATGCCAGGGCCATCAGCCACTGCAAACGAACTCCAGACGCATGTGCCCCCTTGTGCATCTGGCTAACATGGGTCCTGGAGAATCGAGCCTCGAACCAGTGTCCTTAGTCTTCACAGGCAAGCGCTTAACCACTAAGCCATCTCTCCAGCCCACTATATTTATTTTTAATCATGCTAATTTTATAAGAGGTTACCTTAGTGAATAAGAAAATTCATATATTCCATAAATCCCAGACATTGTTTCACTGAGTTCAAAGCAAATTAGCGAATAAGCATAGGCATCTCTCAAAGACATCTGTCAGTCTAAGAACAAGTAGATTAGGATCTTCTACAAAAGCTAAAGTCATATATAATAGAAAATATATGTAAATTAAACTTTTGCTGAATGACTCAATAAAATGGCATTACAAAGGGTAAGACTATTTTAACTTGTGTGTATTTTGCAACAAAAGGGCAATTATACAATGAATGACATAGGTCAGAGAATTTAAGATAACTTTATAAATGACATAGGACAGAGGACCCAAGATGCATATTATGTAGTTTAAGGAAATGAAATAGTCTTAGGTAGTAAGCAGCACCTAAATTTAACATATTTTTATTGTCATTCTGATAAAAATTCAATTATTTCTCATTCCTTAGGGAAGACAATTAAAATTTTCCTGAATTTATACTATTTAATTTTTTATAGTTTTTGAGGCAAGCCCAACAGACTAGCCTGCATGTGTGTGTGTGTGTGTGTGTGTGTGTGTGTGTGTGTGTGAGAGAGAGAGAGAGAGAGAGAGAGAGAGAGAGAGAGAATTGGTACGCCAGGGCCTCCAGCCACTGTAATTGAACTCCAGACGTGTCACCTTGTGTGCATGTGTGACTTTGTGCAGTTGGATCAGCTTGTGTGTCGGGCTTATATGGCATCTGAGAGTTGAAAATGGGTCCTTAGGCTTCACAGGGAAACACCTGAAGTGCTAAATCATCTCTTTCCAGCCCATATACTATTTAATTTTCAACAAATAAGGTGATATCTTGACTTACGTTCATTCAAAACAGCAGTGATTTTATGAGAGATAATAAACTAATTGGACCCCAAAGTTCACATAAATGAAAATAATAAAGAATGGGCTCTAAAGCAACTTTCATAATTTGAAGGTTGATGGGCGTTCAGTATTATTTAGTGTATGCTGCATACTAGAGACATCCTGCATTGAGCACATCCACGAGTAGCTACTCTGGTCATCAATGGTCAAAAAAAAGAGAATCTTTTATGTTTGCATCAAAATTTCCATAATTTTTGGCATTTAAAGAAATAAAAGATCAAAACTCTTATTTTCTCAGTGGATTAAATTAACAAATATGTGATCAAAGATTCTAAAAAAATTATGTAATATAAAATTTTGTATTTAATTCCACTATTCCACCCAGGAAGGTCTGCTGGCCCAGGTCCAACTATATTGTTTAAAGAGTGTATATAACTTATCCTTAGATCCTGTAAGAAGTCTCATCTGACAAAAGACCAAATTGTCATACTCCTGTGTGTGACACCCCCCTTCTCCATGGAGAAGTCCTCCTTGCTGAAAGATTCTCTGGGGACATTATTATTTGAGCCACCAAATCAGACCTAGTTCTGTGGAGCAACTTTGGACACTGAAGTGGTTCTATGACCACACCTCAGCCCCTCTTCACTGCAGGCCTAGAGCAGTCCTGCACTTAACAAGCTGTAGGGGCATGCTCACTGTACTTAGCAACCTGGAGGTGACATGTTCACTGTGCTATCAGAGGCAGATCTCCCAGCATTCTTCCCAGCTACTGACTCTGCTATTCTGCAGCTCAGAATTTGAACCAAGGCAAGTTTTCCTTTCTCAGAAACACACTTAGTGGCTGGCAAGAACATTTCCAGATATCCAGAGAGAGCTACTGTACACACAAAACAGACAGGATACATTCCCACCAAAGTTGCTGATAAGAATATCCATAAAACAAAGGTAGTAACAGCCATAGAACCTGGCTCTAGCTTCACACATACAAAATACACACAACATGGATGTGGCAGGAGAAAGTCTGTACCTGTTGAAACTAATCTGTAAAGACTAGAAAATTCTTTGCTCCTTAAAATGCATGGCTGTGAATTCAAACCTGCAGAAATTACAAAGAATCAGGCTAACAATACAAAACCAAAGCAAACTAAGGAAGCTTCAGTAGGAGAATTTTTTTTTTAAAAAAAAAAGCTAGAGGTCAGGGTTTCATAATGAAGTAAAATAATTATCTTATCCAACCTTAGTAGCAAAAGCTGAAGTGATAGAAAGGAAAAGATGGCTTTCTTGAAGAAATCCTTAGTGAAAGCTTTCCAGTTAAGAGAAATGTGAATAGCCAGATTGATGAAGCTTAAAGGTGGCTAAGGAAGATCCTGCCAAGATGACTCCAAGATGCAATATAATGAAAATATCAAGTTGAAAACTTCACAAAAAAAAGGTATTTGGAAGACAAGTAATCATAACTTACTAAAGACTCTTCATGTAGCTATTAGCAGACACTGTACAAGTCATTCATGAGTGTGATGGTGAATTCAAAGTAGTGAAAGAAAAAAAAAAAAGGACGTCCAAACAAGTTTACTGTAACAAGTAAAACTGTACATCATTAATGAGAGGTAAAGATACCTCCCTAGTAACAGAAGCTGAGGGTTTTCATCACATTACAAATATAATAAAATGAGTTTATCAAATTTAAATAAATGGATGTTAAATAACAACATGTAAATATATGAAAAATAGGAGCTGGCGATATGGCTTAGTGGTTAAAGGTGCTTGATTCTCAAGCCTGCTGACCAGAGGTCATATCCCAAATCCTATGTCAAGCTGTATGCAAAATAATGCACACAATTGTAATCACAATGAAATTCACAGAAATAAAAGGCCAAACAAAAAGAATTCCAAAGATCATGGGTCAGCCCAGCAACAAACCAACAATAGAGACCCTATTTCAAACAAGGTAAAAGAAGGTTGTCCTCAAATCTCCACAGCATATGCACCATGGCATGTGTATGCTCATATACACATACCACCTCCCAACATACCCACAAGGGATAATAAAAGAAAAACATTAATGGGAGTATAAAATTCTCTGGAAAGGATAAATTTACAACCAAATTTAGAATAGTAAAATGCTCTAGTGAAGTATAAGTCACCTTTAATTCTGGTGTGAAGATTAAAATATTAAAGTATTAAAATATCTGTGGCTATGGTGATTTATTGTGGCCAGACAACAGCAACAACAGAAGATGTGAAGTGTGACAGGCAACACATGAAGTATATGGTGGGAAGGAAAGAGCATGAAGTTTGTGTGTGATGATGACTGTATCAGTTTAAAATACTTAGTTAAAAATATATGATATGCTATGTCAATATTATAGCAAGTCTACAGAACAACCCAAGTAACTGTATACAAAATAAAGAGAAGGGAATCTAATATGACTAAAAGATTCAATAAGGGAAGGCAACAAGAGGTTGATAGAGCGCAGCTAACAGAGTAGCATACCATTTCCTTACTTACACTTAGACTAGTCTCTGAGCTGTTTATACTTACTAACACTAATGCCAATTTATCACCTTCTATACATACTTTACATATGAATGGTTTAAAATACCCAATCAAAAAGTAAAGAGTAGGGAAATGGATTAAGAAACAAAATCCAACAATGTACCATCTACCACAAATTTACTTTGGTTTTCAAAATACATATATAGACTAAATGCGAAGGGACAGGAAAAAAAATTAATGCAAACTATAAACAACAACAACAAAAAATCCACCAAAAGTAGCTCCACCTATATCAGACTAAAACAGATGTTTGGTCAAAATATGTTATGAGATATAAAAAAGGTAGTTATAAAGGACAGTCTATTTAATACATAGGAAGATATAACAATTATAATGACATATGCACCTAATATCAAAGCCACTAAATACATAAAGTAAATATTAACAAACAGCAAATAGAAATATACAGGAATGCAGTAATAACAGGATAATCACTCCCACATTTGAGAAGATTTTCAGAATGTCCAGACTGGAAATCAATGAAGAGTAATGTGAAGAGTAGTACAGACCCAGTGGCTCCAGCACATACAAGCAAACAATCCATTGGAAAGAAATAGAATGCAGGCTCTTCACTATGCAGCAGACATTCTCCAGGATATATCATTCAGCCCCAGAACCAGTTTCAATTTTTAAGAAGCTTAAAATTATGTCGAGTACATTTTATTATAATGTTACAGTGAGAAATGAGTAAGGCTAAATTTTTAAAAATCATAAAAATAATAATGTCAAAAACAACCAATTTCTTACAAAGCACATAGAGAAACAAACAAAACACCCTTTGACAAACAAAACATATAAACAAAATATACCACATGCTTCCAGAATGTGGCAAAAGTAGTTCTAGGACAGAAGTTTTTATCAATAAATGATAATATTGAGAATAAAGAATGACTTTTCACTCCAAATTCATAGGAAAAAGCAAAACCATTAAAAAATGAAGAAAATAATCAACATTTGATTAGAAATAAAATAAAAAATGATAAACAATAGAAATCAAGTTGTTGTTTGAAAGATAAAACTAAAATAAATTATTAGCAAGTCTAACCAAGATATAAACAGGAGATATCAGTTATAGCATGGAAAATAAAGAACCATAAAAGACTGTTATGAGCAGGTGTGGTGATGTGGATGGAATGCCCTCCATTGAGTCACATGTTGGAATACTTGATTACCCAGCAAAGTGGCTGTTTTTTCAGGTTGTGGAATGGTAGGAGGTGGAGCCTGACTGGGGGAAGTGTCATGGGAGGCCAGCCTTGAGGTGTTATAGCCATTCCCCACTTGCTCTTCTCTCTCTCTCTCTCTCTCTGTCTTCCTCTCTCATCTGTTGACATGATAATATGATTCCAATTTCCTCTTATTGTCAAACTTTCTTCTCATTATAGACCCTAAAACTATAATCAGAAACAAATTTGTTCCTTTTCTAAACTGTGTCTTTTTAAACTGCATCTTTTTTCTGAGCAATGAGAAAATAACGGACATAGCAATTATATGTGAAGAAGTTGGAGAGCCTAGAATAAATGATTAACTTCCTAGAATCATACAACATTGAGTTATGAAGAAACAAAAGATATAAACAATAGTAAATAAGAATGAAATGAATAAATTGAATGAGTGAAATCAATTACCTCTTAACAGAGAAAGATCAGAACCAGATGGCTTCATGAGTGAATTCTACCAAATAGCACCAATAATTTTCAAATTCTCCCAAAATATGAATAAAATGGAATAGTTACCAACTCATTCTATTAATTTTGAATTACTCTCATATCCAAGTTATATAAGGAAATGGTGAGAAAAGAAAATTACAAGTCAGTATCCTGTGTTGGTTAATTTAATCACTGTGGCAAATTATCTGAGAAAACAGCTTAAAGGAGGAAGGATTAGTTTTAATGTACAGGTTCTAGAAGTTTGAGTCCCTACTCACTTGAGTGCATTCCTTCAGTAGCCATGTATACTGAGACATTACGGTGGAGGGTGAAGCACCTTACATAATGTCGGAGAAGAGGATAGAGTGCTCAAAAACCACTCCAACGGATGGCAACTACTAGATGTTGCAGGATAACTGAGGAGAACTCTTAGAAGGAAACTAAGAGAAGTTTGTCTTGTCCACCATGGTCGTAGGGGGGAATCACCAGCCATGGTGATGATATTCACTTTCATTCCTGTCATCTGCATCAGTTCCTGGTGTTAAGGTACTGTAGAACTGAAGATTACAACTTTGCCCACAACTTCATTTCCTTTCAAACTGTGTGTGTGTACATATATACTATATAAATTATATAATCTAATTATTTTATCTATAAATTTATATTTATTATTTATATAGTGAATTTTTACATAGACTATATAAATGGGTTAGATTGTATAAACATTCAGAAATTTTGTAGGTTATAAAATTGACAAAAGATTCAGTTGTCTTTGTATACATCAACAAACTGTCAGATAAAAAATTAAGAAAGAACTTGCATGTGTGATAGCATCCAAAAGGTTAACAGATATAGGAATAAATGTGACCAACTAAAAGAATTCTATTTCAAAGTTAGAGAACAACAACAAAAATAGATTGATACAAAAGGAAGAATGTTTAATATTCTTTGATCAGAATAATTATTACTGTTAAGGCACCCACCCATACCTAAGGTGATATGATTTGTCCATATAAAAATTTCAGTGTCATTTTTCAGAAAAGTAAAGAAAAAAATCTTACAACTTATATGGAAGCACAAAAGATAAATAATAAATAATAAATAAAATACTGGCTGTATGCCACTATTACACTGGTGTGTACATCCTCATAGGGTGTTTGCTTCTGAGTAGCTTAGACCTGTGCTTGCTCACACTGTTGTTGGCCACTTTCCCCCAGTAGCTCATGTCATGTTTTCCAGCACTAAGCAGGCCCTCTGGGGACTGCTTTCTTCTGAATTTCAGCCAGATGTCTCCACGTTCTGTGTCAGCAGCATACGGTGTCTTCAGCAAGAGAGTCTTGGCTTTTGCCTCAGGAGAGTAATCAAGGGCTTTGACAGAAACCTGTCTTGATTTGGGGACCTTGTAAATCTTTCTGATCAACAGCTCAATGTGGGTAGCAACCAATTTCTGGTGCTGGGAGTTACAGGCCATAGACAGAAAAAAAAAAATGTTCTTTTAAGCTTAGGATTCATTCTATCCTGCCAAGGGCCCTTCTTATCAGGTGCTCCCCCCTTACTCCTTTTGAGGGTTATATCTTTTAGGTATCTCCAAGGATAAAGGTTTCTATGGTGTCAGCTCATTTTGAATTTAGTTCTCTGTTGTTTTTTTTTTTTTTTTTTTTTTTCCCACCCCAACCCTTTCCCCTCCCAACAAAACCTTCCATCCCTCGTGACTGGTCCTTGAGTTGCCTATTAGGTATGTTGCAGCTTGAGCAGATTCCAGGTTAGGAACCACAGTTGAGTTACACCATGCTGCATCTGTCTTTCTGTGATTGTGTTAGTTCACTGACTATGATGTGTACAAACTTTGTCCCTTTTCTACAAATTTCATTCTATCCTTGTTTCTTATTGCTGAGTAGAATTCCATTCTATCCATTCATCTAATGATGGGTATCAGGGTTCATTCCAGTTCTTGGCTATAACAAATTCAGCAGCTATAAACATGGTTGAGCAAATACCATTGTAATGATGCATGGAGCATTTAGGATAAATGCCCCAGTAAGTCTGTTTGTAACTCGATGTTCATCCCTTTTCATAAATCTCCATATTCATTTCCATAGTGGTTGTAAAAGTTTACATTCCCACAAAAAGTGGATGAGGGTTCCTCTTTCCCCCACATCCTCACCAACATTTGTCTTTGCTTGATTTTTTTTAAAGATTGCAATCCTCACTGTAGTAAGGTGGAATCTTATGGTTGTTTTAATTTGCATTTCCCTAATGGTTGGGGATGTTTACATTTTCTTCAGTATATGTTAGCCATTTGTATTTCTTCCTCTGAGAACTCCCTATTCAGTTCTCTACAATATTTTTTCAGGGGGTTGTTCGGGATTTTATTGTTTAGTGTTTTGAGTTTTTTTGTAGATTCTAGATATTAGGCTTTGTTTAGTGGTATAGCTGAGGAAGATTTTGTCCCAGTCAATAGGTAATCTATTGGCTTTGCTTTTGGTATGTTTGCCTGTGCAAAAGCATTTTTAGCTTCATGAGATCCCATTGGTTGAGTGCTTGTTTAATTTCCTGGACTAGTAGTAGGGTTTTGTTCAGGAAGTGTTTCCCCACTCCTATATCATGGAGAATGCTTATTTTTTCTTCCAGTAGAAGAGTTTTAGGTCTTACATTGAGAGATTTAATCCATATGGACTTGTCTTTTGTGTATAGAGAAATGAGTGGGTCTAGTTTCATTTTTCTACATATGTTTATCCAATTTGTCCAACACCATTTGTTGAAGATGCTGTCTTTTCTCCAATCTATATTATGGGCAATTTTGTCAAAGATCAAGTACCCATAGTTACTTGACCTAAGTTCCAGGTCTTTAATTCTGTTCCATTGGTCTATATTTCTGTTTTTATACCAGTTTTATGCTGTTTTTTTTTTTACTATGCTTTTATTATGTAGCTTTAGATCAGATATGGTAATAGCTCCAGACTGCTTCTTTTGCTGAGGATATATTTGGATACCTGAGGCCTACAACTATTCCACATGATTTTGAGATTATTTCTTATCTCTCGGTGAAGAATGATTCTGGAGATTTTATTGGCATTGTAATAAATCTATATATTAATTTTGGTACAATTGCCATATTCTCAATATTAATTCTACCTATCGAACATTATGGGAAGTCTTTTCATCTTCTCATTTTCTCCTCAATTTCTGTCTTGAGTTTATTATGTTTTCATTACATAGGTCTTTCACATCCTTGGTTAGTGTTATTAATAGGTATTTAATTTTGTTGCTATTTAAAATGGGAAAGCCTTGCTGATTTGTTTCTGTGTATAGCTGGCCTTTGCATATAGAAAGGCTACTGACTTTTGTGCTTTAATTTTGTATCATGTCATTTACTAAAGGAATTAATCACCTTTAGAAGTTTTGTGACGGAGACTTTCAGGTCACTTATATAGGATCATCTATTTTGCAAATAGAGCTAACTTGACTGCTTTCCTTTTTGATTCCTATCCCTTTTATTTCTTTCTCCCATCTTATTGCTTGGGCAGTACTACTAGTACTATGTTGAAGAGCATTTGTGAGAGTGGTCAGCCCTGTCTTGTTCCTGATCGCAATAGGATCTCCTTGAGTTTTTCCCCATTTAGTATTATTTGGGCCTTAGGTGCTTTATATATAGTCTTTACTGTGTTGAGATATTAATGCTCCATTCCTATTCTTTGTTCTTTCCAGTATTTTGATCATGAAGTAGTGATTTTATATATTTTTTTTATTTTTTATTTTTTTGTCAAAGCCCTTCACTTCATCAATTGAGATGTTCTTGTGGTTCTTAAGGTTAAGTTTGTTTATGTGTTATATTACATTAACCAAATTCCATATGTTGAACCATGCCTGCATCCCCGGGATGAAGGCTGCTTGACCAAGTTGGATAATGCTTATGATGTGTTATTGAATTTGATTTGTGAGGATTTTTTTCAGGATCCTTGCATCTAAATTCATCATGGATGTATGCATATATTTAGTTTTGGTAGGTGGTATGTGTTGCAGTCAGGTTCACATTGCTGGTAGAAATCAACTGACAAAGAGAGGCATGTAGGGAAAAAAGTTTATTTTGACTTACAAGCTTGAGAGAAGCTCCATGATGGCAGGGGGAAATAAACGCATGAGCAGAGGGTGGACATCACCTCCTTGACATCATTGGGTGGACAACAGCAATAAGAAAGTATGCCAAGCACTGGCAATGAGAAACTGGCTATAATAACTATAAGCCCACCCCAAGAATACACTGGCCCCAGGATGCATTAATTACCAAATCTCCATCAGCTGGGAACCTTGCATTCAGAACAACTAAGTTTATGAGGGACACCTGAATCAAACCACCGCATTCTGTCCCTGGCCCCCATAAACTTATAACCACATATGATGTAAAATCTAATGCTTTCATCTAACTTTAAAAGTTTCCATGGCTTTTATAACTCCCAATGATGTTCAAACATCCCCATAGTCCAAAATCTTAACTGTGCCAGAATACAAAAATAAACCACAACAAAAACCATAATGCCACAGAATATACATTCACACTGCAAAAGATGGCATTGGGCATAGCAAAGAAATATTCAACCAATACAAGATTTAAACAGGGTAAACATCAAAATCTATAGTTCCAAGTCCAACAACTCTAGTCAGTGACAAGTCTATAAGTATGATCATCCTACCCAGCAACAAGTCTCCGGAGTTCCAATTCCTCCCCTCCAGCTTGGCTACTCTCAGTCCTGGAAATCTTCACTAGGGCTTGCAGCTCTCTTTAGCAGCGATCTCCTAGTCCTGGCATCTCCCCTGGGTCTCTACTGCCACCCATAGTCCATCCTAATGGCTCCTTTGGGTCTCCCTACAGACATTCAGCAAACCTGCTTCACATTTCCCATGGCCATTTTCAAAACCAAGACTATGTTGCACATTCAATGACCCTTTCTTTCTGGAATTTCTTATACTCTATAATATAGGTGGGGTGCCAATTTGTTAATCTAGGGGGGAATAAAGCAGACTTTGAAAAACTGAACATGCCTTCAACATTCAGGCCCCTTCAAAAAACTGCATTCTTCCTGTTGTCCCAATGCAGGTCAGCTGGCTCAATTTCAATGGTTATAATCTCATACATTTGCAACTGAAATGGGCAGCAGTTTCGGCCCAAAGATTTTTTTTTTTTTTCCTGTGCCATATCCCTCTGCTCACACCAGTGCAGTTCTACACAAAGCAACCTTGCACAAGTTCTCAGGACCCAGGAGTAACAGCAAGCTTCTCAAAAAAACTTCTTCCAGCCCAGTCCAGGCAAAGCTCTTTCTAACCCTCATAAGCCAAATCTCACAGTACATAATTCATCCTGCAATTAGGTCTTTCAACTCTGAACAGAATATTCCACCAAACTGTATTTAAAGCATTGCAAGGCATCTCTTAGGCCAAGGTTTCAAATCCTTAGACATTCCTCTTGAAAATCAGCTCCAAAAGACCAAAACTACACAGTTAGGTGTCTAGCAGCAACCCCATTCCACTGGTACCAACCTTACAATTTCCTGAGCAAGAGCAGCTTGTGTGACCAATTTCATTTATGTCTGTTATGACCTCTACTTTTTCATTTCTGATTTTGATAAAATGAAATCTCCCCTTTTCTCTCCCTCTCTGCTTGATCAGATTGGCCAGGGTTCATTAACCTTGTTTATTTTTTCAAACAGCTCTTCATTTTATCAACTTTTTAAATTGTTTTCTTCCTTTCCAATTCATTAATTTTTGTGCTGATCTTTATTATATCTTTCTATATGGAGCTCTTAAGGTTGGATTCTTCTTGTTTTTCCAATGCCATTAGGTAGACAGTTAGTGTATTAATTTAGGATCTCTCTGTCTTTGTTATGAAGACATTTAGCACTATGAATTTTCCTCTTAGGACTGCCTTCATTGTGTCCCATAAATTTGGTAAGGTATGTTAAGACTTTATTATTTTAATATGTATGAGATCTAAGAAAGTCGAAGTCCTGGAAGCAGAGTAGCATATTTATATGACTATAATGTACTTCACTAAAGATTCCAAAGATAGTCCACATTTAGAAAGACAGCTAAGATGAACCAAATTGTGATTTCATAATTTTAACAACTTCCTGTTGAGGCACCTTACACACTGACTTACAGACCCTTTTAGTACTGACCCATCTATTAGCTTCTAGCCTTATAGGTACTGGCTTTTAGAAGTGAATCTCTAAGAGAAAGTAATTTGTTAAAATATTTCATTTATTTGACTACCTCAGAAGATTTATATTTATTATTTGAATATGTAATTCATGCATAGTCAATTGATGTGTTTTCCATCACTAAATACATGAAAATTTGGATTGTTGTTTTGCTGGCTTTTTAACTTTTTTAAAGCCAAGTCTCATGTAGCAGGCTGGTCTTGAACTGGCTACATAGCCAAGGCTAGCCTTAAGCTCCATATCCTCCAGTCTCTACCTGCCAGTGAGATTATAGATGTGAGCCACAATGCCATGTTTTAGTCTTTTTACATTTTAAATTTTCCTATTATTCACAACATTTCACAATTGCTATGCTCCAAAGCAATAGTAACATAAGAAACATCAGCTGTTTTTTTTTTTACATGTACTTTCTTTTTGAGCTCAAACACAACTACATACAGTACAAAGAAAAGTGCCATTATGTATTTCAATAGATGTGGAAACTGAAGCATAGCACGTCAGATACAGAATAACATGTCAAGAATGAGCCTCAAATTTGTAGCTCCATGATTCTCAGAACAAGATATATTTAGAGAAATTTTCCTTCAAAGGTGAAGATCAATATTTGAAAAATACTTAAAAAGATAAAACCAAAATAAAGTTAGCAAGAGAACTTTGGATGCATTGGGCATATTTCTGAATCTGTTATTATTAACTTACAAGTGACCTTCACCTAGTTAACATTCTTAGTTTTCCATTTAGAAAGGATTGTTTGCCTGTCTTGCTTGAGTGATGAGAAGCTGAATTATCAAGTTAGAACTGCTTTGACTTCCACAGCTAGAAGGTGTTAGAGAAATGCAAATTATTATTCTTGTCATTTATTATTTATTATTCTCTATCTGAACTTAGTTCCAATCTCTGTAGGCTTACCCTTGAGCTATGGAGGCAAATTAATAATAAATGTTTTCCTAATCCTACAGAAAATAACAGAATGGCCTTAACAGGAACATTTTTGCAAAAAAATGTTTCACAAAATATTTTATTTTGTATACCTATTTTAAAAATCACCAGAAATAAAATTTATATCTTGCCTTTGAAGCATTTTTATTGCTATTTACTAATCTTCCTTCACTTTGGAGTACTTAAGATTTTCATTGCAAATAACACTTCATTCTCAATGAAGATTATGAACTGGAAAATTGTCTCTGTTTAATTTTTTCTATTGATATAGCTTACAATTTGTATGTTTAGGCTATAGAAATAAAATTCTACTTTTCAAATTCATTAATTCATAAAAATCATTTTTTTCTTTTTTAAAAATGGTTTTTTACTGAGAAAAAAAAAGAAGAGAGAGAGAGAAAGAGCCGGACACAGAGAGAAAGAGACAGAGAGAATGGGCATGCCGGGACCTCTAGCACTGCAAGCAAACTACAGATGCATGTGCCACCTTGTGCATCTGGCTTTACATGGGCACTAGGGAATCAAAACTGTGTCCTTTGGTTTTATAAGCAGGTGCCTTAACCACTAAGCCATATATCCAGCCCCAAAATCAAATTTTAAATTGTTGTTTCCGCATATGTTCAATTCCTTTCAAGTATTTTTCTCTCTTTATATTTTATAATTATATATCAGAAATTGTGTTTTGCAAAAACTATTAAATAAAATTTTAGATGTGCTTCTATTGAATATATATTATCATTCCATTAAAATAGCTACTTTTTGAATGTGTATATTGTTTTATATATGTGCATATGTTTATGTGTTTGTATATATGTGTATGCACATATGTATATGTAAAAGCCAACTACTGATATCAGGTGGCTTCCTCAATTACTCTCCACCTTATTGAGACAGGTTCTCTCACTTGAATCCAGAGCTCACTGATTTTTGTATATATTACAAGCATTCATATTTTAATATATTTAAGTATGTTTTATATAAATTTATAGTAGTTAAACATATATTTAAGTATGTGCTTTACATATATTTGTAATATTTTAAATATATGTAAGTACATATAATGCATATATATTTTTAATATTTTAAAATATATATTTCCACTATGTGTAACTAATTTTATGCCTTCTACATGTGAATAATAATACTAAAAGAAGTAAATAGGAAATGCAATCTTGTCAAGAAAACATTGCAGTCTTTGATATATGTTATTTATGTAAATATATGAATAGACACAAAATACATAAATCTGGTTTTCTTTGCATTAACTTAAAAGATCAGATTTCTTCAGAAAGATTGTGAGAGGGAAAGGTTAAAGAAAAAGGATGAAGGAAAGGAAAAGAAAAAGGTGATTATGGGACTAGAAAGATGGCTTAACAGTTAAGATGTTTCCATGTAAAACCAAAGGACCCAGGTTCAATTTCCCAGGACCCATGCTAGCCATATGTGCAAGGTGGCACATGTGTCTGGAGTTTGTTTGCAATGGCTGAAGGCCCTAGTCTGCCCACTTTCGCTCTCTCTCTCTCTTTCTCTCTTTCCCTCTCTTTCTCTCTCTCTCTCTCTCTGTCTCAAATAGATAAATAAAAATAAAATATATTTTTTTTTAAAAAAAGGAAAGGAGTACATGTGGCAGATACCTTATTTGGAACTGTCCTGAACCAGGGCACAAGTTCTACAGTACTCCATTCTGTTCTCCTGGGAGCTCAGCCTGAACATACTAGCTGAAGAGGCTGCAGGCCCCAGGTCATCTGGACACAGCAAGGATAATTGTTGTTTGCCAGAAGTCAGCATACAGACAGCTCCTTCTCCCAGCTGTGTGAGGATCCTTCTGTGCTTCTCTGCTGTCCTCTATGATAGCAATTGTTTAAGTAACAGACAAAAGATCACAGATGTTATTCTGGGTTTAGTAACTTATCAATTATTCAAATTTATCCACACATTGAAAATATAAGTGATATTTCTATAATGGCAATGTCTGACTGCAGAGTTAGACCCACAAATACAATTTCACTGTGGTTCTCTTGCCACAACAGGAGTGTTCTAACACAGAAGCTATGGGTAAGAGGTCCTTGGGATAAAGCACCTCTCAGACTCTGTTCTAGTCTCTAACCTTCTCATTTCTCTTTTTTTGTTCTCTGTGATCCTGTTTAACTATTTCCTGTGAATTAGTCACTGTGTATGCCTCCCACATGTGACTTCCATGGATGTTCTCTCTAAGAGATGTCTGTGTCTTTCAAATATAAATGTTGGTGAGCATCTGGTTAGGTACTGGTGACTGAGTGCTGACTGACATGACCCTGATGCTGTGTTCAACATCTGTGTAAACACAATCTCTTTCTTATTTGGTGCTCTGCTACTTGGGAAAAGGAATATTTTCCCATAACCTTGACAGGTCTCTCTTAATCCCTTCAATCTTTTTATCAGACTTTAATGAAAAAAAAAAAAGGACAATCAAAGAAAACAAAAAGAGAAAGGCATACTGTTTGTGAGATGTCCTGTGGCAAACACTGTGCTTGTGATTTTGTACAGGGGTACTACTAGTAAATCCCAGCTGTGAACCAGGCAGGATGAGTCTCAATGAAGACCTCGGAGATTATCCATAGAGATATGTGGATGATTTTCCATATGCCACATCTATGGCATCTCTAACCACCTCCCACACTGTCTACCATAATCAATAGCTCCAACACAGAGGTCATGCTAAGGGTGGCCTTAGCCACCATCCTCCATGGTTATACTCTCTACACCTTGTATATGTGGACAAATTGATGAGGAAGGAGAAGGACGAGAGCATGGTGAATGCTATGATTTCCATAGATTCTCCATTTGTTAATTCATAGTTTATAGTCAAATGTATTATGTTTTCAAATGAATATGACTACAACAAATTGGCAAAATAAATGACTGTTAATAAATATATTACATATCAATAATGCTGGAATTTAATTTTTTCTGTGTCATTTTACTGTGTATGCACATGTGACAATAACTTTAGAACCACAATTGCTCACCTGTATGATGGGAACAATGACACCTTATCATGAGGCACTTGTCAAGACTACATGAAATAATGCATATGGGATGAGATCAGGGCAGTCCAAAGAATTGTGGAAGTGCTGCACAGGGCTAAGTATTATTAGTATTTTCTCATATATTCCTCTGAAGATATTAAATAACCACAATTAATTGTTTATATAATTTGCTAAAATATTTTATTTAGCATGGCTCTTCTCCATTTTACTATGTTAGACTCTTAGATCCAACACTTATTAGCTTAAATAAGAATTTTCAACTTCTTTTAACTTCTGAATCAAAACTCCATTTATGTATAAATGCTAGCTAACTATATATGGTTATTTTAACTTCTTGTAATTATATAAGAAAATCTATGAATAATAGATAGGTATAGATGATACAGGTTTGTAGACGTAGAGATAGAGACGGATATATAAGACTATCACAGCAATATTGTATAGTATGCAAACTCCCAGGAGAGTATTATCAAATTAAATTTGCACAAAGCAGATCCTGACCATCAAGCTATCTAATATTAAGGAAACAAATAGTCAAATGACTCCAGAGGCAGAGTAGCTCTCCAGGATAGTTGAAGTCTCTAAACAATGACTACAAGGTTTCTCAAAGCCAGGAGAGCATTTAAGGTATGTAACATTCTGTTTCCTTATCCCTGGAGAGCTGTATAGCCTAGGAGTCATTCTCCAAGGACCTGTGCCTCTCAGATTTTTTATTCTATTTACTAGAAGTAATTCTTACCCAGGGACTTCTGCCATGGGTATTTGGAGACAAGATTTCTTCCTTCTAGCAGATACCATTAGTGTGTTTACCCAGAGGTCCAGTGGACAAGAAAATTAGAGCAAGCTACCTGTCCTCTTTTCTCCTGGGGCATCAGGACAATAAATCTGGTGAATTCACTACTGTCTGGCTGCTATAACTGTTTCCTTATTTCCATAATATTCAATATTTCTAGTTGTTTTTGTGGAAGGCCACAAGAAAATCTGTAAGGTAAAAGAATGAATCTTATCATCTCTACATTAAAACAAAGAAACTGAGCTTCTGGGAGCTTGGAGCTCAGTATATCAAACTTCTAGAGCTAATGGTGCTCTCTAGATTCTGGTTTCTGAGCCAGCTCTCAGTGAACAGTAAGCTCATTCTTACGGTAGCTCCTCGCACTAAAGTTCTTTGGTCTTTGTGATCCAAACAAGACCTTCATGTCTATGTTTGCCCATTTTGATAGTTTCTTGTGGGTCAAACAGTCCATATGAAGATGCTGAACTTTCCGGAGAAACTTTTAACAATAAACACAAGGAAATCAATAATGGCTTTATAAACCATGGGGAAGGATAATTTTTCTTAAGGCAGGCCCAGATCATCTTAATTAAATGGACTTAGTGTTCCTTGTTCCCAAGGAATGAGTTATTATCAGTTATGCATGAAATAGAGCTCAAAAGTTGGATGTCTTAAGATAGCAAGACTTCCCTGATTGTCAAGATGATCTCAGGGGCTAGAAAGAGGTGGCCAAGAAAGTTGATTGTGGCCTCTTAGCCATTGGCAATCAAAGGCCCATCAAGCTGTCCTGTTTGCACAGGGTTAGCATCATTTCTGGCTGCCCATGTGCCTAAGTGCACATGAGGAGGGTTGCATGAGAAATACATAGAGGATGCCTGTCAAGTAATGAATCCACATCTCAGAACGTGGAGCACAGACACAATGAGGTTGTCAGCTGACCTTCATATTTTCCCCACCCCCAAACATACGTAAAATAGGAATGCATTATAAGTAAATAAATAATTTTAAAAAGTAAGAAGTCAACCTTGCTCCTCAAAATAGCTTAAGCAAAGGTGATTCAGAATGGAAAAGTACATATTTATTTGTGCTTCACTCTTATCTCAAAACCTCCCTTAGGCAGTGGATACATTGGTTGTCAATAGTGCTATATACTAACACTGTTTAAAGTCTGAATGAGATTATTCATTTGATTTATAAATAAGCCCATATATCTGTGATGGTCACCTCTGTAGGTATCATTGCCAATGATAGAATTATAGGATATGCCTGCTGTTGCTCTCAGAATATCTTTGGCAGAATGAAAATACTGATATTTATGCACAGTCACTAAAACAAGACCATCCCACAAGTGACGGATAGGTTCAGCATTTCATCCAGGAGGGTGTACACTGTGTTCTGGTCCCTGAAGTGTGAAGAGGCAACTGCAGCACAATGATCAAAATTAAAATTTTTAAAATGGAGATAGCATTTTTAATCATGGGAAAATTAGCATCTCAAAATTCTGAAGATGTTTAATATTTAAATAGGTAATTTTAAGATGTAATGAAGCTTTTGCAATATTTAATTAAATCATAATTTCCTTTAAGAAAAAGGAGAGCTTTTTCTAATATACATTATCTTAAATTATGTACTACTTCTGAAGTTGAGGTTTATCTTAAAATAAATAAAATTTTTTAAAAATTAAATTAAAAAGTTACCCAGACCTTCAGCTAAAAGAGCTGGTGTGAGCTTCCTGGTGATTCAAAATGAAAACCAGCACTGAGTGTGTGAACATGGTCCCTACAGAGAGCAAATGAGGGTGAGTAATAGCCGTGCAAAATGAGCACACGGAATTTCCAGTCAATGCTTTCTCCCGTTACTAGTGATGTTGAGTTTGAAATGAGAGTTGAGTGTTTGCACTCATTTTCAGTTCCATAAACTAAACAAAATAGACAATTTTAATAATAAATTCACAAAATGCATGTTAAATTAAAACACATCCATAATTTATTTATTCAGCAAATTTCACTGATCATTTACCATGAACCACAGAAACAGTGTTACCACATTAACAGAAGGTGACTTTTATTTAACATATGTTCCATTATAAATGTAATCAGTTTTCTTATAGTTTCAAGATGAATTGCTTAAAGAAAACATGTTCAAGTACTATTTTTGTAAACACATTCTATGAAAACCTCAGTTTGTAAACCTCAGTTGTAACCACTGAACCTCATTTTACTAAAATTTTTCTTCTGTTCCAATACTAGCTGTGTAGGAGCCAGGCATGGAGGCCCACACCTTTAATCCCAGCAATTGGGAGGCAGAGGTATGAGGATCACCATGAGTTCGAGGCCACCCTGAGACTACATAGTGAATTATAGGTCAACCTGGACTAGAGTGAAACCCTACCTCAAGAAACAACAAAAACAAACAAACAAACAAATAAATAAATCTAGCTGTCTAAATAAATTCTATGCTTGAGTTTAAAGGCTTATTGTGAATCAATGGGAAAGTATAGGAAGACTGACAGAGCCTCAGCAGTTATTCAGCTTCAAAGTCCAGGGGAAGGAACACTGAGAGCTTCTCTCCCAGGGTTGAGGGCTGTAATCCAGGACCTCTTTGCTCAGTGTGTCCCGCCTTTCAGAATCAGACTGTGGTCAAACTAATTGCTTTGAGGAAGAAATTAATGCTTTTTTTTTTTCAAAAATATTGTAACTGTTTTGAGCAGTAAACATAGTCAATAATGAAATTCATGATTACAGACTATGATCTCTATATCATTATAAAGAAAACATGGTGGACAAAAATCTGGACATGGTGCACATAATTGTAATCCCTGCTTATGGGACACAAGGACAAGAATCCCTGGGACTCACTGTCCAGCTAGTCAAGCCTATTCAGAGAGTGCCAAGCCAAAGAAAGACCTCTCTCATGAAAGGTGGATACTACTTAAAGAATCCACTTCTATGGGCTGAAGGGATTTTTTTAGCAGTCAAGGCACTCGCCTGCAAAGCCAAAGGACCATCTTCAATTCCCCAGGACCCATGTAAGCCAGATGCACATGGGGACACATCTCTCTCTCTCTCTCTCTCTCTCTCTGACAAAAGGAATCCACTTCTAGCCTTCAACATGTGTACACACATGCACGCACACCCACATATACACATGCACACCCACACACACTTGAATATGCACAGAGACACATATAAACAAAAATAAGTATTAAAGTATGGACTACATTTGTATTGTATCATAACAAGAGGTTTATTTAAATCTTAGACCAAATCCTAATACCTATTTTTTACTCAGTAATATTTTATTATTTGCTTGTGTGTACATACGATGTGTGTATGGGCTTTTATGTGCCGTAGCATGTTGTGGAGAACAGAGGACAACCTTGAGGTATTTCTTATCTCCTTCAACCTTCTTATGATACAAGGTTTGAAGCACCAAAAGCTATAGAAGAGACTCAGCAGCTAAGGAAGGGCAAAAGTCTAAAGAGAACCCCTGAACCAAAATCTCACACTTGTCATGGTCACAAGGATGAGTATTTGGGAGGAGACTGGAGTAAACCCATATTTACCTACCACTGTGACTGCACATAAGCTATTGTTCTCTGCCAGAATCATATTGCCCAGTGGTTTTGCCCTCATATAATACCATCATCTGAATAGCTACTGCACAGGAGTAAAGAAATGTACACAGATTAAAGATAAAGAGCTTTGGGCATCAGAACTGTTAATTTTGTTTTATTTATCTAATTTCCCTATTCATTGAATAGCAATTTGGTCTAAATACTCCTAGAAGTCTTTGAAGAGTTTGATTCTCCAAATGAAAATGTTCTAGGATTAGCATTGTATTCTACAACTTTATAAACTCTCAAGAGGTGATTTTTAGAAGTGAATGCATTCCTTTCTCTTGTTTTTTCAAATAAATTGCAGTGGGATCACATTAATTCTGCATATTGTGAAGAGAGGCAGGTGTTATCCTGAGCATTAAAGGAGGAAAACAAATTCCAACTTTTAGAAGCCAAGTATAACCTCAAAGCAATTCAAGTTAATCCTTCATGCCTGGCTTCTGATTACTGCCAGGTCACATGACAGAAAGCAATTTCTGCCTAAGTGCTTAACTCCGGTACTTGGCTTTGGCATCTAGACCTCCAGGGCCCTGCATACATATCCCATCATGTAAAGTGTTTCCACAATGCTCTGCTTTCTTGGAAGAACATATCACTGGAGATTTTACATGGCTTTCCATTTCACCCACTGTGTCAAGTCCAAAGCTCTGCACTTTATTCCTTCTCAACATTCCAGACTATTGCTTTTCTATGATGAAAGTGAACTCAAGTTTCTTGCATTTTAACTTCTGACACATGATGTGTGCTGACTTGTTTAAACCAAACCAACTGCAAACTATACATACCTGCTCAGCTTGCAACAATAAACTGGAATTAACAATCGATGAGCAAAACATCTGTGACATAGTCCATATACTTTATTAAGAAAGTAAATTAAAAGCCATGGGTGACTCTGGGTTGATGATTCATAACTTAGAAAGTTAATATTAATGAAGAAGACAAAGATATTATTTATGACTAGTGTATATTGCTATGCATAATTACAACACTAAGGAATCTTCATAAGATATGATATAGTACACAGAAGGAAATTGGGATATAATGCTGAATGGTCATTTTTATTTTTTTTGATTCACATCTTCCATAACTGTAGACAATAAACCATGGTAATCCCCCCCCACACACACACACTTTGCCTTTGCATCTCCACTCTCCCTGATATCCCCTCTCCCTCTCAATCAGTCTCTCTTTTATTTTGATGTCACCATATTTTCCCCTATTATGCTGATCCTGTATAGGTCATGTCAGGCACTGTGAGGTCATGGATATCCAGGACATTTTGTGTCTGGAAAAAATGCATTGTAAGTAATCCTACCCTTCCTTTCGCTCTTACATTCTTTCTGTCACCTCTTCTGCAATGGACCCTGAGCCTTGGAAGGTGTGATAGAGATATTTCAGTGTTGACCACTCCTCTGTCAGTTCATCACATCACTATACTATAATGCTTTCTGAGTCATCCCAAGGTCACCACCATCTGAAAAGAGAAGGTTCTCTAACCAAAAGTGTGAGGAGCATAATACATAGGTATGAACATAAAGAGAATTGCTCACCAGGCAGTTTGGTGAGCATAGTATACACATTTAGCCAGACACTAGCAGAAGTTACACCCCTAGAGGTCATGACTTCCCCCATCATAGGTTTTCAGTATCAGCCATATATTCCCTTCAGTCCAGTCACAGACCAGTTGGTTTTCCCCATGACAGATATACCACTATTGCACCTGTGGTTCATTTGACCTGACTGGCCAAATTTAAGGCTTGCAGTGGCCACTGGTTTTTATTTCCACTGATGATTTCTCTTTCTCCCATGGAACTGCATGCAACATAGTCTTTTCCAACTCTCTGTCAGCTGGTTTACACAGAGGAGGTTTTCAGCAAAGCTCCTGAAGGATTTCTCAGTGACCTTGTAGCACAAGTACATAGAGTCTTCAGCAATAGGGTCTTACCATCGATTCCTGATGGGAAAACAAGAGCCTCGGAAATGGCTTGTAACATTTTGGAGGCATCAGGGGCCTCCCTGGTCAACAACTCACTGGAAGGTATCCCATCCCTGGCAATGAAAATTTTCTAGTAACAATCTATGGCTTCTGTATGTGCCATTATCCAAAATACTAGGTTTCCATATGACTTATTCATACCCTCTTAGATTTTGATTAGCTCTCCCCCATCTTTACTCTACTCAGTCTCTTTCCTTGACCTCACTTAGGTTTCTCCACCCCCATTAATCTGTTCCTCTACTTGCAATACCATCCTCTTAAGTTCCCCTTCCCTTCCTTTCTATTCCTTTTATATCCCCTTTCTAGCTTACTGGCCTCTGCTACTGAATCTTATTCCAACTCACATAGAAGTCCAATTATTTGTAGCTAGGATCCACATATGAGAGAAAACATGTGATGTTTGGCTTTCTGGGCCTGGGTTAACTCACAAAGTATAATCCTTTCAAGATCTATTCATTTCCCTGAAAATTTCATAATTTCATTTTGCTGAGTAGAATTCCATTGTGTAAATGTACCACATCTTCATTATCCACCCATCAGCTGAGGAGCATCTAAGCTGGTTCCATTTCCCAGCTGTTGTGAATAGAGTGGTAATAAACACAGTTGAGCAAGTATCTCTAAGGTAGCAACCTCCACACTAATTTCCACAATGTCTGGACCAGATTGTATTCCCACCAACAGTGTAGAAGGGTTCCTCTTTTTCTGCATCCTCACCAGCATTTATTGTCATTTGTTTTCATGATGGTAGCCATTCTAAGAAGAGTGAGATGGAATCTCAAAGTAGTCTTAATCCACATTTCCCTGATGGCTAAGGATGTAGAACAGTTTATTAGATGCTTACATGCCATCTGTGTTTCTTCTTTTAAGAACTATTTAGTTCTTTAGCTCATTTTTAATTGGGTTGTTTGATTTTTTAATTTAGTTTTTGGAGTTCTTTCTATATCTTGGATATTAATCCTCTGTCAGATGTATAGCTGGCAAAGATTTTCCCCCATTCTGTACGTTGTCTCTTTGCTCTATTCACAATGTCCTTTGCTGTACCAAAGCTTTGTAATTTCATGAGGTCCCAGTGGTTAATCTGTGGTTTTATTTCCTGAACAACTGAGGTTATATTCAGAAAGCATTTGCCCATGCCAATATGTTGAAGGGCTTCACCTACTTTTTTCTCCAGCAGTTTCAGAGTTTCAGGTCTAATTTTAAGGTCTTTGAGCCATTTGGACTTACCTCTTGTGCATGGAAAGAGAAAAGTATCTATTTTCTTCCTTCTATATATAGATATCCAGTTTTCCCAGCACCACTTATGAAAGAGTCTGTCTTTTCTCCAGTGAGTATTTTTGGCATTTTTTTTTTAAAAGATCAGGTGGGTATAGCTACTCAGACTTATATCTGGTTCCTCTATTCCATTCCATTGATCTATGTGTCTGTTTTTGTGCCAGTACCATGCTGTTTCTGATACTATGGCTCTGTAATATAGATACCACCAGCCTTAATTTGTTGCTCAAAATTATTTTACATACTGGAGGATTTTTGTGCTTCCAACTGAATTTTAGGATTTTTTTTCTATTTTTGTGAAGAATGCCATTGGATTTTTTTTCCCCCCCCAAGGTTGGCTTTAGCTCAGGCTGACCTGGAATTCTCTATGTAGTCTCAGGATGGCCTCTAACTCATGATGATCCTTCTACTTCTGCCTCCTGAGTGCTGGTATTAAAGGCGTGCACCACCACGCCTGGCACCATTGGAATTTTAATGGGGATTACATTAAATGTGTAGATTGCTTTTGGTAAGATTGCCATATTTCACAATATTGATTGTTCAACCCAAGAACATGGGATATGTTTCCATTCCCTAGTGTCTTCCTCAATTTCTGTCTTGGATGTTTTAAAGTTTTCATTTTAGAGGTGTGTCACATCCTTCATTACATTTATCTGGGGTCATTTTTTTGAGGCAACTGTGAATAGGAGTCATTCCTTGATTTTATCCTCCACATGTATATGTTCTTATATAATATCCCTATTATTTTTCTGAATTTCACTGGTATCTGTTGTAATGGTGTCTGCTTCATCTCTAATTTTATTAATTTGTGTTTCTTTACTGTTTTTTTTTTTTTTTTGGTCAGATTTTCTAAGGATTTATCAATCTTGTTTATTTATCCTTTCAAAGAACCAACTCTTTGTTTCATTGATTCTTTGGATATATATATATATATACATATATATATATATATATATATATATTTGCTCATTTCTGTTTCATTAATTTCTGCCCCAATCTTTTTATTATTTCTTCCCATCCACTGATTTTCCTTCTTAGGACTGCCTTCATTGTGTCCCAAAGGTTTTTGTATGCTGTGCTTTCATTATCATTTTATTCTATAATTGTTTTTACTTCCTTCTTGAATTCTTCACTGACCCATTCATCATTTAGTAGTGTATTGTTTGGTTTTCATAATTTTTTGTATGCTCTATAGCTTTTCTTGCTGTTGATTTGTAGTTTAATCCCATTGTGATTAGATAGAGTGCAAGGAATTATTTCAATCTTCCTGTATTTGTTAAGATTTGCTTTGTGTCCCAATATATGGTCTACTTTAGAGAATGTTACATGTGATGCTGAAAAGAATGTATATTCTGCAGCAGAATTCTGGACAGTTTCCTTCTGTCTGGAAGATGTTGGTCTCTCCTGCTTCTCTGCCACAGTTGATAGTAACTTATATACCTTCACTTTTTGGTATAACAGTGCATTTTTCTGTTTTTCTGTTCATTCACCCACCCCCCGCCCCAGCGTGATTTGGTATAGCTAGTGTGCTGCAGTCTTACCCATAAGTTCCTGAGTGATTATTTTTATTACTATGATAGGTAGATTGTTTCATAGATGTGAAGAAATATGGCATATATATTAGTATGGACCCATAATGGCAAGGTAGATGCAACTATATAATACCAAATAAAAATAAAAATATGTGTTGAATTTGTATTAATATTGATCTAAAATACTAATTAAGCTCATTGTGGCTTTTCATGTTGCAGCCATGATTACAGGTAAATTTGTAAGTATAAAATTTCCCATTTCTCATGTCATTACACCTTCATTAATATGCATCCACAGGTAAAAGGGGAATGCCTGCCATATTCAGATCATTCATAACAAGAGGTGCTTTGTTAATTCAAAAGACAGCCTTCACCTTAACAATGGCTTGGTTATTTCTTGATGAGGAACTCTCCAGAGAGCTTTTACTTCTAAATGACTAAACTCAGAGCTCAACTTAAACACTAATGTGGTTATAATCCATTAACATAACTGAACATGTAGTGCCAAATGTCCCCACTTATGCATGGCCCACTAGAAACACCTCGGTCTTAAAATTGACACAGTTTACTATGAAAAGAGAAGATACTTTAAAGCCCATACATTTATAAAGTGCACTGTTTTGTTTTGTCACACCTTAGGAAAACTTGATATATAGGTATTGCTACAATAGAGTGTTAACAGTTAAAAGAAATATTACTATGCTTCATTTATAGTCTAATACACAGTTCAAGATTCCTAATGTTTGCAAATCATAGAGAGTGGGCATTCTGACCTATTTCAGATTAGAAGAGTAAAATACCTTGGGACTCATCATAAATCACCAGGCTAAGAGCAAGAAGATCAAAATAGTATCATATTCATTTTTCTCTTAATTAGTGTCAAAAGTTATGAATTTTATGGAAATTCTATCATGAAATAACTGATTGTAACAGCTCTAACTGGAACATATTTCTAAATTTAGTGAGTTTTTTAAACCAATATTTATTTCTTTTTCAGCCTTACAGTACTATTAGGTATAAGAAAAGTGAGCCATGTGTTAACATTGCACACTTGGATCTCAACTACTATAAGGAATAGAACAATTTCCTTTTTATTCCCGTTGGTTATCTGAGCTTTCCAAATTTAAACCTAGGATTGGGATTTAATAACACTTTGACTTTTCTTAGATTCACTTTCTTATATCTACTTCTGTTGACATCAAGTAATTCAGAGCAAGGTCAATGGATCTGCAGTCTTACTTTGTTAGAAAAGCTGTGAAAAGGCTACAATTCTTCAGGGGACCAAATACATTCTTCATTTTCATGACAAGGTTTCTTGGAACTAAATCACCATTATAAGACAAGTAAGAAAAGAAGCATAGGGAAACTAAAGATGAAAGTCTTGCTGTACTGACACAGAGGCTCTGACTGAGACCCAGACAAGCCAGACTCTTTGTGTCCTGCCTTTCCCAGTGCCCTGAAACACAATGACAAAAATGTTTCCATTTGTGTTGTTAGTTATTGGTCAATAAGTTTAAAGGTTACTCAAGCTAAGAATGCAATTATGTCTAAACACAGGGGTGAAAGATAGTATCAAGAGTCACATTTTATAGCTTGGAAAATTAAAAAATTATATGAGATTGGATATCAAAATTATCAACACCTGTGTTATCCTACTATATTTTGCCAACAACAAGATAACTGACATCCCTCTCTTCTGCTTTGCTGGACTGAAGTGGGACAACTGATAGGTCCCTGAAATCTTGGCCTGGAAGAAAGAAGCAAGTAAACACTGACACTAGTCCCTGAAGAAGTCTGTTCTGGTAACTGCCTCATTCAGGTTGATTAAGTCACTACCCAGAAGTCCTGGCCTTTCTTCTGCCATGTCTCTACGGTCTAATTCATCCATACTCACTAGTGGTAACAATAAGGGTTCTTATATGGGCTCCTGATTGCCATGGCTATCTCAAATGTGAGTCAGATGGCAATAAAATATTATCATGGACATAGCTTGATTTATAATTTTTAAGTATGAGAAATAGGGCACAGTACAATTCTAAGTGTACAGAGAAATTTATTCTGTATTCTTCTTGCATACTCAAGCATATTCTTCAGTTTATATTTGTCTAAACTATTATGGTTTTCATACATCCTAATTTCTCAAAGATTAATGAATGATCTTGATTTCAACAGCTCATCCTAAACTACCTTAAAATGTTATTATAAAAAAATGCCTTTCAGCTGCATCCTTGGCAGTGTTCATTGCTATGTGACAGGCATAAATTTCTGGAAGTGACTGAATCATCAGAGCCACCGAGGAAACTCAGCATGTTGTAATTAAACTGCTTAGATTACACTCCCCTGGAGCTACTGAACAGGCTTGGAATTTCTCATGCAAGGGTTCTTCATGGGCCTGGTGGCTTTATTGTCATCAACATGATCATACCAGACACTTGAAGATGTCTCAGAGCCAATTTTAGTTACCTCTTTTTAGAATACTGTGCTGTGTCAGATGGTGTACTTTAACTCATAACAAGTCACCAGCTGCTTATCCTCTCATCCTTACTATGACCTTGTACATACTTACTGGTGACCTTGTGCACATACTTACTGCATTTCTAGTTACTCTTATCTTGTACTAGTAAAATGGCAAGCAAGAAAGTACATTAAACCCACTGTAAATGTGAGAATATATTATTGTACTGGAATTTTAACAGACACTAAACAGAAACTCTCTAAGAATTCTTATCAAAATCATGTTCAAGAGAGAAATAATTATTATTCATCCAATGAGGCCAGATAGGTGGCTGTAGTACATCTCCATCAAACTAAAGTAAACACATGATGTGCCTGGTGTTCATTAACTTAATTATATTAAATAAAAAAATCCTCTTTTAGGCAGAATTTGAAACCTATGCCCCATGTAGGATGCTTCAAATTTAAGTCTTTGTTCCCTCCAAATATGCCCATATATAAAGGAGTGCAGTTTCATGATGAAATCACATCAGAATTCCTAGTCTTCCTTTGTTTTACCTTCCAGGAATCTTAGAAAAATGGCTTAAGAGTTTCTAATAATATTAACTTAGATGTGAGTGAATTTAATTTTCTTTCCATATGCTTAGCATATTTATTGATTTTTTAAGTGGTTTTATATTACTATGTATTTTACTGATAAAATAAGAGATCACATTTGAAAGCATGTTAAACACATATTTAAATTATTTGAAATTATTTAAAAATAATAAATTTATTAAAGCTATACCTTATGTTTACTTTTCATAAATTTTTGCAGCATTCATAATAAACCTGTCATGAAAATATTTTCATAGTCAAAGCCACTCTCAGTATGGTTAAATTAATACTCTAGATAACTCAACAAAACAAGATAGTAAAAGCTGTAACATATAGTTTCTTCTAAATTTGTATATCAATAATAATGATAAAATCAATGTTATATAAAATGATAAAAGTAAATATATAATATAATAAATAGTATAATAAATAATATATCAAAACAATAACAGTAGAATGACTGATTTTAGAATAAAATTTATTATGTGGCAATAACAAAATTTCTATGTCAGCATTTCTCAGTTTTCTTAAAACTTTTGTAGTCTACTAGAACTCCAAATTCAGTTAGTGTATCACTGTGTAATTTCCTATATAGGCTAACTAAATAAATAAAATTAATAAAGTTTACTATGTAATTCTTGTATCTAGGTAATTATAATAATTATTTCATACTAATTGTCACTCCATAAAGTTTCTAAAAGGCATAGTTTCATAAGGTGACCAACTTAAAATTCTGACTTTTATGAAGAAAAGAAACTAATGAATTACATAAAAGAGCATACACTTTTCCTTATATATACTATTGTAAATAGAAAGGATTATGCAATATGATGACCTGCTTTTAAGTATTTGTTCAGAAACGATCAAGGAATGACAGTTATTCTTTTATAAAATACCTGATGTTCATAGTGTTGCATGTGTTATCAAGTCCTGAGAAGTGAAAGAGGGCAGTCTCACTGGCTGAGGAAGGTTAAGAGCCTTTCTCCCAGATAACTACATATTTTTGTCATATTTTTATGAAAACATATTTTCAGTTCATTAAATCTTATTTGAGTTTTCTGGCTAGTATATCTTTGTGAGTATAGAAGATTTGTGGAATTTTGGGGAATGAATTAAATACTTTAATAAGTTGAATACAGTTTTTTTTCTACCATAGCATTAGAACAGTTAGTATGTTTCAAATGTTTTAGTTATACACATGAGATAATGAAAATGAACATATCAGATGGTTTTATTTAGCTTAGATAGTAAAATCCAAGCAGCTCCACAGGAAAATTAAAAATGAATAAATGATGTCAAAAATCCAACATTTACTTCACTGATGCATGTGATTCCCATTTGGCATGGTTGTAAAGGCAAGACCTAGGGAAAGAATGAAGTGGTTGTTTTTTCAGGTCATTTGGCATATCATGTATCCTCCCTGTCCCCTCCATTATCTCAGTACCACCATAGTGAATCTCGCTCTGCACTTCTGTTTGCTCACATCCATGGAAAGTTCTTGTGCCTATATCACACACTGTAGGACTAATAACTCAGCCTCCAGATTAGCTCAATCCATTAAATTTTACTGAAGTAAACTGTAGAGAAACAGTCTCATGATTCTCACATATATGAGTAACACATTTTATTTTTACTTTGCCTCGTCAAGATGTTGTCACCATAATTAGTATTGAGTGACAGCTAAAGAACTGAGCAACTTTAAAGAGAGTTTAATCCCAGGTTTTACAATGGGAGCTCAGCTGCATTATTTTCTCTAAGTCTCTTCTTTACCAAATGTCCTCACAAAAGTAGTAAATTCTGAAGTAAAATTGTTTAAATACAGATATAGATATGCAAGTGTTTGACAATATACTTATAAATTTTAAAAGTCAACAACTTCAGAGGCAATTTCATTATTTCCTGAAAGTGAAGAACAATCTAATTCATCTTTGCAATCTCAGTACCTACCACAATATCTAAAGCAGAGTGGATACTCAAGATATTTTATAAAATGGATAGATATAAAAATAAGCAAAGTAGTAAGCAAATGGGCATTATATTCCCTAAGAACAAAATATGTACCTGTGTTATCTTACATTTCTAACTATTAGAACATAAATGAGTGAAGGTGTGTGCTTAATAAAATGCCTTGGACACATATTTGTTTTGCACGGAGGAAGATTTTTCAAATTCTGTAAGTGAACAAAATCATCAGAAAATGGCGATTGAATTCAATCGCCATTTATTGGATCCAATAAATATTGTTTCAATTATAATACTTCAGCACTGAAGAAATAAAAATAATTGTGTATGTTTTTATGTATTTTTTCCATGTATATGCACATATATATGGCAAAATATGAGTTCTATCATACATACTCTTTATAATTTATAAATTTGGAGAGAGTAAGATAAGACTTCTGGTTAAGATGGCGGCATAGGTATCACACCAAAGCAACCTAGGGGGAAAAAGACAAAAAAAAAAAAAAAAAAAAAAACAGCAAAATACACACTTTTACTAAAAATTGAGATGTATAGGAAATTGAAACAGCAGCGGAGAAATAGGAGAGATCCAGAGCATCCAGAGCATGCACGGGCCTGCAGAAGCTGCTCCAGCAAGTCTGTGTGCACGAGACCACAGTGGTGGTGCTCTAGCCAGCTGCCAGGGTCAGCTTGAGCTGCAGGAAAAGCCAGGCGAGGGGATTTTCCACTCACACCAGTGCTCTCCGCAAACTCAAGAAAAGTGAAGGAAGAACGGAAGAACAATGGAGGAGCAGATCACAAGGTAGAAGAACACTTGGAACAGCTGGCGAACTAGAGCAGCATTGGCTCCCTCCCCGCTCCCCACCACCAGTGCCCAGCCCTCAGGAACAGAGCAGCTGTCTAGGGACCCGGCCACGCCTACTTGAACTGACAGAGCACCAAAGAGGGAGCCAATTAAGAGTGCAGTTGAGACCAAAATCATCCCAAAAGGTAACTGGGATTACACCAGGTCAGTACTCGCCTAATAAACCTGGTATATAGGCCTGAACCGGAAGTGCTAATTGCACCTTCCATATCAGGATAAATTATATGTTAAATTGGATGGACGGTCAAATTTGCCATTCTTCAAAAAGATGTATTTTGGGCTTGTTATTTGTTGCTTCTTGAATTATAGTGGCTTTGTTTACTCTTCTGTTATACATTAGGGAAGGGTCTCACCTGGTCACAAGCTGACTTGGAACCCTCTACAGACCAGAAGTCTTAACCACCTGTTGTCAGGATTAAGGGAGTGGGTGAGGCTCCACACAGCCTAAGGGACAGACAGAGAATCTGGTTGTCATAATACCTACTCTTGGCTAAATACTCTGTGCAGTTTTTCATTGAAAGTGTACATTGTTTAGTTAAATTTTAGACTCTGCCTATATTTTGTTCCATTTAGCCTACTTGAATACTCCCATAGCAGTCACACCCAACACCTAGAATCACTTTTGTAGATACTCCGGGAGTCTTCAGAGCCACACCTAGTGCCTTAAGCTCCTACCCTGGAGATACATAACATCAGATTGATTGATACATCTCTTAATACCCAGCTAACTGGAAAATCTAATCATTAAATAATCCAAGATGCAAAAATATATACATTATAACACAAGAAACACAAAAAATCAAGACAATGTAAATCCACCAAAAAGTACTAATGCATCAGAAATGACCTCCAGTGAGAACGAGTTAAAGTAAATGCCTGAGAAAGATTTCAAAAGAATGATTATAAATATGTTCAAAGAACTCAAGGAAGAAATCAAAGGAAGCAAAGAAGACACAGGATGCCAATTTAATGAAATAAAGAGGTCAATATTAGACATAAATAAGGAAATAGAAATAATAAAGAAAAACCAATTAGAATTTCTAGCAATAAAGAACACAGTTAATGAAATTAAAAAAAAAAAAAACACTCTGTAAAAAATCTCACCAGTAGAATGGATGAAGGAGAGGACAGAATATCTAAGTTAGAATACCAGGTGGCAGATCTAATATACTCCAGGAAAGAGAAAGACAAACTAATAGAAAAGTATGAGTGGGAATTTCAAGATATTTGGGACACTAAGAAAAGATCAAACATAAGAATTCAGGGCCTAGTAGAAGGGGAAGAATTTCACTCCAAAGGCATAGCAGATGTCTTCAACAAAATCACAGAAGAAAACTTCCCCCAAATTGGAAAAGAGGTGCCAAATGCAGATACAGGAATCCTTTAGAACACCAGCCACACAAAACCTGGAAAGAACCTCTCCTCACCATATTATAATCAAACAACCAAACACACAAACCAAAGAAAAAATATTGAAAGCAGTCAGAGAGAAAAATCAAGTTACCTACAAAGGCAAGCCTATCAGGATTACAGCAGATTACTCAACACAAACTTTAAAAGCCAGAAGGGCGTGGAGTGATGATTCCAAGTTCTGAAAGATAACAACTGTCAACCAAGGTTACTTTATCCTGCAAAGCTATCCATTCAAATAGATGGAGAAATAAGGACATTTCACAACAATAGCAGGCTAAAGGAGTATTTGAAGACAAAACCAACTCTACAGAAAATAATTGAAAGAATCCTCCATGCTGAAGTAAAAGAAAAGCACACATATAAGGAACCAGCAAAAAACAAACAATACTCAAATACTAGTTAACACAAGAGAGCAAAGGTAAAAGTGGAAGAACTACAAAAAAATTGCAAAAATGAATACACACCTTTCAATAACATCTCTTAATATCAACAGCCTCAATGTCCCAACCAAAAGACATAGGTTTGAAGACTGGGTTAAAAGCAGGATCCTTCAATTTGTTGCCTCTAAGAAACCCACCTTTCTACAAAAGATGGACACTATCTTAGGGTGAAAGGTTGGAAAATGGTGTTTCAAGCAAATGGTCTTAGAAAACAAGCAGGGGTTGCTATCCTAATATCTGACAAGGTAGATTACAGTCCAACATTAGTTAAGAAAGATAAGGAAGGCCACTTTATATTGATTAAGGGCACCCTCCAAAAGGAGGACATTACAATCCTAAACATATATGCACCTAACATGGGGGCCCCCAAATTCATCAAACAAACACTATTAGAACTAAGGTCACAGATAACACCAAACACAGTGGTAGTGGGTGACTTCAACACCCCACTCTCATCAATTGACAGGCCAGCCCGGGAAAAAAAATAAACAAAGAGAAAGTAAGATAAAATACTGATTATGTTACCCATGTAAATAACTGCATGGTAAAATAATAGGAATAATACACTAGTACTATGAATTCCTCAAGTCTGTGGTTGAATAAGAGTTCAACATATTCACAATCATTCTGATTCTCAAGGCAGTGTCTTCTGAATTAAAATATAACATTTTAAGTTACATGGAATATTCTAAAACTAATGCATAAAATAATCATATTTATTGTCAATCATGCAAGAATAAAACCCACATGTGCACAATATTTTAGGCTATTGATGGTGCCTAAACATAATGCTAGGATATATAATGTTAAAATTCTAGATATTCATTAAGCTACTCATTCAATGAACATTTATTGACCACCTACTATGACATAGGTACTTGACATAGAAATTACTATTAAATTGTCCTTTACAAGATTTACTATGTAGTGACACAGGAATGCATTAATAGATATACCACCAAGCAGGGACACAAGTGATGAAAAAGTTGTGAGCAAGAAACAGAGGAAACAAAGGATATATCCATATTTCTCTGAAATTCATGATATTTTACTTCATAGAATTTCTCCAAGTTTGGCCAACTGCAGACTATAAACTCCTGTAGATATATGATTATGTCAAAAACTTCTAACCTCCAACTGTGAAGTCTTTGAGTTCAGCTACACAGCTAGAAGGGACTGTCTTAACCACTGACATTAAATGATATTTTCTTGTTTACCAATATACTCAAATGTTGATAATTGACCAAAAAGCCTTCAGAATTAAATAAAACCTATTACACCCATGTTTCTGTTTACCAATGGTAAGAGACACATGCTAGAAATATCTAAGAAAATCCATATCCCAAAATATGAAAGGACTCCAAGTAGGATTGGTATTATCCTGATGATGTGGTTTGCTTGGGCATTGGTGTGTGATCACACATGTGCAGTACCACAATTCAGCTCACCTAAGTATCTACAGGTTTAATTTATGTTCGTTACATGCATAAGATTGATTGATCCATTGTCCTTGTGTTCAGATCCAATCTCTGCATTTGTCCAGAAGGTTGAATTTACATCAGTGAACACACCAAAGCTAGAAACATCTGGTTGATCTTTCGAGAAAAGCCATAACCCAAACATAAACTACTGAGTATGTCTGGTCCACTCTAATTCAGAGTTGCATTAAACTATCAGGTATCTTCTCCTCATTAATAAGGGAGATCTTATTATCACCTGTGAAATTTAAGCTTTTGAGAACTTACCTCCCTAGAAATTGAAAACAAAAAAAAAGTTTTCCCTTTGGACTCTGCCAAATTCTTTACTGCATATCACCAAATGTTATTTATACAAAGTCCAAACCATTTCCATTCCATAATCTGCCCAATATAGTGTCTATTTAAAATATCTTACTAAATCATTTGTATATCTACATGAGTTTTATGATAATCCCCTTATTTCTTCAAACTACCCTAAAATGCAGGAGTTTCCAGATTGAGAATATTACAAGAAGACCAAAATTTGAATTGTGTGGGATTTATAATCCCATGAAAATGAATACTGACCCTTGTATGTAACACATAAAGTAACAACTTGCTTCTTATAATGCTTATCCTATCGAAATAAGAAAGAATAACATTTTACCCTTAAAGAAGTAATATAGTTAACTTTAATATAATTTCAGTAATGCACCTGTTTTTCCAAGCAATAAAATGAGGAAGGAAACATTACATCACAGTACATGAATATATATAATAAGTTTCCTTCCCCACTTTTATTAATTTGGCAAACTATATTTGATTATGTTATTATTATCACATTGACAAATAACAAAAGTATTGAAGTTTAGAACTGCATAGTAAATTCGAAGATATCTGGTCAAACCATTGACAGAATCATTCACACCACGTAATTTTAAAATAATTTGTTTATGAATTTCTTCAAGATAAGATTTTTGGGTTTTACATTCTCTTATTAAATGCTCCTAGAGGAAATGAGATGACTTGCTTTCTATTTCTATGGATTCTACACATTAAGAATATGAGTCTTGTACACATAAATGGAATGAGTTTGAAATGAATTTTGGGCACTTATTCAGTCTCTAGATGACTTCTTTCCAGTCTTATTGACTTCTACCCCTGGAACTATTTGTCTCTCAAAAACATAATTTCTCTCATCTACTTTTTTCTGTACTTTATGTGATGTAGCATGCACACTCAGGACAATTCCTATAATAAAAGTAATACCTTTACAATACTTAGGTATGATGAATACCTTTAACAGAAAGGCAATTCCAGCACTTGTCCTGGACTAGCAGGTTGTCACTTATAAGATGCTTTCTCCTATCCCTTAAATCACATTCATTATATTTTTCTGAAACCTTTGTAGGATCAGAAAAAATTAAATGCTCTTATTTTATTTTAATTTTTTCTGTTATATCTATGCTTCCAGATTAGCATATAATTTGGTTTTCAAATTTCTATTCTTCTAATGATTGATCTACTCCCAAGGCAATTCATCTGTATATCTAAGTATTTTCACCTTGAATTAGCAATTGAACAAAAATTAAAATGCACTAACTTGGTGCTTATTCTTAGATATTGATCCTTTTTTTGCACAGTACAAATGGATTTATTCATTGATCTAAATTCTTTTCAAAATTTACAAAGTAAATCACTAACAGAAGAAACTTGGAAGCTATAATTATTCTTAGAGAAAACTTGAAAGTGAGGTGTTAAGATTTATGATAATATTTTACAATGTAAGTCTTGTAAAACATTGAGTACATTCTAAATTACGTGATCTTGTGTCAGTCGATCCAATGCCACAAGCATACCTACATCACTTTTTTCTTCTTCCTCTTCCTTTCTCTCCTCTACTCCTCATGGAGAGCACTCACACAAATGGCATTCATTGGTAAAGATGCAGCTCCCTAGTCACTAGGCTACACTTAAAATAGTAGTATACATTACATGTTAGAGGCCTAGTTCCTATTTCCACAGACTGCACACACTAAGAACAGAAGCTGTATACATATGAGTAGAATGTGTCATTATATCTTGCATTTCCTTTTTTTTATTTATTTTTTATTTTATTTTTTTAGCTCCAGGACTCCACCTGTCATCTCCACCATCCCCCTGGTACTAGTATTATAAGTCATTTTCTAATTGTTTTTTTTTCATAATACCTATGTGTGATAATTTCATAAATAACATCTTAGAATTAAAAAATGAAGAAACTTTTGCAATAAAGGAAATCCAAAGAAATAAGAGAACCAATAAAGAAGAATAAGGACAGATTTTGAGACCACATTGAAATGCAAGAGACAATATTACTTGCATTAAAGAATTAATATTAGGGCTAGAGAGATGGCTTAGTGGTTAAGCGCTTGCCTGTGAAGCCTAAGGACCCCAGTTTGAGGCTTGATTCCCCAGGATCCACGTTAGCCAGATGCACAAGGAGGGCGCACACGTCTGGAGTTTGTTTGCAGTGGCTGGAAGCCCTGGTGTGCCCATTCCCTCTCTCTCCCTCTTTCTCTGTCTGTCACTCTCAAATAAATAAAAATAAACAAAACAAAAGAAGAATTAATATTAACTTCTCCTTTTTTGCTGATAAGTCAGAGTGTCAAAGTGGTTTTGATATTTGGTGAAATTTTCCTGCTTATGAAACTATGGAACATACCACACATCTCTAGCCCTAGCCTTGTTATCACAGGTATCATGTAGATTTTGTAATGATAGATGAAATAGGTTTTAGGAATTAAATACATATACACATTGCCTGGGGAGATGGATTAGTGGTTAAAGATGCTTGCTTGCAAAGCTTGATAACTAGGGTTCTGTTCCTCAGTACACACATAAAGCAAGATGCATAAAGTGGTCCATATGTCTGGAGTTTATTTGCAGTGGCTAGAGGCCTTGGTTTGCCCATACTCTCTCACACTGTCTGCCTCTCTCTCTCTCTCTCTCTCTCTCTCTCTGTGTGTGTGTGTGTGTGTGTGTGTCTCCATTTTTCTCCCTGTCTCTCTCTCACACACACACATAAATAAACAAAAAGGAAAGAAATATACTCACAAGATTCATAAATATGTAGAATGCAAAACACATTACACTGTCTTACCTCATCATCAATAAATTTTACACATAAATATCAGGGACAATATTATATGACTCATCCTTTGCAAGATATCCTAGAGGGATGGGGAAAATTACTCTATTAGGAAAGTGTTTGGTGTGATAACTGAGAATTTAAGTTATATACTTGTTGCAGTCATGCTTGTGCTGCTGGCAGAAATCACCCGACCAAGAGCAGCTCTTGGGAAAAAAGGGTTTATTTTGGCTTACAGACTAAAGGGGATGCTCCACAATGGTAGGGAAAATGACAAAATGACAACATGAGCAGATGGTAGACATCACCCCTGGCCAACATAAGGTAGACAACAGTAACGGGAGAGTGTACTGAACATTGGCATGGGGAAACTGGCTATAACACCCATGAGCCCATCCCCAACGATACACGTCTCCAAGAGGCTTTAATTTCCAATTGCCATCAGCTGGGGAACCTAGCATCCAGAGTGCCTAACTTTATAAGAGACACCTGAATCAAACCACCACAATCCTCACAACTTACATAAAAAAAAAAAAAAATTAGGTGCAGTGGTGCCCACTCACAATCCCAGTGCTAAGGTCTCCAGGATGGGGCCAGGTGGAAGCCTGTAGCAAGCTTGCCAGTCAGTCTAGCCAACTTAATGAGCTCCAGACCACTGAAATACCCTGTCCCAAGAAAAGATGGATAGCATCACTGAGGAATCACCTCCATGGCTATCCTCTGCTCTCATGTTTAGGCAAGCACACCTGTGTATACACATGAACACACACACACACACACACACACCCCTTAAAAAATCACGCCACAGTGAATACATAACCCCACTAAGGAGGGCCCTCAGTAGAATAGGGATGGGGGACAGGGAACATAAGAGTATATATAACCCGATTAGAATATGACAAATATGCAATATTTGCATATTTGCAATATTCAAAATATCCAGTAAAGATCACAAATAATAAAAGTAAAATAAAAAAAATAAATTTAACATGCATCATGGAAAAATCAAGAAGCTTGAATTTTCAACTGATGATTAGGATATAAGATCTGACTTCAAGGTACAGTGGCCTTTGCTTTCCCCCATCTCTTGTTCCTCACAGACAAGGCAATAAGCTCTTTGCCATTTACTAATGTCCCCAACTCTTGACACTGTGAGGGAAGCTAACCTTCATAAGCTGTTATTAAAGAGTAAAAATATTACCCTCTCCTATGTCAGACAAACCTCGATTTGAACTCCAACACAACTGCCACTTAGTTGCTAAGTATTCCTCAGCAATGTTTTATAATCACTCTGAGCATCCATATATTAAAATGAACTTAAAGCATGCTGCCTCTGGAGAAGTTTTTAGAAAGATGAGAAAAAACATTGGTTTTCAACAAATTCTCACATTGTTCATTTCATACACTACTGTGTGTTCTGAGTAACCTAAGAAAGTGGGTGATATTGTTCTAATTTTAGTAATTAAAAATAATATCAAACTCAAGGCCAGTGGTGGCATGAGGGTGTCACTCAATACCTGTATGACTCAGTTTCTCCTTTTTAGTTTTAATATTGAAATTCCATTTATAATCGTGAGCATATGGAAAATAAAAAGAAATTAGTACTGGCTGAGTCCTTTGTAAGTGCTTGAAAACAACTGATCAAAGGTTAAAACAAAAAAAAAAAAAAAGAAAAGAAAGGAAGGAAGTAAGGAAGGAAGAAAGAAAGAAACATAGAAACATTGATAGGAAATTCCTGTTTTCCCTTATGTTGAGGCACTTTTTCTCAGATTCTTTAATGTTTAAAAGAGGGAGAGATGTGACTGATAGCAGCTTAACTGTATGATATCTCTCAATGAACCACTCAGGGCCAGACACCCACACATAATTAGGCCCCTACTGGCAGTGTGACGTAGAAGGAGTATGCTTGCCTTGCCGATAACGTTTATTTTATACTGGTTTCCAGTGGGTGACTCCCAATAATGATCTCAGACCGAGAGTAAGGTTAGCCCAAGATATATGGGATAACCAGTGGCTATCGCTGCGGAGGAAGTGGACGCTTGGGTGCGAGATGGTGAGGCTGAGCCGCGATGTTCTGGATCAAAAGCCTCGCTCTGAAACTGGACCCCGGAGGAGACGAACGCAAGATGCGTGAGGATGTGCTCTCCTCCATACGAAACCTCCTCATCTAAGTCGCCCTGCTGCGAGTCACTCCATTTATCTTGAAGAAATTGGACAGCATATGAAGATGGGCAGTTGCATAAAAACACACGACGTGAGGAACATGGCTATAGTTTCTATACTATCCTTAATGAATTGGCCCGGAAAGGTGTAAGAACTGCTTGGATGGACAAAAAATTCTACTTGCAAGAACAAGTAGGGCTGTGGTAACTGGCCTTTATAGCTAAAATATAAATAATCTGGGAAGTAAGAAAAGATGTTGAGTGTCCTTGTTCCTGTGATATTTGGCCTCTGTGAGTGTTGATGTAATTGTAAATAATATCTGACTCCATTTTCTAGCCAATGTGAATTTAAGGGAATTTTGTCTGGAACAGTATTATCTCAGCAGTCGTTTCTGTCTACATTTTACTTCTGTGCAGAGTGTATTTGTGAAGATGAGTTTTATGGAAGTCACAATACAACATACAGTAACACAGAGCACAGAACCATTAGTCTATATTTTTAATAAACATACCAATACAGAAAAAAAAGCCTCAGCAGGCTTTTCTAGAAATCATTAAACTCACACTGAAATTCCTTTGTAAATGCAAAGGACTCAAATACCAAAACCACCCTTAAAACAAAGAGTAAGTAATGGCATATTAATGTGAATATTGTTGATACTGCTTGCTTCAAGAAATTACGTTTAGTTCAACTGCTAAAAACTAGTTCAGACTAGGTACTGAGTCCAGAACTAATTCATATTGGATATTGTGTCTAGCAAGAAACCCATGCCTGTGTGGATAAAATAATTTCTAAAAATTATGTGAAAATTACTTACTGAAAAATGTAACCATTATTTTTCACATTATCTCCAGTTTTTGTTTGTTCACTTTGAGTTGGGGTCTCGCTCTAGCCCAAGTTGACCTGGTGATCCTCCAGTCTCAATGCCCTGAGCTCTGGGGTTAAAGGCATATTCTTCCATGCCTGGCTACTACATTTTAAATATAACTATAAGTAGATTACACCTTTAAAACTACTGGAAAAAGAAATATGAGACAATCTTTGTGAATTTGGATTACAGCAAGATTTCTTAAACATGGCTAAAACCACACCCTTAAAATTAAAAAAATATTAAAAATAAATCGAATTTTCTCAAAATTCAAAAGCATGGACCTGAGAAGAAATTGTTAAAGTATTTGTTAAAAATAGAAAAATATTTGAAAGATGGTGCTGTTACATTTATACCCAGAACACATAAACATTCTTAAGGCTCAATAATATGAAAAAAAGCAACACAATTAAAATAGACCAGGTTGGAGGTGAGGCTCAGTGTAGCTCTCTAAAATCACAAGGATGATGTACTTAAGCCCCACCTCCCAAAGGTCAGTTTGTCTTCAACGTAAAAGAATCAACTTTGCTCACCTGGCACCTATAGCCTTTGATAATTTTCCATTTATCCTTGCAACACTTCCTTACCCTCATTAGGCCTCTACCATTCCCTGAGCAACCCCACTCTTCTTCCTTGGGTCCACTTCCATGTCATTGTGAGCTAACTATATCACTTGTATCTTTAATCAGTTACTTCAAAAGTTAAAGCTCAAACTTCAGCTCTTATTCTCTACTAAACCCTGTCACATTTCCTCTGTTGAAACATATAGTATAATTACACAATGCCATATTTGAGGGGTCTAAAGGTGTCTTTTTCCTATCAAATTGTGAATTCCAAGAATGTGGAAACCTTGCTATTTGAATCTACTTAGCCAACCACAGGCATGAAACTAAGTAAACGAGGCATTAAAAGTACGAGTAGTAAAAGCAATAACAAAAATCTAAGTCTGAGTGGTATGTTACATGCATATAATCCCAACTGTGAGGCTGAGGTAGCATTGGCTGTAGAATGAGACCTGATTTCAGAAAAATAAAGAAATTATAAGACGAAATCATAATTAAAGTTCTATTCTTTCCTACCAATTGTGCTCAGATTATAATAACAAGACAACTTGTAAGAACAGAGAACACAAATCTAGACCCAAACGGCAATGGTACCATAATTTTCTACTTACTAAAAGACAGACCAAATGGCTGATCCTTCACCAGGCCCTTACAGGGAACACCTGAACCACAAGACACTGGAGAGGGTAAGATCAAGACTTACCTTAATCTTCTACATCTTCCCTCCCTCACTTCCCCTCTCCCTGTCTCTCTCTCTCTTATCTCTAACTCTTGTATGTGAGTTATCTTTTTCCTCATTTTCTTAGTGGGCACTGACCTGTAACTCCCAGAACCAGCATGGGGCTATCATCCACAATGAACTTTTGATCAGAGAGACCTACAAGGTTTCCTAAAAGACAGACAGATTTCTGTCAGAGTACTTGATGACCCACCAAAGGCTGGTGGTAAGACACTACTGCTGAAGACACCTTATGTGGTTGACATGCAAACTAGAATGGCATGGCTGGAAGTTGGAAGAGAGTCAGTCCCCAGACAGTCAGCACGTCTAGCGCCAGAAGGTGCTACATGTGCGACTGGGGGAAATTGACCAATATCTGTCGAAGCAATGCATGGTCTAACCTACTTAGCAGCAAATAACTTGTTGTGATGCCCACACAAGTGCAGTGGTGGCACACAGCCATGGTGGTGAACCAACTGCTCTCAATTCGGCTAACTGATCCCCTCAGTGGTACAGGACCCATAGCTGGAGCTGGGAAACAAGTCAGAACCAGATCCAAACATAAGCCCACTCGCCAATATCAAGCTACCATCAATTGTGGGCTACAAGAGGGCCTACACCTATTAAATTCTCTATAAAAAAATAAAAGGGTTATCTCATTTGTCCTGATGCTAACTTACTCTCTGTTGGAGAATCTGCTTCTCTTTTTCAGATAGATGTAGATCCTAAGGAGAGAGCTACCCCATCATACCTCAAAATGGCCCCGGCTGAAACTAAGGAAAATTGGAAAAACAAGCAAGGGGTGTGTTTTCCTGATGAACCAGATACCAGCACAAGGGAGAAGGAGATCAGCAAAGAGAAAAATCAACTCCTACCAAATCAGAGAGCCAGAGCCGCAGAGGCCTCCAACACCTCATCACTGAAGCAGACCAAAAATGAACCCAACGTGGCTCAGGGAAATTTTGTGGAAGAGGGGGCGGAAAGAATGTCAGAGCCACATGTTGGGTCATGATATGCAGAGCCATTTAGCTTACCCATAACTGTGGGCCAACTCCACAATGCATGACCCATATACTTCACCAAGGAGGGGCCAAGGGGAGGGGGTAGGTCACGGATGAGCCTAATAACGGTACAAAAATGACTGTATTTGCTGAATACAAAACTAACTAATAAATTAAAAAAAAAGAACCTAGAACTAAATGACAGTGTGTATTCATGCATTCACTTGATTCTTCAAAATCTCTGATTCAAGCTTTTTTAAAATAATATTTACAATGTCTATGGTAGTATAGTGATTACATTATATTTTAAGAAAGGTAAAGAAAATGTATATTTAAATATTTTATTTACTTATTTGACAGACAGAGAGAAAAAGGCAAATAGAGAGAGCAAGCATGGGCATGTCAGGACCTCCAGCCAGTGCAAGTGAACTCCAGACACTTGGACCACCTTGTGCATCTGGCTTACATGGGTACTGGGGAATTAAACCAGGGACCTTAGGCTTCTCAGCCAAGTGCCTTAACTGCTAAGCCATCTCCCTAGCCCAGATTTTTGCATTTATTTATTTACTTATTTTATTTTTATGTAGGGTCTTGTTCTAGCCCAGATTGACCTGGAATTCACTATGTAATTTCAGGGTTACCTCAAACTCACAGCATTCCTCTTACCTCTGGCTCTCAAGCGCTGGAATTAAAGGCATGCACCACCATGGCTGGCTGAAAATATTTTAGGAAATAATATTTTTATTACTCAGTGTGGTGGTTTGAATAGAATAGATGGCCCCCAATATATTTCAGTTGTTTATTTGTTTGTAGTTTGCATCTTTAGCCACCTGGCTGGAGGCAGTCACTGGGTGGATCTTAAGGTGTGGTGGTGGGTTTGAGATTTCAATCTAAAGATATGCAAAGTGTGCCTAGCTGGAGTTCCTGAAGTGTGCTCTGGCTTTTGACCTTTAGGCTGGTACTTCTCTCTCTCTGTTTGGTCCTGTGAAAGCAGGCCAGTTTCTTCTGCCATTATGGAACTTCCCCTGGATCTGTAAGCTTCAATAAATCCCTTCCTCCATAACTGTGCCTGGTCTGGAAGTTCATCTCAGCGAACCTGAAGCTGTCTGATACAGAACTTGGTACCAGGAGTGGGGTGAGATGAACCTTACTATGTGGATGTTGATCTTGTGGAACCTTTGTTTTGGAGGAATAGGCATGGACTTGGTGCTTGCAACTGAAGATGTCGTCTGGAGTGGTAAGCCAAGTTTTATGGACTATTCTGATGAGAGTCTGAGAATGCTAAGTGCAGACAGCATTGAACTTCGAGGCTTGGCTTATGGGCTTTCTAAGGGGAAGGAAAGACTGCAGAGGACTTTGTTGGAACTGGGCTACTGGCATAAGGGCTGGCTGCGTCCTGCTGCCCAAGCCCAGAGAGTTTGATCAAGGTTAAATTTGTAATGGACTGATGTGCTTGGCTGAAGATATTGGACTGAGAGATTTAAGATTTTAAGCTGGAAAATCTCAAGCAAGTTAAAATTACAGGCACAGAGACTGGTTTTAGGTTACTGAACCTGCTATTTCAAACACATTAGCAATCTTAAGGAAGATGGTCCAACTGCTTTACATTCAAACAATGGAAAGGATGCCTGAGGAAGGACTCTCATAGAAATGCAAACTCTTTTGGAAAGAGTTAACTGGAGAAGGAACCTGCTTTTCAAGGTTATGATTTATTTCATCTGTGAATTAAGAATATGGCTGTGTCCTGCATACCTGGTATTGGTTTCAGAAGCATGAAAAATGTTTGGAGTGGCCGTGAATTGCACATGCTTCCAGGAACCGCCGCTGAGATGCAGCATGAGGTAGGGCCTGATGCCCTGGTAGGCTGAAAGAGCCTTTGGAAAATGTGAAGAGTGGTCATGAATTGCACATGGTTCCAGGAGCTGCTGCTGAGATGTGGCATGAGGCAGGGCATGATGCCCTGATAGGCTGAAAGAGCCTTTGGAAGATGGACCGTGGTTTGCATGAAGACCTGAAGGTGTTTTGTATATACCAGGACTGTGCAAGGGCTACCATAGAGCGCATTGTTGGCCTGGGATGGAAGTGTTCCCTGGGTACTCTGCCCAGCTGGAGGGGCGGAATTGTTAAGTCTGGAGACTGTTAGTCTCTGGATATATTGAACTTGAACTGCAGAAGTTTGATGTTTGTTTGATGGTGGTTGAGTTTGCATTGTTTTAGTCTCTCCTTGCTATGCGTATACCAGTTGAAAATGTTTACTCTGTGCCTTCATGTTAGAAATGTTTAACTTGTTTGATTTTACAGGTCTTCATATCTTAAATTGGTCAAGACTGTGGGGACCTTTGAAATTGAACTGAGTATAATGTGTGATGGTTATAAATCTATTGGGGGCCAGGGGTGGAATGTGGTGGTTTGAATAGAATAGATGGCCCCCAATATATTTCAGTTGTTTATTTGTTTGTAGTTTGCATCTTTAGCCACCTGGCTGGAGGCAGTCACTGGGTGGATCTTAAGGTGTGGTGGTGGGTTTGAGATTTCAATCTAAAGATATGCAAAGTGTGCCTAGCTGGAGTTCCTGAAGTGTGCTCTGGCTTTTGACCTTTAGGCTGGTACTTCTCTCTCTCTGTTTGGTCCTGTGAAAGCAGGCCAGTTTCTTCTGCCATTATGGAACTTCCCCTGGATCTGTAAGCTTCAATAAATCCCTTCCTCCATAACTGTGCCTGGTCTGGAAGTTCATCTCAGCGAACCTGAAGCTGTCTGATACACTCAGTTTTTATAATAATGATATTTTGTGAAAGTAAATCTCACTTTTCGTAAAGCATATTTAGTCTAAAGTTACAGTTTTCCCTAATTATATGACTTTTTGGTTGAAGAATCACACCTTTGCATACAATGTCTTCCAAGTTGAGCAGCACTCCACCTGAAATGATAGGGAAGTCCAGAATGGTTACTAGACACTTTCTGGCTGAACTTTGCGCAGATTATACCTTGATCTAACAGCCTGCAGAAGTGGAGATGAATTTTTAGTACAGGCACCTCACATAATGAAAACATACTCAATTTCTTTTTCCCTGACTCAGAGCCCAAAACACTCACACAGGATTTTTCAGTATAGTCACCAAATGCACACAAATGGATGAGGGGAGCATGTCAGAGATTATGAGTTTAGAAGAAAATGGCTGAAGAGTGATACATATACATATACATGACTGTTCTCTATTATGGCTTTATTGTGCCCTGAGTGTACAGCCCACAGTTTACACAAATAGGTATAATCATTTTGAAAAAGTAGAAACATTTTTACCCACTTGTAAATTGAAATGTTCAAACTACCTTGCTCTGGATCATCTCTTTAATCAATTGACTTCAATCTTCTCTCTGAATCCCTCACAGCAACAGGATGAAAATTACTGTGTTCTGATGCTCCTAGGAATTTCTCTCAGGAAAGTGAGAGATTGTGGATAAGAAAATAGAATAACACATTTTTTGGATGAAGTTGCAATTGAATTGGCTTCAAAGTTGTGTACAAAAAAATTACACAAAACGGTTTCACATAATGAAGAGAGGTTATCATCCTTAAGATAGAAATTGTTCAACAACAGTAAAAATTATTAGATTTAAAGCTACTTTGTTTCATTATCATGCAATAAATTGCTTGCATCAAAGTTGATACAGGAGTCCATTTGGAAAGTAGTATTTCACAATGAAGCCACTGTAAGATAGCCAGTAAGATAGCCAGTTATGTGAATGTGATGATCTTGTCAGGAACAGAGGTAAAAATACTAAGATGACAGCATAAATGAAGGCACAAGTCATAGACCTCTCTTCTCTCTGTCTGAGGCTGTATATTAAAAATGTAAGCTATAAACATATTATGTAACATCATACATACTTATTACTTCACATGAATAATAAGTTGTTCAAAAACTTCTGGAATATATAGTGCTAAAAATAACTTATGGGCTGGAGACTTCAGTCAGCAGGTTACAGCCCTTGCCATACAAACATGAGAGCTTGATAACTCTGACTTTGATTCCTAGGACTTTATAGACAGCTGGGTGTGTCATACACATTTGTAACCCAGTCCAATGGGAAGCAGAAACCACAGAAACATTGGGGCTTGACACTGTGGCATTTCTGGGTATATTGGGAAACTCTATTTCAGGAAAGCAGACAGATGAGTAATAGAGATGGTCACCGTGTTTACTACTAGCCTCCGCAAATGCACACATAGGGCATGTGCATGTACACACACGTGCATGCATACCATATACTACACATGCACACTCAAAAATGTAATTTATGAGTACCTAATTGCCGGGCTCCGCCGGCGGGGGCAGGTAGTGCTGAGGGAAGGACCAGGCCCGCTGGTTCCTCCTGAGGGGTTGAGGAGGAGATGAGTGTCCGACGACTCAGACCTCTCCTGGCCACCAGAGAAAAACCACACTGAGTCGGGAGTCTTGTCGAAGCAGGAACTCGATTTATTGCTATGAGCAGTTGCCTATATAATGTTGAGGATGAAGGCGGGGATTCTAGGATGGTGGGGAAAGGTAAGGGCCAATAGTAAACTGTGACTATTGAAATGATAATTCTAACTCCCATGTGGAGATAGCAGGTAAGAAGCCATTAGGCGTCTTGCTGAGTCACGTCTGGCCAGAGGCAGATCACCAAACTTTAGCTAGGCTCAGAAATTTCCACTAGGCCTCACACCTGGGCCTTTCAGAGGCCAACATCTCCCCCTTTTGTTTTTGTAAGAGCATTAGTCACCATGGCCCCTGTCTTAGGTTGTCCCCCTCTGGGGATCTTACCCGTCACTGGGTACAAGGTGTTTAGCTCAGAGCATTCATCATGGCCCCTGTCTTAGGTTGTCCCCCTGTGGGGATCTTACCCATCATTGGTCACATGGAGGGCAGAGGAGGTGGCAGTGGGTCATGTGAGGAACTTAATTCCTGAGTTGCCAGCCTGTGATAATGTATTTCGACCTGATGAAGTATTATTGCCTCTAGCCGTTGGTGAATAAATTGTGTAATCTTATTAATTACACAAGGCCCGACAGTGAGGAGAAGGAGAAGGAGGGGGAGGGGCCCAAGTAGAGGGAGAAGGTAGGGTAAGAAGTCATATAAGCCTGTCCGCAGCAGGTTGTCCTGGAGGTCCCACTGCCTCCTCTCCAAGTCTTCCTGGAGCCTCTTAATCTTGTCCTGGACGATTCCTGATTTATTGGTGTAAAAGCAGCATTTTTCCTGTAAAAAAAACATACACCTCCTTTTTCGGCTGTTAGTAGGTTTAGTCCTCTCCTGTTTTGTGGGACTACCTCAGCCAGGGAATCTAGCTGTTGTTGAAGATAGGTCTCCCTCTGATATAGGGAGGGCCTCATTTCCAGGGATGATATCTACATCTGGGATTAAGGTGACTGGGGCACAAAGGCCTGTCCAATTGGTGGGCAGAAAGTCATAGGCCATCCCGCCTCTACAAACATAAACCATTCCAGAAGGCGGGCAGCGTTGAGCACTGGGCTCAGTTGTGTTAAAAGTACAGAAGGAAGGATGAATGTATCCCACATCTATACTGGAATTATTAGGGGAAGGCGGGGCCCAAATGTATGTTCCAGGGGAAACATTGGGAAAAGCTGGACGGGGATGGGGAAGGTGGCTGAGTAATGTTTTAAGGTCGTACAGGCAACTGTACTGCAAGCAGCCAGAGAGGCCCAGATTTGAGGCAAAGCCAGCAATCCTCCGCAAGGGAGGGAATTGTTTAGTTTAGTAGGGTGAAGGACCATTTTAGGAACAGTCCTTAGGGGTGGGACACTCCCTAGAGAAGTGATTGTCAGTGTCCTCTTGTTGGGACAAATATTTCAGGTCTCTCGCTGGTACCCAAATGGGTCTTTTTTCATCTTGAGGGAAGACACATCCAAACCCTCTCCCTGCTGTGAGGAGCGGGTCAGGCCCTCTCCAGGCCCCAGTCAATGGGTCCCTCCCCAGATAGAACTGTAGGTAATGGATGAGGACCAATGCTTTTGAAAAGGGGATAGTTGTTTATCTTCTTTAGAAAAGTTTAAAATATTTAGGGTAAATAATGCCTTTTTTAGTTGGTCGTGTGGGGGTAAGGATTCCCCCTTTTGTTTTTGTAATTGAGACTTGAGAATCTGATTATATCTTTCAATGATAGCTTGGCCCCGGGGGTTGTATGGGATGCCTGTAGAATGTGAGATTTTCCAGTTCTGGAGAAAATCTACAAAGGCCTTGCTTATGAAGCAGGGGCCATTATCTGTTTTAATTTGATCAGGCAGCCCAAGAGTGGCAAAACATTGAAGCATATGACTAATGGCATGTTTAGATTTTCCCCCGGCATGTGCCGATGCCCAGCAGGCACGGGAAAAGGTATCAACTGAAAGAAAAATATATTTAAGTTTTCCAAATGGAGAATAGTGTGTGACATCAATTTGCCACAGATGATTAGGGCGGAGCCCTCTAGGATTGCTTTCTGTAGTTTGAAGGGGGGGTACTTGGAGGAAAGGCTGACAGGACTTACAAGTCCGGACAATTTTTTTAAGGTCCTTGACTGGTACCTGTGGAAACCTGTGCTTGAGACCTCTCCAGTTGACATGGGTCAATAAGTGGAAGCGCGTAGCTTCTGTAATAGTATTACACTGAGGCATAGAAGCCATTTTATCAGCCAAATTGTTTCCTCGAGAAAGAAATCCCAGTAAGTTTTGATGACCCCTGAGATATTGAAGAAAAATGGGGTTAATTCTTTGTTTGAGTAGGGAACGAGCTTGAATCATCAGAGGAGATATAGGATTGGAGTCCAGTCTAATATTGGCCTCAACCAGGTTGGGTAATAAATTAACAACATAAAGGCTGTCAGAAAATAAGTTGAATGGCTCTTGAATAGTGTCGAAAGCTAGAACGACAGCAAATAGTTCTTTGAATTGTGCTGACCCCTCAACCTCATGGGAGACTGACTTTATGGGCATAGGCTCTTTTTCCTGTTTTAAGGGAGGGTAAATGACTAGGGAAGCCCCCAGGTGCCCTCCATCGGTAAACACGGTAAGAAAGTTAGGGTTAGGTTGAGACAGAAAAAGTCTGGGGGGCTTCCATTCTAATCTGGAGAAAGAACTCATCCATTTGTGGGGGCCATAATGGCAATCAATTTTACCTAGAAACCCCTCGAGAGCCGAAGCAACTCTATTATTATTTCTCTGAAGCCAGGTGAAATCTGTTATCTTAAAGGGGGTGACGATAAGGTGAGGTTCTGTGCCAAACAACCGGACAGAGGTGTCTCTGCCCTTGATAATGCAATCAACAACCTGGTTGGTTATAGAATAAACTCTGGGGACCCCACTGATTGAGAGGTGGACCCATTGGATGGGTTCACCTTCCTGGGCCAACAGTGCGGTGCATAATGTTTCCCCAGAGAAAATGTAGAGGGAGATGGGCAAATCAGGATTGAACCTCTTTAGGGTTGCAGTATTTATAGCCTGTTGTACCTTACGAAAAATTTGTTGATGACAAGGGGACAAAATTACCTGAGAGGAGAAGTTAAGATCCTTTAGGAGGTCAAATAAAGGGGACAGCTCTTCAGTAGTTATGGGTATCCAAGGCCTCATACAATTAATTTCTCCCAAAAGCTTCTGGAGTTGAGGCAAGGTGTAAGAATTCTGAATATAAAGTTGTGGTTTAACAGGTGAAACTGTATCTAGGGTAAGGATCGAGCCCAAGATCTTAAAGGGAGGCACAGTTTGAACTTTTTCCAGAGCTACTTTAAAGCTGTGAGTATGCAGGATAGTTAGACATTGGTGGGTAAGGTCCTGGAGTGTGGAGGAATCTAGGCACCCAAGAATAATATCATTCATGTAAATATAAAACAGGGTATCAGGGAGATTGATAAGAGAAGAGAAAATGGATGACAGGTAATATTGACAAATGGGTGGGCTATTAGCCATGCCCTGAGGTAAGACAGTCCATTCAAATCTCCTATCTGGGCCACAAAAATTAACAGCGGGTACAGAGAATGCAAGTTTTTCCATGTCTCCTGGATGGAGAGGGATAGAGAAGAAGCAATCTTTAATGTCAATGATAGTAATATGGTATATATTGGGAATAGCTGGGATCCATGGGAGTCCCCTTTGGGGGGGTTCCAAAGGGGATCATGCATTCATTGATCTTCCTTAAATCATGTAAAAATCTCCAGGACCCATTAGGCTTTTTTATGACAAAGACAGGAGAGTTCCAGGGACTAGTGGAGGGACGAATATGTCCGGCCTCCAACTGTTGATCAATAAGTATGTGGAGTTGGTGTAACTTAGAAGAAGGGAGAGGCCACTGCTCAACCCATACAGGATCCCCCGGTCTCCACTGGATTTTAAACAGGGGGGGGGGGGGGCTGGGCAGTGGCCCTTAGAATTGGGGGTGTTTATTGGAGTACTTTTGTCTGAGTTGCTCAAAGTAAGGGTCATCTCTATAATTGGGATGATATTCCCTCCCTTCCTCAGACTGTTGTTGATATTCTTTTTTATCTAACAAATCATTATAAAAGGCCTTATGGTCAGTAGTGATGAAAGCCTCAGCATCTCCAAGGATGTCTTGCCCCAGTAAGTTAGCAGTGAGCCCAGTCACCACAAGAGGGTGGACTTTTCCCCTGTCCCCACCTGGGTCAGTCCAAGGGAGCCACGTGGCAGTCTCCCAGGAGGTGGACTGCCCGCCAACTCCCAGTAGGGGAGGGCTGGGCACAAGCTGCCAGGAGGGGGGCACTTCCTCCTTTCTCAGGACTGTTCGGTCCACTCCAGTGTCGATGAGAAGTTTGAATTTTTTATTGCCAATATTTAAAATAATTTTGGGTCTAAGGCCGGGGACCAGCGGGACGGTCCAATAGGCTTTGATGGTCTCTTTCTCCTTATTTAACGGGGCTGAGGGAAGCCCCGGGAGGAGTTTAAAGGCTTTCCCTGTATGTTAAACTTCCATTTACATTCCTTAGCCCAATGAAACCCTTTATTGCATTTAGGGCAAAGGGTGTGAGGGGCGTTGGTCATCCCCCCAGAGCGCGGAGGAGGCTTTGTCTTGTTAGGGCACTCCATTTTAAAGTGGCCCTCGTCCCTGCATCCGAAACATGTCAAGTTTTTAGAATTTAACTGTAATGCACAGATCATATTGGCCAAATCTCTCTGTTTATTTTCCTGAAGGGCGGCAGCCATGGCCCTAGCCTGATGGGAGATAGTGCCAACGTCCTTGGTGGCTACAATCCATCTACTCATGGAGTTGTCCTTGAGACCCGCACAGGCGGGGCGGTGATCGGCCATCATCCCTTCCAAGACCAACATTTTAGTAAACTGATCCCGTAATGCCCCTGGGGGAAATTTTCTTTGGAGACTTTTTTCCACCCTATCTATAAATGTAGCCAAGTCCTCAGATGGTTTTTGAGTAATACTCATAAGGGGAGTTTCAGAGGGTCCTTCATCGAGCTTTTTCCATGTCGCCAAGCCCAGTGCCCTGACCTGGTCCCTATACGGGTCAGGTATAGCTGCCTGTTGAGTGCCTGTAGCATATTGATCAGAGGTACCGGAGAGCATCCCAAAAGTTATCGGCACAGGGGGCTGTTGATTTTGGTTTCGTTCTGCCTGTGCATGGCATTCATCTCTAAAAAAGGCACACCACTTAATGTATAGGGGACCTGACAAGACAGCCCTGACTAGATTTTTCCAATCTTGGGTTGTACAAGGTTGATGGGCAAGTCCTTGTAATAGGGCCTCAGCCCAAGGAGAGTTGGGTCCATCCTCCGAGACCGCCTTTTTAAGCTCCTTAAGGTCCTGAGCTTCCCATGGATACCAGGCAGCAGGGCGATTGCCCCCAGGATTTAGATTGACGGGAAATAAAAAAAGTAGCTTTATTTTCTGATGGCTTGGCTGCCGAATATGAAGGAGGGACTGAGGGGGTCCAGAAAGGGTTAAGGAGGAGGTCCCCTGGAAGGCCAGGGAGCACTCTCAAAGGGATCGAGTGAGGAGCATAAAGATGTATCCTTTTGGGGTTTTTTTAAAGCTGTATCTCCAGGAGTAGCTGGATCAAGCTGTATATTATCTTTTTCTTCTATCTTTTGTTTATGTTTGGTTGGCCTTGGAGGGAAGCAGTCCTTGAGGGCTGAGATCATAGGGAGGACCCCTGAGGGGGGTATTTGACCCTTCTCCACATGTGCCCGACAAACAAAGGCCTCTACCCTATCCCACGTGTCCCAATCAAAGAGATTTCCTTCCGGCAGCCATGGCGCCAGTTTGAGAAGGCAATCCCAGGTCTGTTGAGCCTGATTATCAGTCAAATTAAGCCCTCTGCTCTTTAGGAGTGCCCTGAGAGATTCTAAGGCAGGATTGGGTTTAGAGTTAGACTGTACCTCATTATAAAGTTGAGAGAAAAATGTCCATAAAATTAATGCAATAGCAACCCACATACACATGAGTACAATACAACCACAAGGATCCAAAAGATAGGTAAACATGCTGTACAAAAGCCGCAGATGTAGCTTGTCTGCAAACTAAAAGTGAAAGGAAAGAGAAAGAACAAAAAGATGTTGATCAACAAGTACAGGTTATAGAAGCAAAGTTTAGCGCATTAAATATAAAGACTACTTATGGGGTTACGCTCACCCGCATATGTACACCGATTGACCTCCTCAACGAATGTCTCTCAAGGGGCACTAGTCTGCCGGATTCCGAGAGCCGCACGTTAGGCACCAGATGCCGGGCTACGCCGGCGGGGGCAGGTAGTGCTGAGGGAAGGACCAGGTCCGATGACTCAGACCTCTCCTGGCCACCAGAGAAAAACCACACTGAGTCGGGAGTCTTGTTGAAGCAGGAACTCGATTTATTGCTATGAACAGTTGCCTATATAATGTTGGGGATGAAGGTGGGGATTCTAGGATGGTGGGGAAAGGTAAGGGCCAATAGTAAACTGTGACTATTGAAATGATAATTCTAACTCCCATGTGGAGGTAGCAGGTAAGAAGCCATTAGGCATCTTGCTAAGTCACGTCTGGCCAGAGGCAGATCACCAAACTTTAGCTAGGCTCAGAAAGTCCCACTAGGCCTCACACCTGGGCCTTTCAGAGGCCAACACCTAATAAGAAAGATGTTTTCCAAGAATTTTTTTCCTTGCTTCATCTACTTTTCAGTTTAATTTTTAAAGATGAAATATGTATGCCATAATTATGCTCTGAGCAAAAGGTGCACATAAATTACCAGCATAATTGTACATTGTAAAGTAAATTCACACAATTTCCTAGAAATATTTCCAAATGCAAATCACCAGGTATCCTGGGAAAGTACTTATACATCTCTGTCTCCTGGATAATGACTAAATATTTCTAGTGAAATCTATGAAAAATTATTGGGGAGTTGAATCACCTGATTTTTGAGCTGGAAGATATTATCTTTAGTCCTTTTCCATCTGTATATTGTAAAGTGAAAATATCCACTCTCATGAGACCAGAACCACACATCAAAGGCAGAGAAATCCATTCTAGAGAAACATAAGAGAAGAAATGCAACACGATCAGGTAGATGTAATTTTAGTGTGAATAATTTTGCTGTATATACAGCAGTTTTGATCAGTCACATCCTAGCAATGAAGAATTCCCTGTGGGATACTGAATGTTTCACAGTCTAAAAGCTCTAATGTACATGTGATCAATTTCAATTAATCACCAGGAGAAAGCTGTCAAACTGGCATAAAATTGAGTTTCTCTAAATTATGAAGTACAAAAGCAATGCTGTTTTCTTTTAATTCAGATGAAATAAGTTTTCATAACATGAAAATTATGTGAAGTGAATACTCCTAAGAAGGGGTAATGTTACCAAGGAAGAAGAGAAATGTGATGGATTTTTTATTTACTTTTCAAAATGATATAGGGTGTGAAAGTTGTGTGTGCATATACAAGTGCATGTGTAGGCATAGTATGCGTGGTATGTGTGTACATGTGTGTGTGTGTATATGTGTGTACATATCTGTATGTGTGTATGCAAGTGTATATATGTGTGTTTGCATGTGGGGGTGTATATTTGTGGGTGTGCATGTGCACGTGTTTTCTTATCATCATCACATCACAAAAGAAGAAAGTTTTCTGAACATATTTAAAATGAGCAGTTTTACATAAGAGAATTTATTTTTGGCATTCATTTTATTGGTTGAATACCAATAATTTCTATTTGCTCTTTTGTCAGTTGGCAATTCATATTTCGTCCATTTCTCTATTAGTACATTTATTAGTTCCTTATTGATTTTGTTGACATTTTCTTTACTTGTAAAATTTTCCACATATATTCATCCCAAACTATTAGGGAAATGCAAATAAAAAAACAACTATGAGATTCCACCTTACCAAACAGTAAGGATAGCAAACATTAAAAAAATCAAATGAAAACAAATGTTGGTAAGGATGTGGAGAAATAGGAACACTCATTCACTGTTGGTGGGAATGTAGGCTGGTAAAACCACTATGGAAAACAATACGGAGACTCCTGAAAAGGATGAATACTGAGCTACAAACAGATCCTGTTATTCCCTTATTAGGAATTTACCCTAAAATCTCCACACCTCAGTTCAGAGATATTTGCTCAACCATATATATAGCTGCTCAATTCATAATAGCTAAGAACTAGAATCAAGCCAGGCATCCATCATTTGATGAATGGATAACCAACATGATGGAATTCTACTCAGCAGTAAGAAAAAAAAAAATGACACAATGAACTTTGTAAAAAAAAATGGTCGAACTTGGAACAGATCATACTAAGTGAACTCACACAATCACAGAAAGACAACTGTCCCATCGCCTCATCATCTGTGGTTCCTAACCTGGCTCAACCTGAGTTACTGAAAAATCTTTTCCAAATGCCATCATTTGTCAAGGCTATCCTCTAGACCTTGTTGGTACCAGTTTGGAAAAAGATTAATAATAAGTACATTCCTATGCAAACACATCATACAAAAGGGAATAAATAAGAAATACCAGAAAATGATGAAGATGACAAACTTTGACCTTCACCAAGGTTCTCATGAAAAGGCTTCTGGGATCAAAGATAGGAATAACCAGAGATTTCCACATAGGTATCCATATGAGGATGTTCCAGGTGGAATGCAAGTAAAACAAGGCTATAGGAAATTATTGATTGGATGAACATGGAGAACAGAAAAATATGTCTATGAAAACAATATGGATGGAGAATGATGAGAAATAGAGAGCAGACAAAGGGATAGGACCTGTGTCTATACAGTTTGAAAACATGATGTGGACATTAGATTTTGTGTGAATGGTAGTGACAAACCAGTACAAAGCTTAAACAGAAAAGCCAAGTAATGTGATTTCTGATATTAGAAGATTATTATGGCTACTAAACATAACCAAACCACAGTATGGACAAAACAGAAGCAACAAATCCAACTAAAGAACTATTGATTATATTAGGCTATATTTCTCATTAAATATGCATCAGTGAAAAATATTCTTTGGGGGCTGGGGTGATGGCTCAGAAAATAAAGTAAATAAAGTTGGCTCAGTAAATAAAGAGCTTGCCACACAAAGACGAGTATCAGGCAGGCATGACATCTCACTTATAACCCAAACTCTCAAGAAAGTAGACCAAGCTATTTCAATAGAATGGCCTAATCAGTGATGTCTAGATGCAGTGAGAGACCTTGTCTCAATAAGTAAAATGGAAGGTGATAAAAGAAGGTTTCAGAAGTCAAACTCTGCTCTTCACATGCAATGCACAAATGTGCACACAAACCAATACACACAACTGTGCACATGAGAAAACATCACACACACACACACACATATATATGTGCATTCATACCACACAAACATACAAATGCAAAAAAGCATTCTTTTAAGATCCAAAACAATGTTTTATGTCTACTTCATAATTATTCATGTATCAACAGGTTATCATAAAATTTCTAGTTCCTTCTTGATATTTTCCATATGAAATTAAAAGATAAAGTTTAAACCTTTTGAGTACCAACATGAGTATAGACCAAAAAGAATTTAAGTGAGTGTGCCACAAAAGTACCTATGCAGCTGTGTAAATTGCAGCATGATAATAGCCAATTTATAGAATCAACTTAAGTGGATAAAAACATGTGGTATGTATATACAATGAATATCTGTCAGCCATAAATAAATATTTTGTTATGTCATTCATAGGATGCAACTAGACTGTTATGTTATATAAAATAAACCAGACTCAGAAAGGCAAGTATAAAGTGAAATGTTTTCTCTCTTATACAGATTCTGTATTTTTTGTATGATGAAAATTGAAGGACGAGTATTTGGAGGGAGGATGGGATTAATTGGACCTGTTGGAGGGAAGAAGGAAGAGAAAAGAAAGCATGACTTCTGTTATATACATAAATTCTAATGTGTGTGTGTCATGAAGTTAGGGGACCAGTGGCCCTAAAGGGGTGGGGGGTATAAGTGAACATAATGGAGAGTGAATATGAGCAAAGTAAAATGACATACATGTATGGAAATATCATAGTAACTTATTTTGTAAAAGTTTTGTATTTAGTAGCCTAAATTTTAATTTTAAAAAATATTAAAAAGCTGGGCTGGAGAGATGGCTTATTAGTTGAGGCACTTGCCCATGAAGCCTAAGGACTCTGGTTCAATTTCCAGTACCCACATAAGCCAGATGCACAAGGTAGTACATGTGTCTGAAGTTCACTTGCAGTGGCTGAAGGCCTTGGCATATCCATGTTTTCTCTCTGTCTCTCTCTTTCTCTCTCTCTCTCTCTCTCCCTATCCCTGCGTCTTTCTCTGAATTTAATAAATAAAATATAATAAGCTATTATGTCAGAGCAGGAACTAATTATTTTAAACAGAAATACAATAAGATCAATACTCTAATCAAGCTAAATACCTACTTTAGAAACTTTACAATAAACTTTAAGAAATGGGGATCATAACCAAAGAATAAAGCAATACCATAAAACTAAAATGCAACATTTAGGTTTGAAGATCGACTATCAAGATGTATATGCTACTATACATTACACGATATATATGTTACTATGTACTGAGATGGAAAGGACCCATTCCTGATAATTGTGAACTAGTTTCAATTACATCAATGTTCTCCAAGATATTATAGACATAAAACATGGACAACATTTGGTTTTTTTAAACACAAGTTTCTGAAAGTAGTGGAAAGTTAAAAAAAAAAAAACTCAGGAAGAAACTACACAAGGTTGAAAATTGAGGAAATAAGAAATAATACAGTATGTTTTCCAACTTGGTGGCCTTTAGTATAACAATTTCTAAAAATCCATGCCTCTGGGAACACAAGAATTCAGAAAGAAGACTGACATTGTTGTGTGTGTGTGTGTGTGTGTGTGTGTGTGTGTGTGTGTGTGTGTGAAATCAGAGGCAGAGCTAGAGGAACACACTGCAGCTGAGAATTGGTAAATCTGCAAAGCAAGGTGAGAGTCAAGAAGATAGACGTCAATATTCTGCTCATAAATTCTAAACAAATAAAAGGAAATTCTTGAATTATATATGAATCAAGTGACCTCAAATCACTCCACTAAAAATGAAGACACAAAAGAAATTTCAGCTACTGGCCACCATTAGGGACACAGAATTTGGAATTTGAACTAACAAAATTAACTGATAACCATGTAAAAAATAACATAAGTTAGAACAATATTTGCAAGAAAATTCCTGAATAGAATAACTACATGTATAATTCATAATACCCAGGATATAATCCAAAATAAAGTAGGAATATTTTTAATAGAGGAAATATGAATTCAAAATGAAAAGTGACTGATGGAGACTTTCCCTGTGATGACCAAGATGAAATGTTTTACCATGGTGAGATGGTATTAAATGTAGGCACAGGAGCATGAAGGGGCACCAGGGATACTGCTCAGTGGTAGAGTGCTATGCTTCCATATCTATCTATCTATCTATCTATCTATCTATCTATCTATCTATCTATATCTATCTATCATCTATATATAACATATATATATATATATATATATATATATATATATATATATTTATATATATCCTAAGTATAATCCATATGCCACAAAAATAGTAAAAAGGGCATGCTCATGCCAAATAAATAAGTAATGACAGAGGAGGATGAAAATTGGCAAACATACAAAAGTAAGAATTCCAGCATGGATTAAAAATATTCAGTTATGGGGTTGGGGATTTAGCTCAGTGGATGAGCGCTTGCCTAGCAAGCGCAAGGCCCTGGGTTCGGTCCTCAGCACCGAAAAAAAAAAAAATTCAGTTATTAAAATATAAGAAGACTTAATAAAACAACTGGAAGGGTTTTCCAAACAGAAAATAGATGCTTTACACATATTGATGATAAATCATCAGAAACTTTAAACTGTCCAAAGTAATAAAGAAATACAGAACAAAGAGCAGAGTTTTAATGGCCTATAGAAATTAATTTTAGCTTACATAAGTTAGAGTTCTGGGATAAAGTGAAGAAGAAAATGGGGCATATAATGTTTTAAAGAACACCAGGAAATGGTTTCCTAAACTTGGGGAAAGACAGAAATTAAGGTTTGTTATCAGCAGTGATAAACAACAGTGGACACTGCAACCCTTAAGTTTGGCCAGCCAGGCCAAATGACTAAACAGGTGCAGTAGTGGCATGTCTGTTATGGGAGAAACCAACTGCTCTCTAATTGGACTGGAGGCCTATTCCACTGGAAAGAATACATGTCTGGTACTGAAAACCTAGTCAAAAGCCTATTGCTAGGGAGATCATGAGCCCTAGGCATGTAATGCCTGCCAGTGTCTGGCTAAATGCATATATTATGCTCACCATTAAGCATGTGAATCACCACAGAGGCACCAAAATGCAGCAAATTCTTAATGCCACCCAGAAAACAGCAGATGACCATCAGTCAAGTTAAAGAGTACAACCTCCAGCTATGCAAGCACACAGAACATTTGTTCCTCATGCACCTTTTCTCCACAAACCACTTGAGAACATTTTAGTGAAAAGGGCAAAGGACTGTACTGAATGCTGATGCCTGTGTCTTTAGGTGTGAATCTCATGCAGAGAACTCTCTGTAGAACAAAGTGTGGAGTCAGAAGGTATGAAGAGGAAATAGCTAAGGAGATAAAAAATGGAAAAGAGAAAATAAGAAATAGGTGAAAGAACTGAGCAGGGTGCTACATTCCTGTAATTTAGCATTCAGGGGGGCTGAGACAAGAGGACTGTCATAAATTTGTCCAAGCAACTCATGGTCTAACCTACTTAGCAGCAAATAACTTGTTGTGATGCCCACACAAGTGCAATAGTGGCACACAGCCATGGTGGGGAACCAACTGCTCTTAATTTGGATACCTGATCTCCTCAGTGGTACAGGACCCATAGCTGGAGCTGGGAAACAAGTCAGAACCATATCCAAACATAAGCCCACTCGCCAATATCAAGCTACCATCAATCATGGGCTACAAGAGGGCCTACACCTATTAAATTCTCTATAAAAAAAGTAAGGGTTATCTCATTTGTCCTGTGCTAACTTACTCTCCATTGGAGAATCTGCTTCTCTTTTTCAGATAGATGTAGATCCTAAGGAGATAGCTACCCCATCATACCTCAAAAGGGCCCCGGCTGAAACTAAGAACAATTGGTGAAACAAGCATGGGTGCTGTTTTCCTGATGAACCGGACACCAGCACAAGGGGGAAGGAGATCATCAAAGAGAAAAATCAACTCCTACCAAATCAGAGAGCCAGAGCCTCAGAGGCCCCCAACACCTCATCACTGAAGCAGACCAATAATGAACCCAACATGGCTCAGGGAAACTTTGCGGAAGAGGGGGCAGAAAGAATGTCAGAGCCACATGTTGGGTCATGATATGCAGAGACATTTATCTTACCCGTAACTGTGGGCTAACTCCACAATACATGACCCATATACCTCAACAAGGAGAGGCCAAGGCCAGGGGGTAGGTCACGGATGAGCCTAATAATGATACCAAACTCACTGTATTTGCTGAATACAAAACTAACTAATAAAGAAAAAAAGAAAAGAAATATATATGTATATATATAAAATAGGACAAATGCATGAATCAGAGGTAAATGCTATATGCAAATTATGTACACACATGTAAACAATTTACTTAGAAGAGAGATGAAAGATTTCTTTATAACCTCATACTTGCAACTTTCATACTACATAGTTCATTATCTGATTCTGTAAGTGTTTTTGTAGAAATTTATTCCAAAGAAACTACCAGAGTTACACATGGATTCATTCTAAGTATGATAATTGAAATATTATTTATGTGAGAGAAATTTGTATAAAAAATGAACATCCCAAAGAAAAACGAAAGAAATTGACTATGATTGCTACCTCAGTGTGATGTTTCTATTAAAAATATATTCATTTGCATGTGTGTATATAGAGTTTAGTATCAAAGCTACCAGGATACAAAATTGTGGAATTAGTGTGATCCAAATATGAAAACATAGAATCTTCCTACAAGACTGGGAGACATGTAACACACTGCCAATAATAACTGCCATTAAAGCAATAATCAATATAAAAAAAGGCAAAGGGCATCCTAGGAAAACATTGTCTCAAAATTGAGAACATAAAAACAAATCAAAAACAAAGGCAACTGAAATGGTCTGATATATTTGTCACATTGAAAGAATTAGATTCCATGGAAAAACAGTGTGAATTCATTGATCATAACAGGACAAAAGCCAAAAGTTCAACAATAGAAGTCTATGTACACAATATATGTTGGTTAAAGCAATGTTTTATCATATTAGTAACTTAGAGGCTACATTTTGGCTTAGGAAGTGAGTAATTAAATATGACATAGCATAGTGTGTGGACCAAAAGCACATGATAAAGTAAGGTTCTGCTTTCTGACTTAAGATTTGGCATATTATGTTCAAAATTTAAATGTCAAAACAGAATAACCTAATGTAATTTAGAAATGGGAAAATGTACTAGGAAAATCACATAAAATAATAGGGAAAAGTCAGATTTTGTCCTGGAAGTTAAATACAAATAAAAAGGATTTAGGGCAAGAAATTATTGCTTTCTATCCTGAACTTTAAAATAATGTCTTTTTAACATTTATATATATTGATATTTGATATTTGAAATGCTTCTCGTATTGGTTAAATGCAAATAATACTATTATCTTTGATCTATCCTTCTATTTCTGGGAATTTATCTGAAGTGATTATTACATATTACTTTAAAGGCAGAATAGTAGGATGGCTTAAATCCCTAACAATAAAATTTCAGCTATATGAATTATATGCAGTCTTCAAACATAATGTGAGAAAATGATATTTAATGACATGGAGAAGACTTTGTAGCTGATCATTTAAAACTACAACAGTCAGACAGCATCTTGGTACCACCAAGAGTTCACCATTTCTGGTGGGCTTTACAGGACAGCCTCACTACCTTCGCTCTTCCTCACTCTTTTTCCACTTTCTTCATGAGGAAACTTCTGAGTCTGCTTTTTTCCATATGTGTTTATAGATGAGAACTCCTTAGAATTTGTTGATATATGGGGGGTGGGGAAGCCATACCACATTGCCTACCACCATGTTGGCAAATCATTTTGGATGCAATCAATGTTTCTTTTCTATTATAGTGTATGGAACCTTTACCTCTTACAGAGGCTTAATTTCTCCTGTTTCACTTGGATGTTATCTTTATGAATCTTTATTACCCTTCTATTTGAAATTTCTTCCCATGTTCCTCACTTCTTTCTGTACTTTACTCTTGAGATGATATATTCTTATGTATTAAAATGTATTAATTTTATCTTTAACCAAAAAGGCACTCACATTTACAAATGCACATTGTTGGTTGTGAACTGACGTGTATCGTAGATGTGAGAAGTATGCATATACATGTATCATGTATATGTGTATGCAGCTTGGTTCAGCTGGGCCAAAACTTATGTTCGTCCATTGTTTCTTCGGGACTAAATGTCATATAAGCAAATTAAAATTGAATGATGTTTAAATTGTTTCTTACTATATCAGTGTTGACGAAATTTATATTTTTCAAATTAACATGAGTTGATTATACAAAGTTAGCTCTACATTGTCATTTTCCTCAGTGGAATACTATTCTATGTATAAAACAAGTATTAAATCTGTCAGCCAAGCTAAAAATTAAAAAAATAATAATAACTAATATATTGAGCAAGCTAGATTGTAAAGAGTGACATACTGGTCCAGATTTGCATGAATTCACTCGCTACAGTATGCCTAGGAGTAGCCAAAAACAACCAACAAAAAATATATTCTGATAAATATCAAATTAAATCATGTACATTGAGATAACAATGAACCTTTTCTCTGTGCTAAAGTGAATGACTTTGAGTCTAATGGAATCACTAACTGTCAGATGTTCATACATACTCCAGAATCCATCTGTATCCCTTTACTGATAAAAAATATGATTTCTCATGGACTCATTTTATGCAACATAAATTTAAATTGCCCAGGATCCACACAATAGGAAGTAGGTGGTGTGTGACATGAAGCTCCCTCAGCTAGTAATATCTTTGGGATTTAGGACCTTTCAAGGCACATTGTAAATACCTATTTTGAAACCACTTCCTTGCTATATGGTGAAATGTCAATGTTGTTTCTTGATAGTATTATGATCTATAGTTATTACTTCATAAAGTTAAACTAACTATGTCTTAGCCATGATGCTGTTGGAAACTTGCCTGAATGTAAATTAATAGTGGTGCTAATTCTGCCAGGTTCCACTGTACAGAAAGATTGGGCAGTGCTACAGTCATTAACTAAAAGGATAAAATGGACTTTACATACATGGCTTAGAGCCCAACTTTAATTACCCTCTGGCTGGAAGGCCTCTAGTGGTGGGTCAGTTCTGTGATTGGGTTCTCATGATGCTGATAGCACCTTTAGTTCTTGAGAGATAGATTACAAGCAGGCAATTGAATGGTCTCACCACTTGTACTATTAAATTTTCTTTAAAATTACGAGTACTTAGCTACCTTGTTGGAATATGATTTAAAGTTTTTTTGACAACCATATATGATACAGTAGAATTTATTTATAGACATGTGTAAAATCAATTCTATGCCATTACATTTTTTATATTTAATAACATTTAACTCTGATTTCACATGAATAACTTTTAAGACACATAACCTATAAAACCTACAACTAATAAAATTCCAATATGGCCATAACAATAAGAGCAAAACTAATAATGCAAGTAGATATTTCCTGACAGCCTTCTTTTTTAGACAATGTTCTATGTGGTTTTCCTGTAGTATGTCAGTTGTAGCTCTGCCTGTGTCCTGTGGAGTAGGAAGCACAGATGTCACAGATAAAATACAGATAAGCTAACTACCCATGCTTTCATGCTGAATGAGCTCAGCATCTAGCTGGCATTTCCTGCTGCTTCTCTTACCACAACTTTATTTAGGATTTTAAACTTCAGAAAAGTTGAAATGAACAGTACAATGAACGTTTTAACATAAGACACTTGCTTTATCTGGCTTTTAAGTCTAACACAGACATGTCATTCCCTATCTCAGCATTCAATCCTAAAACTCCTAAAAATAAAGGCATCCTCCTACATAATACATTGTCAAATACAACACCTAAAATAATTCACTTTAGTCATAATTTTATTGTCTTGCCCAAATCAAATTTTAAATTCTCCAGTTATTTCCTCAAAATAGCTGTCTTAGACATATTTCCTTAGATTCATAAATCTGCATTTTGTTGTTGTTATAAATTCTCTTACTTATACAACCTAAGTGTTCCCCCATATTTCTCACAATATAGAATTGGTGAAGAGTTCAAGTTGGAAATCGTTGATGATATCTAATATCATCATATTCTGAATTATTTCCATGAGAGAACACAAGTTAGATGCTTACATGCAGTTCTTACCCCATGATGTGAGAAGCATATGATTCTACTGTGGATATGGTACTAGGCTTCAATACTTCAATAAGACTATGGCCACAGGGTATATCCATCATTAAGTCAACTTCTCTGTTGCAATTAATACTTAGTATGGTCCATGACTATTCTCTTTGCTACAAAAAAGAGTTAATAAAAAAACTGAAGAAATGGTTCAGTGGATGAAACCTTTGTTGCTCAAGTCTGAATACCCTAGTTGCCAAATAAAAAAAGAAAAAGCTGCAGCAGGTTTTTTGTAGGTAACTTGGGAACTGAACTCAGGCCTGCAGGCTTTGGGAGAAAGTGCCTTTAGTCATAAATTCATCTTCTTATCCCCATATAAGGTTTTTATGTCAATGACATACTTGCTTCAGAAATAATTTGAAATTTCCTTTTGGTATATGTTCTGGATCATTTTAATTGACATGTTTTTGTCTGTATTCTGAAAGTTTCATGTCATTTTCCAGTGAAAACAAAAACATTTTGGCTATTTGGTTAGTTACTTAGCATGTGTAGTAGACAGTTTCAAGTTTGCTGAGATGAACTTCCAAACCAGGCACAGTTATGGAGGACGGGATATTAGCTTACACATCCAGGGGAAGTTCCACAATGGCAGAAGAATCTGGCCCTGCTTTCACAGGTAAGTGGAGAGAGAGAGAGAGAGGAGAGGCCATGAGCCTCAAAAGAAAAATCACACAGCACACTTCAGGAATTCCAGTTGGAACTAGGCACTTTGCATATCCCCTAGATAATAAGAATTTCAAACCCACCACCACACCTTTAAGATCTTCGCAGTGACACATCTTCCAGCCAGGTAGCTGCATATCCAAACTAAAAGTAATAAAACACTGACTATATTGGAGACCATCTATTCAAACTACCATATTCCTCCCCTGGCCCCCAATAGATTCAAAACCACCACACATTGTAAATTGTATTTAGTCCAATTTCAAAGGTCTCCACAATCTTTACCAACTTGAGATAGTTCCAAAGTTCCAAGTCTCATCTGAGAGTTAAAATTGTGTCTTAGTTGTGAGTCCTGTAAAATAAAACAAGTTATATACTTTCAACATATAAATGAACAGAATAAACATTTTCAACTGTATAAAGCATAGCAAGGAGAACCTAAAACAATGCAAAGTCAACCACCACCAAACAAACATCAAACTTCTGTAGTTCAACTTCAATATATCCAGAGACTGACAGTCTCCAGAGTTTCCCATTTCATCCCTCCAGGTGGGCAGAGTAGCCAGGGAAAACTTTCATCCCAGGCCAATAGTACACTCCATGCCAGCCCTCCACAGTCCTTGTATATCTAAAATGTCTTCAAGTTTCTATGCAAACCATGGCCCATCTTCCAAATGCTCTTCCAGCCTATTCATGAGGTTTTTCACAGCCTGCCTATGTGCCACATCTCAGCAGCAGCTCCTGAAACCACGTGCATTTTATGAACACTCCACACATTTTCATGCTTTTGAAGCCAATACCAGATGTGTAGGGCATAGCCATATTCTTAATTCAGGCATGAAATAAACTGTAACCTTGAAAAGCAGGTTCTTTTTTAAGTTAACTCTTTCCAAAAGAGTTTGCATGTATATCACAGTCTTTCCTCAGGTATCCTTTCCACTGTTTTACTGTAAAGCAGTTGGGTCATCTACCATAAGATTGCTAATGTGTTTGACAATAGCAGTTTCAGTAACCTAAAACCAGTCCCAGTATCTGTAATTTTAACTTGCCTGAGGGTTTTTTTTTTTTTTTCAACTGAAACTCTTAAATCTCTCAGTCCAATATCTTTAGGCAAGCACATCAGTCCATTACAAATTTAACCTTGAACAAAGTCTCAGGGCCTGGGCAGCAGAATGCAGTCAGCCCTCAATGCCAGCAGCCCAGTTCTGACAAAGTCCTCTGTAGTCTTTCCTTCCCCTTACAAAGCTCATAAGCCAAGCCTCCAAGTTCACTTCTTCATATACTTAGCATTCTCAAACTATCATCAGAATAGTCCATAATACTTGGCTTACCACTCCATAATGTATCTTTAGTTAAAAGCACCAAGTCTATGCCCATTGCTCCAAAACAAAAGCTCCAAAAGACCAAAATCCACATGATCAGGTTCATCTCACCCCACTCCTGGTATCAATTTCTGTTATCAGACAGCTTCAGGTTCTGTGAGATGAACTTCAAGACCAGGCACAGTTATAGAGGAAAGGATCTTTATTGGAGGTTATAGATCCTAGGGAAGTTGCATAATGGCAGAAGAAGCTGGCCCTACTTTCACAGGTCCAAGCAGAGAGAAAGAGAGAGAGAGAGAGAGAGAGAGAGAGAGAGAGAGAGAGAGAGAGAGGCCACAAGCACACAAAACAACACCATACATCACACTTCCAGAAATCGAGGTGCAACTAGACACTTTGCATATCTTTAGATTGGAATTTCAAACCTACCACCATACCTTTCAGATATGCCCAGTGATACCTCCTTCAGCCAGGTGGCTACAGATTCAAACTACAAATTAATAAAACACTAAATACATTGGGGCACCATTGATTTAAATTACCATAGCATATGTATGTATGTGTGAGAGAGAGGGGAGTTAAATGCTATTTTTTAGGTATCTAGCTTAATATACATAATTATTGTTTTACTAGGAATGTAACTTCCTACATAAAATTTCAGATTTACTAATGATTTTTGTATTTTATTGCCTAAATTCAAATTTCTCTTCAAGTCTTTCCAGCATCTAAAGCAAGTGTCCATCAAGAATGTTTCCACATTTGCTTATATTTGACATTATTTTTAACTTCACCTTAGATCCAGAGCTTCAAGGCATATTACTTGTATCCCATGATTTTATGTGCTGTTATGGGGCTTGGAGAGATGGCTTAGTAGTGAACTGCTTGCCTGTGAAGCCTAAAGACCCTGGTTTGAGGCTCGATTCCCCAGGACCCACATAAGCTAGATGCACAAGGTGTCACATGAATCTGGAGTTAGTTTGTAGTGGCTGAAGGCCCTGGCACACATATTCTCTCTCTCTCTCTGTCTGCTTCTTTCTCTCTCTGTCTGTCTGTCACTCTCAAATAAATAAATAAAAGTAAACAAAACAAACTTTAAGGGCTGTTATGGTTTCCTTTCAAATATTTTCTACAGCTCACTATACTAAGATTTATATTGACTTCACATTAAGAATTACTTACACGTGTTTATGTAGCTCTAGCATACAAACAAAACAACGGATATTTAGGGGGTAATCCAACTACATCATTACCAAACAAAATTAATTTGATATATGATTTCATTTCAAATATGTAATTATTCTCCATCATATCCCCTCCTCAGAGAATGGAATTTCAAAGGGAAAAGTGGGGGGGGGGTACTACCATGGGATATTTTTTTATAATCATGGAAAATGTTAATAAAATTGAGAAAAAATGTAATTATTGTTAATGTATATAAAATTTTAGACTGTGAATCCCAATAAGTTTCCTGTATCTGATAGTTGTTTTACTGATAGCCTTCCAAGGCTGATGGAAAGTTTTTTTCTAAAATTTAAGCATGGATATCAATCGAATTGGTATTAAGACTCACATTTAATTTGAAAAAACTACTTTGTGAATAATATTTCATAATACTATTATAACTAAGTTTTAATTATTTTACAATAGAAAATGTCTTCTTATAGCTCAAGCCAAGACCATATTTATTTAAGTATGTAAAATAAAATCAAATATACATTGGATTTATAATGGACCAGAGAAATTTTTCAAAGATCTGCTAAAATACTGAATGATTATTAAAACTGGTATGCTATTATAAAAGAAAATAAAAATAGAAATATTTTGCACTATGGATTTATAATTCCAAGCAAATCTGTTGTGTTTGTGTCTATGGTGGCCTAATTTATTGAAAATAGAAGCTGTTTATAATTGTGCCATACTAACACATCTAAATTACAACTTTGGAAGAAACTAATAACAGTTGGGCTGTTTAAATTTTGTTGAGCTATTGAATTTTCTCCATAGAAACATTTGGTATGGCTGCAACTGTAGGGAGTTCTTTAACAGATGACCAAAGAAAGAAGGGAAGCTGATATTTTTAAACTAAGTACTAAATATTTTCAAAGGTGTTATTTGATACATGCACCAAGATAATTTTGGGAAATATTGGGACCCTTGCTTTGAATATTAACAGTGTGAGTAGCAGATTATGAATGACTGTGGAGCAACCAAGTTCACATATGTTTGGAAGGCAACTTACATTCTGTGTTGCCAGAATAAACAAACTTAAATTTAAAATCCACGTCTATATAGTATACTAAAGTTATTAGATATTTTCTTAGACTGCAAAAATTTCTGAAAGTATTATAGAGTCTCTATTTGCCAATAATAAGATGAAGCAAAACCAAGCTGATAGAAGTGTCTCTTCATACAAATCTATGTTCACTAAAATATTGCTCAGTTTATAAGTGTGCTGAATTGAACTTTTTTGCCTGTCTATCATAGTGTCATTGATGACTTTTTTCCAAAAGTAGTCTGGATAGCCCCTTCCAGCTCTATGAAAGCTAGCCAATAATGGATGGATTAAATGTTTATGCCTTTAAAAAATATTTTTATTACACTAAACTTGCAATAATCTTCTCCTAGTATTCTTTCATATTTGTACAAAGGAATGAATTATAGGTCAACCTGCACTAGGAGTTCATGGTGGTACACCTGCACTAGAAGGATATGGAGGTACACCTTCCCTAGGAGGATGTGGTGGTACACCTTTCCTAGGAGGACATGGAGGTACACCTGCACTAGGAGGATGTGGTGGTACACCTGCACTAGGAGGATGTGGTGGTACACCTGCACTAGGATGACATGTTGCTACACCTGCACTAGGAGGACATGGATGTAAGCCTGTACTAACAGGACATGTTGGTACACCTGCACTAGGAGGATGTGGTGGTACACCTGCACTAGAACGACATGTTGGTACACCTGCACTAGGACGACATGTTGGTACACCTGCACTAGGAGGACATGGATGTAAGCCTGTACTAAGAGGATATGTTGGTATACCTGCCTTAGGAGGACATGGTACACCTACACTAGGAGATCATGGTGGTACACATGCACTAGGAGGATATTGTGGTATACCTGCACTAGGAGGACATGGAGGTATAACTGTATCGGGAGGACATGGAGGTTCACCTGCACTAGGAGGATGTGGTGGTATGCCTACACTAGGAGGACATGGTGGTACATCTACAACTGGAGGACACGGTGGTACACATATACTAGGAGGTCATGATAGATATACATGATGAGGATATGATAGAAAATCTCCACTAGGAGGATGTAGTGGTGTATCCACACTAGGAAGACATGGTGATACATACATACCAGCAGGACACAGTGGCACATATACACTAGGAAAGCATTGTTACATGAACATGTTAATAATTATGTACACGTATAGAAGCAATAAAAAGAACTATCATACAGGGCTGGAGAGATGGCTTAGAAGTTAAGGCAACTTGCCTGCAATGCCTAAGGACCCATGTTCGACTCTCCAGATCCCATATTAGCTAGACACAAAAAGGTGAGACAAGCACAAGGTTGCACAAGCCCACTAGGTGGCACAAGCATCTGGAATTCAATTGCAGTGGCTGAGGCTCTAGCATGCCAATTCTCTCTTTGTCTGTCTCTCTCTAAAAAATAAAAAGAACAATCATATACTTCAAACATTAGTAAATTTCGAAATTGTACTTTGCAAAATAATACAGGCATAAAGTTCATATATTATATGATGCTATTCATATGAAATTGATATGTGATGAAGAAGTATATATGCAAATATAAGAACACACTAATGGGGGTGAAGAGGCCTAAGTGAGGTCAGGAGAAGAGACTGGGTAAAGGAAAAGTGGAGGGAGGGCTAATCAAAATCTAAGTGGACATAAATAAGTCATATGGAAACCTATGTTTTTGGACAATGAACACTCACGAGCCATAGATTCTTGCTGGAAAACTTTTAGTGCCTTGAATGGGATACCTTCCAATGAGTTATTGGCCATGGAGGTCCCTGATGCACCAAAAACATTACAGGCTATTGCTGAGGCGCTTGGTTTCCCACCAGGAATAGATGGTAAGACCCTACTGCTAAAGATTCCACATACTTGGGCTGCAAGGTCACTGAGAAATCCTGCTACAACTGAGCTGAAAACTTCCTCCATGTAGACCAGCTGACAGAAAGCTGGAAAAAGCTATACTGCATGCAGTTCCATGGGAGAGAGAGAAGTCACCAGTGAAGATACTCAAAAGAGGGTACTGCAAGTCTTAAATTTGGCCAGCCAAGTCAAATGAGCCAACAGGTGCAATAGTATCATGTCTGTTATAGGGGAAACCAACCACCCTCTACTTTGACTGGAGGTCCACTCCATAAGAGGGAATACATACCTGATACTGAAAACCTACAATGGGGCAGTCATGAGTCCTTGGCATGTAACGTCTGCTGCTGTCTGGCTAAGTGCATATACTATGTTCACTGAACTGCCCAGTAAGCACTTATGTTAATGTTCATACCCATATATTAATACTACTCTCACTTTTGGTTAGAGAAGCTTCTCTTTTCCAATGGTAGTGACCATGGGATGACTCAGAAGGCACCAGTGCTGAGAAGAAGTGGCAGAGGAGTGCTCAGCACTGAAATATCTCTATCACACCTTCCAAGGCTCAGGGTCCATTGCGGAAGAGGTGGCAGAAAGAATGTAAAAGCCAAAGGAAGGGTAGAACTCCTTCTAACATGCTCCTCCAGGCACCAAGTGGCCTGGATATCCATGACCTCACAATGCTGACACTACCTACACAAGACCATCATAATAGGATGAAAAGATCATGACATCAAAATAAAAGAGAAGGCTGGAGAGATGGCTTAGCGGTTAAGCACTTGCCTGTGAAGCCTAAGGACCCCAGTTTGAGGCTCAATTCCCCAGGACCCACATTAGCCAGATGCACAAGGGGGCGCATGCGTCTGGAGTTCGTTTGCAGTGTCTAGAAGCCCTGGCATGTCCATTCTCTCTCTCTCTCTTTCTGCCTCTTTCTCTCTCTGTCTGTCGCTCTCAAAGAAATAAGAATAAACTAAAAAAAATTTTTAAAAATAAAAGAGAGACTGATGGGGGATATGATGGAGAGTGGAGTTCCAAAAGGGAAAGTGGGGGGAGGGAGGGAATTACCATGGGATATTGTTTACAATTATGGAAGCTGTCAATAAAAATAAATTAATAAATAAAAAAGAAATTCAAAATATTGAGTAAAGGTGTATGGAGATGGAAGGATGTAATAGAGGAGAAAATTTAAAAAAGACACATACTTACTTATGAAGCCTTAGTATATCTTACTGAAAGCACATCAGTTGAAGGCCCAATTAATCATTCATTAAAACAAGCAAGACTTTAGGTAGGTGTTATAACATTTAATCCCTCATTTCCTGTGGTCCTTGCCACAGATCACCAACAATTACATTCCCCAACTTTAACTTTATTTTAATCACAATTATACAGATTAATACAGTTATAAATATTTTTGCCATTGGGAATATTTAGTTTCTTTTTCTGAATTGTAATTTCCTTTGTCATTGTGAAATAAACCTATTATACATTTTCAATAATAAAAGAAAATGAACTTTTAAAATAATTATTGTATTTTAGAGCTCATGCTATTGAGTTAAATTACAAAAGAAAATTAAATTCCTCAACTATATTATGCTAAATTTGGCTTTTTAACTGCTATTACAGACAAGTGCCTGAGCAGATAACACTCACTACAATTACTTGAGAGGAGGAGAACTTGCACACAGTAAATGAGGTGTTTTACAATTTCTGTATTAAAATAAATCTCCACTTTTAGTTTAGTGAGGAGACATAAGCACTTATTACATGATATTACCATTGTATACACACACAACACATAGACAACTTTTGCTTATACTTGTTTTTGGTGCTGGATTTCCAAGCCAGGAAGGGAAATTATGTCTTCATAGACTTTAAGAGTGATTTTAGAAATATGAAAAGTAAGATGAAAAATAAGATGTATCAATACAACTCTCAGTTTCTGAAGTGTGTATTTTGTATAATCTTTCTCTTAAAACTAAGTCTCAAGAAAATTTCCTTTTCCTTCTCTCTCTCTCTCTCTCTCTCTCTCTGTGTGTGTGTGTGTGTGTGTGTGCGCGCGCACACACACATATGCGCATGCACAAGATCCTGTTTGTTAGACAATTTACATTTGAGACCAATACAAATATAAATGTTTCTTTTCATTTACTTCACTTCCTCTTTCCTGGCCAAAAAAACACTAACAATATTTGTCTGATTCTTGGATACTAGTGAGATTAAACCTGAGTAACCCACAGACATTCAGTATAAAAAGGAATACAAAAGTACATTACAGAGAATATATATGGCAAAATAGCACTCCTTAAATACTGATGTCTCCCACAGATCTTCAGTGGTAAAGTCTATAAGGTCCTCTTGCTGAAAGTTTTAAACCTGAGAGATTTTTTAGTTGGTAGACATCAAAGAAGCAGAAGCAACATGAAGCCAGCCATCTTTCGATGAAATTTGTCTCTGTGTGTATTCTTTCCTCAAATTAGTTAACAATAAAAGGTCCAAATTAAATGGTAATTCTTGCAGCCCCTGCATCCTGAGCAGATGTGCTATACTCTGAGCTAGTTAAAAGGGAAGAAATGTGGTCAATTAAATTTGGACATACGTTTTGATCCCAAGTAATTTCCTCTGAGTGAAAATTGTAGATATTGTAGAAACATGAGTTTGAGTAGTCATTAAATTTGTTACTAAGAATTATGCCAAAATAAGAGCTAATCATTTTAGATATAAAATCAGTATTAAACAAACAAGTTTAACTTTCAATTTTAAGATCAAATTAATTTGGAAGGACAAGAAATTGATAAGTAGTATGAATCTGGACTTCAGTAACATTTTGCATATTTCTGTCTTGCTATCTAAGAATTTAAAAAATTCAGGCTAGACAGATGCCTTAGAAGTTAAGGCACTTGCCTGAAAAGCCAAAGGACTAAATTCAATTCCCAAGTACCCACATAAAGCCATATGTACAAGGTGGTACATGCATATGCAGTTTGTTTGCAGGGGCTAGAGGGCCTGGTGTGCCTATATTCTCTTACTTTCTCAAATAAATACATAAATAAATAATATTTTGAAAAAAATCTTAAAATTAATATAATGTAGAACTTAATTTTGAGTGGTATCTTTTTCATTGCAAGTAATAAAGTGATTGAAATAGCTTAAATATCATGAGTATATTTGTGGTGGTTTGAATAGAATAGATGGCCCCCAATATATTCAGTTGTTTATTTGTTTGTAGTTTGCATCTCTAGCCATCTGGCTGGAGGCAATGTCTGGGTGGATCTTAAGGTGTGGTGGTGGGTTTCAGATTTCAATCTAAAGATATGCAAAGTGTGCCTAGCTGGAGTTCCTGAAGTGTGCTCTGGCTTTTGACCTTTAGGCTTGTACTGCTCTCTCTCTGCTCAGGCCTGTGAAGGCAGGCCACTTTCTTCTGCCATTGTGGAACTTCCCCTGGATCTGTAAGCTTCAATAAATCCCTTCCTCCATAACTGTGCCTAGTCTGAAAGTTCATCTCAGCGAACCTGAAGCTGACTGCTACAATATTCATGAATCTTAGGAGGTAGTTGATCCTAGACTAGATGATCCAATGAGTCAGTGGATTTGGGCTTTACATTGGTCTCAGTCTCTTCAAACAATGCATGGCATGAAGACATTCTAGATGATATTTTTAAAAAGAGTGATGAACTTATACTATTCTGCATGGAAGTCACAGTTTTAAGAACAGATAAGGTAATCTGCAAAAGAAAATCAAATCTAGAGGACCTAACAGTTTTTGCAAGTATCAAGACCCATTATGAAAATAATAAGATTCCATTATAGTATCAAAACAAGGGTAAATAAAAAGGCCAAACAAATAGAATGAAAAGTCCAAAAGCAATTCATTAACATGGATCTTGTTATAAGGCCCAAGATTACATGGCAGAGGTGCAAAGAATGAAGTATCTTCAAGTAAGTCAAGGGCAAATGCATGTAGAGAAACAGAATTCTGAATTCTGACTACTATCTTACAGCATTTGTGGAAATTAAGTCACTACCTGTGTAAAAACACAATCCACAGGATGAAATAGATGTCTCTAATGCAATCATTCCAGAAGTAAGTTGTTCCCAGAATATGTAAAGAATTCTTATCATTAATAATAGGGTTTAAAACATGCTGGGCATGGTGGTACACTCTTTTAATTCTAACACTTGGGAAGCTAAGGTAGGAGGATCACTGTGAGTTTAAGGCCAGCTTGGGACTACTTAGTGAGTTTCTGGTCAGCCTGGGCTAGAGGTAGACCCTACCACAAAATATGATTTTCTTTTTTTTTGTATGTTTCTTTTATTTCTCTTTTTCTTTATTAGTTAGTTTTGTATTCAGCAAATACAGTTAGTTTGGTACCATTATTAGGCTCATCCGTGACCTACCCCCTCCCCTTGGCCCCTCCTTGTTGAGGTATATGGGTCATGCATTGTGGAGTTAGCCCAAAGTTATGGGTAAGATAAATGTCTCTGCATATCATGACCCAACATGTGGCTCTGACATTCTTTCTGTGCCCTGTTCTGCAAAATTATTAAACAGAGAATAGCAAAAAAAAAAAAAAAAAAAAAAAAAAAAAAATCAAGTTGGGTCTATTAGTTACTGGCTCATTACTTTGATAAAAGAGCTGACAAGATGCAGCTTAAGGAAGGAAAGTTTCTTTGGATTACATTTCAAGAGAATACTTTCTATCATGGTGGGAAAGGAGTAAAAGTAGTAGTGGGAAGTCAGATGGTCACCTCACATCCATAGTCAGGAAGCAGAGAATGAACAGGAAATGTGGTTGAACTATAAAACCTCAAGGTCCAACATCCTCCAGCAAGACTCCACCTTCTAAAGGTTTCATTACCTTCCCAAACAATGCCACCACCTGGGACCAAGTGTTCAAACCTATGGAGGATTTTTTAGATTCAAACCACATTGGACATGGTATTACATGCCTATCCCAACCATTTAGAGATGGATGTCAGGAGGATCAGTAGTTCAAGGCAATCTAAGCTACATAGAAAATTTGTGGCCAGCATGGACTACCCTAACCCATCTCTTAGAATTCAATCATTCCCCAAAGAAATGTTAACCTCATTATTCATTAGAAAAAATAAAAAATAATTACCATGAGTCCTATAATAAGAAGTCATTTTTAACAGAATAGCTAAAATTTCAAAGAGTAATCAGTGAATAATGGCTGGATTAGTAAATGTTTGCTGACAACACAAGTTATTGATGGACATTTGGAGCTACTAGAAATCTGCTCATATGAATCTGTATGTATTCATTGTTACAATCTTTCAATTTTCTCCTAAATCTATTCTCAAATAATTGTGTACATATGTTTTCCAAACCTAAAATATCTACCATGTTCTGCTCACAGTACTCACAATATATATAAACTGGCAGCTTTTCAAATGTCCATTGGGTGAATGGGTAAACATAATTGAATAGAATAGACTATGTTTCCTTCAGACTAGAATGCTATATATGGATGAGAATGAACAGAATATAATTATACAGAGTAATATCCATAAAATAGATATATTATCAAAAGGAATAAGAGGAATACCAAACAGAACACACTGTATTGTTCTATTAATGTATAGTTCAATCACACATGAAATTGGACCATAATGTGAGAAGTCTAAAGACTGCTTCCACTTGGTGTGTGAGTGATGAGATGGAAACAAAAAGGCTCATAAGGATGTATGGTTAGAATTTTATTTCATGATTGGGGCACTTGTCACTCTGATGGGATCCTCTTGTTAAAATCCCCCAAGTTTTACCTTTATGATATACTTTACAATAAATATATAGAATGAAATTTTTGCATACCTTCTATATGCCTTTAAATGATTATATAAAGTTAAAGAAGTAAAAATCCCTGCAGTAACTCCTCTTCCTAAAACTTAGGGATTTGTTTTTGAGAGCGGGTTGCCTTATGAAGCCCACACTGGTCTCAACCTCACAGTCTTCCTGTGTCAATGTCCTCATTTCAGAAATCACAGCATGCATCATCATGCTGTAGTAAAAACCCCAAAATGCTTCTTATGCTAATACTATTTGTTTTTAAAGCTCATATATTTACTTGACCTAATTTTTTAAAATAAATATCAGCTACCTTCTCCAAGAATTGCTAAATTATTCTTAAAGCATATTGGACAAATTTTGATATTAAACTTTAGAACATGGTCTAGACTGTAGACTTATTGAGTTTTCTATTCAACTTAACGTTAGCTTTTTGAATAACTGAGTCAAAGAATGTGTAATATAAACAGCAAAATAGTAAAATTACAATAAATTATATGTGTAAATATTAAATTTTAACATTTAATTTAACTATAAAAATTTGATGGTCCCAAAGTTTAATTTTTATCAAGTCAAGATACTAGATCCTTTTGATATAAATATAAAAAACACTTCAATAAAAATGTTTTGAGTATGTAAATTAATTTCATGAGGTATATGTAGCCCTTGCTCTTTCAGAATAAAGTAGTTTCTGGAATATTAATTTAATAACTATAGAATTTCTTAGGAATGTTTTGATCACTAAATGGAGCTTATATAGTATTATTAAAGAAACATAAATATGGTGAGAGACAATATAAGATTATTTTTGGATAAATGTGCAGGAAATTTAAATTATAAAATAAATTAAATCTCATGTTAAATCCACAGTGGTTAGAAGTTTTCATTAAACTCTGGTTTAGCTTATTGGTGCCCATTGGTTTGATTTTAAAAGTGAAAATTTAGGGCTACAGAGATAGTTTAGCAGTTAAGGCAATTACCTGCAAAGCCAAAGGATCCAGGTATGATTCCCCGGAGCCCACATAAGCCAGATGCACAAGGGGCAAGTACACACATCTGGAGTTCATTTGCAGCAGCTGGAGGCCCTGATATGCCCATTTTTTTCTCTCCCTATTTCTCTTTCAAATAGAAAAGTGAAAATTTTATATATTTACAGAAACATGACTTATAAAACAACGTATCAGAAAATATATAAAGAAACATGCATTGTTTGGCATGAAAAAATTAAAAATTTTTGATAATGGTGGCAAATGGTATTTATCTAATGTCACAAATATAAAGAAATGTGTAAAAATTGTCAAGTTAAAATAATGTGCCCTTTTAAAGTGAAAAGAAGATGAAAGTAGTCACAAAATAAGGGCTAAAAGGTAAAAATGCTTAACTAGCAGAGAAAGATTCCACTATCATCCCAGATAGTAGTATAAGTCAGCAGGACTGATAAAATAGGAAACAGAAGCCAGAGATTAGAGGAAGCCTGTGGTAATTCTCTAACCATGCCATTCATCTCAAGCTTAGCAAGGATGCTTAATGTGTAAAAGATTTAGAAAAGAACTTGTTTAGGAAATGGTAAACAAGCACAAGGTATGTACCACATTGAAGAGATCAGAGAAGGCAGGTATGTGTGTTCTCAGTAGCAAGGTCACTAAGGCACCCAAGTTCACAGCCAAGTCACCTCATCCTGCTAAAACTTGCGTCCTTGTTTGTCCTATGAAAACACTTTTACAATCACCTCTTTCACATCTCTGATCTTATAATGAAAGTAACTAATAATGCATGGGCATTTAAGAAACTATGGAAACCCACTATAAAGGATTTTACATATGTATAAAGGCAGTCCAGGGCTGGAGAGATGGCTTAGTGGTTAAGCGCTTGCCTGTGAAGCCTAAGGACCCCGGTTCAAGGCTCGATTCCCCAGGACCCACGTTAGCCAGATGCACAAGGGGGCCCACGCATCTGGAGTTCCTTGGCAGTGGCTGGAGGCCCTGGCGCACCCACTCTCTCCCTCTCTCTCTCTCTCTCTTTCTCTCTCTCTGCCTCTTTCTCTCTCTGTCTGTCACTATCAAATAAATAAATAAAAATTAAAAAAATTTTAAAAAAAGTAGTCCACTAAGCTGGTAAACTACTCACTACATTCATGAATAATGGAACTAGAAAGAGATTAGTTTACAAAATCTAGTGATTGTTGCCCCTCACAGCCTAAAAATCTACTAGCTACTGCTTAGGAAGTAGAGATCTGCAGCCTTGGCTACAGGTAGTCTGGCATATGACTATGCACCAATATGTTTTAATAGTCTACCTAGATGTTTCTAATTTGGATCCATGTGTGGAAACCCCTTGATGAGATGTAAAATATTACCTGTCAGGGAAGGTAATAAACAATACTTTCTGTAAGCTACAAAAAGCACATTATAGAATCATATCTATAAAGACATTACGTAGAAACATTTTTATTGGCATCTTAAATATAGAAATCTAATTAGTACTATCTCTAATGTTTTGGTAGACTTGATTATATTTTCTTGTTTTTGAGGATGGGTAAATCATCTTTCATTGTATCCCTTTTCACTTTTTTTTATTTTGAAAGTAAGGTTCTCAATATTTTGCCTTAGCTGGCCTTGAATTTACTTAGCTCAAGCACATTTTGGACTTTCAGTTTTCCTGCATCATCCATGTGAGCAACTTGGATTACTGGCCTGCATCACTTGGCTCAGCATGAAGACTTCATGAATTACTGGCTTTGCATGTACAATGTGCTCTACCATACACGTTTTTACCTTCTGCTACAGAATTGCATTTCCAGTTTGATACCATCCTGATGTAACCATGCTGAAAAATAAGGTGTTAGAAGTATTAGCAATAAAATATCATTAGTCAGTTATTTGTTTTTGGTTTCATATGTTGTGTTGGTAATGTGCATTTATGTGTATGTGTGTTTGTATTATACGGGTAAATGCATATGATGTATGTGCACATGCATGTAGACTAGTCAGTGATTCCTTCTCTCTTCCTCTCCTGTGCTGGGATTACATGAATGCACTACCATGCCCAGATCTAACATGGGGGCTGGGAAACTGAACCTGGTTCCTCATGCTTGCACAGCAAACACTCAATCCACTGATCCACCACCCCAGTCCCCGCTTCTTTTATTCTACCTCATTTTTTCCAAAGTATAACATTGATATAAAATACCAATTTTATGAATTCAATATAAAACATGGTTTTGTTTTTTTGAGTTATAGTCAATATCTCCAAATTAAACTCTTAAACGTATATTTTCATCTTCACAAGACTCTGTTTTAATTGCATCAGTATTATGTTAGATTTCCACTGAGTTTGGTATCCTAGGAACTAGAACATAAAATTGTGATGTTCTTTTTCAAACTTTCTACTGAAGCCAATATCCTGACTTCCTTTGTAACGGAAACTCCTGTGTTGTTTAGTGCTGTCCAAGTGCTACGTGAGTTTATGACTCTTTGAGATTAAGATATTTCAGACCTCAGTGACCACATTTTTCCTCTAGGATATTGGAAACAGACTTTCTAGTCTCCACACACAATGCAATTTTAAAATAAAATGCCATAAATTAAGTCTCTTATAAACCTTGAGAAATGTGTCTGTTGTAAACAGCTGCTCTGCTGCATTAGTTACCCACCAGGCAGAGTTCATAGGTAAATTATATTTAAACCAGGCAGCTCTTAATTAGCATGAAGGTCTTATGAAAAGATTATGCCTTGGCAAATAGCTTATGCCTATTAAAATATCAGACAGAAGATCAATATGTAATCACCGCCTGAGATACACTAATCAGAGTACACTTCCTTGAAGAAATACCCACTGAATCTATTTACTCTACAACACAGCAATTGCTTGATAGTTAAAAGCAGCTGTAAACTCAGCTAGGACCATGAAGGCAGTTCAAGCTACAACAGCTTCCAGCCAAAACAATAAAATGCATACTTTTAAAAAACCCTCTACATCATTTATTTTATGAGATATAATGTAAACTTCCTCTTTGATCAGCAAGTGGTTAAAGACATGAACTCACATCAATTGCTATTTTTCCAATTGCATGCATCTTTACTAAGAAAAAGGAGGACCAGAGACAGTTTAAGAATCAGGATATTCAGAAAGATAGTGACCAAGTTCTGTTTTTTGTTTGTTTGTTTGTTTTTGTTTTTGTTTCTGTTTTTTAAATTTGTTGGAGAGGAGAGAGGGAGAATGGCCATGCCAGGGTCTCTTCCACTGCAAATTAACTCCAGATGCACATGCCACTTTTTGCTTTCCATGGGTCCTGGGGATTTGAACCCAGGGTGACAGGTATTTGAAAGTAAGGTCCTTACCTACTGTGGTGGTGTGATTTCAGTGTCCCCCATAAACTTAGGTGTTCTGGATGCTAGGTTCCCCAGCTGATGGCAATTGGAAATTAAAGCCTCCTGGAGGGAGTGTATTGTTGGGAACAGGCTTATGGGTGTTTTAGCCAGTTTCCCAAAGCCAGTGTGTGGCACACTCTCCTGTTGCTATTGTCCATCATATATTGGCCAAAGGGTGATGTCCACTCTCTGCTCATGCCATTGTTTACCCCTGCCATCATGGAGTTTTCCCTCAAGCCTGTAAGCCAAAATAAACCTATTTTTTCCCCACAATCTGCTCTTGGTCGGATGATTTCTGCCAGCAATGCAAACCTGACTGCAACAGTAAAGTGGTACTGAAGAGTGGGATTGCTTCTAGACACCAGACTGTGTGGCTTTGGCCTTTTGGAGCTGATTTTCAAGAGGAATGTGGAAGGATTTTAAAGGTTGGCCTAAGAGATGCCTTGCAGTGCTGTAAATACAGCTTGATGGACTATTCTTGTCAGAGTTGAAAGAACTGAATGCAATAAGAACTATGGACTGTGAGATTTGGTTTATGAGGGTGAGAAAGAGCTTTGCTTGGACTGGGCTAGAGGCAATTTTTGTGAAAAGCTTGCAGTTATGCCCGTGTCTCCAGAAGTTGTGCAGGATTGCTTTCTGTAGAAATGAACTGGTATGAGCAGAGGGATATGGCACAGAAAAAATGAAATCTTTGGGCCTAAACAACTTCCCATTTATCTGCAAATTGTTTGACAGATTACAACCATTGAGATTGGGCCAGCTAACCTGCACTGGGGCAACAGGAAGAATGTAGACTCTTTTGAAGGGGCCTGAGTGCTCAAGGAGTGTCCTGTTCTTCAAAATCTGCTTTATTCCCCCCTGGATTAACAAATTGGCACCCTACCTGGTATTGTAGCATTTAAGAAATGCAGAAAAGAGACGGGCGAGGTGGCGCACGCCTCTAATCCCAGGACTCAGGAGGCAGCGGTAGGAGGATTGCCATGAGTTTGAGGCCACCCTGAGACTACATAGTGAATTCCAGATCAGCCTGAGCTAGAGTGAAACCCTACCTCAAAAACAAAAAAAAAAAAAAAAAAGAAGGAAAGAAAGAAAGAAAGAAAGGAAGGAAGGAAAAGAAATTCAGAAAAGAGAGGGTCATTAAGTTTGCAACACAGTCTTGTGTTTTAGAAATGGCCATGGGCACTGTGACACAGGATTTACTGGTTGCCTGCATGGAGGCCCCATGGAACCATGAGAATGAACAGTGGCTTGCAGTGGAGACCCAGAGGAGATGCCAGGACCACGAAATTGTTGCCACAGAGAGCTGCTGGCCCCAAATGAAGTTTTCCAGGACTGTGGGTAGCCTAGCTGGAGCGGTGGAATTAGAACTCCAGAGACTTATTGCTGGTTAGAATTATCAGACTTGGAGATTTGTCACTGGCTAGAGTTGTTGGACTTGGAGCTACAGAGTTTCGTTTTTGCCCTGTTTAAATCATGTATTGCTTGAATATTTCTTTGCTATGCCCAATGCCATCTTTTGCATTGTGAATGTTTATTCTGTGCCATTATGGGTATTTGGGGGATTTTTTGGTATTATGGCTCAGTTAAAAGATCTTGGACTGTAGGGATGTTTGATCATCACTGGGATTGATAAAAACTATGAGGACTTTTAAAGTTGGACTGGATGCACTGTATTTTACATCATGTATCAATATCACTTTGTATGGGCCAGGGCAGAATGTGGTGGCTTAATTCAGGTGCCCCCCATAAACTTAGATGTTCTGGATGCTAGTTTCCCCAGCTGATGGCAATTGGAAATTAAAGCCTACTGGAGGTAGTGTATTGTTGTTGGCAGGCTTATGGGTGTTATAGCCAGTATCCCCAAGCCAGTGTTTGGCACACTCTCCTGTTGCTATTGTCCACCTTATGTTGGCCAAGGGATGATGTCCACCCTCTACTCATGCCATTGTTTCCCCTGCCATCATGGAGCTTCCCCTTGAGCCTGTAAGCCAAAACAAACCTCTTTTTCCCCCATAATCTGCTCTTAGTTGGATGATTTCTACCAGCAATGCAAATCTGGCTGCAATGCCTACTAAGCCATCTCCCCAGATCTGACATTCTACTTTGAAATTCTAATTCCAAAGGCAATGGTAGTAAAGATGGTACCTTTTGGGGCTGGAGAGATGTTTTAGCAGTTAAGCACTTACTTGTGAAGCCTAAAGACCCCGGTTCAAGGCTCAGTTCTCCAGGACCCACGTTAGCCAGATGCACAAGGGGGCGCACACATCTGGAGTTCGTTTTCAGTGGCAGGAGGCCCTGGCATGCCCATTCTCTCTCTATCTGCCTCTTTCTTTCTCTGTCTGTTTGCTCTTAAATAAATAAATAAATAAATAAATAAAAAGAAGATGGTACCTTTTGGAATCTGATTTTACTTATGAAAGTAGGGCCTTTCTGAATGGGATTAATGACCTTCTTCAAAAGGTCTCATTCAAGCTGGGCATGATGGCACATGCCTTTAATCCCAGCACTTGGGAGGCAGAGGTAGGAGGATTGCTGTGAGTTCAAGGCCACCCTGAGACTACATATTTAATTCCAGGTCAGCCAGGACCAGAATGAGACCCTAGTTTGAAAAACCAAACAACAACAACAAAAATGTCTCATTCTTCCAGTGCACCATGTTAGCACACAGAGAGGATCCCAAGGATGTTCTAGAAAGCAGGCCCTCACCAGACAGTGAATATGTTCAAGTCTGGATCTTGGACTTCCCATTCTTGAGAGCTGTGAGATTCCTGTTGCTTACAAGCCAGCCATTCTTTGGTGGTTTATTACAGCACCTGAAGAGACAGACTCCTTACCACATTGGCCAGTACACCAGGCCAACTCTGCACAGGGTCTTTGCCCTATTTTTTCTGACAGCACTGTCCTCACCCCCTCCCTTCTTTGAGGTTCTGATTCAAATGTATTCTTGGTGATTCCCTCCTGGGTCACTCTCTCTATTTTTCAAACCTCTGCTAGCTGCATACAAACATGCAGACTCTGTGTCTTTATAGCTCTTGACTATTGCATTATATTTATAAAATTCACTTGATTATCTATCTTCCTCAAATGTAGGATTGATTGTGGTAAAGTCCACTGTTCATAACTGCCTCACCATAATCCAGAATAGTATCAGATACAGAGTAGGCATTTGATAAGTATTTTAAATATTTGCTGAATGAATGTGTGAATGGAACATTTGTTTTATATATATGTGTATGTGTGATATTATATAGAGAGGAACAGGCAGTAAGAGAGAGATAGCAAAGCAACAGAAATAGCATAAATAAGGTCTAAGCTAATCACTTTTGTTTTAACTAGCATATGATATCCTCATGTATTTTAGGGATAAAATGTACTTTAACCATGTTCAGTCTTCTCTATGTTCCTTCTTTGTTATTTACTTATATTTTCCCTTATATTTTCCTGGCCTTAGTTTTATCTTCTAGATTTCTTGTGTAAATATACCTTGCAGTGCTGTATTTATTAGTCTTATGATCTCCTATTCCATCCACACTTCTGCCAATAACATGATGTCATCCTTCTTTATAGCTAAAAGTCATTCAATACTATTAGGTCTTGAGGAGGAAAGCATAAAGAGGAAGAAGAGTGGACCGCAGTGCTAAAAAGGTGATGAAGCAAGTAAAGTTAGACCCATTCCTACACTATTCACTAGGCTAACTTCTACCGTTCAACTATGGCAGTGAGGGTAAGCTCATATTTCCTTCTTTCCTCACTACCTCTCATGGTTGTATGAGCTCTGGATTCATCTAAAGTAATTTATTTTTCCTAATCCATTTAGCATCCGGAGATCTAGACTTGTTATATTTTATGCACTTTGAACATTAGCTACAGTTCTTACAGTACTGATCTTGGGGATTTGTTTCTCCCAACTTACCTTAATAATAATCACTCTTGGAACAGTTCATTTTCTACATATTTGCTCCAGCTCCATGTACTAAGAATCCTATTGCCATAATTATGACTGTGAGTTGGAAAGCCAACCAGTAAAAGAGAATTCCTCTTCCTTCCTATCCAGTGGTATAGTACAATCATTTCTGTCTCTGGAAAGTTCTGTCCAGCTCTAAGGGTCCATCTTATAGGAAGAGGGGAGACAAACCCACAATAATATCAGAACAAAATTTCTCATAATCTACAGTAAATGTCTCTTTGTCTATTGATACCTCTCTCTTTATTATAAGTAGAATATGCTATCTTCTCCATCTCTTCCAGAAATAAAACTTGTATTTTATTATGTCAAGAAGAACATGTTTAAATAACTGCTCAGATTTCAATAGTGGCCATAATGACCTAAGAAGAAGTGAATACATGAGTTTAAAAATTGTTTTTCTGTCATATATATATATATATATATATATATATATATATATATATATAGTGTCCAGAATTCTCCAGGATAGAATAAAAGGCTTGTGGATTATATATCTACATAATGCATGCTTTATCAAAGGAAAGTTATTTAAATCCCCAGGTAATCTATAATTATCTAACCCATAAGAGAAATAGTGTTTGTTCACATGTTATTTTTGTATATCACTATAGAATATTGGGTCTTAGCTAGTCTCTTACTGAATGACAGGTATTTTATGAATATATATGCTATTTAATTTGCTCCTCATAAAAGAGCTGTGGTAGAGATCATGTTATTATTCTATTTAGAAAATACTTGCCATCACAGTTCAGATGACTTTTCGAAAATTATACAGCTAAGTGGAGAGGGAAGACTTTCACGCACAGTCTGAGGTCCAAGGTCCCTGACATATTCTCCAGGCTAGCATATTGTTTTACAAAAATGCAGTAAAAATAAAACCTCAGTTGGGAAAGATTTTTTTCCAAATTTTGGTAAGTGCACTATTTTGGAAATTGTCCCCAAAGCCTTGCATAGTCAACAAAATAAACCAGGCATCTGACCTATTCCACCTGGCATTGAGCAAACACCTCTAGACTCTACTTTAGCTCACAGTAAACCCTTCACTCATAAGTAGAGATATCCATAATATAACAACCACAACTGTGCCTGCCCCTAACCTGAAACTCTCCATTGGCATCTGAGCACACTTGTGTTCATACAATGAATATATGCCTGGCCTGACCTTGCCCTCACTCCTTGCTTGGAATTTGTCTTGAGCTTTCCTCCTACGGTATCCTCCTTACAGTGTGTCACTGTCCTTGCCTCTCCCTTCAGAACTGGACATTTCCTTTCTATACAGCCTCCACACAATGTTGCACCAGCCAAGAAGTAACTTGGACATAACGTCTTTTCAGAGTATGCATCTTATTCTCATTCTCCAAATTTCAGCCCAAAAGGCATGTCTTCAGGCCTGTGTCTTCCTGTCTAAATGCCTTCATATCTCCTCTCAGGTCTGTGAAAATACTTTTCTTTCTTTCTTTCATTATAATTATAATGATTCATATACATTTTGATTACTTAGATATCATTTTTCTTTTTAACCCAACAACTCAGATGACTTAGAATAGTAACTGTGTACACCAAAGGAGCAAAAATATCTTATTAATCCAAGAACTAAAATCTTGCCCTACTCTTACCTGGAACTTCTCAACATCATCCAAACACAGGTGACATCATGCAATGACCAGAATGTCAACTCCATGAACATAGTGCCTGTTTCTGTCTCTCAATAATTATTTGATAGGCATATTGAAATTTGAATATGTTCTAAATTATTTCCCAAACCAGTCAAGATTCAAAATCTTTTCCAGATACTCTGTTTCCTTCTTTTATCCCAAGGCATTATGAAGAGTCCACAATCCAGCAAACTTGCACAACTCTGATATACTCCTATCTCCACAAATATACTCACATTATTCTTTTATTTCAATGCCCTGAACTTTCCTCAATTATATAAAATTGAAGTAGATTTTCTCTGGCTTTAGGAAGGATGTTTTTCTTTCCTCAATATTTCCTAGGCATTCCAATTAATAGACTTTAATGTAAGCTTATTTGGGGACTTAGAAATCAGTCTTGTGTGTGGTGTGGTATAGTGAGTGTGTGCGGTGTATGCTTGTGTGTATATGTGCACACACTTGCATGCATACAGATAGGCTCATGTATGAAGAGGCCAGGGGAAAACATCACATGTCCTTCTTTTATCTCCCAACCCCATACTTCAACCTGGAGATGCTTAGTGTCAGCAACGTCTTGATTTTTGAGCCATGTTGCAGGGGTTACAAACATGTTAGGCCATGTCTAGCTTTTTTATATGAGTTCTGTGGAGTCAAAGTTGGTGGCTTCTGCCCAAGAGGCCCTCATTCTTTTAAAAATGTTTAATTTATTTATTTGTAAGGAAGAAGGGAAGGAGAGAGACAGATAGAATGAGAGAATGGGTGTGCCAGGGCCTCTAGCCACTGCAAATGAACTCCAGATGAGGCATCACTTTGTGCATCTGGCTTCATGTGGGTACTGAGGAATCAAACGCTGGTCATTAGGCATTGCAGGAAAGCACCTTAATGACTGATACATCTCTCCAGCTGAAGGCCTTAATTCTTAAGCAGCAAGCACCCTTACCACTGAGCCTTATCCCCAGCCTAGAAATAACTCTTTCTATAGAGGTGTGCTTCTAAGAATTGAAACTAGAGAAATCATCATGTTGCTATTCTCTCTTCACTATTTAGGGGTCTTTGTTTCTTCACATAATAGAATGATAATAAAATTTTGTCTACTTCATCTTTTCAATTAAATTTAAAAGACATAATAATCAAGGACCAAGGTCACTAAAATATACTAAGTACTCAATGAAATGTTTTATTTATAATGATAGCAGAACATAGTTTATTTTGAATTATATCCACTTAGCCTTGTGCCTTAGAGCTAGAAAGATATTAAAAGTTCCTAAAATCAAGGAAAATATATGTTCTGATCATTTTCCACAATCTCTTGTGTAAAGAAGATATTCAATTAATATTTGTAGACTTGACTGATTGCATTGATTAAGAAACACTTTTTTTTTTCCCAAAATGAAGCTTTGTCTGTAAGTATGCTTCTTCCAGAAGCAGGAAAACTATAATTAGCTGTTATTATACAGATATGTCATAAGCCTGAATGCTATGCTACTCTTTTTCTTCTACCAGTATCTGCTTTGTATAAGGTTTAAATATAATTGCAGACTCTTTGTAAGTAATCATGTTCCCTTTATATGACTTTTAGAATAATTTTCAATAACATTTGACTGAGTTTTCTGGTAAGAATTTTTCTGCATGTTAGTCCTCAGATTGTACATCTGATGGCTTTGAATTTAGAACAGTGGTTTACACATGCCATAGGCTGGCTAAATTAGAAGCACCTGTGGTGATTATTAACATCACAGCTGGATGGACTCCATGTTCAACCCACTCATCAGAATCTCTGGAGGTGAAGGCCCTGGAATTGTGCTAACCACCTAGGAGAATCTGGTGTGTAAGCAGCCTTTCCTTAGGAAGTAGTTTATTGGAATCACCATGTACCAAGTAAAGGCTGAAAGACTTTTACCTTAACTCTCATTCTATTATGATATTCTTTGAATTAAGAGAAGTTTTAGTCTTTAGACTTTACTTTCATGTAATAGCCTAAATATTTTTCAAATATATTTGTGTCCTACTGCAAAATTAATTATAAATTTAAACTTGTAGCAAAATTGATTAGCCCATTAAATATCCTTATGGAACAATGAGTTAAAATGTATAATTAATGGAAATACAAGCTTGTCACTATAGAATAGATGCTATTGAAATAAAATAATGCATGAGTATAATGGAGTTATAAATTTATTTTCATCAGCAATTTTGGAACATGCATCCAATTTAATGCTGAGTTGTATCATCATTTTGTAAATATATCATGCTGTATTTATCCATTCATTGGTAAAAGGACATTTGGATTACTTTTACTCTTACTATGAATAATACTTCTGTAAATAAATAATAATACCTTTGTCAGAATATATGCTTTCATGACTCTTTGGCACATACATTCAAGTAGAATTATTGGTTTATAGAGGATGCTTTTAAGACTTTAGAAATCTGACAAAATTAGTTTATCCAAAGTGACTTCCTCATTTTATATCCCTACTGGGAATGCATGCTGGTATTGTTTCTTCACTTTCTTGCCCAACACTTATAATTGCATATTACAATATGCATGAATCTAAAATATATTGAAGAAATGGGACCAAAGTACATAATACTAAGAGAACAAAAGTCTTTAAAAAGACAAAACAAATATAGAGATATAGAAAAATAAATAAGAAAGGTTGGAGGTGGAATTGAGGTTGACTGTAAATGTTATAAGGAATCACTTATAAAGATAATACCTTAGGGCTGGAGAGATGGCTTAGCGGTTAAGCACTTGCTTGTTAAGCCTAAGGACCCTGGTTCGAGGCTCCATTCCCCAGGACCCACGTTAGCTAGATGCACAAGGGGGCGCACGCATCTGGAGTTCGTTTTCAGTGGCTGGAGGCCCTGCATGCCCATTCTCTCTCTCTCTCTGTCTGTCACTCTCAAATAAATAAATTAAAATAAACAAGAATAATTTTTAAAAAGATAATACCTTAAACAATATATCTTAAAAATGGTTTCCCAACACTATCATTCTAATGAAATATATGATTTTATGACACATTAATAATATTCAATTACAGAGATATATATCTATACATTTGTGAAATTATGTCATTTCATATATATGTATGAATACTACTGAACATTATATGTAGTATTTTTTCTAAATATTTTAACTCTAGTAAAACAGAGTAAGAATTGTAGATAAGATTGAACATAGAAATTTAAGCTAAAAGCTCCTTCAATAATCACTTGAGTTGGTTATGCCAATGATCAATTTGACTTTGGTTTTGAAGTATGTTTTCTTTATTGAAGAATGTCTACAAAAATAGTGTTATAACTTGAGGAAATGTCTCTCAGAAAAGTAACTAAAACAGTCCGCATTTTTCTTGTAGATATTAGTTTTTAAATATCTTAAATATCTTATTTAAATATCTTATTTATTTGAGATAAAGAGAGAGAAGGAAAGGGAGAGAGAATGGGTGCCAGGGCCTCCAGCCACTGCAAACAAATTCCAAACTCATGCACCGCCTTGTGCATCTGGCTTACGTGGGTCCTAGAGAATGGAAACAAGATCCTTTGGCTTTGCACTAAGCCATCTCTCCATCCCCAGATATTCTTAATTCACATAATCATTTAAATCTTGACTCATGAATGTTTGAAGTGCTTAGTTGTAATTGATATTGTCATCTTGTAGCTTTCTCAACATTACACTTTCAGAATTGTCATTTAATTGTTCCCTGATGACTTAACTAGAAAAGATCTAAGCATTTCCAATAGTTAAATTGAGTTCACATTAAGCACATATGAACAAGACCTCTAAAACCATCTGTAAAAGTGTTGTATATATCAATGTTTTCATTTCTCTCTGGTAAATGCTTATAAATTAAAATGATAGGTTTTATAGTATATCAGTGCTTAATTTATTTTTTTTTTCAAAAATAGGATATGCCTTGGATATATTTCTACCAGAATATATGCTGTTAAAATAAGCATCCTCGACAAATAGAATGTTAATCTCTTGGCAGCAACACAATTACTCACTGAAATTAAAGTTCAGAGAGTTGTTTCAATGTCTCCATTAGTGACAGTGTGGACTTAATCATTCACTGTGTATGGTGTATGTTGTGAATTATAAGGAGCTTAGTAAAACCTTTCATCTCAAACTACAGGATACTAGCAGGACCCTGGCAATAGTAAATAACCCTTGAAAGGCAAAAATTATCCCTCTCTAAAAGTACTATTTTGATATTTTTTTCACAATAATCTAAAATAATGTTTAACATAAATTTCTTATTTACACACCGCTTCTATAACAGTTCATTTACTCTGTAGATTTAAATCTGGTATCATATTGGACATGCTTAAAGATCATCTTTTGACATTTCTTTTTGTACAGGCTACTGATGGGTATTTTATTCTATTACCATTTTGGTGTGCATTGTATGAGTGTGAGTTCATGTTGTTTGTTTTTATGTAGAGGTGTGTGCAGATGTGCACATCCCATGCACACTGGTAAGGAGGCATGTGTGTCCTCCGCTATCATTCTTCAACCTTATTTTCTTGAAGCAGAGTGACTCATTGAACATGGAACTTATGCTGTTGTTTAATTAGGCTGGCTGACCAGCAAAACTCAGAAATGCCTCTGTCTATGTCCCCTTCAGTGTGGGAGTTGCAGATGTGTGTGGCCATGACCAGAATTTTATGTGGATACTGTGGTACAAACCTGGATCCCCTCACTTGCACAGAAGCACCCAATACACAGTAAGTCATTCCACCAGGAATGATCTATCTGGATTTGTCTGTAAAAGTCTTTATTCCTCTTTAGCTTTGTTTTCAGTACAGATTCTGAATTGATGGAATTTTTTTTTCATTTTATATTGAATTTCTGACAAAGTTACTATGTTATCTTTGGTTCATATAGTTTATGAGGAGTAATCTACTCTGACTCTTATCCCTTTTCTTTCACAAGTAATGTGGTTTTATTCACTTGCTGAGTTCATAAATTTAGTACATAATTATATTACACTTAAGTATGACATGTAAGGAGTGTTGTGTATGTTTGTGTGTATTAGAGGCAGAAATATGAGGGAGGAGGAGAAAAGGGAGACAGAAATGGAAGGAAGGAGAGAAATGGAATGAGAGAGAGAGAGATTGATTTGACTTTCTTTGTCCAAGGTAAGAGGTTGGAAAAAATAGTGTATGGAAATCTCTTAAATTTTCACAACTGTGATCCAATTATTTTTATTATTTTTTCTTGTCCACATTCTTTCTTTTTGTGAATTTTGAGATGTAGGTGGGAACATGAGATGGGTTTTTGATGCTCTATATTACCCTACCTTGCTGTAGTTCTATTAAAAGTCTAAGGGAAGTCTGTCATAAGCAGCATTCTTTGCCTCTTTTAACATTATAACTTTGTACTAGAATTTCATTTTGACATATCTTAAAATTTCTAGCTCTTTTCTGAAATTTAGAACATATGAATATATTTGCTCATGTATTTAATTTTCTTTCACAAGAACCATGAACTCATAATATTAGCTAACTGTATTCTCTGCCTGAAAGACCAACAGCTGGCTTGTTTTTTCACCATGGCACATGTTGATCATTCTGTTTGAAGTAAGGTATTTTTGCATGATTTTCTGTGTTTCACACAACGTTTTTATTTATTTGAGAGAAAGAGGCAGATTGAGAAAGAAGCTACTGCAAACAAACTCCAGATGCATGCACCACCATATGCATCTGGGGAATGTAACCTGGTTCCTTAGGCTTCACAGGCAAGTGCCATAAACACTAATCAATCTCTCCAACTCCTGTTTCACACATTTTATTTTTGTTTTTGTTTTTTTGAGGTAGGGTCTCATTTTAGCCAAGGCTGACCTGGAATTCACTATCCTCCTACCTGTGTCTCCCGAGTGCTGGGATTAAAGGTGTATGCCACCAAGCTAGGCTTCACGGAATTTTTTTCTCAAGTAATTTTTTTAATTTTTTTTATTAATTAGTTTTGTACAAAGCAAATACAGTCAATTTGGTACTATTGTTAGGCTCATGCATGTTCTACTCCCTCCCCTTGGCCCCTCCTTGCTGAGGTATATGGGTCATACATTCTGGAGTTAGCCCACAGATATGGGTAGGATAAATGTCTCTGCATATCATGACCCAACATGTGGCTCTGACATTCTTTTTACCCCCTCTTCCACAAAATTTCCCTGAGCCATGTTGGGTTCATTTTTGGTCTGCTTCAGTGATGAGGTGTTGGGTGCCTCTGGGTCTCTGGATATCTGATTTTGTAGGAGTTGACTTACCTCTGTGTTGATCTCCTTCACCCTTGTGCTGGTACCCGGTTCACTAAGGAAATAGCACCCTTGATTGTTTCGCCAATTGTTCTTAATTTCAGCTGGGGTCCTTTTGAGGTATGATGGGGTGGCTCTCTCCTTAGGATCTACATCTATCTGAAAAAGAGAAGCAGATTCTCCAACAGAGAGTAAGTTAGCACCAGACAAATGAGATAGCCCTCACTTTTTTATAGAGTATTTAGTAGGTGTAGGCCCTCTTGTAGCCCATGGTCAGTGGTAGCTTGATAATGGAGAGCGGGCTTGTGTTTGGATATGGTTTGACTTGTTTCCCAGCTCCAGCTATGAGTCCCATACCACTGAAGGGATCAGTTAGCCAATTCAAGAGTAGTTGGTTCCCCACCATGGCTGTGCACCACTATTGCACATAGTACAAAACACAAGAAACTACCAAACCCCATAAAACTCCTCATCATGGAGGGATTAATTAAAACCTCACATTTATAACCTTAAATATTAATGGTCATAACTCACCCATCAAAAGGCACAAGTTAGCAGAATGGATCAAAAAAAAATGGAACTCTCAATTTTCTGTCTTTAAGAAAGCCACCTCACCACTAAGATAAACACCTTCTCAGGGTGAAAGGATGTAAAATGATATTCCAAGCAAATAAATTTTAAAAACAAGCAGCTGTTGCTATATTTATATCTGATAAAATAGACTTCATGGGCTGGAGAGATGGCTTAGCAGTCGAGCGCTTGTCTGTGAAACCTAAGGACCCCAGTTTGAGGTTTGATTCCCCAGGACCCGCATAAGCTAGATGCACAAGGGAGCACATGCATCTCAAGTTCATTTGCAGTGGCTGGAGGCCCTGGCACACCCATTCTCACTCTCTCTTTCTATCTGCCTCTTTCTCTCTCTGTCTGCCTGTTGTTCTCAAATAAACAAAAATAAGCAAAGGAAAATAGACTTCAAAGCAAAAGTAATTGAAAAGGACAAAGAAGGCCACTTCTTACTTATCAAGGGAATGATCAAACATGATCACATCACAATCATAAATATATATGCACCAAACACAGGTGCACCATAGATTATTAAACAAAATCTACTTGACAATAAAATAGAAATAAAGACCAACAACATTATAGTCAGAGACTTCAATACTCCACTATCATCAATAGATAGATCAGCCAAGCAGAAAATCAATAAGGAAATAATAGAGCTCAACAACATCCATAGATCAGATAGACCTAATGGATATCGACAGAACTTTCCACTCCAACTCTACAGAATATACATCCTTCTCAGCAGCCCATGGAACCTTCTCCAAAACTGACCATATATTAGCCCATAAAGTGTGCCTCCAAAGTCATGAAAATTGAAGTAACTCCCTGCATCATGTCAGATCGCAATGCTTTACAGCTAGAAAATAACAACAAGGGACACATTGAGAACTCCACTATTTCCTGGAGAAATAACACACTTTTAAGTAATGAATGGGTCATGGGAGAAATAAAAAAATGTAAAATCCCTCAAACTGAATGATTATGAAAGCAAACCTAACAAAATTTATGGGATGCAATGAAGGCAGTTCTAAGGGGAAAATTCATAGTGCTAAATGCCTTCATTACAGAGACAGCAAGATCCCAAATTAATAACCTAACAGTACACCTGAAAGCACTGGAAAAACAAGAAGAATCCAACCCAAAGAGATCCATATGGAGATGAATAATAATAGAGCAGAAATTAATTAATTTGAAACTAAGAAAACAATTTTAAAAATTGATAAAACAAAGAGCTGGTTCTTTGAAAAAATAAACAAGACTGACAAAACCCTGGCCAATTTTATCAAGCAAAAAAAAAAAAAAAAAAAAAAAAAGAGAGAGAATCCTCAACTTAACAAAATCAGAAATGAAGAAGGAGAGATCACTACAGACATCAATGAAATTGAAAGAATCATCAGGACATACTTCCAAACCTGTTCTCCATGAAATGGAATAATCTGGAAGAAATGGATAAATTCCTAGACACATACCACCTACTTAGACTAAACCCAGAGCAGATTAATTTCCCAAACAAACTTATAAAATCCATGGAGATTTAAAAGGTAATCAAAAACCTACCCAAAAAGAAAAGTCCAAAAACAGATGGCTTCTCAGCCGAATTGGAGCAAACCATCATTGAAGAACTGAAACCAATTTTTCTTAAACTTTTTTACATAATTGGAGACTAGTGAATCTTCCCCAAATCCTTTTATGAGGCTAGTATCACCCTAATACCAAAACCTGACAGACATGCAAAAAGAAAAAAAAAAAAACCTATAAGCCTATATCCCTGAAAAACTTAGATACAAAGATCCTGAACAAAATCCTTGCAAACTGAATTCAAGAACACATCAAAAGCATTATAGCATTATTCACCTTGATCAAGTAGGCATCATCCCATGGATGCAGGGATGATTCAACATGTGGAAATTGTTCAACATAATACAACAATAAATAAACTAAACCATAACAACCACATGATCATCTCAATTGATGCAGAGAAGGCCTTTAACAAAATACAATACCACTTCATGATCAAAATGCTGCAAAGAATGAGTGGGCATGGAGGGTTTATATCTCAACACAATAAAATCTACATATAAAGCACTTAAAACCCAAATAATATGTAATGGGGAAAGACTCAAGGAATTTCAACTAAGATCAAGAAAACGGCAGTGATGCTCTCTCTCTCACTACTACTCTTCAACATAGTACTAGAAGTGCTAGCAAAAGCAATGACAGGAGAAAGAAATAAAAGTAATTCAAATTGGAAAGGAAGAAGTCAAGTTAGTTCTATTTGCAGATGACATGATTCTGTACATAAGTGACCCAAAAGTATACATCTCAAAAATTCTAAAGGTGATTAATTTCTTCAGTAATGTGACACGACACAAAATCAAAGTACAAAAATCAGTTGCTTTTTTATATGCAAATGACAAATACACACAGAAAGAAATTAGTGAGGCTGTCCCATTTTCAACAGAGAAAAACAATCAAATACCTTGGAATAACACTAACCAAGGATGTGAAAGAACTATATAATGAAAACATGAAACAACCCAAGGGGAAAAAAAAATGAGGAGGACTTGAGAAAATGGAAACACCTCCTATGCTCCTGGGTAGGTAGAATTAATATTGTGAAAATGGCATTATACCAAAAGCAATATACAGATTTAATGCAATACCAATAAAAAACACCAGCATCATTTTTTCACAGAGATTGAAAAAATGAATTCAAAGTTCATATGGAATGACAGAAGGCCCCAGATATCCAAACATATCCTCAGTTAAAAAAAAAAATCTCTGGAGTTATCACCATACCCAATCTAAAGCTATATTACAAAACCACAGTAAATACAGCTTGGTACTGTAATAAAAACAGAAACATAGACCAATGTAACAGAATTGAAAATGAAGACCTTAGGTCTAGTAACTACAGCTACTTGATATTTGATAAAGGTGCCAATATTGTAGACTGGAAAAAGACAGAATCTTCAACAAATGGTCTTGTACAAATTAAATTGGATGACCATATGTAGAAAAATTAATTTAGACCCACTCATTTCACCATACACTAAAATCAAGTCCAAATTGATTAAGTACCTCAATAAAGACCTGAAACTCTTCAACTACTGAAGGAAAAAATAGGCACACTTCATGATGTAGGACTGGGAAAAGACTTCCTGAACAAAACCCCAGTAGGCCTGGAAATTAAACAAACACTCAACCACTGGGATCTAATGAAGCTAAAAAGCTTTTGCACAGACAAACATACCATAAGAAGAGCCAATATATTACCCATTAAAAGGGGAAAAAAAAATTTCACCAGCTATACCACTGACAGAAGCCTAATATATAGAATCAATTAAAAAAAACATAAACAATAAAAAAATCAAACAACCTACTCCAAAAGTGGGGCAGAGAACTGAATAGGAAATTCTCAGAGGAAGATTTACAAATGGATAACACATATCAGAAAATGTTCAACATCCCTGTCCATTAAGAAAACACAAATTAAAACAACTATGAGATTTCACCTTACCCAAGTAAGGATAGCAAACATTAAAAAATAAATGAAAACAAATGTTGGTGAGATGAGGAGAAATGGGAACATTTATTCACTGTTGGTGGGAATGTAAGCTCATACAATCACTATGGAAATCTATATGGAGACTACCAAAAAGGATGAATATAGACTTACTAACAAATCCTGTTATTCCCTTACTGGGCATTTACCCTAAAAGCTTCTGTGGTGGTTTGATCCAGGTGTCCCCAATAAACTTAGGTTTTCTGAGTGCTAGGTTCCCAACTGATGAAGATTTGGGAATTAATGCCTCCTGGAGGGGGTGTATTTTGAGGGGCAGGCTTATGGGTGTTATAGCCAGTTTCCTCTTGCCAGTGTTTGGCATACTTTCCTGTTGCTATTGTCCACCCTAGTTGGCCAGGCTCTGCTCATGCCATCATTTTCCCTGCCATCATGGAGCATCACCTTGAACCTTTAAGCCAAAATAAATATCTTTTTCCCACAAGTTGCTCTTGGTTTGGTGATTTCTACTAGCAATGGGAACCTGACTACAACAGCTCCACACCTCAATTCAGAGATATTTTCTCAACCATGTTTATAGCTGCTCAATTCATAACAACTAAGAACTGGAATCAACCCAGGTGCCCATTATTGTACGAATAGATAATCAAGATGTGGTATATATACATGAAGGAATTCTACAAAGCAGTAACAAAAAAAAAAAAAAAAAAGAGAGAGAGAGAGAGACAATGAAATTTGTAGAAAAAATAGTCAAACTTGGAACAGATCATACTAAGTGAACTCATACAACCACAGAAAGACAATGATTGCATGGTCTCACTTATCTACAGTTCCTAACCTGGATCAGCCCAAGTTGCTGACATACCTGAATGGCATGTAAAGGCTTTACCATAGGGAGGGTAGAGCTTGGGAGAAGGGAAGTGGGAAGGGGGACAGAAAACTGAACCGAAATTTAACTGGTACCAAGCAATCCTATATCCTGGAAGTTAGACTAAAAGATTGAAACTTCAACCAGACCTTAGGGGGAGCACCTGAATCAAAGAGCCCTGGAGAGGGTAAGATGAATCCTAACCTTAAATTTCTCCTCTTTCTCTTTTTTTTTCTATCTTTTTCTTTTTCCCCTTGACATTGGCCTGTAATTCTCCGTACAAGGACGTGGTTGACATCCACAATGAGCCATTGATAGGTGAGACCTTCAAGGTCTCCCAAAACGAACAAGACAGACTTCTGTCAGAGCACTTCATTACCCACCAGAGGTTAATGGTAATACCAATCTGATGAAGACACCATATGCTACTGGCACAGACCAGGGAAAGACCTTGTTGGAATCCCAAAGAGAGCCACTCCCCAGACAGCTTATCTAGTGTTGGAAGGTGCTGCATGAGCTACTGGGAGATTGTGGCAAACATCTATCTGAGCAACTCAATGTCTCAGCTACTCAGTAGAAAACAACCTGATGTGAAGCTCACCCAAGTGCAATAGTGTCACACAGCCATGGTGGGTAACCATCTGCTCTTGGTTTGACTAACACATCCTCTCAGTGGAAAGGAAACTATATCTGGAACTGGGAAGCAAGTCAAAATCATATTCAGAAAATGATTTTGCTTTCCAATCTCAATCTCCAACTAATCTTGGGCTATAAGAGAGTCTATACCCTTTAAATTCTCTCTAAATTAATAATGCTTATCCCATTTAAATGGTGCTGACTTCACTCTCCATTGGAGATTCTGCTTCTCTTTTTCAGATGGGAGCAGGACCTCCCTGGCCTCAGCTGAAGCCATAGAGGAATTGGGAAAATGTGCAAGAGTACTGCTTTCTCAGTGAACCTATTATCAGCACAAAGGTGAAGGTAATAGACATTGAGGACACTCAAAACCTATCAAAGTAGAGATCCAAAGGTTGCTAAGAGCCTATCACTGAAGTAGACTTAAAATATACCCAACATAGCTCATGGAATTTTGCAGAAGAGGGAGCAGAAAGATTGTTAGAGCCACAAGTTGGAACATTATGTTCTGAGACATTGCTTCTCCCCCATAACTAAATGCTGCCCTACAATGAATGACCCACAATCCCCAAGGGGTTGACCTGCATCTCCAATGAGGAAGGCCTCTCCAGATAAGGGACAGGAAGGAGGAAAAGTATGGTAGCAGTATGTGTTGTTTACATGCTAAGTATGTTCATATCTAATAAAATAAATGTAATACAATTAAAAATTTAAACATATATTTTACTTTTATGCAAACTTTATAAACATACAAGTTTGAAGTGTGCATTTGCTCAATTTAGACCATATTATATACTATAAAATTTGCACTGCTAACCAGATAACAAAGCATTTATCTGTATGTGGTGGTACATGAGTATAATCCTAGCACTTGAGAGGCTGAGATGAGAGGATTATAAGTTCAAGGTCATCTTGGGCTGCAGAAGTCAGCCAAAAATATGTAAAATCCACAAAGGAATAAGACACTATTTTCAAAGAATGTTTTATCATTCTCCTTAGTCATTCTAGCCACCACTCATATCCTATTCCAAGCAATCATTATTCTTCTCACATCTTCCAAAGCAGATTGTATTTTTGCTTTGGAATGTCATATGCATGAGTTAATCATTCCTGCTCTTTCATATATAATTGTTTCATTTGGCATAGTGTTATTGAAACTCATCTATGTTTTGAAATATCAGGAATTTGTTTCATTTTATTTCTGGGTATTTTCCATTGAAAAAGTTCATAACAATTTGTCTATTCTCATACTGAGTGACAAAACATTTTTTTCTGTTCATTTGTATGTATTTCTAAGATTGGTGTAAATGGACATCAGAGTGAAGTTTATTTAATTTTGTAAGAAACTATGAGAAATTTCAGTGCTTTTTTACTGTCATTCATCTGCCATAGAAAAATGTGTCATTCCAGAAACTCTGAAACTGCTAGAGGAAAAAGTAGGGGAAACCCTTCAACATACTGGTCTTGGCAAAAATTTTCTGAATATAATCCCAATTGCTAAGGCAATAAAACCAAAGATTAACCACTGGGACCTCATGAAATTACAAAGATTTTGTACTGCAAAGGACACTGTGAATAAAGCAAAGAGGCAACCTACAGAATTGGAAAAAAATCTTTGCCAGCCATATATCTGATAGAGGATTAATATCAAGGATACACAAAGAACTCAAAAAGTTAAATAATGAGAAATCAAACAAGCCAATTAAAAAATGGGCTATGGAGCTAAATAGAGAGTTCTAAAAAGAAGAAATATGGATGGCATATAAGCATCTAAAAAAATGTTCTACTTCCCTAGACATCAGGGAAATGCAAATTAAAACTACATTCCATCCACTCCTGTCAGATTGGCTACCATCATGAAAACAAATGATCATAAATGCTGGTGGGGATGTGGAAAAAGAGCAACCCTTCTACACTGTTGGTGGGAATGCAATCTGGTCTAGCCATTGTGGAAATCAGTGTAGAGGTTCCTAAGACAGCTAAAAATTGATCTACCATATGACCTAGCTATAGCACTCCTAGGCATATACCCTAAGGACTCATCTCTTTTCCTTAGAAGTGCTTGCTCAATAATAGCTGGGAAATGGAACCAGCCTAGATGTCCCTCAACTGATGAGTGGATAAGGAAGATATGGCACATTTATACAATGGAGTTCTACTCAGCGGTAAAGAAAAATGAAGTTATGAAATTTGCAGGAGAGTGAATGGATCAGGGAAAGATTATACTAAGTGAGGAAATGCAGGCCCAGAAAGCCAAGTGCCACATGTTCTCTCTCATATGTAGATCCTAGTTACAGATGATTGGGCTTCTGTGTGAGAAGGAAAAAATTCAGTAGCAGAGGCCAGTAAGCTAAAAAAGAGATATAAAGGGAAGAGAAATGAAGGGAGGAGGGTACTTAATAGGTTGGTATTGTATATATATAAGTAGAAGAATAGATTAACAGGGGTGAAAAGGCCCAAGTGAGGCCAGGGGAAGAGGTTGAGTAAAGGAAAGGTGGAGGGAGGACTAATCAAATTCTAAGAGGATATAAATAAATCATATGGAATCCTCTGGTTTTGGACAATGGAACACTCAGAAGATCATTGCTGGAAAATTTTCAGTGCCAGGGATGGGATACCTTCATGTGAATTGTTGGCCAGGGAGGTCCCTGATGCCCCCAAAACATTATAGGCCATTGCTGAGGCCCTTGGTTTCCCACCAGGAATAGATGGTAAGACCCTATTGCTGAAGACTCCATATACTTGGGCTGCAAGGCCACTGAGAAACTTTGCTGGAACTGATCTGATAACCTCCTTCATGTGGACCAGCCAACAGAAAGCTGGAAGAAGCTATTCTACATGCAGTTCAATGGGAGAAAGAGATACCACCAGTGAAGATACTCAACAGTGGACACTGCAAGTCTTATAATTGGCCAGCCAGGCCAAATGAGCCAATGGGTGCAATAGTGGCACATCTATCATGGTGGAAACCAACTTCCCTCCATTTGGACTTTAGGCACGCTCCATGGGAGGGAATACATCCCTGATACTGAAAACTTAAAACAGGGGTATTCATGAGCCCTAGGGGTGTAATATCTGCTGATGTCTGGATAATTGTATATACTATGCTTATCAAACTGCCCAGTAAGCACTTCTCTTAATATTCAGACCCTTATATTAATGCTACTCTTACTTTGGGTAGACAATCTTCTCTCTTCATATGGCAGTGACCTTGGGACAACTCAGAAGGTATCATGGTGCTGGAAAGAAGTGACTGGAGAACTGAGTAACATCTCAATCACACCTTCCAAGGCTCATGGTCTAATGCAAAAGAGGTGGCGGAAAGAATGTAAGAGCCAAAGGAATGGTAGGACTCCTTACAACGTGCTCCCTCCAGACATAAGATGGCCTAGATATCCATAACCTCATAGTTCCTGACACTACCTGCACAAGACCATCATAAGAGAAGGAAAAGATCATAACACCAAAATAAAAGACAGACTGATTGAGATGGGGAGGGGATATGATGGAGAATGGAATTTCAAAGGGGAAAGGGGGTGGAGTATTACCATGGGATAATTTTTATAATCATGGAAAACGTTAATAAAAATTAAGAAAAAAAGAAAAATGTGTCATTAACTCTCCAGCACTTAATGTTAAAACGATTTAAATTTTAGCTATTTGTGGTTTAAGTTTTAAAAAATATTTTTCTTCTAACGACATGGTTTCCTGTTGCCCAGGCCTCCTACAAAGACTTGTCCAAAGAAATTTTTTTTAATATCCTCATAACCACTTGTTCATAACATGATTCCAAAAGACATCAGGAACAGCTAGTTAAGACACAGGTCCCAATGAGGAGAAAACATCCAAAAGGCAGCACCAATGATGGAACTAAACTCTTAAAGTCCCTGACTCAACAATATGTTCCTAGATACTAAAACTTTTTTTTTTCTTTTTACTTCCTATTTCATCTTCCTCCCTTGGAACTTTTTGGTGGGCTTTTTTCCCCTACTGGCAGGCTTTTTCTGAAACTATGATTTTCCACCCACTCCATCTAAGAGTCAGTTACCAATGTACACTTAAACTATCACACTCATCCCTAATAATTTCCAAGTTGGTCCAAACTGATCACGATTATTTTCAGTTTAGAAAAGCCAAGGTCCAGGAGGCTACATTGGCAAGTCCTTCCAGAACTTCCATACTGCATGGAGCTTTCAATTTTCACTTCTCTATAAAAGTTTGCTTCCTTGCCCTTCTTCTGTCCATGTTTGTCATTCAACAAATTCTGACTCAGAAAGTCTGTATCAAGTGATTTTGAGAAATATTCAGTACCTTGTTATTAACATCTTTACAAGGGAAATGGAAGCATTAAGATTGTATGCCCTGGAAAAGAAAAAAAACTTCATGCAAATTCAATGAGTATATTTGGGCAGCCCAAGTTGAGGAAGATTATGAACAGGAAGGAGGTAGCATTTGTGTTAACATATGGGACAATGCCAAAACATGCAATTCCATGGAACAAAAATTAAAGACCAGGCAGTATTCTTTAACTTAAGGAAGAAGACTTTACAGGGACTTCCAGGTAAGATGTCTGCATAGTAGTCACACCAATCTAGCCTAGGGAGGGGTTTGAGAAAGAACACAGCAAAATACACTCTTTATCTGAAAAGTGAAGGTGCATATGTTTTTATCCACCACAGCAGAGAAGGAGAGACTGAGATCTATCTGAAAGGAGGAAATCAGCCAGAATCCCACTGAAGAGCTTGCAGACCCACACACCTGCCCAGTGCCCAGCTTCAGTAGCACAGACCAAACAAGGGGATTTTTCCAACCTCATCAGCCTCCTTGAAAACCCAGGAAATATGAAGGGGAGAGAGCAGGACACAGGCAGCACTAGGTGAGCAGTTTTAGTACAACTCCAGGCTTCCTGCAACTCTCCCATCCCCCAACCAACAGAACCTAGACCCTCTGGAGAATGCATTCAGCTCCTAGTTGCAGGGCATCCTGCACAGATGCTCAGAGCACCAGAGTCACAGCACAGCACAGAGGGTTCAAGGTGGGCACTCATCATTGGAGATGTTTGAAAACAACCCAAAAGGTAATGAGGGCAACTGGCAAAAAAGCAGGTACATAGGCTTGCACTGGAAGTGCTAATCTCTCTCTCAATGTCAGGGTAGGATATGGGTTACCTATTTCTGGTTGTCTTTACCACTCTCAATTAAGCTATATTTGGGGGTTGGCTGTTGTTGCCTTTGATGCTGTCATGTTCATAATGCTTTTGTCTTTTTCTTCTGTCATTATTGGAGGCAGGGTCTGATTCAGACACAGGCTGAGTTGGAACCCATTTCCGAACAGAAATCACAACCTCCAAGATGACAGGATTAAGGGTGTAGAGCCCTTAAAGATTGTGGCTTTATAAGGTTATCTGTTTGTTTCAATCCCCAAACTTTCATACTCTTAACTCAGTTTTATTGAATGTGTATACTGCTCAGTTGAATTTTAGAATGTGCCAATAAACTGCTTCACTCAGCCCACTAGAATATTTGAATAGTGGGCAAACTCAACACCTAGGATTACTTCTGTGGTTGGATTGCAGTACAAGAGCTACACTTGGCACCTTAAACTCCTACTCTGAAGGTACATAAAGTTGGATTTCAAAATCTAAAAGCACACATATTATTATAACATCCAAGCATCAAATCAACTCAGGATACAAAAATCACAACATTATAATACAAGAAACACAAAGAATCAAGACAATACAATCCCAGAAAAAATTATAAATCCATCAGAAATGGCCCGCAATGAGACTGCTTTAGATGCAATGCCTGACAAAGATGTCAAAAAAAAAAAAAATGATTCTATCTATACTCGAAGAAATCAAAGAAGAAATCCAAGGAATCAAAGACGAAAACAAAGGAATTAAAGAAGAAAAACTCCTGAAGGAATTCCAAGAGAACAGAGGAAAACAGCTTAATGAAATAAGGAGATCATTACAAAACATGAGTAAGGAAATAGAAATACTGAAGAAAAATCAGGCAGAAATTCTAGCACTGAAAAAAAAGTCAGTCAAATAAAAGACTCTGTGGAAAGTCTCACCAGTAGAATGGATGAATGAGAGAACAGAATATCTAAACTAGAAACCCAGGTGGCAGATCTAATATAGCTCAACAGAGAGAAAGACAAGCTAATAGGAGGGTATGAATGGGAATTTCAAGATATTTGGGACACTATGAAAAGATCAAACATAAGGATTCAGGGTATGGTAGAAGAAGAATTTCAATTTGAAGGCTTAGTATGCATTTTAAACAAAATCATAGAGGAAAACTTTCATGAAATTAGGAAAGAAATGCCAATGTAAGATACAAGAAGATTTCAGAACTCCAAACAGACAAAACCTGGAAAGAACCTCTCCTCACCATGTTATAATTAAACCACTAAATACGCAAACCAAAGAAAGTATATTGAAAGCAGTTAGACAGAAAGAGCAAGTCACCTATAAAGCCCAGCCAGCCAGGATCACAGCAGATTACTCAACACAAACATTAAAAGCCAGAATGATTTATTCTATTTTCTGAAAGTTACTGACTCTCAACCAAGAATAATTTATCCTAATTAGTAAAAAAGAAAAAGAAATCCTCTAGCTACAGAACCCATCTGCCATTAATATTTTACTTTACAACTTTGTATTATTCTTCTGATTCATAAGGATGCTATCTTTTAGTTTAGGACCCAATCACATCTGATGAATCTTTTATTTTGTTTTATTTTATTTTATTTTATTTTATTTATTAATTAGTTTTGTACTCAGTGAATACAGTCAATTTGGTACGATTATTAGGCTCATCCATTACCTACCCCTCCCCCTTGGCGCCTCCTTGTTGAGTTATATGAGTCATGCATTTTGAAGTCAGCCCACAGTTATGGGTAGGATAAATGTCTGCATATCACGACCCAACATGTGGCTCTGACATTCTTTCCAACCCCTCTTCAGCAAAATTTCCCTGAGCCATGTTGGGTTCATTTTTGGCCTGCTTCAGTGATGAGGTGTTGGGGGCCTCTGGGTCTCTGGATCTCTGATTTGGTAGAAGTTGATTTTTCTCTGTGTTGATCTCCTTCACCCTTGTGCTGGTACCCGGTTCACCAAGAAAACAGCCCCCCTTGATTGTTTTGCCAGTTGTTCTTAGTTTCAGCTGGGACCCTTTTGAGGTGTGATGGGGTGGCTCACTCCTTAGTATCTACATCTATCTGAAAAAGAGAGAAGCAGATTCTCCAACAGAGAGTAAGTTAACCCTTCCTTTTTTATAGAGAATTTAATAGGTGTAGGCTCTCTTGTAGCCCACAATTGTTGGTAGCTTGTTAATGGAGAGTGGGCTTATGTTTGAATATGTTTCTAACTTGTTTCCCAGATCCAGCTATGGGTACCATACCACCGAGGGGATCTGTTAGCCTAATCAAGAGCAGTTGGTTTCCCACCATGGCTGATTCGAGATAATCAATCAACAAGAGTTATTGGACACCTATTATGTGCTCAGGACTTCAACAGGCTCTAACAAGAGCAGAAATAGATGAGTTCATCCTTGTCTTGGAGAAGTTACAACTAGTTGGGACAATACAAGGCCAGGTATCATTAAAAAGGTTATTTCATAGTGTCAGAGAGAGAAAGAAATGAAAACTGAAGGATAGAGTAAAAGGTTTACAGCAGTTCAACTTGAATAAGATGTTGGCTTTACAAAGAGGCAAGTTAATACACCCGTCATTTTAAATCGCTTATTTGTGCCAGGAGTAGCAGCCACAGACCTTTCATCCCAGCACTTGGGAGAGAGGCGGAAGTAGGAGGGTCTTTGTGAGTGTGTGACAAGCCTGAAGCTACAGAGTGAGTTCCAGGACAGCCTGGGCTACAGTGAGACTCTACCTCGAAAAGTCCCCCCCTTACCCAAAATTAGTCGTGTGTGTGTGTGTGTGTGTGTGTGTGTGTGTGTGTGCCATCAGCTTTCACAAGCAAGCCCCTTGAACCACTGGCCAATCCCCCAATCCCCTTAAATTATACAATTGAAGTGTTTCTAATCTTTCAGTCTTCATTATTAAGGACTTGATTTCTTATGCTTCAGATTTCCAAAGTTTGATGTTTATTGAGAAATGTAGTTACATTTACATTGCTGAGAAAAAGCACCTAGTAAAAACCAGGAGTAAAGGTTGTATTTTGCTTTACAGTCTTAAGGGGAAGCTTCATGATGGCAGGAGAAAGCACAGGATGAGGAGAGGCTGGACATCATCTCTTCCACAGCAGATCAAAACAGCAGCAAGAGAGTGAGCCAAACTCTGGCAAGGGGGAGCTGGCTAAAACACTCTAAACCAGCCCCTAACATACCTGTTTCAGCAAGGCCCCACCTGCCTCATTGCCATCAGCTGGGAACCAAGCATTCAGAGCATATAATTTTATGGGGTCATCTGATTCAAACCACCATAAGAAATTTTACACTGCCATCAAAATGCCTCATTATCCTCGTATTAATTTGTTCAATTGATAGTTCATTTCTTGGTTACTTGTTCTGAGACAAGGTCCCATGTATCTCTGACTTTTCTCAGAGCTGTTAAGGCTGCTACACAGTTCTGGATCCTCTGACCTACCCCACATGCTGATATGAGAGTCACCAAACTTGCCTGGCTTTTAATTGGTTTTATTTGGAGAAGTTAATAAGCAAATATTTGGATACCATAAGCCTAAACTTTTTTTTCACTCTGCTGAAATAAATATCAGCCCATTAAATGTTTATTACTTTAATACAGAATAACAAGTTCTCATTTCATTTAGTATTTCACACAAGGGAAAATATAAATTTAAAAATGTAGAATGGCTCCTTATTTTTATATAGTTACATCAATTTGCCCTTGTTGTTTCTCTATAAGTTTCATATAGATAATGCTATAAATATTTTGAGCCTTCAGATATTTAGTTATCCTAACTCCATGGCAATTTCTTCATTAAGACAATAATTTATCATTTGCATATACAAATTTATATATAAAAATCATTTAAGTAGAAATTAAAATTGCATTGGTTAGTACAGGAAATGTTAATAATTCCTTGTTTATCTGAAGAATTTCTTTTAAAATATATTTTACAATGTGAAACAATTATGTTCGTCTACAAAAATTTTACCACTGTGTCAATAGGGAGAAAATACAAAAGTTAAGTGTTTCTGAAATATGAAAGATTTCCACATTCCTTACATTCAGAATGGTAAATATATTATATTTAATAGCAGTAGGTTGCAGAAGCTGCTTGCTGGGGTCACAAACCTGTGATCCCAGCATGCAGGACACAGAGGTCAGAGGAGTGACATAAATGTAAGGCCATCTTTGTCTACTTATTGAGTTTCAGGCTAACCAGAGTACATAGTGAAAATCTGCCTACTTAAACAAAAACAAATAAAACAGCAGTTTGCAGAAGACAATTAAGGGGCCATGTCAACTCTCCCTAATATTTGCATAAAAGAGTCATTTTAAAACCACTGTAAACTAAAACCTGAGGCTATAATTTAAGAAGGGTATCTAGTGACCCTTGGTCAGGATGATATCCCTGTTGCCCATGAGTAAAGGGGTCTTTCTCAACACAAATGTACTCTAGCACACACAAACGCATGTGCATCTAACCTTCAGACATGCCATGAAAGCCAAAGCACACACCTCAATGCAAACAGTCCCACAGCTTCCCAGTTGGCTTTACACAAAGGAGTAGCTGCCAGCACACACCACTGTTCTACATCTTGACATACAAAAGCACAGAAACAAGATTTTACCAGCAGAACAAAGTTGTCCAACCTTTCCAGATATGATTCATGTCAGCTATTCTCATCAATGTAGCCCAGAATTACAGTTCATTAATTTGCAAAGGACGCTCTGTCTTTTCAGTGAATAGACTTTGTGCAGCTTTCATCCAAGAGTATCTCTTTCTAGAACATACTAAATATTTTTTAAAAATCTGTTTGCTAAACATGAGCAGAAAATCAAGGTAAAATGTAAATCATTTAAAAATTTTAACCAGGATTCCTCTGCCAATATCCAAAACACAAATGAAATGTGAAACACCCTTACAGAGATGTGTTATTGAATTGTCATTAACATAAGTGACTTGCACTAAAATAGATCCTGCACTTTGTTTTGAAAATCTTATAACAATGGGCTGCATAGCTTCACAGACCTCTGTGGTGACCAGGGCACACCGTGCTGAAGTAAGGCACATTGTTTCAGTGAAGCACTTGGTGTACGGCAATGTGATAGTTGAGTAAGTCAATAAATGTAAATTCACTATAATGTTTGAAAGGTAATTTCCAAACTGTGAATCAGAAGCTTTCTACAAAGAAAATGTTTCTGGTCACTGATTTGAGCCATAAAATTCCTTGGGATAAAACTTATACTCAAACTTGGCTTGCCTTTCTGTGGTGATCTGTTCTTCAACGATTACTGTGGTTTACCTCCAGGAAGCTGCTTAAGAGCAAAGACAACTTCTTTATATACCATGTGTTACATATTTCTCAGCTCAAAAGAGAATCTTAGAATATTGCATTGTATAAGGTAATGAATTCATACCTTTCCCCCTATATCCAAACCTCTTTTTACATTCCCTGTTCTGTTTAATAGGGCAAATATCTATGAAACCATCCAGTGTAAGTCATGGATAACCAATGTCCACACTGACTTAATTACTCAGTTATATTTATTCTGCCTCCTCAGAAGGTAGAGTTTATTATCTTAATTTTGGAGTTACACCCTAATTTGGATCATCCCCAGATCACCCTTGCCACAAACTATGATCATCATGAAATAATCCTAAACTTAACAACAACTGTGTGCTTTTCTTGCAACAGTGGGATGCATACCTGAAAACGACTATGTGAAGTCAGTGTCTACCTAAACATACACTCACATATATAGGATATATATATATATATATATATATATATATATATATATATATATATATAATAGGGGATTAACAGAAAAACAAATGTACGTATGAAGAATTGTTGGATGTAACTTGCCAGTTCTCCAACTTCACCTGCGGTAAAGACTCAGGAATAGTGTAGATCCTGGCTCTACTTGTACTATATCTACATTCTCTGTAGCTCACCTCTGGTTCCCCTCCCTATGTTCTCTCTAATCCTTCTCCCTTTCTCCTTACTATATTCTCTCTAACCCATCTCCCTTTCTCCTTCTTGCATTCTTTCTAACCCTTATCCCTTTCTCCTTCTAACCTATCTACATTTTAGTTTTGTCTTTTATCCTTTCTATGTTGGGCCACACACTTGTGACAGTATCAAAAATGTGTTATTAATTGTAGAGATTCAAGATGTTTCCTACCTAGTCCTTAGGACATAGAGACTTCATACCTTGAATACTGTTTTGGTCAATGGTATTTCACGACTTTATCTTTTCCTGTCCTATTTTGCTATTTCAACTATAACAAATTAAAATCTCAAGATATGCAAAATCCACCTTAAATTCAAATGTGCTCTGCAAAATCCTTTCTGCCTTTGAATAACTATCAAAAATCTTTTGTTCTGCAGGTGAAATGGAAGGAATATTAAAGAATTTCTTGCATACAATTTCCACTTTGCTTATGATTGGGCATAAATTACCATTCCTTAGAAGTATTCTTTTGCCTTTTCTTAAAATGCTTTCCTGTTCCATCATTAAACTCAGCACCCCAGTTCCTTGTCCTCATCTCTCATATTTGCCATCATGAAGTAAGTTGTACTGTTTTAAAACATTTACTTTGTTACTTCCACGGTTCCAAAGTTAAGAGTTATTTGCACTTCAGAAAAAGTATAATTTATTGATTAATTTTTTATTTAATAAAGTTGTATTGAATACTCATGTAAATAATTACCCTTCTATTTTATACTGTCTTTCTTTCCTTATATTGTAAATATAGCTTACCTGCATGTAGCACAATTTGTCCACATTGCAGATGTTTACAGATAACAACAAGCCAACCACTCTTGAAATAAACCTAGGTATAATCATTACTTGTATGAGCATATTCATATTGCATCTCTCATTTGTGACTGTACAAATGAAAGGTGACTATGGAGTCATGGAATCTTTTTTAGCTCTGAAGATGCTTTCTGTGGGAGTATTTTTTTTTTTACTTAGCATCTCTTTATCAGGTTTTATCTTCCTCTATTTATTAAAATATTCAGATACCTGGACATTTTCAATAGTCAGATAAAAGACTGAGAATATTCAACAATTTCCTGTTGATTGCAAGAAAATTTCAGTCTTTTATATGATTCAGTAGATATTTGCTGAATAATCATGTCAGTAACATTGAAATGCTGAAGGTTCAAAGGTCCATTTTTTGTAGTTGCAATACTAAAAATGAAAATAAGTTTCAGGAAATAGAGGTAGGGAATAATTTTCCCCTTCTATAGCATGTTTTCATATTTGTCTGAAAATCAATTTTGAGGGGAATAAAAGAATTGATGGAGGGGAAAAAACAAGTACAGATAAGTGCAAATTACCTAAACAGGATTCAATACTTATGAAGGAGGAAGATCTGGCTACTACTTATCAAAATGGAAAAATTATACAATAGAAATAAATAACTTATATGGATATGACTATATGATATGTATACACAATGCGTACTGTCTGTCAAACTATATTTTTTAATAAGCAGACAGGATCTCCATGGCTCTCTTGTGCTGTCTGGAAAACTAAGAATACCCAGCAATTCCTGCACCTAAACAAAAGGATCCAAGATGATTAAATCTGAGTGCCCATGATAGGCGCAGAAGCTGAAGATGCTAGGCCTGAAAGTGCAAAGGAATTTTTAACCCTTTGTAAAGTTAAGCATGGCAAGAACATTTAACCTGATCTTGAGATCGATGAAGAAATTTTGAAAGCATTTAAACAAGTGGCATGACCAGGCCAATGTCTTTTTTTGGTTTGTTGCATTTTTTTTACACATGTATGTGTGTGGTATGTGTGCATGCATGAGGGGCCATATGTGTGTGGATGTACATGTGTATGAGCATGCATGTGGCTGGCAGAGGTTGATATGTGGTGTCTTCCTCAATTGCACTCCACATTGTTTACCGACACAGGTTCATTCATGTAAACCCAAAGCTCAACAATTCAGCTAAGTCTAGCCAACCAGCTTGCCTGAGGACCCTCTCTCTCCACGTCTGAAGAATGTAATTACAGACAGCTTCTAAGCAGCACAGAATTTTCTTGGGATTTTCTGGGGATATGAACTGCTGCACTTGTGGTTATGCTTAAACAGCAAGCATATTATCCACTGAGCCATCTCACCAGACTCCAGGCTAGTATTTCTAAATGGTCCTCTCATGTCAGAAAGGATGGCTTTGAGGAGCTACCTATTAGAGGAAGTTACTCATCCAGCAGAGAGGGAATAGTACTTGGCTAGTGGTAGTTCCCTCTTCTGAGAAACTCAGCCATGGAATGGGCCACCAGAACCTTAAATAGGTGGCAGGGCCTTATCACACATATTGGCAGCAAAGTACTAACTGTAGGCAACAGGAAGTTAGGTCTTTCTAGAAAGAGTCAGTCACAGTCCAGATTGTTCTTTTCTCAGAACTTCCTTTGTCTTCTGCAGAAAAAGAATAGAAGAGCACTTAGAACTTCACCTCTGTCATATGTGATTGTACATGTACGTCATACTTAGGTCTTCTAAGTTTCAGTCCTGTCATCTGTAATATAATGATAACAGTTGTTTTTGCCATTCTGCCTATTAATATGCAGGAAAATGTTAATGCATCTCTCTGAGGAATAGAAGAAATTCTTACTCCATACTGTTAATTAATTTCTATATGAGTAATTCCACGACAGCTAAACTCAAGCTACTGTGATGTCAACCAATTTTTAAAAATTCCTGGAAAGTTATCTAGTGGCACTCATAAACCAGCAGAAATCGTTGGAACAAATTGCTATATGTGTAAGACTACAGTTTAAATAAAATGTAGGTCATGTGGAAAGATTTATTATTCTATTACCACATCAATTCTGATCAGTTTCACCTCCATCTCTAATTATGGCTATGTGAACAAAGACAAGTTGGCTGCTCCATTTTAAACACATTATTATAAAATGTTGTTGCTTTATATATTTCTAAACAAATTTTACTATTAAAATAATTTTTATTTCTATGTCCTCCTAACACTGCAGAATTTTCATTTTCAGAGAACTTTAAGGCACTGCTTCGGTTTAGTTACAGAAATTATTTCATTTTCTCATTAGTTTCATTGAAGTTAAATAACTAGCAGAAAAACAACAAATTCTATTCACAACAAATTCTAATGATTCTTTTTAAACAGTATTTTAGCACACTATACAATATTGTTTGGGTTTCCAGTCAAATTTTAAAACTGCAGGAAGTCATCTTGGTAAATTTTTCAGTATTCTTAACATAACCTTGAATAAATCTTTGATTCCTCAGGTACAGATTCTTGCTACTTATAATAGGCTACAATGAGTGATACTTCTTTACAATATACTGATACATTTGTATGATTCTCTTGATTTTTATAATATTACTTTTACTAAAGTATTACCACTGAAACTTTTATAGTTGGAAAGTGAGTGTACACATCAGCACAAAAAATGAAAGGAACTGGTTTCACATTTAAATATTTCCTTATACAAATAATCATTCCCAGAGGATGATTTGTGAAGCTTGTGTTAAAGTGGGATTCTTGAATATGATAATTAAAATGAAAAAAATGTAGTTGATAAAATGTTTGGCTAAAAACATGTAAAAAGAAGTTCTACTTGGAAATTGAGACATTTTTTAGGTATAAGTAATTTCATCAGTTACCACAACAGAAGGCTTGACAATTACCTTAATTCATCACTGAGTAATGAGGGCTTAAAACTGTTTTGATTTCAGATTAAACACAGTGAACCACTAAAAATATGGCCTAGATTATAGATGTACTACATTTTTACCAATTTGCATATGATTTCTTTTACCTTAGATTTTACATTATTTGCCAATATTACTGAAGAGAAAAACTTAAAAATCAATACCTTGTTGTGGTAGTTTGATTCAGGAGTCCCTGATAAATTTAGTGTTCTGAATGCTAGGTTCCCAACTGATGGAAGATTTGTGAATTAATGCCTCCTGGAGAGGGTGTATTGTTGGGGGAAGACTTATGGGTGTTATAGCCAGTTTCCCCAAGCCAGTGTTTGGCACACTCTCCTGTTCATGCTGTCCACCTTATGTGGGCCATAGGGTGATGTCCACCCTCTGCTCATGCCATCGTTTTCTCTGTCATTATGGAGCTTCCCCTTGAGCCTATAAGCCAAAATAAACCTCTTTTTCCAACAAGTTGCTCTTGGTTGGGTGATTTCTACCAGCAATGCAAACCAGACTGCAACAATTGCTTAGCTTATTTACCTTGAAGAAAGCTTAAAAATATTATCAGGCATACACACAAATACTAATCTATAAAGTTTGCTATTGCAGTCTGGCTCATATTGCTGGTAGAAATCACCCAACCAAGAGCAACTACTGGGAAAAAAAAGGGTTTATTTTGGCTTACAGGCTCAAGGGGAAGCTCCATGATGCCAGGGGAAAACGATGGCATGAGCAGAGGGTGGACATCACCTCCTGGCCAACATAAGGTGGACCAAAGCAACAGGACAGTGTGCCAAACAATGGCATGGGGAAACTGGCTATAACACCCATAAGCCCGCCCTCAACAATACACTCCCGCCAGGAGGCATTAATTCCCAAATATCCATCAGCTGGGAACCTAGCATTCAGAACACCTAAGTTTATGGGGGACACCTGAATCAAACCATCATTTCCACCCCTGGCTCCCATAAACTGATAAACATACAAGATGTAAAATGCAATGCATTCATCTAACTTTAAAAGTCCTATAGTTTTTATCAATTCCAATGATGTTCATATATCCCCATAGTCCAAGATCATTTAACTGAGCCATAATACCAAAAAATAACCTCAAAAAAACCATAATGGCACAGAATAAATATTCACACTGCAAAAGATGGCATTGGGCATAGCAAAGAAACATTCAACCAATACAAGATTTAAAACAACCAGGGCAAACATCAAACTCTGTAACTCGAAGTCCAATGACTCTAGCCAGTGACAAACCTCCAAGTCCAATAATTCTAACCAGCAACAAGTCTCTGGCATTCCAATTCCACCCCTCCAGCTAGGCTACTCACAGTCTTGGAAAACTTCATCGGGGCCAGCAGGTCTCCTTGGCAGCCATCTTGTGGTCCTGGCATCTCCACCAGGTCTCCACTGCAAGCCACGGTTCATCCTCATGGCCCCTTGGGGTCTCCCTGCAGGCAACCAGCAAACCTGCTTCACACTACCCATGGCCATTTCCAAAACACAAGACCATATTGCAACCTCAATGACCCTCTGTTTCCTGCATTTTTTATACTCCACAATACCAGGTAGGGTGGCAATTTGTTAATCCAGGGGGGAAGAAAGCAGACTTTGAAGAACAGGACACTCCTTGAGCACTCAGGCCCCTTCAAAAGAATCGACATTCTTCCTGTTGCCCCACTGCAGGTCAGCTAGCCCAGTCTCAAAGGTTGTAATCTTTCAGTTGCAGCTGAATGGGCCATATCCCTCTGCTCACAGCAGTTCATTTCTATGCAAAGCAACCCTGCACAACTTCTCAGGACCCAGGCACAACAGCAAGCTTCCTACACAAACTGCTACTAGGCCAGTCCAAGCAAACCTCTTTCTCACCCTAATCAGCCAAACCTTACAGTCCATAGTTCTTACTGCATTCATGTCTTACAGCTCAGATCAGAATAGTCCATCAAGCTGTACTTACAGCACTGCAAGATATCTCTTAGGCTAAGGTTTCAAATACTCACACATTCCTCTTGAATATCAGCTCCAAAAGACCAAAGCCACACAGTCAGGTGTCTAGCAGCAATCCCACTCCTCAGTACCACTTTACTGTTGCTGTCCAGTTTGCATTGCTGGTGGAAATCACCCAACCAAAAGCAGCTTCTGGGAAAAAGAGGTTTATTTTGGCTTACAGGCTTGAGAGGAAGCTCCACAATGGCAGGGGAAAACGATAGCATGAGCAGAGGGTGGACATCACCCCCTGGGCAACATAAGGTGGACGACAGCAACAGGAGAGTGTGCTAAACACTGGCATGGGGAAACTGGCTATAACACCCACAGGTCCGCCCCAAGAATACCTCCAGGACATTAATTCCCAAATATCCATCAACTGAGAACCTAGCATTCAGAACACCTAAGCTTATGGGGGGACACCTGAATCAAAACACCACATTTGCCTAACATTTCTTCATATTTAATATTTGGTTCCTTTTCTCTGTATAAATTTTTATCTCTTTATCCTTACAAATCAGAGGCTTATGTTCTTCTTCCCAATACTTTTCATTGTCCATGAGTGATGGGAGCCATTAGTCCATATACTAAGGATCCCATCTCCACATATCAATGGCGAATACAACCTCCAAAAAGTAGAACCCATGCACTAGACTAGTTAATCTCGCTGTGCTATTAACATTTACTTTTGAGGTAAAGAGGGAAGTTATAAGAGATAGAGTACAAGTAAGGATAAACAGTTTGACTGAACATTCTTAACAGTGATAAGCATTGAGCATTTTAATTTTCCAACAACTACTACCTGCTCTAATTTGTTTTCCACCCCTTGACCCTAGTCTGTTGAATGGCAGCCATCCATACTGACAGCTCATTCAGATTCCACACTTATGTTTCTTGTCACATTCAGTTACTAAAACTGGTATTTCAAGTCTTAAGCCTCAGTCATCATCATTTTTTTTTTTTTTTTTTTTTTTTTTTTAGTGGTTTTTCGAGGTGGGGTTTCACTCTAGCCCAGGCTGACCTGGAATTCACTATGGAGTCTCAGGGTGGCCTCGAACTCACGGCGATCCTCCTACCTCTGCCTCCCGAGTGCTGGGATTAAAGGCGTGTGCCACCACGCCCGGCATCATTTTAAAACAGCATTGTGATCATCAAGCCCAGCCAAACTGTTAAGGTTACTCAGAACTGAGAAAACTCATAAATCTTCGTACTTAGGTCTCTGCTTTTTCTTGCCTTTGTTCTCTGTCCTCAGTGTATTTCTGTGTGTCTTGGCAGAGTCTTATCCATGTTCTCGGTGACTCTCCTACAAGAGGTGGTAATCCGCCTGTCCCTGAGTTAAAGGAGGAGGAGTAGCAGCTAACTTTGCCCTCTTTTTAGGGGTGATCTTTCTTTTCTGAAGACAGAAAAGGCTCCCCAATCTCTATGATTTCTCTCACTCCAGATGGGGTCATGAATCACAAAACAAGAACAATACTTCTCCAAGAAAATTTTTTGTAAACAATGAGGTAATGTTTTCTCTGCAATTGCTTCATGATTTTTATTCAAATATAATAGAAAACATATTTCATGACCTAGCCATAATGGAAGCAACTTTTGTGCTGTATTAGAATATGCTTTAGCTGTATGATTTAGAGCAATAATTTTGTGGGTATACAGTATCTTGAGTCATCAAGGATGATTAAATGATTTTTCAATAAGGTCAAGTAGCAAAACAATCTTACAGTTCAAGCGGTATTTTTAATTGCATATATTCCATACTCTACTCCAGGTAGTTGAGGTTTGGTAGTTTACATTCTGTAGGGAATTAAAAGCTACACAAAAAAAGCAACATCCCTGACTGCCAAGAACTCCAAGTACTATACTTGGATCACAGAACATTCCTCTGAACAAAATAGATCACTGGACTCTCCAGATCTATCAGGTCAGTTATTAGGAGCAAATTGATAACAGCAACCTTTCTCCAGTTCCAAAAAAATACTAGATTCATATAAATTGAAGATCTGACCTGCTGCGCACTGCTACTGATGAGGGAATAGGAGGAAATGAAGTGATTACTGGAGATTGTGCTTCAGCACTGTAGGGAGCCTTTAGGGCTAAAGCTGAGGCTTTCAGTGGTAGAGAAGTTTAAAGTTCTCTATACATTGAGGAGAAAAATGAAGGAAATTAATTCTTTTATTCACTTTGAAGCATTTTAAGTTTAATATTCATTTTATATTTAACTGCCTTGTTTCATGCATTTAATCTTGAAAATTATACTGTGTTCTTAAAACTTCCATTTCCTCATGTTTACACATTTTCACCTAACAACAACCAACCTAATAGTTATAGTATCATTCCTCCTTACTTATTTTTTCTCTTTGTTCTCTGTCTGTCCTCACCCCTAGTTATCAATACCTTTTACATCTTTCATATAATTCTGTTAGCGCATTTCTTACAAACAGGCTATGAGAAAGTTTGAATCACATTCCACTCACTATAGCACATAATGAACCACTTCAAAACTAAGGCAAAGATACATCCTCTGTGTCTAAATCTACATTTTGGACTGGTTTAAATAGGACTAGTCCTGCTCTGCTCCTTTTGAGATAGCCTAGGACCTCTGGAAGGATGGAGTCATTTGAAGGCTGTCTTGCCCTCCAACTGAAGCTTAGAAGTGGAAAACTGGAAAAATCAACATGGGATCTAAACATGGGACAGATGAAAAGTCTCTGGTACAGAACAACTTAAACAGAACCCAAGTATGATGTATTTATTCTTGGAGTGAGTGTTCATATGGTAAGTACTGACATAGACATTGCTGAGCATTAGTAACTCAAAACACATCTGCCCCATCACTGTGCTGTGAAGGTGATGGTGTCAAACCCAGTTATCTAAATGAACCTCAGCATTTTAACCAAGATCTTCATTTAAGAACAGCCAGTGAGGACCGGGGAAATGGCTAACCAAGAAAAGTTTTTGTCATTGTTGGGCCTAAAGAGGCCCAGACTCAAGGCCCAGTGGAACTTCCTGAGCCTGGTTAGAGTTTGGCGACCTGTCTTTGGCTTATGACTTCCACATAGGAGTGACTCAGCAAGGCCTGACCTAAAACTGCCTCTGCCCAGCTACTACTAATGTGGTGAAATCTTACTGGCCCTTTATCCTCACCCCGTCCTAAGACTCCCACCCCCTACCTTGATGCTATATAAGTGCCTGCTTGATACAATAAAATGAGATCCTGCTTCAACAAGTTTCCTGACTCAGTGTGTTTCTCTCCGGTGACTAGGAGAGGGTCTGGGTCGTTGACACTCTCCATCCGGCTCAGTCCCAAGGAGAGACCAGCGGGACTGGCTCTCCTACAGCCCTACCTGCCAGAGACCCCGGCAGACTGGTGCCCCGTGTGAGGAACCTTTTCAACGGAAGAACGCTGACGGGCCAATCAGTCTGCGGGTGAGTGTACACTATAAACTATGTGGCAGTCCTCGTCCAAACCAAATCCTGCCTTAGAGTCATTACAGGTTCTGCTTAAAAGCAGAGGCCTTAACCTTTCTGATAACCAAGCCCTCTAGGCATGGGGGGCTGCTCGCTTAAGATTGCTCCCTGGCTGCCCGAGAGTAACCTTTTTGACTGGGACACTTGGGATAGAGTTGAAGGGCTAATCAGGAGGGCTCAGGTGGAAAAAGGAGAGATCCCCCTTTTGGGAGCTCTCCCAACTGTGGCTGCCCTAAAAGACTGCTTTCCACCTAGACCTCCGAAGGAGAAAGGGGGAACCTCGACACAGGATGGGACAAAGGGCAATAAGAAATTACAAGTGAAACTGAAACAAAGCCCAAGTCCCTTAGGCCAGCCTAAGCCTTTGTACCTGTCCCTCGACCCTTTTGGAAGCATTCCGTGGCCCTCTAAAGGTCCACCCCCCTTAGATCCCTCTTCCACCCCTCTGCCCTACTGCAGGGGAGGAATGACCAGCCTCTTTCCTGTCAATGTTAACGCCAGCGGTAATCGTCCCGCCACCTGGTACCCCTGGGAAGCTCATGATCTAAAGGACCTTAAGAAGGCTGTCTCAGAGGATGGACCTAATTCCCCCTGGGTGGAAACCATCCTCCAGGGTTTGGCTCATCATCAGTGTACCACCCAAGATTGGAAGAACCTCGCTAAAGCCGTTCTTTCTAGCCCACTGTACATAAAGTGGTGTGCCTTCTTTCAGGATGAGTGCCATACTCAAGCTGAGCAAAATAAGGCCACTCAGCCCCCAGTCCCAGTCACCTATGGAATGCTCTTGGGCACCATGGATGCGTTTTCCACAGGCCTCCAGCAAGCTGCCATTCTTGATCCATACCGGGATCAGGTACGGGCTTTGGGAATGGCCTCATGGAGGAAACTAGAGGAAGGCCCATCTGAGCCCCCCATCACAGGAATCACACGAAAGGCTAGTGAAGACTTGGCCACATTCATAGAGAGGGTTGAAAAGAGCCTACAGAGAAAGTTCCCCTCTGGTCCCCTATGCAACCAGTTCATTAAAATGCTGGTCTGGGAAGGCATGACATTCTTCCTTTCCATATTTGATTTGGTCAAGGTGAATCACTATCTCTAGGTAATGGCTCAAGAGCAATTAAATTAAATTAAGCTCAATCTCCTGCAGAGGGAATTATGCTTTTATATTTAATTTTCCATTTCCACATACTATGAGAAATCATTCTTGAAAACACCAAAAAGTGTTTTTATTTATTTTTGGGGGGGAGGTTTTCCAAAGGATTTGTTACAGAATTGCTTGAGTCCACCAATGACCTGGAGAGAGGCTTAAAAGGAGATTGGTCACTTTATTTTTACAAGTCATGCAACACTCCTAAGGTCTTTTTTTTTTTCTCTTCTTTTTCTGGGGGTAGAAGAGGAGCCATTTATCATATCGAGGAGAGGTCAGCCAAGGAATCTATAGAGTCTAAAACTAGGGCAGAAAAGGAAAGAGACTGTTCAAAAATTCCTCACTTAGAAGGTCCTGAGTCAAAACCACATTCATCCGTGAAAAGAAACATTTAGGTCATAACTATATGACTGATCTGACCTTGGACTTGGCTGGTGGAAATTTCCAGATAGCCTGTGAATGACAGGATATATGCCATTCAGTTGGTCAATTCTGGCATGTGTCCTACTTGGCTTGTGAAAATTTTATAAATATCTCTTAAATTCCAAACCTCCTAGTTCTCTGAACCTGATTGTCTTAATCTGACTCCCAATACCTTTTAAAATAAATAATCTCTCCAGCAACATCACATATTTTAAATATTTGTTAAGTATGGAAGGACACAGAGAAACCAAGTATGGATGTGAATTCATACAATGCAATCCACAGTGCAGCTGTGACTCTCAGGGTGGCTGTGCCCCAGAGGGGACCATGCAGGCAATGTCAACCTGAAGAGGGTGTGAATCCCAGCAGCTGCTCGATGGGTTTAAAGCACCATTCATAGGCCTCCAGCTCTTCCACCAAACCAGCCAGTTTTTCCATCCGAGCAACTTGCTGATTGTGCTTTAAGCGTGGATGCCACTAGATAATTGAAGACGATTCACAGAGGAATCACTCAGAGCCATCTTCTAACATCTCTCCAGCTCCTTTGGGGTAGGTAAAAAGGGCTTTCTGTGGTGGGGCAAGGTCTGAGACGCTGAAACCAGATCCCCTGACGGAACTTCCACCCACCCCACCAGCTGAGGAGGAGAGGAGGAGGAGGCAGCCATGTCCTCTAGCAGAATTCTCTCTTCACTCTGCCTCTTCAGTGATGGGACTAAAGGTGTGTGCCACCATGCTTGGCTGAGACCGACTTTGTCTCAGCAGCCTTGGCACGTTCCGTGTTTTTATTTTTAAAAATGAATAAGGTTGGCATATGTCTTCAACATAGACAGGGGACTAGCAAATGATGTCCTTTTCTTAAATAAGTATAGCTTTGGTTCTTACATTCCTATTTGATATAGGTAAGCCTTTATTCTCCATACCATTTGAAGACTCACTAACTACTAACACAGTGTTCAATTAATTTCAATAAATCAGCAGAGAAACAGCAGAATGCCAAATGCACAATTAGTTGTTACTGCCCCTGCTGCTGACTTTTCAGTTAGTAGATGTAAATATATGGGCAGCTCTTGGATTTATCTCTCAACTTTCTCTTTCAAGAATGACTAGGGACACAATAGCCATGGGGAAACAAGTTGGATAAACTAGGACAATTCTCATTCTGAAATGCACTTTCTTGATTAAATTGCACTTTCTACAACAGCATGTGAGCCACACTAACAAGTGCAACAGCAAAGAAGAGCAACAAAGGGTGCTCATGGCACCAATAGTGCCTCACTGGAGGCAGCGCTCTAGGGATCTGCAGCGTTTCACAGGCTATGCTCCCAGACACTGGTTGTAAGCAGCTCCCAGACCATGAAAAACCCGCAGATAATGACTGCCCATTGGTTTCCCACAAACATTTTATTTGCACATAATGTTTAATAATTTGTAATTTTCACCTAAAATTTCCAAGTTCCTGACAATTTTTTTTGGAAAAAAATTTAAATTCTCACAATGCTAGGTGGGAGCTGAGTGGTCTGCTGAAGTTTCCAATATGCTCCAGTTCCCTAGATCCCCTCATACTGTGACATGGGCTTAGGGTTAGACTATTGGCTTATAGAGTTAGGGTTATTGCTTTCCTTAAGCAACTTCAACTTCTGAGGACATATGAGTTTCTAATCTTAATGGACGTCTTAAGATGAGAGGTTGTAGGTGATTTATTTTCCTTGTGATTTGATGTACTCATCCTGAGTGACAAGGATCATTCTCAGGTACAGTAAAAAATTTACAGCTAATAGTTTGACATAGGTTTACATTCTTCTCATATCCCCCATGTATGTTTTATCAGTTCACTCTCCACTTTTATTCTCATCTAGAACCTTGATTCTCAACCCTACAGCAAAGTTGACATTCCTTGGAAAACTTTGTGAACACTTATGTCTTTAGGAAATTAGGTAAGTTGGGATGGAGAGATGGGTTAGCAGTTAAGGCACCTGCCTGAAAAGCCAAGGTCCCAGGTTCGATTCCCCGGGACCCATGTAAGCCAGATGCATAAGGTGGTGTATGTGTTTGGAGTTCATTTGTGGCATCTGGAGGCCCAGGTACAGCCATTCTCTCTCTCTCTTAAACAAATAAATAGATAAATATAAATTAAAGAAATTTAAAAAGAAAATAGGTCAAAATATTTGGAAGTGAAGCTTAGAAAAAGAACTTCTCTGAAGCTCTTCCATTTAGTCAAACATATAACCAATGCAGACCCAACAATTTATGTAGCCTCTGCATTTGGAAAACAGATAAAATTAACCTTGAGAAAATTTTCTTTTGCTCAGACCCATGGTTTCTTCAAACAAAGGCAGCTTTCCTATTTACTGATTTCCTATTTGAAAGAGACCCAAAAAGTTTTATAGCTTCATGCAGGCAGTCATGGGCCTCTCACATTCTGTCCATGTCCTCACTCTTTTTTTAAATTTTTCTGTTTTTATTTATTTATTTGAGAGTGACAGACAGAGAATGGAAGATAGAGACACAGAAAGAGAATGGGCGCACCAGGGCTTCCAGCCACTGCAAACGAACTCCAGAAGCGTGCGCCCCCTTTTGCATCTGGCTAATGTGGGTCCTGGGGAATCGAGCCTCAAACCAGGGTCCTTAGGCTTCACAGGCAAGCACTTAACTGCTAAGCCATCTCTCCAGGCCCGTCCTCACTCTTTTGTGCATAAAACCTCTAACATCTCTCCCTGAGCTGGAATGTAGTTCCATAGTAGAGAACTTGCCTAACATGTGCAAGGTCCTGGATTATTTGATACCCAACAACACACACATACTCAACAAAAGAAAAAATAAAGAATGCAAAGGAAGGAATGAAGGGAGAGAGGAAAGGAAGGAAGAAAACAAGGAAGGAAGAGAGGGAGGGAAAGAGAGAAGAAAGAAAGGGGAAAAAGGAAAGATTGGTAGAGAAAATAAGTTAGTATCTTCAGGTCATCCTGCCCACTTGCCATTCAAACTGTCAGCTCTTCATGACTTCTGACCCCTGCTTTCTATAAAACTTCAGGATATGATGAATAGTTCTAAATAAATCTGTGATTCATTTGTAGTCTATGCCAACTCATATTATTTAGGTAGAATTATTAGGTAGAATATGTCTGGGTGCTAATGTCTCTAATTAGAGCTTCACTTTGATGTATTTCTAGAGATTCCTAAATATAATTACATTATCCTTTTGCTTTGTAAGAAAGACTTAACTGTTAGACTGGGGAGATGGCTAAAGCACTCACCAAGGAGCATAAGCATTAGTACCTGACTTCAAATTCATGGAACCCTTATGAAACCAGACGTGATTAGGTGAGCATCTATGGTACAATAAGAACAGAGGCAGACACAGGAAAATAACAGAAGCTCACAGTCCAGCCAGCCTATTGGGCACAGTATGAGAAAGGAGAAACCCTGCCTCAAACAAGGTTGAAAGTAAATACTGATATGCAAGGCTGTCCTCTGACTTCCAAATGTGTACCATTGCATCACACCCACACTCATACACATTTGCACACCATCATACACACAGACATGCACAAAAACTTATTTAAAATAAAACTGGCTGAGGAGATGGCCCAATGGATAGAATGCCTGCTATGCAAGCCTGAGCACCAGAGTCTTATGCAAAGCATTCACATACATGGTGAGTAAGAAGTACTTGCTGCTAGAGTAGCTAACTTTGCAACTTCTGGGCTGAAGTAGGAGACCTTACTTAGTAAATTGCTCTGGAAGGAAGAAGATAGCCAACATCAGTCTCTGGACTCCTCATGCACATGCACCCACACACTTATGTGCACCTACACACATATAAACACATACACATACATGCATACGTAAACAAACTTGATTGTTCATAAATGCTTCACAAATTTTAAATCTTCATTAATTTAATGAATGTAATATGCCTCCAGTAAACATGCAAATGAATTCACACTTTCATCTGTTTTTTATAGGTTCCCTATACTCTGAAATTTAGAAATGGATCAGGAAACCTTTCCATTGAATTCCCATTCAATTGCAAAACAGCTGAGTTATGGTTTTCCTCTTTACCACATGCACTTATCCTCTCAGCATCTTGATTCTACAAGATGTATGACCTATCTATGAAACACATGAAAGATAATTTTTCTTTCATTCCAAACATTTGGTGACTTACAGGGTACAACATGGATTAACACTCTGGTAGAGGTCATGCTTAAAAATTAAAATACTGCTTGTCATTGTGAAATGCTGTATGCTGTGACTGAAGCTTCAAAGACATTCTCATTACCTCTCTTTAGAAACACTGTAAATTGATGGGACTTCCAGCCAAGATGGCGACCGCCTAAATGTGCCGCACATTCATGGGAAAGAAAGGCAAGACATTAAAGGTTCACTGGGTCTTTTAAGGGTTCACTGGGTCTTTCAGGGAAGAGAAATCTCCAATAGATTGCCAGTGGGAGGGCACAGAGGGGAAAAAACAGAAAATCACTGATTCCCTCACCGGTGGGCGGTTAGCCCACACATCCCCCCAAGCAGCTGCCTTACCATGCTCCCAGCTTCAGGAAACTCCCACACTTACTGTAGGAAAAGGGTCACAGGCCAGCATACTTCCACTTGCCCCACTCCACATGAGCGATCGCCCTACTAGCCCTGTCCAAGAGTGACCTTGGCCAGGCTATGCCTGCTGGCCCATTGGAGCTCAGGCTCCATTGATCAATTTAAATGGTGCATTCCTCGGCTCTGATCCCGCTTCTGGAAGCTTAGTCTGCTGGACCCACTTTCCCATTTACTGTTCCAGCTGCCACACATTCATGTATGTGAGCCCAGGCCAATTTCCAACTCCACACATGAGCTCAGACTGTGTCTGTCGCTTATGGTACCTCAGGTGCCAACCCCTCACTGTCTCCCACACCTGTCGAATGCCATTGTCCTGTTGCGGGGGAACACAGTGTTCTGCCACACCAGACTTTGGACTGCTTCAGTGCTTGGTGCCTCTGTGGCCCTCCTAGCACAAGCGCAGGTAGCTTTGACAAATTAGCCCATGAGAGTTCAGGCAACTTTGGCGCCCCTGCCAGGCAGGAACTCAGGCAGCTTTGGCAAGTGAGAGCCAAAGCCCAGGCTGCTTGGCAACTGCTGCAGGCTGCTTCAGATTCCCATTATGCTTGAGCCCAGGCTGGTCCACCCATCTACGTGCCCATACACTGTGATGGGCAGACCACAGCGCAAAAGAAATAATATGAGAAATAAAATGCAAGAAAAGCCAGTTAGATCAGCCAGTCCTATAACGAACATCCCTAATCAAAACATAGAAGAGTCATTAGGATCAGAACACCAAAATGAAGCTATGAGCAATGCAACCCTGACCAAGCTAATGGTAGAACTTGCAGAAAAGCAAAAAAGGACAGATAATCATGTGGATGCTGCCATCAGTAGACTAGACCTAATAGATAAGAAAATAGAAGGAGTTCAAAGACAGTTAAGAGATATGAGGGAGAGTGAAAAAAAGGACACCTCAAAAATTAGCTGGCAATGCTAAATGAAGACATAAAGAAAGGCAAGGATGAATTCCAAAAATCATCAAGAAAATCAGAAAATCATATGAAAAGGGAGCTTGAAAGAGGGATGGAAATCATACATAGAAAAGTAATAGAAGATGCAAACCTAATTGAACAAGTCCAAAACTCTCTAAAAGCTCTCAAGAATAGAGTCAGCCATGTGGAGGATATAAATTCTGATCTGGAAGACAAGATGGAAGAAACAGTTTGAGGGTTCAAAAATTTCAGTAAGTTCAAAAGTTCCTGCGAACAGAACATGAGGGAATTGTAGGATACACATAAACGTCCAAATATTAGGATCACTGGAATACCAGAAGGAGAGGAAATTCAGACCAAAGGCATGGAGAATTATTTAACAAAATAATTGAAGAAAACTTCCCCAGTCTCTTAAAAGAAAGGCCCGTCAAGATCCAAGAAGCCAATAGAATTACAAACACACTGGACCAAAGGAGAAACTCTCCAAGACATATTGTCATTGAGACTCTAAACATTGACACCAAAGAGAAAATCCTAAAAGCAGCTGGTTAAAAACAGCCCACCACTTTCAAAGGTAACCCCATCAGAATTACTTCAGACTTTTCAATGGAAACCCTGAAAGCCAGAAGGGCCTGGAATGAAACACTGCAAAGTCTAAGAACCAATGGCTTCCAACCCAAACTACTCTACCCAGCAAAAGTATCCCTCATAATAGATGGTGAAAGAAAAACTTTCCATGTTAAAACTCAGCTTTACAATTACATGAACAAAGAACCAAACCTACAGAGACTATTTCAGGAAATTCTCCACAGAGAAACAACAAATAATCAACCTCAAATGCCTACAAGGAGCAGATCACAACAACCAAAATCAGAGTAGGCACAAAAAAACCTCCAAAGTCCATGAAACCACCAAAGCAAGAATACCATCACAATATGGCAGGGATCAAACCAAATCTCACAGTCATTACCCTAAATATCAATGGCTTAATTCCCCCATCAAGAGACACGAGCTAACAGGATGGATCAACAAATTAGACCTCTCAATCTGTTGTCTACAAGAAACCCACCTCACCACTAAAGATAGACTTCTCCTCAGGGTGAAAGGGTGGAAAACAATATTCCAAGCAAATGGGAATAATAAACCAACAGGTGTAGCTATATTAATATCAGATAAAATAGACTTCAAATCAAAAAAGACAAAGAAGGCCACTTTCTACTTATCAAGGAACCGACCCATCAAGAGGATATTACAATCATAAATCTGTATGCACCAAGAACAGGGGCACCACAGTTCATAAACCAAATCTACTTGACAATAAAACAGAAATAAGCACCAACACCATCACACTTGGGGACTTCACCACACCATGATCAGTAATAGACAGATCATCCAAACAGAAACTCAACAGGAAAGTAAGAGAGCTCAACAAAATGGTAGATCACTTAGACCTAATGGACATCTACAGAACTTTCCATCCCAAATCCACAGACTACACAATCTTCTCAGCAGCCCATGGAACATTCTCCAAAGTAGATCATATAATGGGTCACAAAGCCTGCCTCCACATACTTAGAAAGAATGACATAATTCCTTGCATGATATCAGATCACAATGCTATATTGCTAGAAATTAACAAGAAAAGACCCACCAAGAATCCCAACAGCACCTGGAAACCAAACAGCACACTTTTAAACAATAAATGGATAGAGGACAAAATAAAACATGAAATTGCAATATTTCTAGAATTGAATGACGATGAGAACACATCATACCAAAACTTATGGGACACAACGAAGGCGGTCCTCAGGGGAAAATTCATAGCACTCAATGCCTTCATAAAAAAGACAGAGAGATCCCAAATCAATAACCTAACCATCCACATAAAGGCACTGGAAAAGCAAGAAAAATCCAACCCAAAGAGCTCCAGAAGGAAAGAAATAATTAAAATCAGAGCAGAAAATAATGAATTGGAAACTAAGAAAACAATTAAGACAATTGACAAAACAGAGAGCTGGTTCATTGAGAAAATAAACAAGATTGACAAATCCCTGGCCAATCTGATCAAGCAAAAAAAGGTGAAGCTTCAAATTAACAAAATTGAAAATGAAAAAGGAGAGATCACAACAGACATAAGTGAAATTGGGAGAATCATCAGGACTTATTTCAAAAACCTCTACCCTGGTCTGCTTCAGTGATGAGACATTTATCTTACCCATAACTGTGGGAAAACTCCACAATGCATGACCCATATATGTCAACAAGGAGGGGCCAAAGAGAGGGGTAGGTCATGCATGAGCCTAATAATGGTCCCAAGCTGATTGTATTTGCTGAATACAAAACTAATTAATATAAAGAAACAACCTCTACTCCACAAAACAGGATAATGTAGAGAAGATGGATAAATTCCTGGATGTATACCATGTATCAAAGCTAAACTCAGAAAAGATTAATCTCCTAAATATACCTATCACACTCATTGAGATTGAAAAAGTAATAAAAAAAAAACTCCCCAAAAAGAAGAGTCCAGGACCAGGTGGATTCTCAACTGAATTCTATCAAACCTTCATGGAAGAACTCAAACCAATCTTCCTCAAACTGTGCCATTCAATTAGAGAACAGGGAAAGCTACCCAACTCCTTTTATGAAGCTAGGATCACCATAATTCCAAAACGAGGCAGAGATGCCACAAGTAAAGAAATCTACCAGCCTATTTCCCTGATGAATGTAGATGCAAAGATCCTGGACAAAATCCTCACAAACCGAATCCAACAACACATCAAAAGCATTATTCACCTTGACCAAGTTGGATTCACCCCAGTAACACAGGAGTGGTTCAACATATGGAAATCTGTCAACACAATACACCACATAAACAAGGCTAAACACAAAGACCACATGATCATTTTGATAGATGGAGAAAAAGCCTTTGACAAGATACCACATCACTTCATGATCAAAACATTGGAGAGAATTGGCATGGTTGGTTCATATCTTAACATAATAAAGGCAATATACTAAGGTCCTAAGGCCCAAATAATACTTAATGGAGAATGACTGCAGGAATTCCCATTAAGATCAGGGACAAGACAGGATTGTCCACTCTCACCTCTCCTCTTCAATATAGTACTGGAATTCCTAGCTCAAGCAATTAGATAGGAGAAGGAAATAAAAGGGACACAATTTGGAAAGGAAGAAGTTAAGTTAGCTCTATTCACTGATGACATGATTGTATATATAATAGACCCTAGAGACTCCATTCCAAAACTCCTGAAGGTGATTAATTCCTATAGCAAAGTAGCAAGATACAAAATCAATGCACAAAAACCAGTAGCCTTTCTATATGAAAATGACAAAGATACAGGGAAAGGAATAAGGGACATGGTCTCATTTTCAATAACAACAACAACAAAAATACCTTGGAATGACGTTAACCAAGGAAGTGAAAGTTCTATACAATGAAAACATAAAAACACGCAAAAAAGAAATTGAGGAGGACTTGAGAAAATTGAAAGACCTCCCATGCCCCTGGATAGGCAGAATTGTGAATATGGCAATCCTACCAAAGGCAATATATAGATTTAATGCAATGCCAATTAAAATCCCAACATTGTTTTTCACAGAGATAGAAAAAAATGATCTCAAATTTCAAATGGAAAGGCAGAAGGCCTCACATATCCAAATAGATCCTCAGCAAAAGAAATACCTCTGGAGGCATAACCATAATTGATCTAAAGCTATATCACAAAGCCATAGTAATAAAAACAGCATGGTGCTGGCATAAAAACAGGAGTATAGACTGATGGAATAGACTTAACGACCCGGACTTTGGGTCAAGCAACTATATCTACTTGGTATTTGAAAAAGGCCCTAACAATATAGGCTAGAAAAAAGACAGCGTCTTCAATGAATGGTGCTGGACAAACTGGATAACCATATGCAGGAAATTGAAACTTGACCCACACATTTCACCATGCACTGCACTCAAGTGCAAATGGATCAAAGACCTCAATATAAGACCAGAAACTCGAAGTCTAATGGAGGAAAATATAGGAAGTACTTTGATGATATAGGAGTGGAAAAAGGCTTCCTGAACAAAACCTCAGTAGCTCACGATCTTAAACAGTCACTCAACCAATGGGATCACATGAAGCTGAAGACTTTCTTTACAGACAAGCATACAATAAGCAAAGGCAATAGATTACACACAGAATGGGGAAAAATATGTGCTGGTTATCCAACTGACAGAGGCCTAATCTCTAGAATCTACAAAGAACTCAAAAACCTAAACAGTAAATACTCAAACACCCCACTCACAAAATGGGGCAAAGAGCTCAACAGGCAATTCACAGAGGAAGAAATACAAATGGCAAACACCCATTAAGAAAATGTTCATCATTCCTCATCATCAGGGAAATGCAATTAAAAAGAACTATGAGATTCCACTTACCCCAGTAAGGATAGCAAACATCAAAAAATCAAAAGAAAATAAATGCTGGCGAGGATGTGCAGAAGTAGGAACACTCATCTACTGTTGGTGGGAATGTAAGATGGTACAACCACTTTGGAAAGCAATATGGATACTCCTGAAAAAGCTGACTGTAGAGATACCAACAGACCCAGGTATTCCCTTAGTGGGCATCTACCCTAGAGCCTTCAAACCACAGGCCAGAGAGATTTGCTCAACCATGTTTGTAGTGGCTCAATTCGTAATAGCTAAGAGCTGGAATCAACCCAGATATCCATCACTAGAAGAATGGATAGCTAAGATGTGGTATATCTACACTATGGAATTCCATACAGCAGTAAGAAAAAATGACACAATGAAATTTGAGGAAAAATGGTTGAACCTGGAATAGATCATTCTCAGTGAACTTACCCAAGCACAGAAAAAAATTCACCACATAGTCTCACTTATCTACTGCACGTAACCTGAATCTACCCAAGATGCCTTACATACCCAGCAAGCTTCTCGTGGACTAGACAATAGGATGGGTGTGGAGGGAGGAAGGGGAGGGGAAGGGAAGGGGTGGGGAACACAAATCTAGACCCAAATGGCAATGGTACCAAATAATTCTACATCATAAAAGGCAGACCAAATGGCTGAACCTTCACCAGGCCCTTAGAGGGAACACCTGACCCACAAGACACTAGAGAGGGTATGATGAAGACTGACCTTAACCTTCTACCACCTCTCTCCCTCTACCTCTCTCTTTCTCTCTCTCTCTCTTCTCCCTATCTCTTTTATATTAGTTATATTTTTCTTCCTTTTCTTAGTGGGCACTGACCTGTAACTCCCAGTACCAGCATGTGGTTATCAGCCACAATGAGCTTTTGATCAGAGAGACCTACAAGGTTTCCTAAAAGAAAGACAGATTTCTGTCAGAATACTTGATGATCCACCAAAAGTTAATGGTAAGACCCTACTGCTGAAGACACCTTATGCAGTTGTCACATAAAATGGACATGGCTGGAAGCCAGAAGAGAGTCAGTCCCCAGACAGTCAACGTGTCTGGTGCCAGAAGGTGCTACATGGGCAACTGGGGGAAAATGACCAGTATCTGTCCAAGCAACTCATGGTCTCACCTACTTGGCAGCACAAAACTTGTTATGATGCTCACAGAAGTATAATAGTAGCACACAGCCATGGTGGGAAACCAACTGCTCATGATTTGGCTAACCGATCCCTTCAATGGTATGGTACCCATAGCTGGAGCTGGGAAACAAGTCAGAACCATATACAAACATAAGTCTGCTCTCCACTATCAAGCAACCACCAATTGTGGGCTACAAGAGGGCCTACACCTATTAAATTCTCTATAAAAAAGTAAGGGTTACCTCATTTGTCTGGTGCTAACTCCCTCTCAATTGGAGAATGTGCTTCTCTTTTTCAGATAGATGTAGATTCTAAGGAGAGAGCCACCTCATCATGCCTCAAAAGGGCCCTGGCTGAAACAGAACAATTGGTGAAACAAGCAAGCATGCTGTTTTCTTGGTGAACCATGTACCAGCACAAGGGTGAAGGAGATCAACAAAGAGAAAAACCACTCCTACCAAATCAGAGAGCCAGAGACCCAGAGGCCCCCAACTGAAGCAGACCAATAATGAACCCAACATTGCTCCAGAAAATTTTGCGGAAGACGGGGCGGTAAGAATGTCAGAGCCACATGTTGGGTCATGATATGCAGACATTTATCCTACCCATAACTGTGGGCTAACTCCAGAATTCGTGAGCCATATACTTCAACAAGGAGGGGCCAAGGGGCGGGGTAGGTAATGGATGAGCCTAATAATGGTACCAAACTGACTGTATTTGCTGAGTACAAAACTAATTTATAATAAAAAAGAAACACTGTAAATTTTGTTAATGCCAACATCCTGCCATGAATGCCAATGCATTTTTGATATTTTTACACTTTGAATCTTTCCTCTTTCCTAGAATAAAAGACAAATAAATCAACTTATCCTACATATTACATATTATTACCCCATCTAAGTGTCCTTTTTCTATTTTTAGGAAACAGTCTGTGTATAAATAACTGCCAGTCTGTAAATTATGATTTTCCACACTACTTTTCAAAAGCCACTGATTCAGAAATGGCACTGAGGACATCACTATGCATTTTAATTGGATGAAATCATGAATCAGTTAATGACAATTTACTTTGTTTTCAAGGACACTATCTCCGCTGACAGTTTATATATCTGGATATTGTCTTAGCTGACAATTTTCATCTGAAATCACACCATTGACTTGCTAATGCTAAGAATATCAGAAATTCCAGATAAATATATTTAATAATATGTTTAAATATGATCATTTACCTTTGAATTTATTTTCAGTTCTAGGCAAGGTCCCAAGGTAATGTCAGTAAGTTCTCCCATATCCAATGCAGGATGTTATTTAAGTCTTGCTAACTATTTTTAAATAAATGCTTGTATAGTTATGCTCCAGATTTACATTAAATTTGGACTTGTGGATAAGGCATGACATGAATATGGAGTCCCACCAAAGACAAATGGCATACTGGAATGGCTTGTCTGATTGTCAGAGCAAAGGGGAAGGGGCTCAATGTAACCATGAGCAGAGCTTGAATTGTACCAAATAGGTCAGAGGAAAGGCTATGGAGAGTCTAATGTACAACCGTTGCAACTATTTTGAGAGGAACACTGAGGTGATCCTTCTCTTCATGTCTTTGCCAAAAGTATGGAAAAGTAAATTCCCTATGGACAAAATGTGCTCACAGGATGGCAGCACAATACTCATATTCGTTGTTCTCTAAAAGGACCAGCTGGCATGCAGACAACAGCTGAGGGTGTTCCATGACTGGCTGAATGCTAAAGAATGAATGAAAACCAGGTGGGGAGGTGGAGGCCGCAGCACCAGCAGAGCATCAAGGCAAGAATTTCAACAAAGGCAAAGTCACTAAATGCACCATAAATGCCTTTCCTCAGCCCTTGTCAAGGTCAAAAGGAGCAATGGCACTCCATTTAGTATTGACAGAGAAAAAAGTTGTTGCCATTGCCCCATCTTCTCTCCCTGCTGGTCCTCCTTCATCCATGTGCAAAGGGGAGGAGGCAGAGGCTACATGGTGTCTGGGAGAAGTGGAAAGTGGAGAAGTATACTGATTTATTCTTCCTCCAGGGCATCTTCACATGATTTGTGATACAGAAAGATAGACAGTATGGAATGAAAAACTATCAGATTTGATCATGACTCTAGATTTGACACAATTATTACTGATCTGAGATTGCTTTCTAGTGATAGAGGTAATCAAATCTCTCAGTCTTATGTGAAAATAACAAGAAATATCCTGGGACTTATCTCAGGCTTTGTTCAAGTTGCTTAAAAGCTATCCAAATTATCAGATGTTAAATCTCTAATGGGAAATGAATCAAGGAGATGTAGGATTATCCCTTCCACAAAGCAGTAATAATCATCAAGTTGCACATTTTTGACTGCAGGAAGGCATGCATCACTATATGTCATCGTGGAGGTCTGATGTTTGAAGCTATGATGGTACAATGGCCCTGCCAGTAGGGTTGCCATGTATAGTAAAAAAAATAAAAATAAGTAAAATAAATAAATAAATAATAAAAAACCTTATTAAGTGAATGTCAGAAAGGTATGGAATGCTTACTTTTAGTTTAAATATATTCAAAATATTGCATAGGACATACTTTTTCTTTAAAAAATCAGTTATAAATCTAAAACTCATATTTAACCAATGTATGTTTTTAATCTGTCACCCAATATGAACCTCTTAAAGTGACTGGCAAAAGGGAAGAAACAGATTCCTTCAGGGCAGTTGTTATGAGAGTAAGCAAAGTTACATTAGGCATTTCGTATAGAATATACAGATGTGGGAAAAGTGAGAAATGTAATAAGAAAAATACTGATGGCAAATAGTGTATTTACAACATGGAATACTTACTAAATGTGGTGGCATACTCTCAAAATCCTATCACTTGGGAGATAGAGGCAGGATCAAGAGTTCAAGGTCAGTCTTATTTATACAGCCTGAGCTACATAAGATCCTTTATCAAAAAAAAAAAAAAAAAAAAGGAAAAATAAGACAAAATCCCACAAGATGCAAAGGGATAAATATAGCATTTTATAACTTAAGAATTCCTTAAAATAAGTGATAACACTAAGGTTATAGATAATATTCTCCTACATTTTCTGAAAAAAATATGTCTATAGAAATTATGGCAGTAAAGGCTTTTATACGTCTATGATAGATGGGCCCTGTCACTGTTTATTCTTTTACTGTTCCTCAATGACATTCTTGCTCTTTTTGTTTTCTATCTATAAATTTTGTGTGGCAAAGTTCATTTAGCAATTCACTATAAACTGCTTTGTATCTCTTCCTTGGGGTCATCTATGTTCATTGAGTTCCACAAAATTTTTCATCTGAATGAATTTCTGTCCCTATATGCATTTCTTTAATATTATTTTTATTGAACTTTATAAAATCACAGGCACATTGCCATCTTGGAAATTACATGTTTGTATTAAATAAGTAAAACTACTGTAAAATGAACTTGCAATCAAAATCAAAATTTAATGCTCAAATCATGTGTTACTTTGATTTACATTCAGGTGCATATTTCTTTATCAGTGCACCTGTAAATCAGCATTAAGGAAATAGTTATGCAAGTATGAGAACAATTGAATATGTATAAACCAAATTGTGTTTGTAAATAAGTAGACTGAGGTAGAAAACACCTTTAACACCAGTTAGAAATCTGTCACTGATTATGCATGTGGGAGAACACACATATCAAATCAGTTAGTAAGCAGCTTAAACTAATTTTGGTGGTCTAAATAAAGTCAGTGTTTACTGATAAGATAGATTGAGGGTTTGATTTCAAATATAAAAAAAAATAAAGAATACAAATACATACATAGTCATATTGATCATAAACATGAAACACACATAATGGACACTTAAAAGATTCTGATAAATCACTATTACATTATTGATCTGTAAGATTATTGTCCAGGACTTCTGGTCAAGATGGCGGCATAGGAACCACACCAAAGCAGCCTAGGGGAGAAAAAGCCAAAGAAAACCCAGCAAAATACACACCATTACAAAAAAGGGAGGTGTATAAGAGATTAAAACAACAGCAGAGAAATAGGAGAGATCAAGAGCATCCAGAGTCCACACAGGCAGGCTGAAGCAGCTCCAGCAGCAGCGGCTTGGGCTCTGGCAGTGGAAGCGGCTGTGGACATTACTCCGGCTCCAACAGCAACATAAGTGGCTGCGGCACCGGCTACAGCGGCTTCAGCGGCGGCAGCTCCAGTGGCTTCAGGGGCGGTGGACCCAGCAGTGGCAGCTCCAGTGGCAGCAGCGGCGCATCCAGCAGCAGGGGTGCATATCTGGAGGGCCACAGTTGCCAGGCTTGGTTTGCCTTGCAGGAAAAGCCAGTGCCCAGTTCCAGAAAACAGAACAGCAGCCCAACGTCCCAGGCAACAACTTGACTGAGACCAAAAGCATCCAAAAAGGTAACTGGGATTGAACCAGGGAAGGGTCTCACTTGGTCACAACCTGACTTGGATCCCCCAACAGACCAGAAATCTTAACCTCTTTGTTGATAGAGGATCTGGTTCTTATAATACCTACTCTTGCATAAATACTTGGTGCTGTTTTTGACTGAATGTGTACAGGGTTTAGTTAAATTTTAGAATCGACCTGTATTTTGTTATACTCAACCTACTTCAATACTCCCATACCAGGCAAAATCAACCCCTAGGAACACTTGTCTAGATACTCTGAGAGTGTTAAGAGCCACACCTAATATCATAATCTCCTACATTGAAGATATACAACATCAGATCAATTGATACAGCTAAGAATACTCAGCTAACTGGAAAATCTAAGCAGTAACTTAATCCAAGATGCAAAAATATATACATTATAACACAAGAAACACCAAAAACCAAAGCAACATAAATCCACCAAAAAGTATCAATGCATCAGAAATGACCTCCAGTGAAAACGAGTTAGAGGAAATGCCTGAGAAAGATTTCAAAAGAATTATTGTAAATATTTTCAATGAACTCAAAGAAGAAATCAAAGGAATCAAAGAGGAAATCAAAGGAATCAAAAATGACACAGGACACCAATTTAACAAAATAAAGAAGTCAATACAAGAAATAATTAAGGAAATAGAAATAATAAAGAAAAACCAGTCAGAATTACTAGCAATTAAGAACACAGTTAATGAAATAAAAAACTCTGTAGAAAATCTCACCAGTAGAATGGATGAAGGAGAGGACAGAATATCTAAGCTAGAAGACCAGGTGGCAGATCTAATACAATCCAACAAAGAGAAAGACAAACTAATAGAAAAGTATGAATGGGAATTTCAAGATATCCGGGACACTATGAAAAGATCAAACATAAGAATTCAGGACATAGTAGAAGGAGAAGAATTTCGCTCCAAAGGCATAGTAGACATCTTCAACAAAATCATAGAAGAAAACTTCCCCCAAATTGGGAAAGAGATGCCAATGCAGATACAGGAATCCTTTAGAACACCAGCCAGACAAAACCTGCAAAGAACCTCTCCTCGCCATATTATAATCAAATTACCAAACACACAATCCAAAGAAAAAATATTGAAAGCAGTTAGAGAGAAAAATCAAGTTACCTACAAAGGCAAGCCCATCAGGATCACAGCAGATTACTCAACACAAACGTTCAAAGCCAGAAGGGCTTGGAGTGATGTATTCCAAGTCCTGAAAGATAACAACTGTCAACCAATGTTACTTTATCTTGCAAAACTATCCATGCAAATAGATGGAGAAATAAGGACATTCCATGACAAAAGCAGGCTAAAGGAGTATTTGAAGACAAAACCAGCTCTACAGAAAATACTTGAAAGAATCCTCCATGCCGAAGAGAAGGAAAAACACACATATAAAGAACCTGGAAAACAACAAGCAATACTCAAATACTAGTTAACACAAGAGAGTAAAGGTAGAACTGGAACCACACACACAAAAAAAAGGCAAACATAAATACACACCTTTCAATGATATCTCTTAATATCAATGGCCTCAATGCCCCAACCCAAAGACATAGGTTTGCAGACTTGGTTAAAAAGCATGATCCTACAAGTTGTTGTCTCCAAGAAATTCACCTTTCTACAAAGGATGGACATTATCTTAGGGTGAAAGGTTGGGAAACGGTGTTTCAAGCAAATGGACCCAGAAAGCAAGCAGGGGTTGCTATCCTAATATCTGACAGGGCAGACTTCAGTCCAATGTTAGGAAAGAAAGATAAGGAAGGTCACTTTATATTTGTTTAAGGGCACACTCCAACAGGACATTACAATGCTAAACATATATGCACCTAACATGGGGGCTCCCAAATTCATCAAACAAACACTCTTAGAACTAAGGTCACAGATAACACCAAACACAGTGGTAGTGGGTGACTTTAACACCCCACTCTCATCAATTGACAGGTCATCCAGGGAAAAAATAAACAGAGAGGCATCTGGACTAAATGAGGTCATAGAAGGAATGGACCTAACAGATATCTACAGGACATTTCATCCAAATGCTGCAGAATATACATTCTTTTCAGCAGCACATGGAACATTCTCTAAATTAGACCATATATTAGGACACAAAGCAAATCTCAACAAATTCAGGAAAATTGAAATAATTCCTTGCATTCTATCTGACCACAATGGAATCAAACTACAAATCAATAGCAAGAAAGGCTATAGAGCATACACAAAATCATGGAACTAAACAATACACTACTAAATGATGAATGGGTCGATGAAGAAATCAAGAAGGAAATCAAAAATTTATAGAGTCAAACAATAATGAGAACACAACATACCAAAATCTCTGGGACACAATGAAGGCAGTTCTAAGAGGGAAATTTATAGCTTTAATTGCTTATATTAAGAAATTAAGCCAGGCGTGGTGGCGCACGCCTTTAATCCCAGCACTCGGGAGGCAGAGGTAGGAGGATTGCCGTGAGTTCGAGGCCACCCTGAGACTCCATAGTGAATTCCAGGTCAGCCTGGGCTAGAGTGAGACCCTACCTCGAAAAACCAAAAAAAAAAAAAAAAAAAAAAAAGAAATTAGAAAGGTCACAAGTGAACGACCTAATGCTTCACCTTAAAGCCTTGCAAAAAGAATAACAAGGCAAACCAAAAATCAGTAGATGGGAAGAAATAATAAAGATTAGGGAAGAAATTAATGAAATAGAAACAAACAAACAAAAAAAAAAACAATCCAAAGAATTAATGAAACAAAGAGCTGGTTCTTTGAAAGGATAAACAAGATTGATAAACCCTTAGCAAATCTGACCAAAAGAAAGAGAGGAGACACAAATTAATGAAATTAGAAATGAAAAAGGTAACATCACAACAGATGCCAGAGAAATTCAAAAAATCATAGGGACATATTATAAAAGCATATACTCCAAAAGTATGAAAATCTGAAAGAAATGGATGATTTCTTGATTTATATGACCTACCTAAACTAAATCAAGATGAGATTAATCACTTAAATAGACCTATAACAAGCATGGAGATCCTAACACTTATCAAAAGTCTCCCAACTAAAAAAAAGCCCAGGCCCAGAAGGATTCACTGCTGAATTTTACCAGACCTTCAAGGAAGAGCCAACACCATTGCTTCTTAAGCTTTTCCATGAAATAGAAAAAGAAGGAATTCTACCAAACTCCTTCTATGAAGCAAGCATCACCCTGATACCCAAACCAGGCAAAGATAGAACAAAAAAAGAAAATTACAGACCAATCTCCCTCATGAACACAGATGCAAAAATTCTCAACAAAATATTGGCAAACAGAATACAAGAATATATCAAAAAGATCATTCACCCTGACCAAGTAGGCTTTATCCCATAGATGCAGGGATGGTTCAACATACACAAATCTATAAATGTTATACATTATATAAATGGGTTGAAGGCCAAAAAACACATGATCATCTCATTAGACACAGAGAAAGCACTCAACAAAACCAACATCCCTTCATGATAAAAGCCCTACAGAAACTGGGAATAGAAGGAACATATCTCAATATAATAAAGGCTATTTATGATAAGCCTACAGCTAACATATTACTAAATGGGGAAAAACTGGAAGCTTTTCCACTAAAATCAGGAACAAGACAAGGGTGTCCACTGTCCCCACTTTTATTTAATATATTTCTGGAAGTCTTAGCCATAGCAATAAGGCAAGAGACATGCATAAAATGGATACAAATTGGAAAGTAAGAGGTCAAGTTATCATTATTTGCAGATGACATGATTGTATATATAAAGGACCCTAAAGAATCCACTAGCAAACTGTTAGAGCTGATAAAAACATACAGCCATGTAGCAGGATACAAAATAAATACAGAGAAATCAGTAGCCTTCATATATGCTAACAACAAACACACAGAGGATGAAATCAGAGAATCACTCCCATTCATGATTGAATCAAAAAAAAATAAATAAATAAAGTACCTTGGAATAAACCTAACCAAAGAAGTGAAGAACCTCTACAATGAGAAGATACTTGGAAGTGGAAAAACATCCCTTGTTCCTGGATTGGAAGAATCAATTTTGTGAAAATGGCACTCTTAACAAAAGCAATCTACACATTTAATGCAATCCCTATCAAAAGTCCAAAGGAATTCTTCATGGAAATAGAAAAAACAATCCAAAAATTCATTTGGAATCACAAAAAAACCTCGAATATCTAAAATAATACTGAGCAACAAAAATAAGGCTGGTGGTATCACCATACCTGATTTTAACCTATACTACAGAGCCATAGTAACAAAAACAGCATGGTACTGGCACAAAAGCAAACTTGTAGATCAATGGAACAGAATAGAGGACCCAAATGTAACTCCAGGTAGCTATATCACCTGATATTGGATAAAAATGCCAAAAATACTCATTGGAGAGAAGACAGCCTCTTCAGCAAATGGTGCTGGGAAAACTGGATATATATCTGTAGAAGGATGAAAATAGATTCTTCTCTCTCTCCATGCACATGGATTAAGTCCAAATTGATTAAAGACCTTAACATAAGACCTGAAACTCTGAAACTGCTAGAGGAAAAAGTAGGGAAAAGCCTTCAACATATTGGACTTGGCAAAGACTTTCTGAATACAACCCCAATTGCTCAGGCAATAAAACCACAGATTAACCACTGGGACCTCATGAAATTACAAAGATTTTGCACTGCAAAGGACACAGCGAATAAAGCAAAGAGGCAACCTACAGAATGGGAAAAAATCTTCGCCAGCTATATATCTGATAGAGGATTAATATCTAGGATATACAACGAACTCAAGAAGTTAAATAATAAGGAATCAAACAAACCAATCAAAAAATGGGCTATGGAGCTATTTGGAGAATTCTCAAAGGAAGAAATACGAATGGCATATAAGCATCTAAAAATATGTTCTACGTCACTAGTCATCAGGGAAATGCAGATTAAAACTACATTGAGATTCCATCTCACTCCTGTCAGATTGGCTACTATCATGAAAACAAATGACCATAAATGTTGGCGGGGATGTGGCAAAAGAGGAACCCTTCTACACTGTTGGTGGGAATGCAATCTGGTTCAGCTATTGTGGAAATCAGTGTGGAGGTTCCTAAAACAGCTAAAGATTGATCTACCATATGACCCAGCTATAGCACTCCTAGGCATATATCCTAAGGACTCATCTCATTTCCTTAGAAGTATGTGCTCAACCATGTTTGTTGCTGCTCAATTTATAAAAGCTGGAAAATGGAACCAGCCTACATGTCCCTCGATTGATGAGTGGATAATGAAGATATGACATATTTATACAATGGAGTTTTACTCAGCAGTAAAGAAAAATGAATTTATGGAATTTTCAGAAAGTGGATGGATCTGGAAAGGATTATACTAAGTGAGGCAACCCAGGCCCAGAAAGCCAAGTGCCACATGTTCTCCCTCATATGTGCATTCTAGCTACAGATGATTGGGCTTCTGTGTGAGAAGGAAAAATCTCAGTAGCAGAGGCCAGTAAGTTAAAAAGGAAATAGAAAGGAAACAGAAAGGAAGGGAGGAGGGCATTTATTAGGTTGGTATTGTAAATATGTAAGTAGAAAGATTGAGATGGGGAGGGGATATGATGGAGAATGGAATTTCAAAGGGGAAAGTGGGGGGAGGGGAGGGTACTACCATGGGATATATTTATAATCATGGAAAATATTAATAAAAATTGAGAAAAAAGAATATTATCCAGGAATATTTTATTTTTATTGGAAATAGAAATAAATGGAATCATCAGAATAAATACATATTATGTGTTATTATACCTTTCAGTTACAACATATATATATATAGATATATATAGATATAGATATAGATATAGATATAGATACAGATACAGATATAGATATAGATATAGGTATAGATATAGATGTGTGTGTGTGTGTGTGTGTGTGTGTGTGTGTGTGTGTGTTTTCCAAGATGGCATTATCTTAATATAAAGGATTCTGGGAAGAGCTGAAGAGATGGTTCAGTGGTTAAGACACTTGCCTTAAGAGCAGAAATTCTCCAAGTCATGTTCTCATTAAGACTCTAAACATTGACACCAAACAGAAAATCCTAAAAGCAGCTAAGAGAAACCAGCAAATCACTTTTAAGGTAACCCCATCAAAATTACTTCAGACTTCTCAATGGGAACCCTGAAAGCAAGAAGGGACTAGAATGAAACACTGCAAAGCCTATAAACTTGTGGCTTCCAACCCAAACTACTTTACCTAGCAAAAGTATCCCTCATAACAGATGGTGAAAGAAAAACTTTCTTTGACAAAACAGCTTTACAATTCTATGAACACAAAACAAAACCTACAGAGATTATTTCAAGAAATTATCCACACAGAAAAATCAAATTATCAACCTAAAATACCTACAAGAAGCAGATCATAATAACCAAACCCAGAGAAGGAAAAAGTCTTCAAAGTCCATAAAAATACCAAACTACATATGCCAACACAATATGGCAGGGATCAAATCAAATCTCACAGTCATTACTCTAAATATTAATGGCCTTGATTCACTCATCAAGACATATATGCTAACAGGATGGATCAGAAAATTAGGACCCTCAATCTGTTGTCTTCAAGAAACCCACCTCACCACTAAAGACAGACACCTCTTCAGGGTGAAAGGTTGGAAAACAATATTCCAAGCAAATGGGAATAAAAAACAAGCATTCATAGCCATATTAAAATCGGATAAAATAGACTTCAAACCAAAAATAATCAAAAAGAAAAGGAAGGCCACTTCCTACCTATCAACAGAATGATCCATCAAGTGGATATCACAATCATAAATCTTTATGCACCAAACACAAGGGCACCACAGTTCATAAACAAAAACCTACTTGAAAATAAAACAGAAATAGCCACCAATACCATCATAGTTGGGGACTTCCATACACCATTATCAGTAATAGACAGATCATCCAAACAGAAACACAACAGGGAAGTAAGAGAGCTCAACAAAATCATAGATCACTTAGACCTAACGGACATCTACAGAACTTTCCATCCCAAATCCACAGACTACACAATCTTCTCAGCAGCCCATGGAACATTCTCTAAAGTAGACCATATACTGGGTCACAAAGCCTGCCTCCACATACTTAGAAAGATTTACATAATTCCTTGCATGATATTGGATCACAAGGCTATATTGCTAGAAATTAACAACAAAAGACCCACCAAGAATCCCAACGGCACCTTAAAAGTGAACAGCACACTTTTATACAATAAATCAATAGACGACAAAATAAAAATGAAATGGCAAAATTTCTAGAAATGAATGACTATGAGCACACATCATACCAAAACATATGGGACACACTGAAGGTGGTCCTCAGGGGAAAATTCATAGCACTAAATGCCTTCATAATAAAGACAGAGAGATCCCAAATCAATAACCTAAACATACACCTAAAGACACTGGAAAAGTAAGAAGAATCCAACCCAAAAAGTTCCAGGTGGAAAAAAATAATTAAGATTAGAGCAGAAATTAATGAATTGGAAACTAAAAGACAATTAAGAAAATCAACAAAACGAAGAGCTGGTTCTTTGGAAAAATAAACAAGATTGACAAACCCTCTGGGCAATTTGATCAAGCAAAAAAAACAAGCGACGCTTCAAATTAACAGAATTCAAAATGAAAAAGTAGAGATCACAGCAGACATAAGTGAAATTGGGAGAATAATCAGGACTTATTTCAAAAGTCTCTATTCCACAAAACTGGATAATATGGAGGAAATGGATAAATTCCTGGAAACATACCATCTACCAAAGCTAAACTCAGAGCAGATTAATTTCTTAAACAAACCTATCACACTCATCAAGACTGAAAAAATGAAAAAAAAAATCCTCCACCAAAAGAAGAGACCAGAACCAGATGGCTTCTCATTGGATTTTATCAAATATTTATGGAAAAACTCAAACCAATCTTTCTCAAAATGTGCCACACAACTGGAGAGCAGGGAAAGCTCCCAAAGTCCTTCTATGAAGCTAGTATCTTCCTAATTCCAACACTAGGCAGAGATGCCACAAGAAAAGAAAAATACCAGCCTGTATCTCTGATGAATGCCCATGCAAAGATCCTGAACAAAATCCTTTCAATCTGAATCCGGCAACACATCAAAAGCATTATCCACCTTGTCCAAGTGGGATTCATCCCAGGAACACAGGGATGGTTCAACATAAGGAAATCTGTCAATGTAATACACCATATAAACAAGGTTAAACACAAAAACCACATGATCATTTCAATAGATGCAAAAAAGGCCTTTGACAAAATACAACATCACTTCATGATCAAAACATTGGAGAGAATTGGCATGGTTAGTTCATATCTTAACATAATAAAGGCAATATAAAAAGCTCCGAAGGCCCAAATTATACTTAATGGAAAGAGACTGGAAGAATTCCCATTGAGATCAGGATCAAGACAGGGGTGTCCACTCTCACCTCTGCTCTTCATTATAGTACTGGAAGTCCTAGCTCAGGCAATAAGACAGGAGAAAGAAATGAAAGGGATACAGTTTGGAAAGGAAGAAGATAAGTTAGCTCTATTCACTAATGACATGATTCTATATATAAGAGACCCGACAGACTCCATCCCAAAACTCTTGAGGGGGATTAACTCCTATAGCAAAGTAGCAGGATACAAAATCAATGCACAAAAATCAGTAGCCTTTCTATATGCAAATTAGAAGATACATAGAAAGAAATAAGAAACATGGTCCAATTTTCAATAGCAACAAAACAAATAAAATACCTTGGAATAATGTTAAACAAGAAAGAGAAAGATCTATACAATGAAAACATAAAAACACTCAAAATAGAAATTGAGGAGAACTTCAGAAATTGGAAAGACCTCCCATGCTCCTGGATATACAGATTTAACATTGAGAAAGTGGCAATCTAATCAGAGGCAATATACAGATTTAATGCAATTCCAATTAAAATCCCAACATTGTTCTTCACAGAGATAGAAAAAATGATCTCAAAGTTCAAATGGACAGGCAGAAAGCCTCAGATATCCAAACATATCCTCAGCAAAAGAAACACCTCTGGAGGCATCACCATACCTGATCTAAAGCTATATTACAAAGAGATAGCAATTTAAAAAAAAAGCATGGAACTGGCATAAAAAATAGGAATATAGATGAATGGAATAGAATTGAGGACCTGGACTTTGAATTGGGTCATGCCACTACAGCTACTTGATATTTGACAATAACCCTAGCAATATAGGCTGGAAAAAAGACAGCATCTTCAACAAATGGTGCTGGACAAACTGGATAACCATATGCAGAAAATTGAAACTTGATCCACACATCTCACCATGCACAACACTCAAGTCCAAATGGGTGAAAGACCTCAATATAAGACCAGAAACTCAACTACTACTGGAAGAAAATATAGGAGGAAGTTTCCATGACATAGGAATGGAAAAAGACTTCCTGAACAAAGTCCCAGCAGGACAGAATCCTAAACAGTCACTCAACCACTGGGATCACATGCTGAAGAGTTTCTTAACAGACAAGTATACCATAAGCAAAGCCAATATATTACCCACAGAATGGGAGAAAATATTGGCAGAATATCCATCTCACAGAGGCCTAATCTCTAGAATCTACAAAGAAGTCAAAGGCTAAACAATAAAAAGTCAAACAACCCACTCACAAAATGGGACAAAAAGCTCAACAGGCAGTTCACAAAGGAAGAAATACAAATGACAAACACACATTAAGAAAATGTTCAGCCGGGCGTGGTGGCGCACGCCTTTAATCCCAGCACTCGGGAGGCAGAGGTAGGAGAATCGCGGAGAGTTCGAGGCCACCCTGAGACTACCTCAAAAAACCAAAAAAAAAAAAAAAAAAAATGTTCATCATCCCTAATCATCACGGAAATGCAACAATTAAACAATTAACAATTAAATAATTAAATAAACAATTAAACAATTAAAACAACTATGAGATTCCATCTTACCCCAGTAAGGATAGCAAACATCAGAAAATCAAATGAAAATAAATGCTGGTGAGGATGTGGAGAAATAAGAACCTTCATCCATTGTAGGTGGGAATGTAGGATGGTATAACCCACTTTGGAAATCAATCTGGAGACTCCTAAAAAAGCTGACTATAGAGTTACCAACAGACCTGGTTATTCCCTTACTGGGCATGTACCCTAAAACCTTCAAGCCTCAGTCCAGAGAAATTTGTGCAACCATGTTTATAGCATCTCAATTTGTAGTAGCTAAGGGCTGGAATCAACCCAGATGTCCATCACTAGAAGAATGGATAACTAAGAAGTGGTATATCTACACAATGGAGTACTACACAGCAGTAAGAAAAAATGATACAATGAAATTTCAAGAAAAATGATTGAACCTGGAACAGATCATTCTTAGTGAAGTTACCCAGTCACAGAAAGAAAATGGCCACATAATCTCAATCATCTACAGCACCTAACCTGAATCTACCCAAGATATCAACATACCCAGCAAGCATCTCAAGTACTAGACAATAGGGTGGGTGGGGAGGGAAAAGGAGGGGATGATGGACACAAAACTGTCCCAAACAGCAATGGTACCATAAAATTCTACATCCTAAAAGGCAGACCCAATGGTTGAACCTTCACCAGGCCCTTAGAGGGAACACATGAATCACAAGGCACTGTAGAGGGTACGATAAAGGCTGAACTCAATCTTCCACAGCTTCTCTCTCTTTCTCTCTCTCTCTCTCTCTTGTTCTCTCTCTGTCTCCTCTCTAACTCTTTTATATTTTTTTCTTTTTAATCCTTCTCTTAGTGGGCAGTGACCTCTGACTCCCAGTACCAGCAAGTGGTTATCATCCACAATGTGCTTTTGATCAGAGAGACATAGAAGGTTTCCTAAAAGCATGATGGATTTCTGTCAGAGTACTTCATGACCCACCAAAGGTTATTGGTAAGACCCTACTGCTGAAGATACCATATGCGGTTGACACCAAACATGGAGTTATATGGCTGGTAGCTGGAAGACAGTCAGTCCCTAGACAGTCAGCTCATCTAGTGCCAGAAGGTGCTACATGGGTGACTGTGGGAAAATAACTAATATTTGTCCAAGCAACTCATGGTCTAACCTACTAAACAGCAAATAACCTGTTGTGATTCTCATAAAAGTGAAATAGTGGTGCACAGCCATGTTGGGAAACCACCTGCTCTTGATTTGGCTAATTGATCCACTCAGTGGAACAGGACCCATAGCTGCAGCTGGGAAACATGTCACAACCATATCCAAACATGAGCCCACTCTCTATTATCAAGCTACCACCAATGATGGGCTACAAGATGCCATACACCTATTAAATTCTCTATAAAAAAATAATAAGGGTTATCCCATTTATCTGGTGCTAACTTTACTCAGTTGGAGAATCTGCTTCTCTTTTTCACATATACACAGATCCTATGGACAGAACCACCCCATCATACCTCAAAAGGACTCTAGCTGACACTAAGAATAATTGATGAGACATGCAAGGGTGCTATTTTCTTGGTGAACCTGCTACCATCACAAGTGTGAAAGAGATCGACACAGAGAACAATCAACTCCTATCAAATCTGATATCCAGATACACAGAGGCTTCCAACACCTCATCACTGAAACAGACCCCTGATGAACACAATATGACACAGGGAAAATTTGCGGAAGAGGAGGCAGAAAGAATGTCAGAGCCATAGGCCAGCGGGAGGTGGTAGGACATGGAGGAGGGTAACAATGGTACCAACTTGACTATATTCACTGAGTACAAAACTAATTAATAAAAAAGAAAGAAAGAGGGCTGGAGAGATGGCTTAGCGGTTAAGGGCTTGCCTGTGAAGCCTAAGGACCCCGGTTCAAGGCTCAATTTACCAGGACCCACGTTAGCCAGTTGCACAAGAGGGTGCACACATCTGGAGTTCATTTACAGAGGCTGGAAGCTCTGGCACGCCCATTTTCTCTCTCTCTCTCTGCCTCCTTCTCTCTGTTGCTCTCAAATAAATAAACAAACAAAAAATAAATAAAAAGAAAGAAAGAAAGGGGCTGGAAGGATGGCTTAGCACTTAAGGCATTTCCCTGCAAAGCCAAGGACCCCAGGACCCACATTAGCCAAATGCACAAAGGGGCACACACATCTGGAGTTCATTTGTAGTGGCTGGAAGTCCTCGCATGCCCATTCTCTCACTCTCTCTCCGTCTTTCTGTCCAATAAGTAAATAAATAAAAATAAGGTATTTTTTTTAAATAAAAAAGTGCAAACCATGTTATAGATTTCAGTAGAGAGGACAATATGGAGAGATACCTTAAGGGGTAAAGGGGATGGGTAACTGTTTCTTGATCACTCTACTTGTTTTAACTAACATACTAAAAATTTTCATCAAATGATTCACCAGGGAAATTAGAAGGTGTGATAGTTTGCTGGACGTGGTGGTGCACACTTTAATGCCAGTAGTTGGGAGGCAGAGGTAGGTGGATCACCGTGAGTTTAAGGCCACTCTGAGACTACATAGTGAGTTCCATGTCAGCCTGGACTATGGTGAGACCCCACCTTGAAAAACCAAAAAAAAAAAAAGGTATATGATAGATTATATTGATTATTATCCTAACAGGACATAGAATAAGCTTGAGATAGTATCTTTATTAAGTTAACTAAGGTGGGAAGTCCCACTTTAAAACTATTGGTGGAGCGATTCCATGGGATAGGGTCCTAGAGTATACAAAAAGGAGAGACCTGGCTGAGCAGCAGTATTCATCACTCTGCGCTTCCTCACTGTGTTGAATGTGTCCAGATGCCTCAAGTTTCTGCAACCATATCATTTTCACCACAATGAAATATAACCAGGATCTGTGAACTAAACAGATATTTGTCAGATGTTTTGTCCCAAGAATGAAAAGTTGAGTAAGTAATATAGACAGAAATCAAAGAGTAAAATGAAGGAAACAAATAATTTACTCTGATACTGCTCCGTCACTATTAGAAAGGAGTTTCACAGAGTGCATGTGTGAATAGAAATATCACTCTGAGGCATATTAATGCATATCAATATAAGGTAAAAATGTAGCTTGGTGTGGTGGTGCACGCCTCTAATCCCAGCACTCAGGAGGCAGAGGTAGGAGGATCGCTGTGAGTTCGAGGCCACCCTGAAACTCTGTAGTGAATTCCAGGTCAGCCTGGGCTAGAGTGAAACCCTACTTTGAAAAAAAAATAAAAAAAGTAAGAATGTAAGTAGTATTATATAAATATATATCAAAAATAAAATATAATTATCATACATACATGTATATATATGAATTTAAATCTACTGATGTTATATATTAATACATTTTCTAATTTGAGACTACCCTTAAATTTCTATAATAAAAAATATTTGATTAATAGTAAGAAATAAAAAAAAATTAAATTGTTGTAGAAACACAGTGTTAGTCAAGCTTTCTCAAACATATCCAAGACACTGTAAGGGGCCTTGCAAAGGAAATAAACCTATGATGTTTTGATGTTTGGGAGCATCTTCTTTTATTAGTCATAGGTTAAGTTCTCAAATCATATTAACTAAAATTCAAACTTGTCCCTTTTAAATCAGTATTTTCATTTAGTTTTTTTTTTTCATGTGTCATCTTGTGGGCATGTGTGACCCTGTGTGTTTGTGTCACCTTGTGCATCTGGCCTATGTGGGATCTGGAGAGTTGAACATGGGTCCTTAGGCTAAGCCATCTCTCTAGTCCTGTGATATCATTTTTAAAGTAGGTAACTATCTCAAAAGAGTGAGATAATGGTGAGTTGGACCATAAACATTCTTGAGAAGAATTGCATTTATGATTACCTACTGTTTTAGAATGTTAGAAGTCCATATTTGGATGTTCCATATCTTTAGGATACTGTTATAGGGTTGACAGCCAATGATGCCTCTGTGGGTCCTGGATGGGCTTAGAAGTTCCCAAGCCAGTGGTGCTCAAGTTCTTGTCTAAAATTAGCAAAGAATTGAAAAATATAGACACAAAGAACGGTAAATTGTGAAAGATTCATTTTAAGAGAGAGTAGTGTAAAGGGAGAGAAAGCTGCCCTCGTGGCTATCTTGAGTCAGACTGAAGTTCTCTTCCAGTCTCACTGGGGCAGTGTGGCATCCCGGTTCTTTTGGGCCTGTGTTTCACCTGGCTACCTGCAAAAGAGGTTAACTTGCTCCTGACCACTGTCACTGTTTTTGAGAAAAAGAGAGCGGGTGCTGAGTCTGCAGAGAGCCTGAGACCATATTTCCTTTTGTGACCTTGGCCGTCTGGCTCCTGTGCCACAGTGGGAGTGAGTGACACGGAGCGCCATATGTCCCATTCAGGTTTTTATTTGTAAATGGAACAGGGCTTGGAGAAGTTAGCAATACATTTCTCTGTCCCTTGCTTGCCATGTGAAGAAAGGATGGGCTCTTTCTACGACAGCCAAAGCCTAGCATGTGGGTGCAGAACAGTGAGCATGCCTGCCAGGGAGTGGGGAGGCAAGCCATCCCAAAAGCTCAGGTGGCTTCTGGCATGCGGGCGTGTCTGTCTCCATCTTGTGCTGGGCCCACAGCCCACAGTCACTCCTCACCGTGCCACTCTGCTCTCCAGGGACTGTTGAAAAATGCCTGTCAAGTGTCTCACCTTATTCCCTTTCCTTTTTTGCCTCTTTTTTCTCTGGCAAGATGAGGACTGTAATCATAGAAACTTTCCCTGACTGTACTGAAAAGAATTTACTCTGAATTTCAGGCCCTCTGGGAACATGCAAGCTTTGTTCTGGAAGCTTGAAGCAACTTTCTAAAAGCAACTTTATCTGCTCTCCAGTCCCAAGAACCGCAAAACACATAAAAATCTAATAACCTGTATTTGTTAAAAGAGTTCATTGAAACATGGATTCTTTTCTTTTCCTGCTCTTAACCAGAACTTTAAATTTTCATTTATATTTCTTTCACTGAGTTTATTTATTTATTTATTTATTTTTTTTGCTTGGCTAAAACTGCTTTGTGGTTTAATCATATATCCAGTAGTTTATAAATTTAACATTATTTGAGGCATATGAAAATAAGAATAAACCAACTGATAAAACTAGAAAATTCATGAAAGCATCATTTATATGTATAAAAATTTCAAAAAATCCTTTTTTAAGAAAATGCTAATCATTATCACATCTTTAGAAAAATACTTGTAGTACTGGTAGTTACATTTAATTATATATCTAATGAGATTAAACAATATAGAAAAATAAAATATACAAACCACACACACATGTATGTATATATATTCAAATACAAATCTTTTTGTGGACAGAAGTAGACATATAATTGCATACATATTAAATTTTTGATGGCAAGTGCTGGCATGTTTTGTGAGCAAAGATAGGCTTAATGTTTGTAATAACCTAATTCAGTGGATTCCCATTTCTCAGAAAGAAATACTGTCAAGAAAGTAGCAGAACCAAGATTCAATCAAAATACATATTCCTTCAGAAGTGATTCTGTAAATAGTTACATCAACCATATCATCTCTTTTAAGATACATAAGTCTCAACAACCAAAGAAGAAAATCTCACTGAGTTTATTTTAAGCTATCTTTTTTTTTCTTTTTTTCTTTATTAGTTAGTTTTGTATTCAGCAAATACAGTCAGTTTGGTACCATTATTAGGCTCATCTGTGACCTGCCCCCTCCCCTTGGCCCCTTCTTGTTGAGGTATACGGGTCATGCATTGTGGAGTTAGCCCACAGTTATGGGTAAGCTAAATGTCTCTGCATATCATGACCCGACATGTGGCTCTGACATTCTTTCCGCTCCCTCTTCAGCAAAATTTCCCTGAGTCATGTTGGGTTCATTTTTGGTCTGCTTCAGTGATGATTAGTTTTAATTTTTGTTATTTATTTAAGAGAGAGACAGACAGAAAGAGAATGGGCATGCCAGGGCCTCTAGCCACTGCAATGGAACTCCAGATGCATGTGTCACTATGTGCATCTGGCTTACATGGATCCTGGGAAATAGGACCATGGTCCTTTGCCTTTGTAGGCGAGTGCCTTAGCTGCTAAGCCATCTCTCCAGCCCAGCTTGGTTGTGGGCTGTGAAGATAGCTCAGCAGTTGCCTGGGTTCAAGTCCCAAGCCACCCATGTAAGACAGATACAAAAATGTTCAAATACCTGGTACTCATTGACAGTGGCAAGAAGCCCAGGCACCACCCTTGACATACACAAATGGAAATAAATAAAAATTAAAAATATTAAAAATTAAATTTAAAAATATTAAAAGTTAAAAATATTAAATATTAAAATAATTGATGACTTGATACAATGACAGGTTTCTCAGCCATGTTAAGTATCATATTGACTAATGAAACCTGAAACATTAAGAAGTTAATGAGCAAAGATCAACATATCATCCTAAATTATGAATGAAAATATATCATGTACTATAACACCAATAGCCAGTAAACATAAAATAATTTACTTTAACAAGAAGAAAGTCTTTCAAAAAAATTGAAGTAGGGGCTGGAAAGATGGCTTAGTGGTTAAGGTGCTTGCCTGAAAAGCCTAAGGACTCTAATTAGATTCTCCAGAACCCACATAAGCACATGCACATGGTAGCACATGTGTCTGGTGTCTGTTTGCAGTGGCTAGAGGCCCTGGAAGCCCAATCTCTCTCTCTCTCTCTCTCTCTCTCCCTCCCTCCCTCCCTCCCTCCCTTCCTCCCTCCCTCCCTCACTTCTTCCCTCTCTCTTTCTCTCTCTAATAAAGAAAGAAAGAAAATAAAAATAGAAGTAACATAAAATGTTACAGCAGGGTTGGAGAAGGTGAATTAGTGGTTAAAGCAATTGCCTGCAAAGCCAAAGGACCCCAGTTTGATTCCTCAGGTCCCACGTAAGCCAGATGCACAAGGTAGCACATGCATCTGGAGTTTGTTTGCAGTGGCTGGAGGTCCTGGCACGTGCATTCTGTCTCTCGCTCTCTCTCTCTCTCTCTCAAATAAAAAATATTTTTAAAAAACTTTACAGCAAATTCATTGTTAAGCAATATTAAGTAGTATGGCATTGATGGTAAAGTTACAATTATTTTCTATAAAGTCAGGAAAAAATGCAGTTATATATGTTACAAAGTTCTCATTTAACAAAATATTAGAAGTCATGTTCAGGAGGAAAAAATAAGAGTGAATGTATAAATTTAGGAAAACTGGTATATTATTGTAGGTACTGATTTATGTCATTCTTTCCTTCAAAATTCACTTTTTTCATTACACATTAGTGGTATATAAGCAACTCCTAAAATTAATAATAAAAAGTCAAACATGGGTAGGGTAGGGAGATTGGTTAGTGGATTAATGTCTACCAGCCTAATTTGACTCACATTAAAGTCAGGCACAAATTGGTACATGTGTGTGTGCTCCCAACGTGTCTAAGGCAATGGCATGCAGATTGGAGAATCTGTAAGTTCAGGGGCCAGCTGCACTTGTGCATGTGAAGCAAACTAGCAGAAACAGAACCAGTGAGGTAGAAAAAGAGAACAAACACGAGGTTGTCCTAAGACCTCCACACATATGTCATGGAAATACATACCCACTATACACATACACACATACATACAGATATATACACATACACAACAATAAAAAGTCAAACTAATCAAAAAGATGGATACAAATAGATCTTTAATAAAATCAATCAATATATGTTTAACTCCCTAATAGGTAGATAAATGAATGCAAATTATAACTGTAGTAAAATAACATTTCATGTATACCAAGTTGGCTAAAAAATTATCAAAATTGTAAATACAAAATTTTAAAAAAATTGAAACATCAAAGAGAATTAATTTATGCTTCTGATTGTTAATATTCATGAGAACTGCTGTGGAAGTAATCAGGAATGATACAAAATCCTTGACAGGAATTGCCTAAAATTCATCAGTTCTACTCCTAGGCATGTTCATAAGAATGTCCTTAGCAGAAACATTTGAAATTGCAACATTGAAAACAAGATGTTTATATGCAGTATCTGTAAATTCATAATTAAATACTTTTGTTAAAATGTATTTCAATACACATACCCACCTCCCCTCCCAAAAATCCTTCCATATACTCCTAGGAAGAGCAATCCAGAAAGAGGTGACATCCTGGAAGTTCAAATGAAGCAAGTACGAAAATCACTTCTACACAGAGGGAGGGGAAAATACACATTGAGGGGACCACAAGTTCATTAGAGCCAGACCTCCACCAGCTGCAGCTCCCACAGCTTACTGTCCCTCACAACACCTCTGACATTTTCCTCTGAAACTGTTTTGATTATTCAAAAAATCGCACAGCTTTCACTTCACTTTCAGCTCCTTTTGCCCAAATTCTCTTCTCTCTATCTTCCAGTTTTATGGCATTTTCATACATTCTGGGCTCATATTTGCCCTCTGCCCCATTCCCTCTACCATCCACCTGATGTTTCTTGCTGGTCTCCTTCTGCCCAGGACATTGCCTTCTGCTTATACTAGAGTGTATACTATATACAGTGCATATACAGCCATGTTGGTACCATTGTTAGCCTCCTCACTGTCCTCACCCCCTGCAAGGACCCTTCTCATTGGGGAATGTGGGCCGTGCATTGTGGAATAAGCTATCACTTATGGGTAAGAGTCTCTGTTCATAATGTCCCAACATGTGGCTCTAACAATCTCTCCAGCCCCTCTTCCACAAATTTCCCTGAGCCGTGTTGGGTTTGACTTAGGTTCACTTCAGTGAGGACATCTTGGGAGCCTTTGTGTCTCTGGATATCTAGTTTGGTAGGAGTTGAGTGTTCTTTGTGTCAATCTCCTTCACCCTTGTGCTTGCACCAGGTTCACCAAGAAAGCAGCTCTCTTGCTCATTTCCCCAATTACTCTAGTTGACCATAATTAGATGAATGGATAGCCAAGATGTGGTATATCTACACAATGGAATTCTACACAGAAGTAAGAAAAAAAATGACACAATGAAATTTGAAGAAAAATGGTTGAACCTGGAACAGATCATTCTCAATGAACTCACCCAATCACAGAAAGATAATTGTCTCATGGTCTCACTCATCGGTGGCTTCTAACCTGAATCTCCTAACCTGATAAGCATCTCAAGGACAGGACAATAAGGAGGGTGGGGTGGGAGGGAAGGGTAAGGGTGGGGCTGGGAGACACAAAACTGGACCCAAATGGCAATGGTGCCATAAAATTCTACATCCTAAAAGACAGACTAAATGGATGAACATTCCTTAGAGTCCTTAGAGTAACACATGAATCACAGGGCCCTGGAGAGGGTATGATAAAGATTAACTTTAATCTTCTCTTGTTTCTCCCTCTCTTTCTCTCCCTTTTCTCTCTTCTATCTCTTTTATATTACCTATCTTTTTCACCTTTCATTTCCTTGGTACTGGCCTGTAACTCCCAGTACCAGCATGTGGTTAACATCCACAGTGATCTATTGATCAGAGAGACCTACAAGGTTTCCCAAAAGAAAACAGATTTCTGTTGGAATACTTGATGACTCACCAAAGGTTAGTGGTAAGATCCTACTGCCAAAGACACCATATGCTGTTGGTACATACCAGCAAGTGACCTGGCTGGAATCTGGAAGAGAGTTGGTTCTCAGACAGCCCGTCTAATGCCAGAAGCTGTTACATGAGCGACGGGGAAAATTACCAACATCTGTCCAAACAACTCATGGCCTAAGCCACCCAGCAGCAAATAACTTGATGTGCTGCTCACACAAGTGCAATAGTGGCACACAGCCATGTTGGGTAACCAACTGCTCTTGATTTGGCTAAACTGATCCACTCAGTGGAATGGAACCCACAGCTGGAGCTGGGAAACAAATCAGAACCATATCCAAAATTTGCATTTTCTTGATAGCTAAAAATGTAAATATACTTTTCTAAATAGATACAAGTTATTTGTGTTTCTTCCTTTGAGAATTATATATTCAGTCTATTAGCCTATTTATTATTTTGAGGAGTTTTGGCGTTAAATTTTTGTTGTTCCTTTTATACTATAGATGTTAACAACTATAGTAATGCCTAATACTCTATCTTCATATTGTATTTTGTTTTTCTCTGAGTTAATGTTTTTCAAATATTTGCCATATGTCCCACACTCACACTCACCGACACTTTTTCAATGGGCTTGAACCTCCACAGGAATACAGACATTGTCCCATTCAATGCTTCTTTTCTAGGCTCCAGCTAGAGTACTGACAAGATTGTTGTTGGATATTTTTAAGTAAATTAACTTAAGATGTAAATGAGGAATATGCATTCTCCATTCTTCAAAAGACTCTAATAATCAGGATATGCAAGTATTAGAAACAAAATAATAAAAAGTAAAACAAGTAAACAAAGAAAACTCTTATGTAATATCAAGCTTCCTTGCTGAGCTTTATCATGGCTGTTAAAATCACTGAGACATCTCCTAAGCTTCCCACCCCCTGCCACCCTTATAATAGCATCTTAGTAAGGCAAAGGGAAATGAATCACAATACTAAATAGCATTTCTGTTTGCTGCAAATTGAGTGTTTATTGGGGACTGGTATACAGATAATCTAACAAAGAAAAGCAGTGATCAGAAACACAGGAATTCATTTTTCCAGTACACTTTAACACAGTTCTCATTTTTAATTGGTCCATGAAAACACTCATTTCTACTTTCTTCATCCTTTTAAATTATTTTTAATTACCTGGAATTCTTGGATATAGTTTTTCTATTTTATTTCATATTTTTGAAAAATAAAAATCTGATCATTGTTAACCAAATGAAAATGTACTTTTGTACTATACTCTGTGATAGTGTTCTTTCTAGATGGTTAAGTTTATGAAGTTTGGAGCGAACATGCTTCCTTGAAGAAACACACTATAGTCAACTCATTCACTATAACATTTTTCACTATATTGAAGTCTGGCTTGTCAAGGTTTGTATGCCTTTTCTAGTTTTAATATCATTGCTTCTTGTGTCTTATTTAACTGACAAAAATATGTGTAATTAGAAAATGTTCACACTAATACCAAAATCTCTACAAGGGTTATGGTGCTTGTTTTTTCTTACATCATCGTGGTTTACATCATAAGAACTGTGGTGGTATGACTGTTAATAGTAGGTACAACTTATATAGTAACTGCTGTAAGAAGAGCACTATGTTTCACTATGTGAAACTAACTTAAACTTAGCAACTACACTGTGCATAGGATTTTTGTTTTACTATTTCTCAAATGAGGATGTGCCTTGTAAGTAAGCTACATGATGGACTCCTGATCACAAGGCCACTAAATGGTAAGTCAGGATCCAGACTCAAATGCTCTACATCCACAGCCATGCTCATCCCACTATTCATTGATAATTTTCACCAAGAACATGAAAAAGCCATTTACACATAGTTTTCTCTTAATTTTATTAATCAACATAAAATATGTGGTTTTACATAAAGATAATGTCCTCAATAAGTGACATAAACTTTAAGCATGTCATATAAGCACACACATAACTATTTCTTGGTTGTTTCTATAAAAAGTTAATGGATGAGTTTTCCAGAGCCTTAAAGAGGTAAACATTATAACTGCTGGGGTGCAGTTTAATCTTTCCAGAGGATTATATCATAAGACATGCAACAAGTGAGAGGAAGTTTAAGAATGTTTAAGACAATTTTCTTATGCTGGTGAGATTATGGAAATTATTATCAGCTGTGAGGTATGACTCATATCTGAGCAGTACAAACAGTATTTTTTTTCTCTTTCCAGAAGAAATCAGCTTAGCCAGAGCGAATTGAAATATATAATATTTAAGTTTTTTTATGTAATGTTTTCATTTCCACTCATTTGTTCTCTGGCCTTAGACTTGAAGACAATGATTATTTTTAAATAGAAATATAGGATGATGAGTTTGCAGGACAAACAAGTGCCCTCCAAGGATATAGCTTGGCTGCATCTCTGGGGCAAACAAATTAAGAGAGTGTCATGCCTGTGGGCAACCATCCCTACTGGTAGCAAATAGCAAACAAATGGTGATATGGTTATGTTTTCTCTGCCTTCTGCTGGGCACCCCAGGATGAAAAACCACTGATGAACATTTTAAGTCAGGTTAATCCTAAAACTATTGTCCTTGATTGGTGATGAATGAGTAACTATTTATTCTAACTATTGGATGGAATATAATTATACTACCAAAATATAAAGCAAGGTGAACCCAAATATATTTGTAATTATAACTCAAGTGTCGGGTAACTTCCCCTTGTTTCATTTAACACTTCCTATTTATTAGTTCATCATATATATTGACATCATTTACTACATTGCATAATCTTGAGATGATAATTTGAAATATTTTATTCCTGAAAATTCCTTCTTCAGTCGCCTAAAGTGGAAAAAATGAGGGAAACATATGATGAATAAATGCAGTAACTTGGCATTTTTATGATGTCCTGAAACTTCTGCTTATAACTTTAAGAGGACTGATTGCATCATATTTTCATCTTGTCATATCTCATTTCTCCTGCGGGAATGAGTGGCATTTGAGGACACAAGTCTTATATTACTCATTTTGTCTCATTTAAAATGGTTCATCAGAATATTTTGCATATTGCAAACACAACATAAAAGAATCCAACAAGAACAAAATGTGTAAAAATGGATTTAATTAGCAATCTATAAAATTGTGCTCTTAAAGTACGTTAAGACTGATGAACATGTTTCTCTGGTTTTCCTCTGACATGCAACCTTGACTTTCTTTGTGGTTCTAACTTTAGCAGACTTTCTAACTCTCTGTTTTAACTTACCTATTGTGGTCATATCCAGGGTGTTTTTACTGTTAGAAAAATCTACTAGAGGCCTGTAAGATGGCTAAGCAGTTAAAGGTGCTCGTCTGCAAAGCCTACCTGTTCGGGTTTAATTCCCAAGCCACACATGTAAGCCGGGTGCACAAAGTGGCCCAAGGGTCTGATGTTCATTTACAGTGGCAATACCCCCACACAAAGGAATAAATAGTTTTTTTTAATCTGATAGAAATACTAAAATATATTTATCTCTTCTAAGGGAAAAAGACCAATCATGTGAAAAAGTAAGGAAAAGCAAAATAAATCAAAATTGCACTGTACAGTCAGAGGCAAATGAAATTGTGTTAATACCCACGTAGCTTTGCCAAGCTAAGTGACCTTGGGAGTAACAATTAAACTTTCTACTTTTATGTTTCCAATCTTAAAAATGAGCATATTTATTTCATTGAGTCTTTCTGATGGCTGAACACCAATGTTAAACAGCAATATGCCATGTACATAATAGCCATTCAGTTGTAGTATTCATTTGCATTAATGGTATTCTGATTATATTATGTTAAAGATTATAGCATAAAAGTTGCCAGTAGTTACTGGTAATAATATATAAATAAATTGATGTATATATTTCCATTATATTTACAGTATAAGTATCAACAACTATTAATTATAATTTTCAAGTCAAGGGTTAGAGTGATAGCTGTGTGGGTAGAGTAGGCTATGTAAGCCTGAGGCCCTGAGTTTACTCCTGAGTAACCAGGTAAACTTCTGGATGTGGTGGCATGTGCCTGTAATTTCAGGGCTAGGGAGACAGACAGGTGGATGTGGCCTGTCTAGCCAAATCTGTGAGTTCTGGGTTGAGAAATCTTGTCTCATAAAGTTAAAGTAGAGCAGCAATAGAAGAAGATCCCCAACATCAGCCTCAGGCCTCTATTTGCAAATCCACACAGGCACACACACATGCCTATACTCATATGAACATGCATACACACACACACACATATACCCTCAGGCATCATGTGTGCCTATACACATATGAACATGCATATCCAGTGCACACATACACACACATACACACATGCAAAAACAGTCAATATGTAACATAGATTGGAGACAAAAAACAAAGAGAATATACTTTGAGATATATGTTTCTGGACATCACTGAATAAATAGGAGTCTGTCTGACATTCAGTATGAAAAAAAAGAGAAATAGCCATGTCCAATTAAATACATTCCAAGGTAAATATTGTGAAAGCAAAACCCAAACAACACTTATCAAAAGTAGCTGAAATACACAAAATATAATTGATGATAAAACATAATCTGGGCCTTAACATATTTTTTCATTCAAAGACAATCGCACTGGTTGCATGCATAGTTCACTTGGTTGCTGCTATTGTAGTAGGAAAAAAAAAATCAGATCTACCCTCTTCTTGATCCTAAGTGTGCAATGCCTAGTTGCTGACTATTGGTATAATGTTGTTGAGTTCTAGAGATTGTGCATCTTGCTTACAACCTTTCATCTCTTAGTGTACTGCCATCAACCTCTCCAATGGGATACCTATAAGATATATGTGAGGGGAAGTTTATTGTGATATTTGGATCATGATCCAATTTAAAGAGATCAAGAAGTCTTATGACTTGTCACATACAAGCTGGAGGTCCATGAGAACCAGAGGCTTCTTTCAGTCCAAGGCCTAAGGCAAGAACCAGGGAGTCCAACAGGTGTAACACAGAGGCCTGAGAGAAGATAGAGAATCTAGTTAAAATCTATGAGTCCAAAAGTCCAGGAACCAGGAGCAGAACCTCTGATGGACAGTTAAGATAGATGCTACACCTCACAGACAGAGCCTGAACCCACTCTTTTCTTCTTCTTCTTTTTTTTTTCCTTTATTAGTTAGTTTTGTATTCAGCAAATACAGTCAGTTTGGTACCATTATTAGGCTCATCCGTGACCTACCCCCTCCCCTTGGGCCCTCCTTGTTGAGGTATATGGGTCATGCATTGTGGAGTTAGCCCACAGTTATGGGTAAGATAAATGTCTCTGCATATCATGACCCAACATGTGGCTCTGACATTCTTTCCGCCCCCTCTTCAGCAAAATTTCCCTGAGCCATGTTGGTTTCATTTTTGGTCTGCTTCAGTGATGAGGTGTTGGGGGCCTCTGAGGCTCTGGCTCTCTGATTTGGTAGGAGTTGATTTTTCTCTGTGTTGATCTCCTTCCCCCTTGTGCTGGTATCCAGTTCATCAGGGAAACAGCACCCTTGCTTGTTTCGCCAATTTTTCTTAGTTTCAGCCAGGGCCCTTTGGAGGTATGATGGGGTAGCTCTCTCCTTAGGATCTACATCTATCTGAAAAAGAGAAGCAGATTCTCCAACGGAGAGTAAGTTAGCACCAGGACAAAAGACATAACCCTTACTTTTTTTAATAGAGAATTTAATAGGTGTAGCCCCTCTTGTAGCCCATGATTGATGGTAGCTTGATATTGGAGAGTGGGCTTATGTTTGGATATGGTTCTGACTTGTTTCCCAGCTCCAGCTATGGGTCCCATATCACTGAGGAGATCAGTTAGCCAAATTAAGAGCAGTTGGTTCCCACCATGGGTGAGTGCCACTATTGCACTTGGGTGGGCATCACAACAAGTTATTTGCTGCTAAGGAGGTTAGACCATGAGTTGCTTGGACAGATATTGGTCATTTTCCCCCAGTCGCCCATGTAGCACCTTCTGGCACTAGATGCGCTGACTGTCTGGGGACTGACTGTCTTCCAACTTCCAGCCATGCCATTCTATTTTGCATGTCAACCACATAAGGTGTCTTCAGCAGTAGGGTCTTACCACTAACCTTTGGTGGGTCATCAGGTACTCTGACAGAAATCTGTCTGTCTTTTAGGAAACCTTGTAGGTCTCTGTGATCAAAAGCTCACTGTGGATGAAAGCCCCATGCTGGTACTGGGAGTTACAGGTCAGTGCCCACTATGAAAATGAGGAAAAAGGTAACTAATATACAACAGTTAGAGAGAAGAGAGAGGGAGAAAGAGAGGGAGAAGGAGGGAGGGAAGATGTAGAAGATTAAGGTTAGTTGTAATCCTATCCTCTCCAGTGTCTTGTGCTGAACCCACTCTTTCTGTATGTTCAGACTGTTACCTGCCAACCATCACTGATAGTCTACTGATTTAGGTGTTAATCTTTTCAGAACTTGCATAGAAAGAAAAATGTTTTACAACAAGTTGACAAACTGACAAATAAAAGTAGCTATAACATTTACTAATTTGCTACTCCTTTCTCTGGACACTAGCACCCATCATTCAAGTATGATTGTGTGAGCCTCACTGTCTTAGACACTTACTTGAGTAAAGGTGGACAGTATCTGTCTTCTTGGGGCCAGTTTATTATGCTGTGATGTCCTTCAGGTTTATCCACGTTATGGAATACTGCAGAATATCCTTCATTTTTAAGGCTAGATAGTATATCCATAGCGTAAATATACCACATTTTTACCCATCCATCTAGTGATTGACAGTGAGATTATTTAATTATCATGGATATTATGCAAAATACTATACATAATATATAATAAGAGTAATATTGTACCATTAAGATTGTAACTTATTTTTTTTTACCACACCAAAGTGAAACTGCTTGAACATATGATAATTCTATTTTAAGTTTTTGGGGAGTCTACATACTATTTTCCACAGCAGCTGCACCCAAATTGCATTAGCACCAATGGTTTACAAGGCTTCCCATTTCTCCCATCTCCACCAATTGTTGTTGCCCCTTGAAAAGTAATAATAGCCAGCTGACCTGTACAGGCAGCGTCTCAAAACTCTGACCTAACATTCTCCTGATTGAGATAGATAGGAAGCATTGTTACATATCCACCAGCTACTGAATGTCTTTGGATAATTGTCTCTGCAAGTCCTTAGTCATTTTTATTTGGATAATGAGTTAGTCTTTTTGTTTTGTTCCTACTGTGGAATTATAGAGCTAGATAATATTGCTGTGTATGACAGGCCACAATTTTACCACTTCACATGTTATGTTTTATAATAAGAGACTTATTATTCATATTCTTTCATGTATGTACTTTTTCCTTTGGTGGCACATCCATAAAATGCATTACCAAGGTCATGGTCAAGAGGGCTTTGTCTTGTTCATGATCATACACTGAAATCCATTCATTTTCAATTAATTATGTATATGTTGTATAAGAGGCCATTCTTTCATACAACAACTAAAATTTTAAATAGCACTTTGTGGGTCATATGATTTAAATTTAAAGTAGGCATGCTTCTCTTAAAAGCATCATTTTCTTAAGAATTCTTTTGAAGATTTGCTAATGCTTCCTCTGTTTTTCCAGATGTTCTTCGCAGATCAAGACTTAAAGGTAATGTAGCCTGATGAAAATAAAATAATTATACCACCAGCTGAAAGACAAATATTGCAATATCAAGAGCAGACCCTGCCTGTTGAACTAAACAAGACGGCCATGGTCTTGCTTAAGATAAGGACTACTATGCCTATGTAATTAATGAACAAGAATGTAGCTTGTGGTATGCCTTTCATTTATCTCTATAATATTTAGTACATTTCAAATTCAGTTGGGTCATTTACTTAAAAATGACTTGTTAAAATATTACCTTTCAATACAAGGGAATTAAAAAGAAACTCTTTTCTTCCTACATACCTGCCCTAGCCTTTAGTCTTCTAGAGGTTTATGTAGAATGAATTTAATTAAAGGATCTCTTGAGTACTGGCTTTATTATATAATTTTATTTTCTTGGACCTAGATAAAATACCTTTCAAAGCACAAAACTGTGGGACTACATCAAGATGAAACTGAAGGCAAAGCCTTGAGGCAAAGCAATAGCGTTGTATTTTCTCTAATGACAGACTGCAGACGCTCCCAAAAGATGTTTACTTCTAAGACCAGCCTTCTGTATGCTGCTTTATTATCATACCTGAATTCAATTTACTTTAGATTGAAATACAAGGACAATTTGATATTCTCATAATAATCTGACTAAAAAACATGACAAACTTTAATTTGAAATGATTTTCATCATAGACAGCAATGGAAAAATCTAAATAAACACAATGATAACACAATTATTTTGACATATAGTCTATGAATGTATATTATTGTTATAATTTTAACAGATTATATTAAAGTATCAAGACACAGGCATAAATCACAAAACATACAAAGCAGCTATAAATTATAGAAAGTAAAATGTTGTGATAGAAACTTCTTGACTCTAGTTGTTTGTATTCAGGCCACTGTAAGAGAGTCAGCATTGAGGTAGAGTAGGTAGTTAAACAATAGCCTTCCTTAGAAAGACTACACCTGATTGGGACTCCCACCTCCATGTTCTCCAGGTCTCCTCTGGCATGGCTACATAGTACCATTAGTGAGATGATGTTTTGTCAGGGCAACAAACAGAAGCTGTTACTAGGAAAAAGTTGATAGGGAGAATATATGAGAGGGACAAGTGTGATTTTTAAGCCAATAACTAAAAATCTATAAAACAGAATAAAATAAAAGTGAAAAAAATGTAGCCCTTTTATTTCCTTCTCCTGTCTTATTGCTTGAGTTAGGACTTCCAGTACTGTATTGAAGGGCAGAGGTGAGAGTGGACAACCCTGTCTTGTGCCTGATCTTAATGGGAATTCCTCCAGTCACTTAAAATAATCAATATGACACAGAATAGACATTAGAAAATTAAACATTAGTGCATAATAATTTTTATCTATGAAAAAGGAAAAGTCTACTTAGTTTGTCATCTTTAACATTTTACTATTTATTAAAATCAAATTAAATATTATAAACAAATTTTGAATAGTTAATAATTTCTTGAGAAGAGAAAAATCCATTTAAATTGAAAATTATGAGACAGTCCTTCCTTAGCATCAAGTAATGCTATTGGAAGAAGTTTTTAATTTTTTCATGCCAAGTATTTTCCACATCTCTGTTATTGTTCTATATCACCTTTGCATAATTACTTCTTGGCTACCTTACCATGATTAAGTGTTTGTTGATTGTTCTCAGTGAAAAATTTATATTGAATTTACTTAGAATGGCTGTCATTATACACTTCATTTTCTCTGCAATCTTGATTTATTCATGCATCAAAGGAGTTAGTTACCTTGAATGTTTAGAAATATCAGATCTTAGTTTCAGCCGGGATCCTTTGGAGGCATGATGGGGTGGCTCTCTCCTTAGGATCCACATCTATCTGAAAAAGAGAAGCACATTCTCCAACGGAGAGTAAGTTAGCACCAGGACAAAAGGCATAACCCTTACTTTTTTTAATAGAGAATTTAATAGGTGTAGCCCCTCTTGTAGCCCATGATTGATGGTAGCTTGATATTGGAGAGTGGGCTTATGTTTGGATATGGTTCTGACTTGTTTCCCAGCTCCAGCTATGGGTCCCATACCACTGAGGAGATCAGTTAGCCAAATTAAGAGCAGTTGGTTTCCCATCATGGCTGTGTGTCACTATTGCACTGGTGTGGGCATCACAACAAGTTATTTGCTGCTAAGGAGGTTAGACCATGAGTTGCTTGGACAGATATTGGTCATTTTCCCCCAGTCGCCATGTAGCACCTTCTGGCACTAGATGCGCTGACTGTCTGGGGACTGACTGTCTTCCAACTTCCAGCCATGCCATTCTATTTTGCATGTCAACCACATAAGGTGTCTTCAGCAGTAGGGTCTTACCACTAACCTTTGGTGGGTCATCAAGTACTCTGACAGAAATCTGTCTGTCTTTTAGGAAACCTTGTAGGTCTCTGTGATCAAAAGCTCATTGTGGATGATAGCCCCATGCTGGTACTGGCAGTTACAGGTCAGTACCCACTAAGAAAAGGAGGAAAAAGACAACTAATATACAACAGTTAGAGAGAACAGAGAAAGAGAGGGAAAGGGAGAGGGAGGGGAGGGAGGGAAGATGTAGAAGATTAAGGTTAGTCTTGATCCTACCCTCTCCAGTATCTTGTGGTTCAGGTGTTCCCTGTAAGGGCCTTGTGAAGGATTAGCCATTTGATCTGTCTTTTAGTAAGTAGAATTTTATGGTACCATTGCCGTTTGGGTCTAGATTTGTGTTTCCCACTCCTTTGATGCCCTCCCCTCCTCCCCTTCCATCCTAGTGTCTAGTCCTTGAGATGCTTGCTGGATATGTAAGGTATCTTGGGTAGATTCAGGTTAGGTGCTGTAGATGAGTGAGACAATGTGACAATTTTTTTTCTGTGATTGGGTAAGTTCACTGAGAATGATCTGTTCCAGGTTCAACCATTTGTCCTCAAATTTCATTGTGTCATTTTTTCTTAACTGCTGTATAGAATTCCATTGTGTAGATATACCACATCTTAGTTATCCATTCTTCTAGTGATGGACATCTTGGTTGATCCCAGCTCTTAGCTATTACAAATTGAGCCACTACAAACATGGTTAAACAAATCTCTCTAGCCTGTGGTTTGAAGGTTTTAGGGTAGATGCCCAGTTGGCAAAACAAGCAAGGGTGCTGTTTTCCTGATGAACTGGATACCAGCACAAGGGGGAAGGAGATCAACACAGAGAAAAATCAACTCCTACCAAATCAGAGAGCCAGAGCCTCAGAGGCCCCCAACACCTCGTCACTGAAGCAGACCAAAAATGAACCCAACATGGCTCAGGGAAATTTTGCTGAAGAGGGGGCGGAAAGAATGTCAGAGCCACATGTTGGGTCATGATATGCAGAGACATCTATGTTGCACATCACTGTGGGCTAACTCCACAATGCATGATCCATATACCTCAACAAGGAGGGGCAAAGGGGAGGGCGTAGGTCACAGATGAGCCTAATAATGGTACCGAACTGACTGTATTTGCTGAATACAAAAGTAACTAATAAAGAAAAAAGAAAAGGAAAAAAAAAGAAATATCAGATCTTAAGTATCCACTATGAGGAAAAAAAAAAGGGTCTGACTACTAAAAGAACAAAAAATAGTAAATATAGTTTTGTCTATACCTCCTCTAGCATGAATTGCTTCTCAGCAGAATTTTTAAAACATAGGGTTGTGAGTTATACACACACACATGTGAGTTTCTGTGTATTCACACATTTGAACACCAATTTTCAGGTGGGCATTAAAACCATATATCTCATTACTATGCCAAGAACAGGAAAGAATGGACAATAATGTTGAAATTATGAGTCTCACTACCCAGATTGCTGTATTTATAGTGAAAAATTGAGCCATTTTTCTTTCACATTCAAGAACTTTAAGAGGAGAATGGGAAAGAATTTGAACTGATCTCCACTTAATCTTGTGTGCTATTTGCTTTAATTTGAGACATTCATGGAATATGTGTGCAGGAACCATTGAAGGAGACACAGATATTTATGAAGGATGTGGATTTCTGTCAATCTAGCCATTCAGAAAGTATGTAATAACTACAACGTAATCATTTGTTTTCAGTGGAATTTCTATTTAAAGTTAAGAATCAGAATTAAATATAATCAGTCTTGTGCATTTTCATTGTACCCAGTAACATCTGTGATAAAGAATTTTTATGTAAGTATAACATGTACTTTGACTACATTCGTCTCACAAAATCTTTCTTCTCTTTTTTCCTTCCTGCTAGTTTCCTTCACTCTTCCAGACAATTTTGTTTCTACTTTCATTATATATGCTGAAGAGAGATTATTTATGTGTCAATATAAAATCTAGGCTGCACAAATGAAAGAAAGCGTGCAATTCCTTTTGCTTAGCTTGATATAATAATATCCAGTTGAATCCATTTTCCTGCAAACAAAACAATTTTGTTCTTTTTGATGACTAAATGAAACCACACTGTATATAAGTACATTTTCTTCATCCATTCATATCTTGGCATGTGCCTAGGTTAAATTCCTAAGTTGTCACTTGAGAACAGTGCTGTAATTAATATAGATGTAGAAGTATCTTTACATTATATTAGAGGTGATTTGTCAATAATGTCAGAGGAGATTGGCCTTTCTTTTAAACTAGACTAGCTGCCATGTTTGTTTTTCATCAAAACTGTTTACTAACCAAAAACGTAATAGATGAAGATTAACAATCTGTACCTGTGCTGGTCTATGATTTACTTAGGCATGGAAATTATATCTATTTTCAGTACTTTCTATTAAGCTTCCCTGATAAAAGTAAATGAATACCACATTACATTAACTGTAGAAGACATTAGATTCTGAAAGTGTCATCATTACAGGTCTTTGGATTAGTCTGAGAAAAAAGAAATTTTTAATATTTTAAAAAATCTCAACTTCTTTGAACAAGTCATCTCTTGAAAACATTTCAATAAAATATTGTGCAAATGGCTTTACCACATTAATTTTCTGTAAATATGCAAGGAGATGTAAAACTAATTTTTAAGGTAAGTTGTAACAATGGCATTCCTTCTTAATATTGTAAAAACGTATAATATTTTCTATCATAATTTCAGGAAATTTATGCACAAAGAGAATATGATTCTTTTATTTAAAAAATCCCTTTCTTCATAACTGAGATTAAAGAATCTATCAATATCAAACTAGAGTCCTCAATCAAGTTGGAGTAGCAGGAATTGGATTTCCGTCACTTACTTTTAACAACTAGAAAAACAGATACAGATAATAAGTGAAGCAAAGAGACACAGCTTTTGTGATTCCTTGTGATAAGGATAACTTGGTTAGTCACACTAGTGTCCTGCTGATTATGCATGCAAAGTCCTGGCTAGAGGTCAGGAAGACAAAATGTACGAGCCAAATGGTCTATTCCATTGAAAAGGAAACTCTAACTAGAACACAAGGTTAAGGAATCTAGCCGGTTAGTCACTTCAGATTAATAGCTCCCTAGGAGATCTTTATAAGATGATTATTAATATTGGTGACAAGGTGCTGGAGAGATGGCTCAGAGTTAAAGGCATTTGCTGAGAAGGCCAAAAGGCCTGTGTTTGATTCCCCAGAGCCCATGTAAAGCCAGATGCAAAAAGTGGAGCATGTGTCTAGAGTTCATTTGAATAGCAGGAAGTCCTGGCTTGCCCATACTAACTCTCTCTCTCCCTTTCACTCTCTCTCTTTCTCTTTCTCTCTGCCTCTGTATTTCTCTCAATAATCAATCCACTAATAAATTAATTAAAAGAAAAAAAGATTGGTGACAAAGGGGCAATTAACCAGCAACTGTGTGTGCCTGAATAGTTATGCTTGTGTTAACATGTGATAGAATGTGACCACTTCCACACAAATGAGAACCTCACAGGAGGCACAAATATTCAACGTGTGGAACTAGTTTAAAAAAAGAAGACATCACACATGAAGACTAGAAGGTACCAACCCACTTCTTTCCGGATCTGAAATTGAGCGTCTCCCCTGAGAAGCAGAAACATTGCCCCTGAAAGTGGAATACTATGTTCTAGGCTGACCTGAGTGGGTCAACTAAAGCTCAATAGCCACACCAGCACTCTAGTAAGAGTTCCTGTCTCCCTTCTAGATTCCAGTTCTTTTAGAAAGCCAGTCAGATATGTCGGGGCTTCCAGAGCCCCACGTTGGGCACCAGATGCCGGGCTCCACCAGCGGGGGCAGGTAGTGCCGAGGGAAGGACCAGGCCCACTGGTTCCTCCCGAGGGGTTGAGGAGGAGATGAGCGTCCAACGACTCAGACTCTCCTGGCCACCGGAGAAAAACCACACTGAGTTGGGAGTCTTGTCGAAGCAGGAACTCGATTTATTGCTATGAGCAGTTGCCTGTATAATGTTGGGGACGAAGGCGGGGATGTTAGGACGGTGGGGAAAGGTAAGGGCCAATAGTAAACTGTGACTATTGAGATAATTCTAAATCCCATGTGGAAGTAGCAGGCAAGAAGCCATTAGGTGTCTTGCTGAGTCACGTCTGGCCAGACGCAGATCACAAAACTTTAGCTAGGCTCAGGAAGTTCCACTAGGCCTCACACCTGGGCCTTTCAGAGCCCAACATCTCCCCCTTTTGTTTTTGTAAGAGCATTAGTCACCATGGCCCCTGTCTTAGGTTGTCCCCCTCTAGGGGTCTTAACCGTCATTGGGTACCAGGTGTTTAGCTCAGAGCATTCATCATGGCCCCTGTCTTAGGTTGTCCCCCTCTGGGGATCTTACCCGTCACTGGGTACAAGGTGTTTAGCTCACTGAAAACCCACTCCATGGCCTGTCTTAGGTTGTCCCCCTATCGGGATCTTACCCATCATTGGTCACATGGAGGGCAGAGGAGGTGGCAGTGGGTCATCTGCGGAACTTAATTCCTGAGTTGCCAGCCTGTGATAATGTATTTTGACCTGATGAGGTTTTATTGCCTCTAGCCATTGGTGAATAAATTGTGTAATCTTATTAATTACACAAGGCCCGACAGTGAGGATAAGGAGAAGGAGAAGGAGGGGGAGGGGCCCAAGTAGAGGGAGAAGGTAGGGTAAGAAGTCATGTAAGCCTGTTCACAGCAGGTTGTCCTGGAGGTTCCGCTGCCTCCTCTCCAAGTCTTCCTGGAGCCTCTTAATCTTGTCCTGGACAATTCCTGATCTATTGGCGTAAAAGCACCATTTTTCCTGTAAAAACAAACATACGCCTCTTTTTTCGGCTGTTAGTAGGTTTAGTCCTCTCCTGTTTTGTGGGACTACCTCAGCCAGGGAATCTAGCTGTTGTTGAAGATAGGTCTCCCTTTGATATAGGGAGGACCTCATTTCCAGGGATGATATCTACATCTGGGATTAAGGTGGCTGGGGAACAAAGGCCTGTCCAATTGGTGGGCAGAAAGTCATAGGCCATCCCGCCTCCACAAACATAAACCATTCCAGAAGGTGGGCAGCGTTGAGCACTGGGCTCAGTTGTGTTAAAAGTACAGAAGGAAGGATGAATGTATCCCACATCTATACTGGAGTTATTCGGGGAAGACAGGGCCCAAATGCCCAGAGGAAACATGGGGAAAAGCTGGACGGGGATGGGGAAGGTGGCTGAGTAATTTTTTAAGGTCGTATGGGCAACTGTATTGCAAGCAGCCAGAGAGGCCCAGATTGGAGGCAAAGCCAGCAATCCTCCACAAGGGAGGGGATTGTTTAGTTTAGTAGGGTGACAGACCATTTTAGTAACAGTCCTCAGGGGTGGGACACTCCCTAGATGTAAGTTTCTATCAAAAAACTCCTTTTTGTTACAAGAGTTTTTGTACTTTAATCACTTCTCAGTACAAAAGACTACCAAGGCCAGCCAAATGGCTTCCGACACTGAATATTTATAATCTTGCTTACATGTAGGTGTTACAGTCTTGTTAAAGTCTTGCTACCAAAGGGCCAGAGCTATGGATACAAAGGCCAGCCAAATGGCATCTGACAATTCCCCCTTTATTTTTTATGAGCTGGGCCCTTCTGGGCCTCAGTGCAGAAAGACTGTGTCTGTCTTAGGTTGTCCTCTATGATATTTAGGCCTTACCCGTCATTGGTACATGAATTCCATCATCCATGCCCTGTCTTAGGTTGACCTAACTCGAGAGAATCTTACCTGTCTTTGACTACCAGCCTCTGCAGGGGATTTAAGATAATGTCTCAGGAAGCCGGGGTCGGGTCTGTAGCTGTATCCCATGTACTTCTGTACGGATATCCATAAAGGATCTCAAAAGGCATTTAAACGAGTATGGGCAGCAGACACAGAATGAGCAAAAGACAAACACCTGTAGCAGCAAAGCTTGCTGTCCAAGAAGTGAGAGAATTTCATCTAGGCAATGCAGACTTAAAAGCAGATATTAAGTCATCAGTAGTTTTCAAAAGTAAGATGATTATTTTGCAAAGACAAAATCTCTGAATGTAACTGAATCAGATCCAAGGAAATATTATCATTATGTCAAATACCTCTTAAATGTATTTTGCCAACGCTGTTGACTGTTATTATATTTTTTTAGAAGTAACACAGATTTATTGAAAATCTGCATGACACTCCAAACGAGTTTTAACTTTCAACCTTAGTATCTCTTCACCCAAATACATAACCACATCATACAGAGTGTCTAACAGGTGAAACTGTATCTAGGGTAAGGATCAAGCCCAAGATCTCAAAGGGAGGCACAGTTTGAACTTTCTCAGGAGCTACTTTATAGCTGTGAGTATGAAGGATAGTTAGACATTAAAAGTACAAGCCTAAAGCCAAATGGTTCTTTTTTTCTTTATCTTGAGGGAAGACACATTTAAACCCTTTCCCTGCTGTGAGGAGTGGGTCTGGTCCTCTCCAGGCCCCAGTCAATGGGTCATTTCTAGGAAAATTTAAAATATTTAAGGTGAATAATGCTTTCTTTAGCTGATGGGGGGGTAGTGATTCCCCCTTTTGTTTTTGTAATTGTGATTTAAGTGTTTGGTCAACAATAGTTTGCCCTCGAGGGTTGTATGGGATGCCTGTGGAATGTGAGATTTTCCAGCTCTGGAGAAAATCTACAAAAGCCTTGCTTATGAAGCAGGGACCATTATCTGTTTTAATTTGATCAGGCAGCCCGAGAGTGGCAAAATATTGAAGTATATGACTAATGGCATGTTTAGATTTTTCCCGGCATGTGCCAATGCCCAGCAGGTGCACGAAAAGGTATCGGCTGAAAGAAAAATATCAGGTAGCCCAGTCACCACGAGAGGGCGGATTTTCCCCCTGCCCCACCTGGATCAGTCCAAGGGAGCCACGTGGCAGTCTCCCAGGAGGTGGACTGCCTGCCAACTCCCAGTAGGGGAGGGCCAGGCACAAGCTGCCAGGAGGGGGGCCATCTATTTTTTTTTTAATTACCACATTCCGCCCCTGGCTCCCAATAGATTTATAACCATCACATATTATATATTGTACTAAGTTCAATTTTAAAGGTCCCCACAGTCTTGACCAATTTAAGGTATTGAGACCTGTAAAATCAAACATGTTAAACATTTCTAATCTAAAGCCAGTCTTTGTGCCTGTAATTTTAACTTGTTTGAGGTTTTCCAGCTTAAAATCTTAAATCTCAGCAGGGCATGGTGGTGCACGCCTTTAATCCCAGCACTTGGGAGGCGGAGGTAGGAGGATTACCATGAGTTTTAGGTCACCCTGAGACTCCATAGGGAATTCCAGGTTAGCCTGGGCTAGAATGAAACCCTACCTCGAGAAACCAAAACAAAAAAACAAAAAATCTTAAATCTCTCAGTCCAATATCTCTAGCCCAGTACATCAGTCCATTACAAATTTAACCTTGATTAAACTCTCTGGGCCTGGGCAGCAGGATGCAGCCAGCCCTTATGCCAGTAGCCCAGTTCCAACAAAGTCCCCTGTAGTCTTTTTTTCCTCTTAGAAAGCTCATAAGCCAAGCCTCGAAGTTTAATCTTATCTGCACTTAGCATTTTAAGACTCTTATTAGAATAGTCCATCAAATTTGGCTTACCACTCCAGAAGACACCTTCAGTTGTAAGCACCAAGTCCATGCCTATTCCTCCAAAACAAAGGTTCCAAAAGATCAACATCCACATGGTCAGGTTCATCTCAGTTCACTCCTTGGTCTGTATCAGACAGCTTTAGGTTTGCTGAGATAAACTTCCAGACCAGGTAAAGTTATGGAGGAAGGGATATTTATTGAAGCTTACAGATCCAGGGGAAGTTCTATAATGGCAGAAAAAGTTGGCCCGCATATGTACACCGATTGACCTCCTCAACGAATGTCTCTCAGGGGGCACTAGTCTGCCGGACTCCGAGAGCCGCACGTTGAGCGCCAGATGTCGGGGCTTCCAGAGCCCCACGTTGGGCACCAGATGCCGGGCTCCGCCGGCGGGGGCAGGTAGTGCCGAGGGAAGGACCAGGCCCGCTGGTTCCTCCCGAGGGGTTGAGGAGGAGATGAGCGTCCAACGACTCAGACCTCTCCTGGCCACTGGAGAAAAACCACACTGAGTCGGGAGTCTTGTCAAAGTAGGAACTCGATTTATTGCTATGAACAGTTGCCTATATAATGTTGGGGACGAAGGCGGGGATGTTAGGACGGTGGGGAAAGGTAAGGGCCAATAGTAAACTGTGACTATTGAGATAATTCTAAATCCCATGCGGAAGTAGCAGGCAAGAAGCCATTAGGTGTCTTGCTGAGTCACGTCTGGCCAGAGGCAGATCACCAAACTTTAGCTAAGCTCAGGAAGTTCCACTAGGCCTCACACCTGGGCCTTTCAGAGCCCAACAAGATAAGCCACTATACCCACATATTATATTTGGCCCTTGATAATTAAGAGTTATAAGTATTTATGCATGATAGCCTTTGGTCAAGAAAACTAAGTGATTATAAAATATAGAAAGGAAAGAATATTTTATCAAAACAGGCAGATGAGAACTCAGTCTTGAGTAACAAAAGAGTTTTCTTTTGTGCAAATTAATATATTTACAGAGGCTTTTAATTCTACCAATCAAATATAAACTACTGTTTCCTATAAGATGACTATTATTCTAAAATTCAAAACAAAAATTATCTGGATCACCAGAGAAAATATTGGAGAAAAAAATGAATGAATCACAGTAATGATGGCATTTTCTTTTTGCAGAATCTTCTTCCTTTCCCTACTGTTCTCCACCGCCTCTTTTCTCTGCCTACATTTATCCTTCTTTGCCTTGAGTTAGCTTTAAGGAAGGGGCAGGTGATGATATCTTAGATAGGAGGTTCCCTTCACTAGGGCATTTTCCTGAAAAGGGAAATGAAGATATAGCCTATGTTTAGCTGTAAATGAATAATTTGCCCTGTTTGAAAAACACTGGTGTGTGTCTTGAGATCCAGTTTTGGGTAACTTAACCCAGGTTTACCTCCAGAATCCCCATTTTTCACCCACACAGCCTATAGCTAGGAAAGCATATGTGGAAAAGCAAACCTGGTCAGACAATAATTGAGAACTAAATAAATGATTGTCTGAGTATGAGGATGACAAGTAGCTGTACTAATTACATGGGAACCCCAACCAAGCAAGGTGTTAGTCTGATGAATGCCAACAAAAAGCAAACAAGGATTATATAATTTACACCTCTGTTGTTTCAGTGGGAGGAAAACCAGATTTTCTTATATGAATAGCAAAACTAGTGCCATTGAGTAGTTATGTAGGAATCTCAGTCATCTGCATGGTTTCTTCACCAGCAGTCAGTATTCATTTGAAGGCTTCATTTTTCTGTGTGGAAAGTATATGTTTGTTTTACATCCCCATTTAGGGAGATGTACACTGGTTGCTACTTGGAACCTGTCTCAAATATGCCAGGGTCCTAAAGATGACCACATCACACAATATAGAAGCTAACACAGCCACCCTCCCAACTGTGAAAGGACCAATCTGTATAATATTTTTAATAACAAAGTGAATGTAATTAACATGCATCCAGGTACTCAAGCTCTAAATCTGACACTCAATAATACAATTTAAACACCCAGAAGTTCAACTTGACCAATCTTGACCTATCAGTCTACAGGAAACATAAAGAAAACTGGTATTAGATGATGGCCATAGATATGTATGTTTCATAATTAGGAAGAATTATTTGGGAATAGAGGTAATTACTAGTGGACCTAAATGATCACATAAATGTGACAGTACTTGTGTAATTGACTAAAACTTAGGATAAAATGTAATTAAAAGTGGAGGAAATCTTTTAATTAAAAGTTTCAATGGTAAGCTACTCTAAGCTTTGTTTAGGAAATACTTCATTAAGAAACTAACAAATAGGGGCTGGAGAGATGGCTTAGCAGTTAAGGCATTTGCTTGCAAAACCAAAGGATTCCAGTTCTACTCTCCAGGACCCACATAAGCCAGATGCATAAGGAGGCACATGCATCTGGAGTTTGTTTCCAGTGGTTGGAGGCCCTAGCATGCCCATTCTCTCTCTCTCTCTCTCTCTCTCTCTCTCTCTCTCTGCCTCTTTCACTTTCTCAAATAAATAAATAAAATATTTAAAAAATTAAAAAAGAAACTAACAAATAATATTCAGTTTTTTTTCATTTGTTTTTTATTGACAGCTTCCATAATTATAAACAATATCCCATGGTAATTGTAATTATTTTTAAATGCAAGGAAGCTATAATGACAGCACTTTATAAAATTAAAATATGACTAAGAAAAATGTTTTGTGTTTTGCTAATGAAGAATCTGTTTAGACCATTCACCACTGGTTTTATACATTCCAAGGTAACCCCTCCAGAGAAAATAATGTACTGACATTATTTTAAAGCCTCAATTTTGCAGAAATTGTAGGAATTGCTCAGATGTGGACTTTTTTTTTTTTTTTTTGCTCTGGACTTATTTACTATGAATAATTACTTTGCTAAAGATTTTTGTAGATATTGAGACTGCTGCAACTTGTCCAGAAAAAATGTATAAACAGCCATGGGAACAATTAGACCATTACAATATACTATTTCATAGAAAGTAGGAGGACACTGTAAAGGCAAATGCAAATTAAAAATCAGAGATGCTAGTCTCCCTTTTGGAAGTAGTACACTAGATTTTCTCTACTTTCTCTTTTCTTAGAATATTAACTTTGGGAAGCTTACAATTTTCAGTTCTTTTTCTTTCTTTTTGAAATCTAAATAAGCTCTCAACAGTTTTAGGACTTCAGCCTGTCTTTTCTAAGGACCCAGTAACGATCTCTTTGAAAGGAAAATAGTGCTCCTATTTCCTAGAGCTGAGGGCAGATAGAATACATCACTAACCAAACATTTCAAAACCATTTCCCATTACAAAACATGGGAAGCTTATTCTCCATGGATAGTCACGCCAACTTCAAAGTGAATTTAGGTTTAATTGGGTATGATAAATACTGGTGTCAGCTCCTCTCGTCTGATGAATGTTATTGTTAATCTTGAGACTATGTAGTGCTGGGTTGTTTCTGTTTGGATATATTGATGTTAAGATTACAAATCTCTCCATTTTTATTTTTACAGCTCCTTAGTAAGTTGTCTGTGATACACATCACATTCTAGCTTAATGGTTATTTAATATGTTTTTTTTTTCTTATCTACACATATTGGAAAGTTTTATAGATTAGAACAATAATTGTTGATAGTTATATTTTCCTAAAAATCACTAATATTTGGATATTAAGTAATTTATTTCTAAACAATCCATGAGTAAAAATAAAATAACTGGGAGATTAAAAATTAATCCAATTAAATTAGAATAAAAATACCATATGAGACTTCCGGCCAAGATGGCGACCGCCTAGCTGCGCTGCAAATCCCGGGGAAAGAAAGGCAAGATATTAAGGGTATATAGTGGCTTTTAGGGGAGAGAAATCTGGGAGGGCACAGAGGTGGGGGAACAGGGAATTGCTGGTCCCCTTTCGGGCGGGTAGGCACCCCTCGCCCCAAATAACCGCCGTGTTCAAAGCTCCACCCCTGCCGCTGCTGCTGCTCCGGAGCCCGCACGGCTGCCACTGCGCGCCGATCGTTCCCTCCGCGCGGAAGCACCCTCGTCCACTCGCCCACCTACTGAGTGTGCCCAGTCCCACAAGCTCAGACTGTATCTCTCGCTTGCGTCAGCTCAGGTACCACCCCCTACCTGCCTGCCGCACCGGCGGGCCGCCATTGTCCCGTGGCGGGGGAGCGCAGACTGCTTCCGGTCCCAGCGTTCCCAGCCAAAGTCTGGGCGGCTTCAGTGCTTGGTGCCTCAGTGCCACTCCTAGCTCGAATGCAGGCAGCCTTGGCACATTACCGCTTGAGAACTCAAACAATTTTGGCGCCCGTGCCAGGTAGTAGATAGGTGGCTTTGGCAAGTGAGATTATTCCCTGCGTGCAGAAGCTTAGACTGCTCCGCACTCTCCTCCACTTGCCCTCTGTCTGCCGCGCGGCTGTCCACAATTGTCCCGTGGCGGGGGAGCGCAGACTGCTTCCGGTCCCAGCGTTCCCAGCCAAAGTCTGGGTGGCTTCAGTGCTTGGTGCCTCAGTGCCACTCCTAGCTCGAACGCAGGCAGCTGTGGCACAATACCGCTTGAGAACTCAACCAACCTTGGCGCCCCTGCCAGGTAGTAGATAGGCGGCTTTGGCAAGTGAGATTATTCCCTGCGTGCGGAAGCTTAGACTGCTCTGCACTCTCCTGCACTCGCCCTCTGTCTGCCGCGCGGCTGTCCACAATTGTCCTGTGGCGGGGGAGCGCAGATTGCTGCTGGTTCCTAGCGTGCACAGCCAGAGTTCGGGCGGCATCAGTGCTTGGTGCCTCAGTGCCACTCCTAGTTCGAACGCAGGCAGCCTTGGCACATCACCGCTTGAGAACTCAGGCAACTTCGGCGCCCCTGCCAGGCAGTAGATAGGCGGCTTTGGCAAGTGACAGCCAAAGCCCAGGCTTCTTGGCAACACCCCAAGGCTGCATAAGATTCCCATTGTTCTTGAGCTCAGGCTGATACGCCCACTTATCTGCCCATACACTGTCATGGGCAGAACACAGGGCAAAAGAAATAACATGAATAATCAAATGCAAGAAAATCCAATTAGAACACCCACTCCCACAATGAATACTTCTAACCAAAACATAGAAGAACAAATAGGACCAGAACACCACATTGAAGCTATGAGCAATGCAACTCTAACCAACCTATTGGTAGAACTTGCAGGAAAGCAACAAAGGGCAGACAATCGTGTGGATGCTGCCATCACTAAACTAGAACTAATAGATAAGAAATTGGAAGGATTAGATAAGAAAATGGAAGGATTTCAAAGAGAGTTAAGAGATTTGAGGGAAAGTGAAAAAAAAGAAGACCTTAAAAATCAGCTGACCATGCTAAATGAAGACATAAAGAAATGCAAGGATGAACTCCAAGAATCATCAAGAAAATCAGAAAATGATGTGAAAAGGGAGCTTGACAGAGGGATGGAAATTATACATAGAAAAATAATAGAAAATGCAAACTTAATTGAACAAGCCCAAAACTCACTAGAAGCTCTCAAGAATAGAGTCAGCCAAGTGGAGGATAGAAACTCTGATCTGGAAGACAAGATGGAAGAAACAGTTAGAGAGTTCAAAAATTTCAGTAAGTTTAAAAGCTCCTGTGAACAGAACATGAGGGAATTGTGGGATACAGTTAAACGTCCCAATATCAGGATCATTGGAATACCAGAAGGAGAAGAAATCCAGACCAAAGGCATGGAGAACTTATTTAACAAAATAATTGAAGAAAACTTCCCCAATCTCTTAAAAGAAAGGCCCATCAAGATACAAGAAGCCAATAGAACTCCAAACAGACTGGACCAAAGGAGAAACTCTCCAAGACATATTATTATTAAGACTCTAAACATTGACACCAAAGAGAAAATCCTAAAAGCAGCTAGGGAAAAACAGCACACCACCTTCAGAGGTAACCCCATCAGAATTACTTCAGACTTCTCAATGGAAACCTTGAAAGCTAGAAGAGCCTGGAATGAAACACTGCAAAGTCTAAGAACCTATGTCTTCCAACCCAAACTACTCTACCCAGCAAAAGTATCCCTCATAATAGATGGTGAACAAAAAACTTTCCATGACAAAACTCAGCTTTACAATTATATGAACACAAAACCAAACCTACAGAGAGTATTTCAGGAAATTCTACACAGAGAAGAAAAAAATAATCAAACACAATTGCCTACAAGAAGCAGATCACAACAACCAAACTCAGAGTAGGCACAAAAAACTTCAATGTCCATGAAAACTCCAACCCACATTTACCATCACAATATGGCAGGGATCAAATCAAATCTCACAGTCATTACCCTAAATATTAATGGCCTTAATTCACCCATCAAGAGACACAAGCTAACAGGATGGATCAAAAAATTAGACCCCTCAATCTGTTGCCTTCAAGAAACCCACCTCACCATTAAAGACAGACATCTCCTCAGGGTGAAAGGGTGGAAAACAGTATTCCAAGCAAACGGGAATAAGAAACAAGCAGGTGTAGCTATATTAATATCGGATAAAATAGACTTCAAACCAAATATAATCAAAAAAGACAAAGAAGGCCACTTCCTTCTTATCAAGGGAACGATCCATCAAGAGGATATTACAATCATAAATCTGTATGCACCAAACACAGGGGCACCACAGTTCATAAAACAAAACCTACTTGACAATAAAACAGAAATAACCACAAACACCATCATAGCTGGGGACTTCAATACACCATTATCAGTAATAGACAGATCATCCAAACAGAAACTCAACAGGGAAGTAAGAGAGCTCAACAAAACCATAGAGCACTTGGACCTAACGGACATCTACAGAACATTCCATCCCAAATCCACAGATTACACATTCTTCTCAGCAGTCCATGGAACATTGTCTAAAATAGACCATATATTGGGTCACAAAGACTGCCTCCACATATTTAGGAAGATTGACATAATTCCCTGCATGATATCAGATCACAATGCTATATTGCTAGAAATCAACAGTAAAAGACCCACCAAGAATCCCAAAGGCACCTGGAAACTGAACAGCACACTTTTAAACAATAAATGGATAGTGGATGAAATAAAAAATGAAATTGCAAAATTTCTGGAATTGAACGACAATGAGAACACATCGTATCAAAACTTATGGGACACAATGAAGGCGGTCCTCAGGGGAAAATTCATAGCACTCAATGCCTTCGTAAAAAAGACAGAAAGGTCCCAAATCAATAACCTAACCATCCACCTAAAGGCACTGGAAAAACAAGAAAAATCCAACCCAAAGAGCTCCAGAAGGAAAGAAATAATTAAAATCAGAGCAGAAATCAATGAATTGGAAACCAAGGAAACAATTAAGACAATTGACAAAACAAAGAGCTGGTTCTTTGAAAAAATAAACAAGATTGACAAACCCCTGGCCAATCTGATCAAGCAAAAAAAGGTGAAGCTTCAAATTAACAAAATTCAAAATGAAAAAGGAGAGATCACAACAGACATAAGTGAAATTGGGAGAATCATCAGGACTTATTTCAAAAACCTCTACTCCACAAAACTGGATAATGTGGAGGAGATGGATAAATTCTGGGACGCATACCATCTATCAAAGCTAAACACAGAGCAGATTAATCACCTCAATCAACCCATCACACTCATGGAGATTGAAAAAGTAATAAAAAACCTCCCAAAAAAGAAGAGCCCAGGACCAGATGGCTTCTCAGCTGAATTCTATCAAACCTTCATGGAAAACTCAAACCAATCTTCCTCAAACTGTGCCACACAATTGATGAACAGGGAAAGCTACCCAACTCCTTTTATGAAGCTAGCATCACCCTAATTCCAAAACCAGGCAGAGATGCCACAAGAAAAGAAAACTACCGGCCTATTTCCCTGATGAATTTAGATGCAAAGATCCTAAACAAAATCCTTGCAAACCGAATCCAACAACACATCAAAAGCATTATCCACCTTGACCAAGTGGGATTCATTCCAGGAACACAGGGGTGGTTCAACATACGGAAATCTGTCAATGTAATACACCACATAAACAAGGTTAAACATAAAAACCACATGATCATTTCGATAGATGCAGAAAAGGCCTTTGACAAGATTCAACACCACTTCATGTTCAAAACATTGGAGAGAGTTGGCATGGTTGGTTCATATCTTAACCTAATAAAGGCAATATACGAAGCTCCAAAGGCCCAAATAATACTTAATGGAGAGAGACTGGAGGAATTCCCATTAAGATCAGGAACAAGACAGGGTTGTCCACTCTCACCTCTGCTTTTCAATATAGTTCTGGAAGTCCTAGCTCAAGCAATAAGACAGGAGAAGGAAATAAAAGGGATACAATTTGGAAAGGAGGAAGTTAAGTTAGCTTTATTCGCAGATGACATGATTATATATGTAAGAGACCCAAGAGACTCCATCCCAAAACTCCTGAAGGTGATTAACTCCTATAGCAAAGGAGCAGGATACAAAATCAATGCACAAAAATCAGTAGCCTTCCTTTATGCAAAGGACAAAGATACAGAAAAAGAAATAAGGGACATAGTCCCATTTTCAATTGCGACAAAAAAAATAAAATACCTTGGAATAACGTTAACCAAGGAAGTGAAAGATCTATACAATGAAAACATAAAAACACTCAAAAAAGAAATTGAGGCGGACTTGAGAAAATGGAAAGACCTCCCATGTTCCTGGATAGGCAGAATTAACATTGTGAAGATGACAATCCTACCAAAGGCAATTTACAGATTTAATGCAATACCAATTAAAATCCCCACAGTGTTCTTCACAGAGATAGAAAAAATGATCTCAAATTTCATATGGAAAGGCAGAAGGCCTCGCATTTCCAAACATATCCTCTGCAAAAGAAATACCTCTGGAGGCATCACCATACCTGATCTAAAGCTATATTACAAAGCCATAGTAATAAAAACAGCATGGTACTGGCATAAAAACAGGACTATAGATCAATGGAATAGACTTGAGGACCCGGACTTTGGGTCAAGCAAGTATAGCTACTTGATATTTGATAAAGGCCCAAACAATATACGCTGGAAAAAAGACAGCATCTTCAGCAAATGGTGCTGGACAAACTGGATAACCATATGCAGGAAACTAAAACTTGACCCACACATTTCACCATGCACTACACTCAAGTCCAACTGGATCAAAGATCTCAATATAAGACCAGAAACTCGAATACTACTGGAAGAAAATTTAGGAAGTACATTCCATGATATAGGAATGGAAAAAGACTTCCTGAACAAAACCCCAGTAGCTCATGAACTTAAACCATCACTCAACCAATGGGATCACATGAAGCTGAGGAGTTTCTTTACAGACAAGCATACAATTAGCAAAGCCAATAGATTACCCACAGAATGGGAGAAAATATTTGTGGGTTATCCAACTGATAGAGGACTAATCTCTAGAATCTACAAAGAACTCAAAAATCTAAACAGTAAGAAGTCAAACACCCCACTCACAAGATGGGGCAAAGAGCTGAACAGGCAGTTCACAGAGGAAGAAATAGAAATGGCAAACATACACTTAAGAAAATGTTCATCATCCCTAATCATCAGAGAAATGCAAATTAAAACAACTATGAGATTCCACCTTACCCCAATAAGGATAGCAAGCATCAAAAAATCAAATAAAAATAAATGCTGGCGAGGATGTGGAGAAGTAGGAACACTCATCCACTGTTGGTGGGAATGTAGGATGGTACAACCACTTTGGAAAGCAATATGGAGACTTCTGAAAAAGCTGAGTATAGAGATACCAACAGACCCAGTTATTCCCTTACTGGGCATCTACCCTAAAACCTTCAAACCACAGACTAAAGAGATTTGCTCAACCATGTTTATAGTGGCTCAATTTGTAATAGCTAAGAGCTGGAATCAACCCAGATGTCCATCACTAGAAGAATGGACAACTAAGATGTGGTATATCTACACAATGGAATTCTATACAGCAGAAAGAAAAAATGACACAATGAAATTTGAGGAAAAATGGTTGAACCTGGAACAGATCATCCTCAGTGAACTTACCCAATCACAGAAAAAAAATCGCCACATAGTCTCACTCATCTACAGCACCTAACCTGAATCTACCGAAGATACCTTACATACCCAGCAAGCATCTCCTAGATTAGACACTAGGATGGAAGGGGAGGGAGGGGAGGGCATCAAAGGGGTGGGAAACACAAATCTAGACCCAAACGGCAATGGTACCATAATCTTCTACTTACTAAAAGATAGACCAAATGGCTGATCCTTCACCAGGCCCTTACAGGGAACACCTGAACCACAAGACACTGGAGAGGGTAAGATTAAGACTAACCTTAGTCTCCTACATCTTCCCTCCCTCACTTCCCCTCTTCTGTCTCTCTCTCTCTTACCTCTAACTCTTGTATATTAGTTATCTTTTTCCTCATTTTCTTAGTGGGCACTGACCTGTAACTCCCAGAACCAGCATGGGGCTATCATCCACAATGAGCTTTTGATCACAGAGACCTACAAGGTTTCCTAAAAGACAGACAGATTTCTGTCAGAGTACTTGATGACCCACCAAAGGTTAGTGGTAAGACCCTACTGCTGAAGATACCTTATGTGATTGACATGCAAATTAGAATGGCATGGCTGGAAGTTGGATGACAGTCAGTCCCCAGACAGTCAGCGCATCTAGTGCCAGAAGGTGCTACATGGGCGACTGGGGGAAATTGACCAGTATCTATCGAAGCAACGCATGGTCTAACCTACTTAGCAGCAAATAACTTATTGTGATGCCCACACAAGTGCAGTGGTGGCACACAGCCAACGTGGGGAACCAACTGCTCTCAATTTGGCTAACTGATCCCCTCACTGGTATGGGACCCATAGCTGGAGCTGGGAAACAAGTCAGAACCATATCCAAACATAAGCCCACTCTCCAGTATCAACCTACTATCAATTGTGGGCTACAAGAGGGCCTACACATATTAAATTCTCTATAAAAAAAAAAGTAAGGGTTATCTCATTTGTCCTGGTGCTAACTTACTCTCCGTTGGAGAATCTGCTTCTCTTTTTCAGATAGATGTAGACCCTAAGGAGAGAGCCACCCCATCATACCTCAAAAGGGCTCCGGCTGAAACTAAGAAAACTTCGAGAAACAAGCAAGGGGGTTGTTTTTCCTGATGAACCAGACACCAGCACAAGGGGAAGGAGATCAGCATAGAGAAAAATCAACTCCTACCATATCAGAGAGCCAGGGCCTCAGAGGCCCTCAACACCTCATCACTGAAGCAGACCAAAAATGAACCCAACATGGCTCAGGGAAATTTTGCGGAAGAGGGGGTGGAAAGAATGTCAGAGTCACATGTTGGGTCATGATATGCAGAGACATTTAGCTTACCCATAACTGTGGGCTAACTCCACAATGCATGACCCGTATACCTCAACAAGGAGGGGCCAAGGGGAGGGGGTAGGTCACGGATGAGCCTAATAATGGTACCAAAATGACTGTATTTGCTGAATACAGAACTGACTAATAAAAAAATAAATAAATAAAAAAATAAAAATAAAAAAAATAAAAATACCATATGATAACTTTGTGACTTAAAGATAAAGCAATGCTTAGGGTAAAATTTATATCTTTAAATGTCTGATGTTAAAAAGTTATCTAAATTCACAAGTTACAAATCTAAAAAATATAAGAAAGTAAATTGCAACATGAATAGAAAGAAAGAAATGGGAAAAATAAATGAAACCAATTAAATCTAGATGAACACTGGAAAAGTACAGCTTAAAGTTAGCTCTTTGGGAATTTGCAATTATCTAGAAAGACTACTCAAGAAATAACAACAAAAGTAAATTACTAATATTAGTAAACCAAAAAGAATACTTTCAGGTTCTGCATACATTAAAAATAGGTACATGAATTAATAATATATTTTTACCAATGAACTTGAAAACTTGCATGATAAAGACAAATGTGTTGTCTTCAAATGTTTTACTTATTTGCTTGTGTGTATATGGCTATGCCAGGATCTCTTCCTGCTATAAGCAAATGCCAGATACTTGTGCTACTTCTTCCTATATCTAACTTTATGTGGGTGCTGGGGAATCAAACCAGGGAGGCAGGGTTTTCTAGCAAGTGCCACCAACTGCTGAGCCATTGACCCAATACCTGACAAATTTCTGTAGAAAAAAATTAATATTCTCCAAAACTGCATACAATAAACCAAAAAAGAAAAAAAAAACAATTTTTCTGTTTCCATCTTAAAATTCAAATTTCCTTCCATCTCACAAACAAAATATCAGGCTCCAAAGGAATGCTGAATAAATCAACAAAATTTAAAAATAATTAATACTGTTTTAAGCATTTTTTTTTCAAAAATAGAGGATAGTATAACCATGACTTCAAAATCTGTCACTAAAAGTGAAGCTAACTGCCGGGCGTGGTGGCGCACGCCTTTAATCCCAGCACTCGGGAGGCAGAGGTAGGAGGATTGCCGTGAGTTCGAGGCCACCCTGAGACTACATAGTGAATTCCAGGTCAGCCTGGGCTAGAGTGAGACCCTACCTCGAAAAACCAAAAAAAAAAAAAAAAAAAAAAAAAAAAGTGAAGCTAATTCTACTATTACTTGAAAACATAAATTTAAAATCCATTTACAACATATTAGTAGAATAATCTAAATATATAAAATGATATTACAACATGAGCAAATAGGAACTATTTCAACAATGACAAGTTAAGTTAATATCTCAAAGTCAGCTAATGCAATTCATATATTAACAACTGAATAATAACAGATACAAAAGCTTTAGCATTTCCATAGATTCAAGAACTCATTTTAATGAAATTCTCTGCATAAAAATACCAATATAAACTTCCTCAATCATATAAGCAATGCCTAAATATCTTAAGCAACAGCTGAACAAAAGAAAAAATACTGAAATATTCTACTACAATATTTAGAACAAGGCCAAGTTGTCCACATTCACTAATATTTGACATTTTAAAGGTAGTTCTAAACAATGGACTAAGGCAAGAAAATAACTAAAAATACATAAATATTGAAAGAGAAAAAGAAATAAAACTGCATGCATAGAAGACATAAATGTCTAAGTAGAAATGTATATATGGATATGTACATGAGTGTGTGTGTTTGTATGTGGTGATTTGAATTATATCTACCCCACAAACCTATGTGTTCTGAATGCTGAGTCTCCAGCTGGTGGCAATTTAGGAATAGGAACCTTGTGGGAGGTGTGTTTTTGGAGTAGACTTATGGATGTTATAGCCAGCTTTTCCTTGCCAGTTTTTGGCACAGTCTTCTGCTGCTGTTGTCCACCTGAGGTTGGCCAGGAGGTGATGTCTACCCTTTACTCATGCTGTGATTTCCTCTGACCTCATGGAGCTTACTCTCAAGCCTGTAAGCCAAAATAAACTCTTTCCTCTCACAAGCTGCTTTTGGTCGGGGCACTTTCTGCCAGCAATGCATAGCTAAGTACAACAAAACCTATATAGATATACTACCACATCTAGTGAGAGATTTTATAATCAAAATCACAAGATCAACCTATAAAAAAAATGAGTTTCTACATAACAATATCAATCAATGGAAATGCAATTTTAAAAAATCCACAAGTATATTTGAAAGTAAATTTATAAAAGTCATGAAAGTTTTCTCAACTAGCACATATAACATAGGATAAATTAAAGAGTAAAATAAGCAGAGGTAGATGATGATCCTGAATGAAAGACTCAATAATATTAAGATATCACTGTTTCCTAATATAAATATACTTATTTATTTCCATTTCGATACTAATCCTGACAAGGGATTTTATTACAATTGAAAAGTTGAATCTAAAATGCATGTGATAAAATAAGATACCTAGAGTAAAAAGACAAATCTTGACAAGACAAAGCAAAGTTGAGGTCTTACATTACCTAACTTCAAAACTTACTATTAAACTATATGAAACAGGACAAAGTGATAATAGCATAAAGATCAATAAATGGATTACTAAAATATTAAAGAATGCTAAAATACATTTAATTAATTTTTTAAAAGTCCAATATAATTCATTAGACATAAAGTCATATTTTCATTAGAATGTGTTAGAACAAACAAATATGTATTTGGGAAAGAATGCAAATTTATTTCATGGAAGTAAGTTGGACACTAATCAGACTCCAATGTAAAGGCTAAAGGCTTTGCATGAATATAGAGGATGATAATGTTGAAATATGTTGACTGGACTAGCCAGCAAAGAAAAAGGAGAAGGCATACATGGCCTTGATTAAAGGCTAACAGTTGCTCCCCATAGACATGATTTTTAACAATAGGCAGCACTAAGTCTGATACAAATATTCACAAAAGACATATGTGTTAAAGGACTTGTTTCTTGAATAGATAATGAAATCCATGGCTGAGGAGCCTCCCAGTGTGGACAGTGTTTGCAGGTAGAAATGCTGGAAGATACTATCAGGATGCTGTGTGCGCACATGGACCAAGAACCACGTTGCTCAAATGGAGGTGGAGTCGGTCCTATGGCATGGTGATATGTGCTGGTAAGCCAAGTTGTTGAGAAGCAACCAGTAGACAAGATGGCAACTACCTGTATCTCAGGGAGGGGCTCTGGTATGATCTCATCGTTCTCATATTTGCCATTTGGGTATAACTTTGGGGTCTTCAGTTTCCTCACCCATGTGAATCATGTGTGAATAATGAATAATCCAGATGTCCTTGTCAGTACTATGATTTTGTTATTACCGGCTATGCAACTGAAATTTAAATACTGAAATGTAATGGTTTTGAAAATAATTCTGAGAGTACCTTTTAGTCCTACTCTATTTTTTTATAAAGTAAAATTTAGATAAAATTGCAAACATCATGTATCTTCAAATAGTTAAGATTCATTGTTTTAGAGCATAGCAAATTATTATTAATTTTATTAAATAATAATTTAATTTACTAAATGTTAATAATTAAAATACTCATTGATGTCTTTAATTTTTGTTTATATTTATTTATTTATTTATTTGAGAGTGACAGAGAGACAACGAGGCAGAGAAAGAGAGAGAGAGAGAGAGAGAAAGAGAGAGAGAGAGAGAGAATAGGCACACCAGGGCCTCCAGCCACTGCAAAGGAACTCCAGAGGGATGCACCACCTTGTGCATCTGGCTTACATGGGTACTGGGGAATTGAGCCTCAAACCTAGGTCCTTAGGCAAACACTTAACCACTAAGGCATCTCTCCAGCCCTGATTTATTTTTTTAATTGCTGGGCATGCTAGCCTGCTCCTAAAGTCCCAGAAGGGCAAAGAAAAGAGAATCACTCTTATCTTGGTAGCTAGCTTGTCCAGATTAATGATGAGCCCTGAGTTCAGCAAGAGAATGTTAGTCAAGAAAATAAGATGGGGAGCAATAGAGGAAAATGCCCTACACCAACCTCTGTCTTTCACATGACTGTGCACACAAATACACCTGCCTACACAGATAGGCTCATACACATACAGATATGCACACACATGACTCACACATACTCATGCAAAAAAATTCTATAAGCTAATAACAATCTGTAAGTTTCAATGAACAAAGGCTCAGATATGCACCTCACAAAATAAAGTAGATAAATTTCAAATTTTAAAAAAAGCTGTGTAATACCATTAGGCAATTCATTATAAAGCTGTGGTAGATACAATGACACAAAACACTAGAATGGCTCAAATTAGGACATAACAACTCCATTTATAGAAAGAATGTGGAGCAACTGACAGTCACACGGGAAATGAAATGCATGATCACTTTGGGAAAAATGACACAATGAAATTTGAGGAAAAATGGTTGAACCTGGAACAGATCATTCTCAGTGAACTTACCCAATCACAGAAAAAAAATCGCCACAATGTCTCACTCATCTACAGCACCTAACCAGAATCTACCCAAGATACCTTACATATCCAGCAAGCATCTCCTGGACTAGACAATAGGATGGACGGAGAGGAAGGGGAGGACATCAAAGGGGTGGTAAACAAAAATCTAGACCCAAACAGCAATGGTATGATAAAATTCTACTTACTAAAAGACAGATCAAATGGCTGATCCTTCACCAGGCCCTTACAGGGAACACCTGAACCACAAGACACTGGAGAGGGTAGGATCAAGACTAACCTTAATCTTCTACATCTTCCCTCCCTCCCCCTCCCTCTCCCTTTCCCTCTCTTTCTCTGTTCTCTCTAACTGTTGTATATTAGTTGTCTTTTTCCTCCTTTTCTTAGTGGGTACTGACCTGTAACTGCCAGTACCAGCATGGGGCTATCATCCACAATGAGCTTTTGATCACAGAGACCTACAAGGTTTCCTAAAAGACAGACAGATTTCTGTCAGAGTACTTGATGACCCACCAAAGGTTAGTGGTAAGACCCTACTGCTGGAGACACCTTATGTGGTTGACATGCAAAATAGAATGGCATGGCTGGAAGTTGGAAGACAGTCAGTCCCCAGACAGTCAGCGCATCTAGTGCCAGAAGGTGCTACATGGGCGATTGGGGGAAAATGACCAATATCTGCCCAAGCAACTCATGGTCTAACCTCCTTAGCAGCAAATAACTTGTTGTGATGCCCACACCAGTGCAATAGTGGCACACAGCCATGGTGGGGAACCAACTGCTCTTAATTTGGCTAACTGATCTCCTCAGTGATATGGGACCCATAGCTGGAGCTGGGAAACAAGTCAGAACCATAACCAAACATAAGCCCACTCTCCAATATCAAGCTACCATCAATCATGGGCTACAAGAGGGCCTGCACCTATTAAATTCTCTATAAAAAAGTAAGCCTTATCTCTTTTGTCCTGGTGCTAACTTACTCTCCGTTGGAGAACCTGCTTCTCTTTTTCAGATAGATGTAGATCATAAGGAGAGAGCCACCTCATCATACCTCAAAAGGGCCCCAGCTGAAACTAAGAAAAACTGGCAACAAGCAAGGGTGCTGTTTTCCTGATGAACCGAATACCAGCAGAAGGAGGAAGGAGATCAACACAGAGAAAAATCAACTCCTACCAAATCAGAGAGCCAAAGCCTCAGAGGCCCCAACACCTCATCACTGAAGCAGACCAAAAATGAAACCAACATGGCTCAGGGAAATTTTGCGGAAGAGGGGACGGTAAGAATGTCAGAGCCACATGTTGGGTCATGATATGCAGAGACATTTATCTTACCCATAACTGTGGGCTAACTCCAAAATGCATGACCCATATTCCTCAACAAGGAGAGGCCAAGGGGAGGGGGCAGGTCACGGATGAACCTAATAATGGTACCAAATTGACTGTATTTGCTGAATACAAAACTAACTAATAAAGAAAAAAAGAAAAAAAGAAAATATAAATAAATAAAAATAAAATTATGTGACCACCTTGAGTGACCTGCCAATTCTATTCCTAAGTATTTACTGATATAATTGAATTATATATCCATACAAAGGCTTATTAAAGAATTATTTAATTTTTTAACAGTACCAACTGTTAGCCATGCTATCATTACTTGGATGAATGATGTTGGTGAGGAAATGTAAACTTTCATTCAATTCTAAATGCTCATACCCAGATATGACAGAGAAGCAAGTGTTCTCTGGGTCGATATGAAAAGGCCATTTTTGATATGACAAGGCCTCTACTCTCATTTAAAATTTTTATAGTACAAAGAGTCCCCAAATTTACAAGTTTTGTTAAAATTTTTTTTGTTTATTTTTATGTATTTATTTGAGAATGACAGACATAGAAAGAGGTAGAGAGAGAGAAAGAGAGAGAGAATGGGCATGCCAGGGCTTCCAGCCACTGCAAACGAACTCCAGATGCATGTGCCCCCTTGTGCATCTGGCTAACGTGGGTCTTGAGGAATTGAGCCTCGAACCTGGGTCCTTAGGCTCCACAGGCAAGCACTTAACCGCTAAGCCATCTCTCCAGCCCAAATTTACAAGTTTTTAAAGTCCCTCATAGTTTAGTTCTGATACAGTAATTTTAATTTTTCAAATTCATTTCACATCTAACAATGTAAATATGAAGAAAATAAATTATGTTGCTAATACAGTTTTATAAGAAAACAATAAAGACTGTAGAAGGAAAATTGTTCATAATAGTCTAAGAGCTCATCATCTGTCTTACAAATACACAGAGATTTTATTCTGTTTGTCCTTCCAGGAAAAATAGATGGATATACAGTGATGCAATTAAGTTTTCCACAATATTCCCTGCGGTGTGTATAGCTCAGTCTTGGTCACAGCAATGTGGAGTTTGGTTAATTTTTCATAAGTGATGATGACACACATAGACACTGAATTATTCCTGTCTGGCAGTCTTAGTTTAAGTAATTCACTGTGTGTCATTTTCATTCAGAAAAGTGACAGTGGTTCCTCTCTCCCAGCCAGAAGCCTCCTCACAAGGGAGCTGCTTCTGACCTGTGGAAGGTTTCACAGCTTCAGGTGCTCCCAGGCAAATTGTCTGATGAACTCATTATGACAACTGGTATTTAATGCTAACACAGTCGTGGATTCAGAGCTGTTACAAGTAATATACTATTTGGGTAGAGGTAAAGCAAAGATTGTCATCCAACCTAAACTTGAATTTGGGCAGCAACTCTATCCTTACAAAACTGACCATTTTCATCATTCCTTGAAGGAAGGGCAACACTCAAACCAGTGAATAATTTCTCACAAAGGTTATCTAAGCCTAGCAAGAGGAGGATTAACATTCGTTGAAGGCCAAGCCCCATTTCTAAACAGCTTCATCAATTCTCCCTTTGACAAATAAGGACATGAATAATCAAGAGTTTTAAAGGCACCCAAGGTCACACAGCTGATAGCTATTAGAGGAGCAAAGCCCAGGGCTCTTTGGTTGGGTAAACTTTACAGTTAATGCTCTGTCACTAAAATTTACTTTTGGTTAGAGAAGCTTCTCTTTTCAGATGGTGGATGACTCAAAAGTCACAATAGTGCTAACAAGAAGTGACAGAGGAGTACTCATCACTGAAATATCTCTATCACACCTTCCAAGGCTCAGGGTCCATTGTGGAAGAAGTCACAAGAAGAGTGTAAGAACCAAAGGAAGGATAGGATTCCTTACAATGCACTGTTTAAGACACAAGATGGCCTGAATATCCATGACCTCACAGTGCCTGACACTACCTGCACAAGACCATTATAATAGGAGGAAAAGATGATAACATCAAAATAAAAGAGACTGATTGAGAGGGGGAGAGGATATGATGGAGAGTGGTGTGTGAAGGGGAAAGTGTAGGGAGGAGGGAACTCTCATGGTTTATTTTCTATAATTATAGAAGTTGTCAATAATAAAAAAATCAAAAGCTAGAAGCATCAAAACAGAGAGCCTGTGGTGTAAGGTGGGTGAGGGTGGGGTGTTTGTATAAAGTCACATTATAAAGAAGGAGACATAAAAAAATTAGCTTGAGGCTGTAAAGATGGCTCAGCAGTTAAAGGTACTAGCTGGCAAAGCCTGATGGCCTGAGATTCCCAAGAACCCACATAAAGTCAGATACACAAAGTAGTGTACGTGTCTGGTGTTCATTTACAGTGACAAGAGGTCCTGGCATGTGCTCATGCTTGCTTTCTCTTTATCTTGCTCCCTTTGCAAATAAATACATAAAATATTTCTAAAACATATTTTTTAGATTTGAGTATAATAAACAAATATAAGAACACTGGGGCTTAGGAAAAAATGTTTTCTAAATAGAAGTTTTTTCAAGGGCTTAGTGATCAAAGACTTAGGGTTAACTTCCACCAGTTTTTATTGCTAAAGTTTTCCTAGTTTCATGATCTTGATTAAAAATTATTGGCTGTTTTTGGGCTGGAGAGATGGCTTAGCAGTTAAGCACTTGCCTGTGAAACCTAAGGATCCTGGTTAGAGGCTCAACTCCCAAGGACCCACGTTAGCCAGATGCATAAGGAGGTGCACACCTCTGGAGTTCGTTTGCAGTGGCTGGAGCCCCTGGCGCAACCATTCTCTATCTATCTCTATCTGCCTCTTTCTCTCTCTGTCTATCACTCTCAAATAAAATTAATAAATAATTTTAAAAAATAAAAAATAAATTATTGGCTGCTTTCAACCTCAAAGAACATAGAGTAACAACCAGGATGACAGGAGAGGGGGCATAAAGTTCTTCAGAACAAAATTTACACTGGTCAAAATTAGGAAAACACAGGAGGTTTTATTCAAGACATCCCCATAGCATGGATGGAAAAGAACCAAACTGACTTAAATGTCTCTGAGACAGACAGGAGGGTTTGTAACCATTGTTGTGAGAGAAAAATTACAATCCACCTGGACTGAGAGGAAGAACAAATGTGATTGTGTCTCCATGGAAGGAGAGTTTTACAACTTGAAGCAAGGAGCCCACTGAAGTTAGGTGCTCTTGGAGACTTATGCGTACTCAAAGGGTCAGGGAAACTATTTGAATAACCTATGAGGAGCTTCAGAAACAAAGTTTTGGGAGACATTTTGGAAAATCTAAGTATTCTCAAATCAAGACTCAAAGGTCTCTAAGAATGTGATGATTATATACTGAAGGCAACAAGAACTGTTTCCTGATTAGGTTTTGTTTGTAGGGTTGTGATATTAACCTAAAAAATACATTTAGGAATATTTTATTTATTTATTTATTTATTTTAAAGAGGTAGAGAGAAAGAGTCAGAGAAAGAGAGAGAGAGAGAAGGGGCATGCTAGGGCCTTTAGCCATTGCCAATAAACTCCAGATGCATGTGTCACTTTGTTGTTCTGGCTTATGTGGGTCCTGGGTAATCAAACCTGCATGCTTTTACTTTGCAGGCAAGCACCTTGGCTGCTAAGCCATCTCTCCAGCCCTAAAAATACATTTTTGAGAAGTGACCAGTTACCAATGACATTATATATCCTTCAGTACTACCTGTGAATTTATTTTCTCCTCCTCATATCCTCACTGAAAACCTATTCCTGCAATCACCCTTGCTACTCTACAGTTTTGCATTTAAATTCCTACATCTGAAATATGACTGATTACAAATTGCTTCCTTTCTTCCTTCCCTTTGCTCACATCTACAATAAACCATTTGACTGTGTGAATGGTTTCCAAGGCTTGACTGCTGCATCAAATTCATAATCAGTGCAAATGATCTTTATAGAAATCTGATATTAGAAATTGGTTTTCCAAGTTGATGGACAAGTAAAACTGGAGAACAGAAGTGCAAGCTAATGATAATAAAAGCAGTTTTAGGTGACACCTTGACAATGAATTAGGCTTACATTTGATTCACTATATTCATTTGTCTCAGAAATTAAAATAGCAATGCACAATTGGCCATATTAACATCAACTTCAAGGAGGTTTCAGCAAGGCATAGATATTACAGCTGATCTTCAAAACACAGCTATTAAAGTAGGCCATTGTAAAACACTTAATTACCTGCTAGAACTAAAAGGTAAGACCCTATTGCTGAAGACACCTCAGGCTGTTGTCACAGGACATCAGAATACCATGCTGGAACCTAAAGCAAACACTCTCCCTCCTGGCTAGTCCTCATCCTGCTGGCAGCCCTATGGGAGCTGCTGGAAGAAAACAGTCATCAGCAGCATGAATAAGCAGGGGACCCTACAAACTATGAAATCAACCAGGTGGACAAGAAGTGCTCACTTGTGTAATAGTGTCACATAGCCTCTGTCGGTAACCAACTGTTCTCTAACTGGACCCAAGGCCCACTCCTATCTGGTACTGGAAACCAAGTCAGAATTCCATGGTTGGGAAACTTAGACTTTAGAGAGAAAGATACACTGCTCTCTAGAGAAGAAGAGTGGGCTTGCACACCAGAAAAAAAAAAAACTCTCAAATAATTGGTGTACCCCCTTTAGCCCAAGCTGCTCTCACTCGTGACGAATTTGCCTTATTTTACAAATGGCAAAGAAAATAGAGGAGAGTCAAGATCCATCCATAAGACAAGAAGATAGCTAACTGTCCAGGAGACTTGTCACCTCTACCATATCTGCCAGGGCCTAGAAGAACTTGCAGAGGAAGTGGTGACAGGAATACTGCCCTTACTGCTAGCCTTACAACAAGCTCCAGTGTGATGGTGGCAGACATAGTGATCAATCAAAACCCATCAAAGCAAAACTCCAGAGGCTACAGAGAACCCAGCATTAAGTAGGACTGCCGACAGGCCTGCCATAGCTCAGAAAACATTGAGGGAGAGGGGGTGAAAGACTGTAAGAACCACAGAGTGGGTAGGAATATCCCAAGACACAGTCTACCCAGTACCCTCTATTCCACAGGGACTGACTGAGGCCTTCCTGACCCCACAGTGAATACCATAACCCCACTGAGGAGGAGCCCCAGGATTAAGGGAGAAGAGGAGAGAGGATAAAAGTATAATCTGTACATTTAAATTAAAAAGTGGAAAAAAAAACAACTAGCAAATGGAGCAGTTGCACAATTGGAATAACATTAAGAAATCATCATATCCCCAGATGAAAAAAAAAAGTGGAAAAAAAACAACTAGCAAATGGAACAGTTGCACAATTGTAATAACATTAAGAAATCATCATATCCCCAGATGAAATAACCTTGTTTTAGTTAAGGGATGTAAGATGACCATCACTTAACTTCATCAGCCTCCATTCATAACATTTCTATTTTTTCTGCCTCATATTTGTTAACTAAACACTGCAGACTCATTATACATATGTGAAATAAATGTCAACATATTTTCTGTCCTGATCCCAAACCACATTTTGTGCTCCTTAATCACTTGTTTAAATATCCTTCCATTTTTTCATCTACCAACATTCTCAGGATCCCCTTACCTTTAATTACCCTATGTTTGTACCTACCCATAAACTGTTATCCTACTTATCTTCTTATTATACCCAAAACTCTTAACATGTATGCCAGTCTGCAAACAGCACCTTACCTCTACCCCACCTGCCCTTTAAAGTGCTGCTTCACATGTTTGTCCCATTGTTCTTCTACTCCGCCCTTTTAGAATTCACCACTGACTTCTTGAACTTGAAAGCCAATGACCTTTTCTCAGTCCTTATCTCTTCACACTTCTCTATAGCACTTGGCACAGCCAATCTGTCACTTCTTCCTTGTGGAAAATTCTATTAGAACAATACTTTTTCTTATCTAAAGTACTATCACTATGCCATGTTTAATTCCATCCTACTTTGAAAAGAAAACTGGAAAAACCACATGACCAGCATATCTGTCTTCTGGTATGTGGCCAATGCTGACATGATGTCGTTAGCATGGATCATTGGGCACGACATGCTAATGTCGATGTTTAATTCCTCCACACTTGAGTTTTCTTTGTAAAATGGGAATAGTTGTGCCCACATCATAAGACTGAGATGACAATAAAGCCCCTAGTGAACTTGTCATATATGACACTTAGTAGGCATAGTTATTTCCATCCTCAACATTCACTGTGCCCTCAATAGCTAAACAATTTATAAATCAGCAGCATCTCTTAGTCCTTGGAGATGAAACAGAAATAAACTTTGATGAGTTTACGCTTTGACTACTCCTCATCTTTCCTTCACGTTTTTGCCTATACACCACTTATTTTCTCCCAATTTATTTACGTCTTTTCATTTATGTCTTTCTTGGTGAGCTCAATTCCTTCTTCTACTATTAGGCCACAGCCCACCAACAGTCCTCAGATTTATGTCGTTCTGTGTGCTACCCATCACTTCAGTTTTAATTAAGCCTTAGACCTTTTCTTATGCCACCATTTTATGATATCAAATGCTTGGTAAAAGAAATCACAGGCTGGAGAGATGGCTTTGTGGTTAAGGTGCTTGCCTACGAAGGCTGAAGACCCAGGTTCGATTTTCCAGAGCCCATGTAAGCCAGATGCACATGATGGCACATGCGTCTGGAGTCATTTGCAGTGGCTAGAGCCCCAGCTGCACCCATTCTCTCTTCCTTTCTCTCTCTCTTTCTCTCTCTCCCTCTTCTTCTCTGTCAAATAAATAAATAAATCACCTTGCTCATTAACAAGGTAGATCATAAAAACTCACCTGTTTTTATATTTCTACCTTGGCATTCATGAATCTAACTATGGTCTTATGTTTCCAAAAGTCTTTCATGGGCTGCAGACATAGCTCAGCAGTTAGGAGCTTTCATTTGCAAGCATGAGGGCCTTAGGAGGCCTGAAAGACTATTCATGTTTGATCCTCAGAACATACATAAAGATCTAAGCATGGCCAAGTGCATCTGTCACACCAGTCCCTTGGAGAGCAGAGACCCAAGAATCAGAATCAGTAAGAGACTGAACCTGTAGATGAGTGATGGAGGGGCCCCTGAAGCTCTGCTCCAGCCACAAGTGAGCACAACCTTTCATAAGGTGAAGAAACTGGAATCCACATGAACACATGCACTACATGCAATGCAATACACACACACACACACACACACACATGCACACACACACACTACCACCACCATCACTATTACCACTACCATCACACTACACACACAAGCATTAAAAAAGTCATGCAGGCCAGGCTTGGTGGCGCACGCCTTTCATCCCAGCACTTGGCAGGCAGAGGTAGGAGTATTGCAGTGAGTTCGAGGCCACCCTGAGATGACATAGTGAATTCCAGGTCAGCCCGAACTACTAGAGTGAGATCCTACCTTGGAAAACCAAAAAAAAAAAAAAAAAAGCCATGCATATTTTTTCATTTATCAGAGAATCCACTTTTTATTGGTGAATCCAACTTCCAAAGCTTTTAAATTATGTTGCTTTCCATTGTCCAACCTGTTCCTGACTCAGTTACATCATTTCTAACTCAGTCACATCCATCTATAAACCTTAATTCGAGTGTTTTTTTTACCTAGTATTTGAAACACTAGATTAATTAAAATATCTTACTTGATACCCATTCTCCTAGTCTCAAACTTCTCTTGCCCCTGGTTCCCACATGCAATGCCCTCACTCTCTGAGTAAATGGATTCTGGCCCATTTCCCATCATTGTCCAGCAAAAACCAGTAATATGTCTACCACCTCATGAATGGAAAAGGACGCAGAGCATGTACTCAGTAACATCCTTTATCAGCCATATTTCTTCCTCCAAAGTAAACATTACACAAGTGCCTTTTTTCTCCAGCCTCAAACCTGTAAGGGATGCCACACACTCTGTGTATCTTGTACGTCATTGTGCCTTTGCATATGCTGTTCGTCCACCCAGAGCTCACTTCCTCAGTGGTGTGCCTATACCTTCTTAATCCTTCAAAATTTAAGTAGTAACAATAGTTCCCATCTCAAGGCACTCACATGGGCTAACCATTATGGGGACTTACTTGTTAGGTTCTTTGGGCAACATAGGCAATTTTAATATGTAGCCACTAAGGGACTCACTACTCATGGAATTATAATTCAAATACAGTCCTATTGATCCCAAAGTGATGTTGATACCACATTATTTATCCCTCCTTGGTGAAGTCTGGGGACCCAGTTTATACAATACATAAAACTTTGGGAAGCAAATCACATCCAAACTATAGTAGTAAAATGTTTGCCATGTTGTGTTTTCAAAAACTTTTGTTAGGGCTGGAGAGATGGCTTAGTGGTTAAGCACTTGCCTGTGAAGCCTAAGGACCCCGGTTCAAAGCTCGATTCCCCAGGACCCACGTTAGCCAGATGCACAAGGGGGCCACATGCATCTGGAGTTCATTTTCAGTGGCTGGAGGCCCTGGCGCACCCATTCTCTCTCTCTCTCCATCTGCCTCTTTCTCTCTGTCTGTTGCTCTCAAATAAGTAAATAAAAATTAAAAAAAAACTTTTGTTAAATATGATTCACTTAATAATTGTATTAAAATAATATGAAATATTTAATGGATAAAGCTATTTCAAGAAGCTATAGGTTATTAAGTGAAAATCTCCATGCCAGGGATAGGCTGTGTACCTGTGAATTGTTACCCAGGGAAACCCCTGAAAGCCCCCCACCAAAAAAAAAAAAAATACATAATACAGGCTAATGCCACTGTTCTTTGTTGCTCACCAGAAATAGATGGTAAGACTCAAGTACTGGAAACGACACAACAGTGGTTATAGAGTGTTGCAATATTAAGGTAGAATGGAGCTGGAAACTTCCTCCCTGCTAGGAAGCTTTCATAGTGCCAAGAGGTGGTGTGCAGACTGCTGGGGAAAATTGTTATCAATAGTCTCACTCAACTTCAGCTGTGTATCATATATGTTACATTGTTGACTGCCAGGGAAGATTACCCACTGCTGTAATAGTGGTATGACTATTATAAGGAACTAACCATTTTCTGATTGGATTGAAGGACTATTACACAGAAGGGACTTCACATTTAGTACTCTAAACTTGATCAAATGACTTTTACCAGTATAATCATCAGCCCTACTGTACAAGCTATTTCTGCTACATTGCTAAATTGGTACAATGTCAAATCACCTTCTAAATGTTTATGTTTATGCCAATAGGTCAATGCTGCTGACAGCTTTGGTTGGAGTAGCTAATCTTGGCAGAGAGCAGCTGTTAATCCAGAGACCAGAAACTGATCAAAATACTGAGAATAATGGACTGGTAAATGTTTAGTTCTAAGTGAGAGGTCTATATCACCTTTTCTAGGTCTCAGAGAACATGGCAGAAGGGGGTAGAATGGAAGAACTCCAAGTAGTGGTGGAGTACTGTGGAACACTTCTGGTGTGGCAAGGCCATTGCACTCTTGAACTCTCAACAGATGCAATAGCCTGCACAAGATATGCAGAAGATTGGACCTGTCAACAAACACTCATGGGGCAGGGAGGGACTCATGAGGCCCCACTCTTCCCTGAAGAACTTTAGCCAGTCAGTGGTTACCAAGGAAGGGGTGGACATCTTTTCCACTGGGTATAGCCCATGGTAAGTTGCTGATGCTCCTATAAATAACCACTCATCCCTGCTCCTATAAGCAACTTATTAAATGCACCGGGCCACCCAAAACCGGACAAAATGACAAAAAAAAATAGGCCAGAAAGAAGATGAATGACTAATTGAGAAGAGGAAGAGATTCAATAAGAGGGATTGGGATGACAGGAACAGGTAATAGTGGTGAGTATGATCAAAATACGTTACACACAAGTATAAAGATATCATAAAAATGTTATTGTGTATTACTAATATATTAGAATGAAAAAACTTAATATATATTATCTTCATTAAGTTTGGAGCATCATAGTAAATTATAGTGAAAAAGTGAAAGTTAAATATATACTATTGCTTAGCATGTCATGGTGGCATATGCTTGTAATGACAACAAACAAATTTGTGTGTAATCAGTAAATAGTTTTTAAAGACAGCTCTCATCCATACAGATTATTTCCATAGATACAGAACCTACAGAAATGTAGGATTAACTACATTTTTTTTCTTCATCAAAAAAATATTTTTCTTAATCTTAAAAAAAACCTCTAAACAAAATTTTGTGTTTACCCCTTTAATCTGCTTTGGACAGTACTGTTAGACCTTTTTTCTTAGAAAAAAAATAAATGTACCCACCAAATACTTTAGTTTTTTAAATTTACCTGCAAATGCTCTTTTCATACTTCTGTTAAAATTACCCCAATCACACTTTCTTTATCAGTACTCACCAAAACCACATTATCATTAACTGACACCTGGCTAAATTTCATAATCACATATTTGTCTTTGTAGGAAACATTAGCAGTATTTGACATGGCTCATCTTTCCTGTCTCCTGGAGACACTGTCTCTGCTTTCTTTTTTCCTTCTAACTGAGACAGTATCTTACTATAGTTTTGATTTGGTTTCTTTGATGATAAGTAAGCATTTTCTTATATTTATTATATTTAACTTATTCTTTTGAGAAAGCATCTATGCAGATTATTTTCCCACTAGACAAATTAGATTGCCTGTGACAAAAGACTATCATGCATATACATATGGAACTAAAAGAAACTTAACAGAAAATATGTAACCTAGGGCTGGAGAGATGGCTTAGTGGTTAAAGCACTTGCCTGAGAAGCCTAAGGACCCAGTTTTGATTCCCCAGACCCTAAGTAAGCCAGATGCACAAGGTAGCACATGCATCTGGAGTTCGTTTGCAGTGACTAGAGGCCCTGCTGTGCCCATTCTCTCTCTCTCTCTCTCTCTCTCTCTCCCTCCCTCCCTCTCTCTAGTAATAACTAAATATTTTTTTAAAAAAAATATTTTGAAAAGAAGAAAATATGTAACCCAATGTAAACTCCTTCCTTGGCTCCCAAGGCATCAGGACTTAGGAAAAGTGAAACTTTTCACATTGAGATGTTAATGTTCTAGAGCTCAAAGACACATGTTTTGGGACCTCTACTTTGCTTCCAGACACTTCCATAGACAATGTTTGAAAGTCAAGAACATCTTGAGGTCTCCTGAATTGCTCATGCACTGGGCCTTGCCTGTACTTCAGACTCATATACATACTCAATGGTTGGCTTGAAATTACATGTGGATGTATAATGGACATTTCCTATCTAATATGGGCAAAAATTAACCTGTGATGACCACCTAAAGCAATACTCTTTTTTGCTTCTTTTTTTTTTTAACAAAACGAAAGCAAACTTTACTTGCATTTAGTCACTAATAAATAGTTTACAGTATGTACACGCGGTGACACTCCACACAGGTTGCAGACACATGGATGCAGTGAGGGGTCTCCACTTCCAAGCAGAATGTGATCATACACAACCAAAATAAAGCGCTTCAACTTTTTTTTACTTCCAACGTAGGGATAACTGAAACGAACCAGCAGGGAGAGGGAGGGGTTGGGCTGAGCCCCTCCCAGCCACCCATGTGATTTTGGCTCCTGGCAGGACCTCAGGGAGGGAGGGGAGAGGCCAGTTCTACAGCCTCCTGGCCAGTGTATGGCAGGTGCCTGGGAAGAAGCCAGTGGCCTATGGTGAAGCTGAGAGGGGATGGGGTGGGTTGCAGATAAAGTGGCTGGTCCCTGATGGCCTGTGGAACACCAGCAGGGATGGGACTTCTGGGCTCTGTGGACAGGCCCTCAACCTGGGCTGTAAGAGGGGGTGCTGTGGCTTCCAGTAGCAAACAAGGATGTGGCAGAGTAGATTCTGCCACAGGAGGATGGGGTTAGGAGGCCTCTCAGACCCTGTCCCTCTCCTGGGGATCCAGGCAAGTGTTCCAGGACAAGCAGTGGGGCTACTCACCATGAGCCAGGGATATTTGTGAGTGGAGGACAGTAAGCGAAGAGAGATCAGAGGAATGAGCAGTCCAGCTGGCTCTATCTACTAGGTCTCCTGCTCATGCCCTGTGGCCCTGAAGCCCCTGCCAGGGATGCTTCCATCTGCTGGTGGGGAAGAAACAGAATCTGGAGGATAACTTCTGTTTAGACTTTAAGAACCAGGCACTTTGATTTCCTAAGCACAGTGGGGCCTAAAGGGGCAGAGGCGGAAGTGAGATATGGGCCCTGAAGCCTATGAGTGGTACTGCTCAGTCCAGAGGACAACATGCATCCTCCCTCCAACTGTGGGGCTCTTTGGGTCTGGAACTCACACCCACAGTATCTAGATGAACCTGAGGTCTCTGCCCAGCTCCATGAAGGCATTAAGGTGGGAAGGTACAAGGAGGACAGTGCCTACTGACCAGAAGGTTTTATATATATTTGGTAAAGATGCCTGCACTGCGATTTGGGAGTATCCTACTGTTAGGGGGTCTTGCCTAAGATAGAAGCCTTGTGCAGTCTTCAGTCCCACTGAGACAGTAGCCTGACTAGGGTGTCCCCATGGGCTTAGTGAGTGAAAATGTGGTCTTATAAGTGTATGTGTGTGCATGCAGACTGGTAGATGGGTGGGCACAGGAGGTCCCACAAGGCAGTGTGCAGCAGTCAGCTGGGCCTGTCTCAGTGCATTGTGAGGGGTGGAAGAAGCTGACGCTGACATTCCCAGTCATGTTTTTGCTTCTTACATTTCAGTTGATGACATCTTTTCAGCTACTCACAGAAATGAATAAATCAAATATACCTTTTCTTCCCTTCTCTCTCATTCCCTGACAATAGACACACCAGTTCTACAATCCCAATTTTTTCATAACTTAACTCTTTTTGCCATGAACCACATTTACCACAAGGTCACTCCTGCTGCCTCTCTTGTTCCATGGCTTTATTCTAGGGATCTGCCTGAAGAGCTCTTCATCACTGTATCAAAAACTTAAAAAGTAAATATCTTCGTATCAGTGACTCAGCACTCAAGATTTCTAAACCAACAAAGTTTCTTTAACTTTTAAACCGAGTTCTTGCTTTACATAAATTTTCATTATGTCCTTGTCATATGTCATAAGGTCATAATGAAAACACATATACATGCATTATGTAAATATAATATATATATATATATATATATATATATATATATATATATATGTGGTCCATTTTTTGTATTCTCAGGGCCTCTGTTCATTTTTAGCTCTTCTACGTTGAGCATTTTAGTTTGTGCCTTCTTCATTTAGCCTCACTGTGCCAGAGTTTAATCTGAATTTAAATATATATATATATATATTAAACAGAGAGAGAGAAAGAAGGACAGAATGGACATAGGGGACCCCAGCCACTGTAAATAAACTCCAAATGCATGTTGCATGTGCCACTGTGCATCTGGCTTTACATGGGTAAATGAGGAATTGAACCTGGGTCCTTAGACTTTGCAGGCATGTGCCTTAACCTCTGAGCCATTTCTCCAGCCCCATTAAAAAAAATTATTCATTCTGAATTTAAATTCAATGGGAGCACTATAAAACATTTCTGTGCACCTAATGGGTTTTCCAATTTTATAATCTGGTCATTTTGTGAGCTAGACATCAATGAGTTATTACATTTAACAGTTTAGAATGTCAGAAGCTAAACACTCCTGGATCCTCACTCTTGCCTTTATTTTATGACTTATATTTGTACAGCTGCTGGACTTCAGATTCTCCTCTTTCCTGCTTAATACTGGCTACTTTGCTCAGAAATTCTAGTGTTTCCTGTATAACATAAAGAATGTTTTCCCAAACACAACTTGCACTGTACATGCTAATTGACTGGAGTGTATGGGGTTATGGCAGTTGAAAGAAGTCCTTAAACCCCAAGCCCTGAGTTCATGTCTGTTGTATCCAAAGAATTGAGATAAACCACACTGAGAAGGATAATTATTAAATGATTACTTTTTTTTATTCAGGGGTCAAGAGTGAAGGAGAGTTCATGGACCAAGGAAGGGGTAATGGATGCACCAATGTGGCCTGAGAGCAAATGTGGGAAGTGAGCATGAGCCTAAAATGTAAAACGGGATTTAGAGAGGAAAGCGAGCACAGTGCAGAGAGCTTCTGCCCTGTGGAGGGCAGGAAGGGGTGGGAAGCTCACTTGGGGGTTGGGCAGTCTCCTTTCATCTCAGCCCAACCAGGATGAGAGAAGGAGAGACTTACCTGGACCTGAAGGTCAGGGGAGATGAACAGCCAGCAAAAATAGAGGCCTTCCCACCTGGTAACCATCTAAAAATTATAACCTCATTATGGTGGGGCTTACTTTCAGGCACAGGTGAGCCAGAGTGACGACTGATTGGTCTGGATGAGGGGCTGATTCAAGAGGCCAACCACAATGGAAGAATCAGAGTTAAATTCTAGTAAAGGTAACCTCCCTCCCAGGAGGGGCTTGGATAAAGTCTAGGTGACTCCTTTAGTCAAGAGAGAAGATGAGGAGAGATCCTTCTCTGACCTCTAGTAAAGTAGAGATTGTAAAGACAGATTTAAGGACTTATTTTTTTATATATTTTTACTATCAGGGCACAATCACCCTAAATTACCTAACAAAGCTACCTGACTCCTTTTCAGGAGGGCTAGAATTTTGCTATTCTGTGCGACATTTGATATTTTAGAGAAAAGGGCTGTTTGCTTAAATGCATATTTTTTAGAGATCAGGTCTCTGTTTATCTTTTGAAGTTGTGTGAAATGAGGCTAGTATGTTGGTGTACACAGTTATAATCCCAGTACACACTCAGAAGGCAAAGGTAGGAGCATTACCTTGAGTTTAATACCATCTTAGTCTACATAGTAAGTTCTGGATTAGCTAGAGCATTGTAGCAAGACCCTGTTATGTGTGCAAAGATGGATACTAAAAAGAAGGGAAAAGAAAGAACAATAAAAACAAAGAAGGAAAGATGGATGATAATGTAGATGGATGGATGGAGAGATGATTGATAGATAGATAGATAGATAGATAGATAGATGATAGATAGATAGATAGATAGATAGATAGATAGACAGACCTGTTAAGTATCCTTCTGAGTAGGTATGTGTTAACTGCCGAAGGGTTATCATTCTGCTGCAGCACAGCGACCCCTAGTGGTTTCTCCTGCCTCTGCTGAAAGCAGGAGAGCTTGGTACTGTCCTTTCTGATATTTCTCCAACCTTAAGCACTCTGTTATCTGCTCAGAGACATGATCAAAATCCTCAGGCTGTTCCTATCTACCGTATTTCCTCCTTAAGGCGTTGATAGGGGGAGAGTAGAATGCGTAATAAATCACAAGTTACTAAAATCAGTTATGTTCCAAACTTTTATGAAGTTGACACATGCTTCTTGTTCAGATGCTATTAGTAAATTGCTTGATTGCTGGAGTCAGAGGATAGGTATAGTGTAACCTCATCATACCTTCTGCCTTTGTACCTCAGTAGTGGAGATTTTTCACTGATGCTAAACTAGTAGTTGCAGCTTCCAGTACTATTGAACTAAATACATTCATGTCACTGCATTTGGCCAATAGGATGTGGACACAAATATTTTCAGACATTCCCTCATCAACTTTCTTAAAAGACAACAATGGTGTCACCTTTGTTCTTTCTACTCTTCATACTGCTGCTGATCTAACATGGGGAGGTGATAGTTGGGCCTCCAAGCACCATCTTGGAACAGGAGAGCCAGATATGAATACAAGAATCAAAAGCTGCAATAAGCCCCAACTCATGAAGCCACCAGAATCCATTAACATGGAAGAAAATAAGCAACAAGTTGATAAATCTACTATTTGGAACATTTTATTACATGGAGTTGCAATTAATCCTATTGACTAATTCAGTTTTCCTAATTGCTACTCATCATGTCAAGAATTAGGAAAGGCAAGATTCTGTGCTCAGACTTATCCTTGTGTTATGGTAAAGTCTTATTTTAAACCTATGTCTTTATGAATTTTAAATTTAAAATACCACCATGTATAGATATGTTAATTTAAATTATATGTGCATACATAAACAAAAAATTTATTAAATTCTCAAAATTTCACTACAAAATAACCCTTGTTGTGTTCTAATCTCCTATATCTGACTTTTTTGATTACTTTAAATGTTTTGCTCATTTGTGTCTTCTTTTTATAATTTGTCCGTTTCTAAATAGTTCAGGTAATCAGCCATTATCTTTTAAAAATTATTTATTTTTTCATAGTACAATATTTTCACTTTTCTCCTTCTACTTGATTTAGCTGTTCTTCATTAATTTCTTGGTTTAGATGTTTGGCTCATCAATTTTTAACCTTATGAATTATCTAAGGTTAGAATTTTTCTTTGCAGGATCTTTTGCTGTGCACCACATATTTTTATGGGTTCTGAATCTTTTTGTTATTTGGTTTGTGTATGTGTGCATACTTGTGGCCAAGTAAATGACAACTTTCATCAGTGCTCTATTTGTGCTTAACCATCATGTTTTGTATGTTGTTCGCATATTTTTATTATCTGGACAGGTGCCATTTTTTGCTATTGTCCCAATATAATAAGTTATAGTGCCACTATCACAAAAGTCTGCTATACATTCTTTGGCTTAAGATTAAATTATTATTAGATCAAATAATAATTAAAGCTTGCTAAAAGCATAACTCAAGTCATTGGTATTTTGACTGATTTTTGCCATTTGTATTTCTGATACATGACAGAAATGTGTAGGAATAGCTCTGGAAGTACATCAATCAGTTTCTCTTTGCAGTTCTGGTCATTTCTATCTCACTTATGCTGAGAGGATGTTGACTTTACAAAAGTTTCCAAGTGAGATAAGTTTTGTTGTGACTTGTTTTATTGACTGGTTCCTAATTACTTTCGTTGTTATTTTAGTTATGAATAACTAGCTACCCAGCTTTCTTTCAGTTTGTATTTTCTAGGTCTACACATTGGTCTTCCTTGTTAACTTCTGTTTGCTTTCTAGTACCCAAAAGAAAGCCAAAGCAAATATGATAGAGGGATAGAGGGCACATCAGCAATCAAGGTCACCCACATAGTCAGAAACATAACCAGGATTCCAATTCCTGTCACCAGAGTAAAAAAAAAAAAATCTATCTATCATTTTTAGTAATAACCTAAATATTTACACACCATCTAACTCGTGCTAGGGATTGTGCTAATGGATTTCAGTGCTACTTTTGTTAAATTGTTATGCCCATCCAGGTCTTCAAACTATGCTTGACATTTCTATTGGGTGAGGGAGGTCTCTTACGTATATCAAACAATAAACAGAAATCTTTTAAAAATATTTTCTGATTCATAGTGAATGAATGGGATGCTACAAAATCAGCATAGTTTTGGAACTAAAAGAAAAATTTATGGCTTAAAATCTAGATTAGATATGCACATGGTTTCTTACATTTACAGATGTTGTGGAGGGTGTTTCATATCAGCCTGTCTGTACTTTGGCCTCTTCAATAAGAGGAACATGTGTGTGATGCTATTTTTGAAACCACTCAGGGTGGTAGGGACTATCCCCTGGTGTGAAACTCATCAGAAATTCAGTTCCTTTACTTAACCTATAATCTCAGCTATTTATGAAACTACTAGTTTGATATCAAAGCCTGAAATGATACTGAAAAAACTGTTCCAAAGGCAATACTCACAGGGTATTTTCTTTTTTTTTTCTTTCTTTATTTTGATAATTCCATGTTTTGATTATACCTGATTATAATTGCAAGTTGTCCAAGTCTCCTAGATTGACTGTTTTCAGTATTCATCAAATGACACAGCATGGGGTCCATTTGAATAACCACAGACATTTATCCACCTTTATTTGAATTCTATGCAGCCTCTCAAGTTAATTTTGAGTGGGCCTATTGGTATAAAAAGAAAGAAAAATATCTATACTTCACAAGAGAATTGTGTTCTAAATTACCTTCTCTCTGGAAAACAGCCATCACATTTATTAATGGCTGCTGTAATCTCACATGTTGACTGAGTGACAAGATCTCAGAGCAGACCATTTGTCCCCAGATCTTGAGAATCCTCCTATCCAATGCTACAATTTTCCTCTAGCTCATCATTGAGCTTATTTTATTTGGATATTGATATTGGTGACCAACTATACCATTTACTGTGTTGGACCTGAGCAGATATTCAGTGATAATTATGCTCTTAATCCCCTCCTCTTGAAAGGATCACATCCAATTTTCTTAATCCAGTTTCCTCAGCAACCAGGTGAAGGCTAAGGGCAAGTTCATGTGTTTAATAAGCATTTGCTTGTGTTAGAAAAGAAGCTAAAAGTTGAGCTGATTCCCTGAGTTACTATAAGAGTTAATTGCTGAGAAGCTTAATTTATCTTGGTCAGCAGATAGAAAAAATTCCCAAAAGGGAACTGTCCAGAAAAGGCCCAGAGGGACAATAAGAAAGAGAGACAGTTTGGGCTAAAACAAAGTAAAATGGAGTTAATTGTTAGGGTGGCCTGACTGCAGAAATTACTGATATGCAAATTGTCATGTCTTGTTTGTTCACTTACCCCTCCCCTTGGCTATGAACTACAACATGGAAACAAAATCTCAGCTGATGTCTAGAGCTTCTTTGGGAAGCTATTTCAAGTTCTTTGGCCCTTGGGTAAATAAACTCCTCTACTTTCACTCATACTGGCATTACAGTGATCTTTCCAGTGCATTTCTGCAACATCTATGGAGGAATAAGCAAGATTTTCCTTCACCACAACCCCCATTGGTCAGGAAGGGCTGCTGGTCCTGGGCCTCCCAGACTGCTAAAGGTCACTGGAACTGGGAAGCACATGTCCCCTACATGATTGCAGGGTCCACTTCCATGTGGACTGAGGAGACTGTGAAACCCTGGACTGGAGTTCCTGAGTGGAAGGAGATGAGACTGAGTCAGACGTCCAGACAAGCTAACAATTTCCCTGAGGAAATTGGAAATTGGGAATATGAATAGTTAGGTGTGGAGGAGCCGGCATGGACTTATCCCCACAAGAGGAATCCAGAGCCTTGATTTAGTCCCAATGTGATGCCCCTCTTTCTGTGAGAAGGACCTAAGTTGTTCCGGTTAGGAATGATGGTGTTCCCATCTTGATAACTAGCTAGATAAGGACAGATGTTGCTCTGGTCTGTTACTAGCTTGATCATGGTTCTAAAGGGGATTAGATGAAAAAAAAATATTTAAACTCTGAATGAATAAATAAATGTGTGAGGGGGAAAGGGCCATGTGGAGTCTATATGAAAAGTGCACTTGATATGAATGTGTGTACAAGTATGTATGTGGCAATAGTCCTAAGGCTGCAGGGTAATTTCTGTCCTGAGCAGTGCATATTCAGGAAGAAATTGTCTTCGTGTCTGTTCTTCAGTACTAACACAGTGGGAAATTCTTTGTGGGGGGCATCCTCTACCAAGCTCACTGTCCTATACTGCATGGTAAAAAATAAACCACACTTCAAAGGGGGATATTCAGGAGAATACTGGAAGGAAAGTAAAAGAAAAAAGCAAAGGAAAACACTGGACTTGATTTCAATAGGCACAGACTGTTTATTGAAGCAAAGTTAGGGGTTGCAACCTTCCCATGGGATGGAGGCTGAGCTCTGTGCTGAGCTAGACTTCAAACTTATAAGGCGGATCCTGAGAAAAACAGACTACACCAGGTGCAGGTCCAAGGGAAGTAGATAAGGAACTGGAGCTATTTGTGCCCTGGCTCAGAATAAGCATTTTTTTTGACAAGATTGTCTAAGGAGGATACCCCAGATGTTTTCTGTTCCTTCAAGGCCTTCTGAGTAAACAAAAGTTTGTCAGTCAGGAGAGTTTTCAGGCTAGTCTCAACTGAATGTCTCTGAACTTCCCAAGACCTCTTAGTTTCAGGGACAGTAATGAACCCTTAAGTTCCCTCTAGTTTCAAGGAAAGTTATGAACTCTTCAGTTCAGACTTTGGAAGGATAAAACAGTTTGGGAAAAGTTGTGGAGTCAATGGAGCCTCACAGAGTAGGGCTGCACCAGAAAGAACTAGGGTAAAGTCAGACTTGTATTACTTCCTGCTGGAGGGGGGTATAGACCCTTCAGGTGGTCCCACACAGTCTTGTGGATGTTGGATGCCCAAGCACTGGTATTCAGTGGCCTTGAACAATTCAGTGACTTGCTTTGAGGTGAAGACATGTATTCTTTCTTGGAGGAATTCAGTGAGACATCTAAATATGTAAGAAACAAATGAGAGGGTGCATATTATCATAATCAGGGGAATAAATTATATATCAGTAACAAGATAAGTTTAACTTGAAGGGAGTAGAGCTGTGAGATTTCTTAACTTAAAGCAATAGATGCCTTAGTTAGTCATAGATAGATGTCAGATTACATGCAGAGAAATAAAATTTTTGGCCATTAGAAAGGCTAAAATAACCCAAAATATTGTCAGCTCTGGCATGGTAACATTTATGTCTCTACAATCATTGTAGTCCATTGTTGAAGTTTCAGCCACACAGATGTGGCTTTTGGGAGTCTCTACTTTTGGTTTCCCATTTGTAAAACTTCACTTTGTAGTTGATGTACATAGTAGGCCATTATCACATGTGGATCTTATGACAGGCAAAGAGGTAGGTCTTGGGGAGAGTGATAATTATTAGAACATTTAGGAAAGAAACTCCTAGATCATGTCAAATCTATTAGCCATTATAATCTGGTTATTATCTATGTATGAATTTTATTGCATGTGTCATAATACTTACAGGTGATACAAATATTTTATTTAAAGTTGAAAAATAATGGTAATATAGGTAAAAGATAAGGAATAAGGAATTGTTAACTTGGATGGGAAGTTAATTGGAATTTTTGGAAATATAAAGATTTGGTTTAGATAAAGTAGGAAGTATAAGGGATTAGTATTGAAGCAATATTTGAAATATCTTAAACTATTTTAAATTTAAATATGACAGAGATTGAGAAGTTGAATAACTTTGAAGTTCAGGTCTAATTATTTTTGTAAGTCTTTAATATAGGCTCATGGTCTTTATTTACTTGGTCCAAAGATCAAAAAGTCTTAGCTTTAGAACTAATGAAAGTATGTTGGGCTGAAAGGCTAAATGTTTGATTAGTCTTAATGATGTGTTATTAGCTGTTTATTTTATGAACACAATGAAATTATGTTTTCCAGATATATATATATATATATATATATATATATATATATATATATATGTATATATATATAATTACAATGACATATATTTTATATGATCAGGCCCAGTTTTATCTATTATAATAAGTTTATAGCAGGCAAGTAAAAAACTTACACAATAGGAAAACGTATAAGAGCAGAAGATTTAAGAAACCTATTTCTATAAACAAGTTTCTTATGCAAAATACAGGCTTTGTCAGATAGAGAGCATATAAGCTTGATATTTACATATAGCTATCTCAGACCTAAACTAAGCTACTTTTTATACCCCCTTTTATGTTATCAGGGGCAGAGGAAGTTGGGCCTGCATTTTAATGACATCCAAGCCTAAAGAGAGTGAAAAATGGAATGTAAAGGGACACAATAGACATGGTTAAACATTCTCCTGTGCATCCCTTGCCTTTAGGCACACATAAGGGAGGCCACCACCCAAGCTGATCTTCCTTACAGATAAAGAAGTTCCAGGAATCTTCACCATAGGCTTTATTGTAAAATGCAGGTTTTTACTGTTATATAAGGAATGGGATGATCCCTCTGTGCAATGTACCTTCCTATATCTCTTTGTTTCTAAATATCTTTGTGATTACAGAGAATAGAATGTTGCTTGCCTCAGGTCTGCCTATGTGACCTATGTAATGAATACCTTGTGACTTCTTGTAATAGCCCCCTTGTTTAACAGTAACTTTATGGTTTAAGTTCCATCCTCTTTTGCTATAAAGATCATGTGTTTTTTTCCAATAAAATCTGACACTCCAAACAGTTAGGGGCTGCACTCAGAGATCCTGGTCTCTTGGGTGTGGCCCTGATGCATCCGCTTCTATCCAGCACTAAGTCAGTGGTCTTACTTGTGTGACACCTTACCCCCGCAAAATATTAGGGGCTTGTCCGGGATCCACATTTAAGAACCCCCCCCCCCCCGACTCCTATCACTGGGGTGACTGGACTGGGGAAAAACCCTTAATCTTGGCCCAAATACCATATCTCTGTCCATCTGCATGTTCCTGGTTTTGGAGTTGGTAGAAAGCCAGTAATGGGCATTTTCACCTAGGATGCCTGACCCCTTCCTTTGCTGGGTAAGAAACCTATGGGGGTGATTTTTTTCCACTCTTCTTTTTGTTTTTCTTTCCTTTCTGGTTTTCTGGTTTTGCATGCTTTTCTGGGCCCAAGAGGGAAGATTGGCACAGCATTAATTCCCCTGGATGAGGGATCAAGGAGCCACCCTTGACTCTCTCTGGCTCCATTTGGATATTTCAAATGCTGGTCTGTTTCTGGTTCAATTTTGGTTTGGCAGACATGTGACACTGTCAGGAAAGTCATACTTGCTAGCATATTTGTGTTTTGTGTTGTGTTCATGTGTCTTGCCCTTGTCTTTGAAGATATGGGTCAAAATTAGTCTATTGAAAAATTTCCCTTGGGATTGGTTAAAAAAAAACACTGTAAAGATTTTCAGAAAAAGACAACAGAATTAGGTGACCAAATTTTTCCTGGCAAACTAAATACTTATTGTTCAACTAATTGGCTGGCATTTAATGTAGGATGGCCACCAGAGGGAACATTTGACCTACTTTAATTTACTCTGCACAAAATAGGATCTTTTCCTCTCCCAGTCACCTAGACCAGGTTCCTTACATCATTGTATTGGCACTATCTTGTGGAGGAACTCCCTTCTTGGCAAAAGAAAATGCTCCATCCCTCTAGCTTCACCCCCATTCTTATTGCTAAACCTAAATCTGATTTAAAACAGGCTCTCTCTCAGAATGAAAAAGAAATCCTCCTCCTTATAGGTATCCAACAACTTCAAACCTGTATCTGCCCCACCTACACCATAGAGACCCCTTCTCAGCCCTCCCCATACTTCAATACCAATCATCCTCTCAGGCTACCCCTTCTGATATCCTGAAACACTTAAGGCTACTGCCCCTATCTTGCCACTCCAACAGGCTCTCCCAGTGCCAAATCTGCTACCCAGTGTGGCACTCCACATGTTTATGGTTTATACCCCTTTGTCCACTAATGATTTGTATAATTGGAAGAATCAGAATCTTTCTCTTTCAGAGAAACCTCAGAATCTGATATCACTTCTTACTTGAGACAGTCTTCAATACCTATAAGCCCACATTGGAAGACTGTCATCAACTCTGGCAGACTCTCTCTACCACAGAGGAATCTGAAAGGATCAGAAGGGAAGCCAAGAAACTAATGTTGGGAGCCAATGGCTGTGCCATGGAGAATGCTGATGTTATTGATGAGGTTTTTCCCTTTCACACAACTGGACTGGAATCCCAACTTTGCTGAAGGTAGGGTGTCCCTTAGCCTCTTTCACCAGATTCTGATGGGTGGTCTCTGGGCAGCCACTCAGTACTCTACAAATTTGTCTAAGGTGTGAAGTGACCCAAGGGCCTACAGAATCCCCCACTGCTTTCCTAGAAAGACTGCAGGAAGCATACAGGACATACTCCCCTACATATCCTGAAGCTCCAGAGAATACAAGTACTATTAACATTGCTTTTGGAACTCAGTCAGCACCTGATATTAGAAGACGCAGAAAATAGAAGGCTTTGAGGGTAAATTTCTTTTGGAGTTAGTAGAGAATACTGCCAGTGTTTTTAATAGTAGAGACACTCTAGAAGATAGACAGGCTAGGAAAATGGCTAAGGTTATGGTGGCTACCTTCCAGATGGCACAAGACTCCACAAGACAGCCCTTTTAGAACCAAAGAGGAAATTCTGGGGGGCCCCGGGAGGTAGGACAAAACCCCCGCTTAAGGATCAATGCATCTGTTGTAAAGAAATGGGCCATTGAAAAAAAGAATGTCCTAGATGAATTCAGAAGACTACACCCATCTTGGAATTTACAGATTGAGGGGGTGAGGGCGTGAAGCCCCTCCAAGCCCAGGCTAACCCTACAAGTGGGGGAAAACCTGTCAGGCTGCTGGTCAATACTGGGGCACTTTTTGGGTTCTTCAAATAGCTGATGGTTCCCTCTCAGGATAACCCTAGTCCAGGGTGCAACTGCATCAAAAATTTGCCCCTGGACCACCAAAATGCAAGTGGACCTCTGACAAAGTACTGTGACACATTCTTTCCTTGTTATTTCTGAGTGCCCATACACATTGTTGGGGAGAGACTTATTGCATAAACTGAAAGCAAAAATTCAGTTTGGGAGCTGGGACATAAGTGTGTCTATACACAGGCCAGAAATTTTAGTGACTGTGCCACTGGGAGAAGAAGACCTAAGTTTTTTTATTGGTTTTACAAGGTAGGGTTTCACTTTAGCCCAGGCTGACCTAGAATTCACTATGTAGGCTTAGGTTGGCTTCGAACTCACAGTGATCCTCATACCTTTGCCTCCCAAGTGCTGAGATTAAAGGCATGTGCCACCATGCCTGGCTAAGATTATCTTCTATTAGATAGCCCCATCAAAGAAGAAAAATCAGGACCTCCTGATTATCTTGCAAGACAAGTTTCTTTCTAAAAGTATGGGCTGAAAATAATAGCTCTGGATTGGCAGTCCATCAAGTACTAGTCATCACAGAACTAAAAGTATCATGAGTCCAGTCTGAGTCAAACAATAAATATTCTATGCCCCTAAAAACAAAATGGGGCATAAAGAAACACATAGATAGATTACTGGAGGTTGGCATTTTAGCATCTTGCCAGTTTCCCTGTAACACCACCTTCTTGCCAGCAAAAAAAAAAAAAAAAAAAAAAAAAAAAGAAAGAAAGAAAAGAAAAGAAAAGAGAAAAAAAAAAAAAAAGCCAGGAATAGGAGAGTATCGAACTGTCCAAGATCTAAGTGAAGTACATAAATGGGTGCAAAATATACATCACACTGTGCCCAATCCTTATACTTTACTGAGTATGATTCCATCAGAAAGGCAAATTTATGTTGTGCTGGACTTAAAAGATGCTTTCTTTGGTATCCCCATTGGCAAAGGGAAGTCAACCCATTTTTGCCTTTGAGTGGACAGATGTCGAGCAAGGCACCAGTGTGCAATTAACCTGGACTAGGCTTCCACAGGGATTTAAAGATACCCCCACCCTCTATGATGGTGCACTCCATGACAATTTCTGTTTTTTTGCAATGAGACACCTAAAGCAACTCTCCTACAATACATAGATGACCTTTTCCTAGCCACAGAAAAGAGGAGGAATGCCTCTCTTTCACAGAGTACCTCCTGTACAACTTACAACATCTGGGCTAGCATGTATCAGCTGTAAAGGCTCAGCTGTGAATGGGTAAGGCAACCTACTTGAGATACAAACTCCAAGGAGGTAAGAGGATGCTGTCAGCCTCTAGAATTCAGGTGATCCCCATGTCTCAGACTAAGAGACAAATCCTAGAATTCCTTGGAGCTGTGGGAATTGCAGAACTTGGATTCCAAGGTTTGCTAAATTAGCCAAGTCTCTATGAGAGGCTACAAGAGGGCAAGAAAAGACATTAATTTGACTAAAAATGAGGAACAAGCATTCGAGGAACTAAAGTCAGCTCCTACATCAGTCCCTGCCCTGGTGCTTCCAGATTTAACCAAACCCTTCCACTTGTGCATGGATGAAAAGAAGGGGATAGCTAGGGCATACTAACCCAAAGACTGGGGCCATGGCATCACCCAGTGGCCTACTCATCTAAGAAGTTAGACCCAGTAGCCACTGGGTGTCCCCTTGTCTCCTGGCTATTACAGCTGTTTCTATTCTGACAAAGGACACTGACAAATTAACCTTGGGCCAGACTTTATTAATTATGGCCCCATATGCAACAGAGACTCTTTTAAAAAGCCCCCCCCCCCAGAATGATGGCTCTCCAACTGTGACATAACCCACTATCAGGCCTTGCTTTTTGATCAACCAAGAATACAGTTTCACCAAACTGAGGCTTTAAAGCCAGCCTCTCTGCTGCCTGAAACTGATGAGGCATCAACTCCTCTGCATGACTGGGGATACCCATACTGGGGAATTAAGGGCCAAATCAACAGAGAGAACCCTTACTGCTCTTCCCATGTGGTAGTTTGATTCAGATGTCCCCTTTACACTTAGATGTTCTGAATGGTAGGTTCTTAGTTGATGGAGATTTGGAAATTAATGCCTCCTGGAGGGAGTGTGTTGCTGGGGATGGGATTATGGGTGTTATAGCCAGATTCCCCTTGCCAGTATTTGGCACACTCTTCTGTTCCTATTGTCTACCTTATGTGGGCCAGGGGGTGATGTCCACCCTCTGCTCATGCTGTCATTTTCCCTGCCATCATGGAGCTTGCCCCTTGAGGCTGTAAGCCAATATAAACCCCTTTTTCCCACTAGCTGCTTTTGGTTGGGTGATTTCTACCAGCAATGTGAACCTGGCTGCAACATCCGGTATTTAAACTTGACCTGTGCCAATTATGGCTGACACTGGGGAAGTACGTGATTGGAGCACACAAGGAAGATGGAGAGGCCTACTCAACATTATGGTTTGGGTGTTGTGATCTCTCCTTTGAAGAATACATAAGGGGAGCTGAATACTATACTATGCATGTCATACTAATGGAGTACCATCCTGTCAGGGAGAAGACCAATATTACTGTGGGAGCTGGGGATGTGAAACCATAGCACCTTGGATAGACAAAGATCCATTCATATCCCTTAAGATACAGTCTAATGATGATTGCGAAGCCTCTGGACACTGTAATCTGATCACCATCACCCTCCAGACATAAAATGGCCTGGATATCCAAGACCTCATAGTGCCTGACACTGCCTAAACAAGACCATCATAAAGAAGAGGAAAAGATCATGACATCAAAATAAAAGAGAGACTGATTGAGATGGGGAGGGGGTATGATGGAGAACGGAATTTCAAAGGGGAAAGTGGGAGGAGGGAGGAATTCAACCTGAGATGCCAAAACAATTCAGACATATGGGTAGGATCCTAACTCCTTCCATTTGCTTGTCCAATCAGCTCATTTGATAACCTCATGGGATCCATAGGGAAACTTTGATTCCAAGGGACTTTCATGTCTTTCTTCCCTGAACAGATGCAGTTCTTTACTATTGCCTTATATTACATATTTTTCCTTCCACAGGAAAATCTGTTTCTTTTTGAGGAATGTGGTACAAGTCCCTCCCTCTAAATGCAGGAATGTCCTGTGCTCTCCTTCTCACAATAGGATTAGTCATAGTCACTCCTGCTGACTGATGTTGGACAGAGAAGGGCCTCCTGGCTCTCTTTCTTTGGCTTTATTTTATTATAGTAATTCTTTTGTGCTGCCATCCATATTTTCAAGGACAATAATCATGAACCAGTTCCTGCTGCTGAAAATTAAATACAAGATTTAATGGTAACATTTTCAGTGTTCCCAGCAACAGCTGACACATACTTGGCCCTCAAGGTCATGCTTACCAAAGACTCTGGAGGTCTTACAGTAACCCAGACCCTAGGCCTGCTCCCTATGTGGACTCCATGGGGACACTGACTAGTTCTTTTAATGAGGCCTCTCATAATAATTATGCTGGGACTTATGTTAAAATGCTGTGTTCTAAGTGCTTTATCCAGGTTCACCCAATATAGGGTGGAAATAATTAAAATACAGGTGATACACCAGGTGTACCAGACATTACATGCAAAATCATAAGGTGTTATGATGATAAGAGGAAGGAATATGATAGAAAAGAAGCCAAAAGTTGAACTGATTCCCTGGGTTACTATAAGAGTTAATTGCTGAGGAGCTTAAGTTATCTTTGTTAGCAGATGGAAAAACCCCAAACAGGGAACTGTTCAAAAAGGGCCCAGATGGACCAAAAGAAAGAAAAGCAGTTTAGTCTAGAACAAAGTAAATTGGAGTTTATTGTTAGGGTGGCCTGACTACAGAAATGATTGATATGCAAATTGGCATGTCTTGTTTGTTTACTTACCCCTCCCCTAGGCTATGAAAATTATCAAATGGAAATAAAATCTCAGCTCAGGGTCAAAGCTTCTTTGGAGGGCTATCTCAAGCTCTTTGGCCCCAAGGTAAATAAACTCTACTTTCACTCACATTAGCATTGGAGTTATCTTTCCAGAGAATTTCTGCAACATGCCAAGTGTGTGTGTCAAAGAATGATTTTAAATTTGAACCTCTGGTAAGCATTCATATCACACTTCTTTCTAGAAGACAATTTCATACACTCATCCATGGTATGGATTTTCCTTCTGGTTCACATGCCAGCATGGCCACAGGTACCCAGATTGTCACATCACTGACTCTTCTGCAAGTGCAGAACACCTTCCCTACTCTGCTCCATTGTACTCATTCCAGTTTCCACAGATTTACCTGACCCTGTTATCTTCTTTAACAATTTGAAGCTGTGAGAGCAGAAAGCTTGCTATGAAAGATAGCCAGATCATCTGGGAGAGCATAGCATACTGGTGGGTATTTGACAATACTTCCTTTGTAAATAATTCATTTGTCATTTTAGAGGATTTAAGGAGGTGTGTGTAGAAGAGGAGTCAGCTGTGGGGTAGGTTTAATTAGCACAGAGGTCAAGGCTATGTTGCAAAGATGTTTGTAAGATACTATATCTAATTGTAAGGCAGTTAGATTGTGCTTATTTAAGATTGTCAGGGGTTTCTGGTTTAATGACATAGTGCAGGGAATCTTCACAGATCACTGACCAATGTTTGAAGCATGGTGATGATAACTGCATTTAAAGTTATTGAGCTTGTATTTAAATAAGTTATGCAAAAGTCAAGGAACATGGATTTGGTATTCCACAAATAGACAGAACCAGTGAATCACAGCTTCTGTGTATAAAGAAATAATCACACCCTGTCTCTCACTTCTGGACTTATTTAAGGCATTTCTTACTTTGGAAAAATAAGTGCTTTAATAAATGGACCCCTGAAATTTCTCTATGAGCTATATGGTAAGTTCAGGTAGATTTTGCTTTAGTTGTTTTTTATTTGTTTGAGCCTCACAGTTTAGCCCAAGCTGACATGAAACCCCAGGGCAACCCTCCTGATTCAGCCTCTCTAATGTTAGGTTTTCTTTTAATGCATGAGAGAGAGCAAGAGCAAGAGAGAGAGAATTGGTGCACCAGGGCCTCTAGATATTGCAATCAATCTCCAGACTTGTGTACCAGCTTGTGCACATGTGTGACTTTGTACACTTGTATCACCTTGTTCATCTGGTTTATGTGGGATCTGGAGAGTTGAACATTAGGCTTCACAGGCAAACACCTTAACCACTAAGCAATCTCTCCAGCCCCTGAGAGCCGGCACATGCAGTGATAAGCTTTACTGAATTATATTAAGACTAAAAATGTGCACCAAAATGTAGTTGGTCACATTATTTGAACTAGAAGCTGAATAGTAAGCAGATTTAATTTACTTTCAAATGGATAAAGAAAGAAACTTTTCACTGAAATCTATACAATACATACTACTGGTTTCTGTAGATTGTTTTAAAATGATATAGTTTTGTGAAAATCATCAGTTCTATTTTTGTAAAGCTTGTGTGTGTGATATGTGTACATGTATGTCTGTATGTGGAAGCCAGAGGTTGATGTTGGCTATCTCCTTCCATCAATCCCCACCTTATTTAATAAGGCCAGTCTCTCACTGGAAATCAGAGCTCACTGATTCAGTTATCCTAGACAGCCGTCTTGCCCACACATCCTCTCTCTTTGCTTCCGGAAAGCTTGAAGCATAGGCAGGACTGCAGTCTGTGCTGGGGATCTAAACTCTGGTTCTCACACTTGCGTTGCAAGCACTTTATCCACTGATAGTTTGTTTTTAGCCAGTAGCTGTTTTAAATAATGGAGATTGTTAGATATAGATAATATAAAATAAGTACATTAAACAATGGCCTTTTTTGCATGTGTGTAGCATGCATGATAAATGTATGTGCATATGTGTGTAGATGCATATGCCCCTTGCACATGTGGCATCTTCTATTGTTCATCCACACATGTACAGAGAAATCATTTGTCATCAAACCCAAGCTTCTGTTTCTTGGTTATACTAGCTGACCAGTGAGCCCAATGGATTCTCTGGTCTCTGTTCCTCACAGGATTGGGGTTACAGTATATGTGTGGCCATGCCAAGCTTTGTCTGTGGGAACTGAGGAATTGAACTCAGGCAAGTGTTCTCTTAACACTGAGCCATTTCCTTATCCCCAATAATGGCTTTTAACCAAACACTTTCTTCTTAAAAGGAAAGAGGTTAAGTAACTAAACATTATCTATTTGCCAGACATTATCCTATGACCTCCCATGTTTTAACTCTTTTGCTGTGAGCTATAACTTTCTCTCATCAGTGTCACTTTTCTTATTTTTACATGAGAAAACTGAAGCAGAGAGGAGATAACACAGAGAGGAGATATTACACTACACGTGGGATATGTGGTGGGATTACATGGGCAGCTCCTTCTAACTTTAACCATTGGTTTGCATCTTTCACTTAATTCTACATTTAACACATACTTAGATACATCTATTTACTCAAACACATTCCAGTTATTATTTAAATATTATAAGCATTATAATAAGCATAATGGTATAGTACAACCTGCTATGTTAAAAGGTATTTATAAATAATATGAATGTAAAATAAGTTTATCAAAACATTACATGTAAATTTGTGGTAGATGCTATAAGTAATCTCATTGAACATCCATTCCAAATGTGTTCTTATCCTCTACAATAGAGGCTGAAAGTGAACTTCATTGTGCTCCTTACTGGTAGGAAAATCATACAACTTATTCTTGCCAATGGAACATACATAGGGGTGTGTTTTCTGCTTCGTTTTCTCTGTGCCTAGAACAGGAGATCTTGAGTAAGGGGAGGGGTAGCCATCATTAACAAGAATATTTAAAGGGGTGGGGAATAGGTCGAGAGGGGCATCAGGGAATCACTGTAATAGACATAGATAGATACTCTACCCTAGATCCGTAATATAAATGCTCTATGAACTCACTGCTAAGGTCACTTTGCAATTATAAGCAGCTGAACAAATCTCTGACACATTATTTTCTTGCATTCTATAGTACTTGTTTAGCAAAACTAAATTTAAAAATTTAGTACCTGGACAAAAAATATAAAGCTTAATTAGCACATACCTGATTTTAATTAACTAACTCTTCTTTCTTTCTTTTTTTTTTTTTTGAACAGGAATATTACAGCTAAGTGTGTTTAGCAGATTATTGTCCCATGCAGTCATCTATGACATCTATGTGGCAGTCTTAATTGACATTAAGGTAAAATCCTCAATCCTAACACCTGGTTCAGTTGGGCATTCAGCCTGTGATATCATGATGGTTTTGTTAGAGTCAATTACTGGGATGAGCAGTAGATGTCTCAAAGGCAGCTGCATTACTGAAAAGCCCAGCCTTGAGTAGATGAAGATTCACCTTAGCTGTGTCTCTGGAGCACACTGTACCACTTGTAGGCAGCTAAGTGGGAGAGTCTCCTTCCAAACAGATATTTCGCTTTTACAGCCTTGGGGCAAAGCTTTCAACACTTTCCCAGTCTTTTTGACTTCCAGAGTCTCTGGAACTTCCTTCCTCCCCTCAGGAGGGAATATTTCCAGTTTCTAATTACCATAACTTTGGGAATTATTGACTGGCCTTTAAGTTTCAGGTCTCCAGTACTTGAGTTCCTGAATAAGAGCCTACTTCCTCTTCAATTCAGAAGAATTGCAATCATTAGTGGGGGAAATGGTCCCTTTAATTTCCTGAAAAATGTTTGCTTCACAAACTTTACACATTAATAGTGGGTATACTCAGTTGCCTAATCTTTATGCCCATTAATTTTAACTATGTTTTTTCCTGACACTGTGGAATCCACTATTAGTTATCTTAGTAAATTAATACTCCATCTTCCCATGGGTTTTGAGTTGTATGAGGATGGGGGAATAGAAGACAGTGGGAAAGATTATAAAAAAGCCCAGAAGATGGCTGACAGCTGGAGCTAGTCAAGTCAGCACAATGACTTTTACAAACAAAATTACTGTTAATAAAATTTTTAGTCATCGTTTAAAAGGTAGAAAACATCATCATGTTCTGATACTCTTGTATTTCCCGTAGTGTTTATGAGAGTCAAAAGTGCTTTCAGTGAGGTTATTTTTGTTGAAGGACAGCTAAGAGCTACAGTCATCCTTGTTAGTTGAATGTCATACATGTCACAGAAGGGTACCCTGGGAATTCAGAAGGTTTTCAGTGCCCTGAGCTTTACTAATTATGGATAAAAATGCCATGGGAACACCCTACTAACCTAACCAACACACATGGAATACAAGCTCAGTAACTGATTTGACTTATGGTGACAAAATATATTTCAAAATGCATATGTGCACATTTGTGAATGTGTAAAGAGAAAAACAATGCTGTTATTTCACCTAATTTTAAATTTTGGGAAAATTCATTAACTGACTCATATAGTTTTTATTTCATTATACTTATTTTGAACTAAGAGATTATAACCGAAAATTAACTCTGTGAGGAGTGATGGTAATATCACATCGTCAAGTCCCTTATTTGAACTGGTGAGCTCAATGAGCCATTTTTAACAGCTCTGGTTGAGTTGATAAGTGTCTCCTGTTGATTTTAAATTATATACATGTATCTTAAGGATCAATTAAAAGGTTCTTTTGTCTTTAATGAGTAGAAACTTAAAAATCTAGAAAAATATTATGACCCTGCCATTCAGTGTGTGCCTGAGTTCACATATCTGGACATTCTAGATCTCCAAAGAATATTTAATTGCTTGAATGTTATATAAATGCTCAGATATACTTTCCCTGGGAGATAGATAAAATATTTTAATCTTTTTTCTTAATATCTTTCATAATAAAAATGTAGCTCTATTAATGACAGATTAGCTTTGATTAGTCATTACAACATGTTAAAAGGAATCTTAATGATGATTACTAAGAGGCTTAGAAAATCTCACTGCCAAAACTATATTAATTAGTGAGAGATTAATGTGTAAGACATTAATCTACAACTTCAGAGGTCCATTTTTTAACTGAAAAAATAAGTAAATTAATAGTTCTGCTGTTACGTTCTTTAAATGTACCTTTAAAAATCAGTATGGTTTAAGAAAATTATTTTGACTAACTTTATTATTAGAAAGAACCGTAGCACTGTTTCCTTAGTTTATCATTCTTGTTCATGCCATCATTAAAAATCAAAAGTGAGGAGGTAGTTTTGAGACATTAAAAAAAAATTAATGGATTTTCTAAGTGTAATACCTTTCAAGGAGAAAGACTTTTAAAATAATAAGTTAGTGTAAGAATTATGCACAAAACTTCTAAGACTTAAGAATTGCCTTTGTAAAGGAAATAGTAATGACATAGAAATATTAGTTGACTTGAAGGAAGGAAGTACATGTATTTTCTGGAGATACTAAATTCAAATTTAGTATTACTAAGATGCACATAATTCAGCAATTGACATATCTGAAAGGTTGGCCTAATGAGTTTCTTGTCTTATGCATTGCTATCCTATTTTCAAGATTTGTCTTTTTTTTGTCTTGTGAAGTCAAAACTCAATTGGAGGACTTTTCTTATCACGTTTATCACATCTTTTATGTTTATGCACATATATGTGTGTTTCATGTGTACACATGTTTCTTTGTGGCTGATTGCCTTGTGTGCAGCAGTGCAGGCACACTGTGCACGTAAGCTTTGACATGAATGCTTGGAATCTCAGAGAACTAAGGTGCTCATGCTTGGGTAGCCAGGGCTTTACCAAATAAGACATAATTTAATATTTCACAAGCAAGTTAGAAGAATAACCTTTCTCTTATGAGCACTAGTTTTTCTTCACTTATAAAATTTCCTAATATGCCAAACTGGGTCTCAACTTGGGTTTAGTGGGAACCTTTTCCTTTCTGCTAATTGTACACATTCTATGCTCTAAAATGGGTGGTTCTTTTCTTTCCTTCTCCCAGTGTTATAAATACCTGTACTCTCAAGAAATTTTATATGCACTGACAAAACAAGAGCTGTTTTTCCTTCACTATGAAACAAAAATGCTCTTACCTTGGCAATACTGCTGACTAAGAGCAAGGCTTTCCTAAAAAAACAAGAATTAAACGTGAGCTGAGCCAAGATGAGGCAACCACGATGTTGAGATCTTCATGGTGTACATGATCAATAGGCATTCAAGAAATGAATAACAATTAGGAAAACAGGCTCCCAAGAACTGGGAATAAAATGTGCAACTCAAATTCAAAAAATTTATCATAGAAATATTGTACTCAATTATTGTTAAATGCTATTCATACCAACATTCTTATTAAGCGACATTTTACAGAATGTCCTCTGCTCCTATCCAGCATTTATTCTCTTTTCTCTATAGAAAATAGATATGAGTTTCAAATAATTGGTTAGTCAAAGCCCCCAGAGAAACAAAACAAATTAGACTGCATATATATAGATGTGCATTCCATGTGTAGGACAGTGTATAAATAGGTGTACATTGTGTTTGTAATAATATACATAAATGTTCACTCTGTCTAGGACTTTATATGCATAGATGTGCAGTGTTCAGGACTGGATACACAGGTATACACAGTGTGTGGAAGACTATGCATACATAAGTGTATAATATGTGTGTAAGACTAGGTATACAGCGTGTAACTGCTTCCACATGTTCCACATGTGCTCTCACAGCATTGAGATGCCATTTTTCTGAGGCATCCTTCACACACATCAGATGCTGGAACCACACTCCTGAATCTCCCAAACTGTATGCCAACCAAATATCTTTTATTCAGCTCCAGGTCTTTTGTCATAGCATTAGGTATTTTTGGTATAACAATGAAAAATGTATTAAAATGTAACACTTGGGGGTCGGGTTAGAATTATATATTGTTCAGTTTTCCAACTGATTTGATGAGGCCAACACTATCAAGGGTGATCTACTTCAGTCATACTTAAAATTCAATATCAGACTTCTCCAAACACTCATAGAAACAATAAGATAATGTTTGGCTAGATATCTGGGTACACTGTGACCTCAACAAGTTGAAACATAAAATTATGATCATATCAACCAAAATGAGTAAGTCATGAACATAGCTTCTGGCATACCCCCATTTCCATGCTAGAAACAGCAGTGACCTATCACACTACACACTGAATATTTTGTCCATTGCAGATAAATTGTATTATCTTGGGGAAGTAAACTTTTGTCTAAATATCTCATGTTTTTTTTTTCTTCTATGTATATATTGTAGTATAGGTGACATGTGTCAGTGATTATCTAAAAAAAAAAACCTCAATATATTCTGAATACAAGTTTCTTAATACTAATGTCTTTAAGAATGGAACTATCAGTTATTTAGAAATACCATGAAAACAATCTATATTTAGCAAATTCAAAGCTTTGAGCTTCAACATAATGATATGAAAATGTATTAAAATTCAGCAAAGTACAAAATTCAAATAATTTAGCCTTCAAAGTGAACATTAAACTTCTTTGAAAACAGGTATGGTGATATATATTCCTGAAATCTCAGCTTTTGGGAGGTGGAGGAAGATCAGCCTTGGCAGCATAGTAAGCTCAAGTTCCCTTTGGTTATAGGAGACCCAGCCTGAAAATAAATAACAAAATCCTTTGAATAGGGCAGAAAAGTAGATAATGAAAGAATCCAAATACAGAGGTGTGAGTTAGTAGAAATTTATTGAAAAACTAAGTTTAAGAAACAAAAGTACTATAATTATACAGTCATTATCTCCAATGATAGCAACTAGAATCAGACAATTTCTAACATCTATGCATAGATTCAAAGGCATGACTTGGAAGAAAAACTTTTTACCTTGTATATGAAGATTTAAAAACATTTTATTAGTGTAAACTTTACAAAGAAAAATTCACTGACCATATATGTGCCATTTGAACAGTTGTAATCACTACCATCACCTGTGTATTTTCCCAATAAGCATATAGTATATTGGTGCTAGAGAGATAGCTTTGTAAGTATGAAGGCCTGAGTTTGGTCCCCAGAACCCACATTAAAAGATGATATGTTTGGTGGCATCGGTTTGTAACCCAGGGCTGGGGAGCTGTAGGCTGGTGGATCCCTGGTCTTACTTTCCAGTCAGTCTAGCCAAATTGGTGAGTTCGAAGCCAGTAAGAGACCTAGTCTCACAAATGGTGGACAACATTCCTGAGAAATAATACCAAGGATGCCCTCTTGTCTCCCACATATGCACACATAATTCATGTGTACGTACACACACACACACACACACACACACACACACACACGGAAGTCTTGCATGGAAGTTTCCTTTTGTCCCTTCTAGGCTATCTACATCTCTGCAGAAAATCAGGATTCTGATTCTGATTTCTGTCAAGTCAAGCCAGCTAGTCCACAACTGCCTATAAATGGGCTCAGACTCTTTCCTTTCAGCCTTCCTTCACAGGGTGTGATGCCTGTGGGAATCAGACACGCTGTTGAGAATATCAATACTAACTCATTATTATCATTGATTTCTATTCTACTGCATGAATCCATCAAATCTGGTCGACCACTTTCATATTTATTGTCACTTAAATTATTCCAAAACTTTAAAATTTTTAGGAATATAAACAATGTATACAATTTGTAAAGATCTTTTGTAGATTATATATATATATATATATATATATATATATATGTATATATATATTAGATCTTGTACTTCTTCTTTGAATGTATTCTTTCCCCCTTTTTAATGCTATTATAAATGGAATTATTTTCCAAGTTTCATTTTGAACTGTATCATATATATATGAAAACACAACTGATTTTCATATATTGATCCTATATCCTCAAAAACTGGCTAAATATACTTATTATCCCTAATAGTTGTTGACTTTCTAAAGATTTTCTTTGTAAAAGATGTGATAGGTAAATAGAAGCAGTATATCTTCCTTTACAACATTGTTTCTTTTTCTTGTTTAAGTGAAAACATTTAGTATAATGTTAAATAGAGGTAGTAAGGACATCCTAGCTGCTCCAGATCATAACGGTTTAAGATTAATCTTTAACCAGTGAGTCTTCTCTGGTTGAGGCAGGTCCCTTCTGTTCCCACAATGAAGCTTGCATTTTGACAAATGTTTTTTTGTTGTTTTTTTTTCTTTCTACATCTATTGGGCTAGTAATGAAGTTCTTGTTCTTTATTCTCTCTTGATATGGTGTACTACATTAATTGATTTCTAAGCATTGAAGCAACCTAAATAAAATTAAAATAAAATAATAAAAAAATTCTAAAAAGTGAAATGTGTCATTCTTTTTTGCCTTTTTCTTGAAAACTTCTATACTTACAAACAATAAACCATGATATTTCCCTCCTATACCCCACTTTCTCCTTCACAACCCTGCTTCCCATCAAATTCCCTTCCTCTCTCCATTAGTATCTCTTTTAATTTGATGTCATCATCATTTTCTCCTATTATGAGGGTCTTGTGAAGGTATTGCTAGGCACTGTGAGGTCATGGATACTGAGGACAATTGCTGTCTGGACAGTTACGTTGTAAGAAGTAGTGTCCTTCTTTGGCTCTTACATTCTTTCCACCACCTCCTCTGCAGTGGACCATGAGCCCTGGAGGATTTGATAGAGATGTTTCAGTGCTGGAAACTCCTCCATCCATTCTTCTAAGCACTATGTTGTCTTTTGGGTTATCCCAGTGGTCATCACTATTTGAAAAGAGAAGCTTCTCTAAACAGAAATGAGAGTAGCATTAATATATGAATATGAACATTAAGTGTAGTGCTGGTTCCATTTCCTAGCTATTGTGAATAGAGCAGCAATAAACATGGTTATGCAAGTATCTCTAAGGCAGTGAGAAGAGTCATTAGGATATATCCCTAGGAGTGCTATAGCTGGATCATATGGTAAATCTATTTTTAGCTGTCTCAAGAACTTCCACACTGATTTTCACCATGGCTATACCAGACTATATTCCCACCAACAGTGTAGAAGGGCTCCCCTTTTTCCACATCCTTGCTAACATTTATAGTCATTTGTTTTCTTGATGGCAGCCATTATGACTTGAGTGAGAGGGAATCTCAAAGTAGTTTTAATTTGCATTTCTCTGATGGCTAAAGACATAGAACATGTTTTTAGATGTATATATGCCATTTGTATTTCTTCCAATGACAACTCTTTATTTACTTTCATAAAATATTTTTAAATTGGGTTCTTTGATTTCTTATTGTTCTGTTTTTTGAGTTCTTTGTACATTATGGATATTGATCCTCTGTCAGATGTGTAGCAGGCAAAGATTTTCTCCCATTCTGTAGGTTGTCTCTTTGCTCTATTCACAGAATCCTGTGCTGTACAAAAGCTTGGTACTTTCACTAGATCCCAGTGGTTGATTAGAGGTTTTATTTCCTGAGTAATTGGGGTTGTATTCAGAAAGTCACTGCCTATGCCAATATGTTGAATGGTTTCCCCTACATTTTCCTCTAGCATTTTCAGAGTTTCAGGTCTGATATTAAGGTCTCTGATCCACTTGAATTTGATTCTTGTTCATGGAGAAAGACAAGGATCTATTTTCATCATCTCTCAATAAAAAACAGACACCATCATGGGATGAAAGGATGAGAAATGGTATTTCAAGGAAATGGTCTTAGGAAACAAGAAGGGGTTGCTATCCTAATATCTGACAGGGTAGACTTCAAACAAACATTAGTGAGGAAAGATAAAGAAGGCCATTTTATACTGATTAAAGAGACACTCCAACAGGAGGACATTTACTATCCTAAACGTATATGGACCTAACATGGGGGCTCCCAGCTTAATCAAACAAACACTATTGGACTTATGGTCACAGATAACACCAAACAAAATTGTAGAGGGTGACTTCAATACTCCACTCTCAACAATTGACAGGTCATCCCAACAAAAGATAAACAGAGAGACATCTGGATTAAATGATGCCATAGAACAAATGGACCTAACAGATATCTACAGAACATTCCATCAAAATGCTGCAGAATATACATTTTTTCTAAGCAACACATGGAACATTCTCTAAAATACCATATATTAGGGACCAAAGCAAATCTCAACAAATACAGGAAAATTGAAATAATATCTTGTACTCTATTTGACCACAATGGGATTAAACTGCAAATCAGCTACAACAAAAACTACAGAGCACACAGAAATTCATGGAGACTAAACAGTACACTATTGAATGATTAGTGGGTCATTGAAGAAATCAAAAATGAAATCAACAAATTCATAGAATCAAATGATGATGAGAATACAACATACCAAAACCTTTGAGACACAATGAAGCCAGTTCTAAGAGGGAAATTTATAGCTCTAAGTGCCCATATTAAGAAATTAGAGAGTTCACAAGTAAACAACTTAACCTTTAAGGCCTTGGAAAAAGAAGAACAAGGCAAACCAGAAATCAATAGATTGGAAGAAATAATAAATATTAGGGAAGAAATTAATAAAATAGAAACAAAAAAATCCAAAGAATCAATGAAACAAAAAATTGGTTAAGGAAGGATGAACAATATTGATAAATCCTTAGCAAATCAGACCGGAAGAGATGAGATAAATATTAATAATATTAGATATGTAAAGGGTACAATTACAACAGATAACAAAGGAATTCAGAAAATCATAAGGATGTACTTTAAGAATATATATGCCTCTAAGATTGAAAATCTGAAAGAAATGGATGATTTCCTTGATTCTTATGACCTACCAAAATTAAATCAAGATGAGATAAACCATTTAAATAGACCTATAACAAGCACAGAGATTCAAGCAGTTATAAAAAGTCTCCTAACTAAAAAAGAAAGTCCATGCCCAGATGGATCCACTGGTCAATTTTACCAGATTTTCATGGAAGAACTAACACCGCTGCTTCCCAAACTTTTCCATAAAATAGAAAAGGAAGGAATTCTACTGAACTCATTCTATGAAGCCAGCATCACCCTCATACCAAAACCAGAGAAACACAGAACAAAAAATAAAAATACAGACCAATCTCCCTCATGAACATAGATGCAAAAATTCTGAACAAAATATTGGCAAACAGAATACAAGAATATATCAGAAAGATTATTCACCCTGACCAATTTGGTTTTATCCCAGGTTTGCAGGGATGGTTTAACATATGCAAATCCATAAATGTAATACATCACATAAATGGTCTGAAGGACAAAAATGATAAGATCATACCAACAAATATAGAAAAGTCATTCAGCAAAATCCAACATCCCTTCATGGTAAATGTATTACAGAAACTGGGAATAGAAGATACATATCTCAACATAATAAAAGCTTTTTATGACAAACCTACAGCTAACACAACACTAAATGAGGAAAAACTTGAAGCTTTTCCACTGAATTCAAGAACAAGACAAGGGTGTTCACTGTCCCACATTTATTTAATATAGTATGGGAAGTCTTAGCTTTAGTAATAAGGCAAGAGACACTTGTAAAAGGTATACAAATTGGAAAGGAAGAGATCAAGTTATCATTATTTGCAGATGATATGAATCTATACATAAAGGATCCAAAATACTCTACCAGCAAACAGTTAACACTGATAAACACTTTTAGCAATGTGGCAGGATACAAAATAAACACACAGAAATCAGTAGCTCTCCTATATAGTAACAGCAAACATGTGAAGGATGAAATAAGGGAACCTCTCATGTTCGCAATTGCCTACAAAAAATTAAAGTACCTTAAAATAAACTTAACCAAGGAAGTGAAGTATCTCTACAATGAGAACTTTAAAACACTCAAGCAAGAAATTGCAGAAGATACAAGGAAATGGAAGCACATACCATGTTCTTAGATTGGAAGAATAAATATTGTGAAAATGTCAATCTTACCAAAAGCAAGCTACATATTTAATGCAATCCCCATTAAAATTCCAATGGCATTCTTCACAAGAATAGAAAAACAATCCTAAAATTCATTTGTAAGCACAAAAAGCATCAAATGGCCAAAATAATTTTGAGTAACAAAAATAAGGGTAGTGGTATCACCATACTTGATTTTGAGCTATGTTACAGAGCCATAGTAACAAAGGCAGCATGGTTGTGGCACAAAGACAGACATGTAGATCAATGGAACAGAATAGAGGACCCAAATGTTAATCCAGGCAGCTGTAGACATCTGATTTTTTGACAAAAATGCCAAAAATATTCGTTGGAGAAAAGACAGCCTCTTCAGCAAGTGATGCTGAGAAAACTGGATATCTATATGTAGAAGGATGAAAATAGATCATTGTCTTTCTCCATGCACAAGAATTATTCTTTTTATGTTGATAGATTGTATTTTGTTGTGTTCTCTTAAGAAGTTTTTCCTTTTTTATTAATTCAGTTTTTTATTAGGGACATATTTAGTACATCGTGTATTGGTATACTATCCTTTCCCTTGTTTCTGCCTCACCTCTTGTTTTATTTTTTCTATGTTCTCTTTGCATGGTTTTAATAATAGGATCTACTAGCCTCGTAGAAATTGTTGTTAATTTTTCACACTTTTTAATTTTTATTTTTAATTTGCAAGGAGAAAGAGAACGGGAACACTTGGGATTCCAGCTGCTGCAAACAAACTCCAAACACATGGGACACTGTGTATCTGGCTGTATGTGGGTACTGGGAAATCAAACCCCGATCATTAAGCTTTACAGGCAAGTGCCTTAATTACTGAGCCCTCTCTCTAGTCCCACACCTCTTTTAAAAAATGTTTGTTAAACAAATCTTAATTCTTTTTGAAATGTTTGTTAAAATTATTTAAAAGGGCTGGAGAGATGGCTTAGTGGTGAAGGCTCTTGACTGTGAAACCTAAGGACCCAGGTGAGATTCCCCAGTGCCCACATAAGCCAGATGCAAAAGGTGGCACATGTGTCTGGAGTTAGTTTGCAGTGGCTAGAGGCCCTTACATGCCCATGCATCCTCCCTCTCTCTTTCTTTCTCCTCTCTCTCTCAAAAAAATAAATAAATAAATAAAATATTTTTAAAATTTTTTTAAAATATCCCTGAGTTTTCTCTTTTCTGGATAAAATAATTGTTTACTAATTCAGTCTATTTTTGTATTATACATAGCAATTTCTTAAGGCTGCTATAACAAAATGCCATAAATTTTGTGGCTTAAACAGAATTTATGCCCCCAAATTATGGAGTCCAAAAGTGTGAAATTAGTTCTTTTATGCTTAGGGTATGACACATCTTGTTTTCTCCACAGGCTATGGGGAAGTCAACCCACTCCCCTCTGCTTGGGCTCTAACTATATTGCTTCATTCTCTCTTCTCTATAGACCAGTAGCCTCTGGTCTTCTTTGCCCAACTCTTCTAGAATGTAACCTCCAACACAGTGATCTGGTGTGGCATTTATCTGGACACCAGTATGCTCAGCATTCTAAACCTGGAGTACAGCACAATACAGATAAACACCCCTACACTGACATTCAGAGTGAGGTCTAATACAGTATCATTGTATCTTGAACTTGAACCTAAAACTGGGAGCTAAATAAACCATTTTTGTTTACTCAGGTGTTTAGTTTAACCAGGTGAAACTGACAAATTTAAAATTCCACCCCTATGTAGGAAGTAAAGTAAAAAAAAGATCATCCGTTTTTCACTCCTCACCCTCTGACCCTGGGTACCTGTTGTATATTCTTCCTCTGAACATGCTGCCTCCCTATGTTTGAACTCTGCAAATACGGAAGATAAAATGCCAGTTATATGACTTCGGTAAATCCCAAAGGGATTCTGAACATGACGAGAGCCTCCAAAATTGTCCCATGATTGGCCAAACTGTCCAGCCTTTGAATACACCACCTTGTTCAGTGAAGGCATATGGACCATGCCTTAAAGTTACAGAAGGATGGATATCTCTAGTTGAGGCAATTCATGAAAGGGCTGGCAGGTGAAATGACCTCAAACCTGTGAACTGCTGATGCACCATGATGTCCTTCTCAACCCTAAGACCTCAACCTCAAATCTCAGGAATTTCAGTACTCTCTAGTCTCTGCTCAGGACAAACACTGCAATAAGTCACCAACTTCTCTTTCAAGATTCTATCTTACATGTTAGGCTCAGTAAAGGTTCAGGAATAATAGCTTAAGAATTCTTATGTACTTCCCTGTCCCTTTTCCAAAGGGACCCTCCTCGTTGGGGATGCAGGCCATCCCAATGGGGATTGTCGGTCATGCACTGTAAGGGTAGCGATCAGTTCTGAGGAAGAGGCAATGTCTCTGTGTATAATGTCCCAACTTGTGGCTCTAACAGCCTTTTTGCCCCCTCTGCTGCAAAATTCTCTGGACCATGTTGAGTTCTGTGATCTTTTTTTTTTTTTTTTCTTTTTCCATTTTCTCTCTTTTTCTTCTTTCTTTTCCCATGGTGCTGGCATAAAATTCCCAGTACCAGGATGTGCTTAACATCCATAAGGAGATGTTGATCAGAGAGACCTACAGGTTTTCCCAAAACAAGACAGACTTCTGACAGAGCACTTGATTACCCACCAGAAGTTAATGGTAAGACCCTACTGTTGAGGACATTATATGCTGTCACTACAGAACATGGAGAGACCTGGCTGGAATCCAGAAAAGAGCCCATACCCAGACAGTTAGCCCATCTAGTGCTAGAAGGTGCTTCATCAGCTACTGGGGGAAAGTGGCCAACATATGTGTTGACTTTTTATTAACTTTTGTTAAACCAGCTTAAAATTCTCACTTTCATCCCCAGTAAAATTGTAGTATTATTTCAACTTGTCTGCAATATCCCAGATCTCCCTGTAAAACAGTTTGTTTCATTTTGATATCTTAGAAATACTTAGATATTTAAATAACTATTTAATAATCAAGGAGGGAGGGAGGGAGAGAGAGAAAGAGAATGGGCACACTAGGGCGTCTAGCCACTACAAACAAACTCCAGGCACATGAGCCACCTTGTACATCTGTCTTATGTGTATCCTGGGGAATTGAACCTGGGTCCTTAGCCCTCAGAGTAAGTACCTTAGCCGCTAAGCCATCTCTCCAGTCCAAAAGTTCTCATTTTATTTATTTATTTGTATGTATGTGTCTGTATGTCTGTAGTTTTGTATATGGCCTTGGTCATGCCACAGTGCAGGTGTGGCGATCAGAGGACAATGGCAAGATTGTATGTGCTCCACCTTGTTTGAGTTAGACTCTTTCCTGCTTCAAATGAAAGGCCAAACTAGCTACCTATGAGCTTCAGATTCTCTCTGCTCCAAGTCCCATTGCCTTTATCATGTTGGAATCACAGATATCATGAATAACTTTGAATCTAGTTCTATGTGGCTGTTGAAGAATTAAACCCAGTCTGGCAGACATTGTAAGCAGGTGCCTTTAACAAATGAGCCATCTCCCCAACCCATCCCATAGAGAGTTCTATAAATAAAAGCAACCTTCCAAGTTGTCCTTTGATTAGTTACAGCTGGAAATATTGGAAGAATTTTATGAGAATGTTGGAAAATACACACCTTGCATGAAATGACACAAGTATAAGCTCAACTGCTGTAAGAAGGATGGTCAAAGGATGACAAGGAGAAATAAAACCAATTAATCAGCAAATATGTAAGTGCTTTATTATACAACATATATCTTATCTAAAAGTATGCCAGATGCACAAAGTAGTGCATACAACAGAAGTTAATTTGCAGTGGCTAGAGGTCCTAGAATGCCCAAACCCCTCCTCTGCCTGTCTCTTTGTGCTTGCAAATAAAAATATTTTAAAAACATAAAAATACAAGGACACCCAGGGCAAAAAACAGGATATCACTGATAGTCTTAATGTGTTATCTGGCTCAGGGGGTGCTGGGAGGGATTCAGTAGATGGGAATGGCCCAGCTATCCACAATGTTACCTGGAAAGAATCTGAAGTCTCCTTTGACCTCACTGACCTGCAACATGGCACTGGATGCATCTTCAAACAAAGCCACAGAAGGGTCCACTTCATCTTTCAGAGCAATGGAAACACTCAGATCCTACAAGAAGAATTACAGCACTCGACTGGTCCTGAGGAGGGTCAGCCCAAGAGGGCGTCTGTGGAAATGCCATGATGTCCTGTGGTTATGAGCAATGGAGACACCAAACAGGAGCCAAGGCAATCCAAGTCATTTGGTAGACTTTAGTCCTAATAAATAATCACAGAAATAATCAGCAGAAAGAGGCTCGTTTTCAACTTATTGCAGACATTTTTAACCATAGACAAGGGTTTCTGTGGGTAATTGATTAAGGTACATATATAAAATCTCCTTTCCAACAGATGGTATCTTTTAGGAAGAAGCCAAAATTAAGAGGATGCTAAAAGCAGCTATATCTCTTTTTTATTTCATAATATTTCTGATTTACTGGCACAAAATAAAATACAGCCCTGAATGTTGAAATAAGGAAAATGTAAAGTATATAGCTGACCCAGCAAAATTCTAAGAGAAAAAGTAGACAAATGGGTCAACTGAAAAAGGTTTGTTAATGTGGAGTGCAGGGGGTATAAACTGTCTTTTCCTGGATGATATAGAGTCAGCCAAAGGTTATCTACATTCTAAAACTGCGGACTTCTGTTCTCTAATATATATAAGAAGTGAACTTGGTCAGATATCTTGGAAAAAATTCTCTATTTTACTTGGTCTTCTCATTTATATTCACAGGTCTACAGTTGGTGTAAGCTAAGAAGCTGAAAGCCCAGAATGATAAGAATGATAAGGCTTGCTCACTGAGCAATTACTCTGTGCCACACCACTGGCAATTCTCTACCTATTGTTTCTCTGTCCTGAAATACTATGGGCTAAGATTATTACCTTCTCAGATGTACAGAAGGTCTGGTAAGCAGGTTGCCTCTCACCCAACAGCATACACTTAGGAAGGCAACCTGATATGTCTTCTGTCAGCCTGTTAGATGGAGACTTGTTGTGATGTTTTGTCTTCAGTTGCCTTCCTTTTAATATCACAGGAAACCACAACACATCTGACATTGAGTTTAGAGTATACTTGTTGGATATTTTTAGGGAATTATGAACCAAAAAACTTGGGTACATAACCTTGGTCAGACCCTAACATGTCATGTTCATCCTAAAAATGTGATCTGCATTGAGTATAAATCATTTACAGATTTTTAAACATTTTTTAAAGATTCATGTTTATTTATTAGACATAGAGAGAGGGAGAGAAAGAAATAGAGAGGATGGGCATGCCAGGGTCTCTAGCCACTGCAAACAAATTCCAGACACATGTGACACCATGTGCATGTTGCTTACGTGGGACCTAGAGAATCAAACTTGGAACCTTAGGCTTCACAGGCAAGGTCTTTTACCACTAAACCATCTCTCAAGCCCCATATATTTAAGCATTTTTCTTGAGCATTTTAATACATTAACATATTTGATCATATTCCAATATTTTGCCCTCCTCCCCCACCACAATTGCACTGAGCATCCCCACTTTCCAAGTAGTCCTTGAGTTTTGAGATCTCATTCTATTTATCCTCCTCCATCCTCTATGCCAAACTGTTGATGGGCTCAGAATTGTGAGGTCTTGTGATAGTATTGACAACCATTATGAGGTCATGAATATACCACTCATTCATGTCCAGAGGTTTAAAATTTTGAAGTTCACTGAATTTTACTTCCCATAAAAGTTAGCTTTCAGAGTTCAAGTTGAGTTGATGTTTTTTCCATCCTTTTCTGATATACCACAAATTAATAAAAGAGTATCACAGGTTATTGACCCTGAGTTACAGTAAGTGTTTTGTCTTTGGGTATATGTGTATGCACATACATGCATGCATGTGTGTGCATGCGGTATGGTGGTACTACGAACTGAACCTAGGGCCTCACTCAAATTAGAAAGTGTTCCACCACTGAACTATACTCCCAACTGTGATCATTTTCTTTCTTTCCTTCTGGGTCTGGTTTGGGGCACTGTGAATGTGGCAGTCATCTTTGTTTATATCTTTTTCAGTAGATAAATCCTCGGTGTCAGGAATGGACTGGATAAAAAGGAGAGAACTGGATGAACATAAGCATTCACTTTGGTCTGCTTCCTCACCATGGGCTGATTATGCCCAGCTATCCCAGGCTGATGCTGGCATGCCTTCCCCACCATGACCAACAATGATCTCAAACAATAGGAGAAAATAAACTCTTACTCCCTGTGGTGGTTTGATTCAGGTGTCCCCCCTAAATTTGGTATTCTGACTGCTAGGTTCCCAGCTGATAGAGATTTGGGAATTAATGCCTCCTGGAGGTGGTGTATTGTTGGGGGCGGGCTTATGGGTTTTATAGCCAATTTGCCCATGCCAGTGCTTGGCACACTCTCCTGTTGCTATTGTCCACCTGATGTTGGCCAGGGAGTGATGTCCACCCTCTGCTCATGCCATTGTTTTCCCTGCCATCATGGAGCTCCACTCTTAGACTGTAAGCCAAAATAAACCTCTTTTTTCCCACAAGCTGCTCTTTGTTGTGTGATTTCTACCAGCAATGTGAACCTGACAGCAACACTCCCTTAAACTGCTTTTTCTTAATTAATATTTTATTTTTATTTATTTATTTGAGAGAAAGAGGCAAAGAGAGGGGGAGAGAGAGAGAGAATGAGAATGGGCACACCAGGGCCTCCAGCCACTACAAACGCACTCATGCATGCACCACCTTGGGCATCTGGCTTATGTGGGTCCTGGGGAATAAAAATTGGATCATTTGGTGTTGCAGGCAAATGCCTTAACTGTTAAGTCATCTCTCAAGCCCTAAACTGCTTTTTTCAGCTATTTTGTCCCAACAATGGGAAAGGTAACTAATACAATACTTCAGTCCCTTTTGGACAATCTTACTATAACCCTAAAAGGAAAGTAAATTCAAGTATGGATATTTCAGGTCATTTATCCAAGGGCTGCTCTTTTGTGGGGAAATATAAATGCAATAAGAAGAGGAAATCCATTCTATCTTACAGCTGGTGACGAATACTGGGGAGAAGCAGGAGCCATCAAGAAAAGTCAGTTGGCTGTCTACCATGAGATAGGTCACCACTGCCTCATATGCCCAAGGCCAGAAGTCATTGCAGAGTAAGGGGGACACAAATACTGCTCTCATGGCTAGCCTGAAAACCAGTTCCAGGAAAAAGGTGAAAGATACTGTGGTCACTAAAACTTCATCAAAACAGCAACCCAGAGCTGAGCATGGTGGCACATGCCTTTAATCCCAGCACTTGGGAGGCAGAGGTAAGAGAATTGTAATGATTTCAAGACCAGCCTGAGACTACATATTGAATGCCATCAGCCTGGGCTAGAACAAGACCCTACCTCAATTTTTTTGTTTGCAGTGGCTGGAGGCCCTGACATACTCCCTCCCCCCCTCTCTCTCTCTCCCTCCCTCCCTCCCTCCCTTCTTCCCTCCCTCCCTCCCTCCCTCCCTCTTTCTCTGTCAAATAAATAAATAAATGAAAATAACATACTTAAAAAAAGGTGGAACACAATTGACTAAGACACCTAATGTCAACATCTGGCCTCCACATACAGATGCACCTGCTCATGCATGTGTTACCCACCTGCATACACACAAACATCTACATCACACACACAAATACACATAAAATTGCTGGTGGCTATATATTACGTATATACCCAATGCATGAAGCTCCTTGTGGACAATTCTATTGTAATTCTATCCAGCCATTAGATTGCATGTGCCTCTTTTTCCAACTGGAACACTTGTTTGCAAGATGTGGAACTTAGTTATGGAAACTACAATTCTCAATCATGTGAGTTTTTTCTTGGAGTTCTGAGCATCTGTTCTCCTTATGATCCACAAGGTTTCTTGAGCTGATTTGTTTACAGCCTCAGGACAAAGATGTCTTCATGTTTTTCTCTCTGGGCATTTCACATCAAGATCTACCTCGCAGTTCTGATGCCTTTACTTTGGGTTGTCCCTCAGAACTAGTGACTCCCAAGTAGGATATCCAAACACTTGTTCTAGACATGCCTCCTGCATTCAGCAGCTATACATGTGATTTTTATTTAGGTGTTTGTTGTTTTTGGGTACTCACCAGAACTGAGGTGTCACACCTGCTTCTCAAATGCCATGGCAGCCATGGCTTGTGGCTAAAAGGTGAAGGATGTGTGTTGACTGCCTGTCACCTAAGCTCTCCTTTAATGCCAGTGGCATCCTCAGACACTCTGCCCTCCCTCTCTCCCATATTCAAATTAATTAATGAAATGTCAGCTTCCCAAATGTGAACACTACACTAAAGTTTAGAAAGCCAAGTTTAAGTTTCCAGAAAGACCAGTTCTTTATCATCCTCATAAAAATTAATTGGCAAATGCCAGTATCACTACAGCAACTGAAGGAAAACTCTTATGAACTTGTGTGTGTATCATCCATGCAGATGGGTTCAATCCAACCAGTAGACATGTTTGGTCTTCCCCTCCCCTGCCCTACACCCAGAGGAGTTCTCTTCATGATGACCATGACCCCTCCCTGAGAAAATTTACAATGATTTTGCCTACTGGATTCTGAAACATATCACAAATAGTCTTACAGGTCTATCCTCAACTGTAGTATGTTATTCATACAATACCTCACACTTATGCAGTACTATGTATATGGATTCTGTGCCCAGCAAGAATGGGAATGGTAAAAGAAGTACTAGATGCTATAGGAAATACTGAAGAGGCTGGTGATAGCTTTAGTTTGAGTGAGTCTGAAAATATGGAGACTTTTAATTTCTGTAAATATTATCTAACTTCAAAACTTTAGATTATTTTTTATTCTCAGAATCAGCAAGAGTATGAGGAAAAAAGTCTTAAAATTTTTTGTGAATATACATTATTATATTCTCTCATGGAGGAATTTTTTGTTAGATGTCAAAAATTTTAAAGTGTACATATATTTGTTTATTTTTGATTTTTTATTAGTTATGTACACAATGTATATACAGCCATGTTGGTACCATTGTTAGCCTCCTCCCTGTCCTCCCCCTCCAAAGGGACCCTACTCATTGGGGAATGTGGGTAGTGCTTTCTGGGGTTAGCCATCAGTTATGGGGAGGAGGCAATGTCTGTGCATAATGTCACAACATGTGGCCCTAACAATCTTCCCACCTCCTCTTCCACAAATTTCCCTGAGCCATGTTGAGTTCATCTTAGGTCTATTTCAGTGATGAGGTCTTGAGAGCTTCTATGTCTCTGGATATCTGGTTTGGTAGGAGCTGAGTGTTCTCTGTGTCTATCTACTTCACCCTTGTGCTGGTACCAGGTTCACCAAGAAGGCAGCACTCTTGCTCATTTCCCCAATTATTCTATGGGTTTAGCTTGGGCCCTGGTGACGCACGATGGGCTGATTCTCTCCTCAGGTCCTGTGTCCATCTGAAAAAGAGAAGCAAATTCTCCAAAAGTGAGTGAAGTCAGCACCAGATAAATGGGGTAACCATTATTATTTTAGATAGAACTTAATAGGTGTAGGTCCTCATGTAGCCCATGATTGGTGGGAGCTTGATAGTGGAGAGCAGGTTTATTTTTTGGATATGGTTCTGACTTGTTTCCCAGATCCTGCTATGGTTTATTCCACTGAACAGATCCATCATCAAATCAAGAGCAGTTGGTTTTGCACCTTGGCTGTGTGCCACTATTATACTTGCGTGAGCATCATGTCAGGTTGTTTGCTACTGAGTAGCTTAGACTGTGAGTTGCTTGGACAGATGTTGGTCATTTTCCCCCAGTCTCTCATGTAGCACCTTGTGGCCCTAGATGAGCTAGCTATCTGTAGATTGACTCTCTTCCAGATTCCAGCCAGGTCACTCTATGTTCTGCATCAACAGCATATGGTGTCTTAAGTATACATATATTTAAATTAGTTTTTCAGTTCAAAGAAGCTAGTGCATGACTATTATGACTTAAGCAATTGCATTACATCAATTTGAAATAGGTTTTATTAATAAAAGTGGACTCGTTCTGAACATTACTCAACAGGACAGTAGTTAGACTGCAGTAAGTTTATACCACTGATGAGGAAGTAACACTGCAGGAAAAATAGCATATCTAGTTGTTAAAAAAATATGTTCACTATGCATGCAATAACTATATAAAAACCAAATAAATACCAACAACAGGCAAAAAAAACCTCCCACACAATAATTGAATTTAATGTATACTACAGCCTATTCATGTAGTACAAACAAGGCAAAGGGACCCTGAGAGTCTGTGCATGTGCAGTCTAGGTAAAGGAGGCAAGAAATGTCATTTTCACTTTGACTTATAATCTGGAAACCTTAATTAATGACCTATTTGAAAACTTGTTGTGTTCTGGACACTATATGTAAGAATTTCATCTTAATGTTTTCAGTAATAGAATTTTATTCATTTTAAAATATTTTACTATATGTTTTCAAACCATATTTATTTGCTAAACATAAACATAAACATATTTGCTAAACATAAACATGGTTTGTCACAGAACCTCTACTTTTAAAAGGAGTTAAGTTTGTTTACAAAGCTCACTCAAGGAAAATTTCAGGATTATGTTGTAAACAATTTAGTCACATTGGAAGAATTCATTAAGCATATCAAGACTTATGTAGAAATTCAAAAAGCCCTAAAACAAATTTGTTTATCAAGATTCATGACACATATCTATGGACACTGTGTTAGCTACATTTCTTGTTGTTGTGACCAAATGCCTAAAAGCAGAAAGTTAATGAAAGGAAGGTTTGTTTCAGGGCCTAGTCAGTCAGTCATGGCAGGGAAGGCATGGCCCAGGGAGCACCGGGCAGCTTGTCACACTGTATCCTGTCAGAAGCAGAGATCTGAATGCTGGTGCTCAGCTCACTTTCTCCTGTTCATACAGTTCTGGACAACACATGGAATGGTGCTTCCCACAGTTAGGGTGGGTGCTTTCACTAGTTCACCTAATCTAGAAACTCCCTTACTGGCAAGCCCAGTAGGTGGTTTCCCATGTGATTCCAAATTCCATGAAGCTGACATGATTCACCATCATAGGCACATGCAGGAGTTTTAGAGGAAATACAGGGAAAACAGAGACGATTCTCCAGCTAGATCATACTAAAAAGGAATTAATGGCCTTAAAATCATCCCTTATTTCTGCAGAGCATAGCATGGAATGAAACAAAACACTTGTAAATTTATATGAGCTTAAACCTAAGAGTTCACCTCCTTCGCTTCTCCACACTCCAGGGGTTGGCTGCCGGCCTCGCCACTTCCTGACCAGTTTTTCCATCTTTCTCACATCGTACCACAATGACATGAATAGTGCAATTCCTATCTTTCTTCTTCTACTAGGGCCCCTGTGATTATACAGTGGCCATCTCGATGAACTAAGCTAATCTTTCCATGTCAAAATCCCCAACTTAGTCCCATGCTTAAAGGCATTTTCAAGTTCTGGGGATTTGGATGTTGATATCTTCATTTAGCCATTATTCATCTTGCTAAACTAGTAAGTAAGTACATGTCAGTTTGAGTAACTTCTTAAAAGTTCTGTTTCTACAGTAGTGAATTTGAAGCAAACTATAAACAGCAATAAAATTTTGTAACATCATTCAGCTGTTGCAAAATGGGATAGAGTTAGTTGTCAAGAATGTAGGGTAACAGAATTTGTTTGCTAGTTTCAAGTAATTCCAGAGGCCTGGCATGCTGGCACATACCTATAACCCAAGCTACTCCAGTGGCTGAGGCAGGAGACTCCCAAATTTAATGCCAGCTTTGATAACTGAGGGACACCTTGCCTCTAAATAAAATGATAATGGGGAGGATTGCAGGCGACATCCCAGAGGCAAGGTTCACATGCCCGCCTCACCTCCAACCTGGCCTCCCAGCTCACCCACCTGGTCAGCCTGGCCCAGCCATGGCCAAGGCAATCCTGATCTTCAACAGCCATGGGAAGCCACCCAGCTGTCCATCTTCTACCAGCCTCACGGTGAAAATACACAGCAGCAAATCATCAGGGAGACTTTCCATTTGGTACCTAAGAGAGATAAAAATGTTTGTAATTTCCTAGAAGGAGGATTATTAATTGGAAGATCTGACAACAAACTGATTTATAGACATGATGCAACACTACATTTTTGTCTTCTGTGTGGATTCCTCAGAAAGTGAACTTGGAAATTTACATCTAATTCAAGTGCATGTGGAAAAATTAGACAAATGTTATGAAAATGCCTGTGAACTGGATTTAATATTCCATGTAGACAAGATTCACAATATTCTTGCAGGAATGTTCTTGTATTCAGGTAGGAAAGAATACTGGGGGATGGTCTTAGAGACCAAAATGAATGAAATCGTTATACAGATTGATGCACAGAATAAGCTGGAGAAATCTGAGGCTAGCTTAGCAGTAGCTCCAGCCCATGCTGTATCATCTGTAAAGAATATGAATCTTCTTGAGGTCCCAAGAAATATTAACATTGGTGACATTAGTATAAATGTGCCAAACCTGCCCTCTTTTAAATAAAATATTAGAAAGGCCTCTCCCAGGTAAAATCCGGGGGGGGGGGGGTCATCCAAGTTTACCTCGCAGTTATTGGCTAAAGATACAGGAGAATCTTAACTTTACTCTTGGATTTGAGTCAAGGTAGTGTATAGAAGTCATATAAAATCAGTATAGAAGTTCAATATTACTTTTCTTGCTCAGTGGAATTAAAGAAATTGAACAGTTCCAGTGTGATTCCTCCCCCCACCCTTCTAAACTTCATTTATGTGCCCACATAAAGGCATGCCTCTATATATCAGTTATCACAGTATTTCAAAAAGCGTAATAGTTCTTTAATTATATATGACTCAAAATGTTGGTGCATTGTATGGCTCACAAGTGCAGAGTTCTTAAATTCCTTCTGCTCTTTGGCGCAATTGTTATTTAAAAAGCCAAGTGTATATTACATGAAAATATTAAATGAACTCCAAGGTAACTGGACTCTAAATGACCTTTCTGTTTTGCCTGGTACCTACTTTAGCAATAATGTTTTTTACAACCTTCTGACTCAACAAAGTAAATAAAGTAAATAAAGGTATATTTTATCACCAAAATAATAATAATAATAATAATAATAATAATAATAATAATAATGGGGTATTAGCCCAATAGTAAAATATTTGCCTAGCAAATTTGAGGTGTCAGGTTTGATTTTCTTCTGATTTACTTCAGTAAGATTCCAGGAGATGAATATTAGCAGTATCCTGTAGTGTGGGGCAAGGAAAAGTGGATTTGTTCAGGGAAAGCTGCAGAGAAGAAAAGAAGAGGTGACTCTTAAAGGGGAAAGACTAAAGTGATGAAAAAGCAAGCCCAGAGGAACAAACACAGAGACAGCAATTCACACCTACAATGTTCAGGGACATTACTTTGAATTTGGCTGGAACAGAGGGCTCCTGAGTCAAGAATCAAAAATTTTAAATTTGGGGACTTCTGGTCAAGATAGCAACCACCTAACTGTGCCACACCTCCCCAGGAAATAAAGGCAAGACATTAAGGGTTCACCGGGACTTTTAGGGGCGAGAAATCTCTATAGATTGCCAGTGAGAGGGCACAGAGGGGAAAAACAAAAGGGAATAGGCTGATTCCCTCACTCTTGGGTAGCCCACCAGTTCCCCAACCCTCCCCAAGCAGCCGCTGTAGCCATAGTCCCAGCCTTAGGATACTCCTGCACATACTATAGGAAAGGGGACCCAGGCCAGCATATTTCCACTGGCCTCACTGCTCAGGGGCGATTGCTTTGCTACACCCACCCACATGTGACCTCGGGCAGGCTCCCACCACTGGACTATGAGAGCTCAGGCTTGATCTGTCCATCTGCCCACTTCGTGTGCACCACCCATCCACCTGTGCAAGCTCAGCCTGCTCTTCCCATTTGCCCACTTGCTGCTCCGGCCGGCCACCTGTCCATGTGTGAGGGCAGGCCCATTCCACCTGCCCACGTGTGAGCTCAGGCTCACTCTGCCCATCCACCCACACCAGTTCAGGACCAATACCCCATCGGCCATGCTGGCCACCCGCCCATCTACCAGCCACTGGCAGCCTGCAGCGTGTGAGCTCAGTCTGCTGCCGCCCTCTGCAGTGTGTGAGTTTAAGCTGATCTGCCCACCCATGCATGAGCACATGAATGCTTTGCCCAGTTGCTTGCCCATCTGCTAGCTCAGGCCAGCTCCCCCAAGAGGCACCACTTCCCCCACCCATCAAGACCATAGTCCTACTCTCCCACTCTCTATACACTGAGATGGGCAGACGACAGCACAAAAGAAATAACATTAAAAATCAAATGCAAGTAAATCCAGTAAGATCACCCAGTCCTACAACGACCATCTATAATCAAAACATAGAAGAGACAATAGGATCAGAACACCAAAATGAAGCTATGAGCAGTACAACCCTGACCAAGCTACTGGCAGAACTTGCAGAAAAGCAACAAAGGACCAATAATCATGTGGATGCTGCCATCACAGACTAGACCTAATAGATAAGAAAATGGAAGGAATTCAAAGACAGTTAAGAGACATGAAGGAGAGTGAAAAAAAAGAGGACCTCAAAAATTAGCTGGCAATGCTAAATGAAGACATAAAGAAATGCAAGGATGAATTCCAAGAAGCATCAAGAAAATCAGAAAATGATGAGAAAAGGAAGTTTGACAAAGGGATGGAAACTATACATAGAAAAGTAGAAAATGCAAACCTAATTGAACAAGCCCAAAACTGTTTAGAAGCTCTCAAGAATAGAGTCAGCCATGTGGAGGATAGAAACTCTGATCTGGAAGACAAGATGGAAGAAACAGTTCGAGAATTCTAAAGTTTCAATAGGTTCAAAAATTTTTGTGAACAGAACATTAGGGGAATGTGGGATACCCTTAAGTGTCCTACATCCAGATCATGGGAATACCAGAATGGGAAGAAACTCAGACCAAAGGCATGGAGAACTTATTTAACAAAATAATTTAAGAAAACTTTCCCACTCTCTCAAAAAAAGGCCCATCAAGATACAAGAAGCTAACAGAAATCCAAATAGATTGGAGCAAAGGAAAAATTCTCCAAGACATACTGTCATTAAGACTCTAAACATTGACACCAAACAGAAAAATCCTAAAAGCAGCTAAGGAAACCCAGCAAATCACTTTTAAAGGCAATCCCCATAAGAATTCCTTCAGACTTCACAATGGAAACCCTGAAAGCCAGAAGGGCCTGGAATAGAACACTGCAAAGTCTAAGAACCTATGGCTTCCAATGGAAAATACTTTACCCAGCAAAAGTATCCCTCATAATAGGTGGCAAAAGGAAAACTTTCCATGACAAAACTCAGCTTTACAATTATATGAACACAAAAACAAACCTACAGATTATTTCATGAAATTCTCCACACAAAAGAATCAAATAATCAACCTCAAATGCCTACTAGAAGCAGATTACAATAACCAAACTAGAGAAGGCACAAAACACTTCAAAATCCATGACAATACCAAACCACATGTACTAACACAATATGGAAGAGAACAAATTAAACCTCACAGTCATTACCTTAACTATTAATGGCCTTAATTCACCCATCAAGAGACACAAGCTAACAGGATGGATCAGAAAATTAGACCCCTCAATCTGTTGTTTTCAAGACACCCACCTCAGCACTAAAGACAGACACCTCCTCAGGATGAAAGGGTGGAAAACAATATTCCAAGCAAATGGGAATAAGAATCAAGAAGGCGTAGCCATACTAATATTGGACAAAATAGACTTCAAACCAAAATAATAAAAAAAAAGAAGGCTACTTCTTACTTATCAAGGGAATGATCCATCAAGAGGATATCATAATCATAAATCTTTATGCACCAAACACAGGGGCACCACAATTCATAAACCAAAACCTACTTGACAATAAAAGAGAAATAAGCAAAAACGCCATCATAGTTGGGGACTTCAATATACCATTATCAGTAATAGACAGATCATCCAAACAGAAAATCAACAGGGAAGTAAGAGAGCTCAACAAAACCATAGATCACTTAGACCTAACGGACATCTACAGAACTTTCCATCCCAAATCCACAGACTACACATTCTTCTCAGCAGCCCATGGAACATTCTCTAAAATAGACCATATACTGGGTCACAAAGACTGCCTCCACATATTTAGGAAGATTGACATAATTCCCTGCATGCTATCAGATCACAATGCTATATTGCTAGACATTAATAACAAAAGACCAACCAAGAATCCCAAGAGCTCCTGGAAACTGAACAGCACACTTTTAAACAAAAAATGGGTAGTAGATGAAATAAAAAGTTAAATTGCAAAATTTCTAGAAATGAATGACAATGAGAACACATCATGTCAAAAATTAGGGGACGCAATGAAGGTGGGTCCCCAGGGGAAAATTCATAGCACTAAATGCCTTCATAACAAAGACAGAGAGATCCCAAATCAGTAACTTAACCATGTACCTAAAGGCACTAGAAAAGCAAGGAGGATCCAACCCAAAAAGCTCCAGACAGAAAGAAATAATTAACATCAGAGCAGAAATTAATGAATTGGAAACCATGAAAGCAATTAAGAAAATTGGTGAAACAAGAAGCTGGTTCTTTTAAAAAATAAACAAGATTGACAAACCCGTTGCCTTGGCACTGACCTGTAACTCCCAGTACCAGCAGGTGGCTGTCGTCTACAATGAGCTTTTGATCAGAGAGACCTACAAGGTTTCCTAAAAGAATGACAGATTTCTGTCAGAGTACTTGATGACCCACCCAGGTTAGTGGTAAAATCCTACTGCTGAGACATCATATGCGGTTGGCATGTAACATGGAGTGACATGGATGGAAGCTCGAAGAGAGTCAGTCCCTAGACAGTCAGCGTGTCTAGTGCCAGAAGGGCTACATGGGTGACTGGGGGAAAATGACCAATATCTCTTCCAGCAACTCATGGTCTAACCTACTTAGCAGCAAATAACCTGTTGTGGTGCTCACACAAGTGCAATTGTGGTGCACAGCCATGGTGGGAAACCATCTGCTCTTGATTTGGCTAACTGGTCCACTCAGTGGAATGGAACCCATAGCTGGAGCTGGGAAACAAGTCAGAACCATATCCAAAATTGAGCCCACTCTCCATCAATTATGGGCTACAAGAGGGCCTACACCTATTAAATTCTCTCTAAAAAAAATAAGGGTTATCCCATTTATCTAGTGTCAACTTTACTCTCCTTTGGAAAATCTGCTTCTCTTTTCCAGATAGATGTAGATCCTCAGGAAAGAACCACCCCATAATACCTCAAAAAGGCCCCAGCTGAAACTAAGAATAATTGGCAAAACAAGCATGGGTGCTGTTTTCTTGGTGAACCTGGTACCAACCAGCACAAGGGTGAAGGAAATCAACACAGAGAACAATCAACTCCTACCAAATCAGATATCCAGAGACACAGATGCTCCCAAGACCTCATCACTGAAGCAGACCTAATGAACCCAACATGGCTCAGGTAAATTTGCAGAAGAGCGAGCAGAAAGAATATCAGAGTCACATGTTGTGTCATGATACACAGAGACATTTTCTCCTACCCATAACTGAGGGCTAACTCCACAATGCATGACCCATATACCTCTACAAGGAGGGGTCAGGGGAGGGTGACAGGGAGGAGGCTAACATAGGTACCAACTTGACTGTATTCACTGAGTAAAAAACTAATTAGTAAAAAAAATTGTAAATTTTGTCTTGAGTACCACTATAATCATGCCCTGAGGCACCTATTAACCAGAGTGGTGGGTCTCATGGAAATAACAGAACCAGAGGCTTCTAGTACGTCTGGCACGTCTTGTTCAGTCTGTTAATAGCCTTTATCATTCAAACATCTTCTAAGACTATGAAGAAATTCTAAAGTTCAGACTGTAAGAGGTAAGTGCAACCTTAAAATTCTTTTCAGAGATGCCCCAATTAAATGCTGTGTCTGTAGCTTATAAATAGAGGACACTTAGAAAAATACTGCTTGTCCAAACCATTTAAAAATTCATGTGCAATATATTCTCCACCTTGAGACACTGAACTCATAGCTCAGTGATAGAGCTCCAGTGCATGCAACACATTGGATCCAATCCCTACCACTGAAAAAAAAAAAAGAAAAGAACCAACAAAAATAAAAAGTAGTCACAAGCATGTTACTTATTTCATGATTGTGGCGGTGTGATACAGGTGTTCCCCATAAACTTAGGTGTTCTGAATGCTAGGTTCCCAGCTGATGGCAGTTTGGGAATTAACACCTCTTGGAGGCAGTGTATTGTTGGGAGTGAGTTTATGGGTATTATAGACAGTTTCCCCTTGCCAGTGTTTGTCACATTCTTCTGTTGCAGTTGTCCACTTGATGTTGGCCAGGAGGTGATATCCACTCTCTGCTCATGCCATCGTTTTCCCCTGCCATCATGGAGCTTCCCCTCAATTCTATAACCCAAAATAAGCCTGCTTTTTTCACCACAAGCTGCTCTTGGTTGGATTTTGCTGCCAGAAATATGAGCCTGACTGTCACAGTGATCTTAGTAAGTTTTGCAAAAATAAATATTTTATACAGAAGTTTATTTATAGCTATGTTAAACATATTGTTCCCTTTGACTATTTCAGTTTTATTTCTTTCCCCACAGGATTTTTGAACAACACTATTTTTAAAATATTAAGCCAGTGCTTCTCAAAGGCTGACCAGATCTAGCATCACAAGTACCACTAGGGACCTTGTTAGAAATACAAATTCTCAGAATCTACCCCAGCCCAGATGGGGCTAACAGACTCCTGTACCCAGTGCTCCTGATGATTTTGATAGAGATTCACTGCTCACAGCCAGTCAGGTAGCACAGGAGTGAATGCTGGGTCCCAGAGAGTCCAATAGATTTTTATGCCCCTTACAAGATGGTTTCAACTTGTGCACTATCCAACTTCTAGGTGTCCAAGTTTCACATTATTCATTGGTCATCAACTCTTTCTGATCCTCCGCAGTGACTCCCACTCGCGGTATTCACCTCAGTCAATAGAATGTGCAGATTTCCTTCCCTATGTTCAAGCTTTGATTCTCTATCTCTAAGTAGTATTCACATTGAATCGACATAGTATATCACAATACTGCCTGTGTCCCGACTCTAAAATATAATAGCAAATCAAGCTATTGCTTCTATGTGTATAAAAGTCTTGAGCTATCTTTTATCTAACAAATTGTTCTGAAAAAAACATTATCTTTCTGTGCAAGGCATCTGATCTTTCTGAACTGCTCAGCAAATAATATAGCATCATAAAGTACCACTAATGTATGAGTTAGCTAAGCCGGAAAGGTGTTAGGGCAATGTTTTATAAAATGAGAAAGATCTGTATATCTAAGTTTGGGTTAAGAAAGATAACAGTTGAAGTTTAAAAAGATATGAGAAAATAGAATGAAAGTGAAACATTTGGGTTAATTTAGCCATGTTAGTGATGGTAGTGATATTTTAAACTTGAGAAGCAGAAGATGATGAGAAAATAGGTATAATTTTATTTGGAAAATGATTCAAAATGACTTGCTTGGATTTTTTAATTTCTCATTTTCCATAATAGTGTTCTGCCTTTACAATTACATACATATGAAAAAGAAGATTAAAAGCAAGACTTATTTGGCATTCTATAAAGATGTATTTGTACTAGTATATTTCTACCCCACCCCACAGCTGTCAGGAGTGGGGAGAATAGATTCCCCTGTCTAAATCTGAGGAGCTCAGTGGTAACCTGAGTGGATGCAGTAAATAGCACTGCCACCTGCACTAAATAGGATTCTGGTATCTTGTTTTCATTGTTGTCTGTAGTGTGTCTGTTCTTCAGAACATTTTAACAAACATAATGAAAATGATAATGTGGCTGTAGGTTATGTATAACCTGAATTTCTATTAGTTGGGTTGAGTTTTATTATTTTCTTATTAATCAAACACAAATTTTACTTTAGGATAGCACTTGAAACTCTTCAAAATTACTTTTAAAACACAGACTATGAAATAATTTAAGTTTACAAAAGTTCTATATAAGACTACATGAAATTGTTTTCTTATTAACAATTTTAGTGAGAGTGAACATCTCCCTTTACAAAAGGCAGTGTGAGAACATCTTTCTAGATGAGATTAAAGTTACTCCCAAAGGAATCTGCTGGAAAAGAGTAAAAATGATCAAGAGAACGAATTCCCCAGTACTGCTCATCCTCATGTAGTGAAAGAGGATGTGAGACAGACTACATTTAATTAAAAATATCTTATCTTAGCTTTAGTATTCCTAGGACTTTTTGAAAACATGATTTGTTAATAAATATAGCGCCTTTTATGATATAGAATTCAGAGAATACTGTATGTTCAATATTAAATTATATCCACATTCCACGTTTGTAGTCTCACAAATGCATTTTACATACATATAACAGACAGAGTAAAGATCATTGGTAATAAAATTACATACCATGAGAGGGGAAATATATTATTAGCACAGAGTAATGCATGCAAATCTAAGTTCCAGTATTTATTTGTTGCATAAATCTCAGGTATGTCATTTAAACAGCTTTACTCAGTGTCCTCGTTGGTAACTCAGCATAGCAAGAACATCTACCTGAACAAGTTGTTATCAAGATCAAGGTAACATTTAAAAAGTGTTGATGAGGTATAGAATATGATTAGAGCTACATAAATACTCTATATATTTGCACATGTGTATGTAGAGTATGTGTGTGGTGTAGTGTGTATATGTGGTGTATGCACCTGTGTATGCAGATGTGCATACATCATGCATGTGTGTGTGTGGATGCCACAGGAGAAATTCATGTCCTCTTAGCACTCACATGTGTATTTCTTTGCTTGAAAGAGTGTCCCTCAATCTAAAGTAATGAGCGCTGGTGATTCTCCAATCTCTGCGCGTACACACACACACACACACACACACACACACACACACACAGCACAATGAGGTTACAGATGTGCATAGCCACACCCACCTTTTTCACATGGGTCTAAGTCATCAAATTTGGTGACTTTTGGCCCAAGATGTACCCATGCTTAAGTGGCAAGTACCTTTAACTACTGAGCCATCTCCCAGGTAACAACTACATGATAAATGGAATAAATCTGTCAACAGAATGAAACAAGTTCAGGAAATGACTGCTTCTAATAATGGGTACTGTTATCTATACATTATAATTGCATGGATTAGAAAATGTATATATGCAATAATAACAATGTTAATATTAATAATTTCATTGATAAGTGCTTAAATTACTAATTAGTAGTTACCATATTAAATTGTTTTTATTTATTTGATTGAGAAAGAGAGATAATGGGCATGCCAGGGCCTCTAGCCACTGCATACAAACTCCAGACACAGGTGTCCCTTGTACATCTGACATACATGGGTACTGGGAATCAAACCTGGATCCTTAGGCTTCCCAGACAAATGCCTTAACTGCTAACCCATCTCTCCAGCCCAAATTAAAATCTTCATTGAAAGAATTTGAAATTTTTTATTAAGCTGAAATTTTGTTTGGATACATCAAGTGTTAGTACCATCATTCTCCTCCTCCCTGTCTCCACTCCACTGAGGCAACCCCTTAGTGGGATTACTGGTATTCACCATGGCATTGTGGGTTATGAGTTGTGAGAGTAGCAGTTATTCATTGGGGGATGGGCAATGCCTCTGGATATTCCTCCCCTCTTAAATTCTTTCAACCCCTTCTGCAAAATTCCCTGAGCTTTGATGGGTATGCTTTAAGTCTACTTTAGTGTTGAGCTCTCAGCAGCTTCTGAATTTCTCCTTTGGTGCATTTTGATTGTCCTCAGTTTCTTTCTGTATAATCTTGGCTCAGGTTGTCAGGCTTGACCATGGAAGCAACATTCTTGCTCATCTCACCAATTCCTTTGTGTTTTCACCTGGGCCCTATCTGCTGTGCCAGGAGTGGTTCATCTCCTGACATAGAGTCAGCTATCATTGTCCTGTTGATAGAGTTAGTTGCCCTTAGTTGTAGCTGCTTTCTGAAAAAGAAAAACAGATTCTCCACGGAGAGTGAGATCAGGATAGCTTAAGGGTGTAAATGTTGTTAACTTAGCGAAATTTTGATGGCTCGCTTTTGGCTAAAGACTAGTGGAAGTTTCTCACTGGAGTCCAAAATCTTAGTGTCAGGATTCCAACTTGGTTCCCAGTTCCAGTAATGGGTCCACTGAACAGCTCTCTTACCAATTAGAAAGACATTGCTTACTTACTTAGGGTGCGTTGCACCATTTCACAGGTGTGTACATCTTGTCAGGATGTTTGCTTGCATATATCATGTTCCCTGCTTGTTCACAGTATTATTGTCCATTTTTGCCCAGCATTTCATGTCACAGTTTTCAGCACTCTATGGGCTAACCATCTGGGAGCTGACTTCCTTCCAGATTCACCCAGATCTCTCAATTTTCTGTGATGTTCTGTGTTGGCAGCATGTGTTGTCTTCCGAAACAGGATCTTAACTTTCCCCTCAGGTGGGTAACCAAGTGTTTTGACAGAAATCTGTCTTGTTTGGGGAACCTCATAGGTTCCACAACCATAGATTCCAAAACCAGATGAGGACACTACAGAAGTTACTAACTTTCTTGTTGCTGGGACAAAACACCTGACCACAAGCAGCTGATAGAGGAAATTGAGTACAGTTTTGAGGGGAAGCTTCATTATGGTGGGGAAAGCATTGTAGGAACAAGAAACCATCTGATATCATCACATATTAATAAGGAGGCAGCAAAAAGAGCAAGATGAGTTAGTGAACACTGAGTAGGGCCGAACTGGTAAATCTCAAGGCCCACCCCCAGTGAAATATCTCTTTCTGGAAGCCTCTACCTTCCAAAGGCTCCACCAGCAGAGACAGAAATGGAAGAACAAGATGTAATAAATCACTTCAGCTACTGAATCTGGTTGGTTATGAGTCTTAGTAAAGAATATATGAGAAAATTACAGGATATTATGTGCTGCCACATGAAACCATTGGAAAGGGGTTTCTGCCTCAGTCTCTGCCTCCATGGCATAACTGTTCCTCTACCATCCCTCATCTCCTCTAGAAGGACACTGATTGCCTGCTCTTTCTGTCTTTAAAATTTCTGCTATTTTCTGTCAATCATCAGGCATGGATTAGATAATTAAAAGCCATTAGGGTATCAGCAACTAGAAGACTCCTATAACAGGATGACCACGTCATGGAAATGGAAAAATTAGGCCCTTCCCAGAGCAAGACAAATCTATAAATTTGTAAGGTTAGTGTTTGTACCTTTATCCTGCTTGACTACTAGAGGTTTCTTTAAACATCTTATTACTAAATTCTGAGGACCTCAAGTTCTGAACCTAATATAGTGCCTTAATGCCAGGACTGAGGAACCCTGTCCCTTCTAAAACATATGCTAGCATACATAATTCCTCCCACATAGTTAGGTAAAAACTCCTCTTAATTAGCTCAAATTTATGAAATATCTTGTGGATATTGTCCTATCCAAAACTTAAGGTGCAGGTGCTATAAGATCATGGTACTTCCTCAACTTGATTGGCCATATGGCCTACCAGTACCCTTTTCCTATAGTTACTATAAGCCATAACTCCTAGACATAAAAAAAAAATTCTCCCACAATTCCCATTCAGGTAGTGACCCAACCCATGTGCCAACACCATTTCCAAGAAGCTCACTGTTAAGAGACCAGTTATCTCCAACTGGAGAGCAACCAAAAGCCACTGTCTACTTCTAGAGGTATAGCAACTACAAAGAGATCATAGGCTATAGAGAAACTCCATTTAAAATGAAAGGAAACAAAAGAGGGGCTAGAGAGATTCTTAATGGTTAAGGCTCTTATCTCCACAGCCTAAGGACCCAGGATCAACTCCCCAGAACCTACAAATGTCAGATGCACAAGGTGATACATGTGCATGACTGCCGTGGCTAAAAATCTTGGTGTGCCCATTTTCCCTCTCTCTCTTATCCTTCTCTCTCCCCCTGTCTCTCTGTCTCTCTCTTACACACACACACACACACACACACACACACACACACACACACACACTAACTGAATAAATAAGTAATGGTAATAAAAAACAAGAAACAAGAGAGATATCACAATTGTCCACCACAGGCTAAGGCTGGAGATGTTTAGTCTGAAGGAAAGATTTCAAAAGTAGAGAGTTCAGGAATATTCCTGTTCTTCCCTGTTAAGGGGACGCTCTTATGGGAAAATTAGACCAATGCTCCTCGACTGTCTCCATTCCTTTCCACTGCAGACCATTATGGGAAACTGCCCTTATACTCTATGGATTACCCTTCAGATATATCCTTGACCATTTGCCAAAGTTTGACCAAGATAACATTGGGAAAAGACACATAATATTTTATTATAACACTATCTAGTCTCAATACAAACTGATGGTCTTAGAATGGCAACCTGAACTATAACACCATTCTTCATGTAAAAGACAAGGGAGATGTTCTGAAACGTCTTATGGCAAAGCCTTCATGACCCCTACCAAGATGCCTCCATTCACAAAGAGGACCAAGATGCTCCAATGAAAGATCTGACAATGCTCCAACAATGACCATAGCATGTGAATAATCCATACCAGCAAGGCCAATGTGTTTCTCAGGAAAGTTACAGCACCCTTTACTTTTCCCCCACTGCTTCACTAACCCAAAGGTGAAGAATATTATCAGAGAGCACGTGAGGCCTGCAACAGATAACCACCCATACTATGCCCCCTGGAAACCAACACCTCTTCCTAGATTCCATAAAAGAAACCTCAAAAAGGAGCCAGGGGCTCTTGAGTATTATGACTCAAGGATCCCCTGTATCTCTTTAAGGGTATCCCCACCTCTTGAGCCTTTGCTTTGCTGCTTTGCTGTCTGTGTGTGCTGATTTAATTCTCTGAGTGAGAAACACCCGACAGAAACCACTGGCAACACTAGCAAGTGACTTCCTTCCCAAAGGAAAGAAAAAGGATGAACACAGAGAGGTTGCAAACAACATGATTTGTATGTACAGATTTGGGAAGAAAGAAGAGGGCATGTGCATAATAAGTGTGTAAGGAATGTCTATAAATAGCACTGCCAAGGCCAGAGCTGGAATTGACTGCCTTGGAGCTTGATTATCCTGACTGGAAATCAGTTCATGGTAGATAGTGGTGGATACCCACCTTCTGTTAATGCAAACAGGCACCCCCTTGTAGAGTCTGGCTGCTGTGACTAGATGGAAACCCAATTTTCAGAATGTTAGGGGAGGGCATTGGTACTACTTGTCTCCTTCAACCCTGCTCTAAAGTTGTATGCTGTGGACCTGTGTTACTTGAGGGATAGGGTGAAGGAGAACACCACACCCCAGTTCACTTCATGGGGTGGTGCTTTAGTGTTGCAGTGGCAATGGAGGTCGCAGCCATGGCACTGACGTGGACACATTTCTTCTGCTGGAATGTATCACAGATAGGGTACAGGGTGTGCAGAAGATGGGAGAGGAGGTAGAGGAGGTGCCAACGTGGAAATGGAAGCAGGGTGGACTTCCTACTGTTCCTGCAGGTGTGACCACAATGGGCCACTACTTGGGTTCTGTGGGGACTGCTGTCACACTGATCAAGCATGGGCAGAGCTAGCTGAAAGACAGGTGCACAGGCAACACAAGCCCTACAGAACACCACAAGCCTCTCTATCTGTAATTGAAGCACACATACGCTGGAATAGTGAGGGCCACACTGAAGCATCTGGGTCACATTCCCTCAGAGTGAGAATCACCAAAGAGGAATCACAGGGTGGGATGTGGCATCCAGAAATGTGTGAAACTTTACTCACACCTAAGATTAAATGATAAGGATCCTAGTAGAGCACAAATAAATATATATAATTGTAGGTTCAAAAGTCAGAACATTATAATGTATCATAAATTGAAGAACCAAATGCAATAAGAATCAGTATGACTATATATCTATTTCAAAGGTAGATGTCATTAAGTATCACAACCACATAAAGATATCATGTCTATAGTATATTATGTACACTTATAAAAATGTATATTAACTAAACTGGTATTGCTTATGATGCTACCAATTACTACATAAATCTGTATGAAAACATAACATGCAGAAATGTGTGAAACACAAAGAAAGAAGAGGTAAGCAGGAAGATTCAGCTACAGGTTCCTATTTAAACAATGAGAGAAAACAAATTATGATTGGGGCACACATTAACAAAGAAAACACAATACAAAGACTCAGTGAGACAAAAAGCTGGTTCTTTGAAAAAAATAAGCAACAGTGACAAACTCTTAGCCAAACTAACCAAAAGAAAGAAGACTCAATTAATAATAATAATAATAATAATAATAATAATTAGACATGAAAATAGAGACATTTCAACAGACAATATTAGAAGAGAGCATAATAACTTTTATTTCACTAAATTGGAATATCTAAAAGAAGTGAACAGGTTTCTAGATGCATGTGACCTGCCAAATTTAAACCAACATGAGACAAACAATTTAAACCAGTCTAAAAAACAAGCATTGACATTGAAGCCATAAAACAGCAATAATAAAAAAAATCTTCCAACTAAAGCAAGGGCAAGCCTAGATGGAGTCACTACTGACTTCTGCCAGATTTTTAAAGACCTAAAACAATGCTTCTCAATGTATTCCACCAAGTAGAAAAGGGAGTAATGTGACATGAATCTTTTTCACAAAGCCAATATTACTTTGATATAAAAAATGGATAGAACCATAACATAAAAGAAAATTATAGACCCATCTCTCAAATTAATATGGATGACAAAATTCTCAATAAAAATGAGACACATAGAGCTGAAGAGATGACTTAGCAATTAAGATGCTTGCCTGCAAAGACTAAGGACCCAGGTTCCTTCCGCAGGAACCGCCTAAGCCAGATGCACAAGGTGGTACATGCATCTGGAGATTCTTTGCAGCAGTTGTGGGCCCTGGCATGCCCATTTTTTCCCCCACCCAATAAATAAATGAATAAATAAAATTTATTTTTGTAAATGAGACAAATAAAAATTCTCAACAAAATGTAAACAATTAAAGAACACTTTACAAACATCATGATAATTAAGTTGACTTCCCTTCAGAGATGCAGGGATATTTCAAAATATTCAAATTGCTAAGTGCAACCCCTCATAAAAGTGAACTCAAGGACAGAAACCACATGATCATCACAATAGTTATAAAAAAGACATTTGGACTTCCGGTTAAGATGGCAGCGTAGGTACCATGTCAAAGCAGCCAAGGGGGGGAAAAGCTGAAAAGAAAATGCAGCAAAATACACACTTTTAGTGAAAAGTGAGGTGAATAGCAAATTGAAATGGCAGCGGAGAAGTAGGAGAGATCCAGAGCATCCAGAGCCTACACAGGCCGGTAGAAGCAGCTCTGGCAGGTCTGCAGGCCGCGGCGGCAGCCAGAAAGCCGCCAGACTCGGCTTGAGCCACAGGAAAAGCCAGGTGAGGGGATTTTCCACTCACACTGGATCTCTCTGCAAACTCCAGAAACATAAAAGGGAGAATGGCAGTGAACAACAGAGAAGCAGATCACAAGGTAGAAGAACACGTGGAACAGCGGGCGAACTAGAGCAGTATCAGCAGCCTCCCCTCCCCCACCGCCAGTGCCCAGCTCCAGCGAACAGAGCAGCGGTCCAGGGACCCGGCCACACCAACTTGAACCGACAGTGGGACCCAAGCAGGAGCAGAGGTAACTGGGATTACACCAGGGAAGGGTCTCACCTGGTCACAAGCTGACCTGGAACCCTCAACAGATCAGAACTCTTAACCTCCTTGGTGTCAGGATTAAGGCTATGGGTGGGGCACCACACACCCTAAGGGACAGTTAGAGGATCTGGTTGGCATAACACCTACTCTTGGATAAATATTCTGAGGTGTTTTCTCATTGAAAGTGTACATTGTTTAATTGAATTTCAGAATCTATCTGTATTTGGTTCCACTCAGCCTACATGAATACTCTCATAGCAGGCAAACCCAATACCTAGGGTCACTTTTGTAGATACTCTGAGAGTCTTGAGAGCCACACCTAATGCCTTAATCTCCTACCCTGAAGTTATATAACATCAGATTGACTGATACATCTAATAATACCCAGCCATCTAGAAAATCCAATCACTAAGTAATCCAGGATGCAAAAATATATACATTATAACACAAGAAACACCAAAAATCAAGACAATATAAATCCACCAAAAAGTATTAATGCATCAGAAATGACCTCCAGTGACAACAAGTTAGAGGAAATGCATGAGAAACATTTCAAAAGAATGATTATAAATATGTCTAAAGAAGTCAAAGAAGAAATCAAAGGAATGAAAGAGGAAATCAAAGGAATCAAAGAAAACACAGGGCACCAATTTAATGAAATAAAGAGGTCAATACTACACATAAATAAGGAAATAGAAATAATAAAGAAAAACCAGTCAGAATTACTAGCAATGAAGAACACAGTTAATGTAATAAAAAACTCTGTAGAAAATCTCACCAGTAGAATGGATGAAGGAGAGGACAGAATATCTAAGCTAGAAGACCAGGTGGCAGATCTAATACAGTCCAACAAAGAGAAAGACAAACTAATAGAAAAGTATGAGTGGGAATTACAAAATATTCAGGACACTAAGAAAAGATCAAACATAAGAATTCAGGGCATAGTAGAAGGAGAAGAATTTCACTCCAAAGGCATAGTAGGTGTCTTCAACAAAATCATAGAAGAAAACTTCCCCTAAATTGGGAAAGAGGTTCCAATGCAGATACAGGAATCCTTTAGAACACCAGCCAGACAAAACCTGCAAAGAATCTCTCCTCGCCATATTATAATCAAACTACCAAACACACAATCCAAAGAAAAAATATTGAAAGCAGTCAGAGAGAAAAATCAAGTCACCTACAAAGGCAAGCCTATCAGGATTACAGCAGATTGCTCAACACAAACTTTAAAAGCCACAAGGGCATGGAGTGATGTATTCCAAGTCCTGAAAGATAACAACTGTCAACCAAGGTCACTTTATCCTGCAAAACTATCCATTCAAATGGACGGAGAAATAAGGACATTCCATGACAAAAGCAAGCTAAAGGAGTATTTGAAAACAAAACCAGCTCTACAGAAAATACTTGAAAGAATTCTCCATGCTGAAGAAAAAGAAAAGCACACATATAAGGAACCAGGAAAAAACAAACAGTACTCAAATACTAATCAACACAGGACAGCAAAGGTAAAACCGGAAGAACTACAAAAAAAATGGCAGAAATGAATACAAACCTTTCAATATTATCACTTAATATCAACGGCCTCAATGCTCCAATGAAAAGACATAGGTTTGCAGACTGGGTTAAAAAGCAGGATCCATCAATTTATGGCCTCCAAGAAACCCACCTTTCTATAAAGGATGGACACTATCTTATGGTGAAAGGTTGGAAAACGGTGTTTCAAGCAAATGGACCTAGAAAACAAGCAGGGGTTGCTATCCTACTATCTGACAAGGTAGACTTCAGCCCAACATTAATTAAGAAAGATAAGGAAGGTCCCTTTATATTGATTAAAGGCACCCTCCAATAGGAGGACATTACAATCCTAAACATATATGCACCTAACATGGGGTCCCCAAATTCATCAAACAAACGCTATTAGAACTAAGGTCACAGATAACACCAAATGCAGTGGTAGTGGGTGACTTTAACACCCCACTCTCATCAATTGACAGGTCATCCAGGGAAAAAATAAACAGAGAGGCATCTGGATTAAATGAGGTCATAGAAGAAATGGACCTAACAGATATCTACAGGACATTTCATCCAAATGATGCAGAATATACATTCTTTTCAGCAGCACGTGGAACATTCTCTAAAATAGACCATATATTAGGACACAAAGCAAATCTTAACAAATAAAGGAAAATTGAAATAATTCCTTGCATTCTATCTGACCACAATGGAATCAAACTACAAATCAATAGCAAGAAAGGATATAGAGCATACAAAAAATCATGAAAATTAAACAACACACTACTAAGTGATGAATGGGTCAATGAAGAAATCAAGAAGGAAATAAAAAAATTTAGAGTCCAACGATAATGAGAACACAGCATACCAAAATATCTGGGACACCATGAAGGCAGTCCTAAGAGGTAAATTTATAGCTTTAAGTGCCTATATTAAGGAATTAGAAAGGTAACAAGTAAATGACATAATGCTTCACCTGAAAGCCTTGGAAAAAGAAGAACAAGGCAAACCAAAAATCAGTACATGGGAAGACATAATAAAGATTAGGGAAGAAATTAATGAACTAGAAACCAAAAAAATAATCCAAAGAATCAATGAAACAAAGAGTTGGTTCTTTGAAAGGATAAACAAGATTGATAAACCCTTAGCAAATCTGACCAAAAGAAAGAGAGAAGAGACACAAACTAATAAAATTAGAGATGAAAACGGTAACATCACAACAGAAGCCAGAGAAATTCAAAAAATCATAGGGACATACTATAAAAGCATATACTCCACTAAGTATGAACATCTGAAAGAAATGGATGATTTCCTTGATTTATATGACCTACCTAAATTAAATCAAGATGAGATTAATCACTTAAATAGACCTATAACAAGCATGGAGATCCAAGGAGTTATCAAAAATATCCCAACTAAAAAAGTCCAGTCCCAGATGGATTCACTGCTGAATTTTACCAGACCTTCAGGGAAGAACTAACACTTCTTAAGCTTTTCCACAAAATACAAAAAGAAGTAATCCTACCAAATTCCTTCTATGAAGCCAGCATCACCCTGATACAAAAACCAGGCCAAGGAACTTCTGGTCAAGATGGCGGCATAGGAACCACGCCTAAGCAGCCTAGGGGAGAAAAAGCCAAAGAAAACCCAGCAAAATACACACCTTTACTAAAAAGGGAGGTGTATAAGAGATTAAAACAGCAGCGGAGAAGTAGGAGATATCCAGAGTCCACATGGGCAGGCCAAAGCAGCTCCAGCAGCAGCGGCTCGGGATCCGGAAGCGACGACTCGGGATCTGGCAACGGCAGCTCGGGACCCGGTAGCGGCGACTTGGGCTCCGGCAAGGCAGCTCGGGACCCGGTAGCGGCGACTCGGGCTTCGGCAGCGGCGGCTCGGGCACCGGCAGCGGCAGCTCGGGATCCGGTAGTGGTGGCTCGGGCTCCAGCAGCGGCGGCTCGGGATCCGGTAGCGGCGGCTCGGGCTCCGGCAGCAGCAACTCGGGCTCAGGCAGCGGCAGCAGCAGCTTGGGCTCCAGCAGTGGCGACTCGGGCTCCAGCAGCGGCGGCTCGGACCCCGGCAGTGGAAGCGGCGTTGGAAGCCGTGACTCCAGCTCCAAAAACAACATCAGCCGCTCTGGTACCGGCCACAGCGGCTTCAGCGGCGGCAAATCCAGCAGCGGAGGCTCCAGTGGCTTCAGCGGCAGAGGCGTATCCCGCAGCGGCAGCTCCAGCGGATCAGCGGGGGGCAGATCCTGCAGCGGCATCTCCAGTGGCGGATCCAGCAGCAGTGGTCCCAGCAGCGGCAGCTCCAGCGGCAGCAGTGGGGATCCAGCAGCAGGGGTGCCAATCTGCAGGGCCACAGTTGCCACGCTTGGTTTGCCCCACAGGAAAAGCCAGTACCCAGTTCCAAAAAGCAGAACAGCGGCCCAACATCCCAGCCAGCAACTTGACTGAGACCAAAAGCATCCAAAGAGATAACTGGGATTGAACCAGGGAAGGGTCTCACTTGGTCACAAGCTGACTTGGATCCCTCAACAGACCAGAAATCTTAACCTCTTTGTTGATAGAGGATCTGGTTTTTTTAATACCTAATCTTGCATAAATGCTCGGTGCTGTTCTTGACTGAATGTGCATAGGGTTTAGTTAAATTTTAGAATATACCTGTATTTTATTCCACTCAACCTATTTGAATACTCCCATAGCAGGCAAACTCAACCCCTAGGACCACGTGTCTAGATACTCTGAGAGTGGTAAGAGCCACACCTAACATCTTAATCTCCTACATAGAAGATATACAATATCAGACCAATAGATACAGCAAAGGATACCCAGCTAACTGGAAAATCTAAGCAGTAACTTAATCCAAGATGCAAAAATATATACATTATAACACAAGAAACACCAAAAACCAAGGCAATATAAATCTACCAAAAAGCATCAATGCATCAGAAATGACCTCTAGAGAGAACGAGTTAGAGGAAATGCCTGAGAAAGATTTCAAAAGAATGATTGTAAATATGTTCAATGAACTCAAAGAAGAAATCAAAGGAATCAGAGAAGATACAGGACACCAGTTTAACGAAATAAATAAATCAATACAAGACATAAATAAGGAAATAGAAATAATGAAGAAAAACCAGTCAGAATTACTAGCAATGAAGAACACAGTTAATGAAATAAAAAACTCTGTAGAAAATCTCACCAGTAGAATGGATGAAGGAGAGGACAGAATATCTAAGCTAGAAGACCAGGTGGCAGATTTAATACAATCCAACAAAGAGAAAGACAAACTAATAGAAAAGTATGAATGGGAATTTCAAGATATTCGGGACACTATGAAAAGATCAAATATAAGAATTCAGGATATAGTAGAAGGAGAAGAATTTCAATCCAAAGGCATAGTAGGCGTCTTCAACAAAATCATAGAAGAAAACTTCCCCCAAATTGGGAAAGAGGTGCCAATGCAGATACAGGAAGCCTTTAGAACACCAGCCAGACAAAACCTGGAAAGAACCTCTCCTCACCATATTATAATCAAACTACCAAACACACAATCCAAAGAAAAAATATTGAAAGCAGTTAGAGAGAAAAATCAAGTTACCTACAAAGGCAAGCCCATCAGGATCACAGCAGATTACTGAACACAAATTTTCAAAGCCAGAAGGGCTTGGAGTGATGTATTCCAAATTCTGAAAGATAACAACTGTCATCCAAGGCTACTTTATCCTGCAAAACTATCCATTCAAATAGACGGAGAAATAAGGACATTCCATGACAAAAGCAGGCTAAAGGAGTATTTGAAGACAAAACCAGCTCTACAGAAAATACTTGAAAGAATATTCCATGCTGAGGAGAAGGAAAAATACACATATAAGGAACCTGGAAAACAACAAGCAATACTCAAATACTAGTTAATATAAGAGAGCAAAGGTAGAACCAGAACCACACACACACAAAAAAAAAAATGGCAAGCATAAATACACATCTTTCAATAATATCTCTTAATATCAATGGCCTCAATGCTCCAACCAAAAGACATAGATTTGCAGACTGGGTTAAAAAGCAGGGCCCTACAATTTGTTGTCTCCAAGAAACTCACCTTTCTACAAAGGATGGACATTATCTTAGGGTGAAAGGTTGGAAAACGGTGTTTCAAGCAAATGGACCCAGAAAGCAAGCAGGGGTTGCTATCCTAATATCTGACAAAGCAGACTTCACTCCAACATTAGTCAAGAAAGATAAGGAAGGTCACTTTATATTGATTAAGGGAACATTCCAACAGGAGGACATTACAATCCTAAACATATGTGCACCTAACATGGGGTCCCCAAATTCATCAAACAAACACTGTTAGAACTAAGGTCACAGATAACACCAAACACAGTGGTAGTGGGTGACTTTAACACACCACTCTCATCAATTGACAGGTCATCCCGGGAAAAAATAAACAGAGAGGCATCTGGACAAAATGAGGCCATAGAAGGAATGGACCTAACAGATATATACAGGACATTTCATCCAAATGATGCAGAATATACATTCTTTTCAGCAGCACATGGATCATTCTCTAAAATAGACCATATATTAGGACACAAAGCAAATCTTAACAAATTCAGGAAAATTGAAATAATTCCTTGCATTCTCTCTGACCACAATGGAATCAAACTACAAATCAATAGCAAGAAAGGATATAGAGCATACACAAAATCATGGAAACTAAACAATACACTACTAAATGATGAATGGGTCAATGAAGAAATCAAGAAGGAAATCAAAAAATTTATAGAGTCAAACAATAATGAGAACACAACATACCAAAATCTCTGGGACACAATGAAGGCAGTTCTAAGAGGCAAATTTATAGCTTTAAGTGCCTATATTAAGAAATTAGAAAGGTCGCAAGTAAATGACCTAATGCTTCTCCTTAAATCCTTGGAAAAAGAAGAACAAGGCAAACCAAAAATCAGTAGACGGGAAGAAATAATAAAGATTAGGGCAGAAATTAATGAAATAGAAACCAAAAAAACAATGCAAAGAATTAATGAAACAAAGAGCTGGTTCTTTGAAAGGATAAACAAGATTGATAAACCCTTAGCAAATCTGACCAAAAGAAAGAGAGAAGAGACACAAATTAATAAAATTAGAGATGAAAAAGGTAACATCACGACAAATGTCAGAGAAATTCAAAAAATCATAGGGACATATTATAAAAACACATACTCCAGAAAGTATGAAAATCTGAAAGAAGTGGAAGATTTCCTTGATTTATATGACCTACCTAAATTAAATCAAGATGAGATTAATCACTTAAATAGACCTATAACAAGCATGGAGATCCTAACAGTTATCAAAAATCTCCCAACTAAAAAAAGCCCAGGCCCAGATGGATTCACTGCTGTATTTTACCAGACCTTCAGGGAAGAGCTTCTTAAGCTTTTCCATGAAATTGAAAAAGAAGGAATTCTACCAAACTCCTTCTATGAAGCCAGCATCACTCTGATACCCAAACCAGGCAAAGATAGAACAAAAAAGGAAAATTACAGACCAATCTCCCTCATGAACATAGATGCAAAAATTCTTAAGAAAATATTGGCAAACAGAATACAAGAATATATTAGAAAGATCATTCACCCTGACCAAGTAGGCTTTATCCCAGAGATGCAGGGATGGTTCAACATACACAAATCTATAAATGTTGTACATTATATAAATGGGTTGAAGGAGAAAAATCACATGATCATCTCATTAGACGCAGAGAAAGCATTCGACAAAATCCAACATCCCTTCATGATAAAAGTCCTACAGAGACTGGGAATAGAAGGAACATATCTCAATATAATAAAGGCTATTTATGATAAGCCTACAGCCAACATATTACTAAATGGGGAAAAACTGGAAGCTTTTCCACTAAAATCAGGAACAAGACAAGGGTGTCCACTGTCCCCACTTTTATTTAATATAGTTCTGGAAGTCTTAGCCATAGCAATAAGGCAAGAGAAATGCATAAAAGGGATATAAATCGGAAAGGAAGAGGTCAAGTTATCATTACTTGCAGATGACATGATATATATATATATATATATATATATATATATATATATATATATATATATATATATATAAAGGACCCTAAAGACTCTACTAGCAAACTGTTAGAGCTGATAAAAACCTACAGTCATGTAGCAGGATACAAAATAAATACACAGAAATCAGTAGCCTTCATATATGCTCACAACAAACACACAGAGGATGAGATCAGAGAATCACTCCCATTCACAATTGCATCAAAAAAAATAAAGTACCTTGGAATAAACCTTACCAAGGAAGTAAAGAATCTCTACAATGAGAACTTTAAAACACTCAAGCGAGAAATTGCAGAAGACACTAGGAAGTGGAAAAACATCCCTTGTTCCTGGATTGGAAGAATCAATATTGTGAAAATGGCAATCTTACCAAAAGCAATCTACACATTTAATGCAATCCCCATCAAAATTCCAAAGGCATTCTTCATGGAAATAGAAAAAACAATCCAAAAATTCATTTGGAATCATAAAAAACCTTGAATATCTAAAATAATACTGAGCAACAAAAATAAGGCTGGTGGTATCACCATACCTGATTTTAACCTATACTACAGAGCCATAGTAACAAAAACAGCATGGTACTGGCACAAAAGCAGACTTATAGATCAATGGAACAGAATAGAGCACCCAAATGTAACCCCATGTACTTATAGCCACCTGATATTTGATAAAAATGCCAAAAATACTCATTGGAGAAAAGACAGCCTCTTCAGCAAATGGTGTTGGGAAAACTGGATATATATCTGTAGAAGGATGAAAATAGATTCTTCTCTTTCTCCGTGCACAAGAATTAAGTCCAAATGGATTAAGGACCTTAACATCAGACCTGAAACTCTGAAACTGCTAGAGGAAAAAGTAGGGGAAACCCTTCAACATATTGGTCTTGGCAAAGACTTTCTGAATACAACCCCAATTGCTCAGGCAATAAAACCACAGAATAACCACTGGGACCTCATGAAAATACAAAGATTTTGCACTGCAAAGGACACGGTGAAGAAAGCAAAGAGGCAACCTACAGAGTGGGAAAAAATCTTCACCAGCTATATATCTGATAGAGGATTAATATCTAGGATATACAAAGAACTCTAGAAGTTAAATAATAAGGAATCAAACAAACCAATCAAAAAATAGGCAATGGAGCTAAATAGAGAATTCTCAAAGGAAGAAATATTAATGGCATATACACATCTAAAAAAATGTTCTTCATCCCTAGTCATCAAGGAAATGCAGATTAAGACTACATTGAGATTCCATCTCACTCCTGTCAGATTGGCTACCATCATGAAAACAAATGACCATAAATGTTGGCGGGGATGTGGAAAAAGAGGAACTCTTCTACATTGTTGGTGGGAATGCAATCTGGTCCAGCCATTGTGGAAATCAGTGTGGAGGTTCCTAAAACAGCTAAAGATTGATCTACCATATGACCCAGCTATAGCACTCCTAGGCATATATCCTAAGGACTCATCTCATTACCTTAGAGATACTTGCTCAACCATGTTTATTGCTGCTCAATTTATAATAGCTGGGAAATGGAACCAGCCTAGATGTCCCTCAACTGATGAGTGGATAATGAAGATATGGCACATTTATACAATGGAGTTTTACTCAGCAGTAAAGAGAAATGAAGTTATGAAATTTGCAGAAAAGTGGATGGATCTGGAAAGAATTATACTAAGTGAGGTAACCGAGGCCCAGAAAGCCAAGCGCCACATGTTCTCCCTCATATGTGGATCTTAGCTACAGATGATTGGGCTTCTGTGCGAGAAGGAAAAAACTCAGTAGCAGAGGCCAGTAAGTTCAAAAAGGAGATAGAAAGGGAAGAGAAAGAAAGGGAGGAGGGCTTTTATTAGGTTGGTATTGTATATATGTAAGTAGAAAGATTGAGATGGGGAGGGGATATGATGGAGAATGGAATTTCAAAGGGGGAAGGGGGGAGGGTAATACCATGGGATATTTTTTATAATCATGGAAAATATTAATAAAAATTGAGAAAATAAAAAATATATATATATATATATATAATAAAAAAAGACTGCAATAATTAATTGATCATGACTTTGTAGTAGGAGAAGTTATAGTAGTTGTTATTTAAGTTATTATACATGACATAAAAAGCAGAGTATAGCTCAGTGTCATTTAGGATCATGTGATTATCTCAAATGATTTTGTGTTTTACTCCTAACATTTGTGCTTTTCAAAATATATGTTGCAGTTACCTTTAAAAAAAAAAACAAATAAAATGGATGGAAAAGGTATCAAAGTAAAAAAAAAAAAAAAAAAAAAAAAAAAAAAAAAAAAAAAACAGGCCAAGATAGAACAAGGGAAGAAAATTACAGACCAATCTCCCTCATGAACATAGACGCAAAAATTCTCAACAAAATATTGGCAAACAGAATACAAGAATATATCAGAAAGATCATTCACCCTGACCAAGTAGGCTTTATCCCAGAGATGCAGGGATGGTTCAACATACACAAATCAATAAATGGAATACATTATATAAATGGACTGAAGGACAAAAACTACATGATCATCTCATTAGACGCAGAGAAAGTGTTTGAAAAAATACAACATCCCTTCATGATAAAAGTCCTACAGAGACTGGGAATAGAAGGGACATATCTCAATATAATAAAGGCTATTTATGACAAGCCTACAGCCAACATTTTACTAAATGGGGAAAAACTGGAGGCTTTTCCACTAAAATCAGGAACAAGACAAGGGTGTCCACTGTCCCCACTTTTATTTAATATAGTTCTGGAAGTCTTAGCCATAGCAATAAGTCAAGAGATGCACATAAAAGGGATACAAATTGGAAAGGAAGAAATCAAGTCATCATTATTTGCAGATGACATGATTCTATATATAAAGGACCCTAAAGACTCTACCAGCAAACTGTTAGCTGATAAACACCTACAGCCATGTAGCAGCATACAAATAAATACACAGAAATCAGTAGCAATCCTATATGCTAACAACAAACACACAGAGGATGAAATCAGAGAATCACTTCCATTCACAATTTCATGAAAGAAAATAAAGTACCTTGGAATAAACCTTACCAAGGAAGTAAAGAATCTCTACAATGAAAATTATAAAACACTCAAGCGAGAAATTGCAGAAGACACTAGGAAGTGGAAAAACATCCTTTGTTCGTGGATTGGAAGAATCAATATTGTGAAAATGGCAATCTTACCAAAAGCAATCTGCACATTTAATGCAATCCCCATCAAAATTCCAAGGACATTCTTCATGGAAATAGAAAAAGACAATCCAAAACTTTATTTGGAATCACAAAAAACCTTGAATATCTAAAATAATACTGAGCAACAAAAATAAGGTGGGTGGTATCACCATACCTGATTTTAACCTATACTACAGAGCCATAGTAACAAAAACAGCATGGTACTGGCACAAAAGCAGATATGTAGATCAATGGAACAGAATAGAGGACCCAGATGTAAGTCCAGGTAGCTATAGCCACCTGATATTCGATAAAAATGCCAAAACTACTCATTGGAGAAAAGACAGCCTCTTCAGCAAATGGTGCTGGGAAAACTGGATATGTATCTGTAGAAGGACGAAAATAGATTCTTCTCTGTCTCCATGCACAAGAATTAAGTCCAAATGGACTAAAGACCTTAACATCAGACCTGACACTCTTAAATTGCTAGAGGAAAAAGTGGGGGAACCCTTCAACATATTGGTCTTGGCAAAGACTTTCTGAATATAACCCCAATTGCTGAGGTAATAAAATCACAGATTAACCACTGAGACCTCATGAAATTACAAAAATTTTGTACTGCAAAGGACACTGTGAATAAAGCAAAGAGGCAACCTACAGAATGGGAAAAAATCTTTGCCAGCTATATATCTGATAGAGGATTAATATCTAGGATATACAAAGAACTCAAAAAGCTAAATAATAAGAAGTCAAATAAACCAATTAAAAAATGGACTATGGAGCTAAATAGAGAGTTCTCAAAAGAAGAAATATGGATGGTGCATAAGCATCTAAAAAAATGTTCTACATCCCTAGTCATCAGGGAAATTCAGATTAAAACTACATTGAGATTCCATCTCACTCCTGTCAGATTGGCTACCATCATGAAAACAAATGATCATAAATGTTGGCGGGGATGTGGAAAAAGAGGAACTCTTCTACATTGTTGGTGGGAATGCAATCTGGTCCAGCCATTGTGGAAATCAGTGTGGAGGTTCCTAAAACAGCTAAATATTGATCTACCATATGACCCAGCTATAGCACTCCTAGGCATATATCCTAAGGACTCATCCCATTTCCTTAGAAGTACATGCTCAACCATGTTTATTGCTGCTCAATTCATAATAGCTGGGAAATGGAACCAGCCTAGATGTCCCTCTACTGATGAGTGGATAATGAAGATATGGCACATTTATACAATGGAGTTCTACTCAGCGGTAAAGAAAAACGAAGTTACGAAATTGGCAGGAAAATGGATGGATCTGGAAAGGATTATAATAAGTGAGGTAACCCAAGCCCAGAAAGCCAAGTGCCGCATGTTTTCCCTCATATGTGGATCCTAGCTACAGATGATTGGACTTCTGTGTGAGAAGGAAAAAACTCAGTAGCAGAAGCCAGTAAGTTAAAAAGGAGATATAAAGGGAAGAGAAATGAAGGAAGGAGGGTACTTAATAGGTTGATATTGTATATATGTAAGTACAAGAATAGATTAACGGGGGTGAAAAGGCCCAAAGTGAGGTCAGGGGAAGAGATTGAGCAAAGGAAAGGTGGAGGGAGGGCTAATCGAAATCTAAGAGGGTGCAAATAAATCATATGGAATCCTTCAGTTTTGGACAATGGAACACTCAGGAGCCATTGATCATTGTTAGAAAATTTTCAGTGCCAGGGATGGGATACCTTCATGTGAATTGTTGGCCAGGTAGGTCCCTGATGCCCCCAAAACATTATAGGCCATTGCTGAGGCCCTTGGTTTCCCACCAGGAATAGATGGTAAGATCCTATTGCTGAAGTCTCCATATACTTGGGCTGCAAGGCCACTAAGAAACCTTGCTGGAACTGAGCTGATAACCTCCTCCATGTAGACCAGCAAACAGAAAGCTGGAAGAAGCCATTCTACATTTAGCTCAATGGAAGAAAGAGATACAACCAGTGAAGATACTCAACAGTGGACACTGCAAGCCTTATAATTGGCCAACCAAGCCAAATGAGCCAACGGGTGCAATAGTGGCACATCTGTCATGGTGGAAACCAACTGCCCTCCAATTGGACTGGAGGCCCACTCCATGGGGGAAATACATCCCTGATACTGAAAACCTAAAACAGGGGTAGTCATGAGGCCTAGGGGTGTAACATCTGCTGATGTCTGGAAAAATGTATATACTATGCTTATCAAATTGCCCAGTAAGCACTTTTCTTAATATTTATACCCTTATATTAATGCTACTCTCACTTTGGGTAGAGAATTTTCTCTTTTCAGATGGCAGTGACCTTGGGATGAATCAGTAGGTATCATAGTGCTGGAAAGAAGTGACTGGAGTACTGAGTAACATCTCAATCACACCTTTCAAGGCTCACGGTCTAATGCGGAAGAGGTGGCAGAAAGAATGTAAGAGCCAAAGGAAGGGTAGGACTCCTTACAACGTCCTCCCTCCAGACATAAAATGGCCTGGATATTCATGACCTCACAGTGCCTGACATGACCTACACAAGACCATCATAAGAGGAGGAAAAGATCATAACATCAAAATGAAAGAAAGACTGATTGAGATGGGGAGGGGATATGAGGGAGAATGGAATTTCAAATGGGAAAGTGGGGGGAGGGAGGGTAGCGCCATGGGATACGTTTTATACTCATGGAAAAATGTTAATAAAAATTAAGAAAAAAAAGACATTTGACAAAATGCAACATTTCTTCATGATGACAACCCTGAAGAGAATGGAATGGAAGGAACATGTCTAAAAGTCTGAATATTCCAAACCCATTCCAACATTCTACTAAGTGGAAAAACTCAAAACATTTCCACTTAAATCAACAGGAATATAAGGGGGTCCACTTTCTCCACTCTCCACAGTATAGTACTTGAAGTCTCAGCTAGAACACTGAGCCAAAAAAGGAAGTAAGAGATTCATATAGGAAAGCATGGAATCAGTGGATTCTCATTAGAAGATATATGACTACATCCAATGTATTTAGATGGAGATTGTTTTTATTCTTTTGGCACTTAAAACAATTTTTTCCCTTGGAAAAGATTTTTCATTTTTTAGGGAAAATTGAGACAAGATTTGTACATGTATTTAAATTATAAGTGACAACGCCTTGTATTGTCAGGATTATTGTTTTCTTCATTCTTTTGATTGTAAGTTACACATTGGATTATTAACAAACCTTACATAAACCAAAACGTACCTCACATCCTACTCTGACATGCTGAAAGTAAGCAGGTTACATTTCACAAAACAAACAAAATCCGATGTCAACATTAGTGCTCTAAACTCAATTATTTTATGTTAGAAGGTGGCGTTTTAGAATTTTAGACATTTGTCCCACTACAACTTTTATTTTCCTACCAGTGTTTAGAACGAGCCTATTAAACATCAACCACTAAGATGAACTCCACAGAGTCACTGGTAAATGACAGCAGTGGCCCTCCTCAGGTATTCAACATCTATGGCAACACTGATGAAGGAATTAGAAGTTGTTGGAGAGTGCTTTTGCAAAGTCAACTTCTTTCCAAGAAATAGTATCATGCTTCTACAATGGGCATTGGAAGAAGTGTTAGATTGGAAGTCTGGGTTCTGGGTTCAATAATAGTGCAAAACTTTCTGAAGATCCCATGCCCTCATTTGTAACATACAGAAGGTAGAGTAAATGACCTCTCAGCTTCCTTGGTGCTTTGCCAAAGTATTAACTGCTATTTTTTCTTCCTTCTGTTGTGGAGGATATCATTGCTATAATGGGACAGTGGGATGTGCAGAGCATTGTCCTTAGGATTCATCTTTCCTTGGGCTCTATTGGGATATGAAGCTGTGGAGTTAACCTAGATCTGAGGCAAAGCTGTGACTGTGCTGTGTTCAAACATTTATGTGAATGCAAACTCTTCCCTTTTAATGTTATAGATAAAAAGGCACATGCACATTTACACACATGTATGCACATATTTATGCACATATATGCACAAGGACATACAATGAACACATGTATGAATGTACACATGCATGCACACACACCCATACACATAGTAATTTAATACCCTGTGCATTGTATACCTGAGACTTTATGAGTATGATGAAGGAAAAGCAGGACACAATATATGAACTTTCCATCAAGATAGCAAATTTGTAACCATGCTAGAATTTTCAGGGGAGAAAGAACGCTGCATGTGGGGGCTCCAACACTAGACAGGTTCTAGCAGAGACCCACTGGGCAAATGCAGGGGTACACAATTCCTACATACTCTGCATCCTGTAGTACAGCTAGGGTACAGAAACAGGAAATCTACCAGTTCCACAACCTGGGGTGGGCTGATGCCTGCCTAACTCCCACTCAGGCTGGCTGAGTTCTGGCTGGCAGGACAAGAGGGTCATTGACCTTCTTCTATACCCAGTGCTATGAGAAATGGTACCACCTCAAGGAGCTGGTGGTGCTTGTGGTGAAACAAGCCTTACAGTGGGAAGGCTAGGGCTTGTGCCATTCACACTCATTGGAAGGCTACCACCATGAGCCCTACTGGGGAGGCACAGCCCCTGGTGCAGAAGCTGAAGGTCTTTCTGACCTCCAATTCTGCCTAGGTAGTAGAGGGAGCTGAGCCCATATTCAACCACTTTTGTGCACTTTCATACCAGTGACCATCCCAGAGAAGCTGACATACTCACAGGGAAAGTACCAACGCAACCTTCACAACCTGTGCAATTGGAGCACAGAGGGGGATCTTGGGAGAGTACTCATTCTTCTGAACAGCTTCTGAGATCCATGGGCATGGTACTCCTGCTGGATCACTGGTTGAACATCTTTCTGACATCCATATACTGACTGATATGCCACAAGAACCTGGATAAGTGAGGACTCTTCCTGACACACATATGCAAAGTGATCCTGAGAAAAGTGCCAGTCCCTTCTGCATGCTCAGTTAGGTCAGAGTTGGGTCACAAGAGATTCACAGACCACCCATACAGACCTGCAAGCCTGACAGCCCTACCCCTCACAAACTCTAGTTATGGTCCAGCCCCAATAAGTGGGTTCCCTGTTCCCCCTGAGCCTGCCACCAGCAGTTGTATCCAATCCCACCCCCAAAAGCCAGCAAGCAATCAACATGGGGAGAACAGGACCCTGTTTAGCCATGGACGTAGTCAGGCCCCCCAGGGTATCATCCATAAATGCTAAGAAATACCACACCCAAGAAATTCTGTCTTTGGACCCAAGAGTATCCAAACCAAAACCTGCAGATATAACACCATCCCACTCTAATGTGAATCAAACCAAAACAGAATACTTACTGAAGGTCCTATAAGAGCCACTATTTGATACTTCTGTAACAAAACAAGACATCTACTCCAGGATTGGTAAACCCAAAAGGGAAATAGATAAATAAATGACAAGAAGCCGGGAGATCTCCACCAAGAATGCACAGTCCCAACATGTAAGCCTCCAGTGAAAACATCATGGATACGCCAGACATAGAACCTCAAAGTTAAAGCACAAAAAGATTAAACAAACTTAATGATACCATGAAAAATGCTGCATGATCTCAGCCATGTGTGGTTCCTAACCTGGAGCAGCTCAAGTTCCTGACATACATGGTAGGCAACTTGAGGCCTGGACAATAGGGGTGGAAGGGTATGGTGGGGGAGGAAAAGGGGAGGTTGGGGGAAATAAACACAAAACTAAACGTAAAATGAACTGGTGCCATAGAAACTTTTATCCTTAAAGGTAGACTAAAAGATTTATCCCTCAACAGGAGTGGGGGGCATCTAAAAAGAAGGGCCCTGGAGAGGGTGGGATAAGGTTTAACATTAAAACATTTTTTTTTGGTTCTGGCCTTTAACTCCCAGTACCAGAAATCGGTTGCTACCCACAATGAACTGTTGATTAGAGAGACATACAATATCCCCAAAACAAGATAGTATGTAATTATCCACCTGAGGTAAAAGGCAGGACCCTTTCTGAAGACACCAATATGTTACCAACACAGAACATGGAAAGACCTGGCTGAAATCCAGAAGCAAGACAGTCATCTGACAGTTAGCCAGTCCTGTGCTAGAAACAGCTGCATGGGCTGCTGGGGGGAAGTGGCCAAAAACAGTGCATGCAAGCAGCCATCTAAGCTACTCAGAAACAAACATCCTCATAAGAAGTGTATACCAGTGCAATGGTGGCACACAGCCTTAGCGGGTAACCAACAGATTTCTGATTTGCTTAAGAAATCCACTCAGTGGAAAGGGACCCATGTCTGGAAGTGGGAACAAGAATCTTATGGAGACAAAGACTATTTCTCCAATAATAAGATCCCGTTGGTCTTTGGCTAAAAGAGGGGTTACATATACCAAAATCTCCCTAAATTAATGACGCTTATCCATTTAACTTATACTGACTTCAATCTCCATTGGAGAATCTTTTTTTTTTTTTTCAGAAGGTAGCAAGACCCAAGAGGATAAACTACCCCTAGCACTAGCCAAGTCCCATCTGAAACCACAGAGGAATTGGTGAGATGAGCATGGGTGCTGCTTCCATGGTGAGCCTGATAATCAATGCCAGGGTGAAGGAGATAGAATCTGAGGATATTCAACACATACCAAACCAGAAATCCAGAGGCTCCTATGAGTTCATCACTGAAGTACACTTAAAGCACACCCAGTATGGCTCAGGGAATTTTATAGAAAAGGACTACAAAGACTGTAAGAGACATGGGCTAGGAAATCATACCCAGAAGCATTGCCCCCCCCCCCCATGTCTGAATGCTGCTCTCACAATGCATAGACCTCAACCCCATGGGGAATACCAACAAGGCACCTGAAGTGGGCCCCCAGTGAAATGCGGGGAGAGATGAGGGAAAAAGATGGTATCAACATCTGGTGTATCCATACTAAGTACGCCCATAATAAAAAAAAAAAGTAATTCTCCTGGAGGTATCACCATGCCTGATTTCAAGATGTATTACAAAGGAATAATAACTAAAACAGCATGGCACTGGCACAAAAACTGATACACAGATCAATGGAATAGAACAGAAATGCTGGAAAAAGTTTTTGTCATGTCATATTTACTTGAAAACAACAACCACCAAGGTTACTCATTATTTTTACCAAAGAGAAAAAAAATAAACACTTGATGCATATAGGGGCCTTTGTGATAATAAAATGGAAATTGAACAAGAGTACCATGAGATCCCACCTGTAGAGTTTTCTTGCCAAAGGAAAACAGAGGGAAAAATGTTTTATTGTAACATGTAATCAACTTTTACCTACCCTCATAAAGAAAAATAACATTAGCTCACTATTGTGCTTGCCTTCTTGTTTCTGGGACACAACACTCAACCAGATGCAGCTTATGGGAGTAAAGGTTTGTTTCAGGTTTACAGTTTTGAGAGAGCTTCATCATGGCAAAGGAAACTGACTCACATCATCACAAATCCTCAGCAGAGAGATTGAATAGAAGCATAAGACACTTTGAATAATTGGTAGTCTAGACTTCTCAATCCCAAGGTCCACCCTCAGAAATAAATTTCTAATAATAAGGACCCACCTCCCAAATGCTCTACCACCTGGGGACTGAGTAGACAGTCTAATAAAAAATATTTGAGGCTATTTGAACATTCACATTCATACCACACCCTGACTAATGATTTTTATGAGATGATTTCATTTTATAGAAGCAAACATATTGAGAGAAAACGTGTCAATTCAAAATTTTTTCATAAAAAAACTAATTTACTAATTAAAATAATATTCTATATTAGGACTGGGTAATGGCTCAGAAGTTAAAAGCTCTTGCTTGCAAGGCCTGTCTTCTTGGGTTCAATTACCCAGCTACCCATGTAAAGCAAGATGAACATTTTTCACAGCTGAAAGATATCTGGTGTGTATATGTGTACATACGCACACACACACATACATTCAAATAAATAAATAATTGAAAAATGAAAAGACAGATGTGCTATTAATAAACTTTATAATTTATAGGTATGGCTTTCTTTTTAGGCTTGTTTATTGGCATATACTAATTATATACAGTTGATTTCATTATGACATTTTCATACATGTATATTATGTACTGTGATCATATTCACCTATTACTTCTCTTATCTTTTTTCTCCTCCTTCCCATTCCCTTCCTCTTCCTTTTTACTTTCATGTATTTTACCCTTTCTTTTGTCTGTCTGTCTGTCTGTCTTTCTTTCTTTGACTATTTGCTTTAATTAGCTTGCTTACAGAACCATGGTTGAAAGGCCATTTACAGGAGCATGGAAAAGTTACTAGTGGCTTCACAACCAAAGACAGTATCCTCTTGAGCTACCATCAGCTGCTTATGTACACTCAGGGAGGAATGGGCCCTGTAATAAACATTGTACTAGATAGAAAAAAGAAAAACAACTAAGAGTAAGTCCTCTAAAATCTTGAATAAGACAAGGGTGCCCAGTTTCACAATTGTTTGTCACTGTAGTGTTCAAAGTCTTAGCTCTAGCAGTGATATATATATGGGGTAGATATAAATAGGAAAGGAAGAACTCAAACTATACCTATTCTAAGATAACATGATTATATATTTGAAAGACCCTACAGACTTCACCAGAAAACTCTTTGATCTAGTAAACACATTCAGTAAATTTTCAGGATGCAACATGAATGTCTGAAAACCATTACTTGTCATATTTACTAATACTGACTGGCATATAAAGAAATTCAGGAAAATATCCCATTCACAATACTCCCCCAAAGAAAATGTTAAGGAATAAATATTATAAAAGAAGTAAAAAATCACTACAAGAAATCATTTTAACATTTTATTTATTTATCATTTGTTTGTTTGTTTGACAGAGAAAGAGGGAGAGAGAGAGAATGGGCATGCCAGGGCCTCCAGCCATTGCAAATGAAACTCCTGCCCCCTTGTGCATCTGGCTAACGTGAGTCCTGGGGAATCAAACCTGGGTCCTTTGGCTTTGCAGGCAAATGCCTTAACCACTAAGCCATCCCTCCAGCCCAAGAAAACTTTGATATAGTGAAAAAAGAAATTGCAGACAGTAAATGATGAAAAACACTTCCATGCTCCAAGACTGGCTCATTTAGTACTGTGAAAACAGCTATACTTTCAAAAGCAATCTACACATTCAATGCAATTCTCATTAAATTACAACGACATTCTTCATAGGAATAGTAAACATAATACTAAAGTTGTCATGGAAACATAAAAACCTCAGATAGCCAAAGCAACCATAAGCAAAGAAAAGCACTGCCAGAGATGTTTCATATTACCTAGCCTCAAACTACAGCAGAGAGCCATAGTACAGCAAAAAATAATATGGTACTTTTACAAAAATAGACACAGAGACCAATGGACTAGAATAGAGGACCTCAAATAAGTCCACACCTGATTTGTTATAAGGATTTCAAGAACATACACTAGAAAAAAGATATTTATTCATTTAACAGTGCTTGTAAAACTGGATATCCTCCTGCAAATGAATGAAATTAGATCCTTACCTCTTAACCTGACCAAAAATAAATTTAAAATGGGTCAAAGATCTTTATTGTAATATAAAATATTGAAACTGCTATGAACAATATAGGAGAAACACTTCATCATATAGGTCTAGGCAAGGACTTTCCCAAATCAGCTTTAAATTGCATTTCTCTGACAGTGAAGTGTGGCACTTTTCAAATCATTGTTGTTTATATTTCTTCTGTTTTGCTTTTTAGAGAGAGCGAGAATGAGAGACAGAGACAGAGAGAGAATTGGCATGCCAGGGCCTCGGCCACTGCAATTGAACCACAACCCAAGGGTAAATAGCAGCAATCCCACTGGGTGAAATGGGGTCAGGGAGAAAAGAAAATGATAGTGCCAACCCATGATGTGTCCATACAAAGTTTCTACTTAATAAAATATTTTGTATTAAAAAATTAAAACATCAGATTATCTGAGCTTGGAAGATGGCTCAGTGGTAAAGGTGCATCTTTACAAACCCTGCCAACCTGGGTTTGATTCCCCAGTGCCTATATAAAGCCAGATGCACAAAATGGTGCATGTGTCTGGAGTTCATTCACAGCAGCAAGAGGCTCAGCATGCTCATACTCGTATCTCATAAAAATAAAATAAGGTAAATTTACATATAATTATCTAATAAATACATGGACTAATGAATTGAATAGACATTTCTAGAAAGAAGAAATGCAGGGCTAGAGAAATGGCTCAGCAGTTAAGGCACTTACCTGCAAAGCCTAATGACCTGGGTTTGAATCCTCAGTAGCTAGATGCACAAAGCCAGATGCTCAAAGTGGTACATGCATCTGGAGTGTGTTGGTAGTGGTTAGAGCCCTAGGACAACCATTCTCTCTCTCTCTCTCTTCTCTCTCTCTCTCTCTCTCTCTCTCCTTGTACATAAATAAATAAATAAATAAAACATTTTTAATAAAACAAGAAATATAGGCTGGAGAGAGGGCTTAGCAGTTAAGGCACTTACCTATGAAGCCTAAGGATGGATGTTCCATCTACAGCCCATGTAAGCCAGATGCACAAAGGTGAGACAAACACAAGGTCACACATGCCCACTAGGTGGTGCAAGCATCTGGAGTTCAATTTCAGTGGCTGAGGCCCTGGCATACAAATTCTCTCTCTCTCTCTCTCTCTTTCTCACTCTCTCTAAAAAGCAAAAAAGAAGAAATATAAACAACAATGATTTGAAAAAGTGCCACACTTCACTATCAGAGAAATGCAATTTAAAGCTGCTTTGCGATTCCATCTCACCCCAAGCAGAATGAAGGAGACCCAGGAGAAAGCTAGCTTCTTTAAAGCAGTGTCAGTTAGAGACAAAAGCCCAAAGAGTGAACGAGAAGATGCCACCCCACCTTTGCAAAACTGGAACTCTGATTCAGATTAATCCACAACAACTGCAGTACTACCTAGGTGGGCTGGCCTTTGGAGTATGTCCCTTGAATCTGCAAACCAATTGGGTTTTCCCCTTGTATACCTGAATCTGATGAAAAAGTCCATTTTCAATCAACTATAATGGCTTTTCCATGGTATTTCTAGCTCTTTATGCATTCTATATGCCCTGTGATCTCTGCCTGGATAGACAAAAGTCTCCCCGACCACCACCACCACAGTAGCAGCAAACTGCTTCTTGGTCTGGGTAATGTTCTGCTTGCCTCTGCTTTATATTTGGGTAACTTCTCACTTTAATTACATGAGCAGGCAAAACATGTTTAAAAGCATCAGGGAGTATTTTTCAACCTAAACAAGTTAAATTAATTAATTTTATAAAGATTTAAAAAACATCCAGAATTTTTTGTGTTAAATAAAAATAAGCAACCAAATCAAAATAAAGTCTTTAGCATCTGTTTTAAAATATTTTTGCAAATCTCTATACTTCATAACTGAATATTTCAAAGGAATTTTAGAGTATTCTGCAATAAATGAAAACTATATAACTTGTGTCAGCATATCATCCAGCTTCAAGGTATAATGAGATTCATTATTGGAATTTTAAAAAATAGCAATTAACAGAACATTCAAAATATTTAACATATTTCTCATTTTTCATTTCACAGATTTTTGTTTCTTTTCCCACCTTTACTCAAGGTCTAACTAAGACCTAAGCCATATAATATATGCAGAAGCCTTCTCTTAATACTTTGTCTACTCATCTTCTGTTTCCTTCTCTTTGAATTGTAGTAGTACTTAAATGTGGTCCCAATTTCTACTAGTGCCTTCTTTGCAAATACCTGATCAATAGAACTCAGCAGAAGTTATTCTACAGTCTTAAGGGAAGCCAAGCCTTAGGCACTTGGAAGCTTCTACTTGCTGTCTCAAAACCTTCACTTCTAAAATGGTTCAAAGAACACACCTATCCCATGGAAGATCCTACTTAGAAAAGACCACATACAATCTTCAGCCCGCAGCCTCAGCTGAACTTCCATCCAATAATCAGTCACCATCAACAAGTCAAACATGAGAAAAAGCTGTCAGACATGTGTGGATTCTCCAGCATCCCATCAAGCAATCTCTGAAGTAAACATAGGCCCAATGGATCCCAAATGCATATTCATAAACTAAATGTGTGCCTTACTTGTTTTAAGACAATAGTGTTTTAGGAATTTTGTTGGCTGTTTTTTTTTTTTTTTAGTACTATTGATGGTGACAAGTTACTTTAATATCTTTAACAAAAGTCCAAAACATTTATTAATGAATTTGGAACTTGGTAGCCACATGTGGTAAACATTTTAGCAAGAATTACTAAGAAATGCTGTAATAAAAAGTTTACCAGAAAACAAAAAACATTGAAAAAGTTGTCATAAAAGCTGTAGTATTAGTCAGGGTTCTAGAAGAACAGAACCAAAAGAATGAATTGTATTAAAAAAGAATTTATTAGATTATCTTACAGCAGTCCAACAATAGCAAGTTGCAGGCCTGAGAGTCAAGGAACCAAGTAGCTGCTCAGGAGTCCAAAGGGCTGGATGCCTCAGCAGTCCCAGTCCGGCACTGAAGGTTTGGAGGTGTCCTGGAGAGAGCTGCTCTTCAGACCATGCTGGCCTTCAGTCCACATTGGAAAGCAGCATAGGCAGCCAGGTGGGAGGAGGGGAGACTTTTCTTCCCAGAGCTTCCTTAGATAAAGTGCTCCTCCCTCCAAGAGGGGCTGCCCACTCTGGGGGAAGGGCTCACCTTGGGGGAAGGATACCTCCTTTAGTTAATTCTTCCTGGAAGCAGCCTCAGAAACCCACTTATGAGGAATGTCTGTGGATTCCTAAACAGATCAAGTTGACACAAACTGAACCATAACATAGGGCTTAAAGTAAAGCAGGCAAATTTACTTAAAGTTAGAGGAAAATAGATCGTTATCATGTAGTGGCAGGAATGTATCAAAACCACCACCTACAATAATATACAACATAGAAAACTGACTTAATTATAAGATTTATGTAAGAATATTGCAACTGCTTCCTCAATTCTACCTGCTATGTTAAAATGGGAGAGTAGAGAAATTATACTTAAAATCATCTCTTATATATAAGGGAGATGGGAAACACTATGTCCACAAACAAAACCAATTGCATTAAATCCCTTCAGATGACAAAAATATTCACAAAGTAAAACATTGTTTCAAGACAGAGATAAAAAGAAAACATAATAAGGCAATCGATAGTAGGATTTGCTAAAATCTCAGATCTAAAATGAAGTCTCATAGAAAATTTAAGTCAGACAGAGAATACATCAAATATGCATCTGTATTGAAATAGAACTTCCATGAATTTCTAAGTATTCCAAAGACATACCTTACCCATAACTCATACTCAGCTTTGAACACAGATTATATGCTATAGAAAATGAATGTATATTTACTCAGTGATGTTATGTGAAATTATCCCCAGGAGAAGTACCATAGTATGGATTACATGAATTTTAGAATTGCAATTGACCAGTTACTGCTGGTACCTGTTATTTTCCTTCTTGAGTTGAATGTCTAACCCAATTGTACAGTGTTGTCTTTATGATGCATGTTAATTATTGGTGGGGGATGGTACAGATTATTGAAATCTTTAATGCACAGGTCTGCAGATCAAGAAGAAACCTACATGCACTAAAAATTAAACTCAAGGATTTGTATCTGGACCTGGACTTGACTGAGGTAATGCAATTTTCTACTTCTAGCTTTCATCTGTTGCTCTAATAATATGAGATTTGGGGAGATCTTGGGAAGGACTAGGGGTATGGTGGTTGTAGAAGAACAACACATTTTGATCATTTTAAAACCTGGCCTAGATAGTTTTGATATTCTTACCATCAAGGAATGACATCTATAGCGCTGGAGAGATGGCTCAGCTGCTAAGGCACTTGCCTACAAAGCCTAATGACCGATATTTGATTCCTCAATACCCATGTAAAGCAAGATGTACAAAGAAACATGCATTTGGAGTTTGTCTGCAGTGACTAGAGGCCCTGGTATGCCAATACACACACACACACACTACACACACACACTGTCTCTCTCTCTTTCTCTCTCTGTATGTGCAGTTCTATATATATATATATATATATATATAATGTCCATTAGATCTGATCTCTGTGACTGAACAACAAATATGTAGGGTTGAAAACCCAAGTAGATTTCAGCCAAAAGATCATGCTAATTTTTTTTTTTTTTTGAGGGAGGGTCTCACTCTGTAGTTCTAGGCCGGCCTTGAATTCATGGTGATCCTCCTACCTCTGCCTCCCAAGTGCTGGTATTAAAAGCATGATGCCCAGCAATCATGCTAATATTAATGTCCACAAGCATTTGTCAATGTCTACTGACTAGTATGGCTCTATACCTTATGAAATTATGAATTTGTCCAGAAAGTGAAATGTTTTTCTTGATACAAGCCCAATAGACTGGACTTTTTTTATAAGAGAAAGTGAGAGTGAGAAAACAAATGAGATTGTCTAGGGTTTCTCCTCTTTCAAGAAGTAAATATATATTATTGAATCAAAAGCAAATCATTTGTGCTTCAGTGTTTTGCTTTATAATTAAATTTCAAATAGAGAACATGCTTTGGGTTTGTCAATGTGGTATGTCATCAAAGACTTGTCTCTAATATGCTATTTTAATTTTGGATTAATTATAGGTCATTGGGTAGAAAAAATATCATCAACTTTCTGAACAACACCACCAAAAAATAAGAATAAAAAATAAACTGGTATATCTCTCCTATAAGGGGTTAAGTTCAATTCTGCTATTTACCAGTCCATCAGAGACATGACAAATAGCACTTAATCTGAACACTTTTGATGCATCAGTTGACGAAGTACAGATTACAATGTGTGTAAGGATAGCTAATAACTAAAATTGCTAAGTTATAGACATAATTGGCACACTTGAGTACTTTTTGAGTTCTTTTGAAGTTTAGAGGAAAATAATCCTGGATTGAAATTAGTGTGTCTGGAGTCTGTGTGGTGTGGTCTGGGCTAGTAAGGGGCTCAGTATGTGTGGGGTCTGTGCACTCTGGGCTGGCGAGAGGCTTGGCTTGTCTGGGCGTCTGTGATCCAGGCTGGTGTGGGGCTCAGTATATTTGGGGTCTGTGAATTCTGGGTACCTGAGTATGTGGGGCATTTCTAGGACCTGTAAGCTCTGGGCTAGTGAGGGGTCCTGTGTGTCTGGGGCCTGTGCATCCAATTGGTGCCAATTCTGAGGACCCACCCTCCACTCCAGCCTGGTCCATGGAGCCCCATGACCCACATCCCCCGACCTGCCCCTACTCCCTCCCACAATGCTGGCATCTGCCTACTAGTACCCTATTGACACCTCTTTCCTGCTCCAGACAGGGAACACAGGAATATCTAGCAAACACTTGGGGTTACCTGTGAGTCCTCTACAACCTGCTCAGCTAGCTAAAATAGTGGAACAGGGACAAGTACTAAGGCCCACAGGCAAGGCACAGCTTTGGTCTGGCTGAAGAAATTCCAGACATCCAACAACAGCTCTCCAATCAGCCACCACTCCAGAGCTTCAGGTACATGTGCAAGCTCAACAACTCATGTATTTCTGGATATAATGCCATAACACTCTAATCTGTGACAAATCCAAAATAGAAAAATAGAACACTTTCTGAAGATCCTACAAGGAAAAACACTTGCTTCCTCCTTAATAATAATAATAAAAAAAAAACTCTTACTACAAGATGGGTACACGCCCAATGCAAAAATAAATAAGTAAATAAATAAATAAATAAAATGAGACATCAAGCTTAGACATCTCCTCCAAGGCTACTTATTTCCACAATGGTAGTCCCCAATGAAAACACAGAGGGGACAATAGAATTTGGATCTCAAAATGAAAACACAATAAGCTTATTTACCCTGACCAAGCAACTTGCTCAACTGGAAGCAAATCATCAAAAAATCAACAATCAGGGCTGGAAAGATGGCTTAGCAGTTAAGGCATTTGCCTGTGAAGCTTAAGGTCCCATGTTTGACTCTCCAGATCCCACATAAGCCAGATGCACAAAGGTGAGGCAAGCTCAAGGTCACACATGCCCACTAGGTGTCACAATCATTTGGAGTTTGATTGCAGTGGCTGAGGTCCTGGCATACCAATTATCCTCTCTCTCTCTAAAAGAAAATTTAAAAACCAACAATCAAATAAATGAAATTGATCAGAATCATCTATTTATAACATACATCTTTCATCATGAGGCTTAACTTAATTGAAGAAAACAAGAGAGACCTAAAAAAAGAGAAATAACTTGAAGGTGAATCAAAATATAGAGGATTTCAATAACCAGCTGATTAAGCTTAATGAATACATAATTAAATGCAAGAATAAATTCCAAGAAGAATCAAGGTAATCAAACCACAATGTAAAACTGGAAATCTACAAAAGGGTGGATACTATACAGGAAAAAGCAACAAAAAACACAAACCAAATAGAGCTTGTCAAAGCCTACCTAGAATAACTCAGTCACAGAGTTGATCAGGTACAGGCCAGAATATCAAATCTGCAAGACAGAAGAAACAGTTCAGGAACCTAACAACTTTATTAAGTTCAAAAAAATCATGTGAAAATAACATGAGCGAACTGGGAACTGTGCAATACCCTAAAATGACCAAGCATTTGGATCATAGGTATTTCAGAAAAAGAAGAAATCCAGGTAAAAATTATGGACAACATATTCAACAACATTATTGAAGAAAACTTTCCTGCCATCTCAAAACAGAGACCCATCCCTATACAAGTTCACATAACTCCAAACAAACTGGACCAAAGAAGAAACTCTCCAAGGCACACCATCATTAAAACTCTAAACAATGAAAACAAAACAAAGTAGAAAGAAAAAATAATACATTACATACAAAGGCAAACTCATCCATATTACCTCAGCTTTGTCAATGGAAACTCTCAAAGAGATTTCTGGAATAGAGCACTTCACTCTCTAGAAAATTATGGCTGCCAACACAAACAAGTGTATCTAGTGGAAGTATCCCTCCTAATAGATGGTGAAAGGAAAAATTTTCCATGGTAAAAGCCAGCTCTATGACTATGTGGACACAAAGCCAAATCTACGGAAAATATGTCATGGAATACTCCATACAGAAGAGTCAAACAACCAATCTGAAGAACTCACAAGAGAAAGATCACAGAAAACAAAACTAGAGCAGGCTTGAAAATGTACAAAGCTCAGGAAAGAACCAAACCCCACAAAGCATCCAATATGTCAGGGATAAAATCAAACCTCACAGTTATAAACTTAACTATTAATGGCCTTAACTCACTGTGGTGGTAGGAGTCAAGTGTCCCCCATAAACTTAGGTATTCTGAATGCTAGGTTTGCAGCTGATGGAGATTTGGGAAATAATACCCCTGGAGGCAGTGTATTGTTGTGGGTGGGCTTATGGGTATTTTATCCAGTTTCCCCTTTCCAGTGTTTGACACACTCTCCTGTTGCTGTTGTCCACCTGATGTTGGTGCAAAGTGATGACCCTCTACTCATGCCATTGTTTTCCCTGACATCATGGAGCTTCCCCTCAAGTCTGTAAGTAAAAGTAAACATTTATCCCACAAACTGCTCTTGGTTGGGTGATTTCTGACAGCAATACGAACCTGACTGCAATACTCACCTATCAAAAGACACACATTAATAGGGAAAAATGGACTCTTCTATCTGTTGTCTTCAACAAACATGCCTCATCACTAAGGGTGTTCTCAGGGTAAAAGGATGGGAAATGATTTTCCAAGCAAATGGAAATAAGAAATAAGTGGGTGAGGCTATATTACTATCTGATAAAATAGACTTCAAACCAAAAGTAATCCAAAAGGACAAAGAAGGGCACTTTTTACTCATCAAGAAAGAATCCAATGAGAGGCCATCAAAATCATAAATATATATGCACCAAACACAGATACGTCACAGTTTATAAAATAAAACCTACTTGACAACAAACCAGAAATAAACCCCAATACTATCATCCTAGAGGACTTTAATAACCACTATTATCAATAGAAAGATCATGCAAGCAGAAAATCAACAGGGAAGTAATAGAGTTTAAGAACACCCTAGATCAACTAGACCTAACAGACATCTACAGAACATTCCATCCCAATTCTACAGAATACACATTCTTCTCAGCAGCCCATGGAATCTTCTCCAAACTATTAGGGCATAAAGCATGCCTCCATAAATTCTGGAAAATTGGCAAAACATTCTGCATCAATTGAACCACAATGTGTTGAAGATAGAAATTAACAAAAGACACAACAGAAATTATACCAGCTCAAGAAGACTGAGCAACACAGTTTTAAATAATGAATGGGTTGTAGATGAAAGCAAAAAGGAAGTTGTAAAATTTCTAAAACTGAATGATAACAAAAAAACAACACACTAAAACTTAATGGACACAATGAAGGCAGTCCTAAGGGGAAAATTCATAGCACTAAATGCTTTCATAACAATGATATACAAATCTCAACTTAATAACCTAATGATCTACCTAAAGACATTGGAAAAATAAGAACAACACAAGCATGAGAATTACAGGCAGAAAGATAACTAAGGTGAGGGCAGAAATTGATGAATTGGAAAGTAAGAAAATTCATTAAATAAAAAGGTGGTTCTCTGAAAAACTGAACAAAATTGATAAAGCCCTAGCCAATATAATCATATGAAAAAGAGAGAAGTCTCAAATTAATAAAATTAGAAGTGAGAAGGCAGAGGTTACAACAGTCATCAATGAAATTGGAAGAATAAACAGGGCATACTTCCAAATCCTCCACTCAATAAAATTGGATAACCTAGAGTAAATGAACAAATTCCTAGACACATAACACCTGCCAAAACTAAATCCCAAGCAGATACATCTCCTAAAAAAACCTATTATATCTATTAAGATTGAAAATGTAATTAAAAAAAAAACTTCCCAAAAAGAAAAATCCAGGACCAGATGTCTTCTCAGCAGAAGTCTACCAAACCTCCATTGAAGAACTGAAACCACTTTTTCTCAATGTTTTTTATGATAATTGGAGAATAAGAAAATCTCACCAATTACATCTATAAATCTACCATCACCATAATACCAAAACCAGACAGAGATTCATCAAGAAAATTATAGACCTATATTGTGATGAACTTGTATACAAAAATCCAGAATGAAATCCTCACAAAGCAAAGTCAACAACGTATCAAAAGTATTATTTACCTTGATCAAGCAGACTTCATCCCAGGGATGGTTCTGTTAAATTTTATGAAATCAATTAATGTAATACAACACCATAATCTTAAATAAAAGAACAACATGATCATTTTAATTGATGGGAAGAAGGCTCCTGATAAAATTCAATACCACCTCATGATCAAAAAGCTGGAGAGACTGGGCATGGAGGGTTTATACCTCCAAATTATACAGTTTATATAAAAAGCACCTAGGGCCCAAATAATACTCAAGATGGAAAGACTTATGAAGTTCTTACTGAGATCAGGTACAAGACAGGGGTGCTCACTCTCACCACTGCTCTTCAACATAGTACTAGAAGTCCTAGGCCAAGCAACATGGCAAGAGAAAGATAAAAAGGGATACAAATTGAAAAGAAAAAAGTCAAACTAGCCCTATTGGCAGATGACATGATTCCATTCAAAAATGACATGAAAGACTCTACCATAAAGCTTCTAGAGATGATAACTTCCTTCAGAAAAGTGACACAGTACAAAATCAACACACAAAAATCTGTACCCTTCCTATGTGCAAATGAAAAATATACAGAAAAAGAAATGAGTGAGGCTATCCAAATTTCAGTAGTCAAACCAAAAACAAAACAAACAAACAAAGAATGAATACCTTGGAATAACACTATGAAAGAAGTGCAAGATCTATATAATGTAAAAATAAAAACACTCAAGAAAGAAATTCAAAAGGACATGAGAAGATGGATGGACTATCCATCCTCATGAATAGGTAGAACTAGCATTGTGGAAACTGGAATTTTAACACAAGCAATATACAGATTTAATAAAATACCAATAAAAATTCAGCATCATTTGTCACGAAGATAGTAAAAATAATCTCAAAATTTATATGGAATAGCTGAAGTCCTCAGATATCCAAATGTATCTTCAGCAAAAGAAAGATCTCTGGAGGTACCACCACACCTGATCTAAAGCTATACTACAAAGCCATAATAACAAAAACAGCATAATACTGTCATAAAAATATAAATGTAGACCAATGGAGCAGAATTGAATACCCAGCCCTTAGTTCAAATAACTAAAGTTACTTGATCTCTGACAAAGGAGCCAACAATGTATACTAGAGAAAAGACAGCTTCTTCAACAAATGGTACTGGACAAATTGTGTAACCACATGTAGAAAAATTAAACTAGACCCATTCCTCTTACCATGCATAAAAATCAACTCCAAATGGAGTAAAGACCTCAAATGGATTAAAGACCTCAATATAAGACATGAAACTCTCAAACTACTGGATTAAAAAAAATAGGGGTAATTCTCCATGATATTGGAGTGGGGAAAGACTTCCTGAACAACACTACCAGCATGGGAAATTAAGCAATCACTCAACCAGTGGGATCTCAAAAAGATAAAAGTTTTTGTTGAGACTTACATACCATAAACAGGGCCAACAGACTACCCACAGAATGGGTAAAAAAAAGAAAACACTTCACTAGCTATACTACCGACAGAGTCCTAATATCTAAAATCTACAAAATACTCAAAAAACTATGCAATAAATAATCAAACAATCCACTCAAAAAATAGGGCAGAGAACTCAATAGGGAATTCTCAAAGGAAGAAAAACAAATGGCTTATACTCACCTAAGAAATGGTTACCATCCTTACCCATCAGGGAAATACAAATTAAAACAGCTAGGATCTTGGGAAAGAGAAACCCTCATGCACTGCAAGTGGGAGTGCAAACTTACATAACCACTATAGAAATCAATATGGAGACTCCTGAAAAAGATGTAAATAGAGATACCAATTTACTCAGCCATTCCTCTACTGGGTATATACCCTAAAGGATCCACTCTTCATTTCAGAGATATTTGCTCAACCATCTTTATAGCTGCTCAAGTCACAATCAATAAGAACTGCAATCAACCCAGATGTCCATTGTTTGATGAATGGATAATGAAGATGTGGTACATACACACAATGGATATCAACTCAGCAGTAAGAAAACATGATATAATGAAACTTGTAGGAAATGAACAGACTTGGACTACATCATACTAAGCAAACTCACAGAAGCATAGAAAGGTAAATACCACATGGTATACCTCATCTGTGGGTCCTAAACTGTAACAGCTTCTATTGATGTCATGCCTAACATGCAACTAAAGGTAAGAGGGATGGAAGGATTTGTGGGAACAGGAACAGGATAGGGCTAGGGGGAAAATATACATAAAACTAAATCCAACATAAATTAGTACTATAGAAAACTTCCTCCTTGATTGCACACTAAATGATGTAACCCTCAATAGAAAAATAAAGACAGTGTCTGGTAAGATGGACCCTGGAGGGAGTGGGATGCAGCCTAACCCTAAAATATTTAGCCCTGTTTGGTAAATCCCAGTGCCAGAAATGGGTTACAACCCACATTGAGCTGTTGATTGGAGAGACCTATGAAGTCCCCCAAAACAAGACAGACATCTGTTGAAGCATTTGATTACCCTATTGCTGAAGATAATGCATGCTGACCATGCAGAAAATCAAGAGATCTGGCTGAATCTAGAAGGAAGTCAGCTCTCAGATGATTAGTCCATATAGTGCTGACAACTGTGACTTGAGATGCTGGGTGAAAACAGCCAACAATTCTGCAAGCAAGCATGAGACCCTGCTATATGTAATCTACCATCCTTACAAGATGTACACACCTGTGCAATAGAGGCAACCATCCTAAGGAGGTAACCAGTGGCTCTTTGATTGGCTAAGAGATCCATTCAGTGGAAAGGAAACCCTAGCTTGAACTGAGAACCAAGTCAGAAACCTATGGAGACTAAGATTTTGCACTCCAATGAGAAGCTTCCACTAGTCTTTGGCCAAAAGTGAGGCTGCACACATCAAAATCTCTCTAAATTAACAATGCTTATACCCTCAAGCTATCCTAATCTCACTCTCAGTTGGAGAATCTGCATTTATTTTTCAGAAAGCAATGAGAATGGAGGACAACCAAAATCTATCAAGAGGACAAGGTTCACTAACTCCATATCAGCAGGTGAACCACCCCTAGCACAGCAGCTAGGGTCCAGGCAAAAGCAAAAAGGAATTGGTAACATAAACTAGGATGCTGCTTCCATGATAAGCCTGATAATCTGAGCAAGGATTATGGGGATAGAAACTGCAAATACTCAAAATGCACCAAAGCAGAAATCCAGAAGCTGCTGAAAGCTCAACACTAAAGTAGACTTAAGCACACCCACCAAGGCTCAGGGAATGTTGTGGTGGAGGAGTGGAAAGAACATAAGAGCCACAGGGTGGTAGAGAATAGCCAAAGGCATTGCCCTTCCCCCAAAATTTCTGATTGCTGCTCTCACAACTCATAACCCACAGCTCCATGGTGAGTACCAACAATCCCACTAAGGTGGGCCCTTAGTGGATTGGGGGTCAGGAGGGGCATGATAGTATCAAAACTTGATGTGCCCAAAGTTTCAGCTTAATAAATAAATAAATAATGAAAAACAATTAGAATTCCACTGTAGAGATGTTAAAGGCTACAAGAGTCCAATCTCCAGTTTCAGTTTTCATATCTGTAAAATGCAGATAATATCAGCTTTCCTTGATTTTAACAATTAATAATGATAAAAAGTATGAGACATCTTACATGGCATGTGTTACCCAATATACATAGCTATTCCCATGATAACATATGAAAACTCATTAACTTTTGATTTTTAAATTTTAGGAGTAGTATTTTTCATATTATCCTATATCTGATCTAATATAAATCTTCATAAGTTACAAGATAAAGGTAAAGAGAATTAATTAGAAAATCCCATTATTAACTAAAAATATCTGAAGAATGACTATGACTTTGATAAAGACTGAGTCTGTAGTTAATTAGAAGTTTCTACAGATCTCATTTGTCCTAAGTTCAATGTGAAATTGTTATATGATTCCTTACATTGCCCAAGTGTCACTGTCAAGAGAGAAAACAAAATATTTCAAATATGATGTCAGTGTCATGAACACACATAACACAGAAACAATTATCAATTTGTTGTGAGGATCACATCTTAAAATGAATTTTTATTTTAAAAATGTATTTGCAAAGCTGGGCATGGTGGCACATGCCTTTAATCCCAGCACTCGGGAGGCAGAGGTAGGAGGATTGCCATGAGTTTGACGCCACCTGAGACTCCATAGTAAATTCCAGGTCAGCCTGGGGCTAAAGTGAGACCCTGCCTCAAAAAAAAAAGTATTTGCAAAAGAGGGAAGGGTTTCATGACATTCATAAAAAATCATGAAGAATATATGTATGTATATATTTAAATCTAATATATATTGTTCTTTTTTTTACACACACACACACACACACACACACACACACACACGAGTGTTTGTGAGAGAGAGAGAGAGAGAAAAGGAACAATGATAAACTGACAAAGATGTGAGATAAAGATACCAAAGGCATGTGAACAGCACATTGGTAAAGAGCTGAGGAGGTCACTGGTCTTCTGGTAAGAGGATAATACACACACTGAGAAGAAAGGAAGCCATAGTCATTTCAGAAATTGTGACAAAGAAGGATGAATAATGGAATTAATGTTGGGCACCTTCCATGATTCCCAATGGCCCTTTCAATTCTCTACATGCAAATATTCATTTATTTTGTATTTACTTTAGAAAATAATTGAAAACTGTGGCACAAATATATACATGACATGGAAAGTGAATGAACTTAAGAAAAACATGCATTTGGGATGACTTAAATCCTACCTTCTCCTTATCAGACAAATGTCTTACTTTACATTTGAAACTAATAAATAAAAAAGGAAAATATTGCCGGTTATGGTCACACACCCCTTTAATCCCAGCATTCAGGAGGGAGAGGTTAGAGAATTGCTGTGAGTTCCAGGCCAGCCTGGGAATAGAGTTAGTTCCAGGTAAGTCTGAGTTAGACTGAGACCCCACCCCCCAAAAAATAGAAAAAATATTGACTTACAAGTTTGTTTGAATTATTAAACATATTTTTATTAGTTATGTACACAATGTGTATACAGTCACATTGATACCATTGTTAGCCTCCTTCCTGCCCTCCCCCATCTGCAGGTAACCTCCCTGTCTATCTCTTTCACCCTTGTGCTGGTACCAGGATCACCAAGAAAGCAGTACTCTTGCTCATTTACCCAATTACTCCTGGTTTCAGTTGGGGTCCTGTTGATGTGTGATGGGCTGATTCTCTCCTCAGTATCTGTGCCCATCTAAAAAAGAGAAGCAAATTCTCCAATGGAGAGTTAAATTAGCCCAGATAAATAGGATAACCATTGTTAATTTAGAAACAATTTAATAGGTGTTGGCCCTCTTGTAGCCCACAAGTGGTGGGAGCTTGATCATGTAGAGAGGGCTCATTTTTGGATATGATTCTGACTTGTTTCCCAGCTCTAGCTATGTGTTCCATTCCACTGAGCAGATTAGTTAGCCAAATATAAAGCAGTTGGTTACCCATCATGGTTGTGTGCCACTATGAAATTTGTGTGAGCATCATGTCAGGTTGTTTGCGGCTGAGTAACTTAGACCATGAGTTGCTTGGACAGATGTTGGTCATTTTTTTCCAGTCACTCATGTAGCACCTTCTGGTACTAGATGAGCTAACTGACTGGGATTGACTCTTTTCCAGATTCAAGTCAGGTCATTCCATGTTCCATACCAACAGCATATGGGTGTCGTCAGCAGTAGGATCTTACCACTAAACTTTGGTGGGTCATCAAGTAATCTGACAAAAATCTGTCTTCTTTTGGGAAACCTTGTAGCTAGCTCTCTGTGATCAACAACTCATTGTAGATATTAGCCACATGTTGGTACTGGGAGTTACAGGCGAGTGGCAAGGAATAGAAGGAAGAAAAAGATAGGTAATATAAAAGAGATAGAAAGAAAGGAGGGAGGGAGAGAGAGAGAGAAAGAGAGAGAGAGAAAGAGAAATAAGAGAGGATTAAGGTTAGTCTTGATAATACCCTCTCCAGGGCCCTGTGTTTCAGGTATTCCCTCTAAGGACCTGATGAAGGTTCAACCATTAAGTCTGTCTTTAGGATGCAGAACTTTATGGTACCATTGCAATTTGGGTCCATATTTGTATCCCCCACCTCCACCTTTACCCTCCCCTTCTGCCCCACCCTCCATATTGTCTGGTCCCCCAGATGCTTATTAGGTATGTTAGAATCTTGGGTACATTCAGGTTAGGAGCCACAGATGAGTGAGACTATGTGACGATTTTCTTTCTGTGATAGTGTGAGTTCACTGAGAATGATCACTTCCAGGTTCAACCATGTTTTTTTTTTTTTTTCCCAATTTCATTGTGTCATTTTGCCTTACTGCAATGTACAATTCCATTTTGTAGATATACCACACCTTGGTTATCCATTGATCTAATCTTGGACATCTCAGTTGATTCCAGTGCTTAGCCATTATGAATTGAGCAGCTACAAACATGGCTGAGCAAATCGCTCTGAACTGAAGCATGAAACATTTAGGATAAATGCCCAGTAAGGGAATAACTGGGTCCGTTGGTAACTCTATAGTCAACCTTTTTAGGAGTCTCCATATTGCTATTCATAGTGGTTGTACCATCTTACATTCCCACCAACAGTGAATGAGGGTTCCTATTTCTCCACATCCTAGCCAGAATTTGTTTTCATTTGATCTTTCAATGTTTGCTATCCTTACTGGGGTAAGATGAAATCTCATGATAGTTTTAATTTGCATTTCCCTGATGATTAGAGATAATGAACATTTTCTTAAGTGTGTGTTTGCCATTTGTATTTCTTCCTCTGAGAACTGCCTGTCCAGTTCTCTGTCCCATTTTATGAGTGGGTTGTTTGACTTTTTATTGTTGAGGTTTCTGAGTTATTTTTAGATTATAGTTATTAGGCTTTTGTCTGTTGTATAGCCAGCAAAATTTTTCTCCCATTCTGTGGGTAATCTATTGGCTCTGCTTATTGTCTGTTTGTCTGTGAATAAAACGTGCAGCCTTATGGGACCCCAGTGGGTGAGTGATTATTTAAGATCGTGAGCTTTTGGTATTTTTTCAGGAAGTCTTTTTCCATTCCTATATCATGGAAAATTCCTCCTAAGGGAAAATATTTTTTCCAGCAGTAGCTGAGTTTCTGGTCTTATGTGGAAGTCTTTAATCCATGTGGACTTGAATTTTGTGCATGGCGAGATGTGTGGATTGAGTTTCAATTTCCTGCATATAGTTATCCAGTTTGTCGAGCACCATTTGTTGAAGATGCTGTCTTTTTCCTGCCTACATTCTTAGAGCCTTTGTAAAATATCAAGTAGCTGTAGTTACTTGACCCAAAGTTTGGGTCCTTTATTCTGTTCCACTGGTCTATAATCCTGTCTTTTTGCCAGTACCATGTTGTTTTTATTATTATGGATTTGCACTATAGCTTTAGATCAGGCATGGTGATGCAACCAGAAGTGTTTCTTTTGCTGAAGATAGGCTTGGATATCTGAGACTTTCTGCCATTCCATATGATTTTTGAGATGATTTTTGCTATCTCTGTGAAGCATGATGTTGGGATTTTTATTGTTATTGCATTAAATCTGTATATTGGCTATGGTAAGATCGTCATTTTCACAATGTTAATTCTGCCTATCCAGGAGCATGGGAGGTTTTTCCATTTTCTCAAGTCCTCCTCAATTACTTTTGGGAGTGTTTTTATGTTTTCACTGTATAGGTCTTTAACAACCTTGATTAATGTTATTCTAAGGTATTGTATTTTATTTTGTTGCTGTTGTATCTTTGTCTTTGGCGCAAAGAAAGGCTACTGATTTTTTTGCATTGGTTTTGTATCCTGCTACTTAGCTGAAGGAGTTAATCACCCAAGAGTTTTGAGATGGAGGTTTTCCAGTCTTATGTATAGAATCATGTCATCTGAGAATAGGGATAACTTAACTTCTTCCTTTCCAAATGTATCTCTTTTGTTTCTTTCTCCTGTCTTATTTCTTGAGCTAGGACTTCCAGTACTATGTTGAAGAGCAGAGGTGAGAGTGGACACCCCTGCCTTGTTCCTGATCTCAATGGGAATTCCTTCAGTCTCTACGCATTAAGTATTATTTGGGCTTTAGGAGCTTTATATATAGCCTTTATTACATTGAGATATAAACCATCAATGCCTATTCAATCCAATGTTTTTGTTTCTTTGTTTTGTTTTGTTTTTTTCGAGGTAGGATTTCACTTTAATCCAGACTGACTTGGAATTCACTAAGTAGTCTCAGTGTGGCCTTGAACTCATGGTGATCCTCCTATCTCTGCCTTCCAAGGGCTAGGAATAAAGGCATGCACCACCATGCCCAGCTCCAATGATTTTTTAAATTTTTTTTTAATGTATTTATTTAACAGAGAAAGAGGGAGAGAGAGCGAAATAATGGGCATGCCAGGTCCTCCAGCCACTGCAAACGAACTCCAGATGCATGCACACCCTTGTGCTTCTGGCTAACGTGGCTCCTGGGGAATCGAACCTGGGTCCTTTGGCTTTGCAGGCAAATGCCTTAACTGATAAGCCATCCCTCCAGCCCATCTCCAATGTTTTGATCATGAAGTGATGATATATTTTTTCAAAGGCTTTTTCTGCATCTATCAAAATGATCATGTGGTTTTTGTGTTTGTTTATGTAGTGTAATACATTGACTCATTTCAGTATGTTGAATTACCCCTTCATTCCTGGGATGAAGCCTACTTGATCAAGGTGTACAATTCTTTTGATGTGTTGTTGAATTTTGCTTGTGAGGATTTTGCTTGGGATCTTTACATATAACTTTATGAGGGAAATAGGCCTATAGTTTTCTTTTCTTGTGGCATCTCTGCCTGGTTTTGGTATTAGGGTGATAGTAGCTAGTGATAGTGATTAGGGTGATAGTAGTAGACAGAATGAGTTGGGGAGCTTTCTCTGCTCTCTGATTGTGTGGCACAGTTTGAGGAAAAATGGTTTCAGTTCCTCCATGAAGGTTTTATAGAATTCAGCTGAGAAGTTGTCTGGTCCTGGACTCTTCATTTTGGAGAGGATTTTGATTACTCTTTCAATCTCCATGGGTGTGACAGGTTTGCTGAGGAGATTAATCTGGTCTGAGTTTAGCTTTGTTAGGTGGTATTTGTCCAGGAATTCATCCATTTCCTCCATATTATCCAGTTTAGTGGAGTAGAGGTTTTTGAAATAAGTGGTGATGATTCTCCAAATTTCACTTATGTCTGCTGTGATCTCTCCTTTTTTTTATTTCTAATTTTGTTAATTTGAAACATCTCTCTTTTTTCACTTAATCAAATTGGTCAAGAGTTTATCACTCTTACTTATTTTTTCAAAGAACCAGGTCTTTGTTTCATCAATTTTCTTAATTGTTTTCTTAGTTTCTAGTTCATTAGTTTCTTATCTGATCTTAATTATTTCTTTCCATCTGGAAACTTTTGGGTTGGATTCTTCTTGCTTTTACAGTGCCTTTAGGTGGGTGGTTAGGTTATTGATTTGGGATCTCTCCAGCTTTGTTATGAAGGCATTTAGTGCTATGAATTTTCCCCTGATGACTGCCTTCACTGTGTCCCATAAATTTTGGTACAATGTTTTCTCATTGTCATTCATTTCTAGAGAATTTGCAATTTCATTTTTTATTTTGTCCACTACTACTTATTGTTTAATAATGTATTGTTCAATTTCTAGGAGCTGATGGGATTTCTGGTTCATCTTTTGTTGTTAATTTCTAGCAAAAGAGCATTGTGATCTTATATCATGCAGGAAAATATATTTATCTTCCTAAATATACGGAGGCAGGCTTTTGGTCCAGTATATGATCTCTTTTAGAGAAGGTTCCATGGGCTGTTGAGAAGAGTGTGTAATCTGTAGATTTTGGGTAGAATGTTCTGTAGATGTCCATTAGGTTTAATTATCCTATGGTTTTGTTGACCTCTCTCACTTTCCTGTTAATTTTCTGTTTGGATGATCTATCTATTGCTGATAGTAAAGTACTGAAGTCCCCAAATATGATGGTGTTGGTGGTTATTTCTGTTTTGTTGTCAAGTAAGTTTTGTTTTATGAATTGTGGTGCCACTGTTTGGTGCATAGATTGATGATTGTTATGTCCTCATGTTGGATCATTCCCTTGATAAGTAGGAAGTGGTCTTCTTTATCTTTTTTGATTACTTTTGGTTTGAAATTATTTTATCCCATATTAGTATAGCCACACCTACTTGCTTCTTATTCCTGTTTGCTTGGAATATCATCTTCCACCTTTTCACCTTGAGGAGATGTGTGTCTTTAGAGGTGAGGTGGGCTTCTTGAAGACAACAAATTAAGGGGTCTAATATTTTGATACACCCTGTTAGTTTATATCTCTTGATTGGTGAATTAAGGCCATTAATATTTAGGGTAACGACTGTGAGGATTGATTTAATCCCTGTCATATTGTGATGGTTAATGTGGTTTAGTGTTTTCTTAGACTTTGTAGCTTTTTGTGCCTTCTCAGTGCGGTTATTGTCATCTTTTTCTGGAAAGTTTTCACCATCTATTATGAAGGATACGTTTTGGGGTTGGAAGCCATAGGTCTTAGACTTTGCAATGTTCCATTCCAGGCCCCTCTGGCTTTTTTCTTTTCTTTATTAGTTAGTTTTGTATTCAGCACATACAGTCAGTTTGGTACCATTATTAGGCTCATCCGTGACCTACCCCCTCCCCTGGCCCCTCCTTGTTGAGGTATATGGGTCATGCATTGTGGAGTTAGCCCACAGTTATGGGTAAGGTAAATGTCTCTGCATATCATGACCCAACATGTGGCTCTGACATTTTTCCCGCCCCCTCTTCTGAAAAATTTCCCTGAGCCATGTTGGGTTCATGTTTGGTCTGCTTCAGTGATGAGGTGTTGGGGGCCTCTGAGGCTCTGGCTCTCTGATTTGGTAGGAGATGATTTTTCTCTGTGCTGATCTCCTTCCCCCTTGTGCTGGTATCTGGTTCATCAGGAAAGGTTTCCATTGAGAAGTCTACAATAATTCTGATGGGATTACCATTATACCTAATGTCTTGTTTTTCCCCAGCTCCTTTTAGGAATTTCTCTTTGGTATTGATATTTAGAGTGTTAATGATAATATGTCTTGGATAATTTCTCCTTTGGTCCAGTCTCTTTGGAGTTCTGATAGCTTCTTGTAACTTGATGGGGCTCTCTTTTGAGAGAGTGGGAAAGTTTCCTTTGATAATTTTTTTTGAGTTTTTCTTTTTCCTTTTTTTTTTTTTTATTAGTCAGTTCTGTATTCAGCAAATACAGTCAGTTTGGTACCATTATTAGGCTCATCCGTGACCTACCCCCTCCCCTTGGCCCCTCCTTGTTGGGGTATGCGGGTCATGCATTGTGGAGTTAGCCCACAGTTATGGGTAAGCTAAATGTCTCTGCATATCATGACCCAACATGTGACTCTGACATTCTTTCCGCCCCCTCTTCCGCAAAATTTCCCTGAGCCATGTTGGGTTCATTTTTGGTCTGCTTCAGTGATGAGGTGTTGAGGGCCTCTGAGGCTCTGGCTCTCTGATTTGGTAGGAGTTGATTTTTCTCTATGCTGATCTCCTTCCCCTTTGTGCTGGTGTCCGGTTCATCAGGAAAAACAGCCCCCTTGCTTGTTTCTCGAAGTTTTCTTAGTTTCAGCCGGAGCCCTTTTGAGGTATGATGGGGTGGCTCTCTCCTTAGGGTCTACATCTATCTGAAAAAGAGAAGCAGATTCTCCAACGGAGAGTAAGTTAGCACCAGGACAAATGAGATAACCCTTACTTTTTTTTTTATAGAGAATTTAATATGTGTAGGCCCTCTTGTAGCCCACAATTGATAGTAGGTTGATACTGGAGAGTGGGCTTATGTTTGGATATGGTTCTGACTTGTTTCCCAGCTCCAGCTATGGGTCCCATACCAGTGAGGGGATCAGTTAGCCAAATTGAGAGCAGTTGGTTCCCCACCATGGCTGTGTGCCACCACTGCACTTGTGTGGGCATCACAATAAGTTATTTGCTGCTAAGTAGGTTAGACCATGCGTTGCTTCGATAGATATTGGTCAATTTCCCCCAGTCGCCCATGTAGCACCTTCTGGCACTAGATGCGCTGACTGTCTGGGGACTGACTCTCATCCAACTTCCAGCCATGCCATTCTAATTTGCATGTCAATCACATAAGGTATCTTCAGCAGTAGGGTCTTACCACTAACCTTTGGTGGGTCATCAAGTACTCTGACAGAAATCTGTCTGTCTTTTAGGAAACCTTGTAGGTCTCTCTGATCAAAAGCTCATTGTGGATGATAGCCCCATGCTGGTTCTGGGAGTTACAGGTCAGTGCCCTCTAAGAAAATGAGGAAAAAGATAACTAATATACAAGAGTTAGAGATAAGAGAGAGAGAGACAGGGAGAGGGGAAGTGAGGGAGGGAAGATGTAGGAGACTAAGGTTAGTCTTAATCTTACCCTCTCCAGTGTCTTGTGGTTCAGGTATTCCCTGTAAGGGCCTGGTGAAGGATCAGCCATTTGGTCTATCTTTTAGTAAGTAGAAGATTATGGTACCATTGCCGTTTAGGTCTAGATTTGTGTTTCCCACCCCTTTGATGCCCTCCCCTCCCTCCCCTTCCATCCTAGTGTCTAATCTAGGAGATGCTTGCTGGGTATTTAAGGTATCTTCGGTAGATTCAGGTTAGGTGCTGTAGATGAGTGAGACTATGTGGCGATTTTTTTTCTGTGACTGGGTAAGTTCACTGAGAATGATCTGTTCCAGGTTCAACCATTTTTCCTCAAATTTCATTGTGTCATTTTTTCTTACTGCTGTATAGAATTCCATTGTGTAGATATACCACATCTTAGTTATCCATTCTTCTAGTGATGGACATCTGTGTTGATTCCAGCTCTTAGCTATGACAAATGGAGCCGCTATAAACATGGTTGAGCAAATCTCTTTAGTCTGTGGTTTGAAGGTTTTAGGGTAGATGCCCAGTAAGGGAATAACTGGGTCTATTGGTATCTCTATACTCAGCTTTTTCAGAAGTCTCCATATTGCTTTCCAAAGTGGTTGTACCATCCTACATTCCCACCAACAGTGGATGAGTGTTCCTACTTCTCCACATCCTCGCCAGCATTTATTTTTATTTGATTTTTTGATGCTTGCTATCCTTATTGGGGTAAGGTGGAATCTCATAGTTGTTTTAATTTGCATTTCTCTGATGATTAGGGATGATGAACATTTTCTTAAGTGTATGTTTGCCATTTCTATTTCTTCCTCTGTGAACTGCCTGTTCAGCTCTTTGCCCCATCTTGTGAGTGGGGTGTTTGACTTCTTACTGTTTAGATTTTTGAGTTCTTTGTAGATTCTAGAGATTAGTCCTCTATCAGTTGGATAACCCACAAATATTTTCTCCCATTCTGTGGGTAATCTATTGGCTTTGCTAATTGTATGCTTGTCTGTAAAGAAACTCCTCAGCTTCATGTGGTCCCATTGGTTGAGTGATGGTTTAAGTTCATGAGCTACTGGGGTTTTGTTCAGGAAGTCTTTTTCCATTCCTATATCATGGAATGTACTCCCTAAATTTTCTTCCAGTAGTATTCGAGTTTCTGGTCTTATATTGAGATCTTTGATCCATTTGGACTTGAGTGTAGTGCATGGTGAAATGTGTGGGTCAAGTTTTAGTTTCCTGCATATGGTTATCCAGTTTGTCCAGCACCATTTGTTGAAGATGCTGTCTTTTTTCCAGCGTATATTGTTTGGGCCTTTATCAAATATCAAGTAGCTATAGTTATGAAGCTAGCATCACCCTAATTCCAAAACCAGGCAGAGATGCCACAAGAAAAGAAAACTACCGGCTTATTTCCCTGATGAATTTAGATGCAAAGATCCTAAACAAAATCCTTGCAAACCGAATCCAACAACACATCAAAAGCATTATCCACCTTGACCAAGTGGGATTCATTCCAGGAACACAGGGGTGGTTCAACATACGGAAATCTGTCAATGTAATACACCACATAAACAAGGTTAAACATAAAAACCATATGATCATTTCGATAGATGCAGAAAAGGCCTTTGACAAGATTCAACACCACTTCATGTTCAAAACATTGGAGAGACTTGGCATGGTTGGTTCATATCTTAACCTAATAAAGGCAATATACGAAGCTCCGAAGGCCCAAATAATACTTAATTGAGAGAGACTGGAGGAATTCCCATTAAGATCAGGAACAAGACAGGGTTGTCCACTCTCACCTCTGCTTTTCAATATAGTTCTGGAAGTCCTAGCTCAAGCAATAAGACAGGAGAAGGAAATAAAAGGGATACAATTTGGAAAGGAGGAAGTTAAGTTAGCTTTATTCGCAGATGACATGATTATATATGTAAGAGACCCGAGAGACTCCATCCCAAAACTCCTGAAGGTGATTAACTCCTATAGCAAAGTAGCAGGATACAAAATCAATGCACAAAAATCAGTAGCCTTCCTTTATGCAAAGGACAAAGATACAGAAAAAGAAATAAGGGACATAGTCCCATTTTCAATTGCGACAAAAAAAATAAAATACCTTGGAATAACGTTAACCAAGGAAGTGAAAGATCTATACAATGAAAACATAAAAACACTCAAAAAAGAAATTGAGGCGGACTTGAGAAAATGGAAAGACCTCCCATGTTCCTGGATAGGCAGAATTAACATTGTGAAGATGACAATCCTACCAAAGGCAATTTACAGATTTAATGCAATACCAATTAAAATCCCCACAGTGTTCTTCACAGAGATAGAAAAAATGATCTCAAATTTCATATGGAAAGGCAGAAGGGCTCGCATTTCCAAACATATCCTCTGCAAAAGAAATACCTCTGGAGGCATCACCATACCTGATCTAAAGCTATATTACAAAGCCATAGTAATAAAAACAGCATGGTACTGGCATAAAAACAGGACTATAGATCAATGGAATAGACTTGAGGACCCGGACTTTGGGTCAAGCAACTATAGCTACTTTTTTTTTTTTTTTAGAGTATTTGCAACTGGTTTTATTTTTTTTTTTCTTTTCTTTTTTTCTTTATTAGTTAGTTTTGGATTCAGCAAATACAGTCAGTTTGGTACCATTATTAGGCTCATCCATGACCTGCCCCCTCCCCTTGGCTTCTCCTTGTTGAGGTATATGGGTCATGCATTGTGAAGTTAGCCCACAGTTATGGGTAAGCTAAATGTCTCTGCATATCATGACCCAACATGTGGCTTTGACATTCTTTTTTTTTTTTTTTTTTTTTTTTTTTTTTTTTTTTGGTTTTTCGAGGTAGGGTCTCACTCTAGCCCAGGCTGACCTGGAATTCACTATGGAGTCTCAGGGTGGCCTCAAACTCATGGCGATCCTCCTACCTCTGCCTCCCGAGTGCTGGGATTAAAGGCGTGCGCCACCACGCCCGGCATGGCTTTGACATTCTTTCCACCCCCTCTTCCACAAACTTTCCCTGAGCCATGTTGGGTTCATTTTTGGTCTGCTTCAGTGATGAGGTGTTGGGCGCCTCTGAGGCTCTGGCTCTCTGATTTGGTAGGAGTTGATTTTTCTGTGTGTTGATCTCCTTCCCTCTTGTGCTGGTATCCGGTTCATCAGGAAAACAGCACTCTTGCTTGTTTTGCCAATATTTCTTAGTTGCAGCCGGGGCCCTTTTGAGGTATGATGGGGTGGCTCTCTCCTTAGGATCTACATCTATCTGAAAAAGAGAAGCAGATTCTCTAATGGAGAGTAAGTTAGCACCAGGAGAAATGAGATAATCCTTACTTTTTTTATAGAGAATTTAATAGGTGTAGGCCCTCTTGTAGCCCACAATTGATGGTAGCTTGATATTGGTGAGTGGGCTTATGTGTTGAATAAGTTCTCCATGTGTTTGGTCTGAATTTCTTCCCCTTCTGGTATTTCCATGATCCAAATGTTGGGACGTTTAACAGTGTTCCCCAGTTCCCTCATATTCTGTTCACAAAAATGTTTGAACTTCTTGCAACTTATGGACTCATGAACTGTTTCTTATGTTATGTCTACCAGTTCTGAGTTTCTATCCTCCACATGGCTGACTCTATTCTTGAGGGCTTCTATACAGTCTTGGGCTTGTTCAATTTGGTTTGTATTTTCTATTACATTTTTATGTATAGTTTCCATCCCTCTCTCTAGTTCTCTTTTCATGCCATTTTCTGATTTTCTTAATGCTTCTTGGAATTAATCCTTGCATTTCTTTTTATCTTCATTGAGGTTAGCCAGCTGGCTACTGACGTCCTCTTTTCTTTTTTTCCCCTCTCCTTCAAATCATTTAACTGTATTTAGAACCCTTCCTGGTTCTTATCTATTATGTCTAGTCTAGTGAAGATAGAATTGCTATGATTATTGGCCCTTTGTTGCTTTTATGGAAGTTCTGCTATTTGCTTGGTCTGGGTTGCATAGCTCAAATCTTCATTTTGGTGTTCTGATCCTAATGTCTCTTCTATATTTTGATTAGAGATATCAATTGTGGGATGGGGTGATCTTATTTGATTTACTTACATTTGATATTTATGTTATTTCTTTTGCACTCTGGTCTCTCCATCACAGTGTAGGAGTCTTTTTTGATATAGGAAGAAGCTGTAGTCTATCCTTGAACTGTCTTCAGTGATTATTCCATTTTGTGTTTGCTTCCACTAGGCTTCTGGTTGCAATTGGGCCTGCATGGTCAGAGAGAAGGAGCCCCTGAGGCTCTGGTGGGGGCCCCAGGACCTGTTGTAGGGGCTTGTTGTTTCATGATTCAGGGTATGGGACTGTGTGATAAGCTGGCCTGAAAGTGACAAGGGGATGGAAGGCAGTATTGAGTAGGATGGAATTCCCAAGTCTGGAGGCATAGGGAGAACTATCCTGGCCTGCTGCCCTGTCTGGGTCCACGTATGGGGGTGGGGAGCAGGGATGAGTGGGATGGGGTTCCTGAGCCTGGATGAGTGGTTGGGGCTATGCTGGCCTGCCTGGGTCCATACACAGGTATGGGAGGTGGTGGCAAGTAGGATGGGGTTCCTGAGCCTGGAGGTGTGGGTAGAGCTACACTGGCTTGCTGGCATTGGTCTGTGCACAGGGATGGGGGCAGTAGTGAGTGAGATGGTGTTCCCAAGCCTGGAGGTGCAGGTGGAGCTATGTTGGCCTGCCTGGGTCCACGCATGGGGATGTAAGGCAGCGGAGAGTGGGATGGCATTTCTGAACCAGGAGGAATGGGTGGAGCTATACTGGCTTTCCTGGGACTCTGGATGGAGTGGGGGGTGGTGGCAAGTTGGGTGTCATTCCCAAGCCAGGAGGCATGGGTAGACCAAATCTGGCTTGCTGGCTTCAGTCCATGCATGGGGATGGGAGGCAGCAGTGAGTGGGATTGTGCTCCTGAGTCTGAAGGCATGGGTAGACCTATGCTGGCCTGCTGGCTTGGGTCTGGGCATGGGGTGGGGTGCAGCAGTGAGTGGGATGGTGTTTGTGAGGATGGAGGTGTAAGTGGAACTATATTAGCCTGCTGGCTTGGGTCCACACACAGAGATGGGGGCAGCGGTGAGTGGGATGGCATTCATGCATGGAGGCACAGGTGGAGCTATGCTGGTCTGCTGGCCTGGGTCCCCTTGCCTGCGGTTAGTGCAGGACGAACCTGTGGCTGGGACTATGTCTAGAACGGCTGCTTGAGGGGTTTGCAGGACTGGTAGGCTACCCAGGAGCATGGTAATCAGCTGATTCCCTTTTGTGCTCCTCTGTGCCCTCCCAATGGAGATATATTAGAGTCTGCTCCCCCCTAGAAGACCCAATGAACCCTTAATGTCTTGCCTTTTCTTCCCTGGGAGATGATGCCATCTTGACTGGATGTCAATTATTAATCATATTAATTATTTTTTAAATAGAGATATTAATCCCTCAAAGGTGCCAAGTTTATTATAGAAATATGAATTCAGATGAAAAGTTTTGTTGTAAAATATTGTTTGTGCATATCTACATGCACATATTCATATTCTAAAGGAGCAGTTCAAAGGCAAAAGCATTTACCCTTTCTTTTTAATAAACAGCTCACCATAATTTATTTAAAAGACATTTACTTTATGCAATACCCATAGTGAGCACTGAGGATAAACTGAGGATTTGGGGTGATAATGATGAGTCAATATGGGCTCATGAATTCTAACAAACACATCATCCTGGCTCTTAAGGTAAATAAACTGTTTCTTTAAAATTAAATCTGAAGGTGGAAAAGTACTGTCAATAAAGGGCCAAATAATACTTTATGGAATTAATTTCCTCACCAATTTAAACAACTATTCATGCATGAAAATTTCATAACCTAAGAAAATCATGAATTATGTCAGCACTTGGCTATACCACAGAAATAAAGACACATTATAAGAAGTAGTAACAACAGATTCACATTGCTAGCCTGTATCAATCCATTTTCTGTTGCTATAATAAAGTGCCTTAGACTGAGTACTGAAAAATCAGCACATAACATGAAGGTATGGTAAGGGGGAACTCAAAACTGAACACAAATGGAATGGTACCATAGAATCCTGTATCCTGAAAGACAAAGAGGTTGAACACTGATTAGGACTTTAGGTTATCACCTGAATTGAAGAGACCTGGAGAGGGTGAGATGAAGCCTAACCTTAAATTTCTCCCCTTTCTTTCTCTCTTTCTTTCTTTCTTTCTCTCTCTCTTTCTTTCTTTCTTTCTTTCTCTCTTTCTTTCTTTTATTGACAACTTCCATAATTGTAAACAATATCCCATGGTAATTCCCTCCCTCTCCCCATTTTTCCCTTTGAAACTCTACTCTCCATCATATCCTCCCCCAATCAGTCTCTCTTTCATTTTGATGTCATGATCTTTTCTTCCTATTATGATGGTCTTGTGTAGGTAGTGTCAGGCACTGTGAGGTCATGGATATCCAGGCCAGTTTGTGTCTGGAGGAGCATATTGTAAGGAGTCCTACCCTTCCTTTGGCTCTTACATTCTTTTGGCACTGGCTGTAACTCCCAGTACCAGGATTCTGTTAACACCCACAATAAGATGTTGATCAGGGGACCTACAAAGTTTCCCAAAACAAGACAGACTTCTGTCAGAGCACTTGATTATCCAGCAGAGGTTAATGGTAAGAATCTACTGCTGAAGACACCATATACTGTCGGTTTGGAATATGGAATCTTGAAGAGAGTCAGTCACTGTCTAGTGCCAGAAGATGATACATGAGCTACTGCAGGAAAGTGGCCAAAATCTTTCTGTGCAACTTGAGGTGTAAGCTACTCAGAAACAAACAACCTGACATGATGCTCACACAAGTGCAACAGCCATGGTGGGTAACCAACTGCTCTTGGATTGGCTAACAGATCCACTGAGTGGAAAGGAAACCATACCTGGAACTAGGAAACAAGTCAGAATCATGTCCAGATAATGAGTTTGTTTTCCACTATCAAGCTCCCACTAATCTTGGGATATAAAAGGGTCTACACCCATTAAATTCTCTCTACATTAATAATGATCATCCCATATAACCAGTGCTGACTTGACTTTCCATTAGGAGAATCTGCTTCCTCTTTTCAGATGGAAGAGGGATGTGGGGAGAGAAATGACTCATCATGCTTTACCAGGTCCCCAGCTGAAACCATAGAGGAATTGGGGAAATGAGTAAGAGTGCTGTTTTCTTGATGAATGTGATATCAGCACAAGGATGAAGGTGATTGACATTGAGGACACTTAACACCTACCAAAGCAGAGACCCAGACACGCCTAAAAGGCCATCACTGAAATAGACTTAAAATGCACCCAACATGGCTCAGGGAATTGTGTGGAGAAGGGGGCAGAAAGATTGTTAGAGCCACAAGGTGGGACATTATGCACAAAGACATTGCCTGTCCCCCATAACTGACTGTTTTCCCCACAATGCATGACTCACAATCCCTATGGGGTTGGCCTGCATCCCCAGTAAAGAGGGTCCCTTTGGAGAGGGGACAGGTATCAGGGAAAAAATGGTATCAACATGTGCTGTTTACATACTGAATATGTCCATAACTAATTTAAAAAATAAACAGCTCACAGTTTGGAGTCTGAAAGTCCCAAATTTGATATCTCTATAGACTTGGCCTCAGATAAGAATTACATGGCAGACCTGATTGAGGCAGGAGGTTGTGCATGAGGAGGATATCACACAACAAGGGAAGAAACCATAGAACCAGGAGCAGGTAAATGGCTGTCTTTCAGGACCACTCATTCATACCACTACCTTAATCACTCCAGAGAATAATGCCCCAAATGATCAAATGAACTCTCAAGAGGCTCAGTCTCTTAAAAAAGTCATACTCTCTCAATTCTCCTTTCACAGGAGACCAAGCTCCCAAGACATTAACCCTTGGAGAACACATTCTAACTATAATCAAACCATGCCTCATCTCTTCCAAAACCTGGAAGACAAGAGGGCCAAAGACAGACAAAGGCACATACAAAGAAAGAGAGAGGCTGTTATGAGGAAGGGAAAATTAATGAATATCTGACCTTGTCTTGGACCTGACCTCAAGCCAGAAACAATGGTCTGGCATTGGTCTTCAGATTCAAACACAGCATTTACCCACTCAACCTTCAGACCACTGCCAATAACAGGCCATTGCTTGTTCCCAGGCTGGCCACAACAGACACAGACTACTGTCCTGCTCTACAAGTAGGTTTTCTCTACAACCTCAGCATTAACCATATCCCAGCATCAGGCCAGCTCCCTCAGCCCCAGTCTTCACAAGGACAACTGTAGTCCTATCCTCCAGGCCTCCTTCAAATAGATTGAAGATTTAAACATGAGCCCCCAAACAGTAAAAACCATAGAATAAAATTATTCATGACATTTTGGGGGGATTATGAACCCCAAAACAAAGATAAGAAAATAAACAATGAATAAGTGAAGTTTCATCTAACTAAGAATTCTTTGCATAGCAAAGGAAACAATAAATGGAGTGAAGAGACAGCCTGTAAAATCTGATAAAACCTTGGTAAGCAGCATCACATAAGCAATGAAGTATCCACAATGTGTAAGAAACTCCAACTCAATAATAAAACATTAAAATAGTTATGAATGAGTAAATGGGAATTTCTAAAAAGAGACATAAATGGCTACGTGTAGGCTAACTTGTTTAAGATAACCTGTTTTCAGTTATCATTATCAATTATTGCTTTAATCTTTAAAACCACAATGAGATATAACCTCAACTCTTTTATACTTATTCCTATCATAAGCTAAAAAAAAGATACCAAGTGGTAGAGTAACTTCAGAATAGGGAGTACTTGTTGACTATTTGTAGAGACTTCTTACTACAAGCCATTATGCAAAACAATATAAAATCTTCTAAAAATTCACAAGAAAACTTTTATATGATTCAGCTATTGCATTAGCAAACAGAAATGGAAAGAGTGCAGTGACAAACATATGGAATGAACTTAAGTGTTCCATCAATGGATAAAGGGACAAAGAATACATGGTGCATACCATGTAATACTGCTAGAAAGAAAGGGAACAGATAGAACCTTGTAATTTACAACAATATGGAGGAACTTGGAAGGCAATATTCTGAATGGAATAAGCCATATGCAGATAGTCTAACAACCTATCGTGTCACTTATATATGGAATTTCATAAAGTTAATTTCATGGAAACACGGAGTAAAATGTTTGTTTCCACAGCTGTTAAGAGAACAGCAGATGGAGAAATGTTAGTAAAGATACTGCTTGTTATATAGGAAACATTTCTTGGAGACCCATTGCATTGAATGGTTATTTACCAAAATGTGTTGTATATTCCTAAGAAAAATCTTAAATATTCTCATATACACCTTTCCCTAAAAATGGCAAGTATGTTTAGTGTTAGATCTGAAAATCAACATTCAAAATGCAAACATATATCAAAACATTACATGGTACACTAAATCTATACCATTTTCATTTATCATACTTGAGTAATGCTAGACAACAAATGTATGAACATGTATATACAACATAAGATTTTTAAAATTTAATCAAAAAGAGAACCATAGAAAGAGTAAAGATTATTTTAGCTCTTATATCTACGATTTTCCTTTGAAGTTTATGAACATTTTGATTTCAGTATATATTGACTTTAGCTATGCAGTTCTCTCTTTTTTTTTTTTTTCATTTTTTTAACAATAACCACAGTTTTCTACTAACTAATTATCTGATTTGAGCATAGTGATCTTCCCATTCACCTAATGTGAATTTGCTGCCTGGTTAGGTGTGAACCGAACAGTTGTGTCCACGCAAATAAAAAGAAAATCGCTCCTCAGAGCAGCTTTATATAAACAGAAAAATTAATGTTTATGGAGACATGAGGTTTGGGCTCAGTGCTAGGCTTATATGACCATCTGTTATTGTACATAACAACAGTTGAGTTGCTTTCCAAGATTTAAAAAATTTCCTCAGCTCAAGGTTACAGTGAAAGAAAGGCCTAGCCACTTTCAGGCTGTAGAAATGCCACATACAAGTCAATCCATTCTTTTCTTTTCTTTTCTTTTCTTTTTTCTTTTCTTTTCTTTTCTTTTCTTTTCCTTTCCTTTCTTTTCTTTTCTTTTCTTTTCTTTTCTTTTCCTTTCTTTCTTTCTTTCTTTCTTTCTTTCTTTCTTTCTTTCTTTCTTTCTTTCTTTTTGAGAGTGACAGACAGAGAGAAAAAGAGGCAGACAGAGAGACAGACAGAGAGAGAGAAAATGGACATGCCACAACAGCCTCCTCAGCTCAGCACTCCAATGCTGCAGTGATGGTGCAGAAAATCATCAAAATTATTAAGTGAAAATAATTTTGGAGAGAGAAATTATTTTTAAACCCTTTTGCTTTCCTAGGTGACTTAAAGAACCCCCAAGTGAAGTAGAGGGAAAGGCCAATGGCATCACAAATGCATCCATGAACACCTTACTAGAAGCTTTGATACTAAGGTCATGCTATTTGACAACAAAGAACACTCAGACTAAAAATGTTTTGGAGAGAAATTGCTTTAGCTGTGTCTATAAAACAGAGAAATTTTATTTTTGTTTTTTTTTGTATGACTTGTATGCATTGTAAAATTTGAATGAGTTTAGTTTTTACAGCCTTTACAATCTCCCAGCACTGCCCTTCATAAATGAACACCTGTCTTTTTTAACTCCTACTTACAGTTAAATATAGGAATCATCATTAGAGCTATTAATTGCCTTTTAATATTTATCCTATACAACTGTGATGGTGAAACAATTATTATCTTTTATCAGTGAAAGGTGAACGATAGCCAAACAAAAGGCTAAAAACAGAGCTTTTGGTTATATGATTTTGATGTTTTCTTCTTCCTTCAAGTGAATCCTGTTTTTTAATTGTAGTGTTTTACTTTTTGTTTTTAAATTTTAAGTGAGGAAATTGTGTGAAGCACAAAACATGATGGCTGTCTAGGCATCAACAAGAAGTTAAAAAGAAGTACCCAAAGAGTGAAGTGATGGTTCTTTCATGTCATGGATCTGTGAAGTAACAAGATATAGTGTGACACCTGGTCAAAAATATACTACTTAGCTAAATTCCTTTAAGTAAAATAATTTCTTTTCATCCCAATGAATCACATTTGAAGTAGCCAAGACTCTTGATGTTCACTCTGCTTCTGCTCTTTGCTTATCAGCAAAGAGAAAATTAAATAATGCTGTGGGTTAGAGACATGGCTCAGCCATTAAAGGAGATTTCTTGCAAAGCCTGCTGCCCCAGGATCAATTCCCCATTGCCAACATGAAGCTAGATGTATACAGTGGTGCATGCATCTAGAGTTAATTTGCAGTGTCAAGAGGTCCTGGCATAGCCAAAGTATCTCTCTACCTCCTCCAGCACAGTGATGGCAAATAAATAAATAAGATAACTTTAAAAATTGAATAATCCACCTTTGTTATTAAGGCATTTAGTGCTATGAATTTCCCCCTGAGGACCACCTTCATTGTGTCCCATAAGTTTTGGTACAATGTGTTCTCATTGTCATTCATTTCTAGAAATTTCACAATTTAATTTTTTTATTTCGTCCACTACCCATTTATTGTTTTAAAGTGTGTTGTTCAGTTTTCAGGAGCTGATTGGATTTCTGACACATCTTTTGTTGTTAATATCTAGCAACACATGATTGTGATCTGATATCATGCAGGAAATTAGGTTTATCTTCCTCAATATATGGAGGCAGGCTTTATGACCCAGTATGTGATCTATTTTAGAGAAGGTTCCATGGGCTACCAAGAAAAATGTGTAGTCTCTGGATTTTGGGTAGAATGTTGTATAGATGTCCATTAGGTCTAATTGATCTATGGTGTTTCTCAGGTCTCACACTTCCTTGTTAATTTTCTGTTAGGATGATAATGGAGTATTGAAGTCCCCAACTATGATGGTGTAGGTGGTTATTTCTATTTTGTTGTCAAGTAGGTTTTGTTTTATGAATTGTGGGGCACCTGTGCATAAAGATTGATGATTGTGATATCCTCTTATTGGATTGTTCCCTTGATAAGTAGAAAGTGGCCTTCTTTGTCTTTTTTTATTTTTTTTAAATTTTTTGTTTGTTTATTTATTTATTTGAGAGCAATGGAGAGAAGGAGGGGGAGAGAGAGAGAGAGAATGGGCACACCAGAGCTTCCAGCCTCTGTAAACGAACTCCAGATGTGTGCACCCCCTTGTGCATCTGGCTAACGTGGGTCCTGGGGAATTGAGCCTCGAACCGGGGTCCTTAGGCTTCATAGGCAAGCGCTTAACCTCTAAGCCATCTCTCCAGCCCCTGTCTTTTTTTTAAATTACTTTTGGTTTGATGTCTATTTTATCCAGTACTAGTATAGCTATGCCTGCTTATTTTTATTCCTGTTTGTTTGGAATATCATTTTTCACCCTTTCACTTTGAGAAGGTGTCTGTCTTTAGTGCTGAGGTAGGTTTCTTAAAGACAACAGTTTGAGGCATCTAAATTTCTGATCCACCCAGTTAGCTTATGTCTGTTGATGGGTGAATCAAGGCCATTAATATCTGGGGTAACAATGGGAGTTTTGATTTAATCCCTGCCATGTTGTGGTGGCTTATGTGGTTTGGTGTTTTCTTGGACTTTGCAGATTTTATGCCTTCTCTGAGTTTGGTTCTTGCAATCTGCTTCTTGAAGGGTAAGGGTTAGGGTTAACCTGACCATCCTCCTAAAAGCACTGGAAAAGTAAGAAGAATCCAACCCAAAAAAGGATAGATGGAAAGAAATAATTAAGATCATAGCAGAAATTAATGAATTGGAAACTAAGAAAACAATTAAGAAAATTGATGAAACAAAGAGCTGGTTCTTTGAAAAATTAAACAAGAAAATCCAAAAATTAAACCCCTGGCCAATTTGATCAAGTGAAAAAAAGATGCTTCAAATTAACAAAATTAGAAATGAAAAACGAGAGATCAAAGCAGACATGAGTGAAATTGAGAGAATCAACAGGACTTATTTCAAAAATATATACTCCACAAAACTGGATCATATGGAGGAAACGGATGAATTCCCAGACACATACCATCTATGAAAACTAAGATCAGATGAATCTCCTAAAGAAACCTATCACACCCAAAGAGATTTAAAGGGTGTGGTAGAATAGATGGCCCCCAATGTATTCAGTATTTTAGTAGTTTGTAGAGTGCATCATCAGCTACATGTATGGAGGCAGTGTCACTGGGAAGATCTTAAGGTGTAGTGGTAAGTTTGAGATTTCAATCTAAAGATATGTAAAATGTGCCTAGGTGGAATTTCTTAAGTATGCTGTGCTGTGTGGCTTTTGGCTTTTAGGCTTGTGCTTCTGTGGTTTTGGTCTGGTGAAAGCAGGCCAACTTCTTTTGTCACTATGGAACTTCCCCTAGATCTGTAAGTGGGAAAAAATCCTTTCCTCCATCAGTGTGCCTGGTCTGAAAGTTTATCTCAGTGAATCTGAAGCTGTCTGCTACAAAAGGTAATCCTTTACTCTCCATCAGAGAGTCTGCTTCTCTTTTTCAGATAGTTGCAGATCCTAAGGAGAGAACCACCCTATCATACCTCAAAAGGGCCCCAGCTGAAGCTAAGAATAATTGGCAAAACAATCAAGGGTGCTGTTTTCTTGGTGAACTGGGTATCAGCACAAGGGTGAAGGAGATCTATGCAGAGAACAATCAACTCCTACCAAATCAGATATCCAGAAACACAGAGGCTCCCAAGACCTCATCACTGAAGCAGACCTAAAATGAAGCCAACATGGCTCAGGGAAATTTACAGAAGAGGGGGCAGAAAGAATATCAGGGCCACCTGTTGGGTCATGGTACACAGAGACATTTCCTCCTACCCATAACCGATGGCTAACCCCACAATGCATTACCCATATATCTCAACACGGAGGGGCCAGGGGGAGGTGGTACAATGGTACCAACTTGAATGCATTCACTGGGTACAAAACTAATTAAAAAATAAATGAAAGAAAAAAATAACCTCCCCCAAAAGAAGAGTCCAGGATCAGATGACTTATTAGCTTAGTTCTATCAAATCTTCATGGAAGAACTAAAACCAATTTTTCTCAAACAGTACCACAAAATTGTAAAACAGGAAAAGCTCCCCAACTCCTTCTATGAAGCTACTATCATCCTAATACCAAAACTAGGCAGAGTGGTCACAAAAAAAAAAAAAAAAAGAAAGAAAACTTTGGGCCTATTTCCCTGATAAACTTAGATGCAAAGATACTGAGAAAAATCCTCACAAACTGAATTCAACTATACATCAAGAGCATTATCCACCTTGATCAAGTAGGCTACATCCCAGGAACACAGAGGTGTTTCAACATATGGAAATCTGTCAGTGTAATACATCACATAAATAAGCTAAATACAAAAACCACATGACCATTTCAATGGATGCAGAAACAGCCTTTGGCAAAATACAACATCACTTCATGATCAAAACATTGCAGAGAATAGATATAGAAGTTTTATATCTCAACATAACAAAGGCTATATATAAAACACCTAAAGCATAAATAATACTTCATTGTATTGAAGGAAGAAATTGAAGGAATTCCCATTGAGATCAAGACAGGGGTGTTGACTTTCACCTTTGCTCTTCAACATAGTACACAAAGTCCTAGCTCAAGCAATAAGACAGCAGAAAGAATTAAAAGGGATACAAATTGGAAAGGAAGAAGTTAAGTTAGCTCTATTTGCAGACAACATTATTCTATACATAAGAGACCCAAGAACCTCCATTTCAAAACACTTAAAGGTGATTAACTCCATCAGCAAATTGGCAGGACACAAAATCAATACACAAACATCAGTAGCCTTTCTATATTCAAAAGACAAAGATACAGAGAGTGACATTGTTCCATTTTCAATAACAATAACAACAACAACAGCAAAAACAGTCAGCGTGTCTAGTGCCAGAAGGTGCTACATGGGCGATTGGGGGAAAATGACCAATATCTGTCGAAGCAACGCATAGTCTAACCTACTTAGCAGCAAATAACTTGTTGTGATGCCCACACAAGTGCATTGGTGGCACACAGCCATGGTGGGGAGCCAACTGCTCTCAATTCGGCTAACTGGTCCCCTCACTGGTATGGGACCCATAGCTGGAGCTGGGAAACAAGTCAGAACCATATCCAAACATAAGCCCACTCTCCAATATCAAGCTACCATCAATTTTGGGCTACAAGAGGGCCTACACCTATTAAATTCTCTATAAAAAGAAAGGTTATCTCACTTGTCCTGATGCTAACTTACTCTCCATTGGAGAATCTGCTTCTCTTTTTCAGATAGATGTAGATCCTAAGGAGAGAGCCACCCCGCCATACCTCAAAAGGGCCCCAGCTGAAACTAAGAAAAATTGGAGAAACAAGCAAGGGCACTGTTTTCCTGATGAACCGGATACCAGCACAAGGGGGAAGGAGATCAGCACAGAGAAAAATCAACTCCTACCAAATCAGAGAGCCAGACCCTCAGAGGCCCCCATCACCTCATCACTGAAGCAGACCAAAACTGAACCCAACATGGCTCAGGGAAATTTTGCGGAAGAGGGGGCGGAAAGAATGTCAGAGCCACATGTTGGGTCATGATATGCAGAAACATTTATCTTACCCATAACTGTGGGCTAACTCCACAATGCATGACCCGTATACCTCAACAAGGAGGGGCCAAGGAGAGGGGGTAGGTCACGGATGAGCCTAATAATGGTACCAAACTGACTGAATTTGCTGAATACAAAACTAACTAATAAAGAAAAAAAATACCTTGGAATCATATTAACCAATGATGTGAAAGATCTATATAATAAAAACACTCAAGAAAGAAATTGAGGAGGGCTTGAGAAAATGGAAAGATCTCCTATGCTCCTGGATAGGCAGAATTAACATTGTGAAAATGGCAAGCTTACCAAAGGCAATATACAGATTTAATACAATAGCAATAAATATCCCAACATTGTTCTTCACAAAAATCTATCCCAATGATCTCGAAATTCATATGGAATGGCAGAAGGCCTCAGATATCCAAGCATATACTCAACAAAAGAAACACCTCTGGAGGCACCACCTTAACTGATCTAAAGCTATACTACAAAGCCATAGTAACATAAATAACATGGTACTGGCATAAAAGTAGGGTTATAGACTAATGGAACTGAATCAAGAACCCAGACTTTGGATCAAGTAAATACATGTACTTGATATTTGACAATGGCCCTAACAATGTAGACTGGAAAAAAGACAGCATCTTCAACAAATGGTGCTGGACAAACTGGATATGCAGGAAATTGAAACTCAATGCACACATTTCACAATGCACAAAAATCAAGTCCAAATGGATCAAAGACTTCAATATAAGTCCAGAAACTTGGCTACTACTGGAAGAAAAGATAGAAGGAACTTTCCATAATATAGGAATGGGAAAAGACTTCCTGAACAAAACCCCAGTAGCTCAGGATCTTCAAAATTACTTCAATTACTCAACCATTGGGATCTCATGAAGCTGAAAAAAATTTTTACAGGAAAAACACAAAAAGCAGAGCTAATAGATTATCCACAGAATGGGAGAAATTTTTTGCTTGCTGTGCAACTGATGGAGGCCTAATTTCTAGAATCTGTAAAGAACTCAAAATCCTAAACAATAAAAGGTCAAATAACCCAATCTCAAAACAGGGCAAAGAACTGGACAGGCAGTTCTCAGAGGAAAAAATACAACTGGCAAACACACACTTAAGACAATGTTCATGGAATGATGGCATCCACCTAAACTTGCCTCAGGGAAGAAAAGGCAAGACACTTAAGGTTCGGGGGCGGGGTATTTTTTTTAGGGTTTGTTTATTGTAGTAGACTTCCAATGGGAAGGTGTACAGAAGCAAAATAGGTAATCTTCTGATTCCCACACTCTCAGGTAATCCACCAGTCCCGGATCTCTCAAGTAGACATCCTAGCTGCAGGCCTAGTGGGAGGTCCCTCCTGCACTAATTGCAGGCCAAGTGGACCCAAACGAGCAGTTGAGGTCCTCTGCCGTAGGCTTTCCCACCACCAGTCAGAGCTCCATGGGCGTGATACCACCCAGCCTTGCTAACCCCTGTGCATGAGGTCCCTGGTCCGCCCAGCCTTGTGAACCCCGGTGGGTGCTTGTGACTGCCCTGTCCTGCCTTGCTGTCCCGGGTTCAATTGCCATTCCCACCCAGTCCTGCTCTCTCCCGCCCATGCCCTCAATCACTGTTCTCCCCCCGTCTTGCTAGCCACCTCAGGCATGAACAATCTCCACCCCCCACCTTGCTGTCTTCTGCCTGCACAATCACCAGTCACCACCCCCAGCCTTGCTGTCTCTCATGGGTGCATGTGAGAACCATTATCCCCCAGCTTTGCAATCCCCCACCAGCATGCATGATCACTGTTCATCTCGAGCCTTGTTGTCTCCGCACTGTGCACCATTGACATTCCCACCCAGCCTTGCAGACCTCCATGGGTGAGTGCAATCGCTGTTCCCCTCCAGCCTTGCAGGCCGCTATGGGCGTGTGCGATCGCCACTTCTGCCCAGCCCTACTGTCCCCCAGGCGTGCTGGATCACCTTTCCCACCCAGCCTTCCTGTCCCCTGTGGACACAAGCATTTGCCATTCCCACCCAGCCTTGCAGACCTCTGTGTGCATGATCACCTCCCCCCCCAAGAATTGCAGACCCCCACGTGCAATTGGGAAGCCCAGTCACTGCTCCCACCCAGCCTTATTGACCCATCCTCTGGCAATCACCAGACCAGTTGCCATTCCTGCCCAGACCATCTGAGCCCAGCTCACAATTATCATCTCACTGGCTGCTGCCCCCTCCTACCTCCTAATGGGGACCAAGCTAGTATCTCCACCCTATCCTTTCTGAATTCTGTGGGTGATTCCCATCCCACTTACCACCCCCCCCCCCATCCATGGCCAGGAGACTATCATCCCACACCCTAGGCTTTCTGAAACATTGTGATGGGCCAACCACAGTGAAAAAGGAATAGCCCAAAAAATCAGATGCAAGTAAATCCAGATAGATTGCCCAGTCCCACAGCAAATGTCTCAAATCAAAACATTGAAGATAAAATAGGATCAGAACCTCAAAATGAAGAATCAACCTAGGTAATCCTGGCCAAGAAAATAGCACAACTTGCAGAAACTCCATAAAAGACCAATAATTGTATGAATGATATGCTCACTTGATAAGACATACTAGAAAAGAACCAGGAAGGGTTCTTAAGACACTTAAATGATCTGAAGAAGAGTGAAAAAGGAAGAGGTCCTCAATAACCAGCTGGCTAAGCTCATGAAGACATAAAAAATAAAAGGATGAACTCCAACAAGTATTAAGAAAGTCAGAAAATTACATGAAAAGGGAACTCGACAGAGGGTTGGAAACTGTACATTTAAAAAGCAGTAGAAAATACAAACAAAATTGAACAAACCCCAAACACTATAGAAGCTCTCAAGAATAGAGCCAGCCATGTGGAGGATAGAAACTCAGAATTGGAAGACAAAACAGAAGAAACAGTTTGTGAGTCCAAAAGTTTTAAGAAGTTCAAAAGTTTCTGTGAACACAACATGAGGGAACTATAGGATACCCTTAAGTGTCCCAACATTCAGATCATGGGAATATGAGATGGGAAAGAAATTCAGACCAAACTTGGAAAACTTATGCAACAAAAGTATCGAAGAAAATTTTCTAACTCTCTCAAAAAAGAGTCCTATCAAGTTACAAGAAGCTAGCAGAACTCTAAATAGACTGGACCAAAGGAGAAATTCTCCAAGACATATTATCCTTAAGACTAAAAATTGAAGACAAAGAGAAAGTCCTAAACGCAACTAGGGAGAGACAACATATTACATGTAAAGGAAACCCCATCAGAATTACTTCAGACTTCTCAATGGAAACCCTGAAAGCCAGAAAGGCCTGGAATGGAACACTGCAAACTCTAGGAACTTAAGGTTTCCAACCCAAACTACTCTACCCAGCAAAAGTATCTCTTATAATAGATGGTGAAAGAAAAACTTTCCAAGATAAACCTCAGCTTTACAACTATATGAACACAAAGCCAACCCTACAAAGAGTATGTCAGGAAATGCTCCACACAGAAGATTCAAATAACAAACCTCAAGTTCCTACGAGAAGAAGACCACAAGAACCAAATTTCAAGAAGGCTCAAATACTACAAAGGCCAAGAAAACACAAAGCCACATAAACCATGACAATATGGCAGATATTATATCAAACCTCAAAGTCTTTACCTAAATATTAATGGACTTAACTCACCCATCAAGAGACATAAGCTAACAGGGTGGTTCAGAAAATTAGACCCCTCAATCTGTTGCCTTCAAGGAACCCCCCTCACCAGTAAAGGTATACAACTCCTCACGGTGAAAGGGTGGAAAATGACACTTCAAGCAAATGGACATAAGAAGCAATCAGGCATAGATATGCTTATATCAGATAAAATAGACTTCAAACCAAAAGTAATCAAAAAAGACAAAGAAGGTCACTTCTTATTATCAAAGGAGTGATCCAACAAGAGGATATCATGATCATTAATCTTTAGGCATCAAATACAGGTGCAAAACTATTCATAAAACAAAACCTACTTGACAATAAAACAGAAATAACCACTAACACCATCATAGATGAGGATACCAATCCTCCACTATCAGCAATACATAGATCATCCAAACAGAAAATTAACAGGGAAATAGGGCTCAACAACACCACAGATCAATTAGACCTAAAGGACATCTACAGAACATTCTACCCCAAATCCAGAGACTACACATTCTTCTCTGCAGCCCATGGAACATTCTCTAAAATAGATCATATACTGGGTCATAAAGCCTGCCTTCATATATATTTTGGAGGATTGGTATACTTTCCTGCTTGATACCAGACCACAATAATGTATTGTTAGAAATCAACAACAAAAGATGTGCCAGGTACCCAACCAACTCCTGGAAACTGAACACACTCTTAAACAATAAGTGGGTAGTGGACAAAATAAAAAATGAAACTGAAAATTTCTAGAAATGAATGACAATGAGAACACAAGGTCCCAAATCTTATGGGACACAATAGAGGAGAGCCTCAGGGGAAAATACATTGCACTAAAAGCCTTCATAACCAAGCCAGAGAGATCCTAAATCAATAAACTAACCTTCTGGTAAAGGCAATGGAAAAACAAGAACTATCCATCCCCAAAACTCCAGATGGAAAGAAATAATTAAGATCAGAACAGAAATTAGTGAAATGGAAACTAAGAAAACAATTAAGAAAATTGATGAAACAAAGAGCTGGTTCTTTGAAAAAATTAACAAGATTGATAAACTCCTGACCAATTTGATGAAGCAAAAAAGAGAGACACTTCAAATTAACAAAATTAGAAATGAACAAGGACAGATCACAACAGACATAAGTGAAACTGGGAGAATCATCAGGACTTACTTCAAAAACCTCTACTCTACAAAATTGGAGATTATGGAGGAAATGGATGGATTCATGGACACATACAACCTACCAAAGCTAAACTCAGACCAGATTAATTTCCTAAACAAACCTATCCCAAACACTGAGATTGAAAGGGTAATCAAAAACCTCCCTAAAAAGAAGAGACCAGGACCAGATGGCTTCTCAGCTGAATTCCATCAAACCTTCATGGAGGAACTAAAACCATTTTTTTTCAAACTGTGCCACACAATCTGAGAAGAAGGAAAGCTCCCCAACTCCTTTAATGAAGCTAGTGTCATCCTAATACCAAAATCAGGCAGAGATTCCACAAGAAGCAAAAACTACAGGCCTGTTTCCCTGTTGAACTTAGATGCAAAGATCCTGAACAAAATCCTTGCAAGCTGAATCCAACAGCACATCAAAAGCCTTATCCACCTGGATCAAGTAGGCTTCATCCCAGGAATACAGGGATGGTTCAACATATGGAAATCTGTCAATGTAATATACAACATAAATAAGCTTAAACACAAAAACCATATGATAATCTCGATAGATGCAGAAAAGGCCTTTGAGAAAATACAACATCAATTCATGATCAAAACATTGGAGAGAAGAGGCATGGACAGTCTCTATCTCAACACAATACAGGCTATATATAAAGCACCTAAAGCCCAAATAATACTTGATGGGGAGAGACTGAAGGAATTCTCATTGAGATCAGGAACAAGGCAGGGGTGTCCAGTCTCACCTCTGCTCTTCAACATAGTACTGGAAGTTCTAGCTCAAGCAATAAGACAGAAGAAAGAAATAAAAGGGATATGTTTGGAAAGGAAGAAGTTAAGTCAGCTGTATTTGCAGATGACATGATTCTATATATAAGTGACCTGAGAACTCCATCTCAAAACTCTTAAAAGTAATTAACTCTTTCAGTTAGGTAGCCAAAAACAAAATCAATGCAGAAAAATCAGTAGCCTTTCTATATTCAAAAGGAGAAGATACAGAAAAAGAAATAAGCAACATTGTCCCATTTTCAATAGCATCAAAAAATAAAATACCTCAGAATAACATTTAGCAATGAGGTAAAAGACTTTACAATGAAAACATAAAAACACTGAACAAAGAAACTGAGGAGGATTTGAGAAAATGGAAAGACCTCCCATGCTCCTGGATAGGCAGAATTAACATTGTGAAAATGGCAATCTTACCAAAAGCAATATATACATTTAATGCAATACCAATAAACACTCCAACAACTTTCTTCATAGAGATAGAAAAAATGATCTCAAAATTCATATGGAATGGCAGAAGGCCTCAGATATCCAAGCATATCCTCAGCAAAAGAAACACTTCTGGATGCATCACCAAACCTGATCTAAAGCTATACTACAAAGCCATAGTAATAAAAACAACATGGTACTGGCATGAAAATAGGATTATAGACCAATAGAACTGAATCAAGGACCAGGACTTTGGGTCAAGTAACTACAGCTGCTTGATATTTGACAAAGGCCCTAACAATGTAGACTGGAAAAAAGTCATCATCTTCAACAAATGTTGCCAGAGAAACTGGATAACCATATGAAACTCAATCCACACATGTCACCATGCACAAAAATCAAGTCTAAATGGATCAAAGACCTCAATATAAGACGGGAAACTGTTACTATCGGAATAAAACTTAGGAGGAACTTTCCATGATATAGGTGTGGGCAAAGACTTCCTGAAAAAAAACTCCAGTAACTCAGGAAATTAAACCATTGGCATCTCAGGAAGATGAAAAGCTTTTTCACAGACAAAAAATACAATAAGCAGAACCAATAGATTTCCCATAGAATGGGAGAAAATTTTTGCTGGATACACATTGGAAAGAGGCCTAATTTCTAGAATCTAGAAAACTCATAAACCTAAACAATAAAAGGTCAAACAACCCATTCACCAAATGGTGAAGAGAACTGCATAGGGAGTTCTCAGAGGAAAAATACAAATGGCAAACACACACTTAAGAAAATGTTCAACATCCCTAATCATCAGGGAAATGCAAATTAAAACAGCAATGAGATTCCACCTTACCCCTGTAAGGACAGCAAATATTACAAAAATCTAATGTCAAGAAATGTTGGTGAGGTTGTGGAGAAATAGAAGCCCTCATTCACTGTTGGTAGGAATGCATTCTGGTTAAACCACTATGGAAATAAATATGGAGACTCACAATAATGATGAATAAAGAAGTACCAACAGACCCAGTTATTCACTTACTGGACATTTATCCTAAAATCTCCAAACCTCAGCTCAGAGATATTTGCTCAACCATGTTTATAGCTCCCCAGTTCATAATAGCTAAGAGCTGGAATCAACCCATATGTCGATCACTAGATGAATGGATAACTAAGATGTGGTATATCTTCATGATGGAATTCTATGCAGCAGTAAGAAAAAAATGACACATTGAAATTTGAAGAAAAATGGTCAAACTTTGAACAGATCATTCTCAGTGAACTCACCCAATCAAAGAAGATAATCATCACATGGTATCACTTGTCTCTGGCTCCTAACCTGAATCTACCCATAATGCTGACATAACTAATAAGCATCTTGAGAACTGGATAATAGGAATGGTGGGGTAGGAGGGGAGGGTAATGATGGGGGTAGGGGGACAAAGAAAACTGGACCCAAATGGAAATGGTACTATAAAATTCTACATCCTGAAAGACATTCTAAAGAATCAAACCTTCTCAGGTGCTTAGAGATAATTCCTGATTCACAGGGGCCTGGAGAGGGTATGATAAAGGCTATCCTCAATCTTCTCCTGTTTCTCTCTCTTTCTCTTTTATATTACATATCTTATTCTTCCTTCTTCTCCCTTAGTACTGACCTGTAACTCCCATGACCAGCATGTTGGTAACATCCACAATGAGCTTTTGGTCAGACAGACCAACAATGTTTCCCAAAATAAGACACAATTCTATCAGAGTACTTGATGACCCACCAAACGTTAGTGGTAAGACCCTACTGCTAAAGACACCATATGCTGTTGGGTTGGACCATGGAGTGACCTGGCTGAAACTGGAAGAGAATCAATGCCCAGACAGTTAGCTTGTCTAGTGCCGGAAGGTGTTACATGAGCAACTGGGGAAAATGACCAACATCTGTCTAAGCAACTTGTGGTCTAAACTACTCAACAGCAATCAAACTGATGTGATGTTCACACAAGTGCAATAGTGGCACACAGCCATGGTGGGTTACCAACTGCTCTTTATTTGGCTAATGGATCTGCTCAGTGGAATGGAACCCATACTTGGAATGGGAAAACAAGTCAGAACCATATCCAAAGTGAGCCTGCTCTCCATTATCAAGCTCCCACCAATAGTGGGCTACAAGAGGGCCTACACCTATTAAATTCTCTCTAAAATAATAATGGGTATCCATGTATCTTACATTGACCTCACTCTCCATTGGAGAATTTGCTTCTTTTTTTCAGATGAACGTAGAACCTTAGGCAAGTATCAGTCCATTACCCCCCCACCTGGGCACTAGCTGAAGCATTGCATTAGTGAGGTAATGAGCAAGAGATGCTTTCTCAGTGAACCTGGTACCAGCACAAGGGTGAAGGAAATGGACACAGAGAACACTTAATTTCTACCAAATTAGATATCCAGAGACACAGAGACTCTCAAGACCTGCCATCACTGAAATAGACCTAAAATGAATCCAATGTGGCTCAGGGAAATTCACATAAGAGGGGGCAGAAAGAAGGTTCGAGCCATAAGTTGGATCATTATGCACAGAGATATTGCCTCTCCCCTATAACTGAAGGCCACCTCCAAAATGCAACATCCACAATCATGGGTGGGGGGGGGGCGGATGACAGGAAGAAAGCTAATGATGGTACCACCCTAGCTGTATACACACTATATATATAACTAATAAAAAAAGAAAAGAAATATTCATTATCCCTCATCATCAGGGAAATGCAAATTAAAACAACTATGAGATTCCTCCTTACCCTACTAAAGATAGCAAACATTAAAAAAAAAAATCTAACGACAACAAATGCTGGTGAGGAGGTGGAGAAGTTGGAACCCTCATTCACTGTTGGTGGGAATGTAAGATGGTACAATCACTATGGAAAGCAATATGGAGACTACTGAAAAGTTTGACTATAGAGTTATCAATAGACCCAGTTATTCCCTTACTGGAAATTTAGCCTAAAAGCTCCATGCCTCTTTTCAGAGAGGTTTCCTCAACTATGTTTATACTTGCTCAATTCATAATAGCTAAGAGCTGGAATCAATCCAGATGTCCATCATTAGATGAATGAATAACCGAGATGTGGTATATCTACACAATGGAAGTCTACACAGCAGTAAGAAAAATGACACAAAGAAATTTGAAAAAAAAATGGTTGATCCTGGAACAAATCATTCTCAGAGAACTCACCCAATCACAGAAAGATAATTGTTGCATGGTCTCAGTCATCTGTGGCTCCTAACATGAATCTGCCTGAGATGCTGACATACCTAATAAGCATCTCAAGGACCAGACAATAGAGAGGGCAAGGTGGGAAGGGAGGATAAGGGTAAGGGTGAGGTGTGGGCCACAAAATTAGACCCAAATGGCAATGGTACCATAAAATTCTACCACCTCAAAGACAGACTAAATGGATGAACCTTCACCAGGTTCCTCAGAGGGAACACCTGAATCACAGGGCTCTGGAGAGGGTATGATGAAGACTAACTTTAAGACTAACTTCTCCTATTCTTTCTCTCTCTCCCTCTTCTTCCTTCTCTCTATGTCTTTTATATTACCTATCTTTTTCTTTTTTTTTTTTTTTTTTCAATTACCTATCCTTTTCCTTGGTGCTGGCCTGTGACTCCCAGTATCAGTATGTGGTTAATATGAACAATGAGCTGTTGATCAGAGAGACCTAAAAGGTTTCCCAAAAGAAGACAGACTTCTGTCAGAGTACTTGATGACCCACCAAAGTTAGTGGTAAGACCCTACTGCTGAGGACACCATATGCTGTTGGTACAGAACATGGAGTGACCTGACTGGAAACTGGAAAACAGTCAGTCCCCAGATTGCTGGTTTGTCTAATGCCAGAAGGTGCTACATGAATGACTGAAGGAAAATGACCAACATCTGTCCAAGCAACTCATTGGCTAAGCTACTCAGCAACAAACAACCTTACGAGATGCTCACACAAGTGCAATAGTGGCACACCACTATGGGGGGTAATCAACTGCTCTTGATTTGGCCAACTGGTCTGCTCAGTGGAACAGAACCTATAGCTGGAGCTTGGAAACAAGTCAGAACCATATCCAAATAATGAGCCTGCTCTCCATTATCAAGCTTCCACCAATAGTGGGCTACGAAAGGGTGTACACCTATTAAATTCTCTCTAAAATAATAATGGTTATCCTATTTATCTGGTGCTGAGTTCACTTTCTTTTGGAAAATTTGTTCCTCTTTTTCAGATGGATGCAGAATCTGAGGAGAGAATCAGCCCATTGCACCTCAAAAAGGCCCAAGCTGAAACCAAGAGTAATTTGGGAAATGAGAAAGAATGCTGCTTTCTTGGTGAACCTGGTACCAGCACAGGGATGAAGGAGATAGACACAGAGAATACTCAACTCCTACCATAGCAGATATCTAAAGACACAGAGACTCCCAAGACCTCATCACTGAACTAGACCTAAAATGAAACCTACGTGGCTCAGGAAAATCTGCAGAAGAGGGCACAGGAAGATTGTCAGAGCCACAGGTCGGGTCATTATGCACAGAGTCACTGCCACTTTCCCATAACTGATGGCCACCCCACAATGTACAACCCATATTCCCCAATGAGGGGTACATTCAGAGGGGAGGACAGGGAGGAGTACCAACGTGACTATAATCACACTGTACATAACTAACAAAAAAAGGAAAAAGTGAATAATCCATTTTAGAATTATGTGCAACCTGTTACATCTCATATACCCACAGCAAGGTGCTTGTTCCAGAGTTACCGTTACATGGGGGAATTATTCACTTGGAAAAATTCTTTGGAAGTAAGCACTTGTTTAGTGCCTTTTTATTTTCATGTACTGAAGGAAAAGCAATGGCATGATTGTTACTAAAGGAAAAGTACTCATGAAGAATAAACAAAAATGAATAATGAAAAAGGAAAATAAGAGTGATGAGAAATACCAGTAACTATTTTGAAAAGTTCTTTATGAAAATTTTATTGTAGGATTTGAAATAGACAGACTGTCCTGCTACATATTAAAATAGAAGTAAGAACCCTATGAGGACAAACCCATACCTGAATATAGATATAAAGAAAGCCTGGGATATATGTTTAAGTACTGAAAATTCAGGATACACATGAAAAATAACATCAGGAAAATCTTAATCATGGGTAATTACCTCTCTGGTTGCCATGATGCCTGCCAGAGTCCTTTGGTTGGTCTGCCTCACAAATGAGGAGGCTGATGGCACTGCCTAATGCCGGCTCTATGGTGTCCTGCTATATTCTAACCTCCTGGTGGGTGTCTGTGTGGTAGTTGACCTTGGAAGTCAGAAGAGATTGCTATGAATGCACACACTTGAGGTTCATCCTCCTCAAACAAGATCCTGCTGTACTTTAAGTACAAGAATTCACATAGCTAATTATGGCAATACATTGCTCCTCAGTCTTACAAAAAGTGGATTTGATTTGAAGTTAATGAATGACGAATTTGTTCTATGATAATATATCATTAGATTCCCACTAAGAAGGGAGGGTTCTGAGGATCATTATGAAAGTAAACTTGCCAGACTGTTCTATCACCTTAATTGAGAAACCTCATCTGAAGCCTAGCTTTACATGGGAAAGAATACACACAGCACGCATCAAAACAATTAGACCTACCACCTTGGACTTGATGGGGTCTGCCTCCTCAGAATACCTGCTTAGATTGTAGTTTCAAAAGCAAGCTCTAATGCAGCCACTAACTCTTTCTTATCTGAGTAGGAAACTGGGATGGGAAAAATAATTAGCTGCCTTCTGAAACAGGAGTGGTGCTTTTTCTCCTGTGAATGCTACAGTTTAATAATGCCTTGCACATACTACTGATTAATATTAGTCTTTTTAAGAATCCTCATTACATGTAAGGTTGTTTTACAAATGATTTCCTAAGATTAGGGTTCTTCCTCTTTTCAAAAGAACAATTATTCTAAAAATTCTTCATCATATATAGGAGACTTTCTAAACTGACACCCTTACAGTTCTTTGACTCCTGAAGGATAAATGTGAAATTATTATTGGCACATATATTATATAATTTAATCTAACTTTCTATGTCTCTGATTCCTACTTTTCAAGTCAGACTTATAGGCAAGAGATAGGCTTTCAGTTAGCTTTCCCAAGTATTCTTAACAAATTCCAGGTTAAATGTTGATGTTCCCTTGATGAAAATTTCTCTGTGAAAACAGAATTCACTCATATTGCCTCCACTTCTACTGTAATAAGCTCTTATTCATTCTGTCATTTGTTCCCCTTGATATTCATACTCTTACAGTGATACTCTTTGTAACATTTTATTAAGGCTGCCATTATTTTGCTCTACAATGACTTCGTTTTTGCAAAGTCAAATACATACTTCTCTTGTTTGGCCTCTGCAACATTCAAGCAATTTATCACTCTATGGGATTCAGAACTCTCACTTTTCTGGCCGTACATGACTTTGATGTATCTTGGCTGCTTATTCTATCTCCAAAGAACTACTAATTATCCATTAATAGATGGTTCTAGTACAGTTGTGTTGTAAATATTAATGGCCCTGAAATTGCATAGCTTTCTTTTATTCAGTTTCTTTTTGTTTCCTCCTCCTCCTCCTCCTTCTCCTTCTTCTTGGCAATTGTTTCAGTTGCCTTCTCAATTCTGGCACAAAGCACCCAATCAAAAGCAGATTATGGGAGGAAAGAATTTATTTTGACTTACAGACTCAAGGAGAAGTTCCATGATGGCAGAGGAAAATGATGCATGAGAAGTTGGGCATCACCTCCTGGCTAACATCAGATGGACAATAGCAGCAGAAGAGTGTGACAAACACTAGCTAACGGAAAATGCTATAATGCCCATACTAAGCCTGTTCCAACAACACACCTCCAACAAGGTTACAAAACTCAAATTCCCACCAGCAGAGAACCTAGCATTCAGAAAACATGAGTTCATGGGGGACACTTGAATCAAACCACCACAATGATTTTATATAATCCCAAGATAATAAGAGAATTTCTGCTTTCAGGTATGAGATGTAAGAGTTTGGAAGCCATCACCCCTTCCAAACAAACAAACAAAAAGTTATCAAATAGTGTATAAGGGGATGGAGAGATGGCTTAGCAGTGAAGCACTTGCCTGTGCAGCCTAAGGACCCTGGTTCGAGGCTCAATTCCACAGTACCCACATAAGCCAGATGCACAAGCTGCCACATGCATCTGGAGTTTGCTTGCAGTGGCTGGAGGCCTTGGTGTGTCCATTCTCTCTCTCTTCTCTCTGCCCCTTTCTCTCTCTCTCTCTATCATTCTGTCACTCTCAAATAAGTAAATAAAAATAAACAATATATTTTTAAAAAAATTTAAAATTAGGATATAAATACTTTTTAATGAACTTAATTGAAAGCAGAGAATGCATGGCAAATTGTCACCCTAAAATCTGGGGAGGCAGGTGGGTTAAGTCACAACCTGCTTACCTGATGGAGAAACCAATGGAAACAAATGATTTCTCTGACAAACTGTTGGATTCTGAGTGAAAGTAGCTTAGCAATGAAAAATTTCCAGGAGGGACAATCATAAAAGTTCCTGTTGTAGTTACTTTTGTATGGCTGAGAGAAAGCACCCAACCAAAAGCAGATGGTGGGAGGAAAGTATTCTTTTTTTAAATTTCAGTTTATAATCTTGAGAGGAAGGTTTAAGATAGCAGGGGACAGCATGGTAAAAGGAGAGGGTGGGAATCATCTCTGCCACATCAAGTGGAAAACAGAAGCAGGCGAGTGAGCTGATCCACCCACAGCACACCTCCTCTACCAAGGCTCCTAAATTTCCACCATCTGGGGACACATCATTCACAATACATGAATTTATGTAGGACATCTGATCCAAACTTCCACAGTCCCACATTATTTTCATGGCATTTAATGTTAGAAACCCCACAAAAGTTCTGAAGTGAAGAGTCAACAGTAATATGTTGGTGGTTTTGGCAAGAAAGTAACTCTTGGGAAATAATACATGGCATTCTCCATAACCAAGGCCTCCTTTATAGGTGAAGGAACTTGACAGTATTATCCTAGTTAGATAAATGACATCCTTCCACCCTGCCACCAACACTTCTTACTTTCTGGTCTCACTGAAAAGAGGGATGTAGGAAACAGGAAATGATTTTAAAGGTGTGGTTCAGGGATACAGGGTCTCTAAGACTGAGATCAGTTCATAGAATAGTGCATAATTCCTCTCACTAACACCTTGCCTTACAGTAAGAGGATTCTAGTAAAGCAATAATGAACTAGAGCAGTAAGAGCTTCAGAGCTCAGACTCATCCTGAGGAGAACTCTTTTAGGAAAATCCAGTATGAAAAAGAGAAGCCCAAAGATAGAGAAAATAAGCTGGGATAAGTGTATAAGATGGATCTATAAGATGGGAAGAGTGCTGGAGAGGGTATAAATTAATTTAAATAAAAATTCTTATTGCTCTTATTCTTTTGTTGTGTTGTTGTTGTTTTGGTTTGTAGGTAGGGTCTCAGTCTAGCTCAGGCTGACCTGGAGTTCACTATGTAGACTTACGGTGGCCTTGAACTCACGGTGATCCTCCTACCTCTGCCTCCTGAGTACTGGAATTAAAGGTGTGTGCCATCATGCCTGACTGCTCTTATTCTTTTTACAAGATTATTATCCTACTAATTTAAAGTATAGTTTGTATTTAAGGTAATAATAGTAAAGTATATTGGATGCTATAGTAATATATCCAATAGGAATTCTGTTTGAGATAAGTGGAAGAGATTAGGAATATTCTGTTAGACTACAATTTTATTGCATATGAATTTATTTGAAATGTATTTATAATAGCTAAATTTATATTAAGAAACTGGCAAATTTGTTAGTAATTTACAAAGAAGTATAATTACTAGACAAAGGAAGCAATCCTATGAATATAGGAAATACAGTATGGTAGATTTATTTACTTATTTATTTGAGACAGACAGAGGGGAGAGAGAGAGAACGGGCATGCCAGGGCCTCTAGCCACTGTGAATGAGCTCCAGATGAATGTGCCACCTTGTGCATCTGGCTTACATGGAACCTGGAGAATTTAACCTGGGTTCTTAAGCATGGCAGGCAAATGCCTTAATCACTAATCAATCTCTCAGGCCTTAAAGACTATTTTTTGAGGAATGTTCTCACTCTCACTCTAGTACAGGCTGATCTGGGACTATCTTTGTAGACCAGGCTGACCTGAAACTCACTCTGTAGCCCAGGCTGGGCTCAAACTCATGGCTATCCACCTGAGTGCTGGGATTAAAGTTGTAAGCCACTATGCCCAGCTTGCAGGAGGTTAAATAGATGATGTGAGGCTGAAGAGATGTCTCAGCAATTAAAAGCACTTGCTTCTAAAGCCTGATGTCCCAGGTTCAAAATGAACATTTGCAGCATTTGAACTATAAGAGAGAGATGATCAAACATGTAAAAATAGATATAACTACATGTTATTTACAAGAAATTTGTTTTAAATACTAAAACTCAAATCTATTAAAAGACAAGGGTTGGAGAAACATCAAAAGAAAGAATAAGAACTATCAGTTCCAGGTAAGATGGTGGCTTTGGAGCCATGCCAAAAAAGTCTAGGGAGGGATTTAAGTGAAACCCCAGCAAAATACACTCTTCTTCTGAAAAGTGAAGGAGTATAAGTTATTTTTAGACACAGAAGAGAAGCAGGGTAGACCAACACCCACCAGAAAGGAGGAAAATGGCCAGAGTCCCACTGAGGTGATCATGGCTCATGACCCGGGTGCCCACCCAGTGCAGTCCCCCCAGGTGTGCCAGGAGGGAGCAGTAGCAGAGACCAAGCAACGGATGTTTCAACTCTATCAGCCTTCTTGCAAAGTTAAAAAATCTGAAGGAAAGATAGCTAAGATCAACTAAAGAGCTATTGAAAGTACAAGCAACTCCAGAAGTCTGAACTCTCAGACCCAACCATCAAAACTGCAAACCTCCAGTATTCAGCCCCCAGTGGCAGTGCAGCCAGCAGAGTGAATCAGAGGTACAGCTGCACAGCACAATGCGGAGTGATCGAGGCTGGCATTCAGCATTGGTGAGATTGGAAGCCATTCCCAATAATAAGGCTGATTAAAAAAAAAAAAAAAAAAAACAGGTACACAGTACTGCAACAGCTAATCTCTCTTTCCTTGTCAGGACAGGTTATGATGTATATATTTTCGGTTGACTTTACCATTTTCTTTTTTTTTTTTTTTTTTTGGAGTCCACTGAGGCATTTTATTCATGTTTGCTTTCTTTATACCCCTAGAAAAAAAATCCCAGGATTTTCCATCCTGTGTGTTTTTGCCTTGCTTCTTCATGGTCCATAATGCCAGCTGAGGTTGTCAGGACAATGAAACCAAACTGACGGGATGGAAGCAAATTATTCTGCCATTTTTCTAAGTCTTTGAGCTGTACATCAAATCTGGGGCTGATCACTCCACACTTGTTTAACCTGCCTGTGAGGTTCACAACAATTTTTCCAGCTCTGTGATCATCAATAATTTCAAACTCGCCAATGTAACCATGCTTCATCATCACTGTTAGAAACCGGACGATGACTTTGGAGCACGGCCTAATAAGGACCTGGCGTTTGCCTCTTTTTTCAGCATTGTTGATGCTCTTGAGAGCATCCGCCAGGACATTCATGCGCACCATGATGGAGGATCCTCAGCTCCGGAAAAGCCCGACATCCTCGCAGAACTCCGAAGCCAAGCCCTACACTGACGGATGACGCTGATAGCGGACGGATGAGGTTCGCGCTCGGAAAGAGAGCAACTCCGACTTTACCATTTTCAAATAACCTGTATCTTGGGCTTGAATACTGTTGCCTTCAGTGCTTTCATATATAGAGAGTCTTTGTTTTTTGATTCTGTCATTATTAGGGGCAGTGTCTGATACAGATCCAGAACCCAATTCAGAAAATATATCTCTGCCTCCCAGCTGACAAGATTAAGGGTGTAGAACAACACACACCCTTAGGGATTTTGGTTTTATATGACTGTCTGTTTGTTTAATCCCCACAATTCCATACTTTGTGCTGGTTTTTATTGGTTCTGCATGTTACTTGGTTGAAGTTTAGAATTTGTTAGTAAATTATTCCACCCAGTCCTCTAGAATACTTGCTTAGAAAGCAAACTCAACACCTAAGATTACTTCTGTGGCTTGATTGGGGGAAAGGAGCTACACCTGGCACCTTGAACTCATATCCCGAGGATATATAGAGGTGGATTGTCACATCTGGGAACACTGCAGGTAAGTGGAAAACCAAGCATCATATCAATTCAGGATGCAAAAGTCACTACAATATAATATGAGAAACTCAAAGATCAAGACAATACAATACCACCAAAAACTACAAATCCATCAGAAATGATCACCAATGAGACTCTTTTAGATGAAATGGCAAACATTTCAAGAAAATGATGATATCTATGCTCAAAGATATCAGAGAAGAAATGAAGGGAATCAAAGAAGAAAACAAAGGAGTTAAAGAAAACAAACTTCTGAAAGAGAAGACAGGAAACCAGCTTAATGAAATAAAGAGGTCATTATAAGACATGAGTAAGAAAATAGAAATGCTGAAGAAAAACCAGGCTGAAATTCTGGCTCTGAAAAATATAGTCAATGAATAAAAAGAAATAAATAAACCTGTGGAAAGTTTCACCAGTAGAATGTAAGAAGGAGAGAACAGAATATCTAAACTAGAAGACCAGGTGGTCTAATAGAGTCCAACACAGACAAAGACAAGCTAATAGCAAGGTATGAATGGGAATTTCAAGATATCCAGGACACTATGAAAAGATACAACATAAGAATTCAGGGTATAACAGAAGAAGAAGAATTTCAATCCAGAGGATTAGTAGGTGTTTTCAACAAAATAATAGAAGAAAATTTTACCCAAATTAGGAAAGAAATGCCAGTGCAGATACAAGAAGCTTTTAGAACATCAAACAGACAAAAATCTGGAAAGAACTTCTCCTCTCCATGTTGTAATTAAACTACAAAACACACAAACCAAAGGAAATATATTGAAAGCAGTTAGAAAGAAGGAGCAAGTCACCTACAAAGGAAAGACCATCAGAATAACTGCAGACTACTCAACACAAACTTTAAAAGCCACAAATGCACAAATGGTGCATTCCAAATTCTGAAAGATAACAACTGTCAACCATATCCTGCAAGGCTATCTATCCAAATTGATGCAGAAATAAGGACATTACACAACAAAAACAGGCTAAGGTAATTTATGACAACTAAACTAGCTCTACATAAAATACTTGAAGGAATTCTTAATGCCAAAGAGAAAGCAAAACACACACCAGAGGAAATAGGAAAAAATAAACCACACTCAAATCACAGTTAAAACAAATGTGTATTTCTTTTGCTGAGGATATGTCTGGATATCCAAGGCCTTCTGCCTTTCCATATGAAATTTGAAATCATTTTTTCTATCTCTGTGAAGAACAATGCTGGGATTTTAACTGGAATTGCATTAAATGTTTATATTGCATTACGTAGTATTGCCATCTTCACAATGTTAATTGTGCCTATCCAGGAGCATGGGAGGTCTTTCCATTTTCTCAAGTCCTCCTCAATTTCTTTTTTGAGTGTTTTTATGTTTCCATTGTATAGATCTTTCACTTCCTTGGTTATGGTTATTCCAAGGTATTTTATTTTTATTTTTTGTTGATATTGAAAATGGGACCATGTCCCTTATTTCTTTCTCTGTATCTTTGTCATTTGCATATAAAAAGGCTACTGATTTTTGTGCATTGATTTTGTATCCTACTACTTTGCTATAGGAGTTAATCACCTTCAAGAGTTTTGGGATGAAGTCTCTCAGGTCTCTTACATATACAATCATGTCATCAGTGAATAGAGCTAACTTAACTTCTTCCTTTCCAAACTGTATCCCCTTTATTTCTTGCTCCTGTTTTATTGCTTGAGCTAGGACTTACAGTACTATATTGAAGAGCAGAGGTGAAAGTGGACAACCTATCTAGGTCCTGATCTCAATGGGAATTTCTCCATTCTCTCTCCATTGAGTATTATTTGGGCCATATGAGCTTTGTATATTGCCTTTATTATGTTAAGATATGAACCAACAATGCCAACTCTAATGTTTTGATCATGAAGTGATATTGTATTTTGTCAAAGGCCTTTTCTGCATCTATTGAAATGATCATGTGTTTTTTGTGTTTAACCTTGTTTATATGGTGTATTACATTGACAGATTTCTGTATTTTGAACCACTCCAGTGTTCCTGGGATGAATCCCACCTGATCAAGGTGGATAATGCATTTGATGTGTTGTTGGATATGGTTTGCTGGGATTCTGTTCAGGATGTTTGCATCTAAGTTCATCAGGGAAATATTTGCTGATTTTTTTCCAACTGAAAGACACCAAGTCTCTAGAGTCTACAAAGAATTCAAAAGCCTAACAATAAAAAGTCAAACAACCCACTCACAAAATGGTGCAAAGAGCTCGACAGGCAGTCCACAGAGGAAGAAATACAAATGGCAAAGACACATTTAAGAAAATGTTCATCATCCCTAATCATCAGGGAAATGCAAATTAAAACAACTATGAGATTCCACCTTACCCCACTAAGGATAGCAAACATCAAAAAATCAAATGAAAATAAATGCTGGTAAAGATGTGGAGAAATAGAAACCTTCTTCCATTGTTGGTGGGAATGTAAGATGGTACAACCACTTTGGAAAGCAATATGGAGACTCCTAAAAAAAAACTGACTACAGAGTTACCAACAGTCCCAGTTATTCCATTACTGGGCATGTGCCCTAAAACCTTTAAACCTCAGTCCAGAGAGATTTGCTCAACCATGTTTATAGCAGCTCAATTCATAATAGCTGAGGGCTGGAATCAACCCAGATGTCCATCACTAGAAGAATGGATAAATAAGATGTGGTATATCTACATAATGGAATTCTACACAGCAGTAAGAAAAAAATGACACAATGAAATCTGAAGAAAAATTGTTGAACCTGGTGCAGATCATTCTCAGTGAACTTATCCAATCACAGAAATATAATCACTGCATAGTCTCACTCATCTAGAGCACCTAACCTGAGTCTACACAAGATGCTGACATACCCAGCAAGCATCTTGAGAGCTAGACAATAGGGTGGGTGGGGATGGAGGGGAGAGCAGGGGAGGGAGTGGAGGTCACAAATCTAGACCCAAACAGCAATGGTAACATAAAATTCTACATCATAAAAGGCAGACCAAATGGTTGAACCTTCAGCAGGCCCTTAGAGGGAACACCTAGGCCACAAGGCACTGGAGAGGGTACGATGAAGACTGACCGTATTCTTCTACCACTTCTCTCTCTCTCTCTCTTCTCTCTAAGTCTTTTATATTATTTACCTTTTTCTTCCTTCTCTTAGTGGGCACTGATCTGTAACTCCCAGTACCAGCATGTGGCTATCATCCATAGTGAGCTATTGATCAGAGAAACCTACAAGGTTTCCTAAAAGAAAGACAGATTCCTTTCAGAGTATTTGATGACCCACCAAATGTTAGTGGGAAGAGCTTACTGCTGTTCTTACTCCAAATGTGGTTGACAGGTAAAATGGAATGACACGGCTGGAAGCTGGAAGAGAGTCAGTCCCCAGACAGCCAGTGCATCTAGTGTTAGAAGGTGCTACATGGGCAACTGGGGGAAAATGACCAATATCTGTCCAAGGAACTCATGGTCTTACCTACTTAACAGCAAATAACCTGTTGGGATGCTCACAAAAGTGCAATAGTGGCACACAACCATGGTGGGAAACCAACTGCTCTTGATTTGGCTAACTGATCTGCTCAGTGGAAACGGAACCCATAGCTGGAGCTGGGAAACAAGTCAGAACCATATTGAAACATGAGCCTGCACTTTATTATCAGGTTACCACCAATCATGGGCTATAAGAAGGTCTACACCTATTAAATTCTCTAGAAAAAATAACTGGTTATCCTATTTTTCTGGTGCTAACTTTACTCTCCATTGGAAAATCTCCTTCTCTTTTTCAGATAGATGTAGACCCTAAGGGGAGAACCATCCCATCATACCTCAAAAGGGCCCTGGCTGGAACTAAGAATAATTGGTGAAACAAGCAATGGTGCTTTTTTCTTGGTGAACTGGGTACCAGCACAAGGGTGAAGGAGATCGACACAGAGAACAATCAACTCCTACCAAATAAGATATCCAGAGACACAGAGGCCCCCAACATCTCATCACTGAAGCAGACCAAAAGTTCACCCAACAAAGCTCGGGGAAATTTTGTAGAAGAGGGGGCAGAAAGAATGTCAGAGCCACACATTGGGTCATGATACACAGAGACATTACTCCCACCCATAACTGTGGGCTAACTCCACAATGCATGACCCATATACCTCAACAAGGAGGGGCCGGGGGGGGGGGGGTAGGACATGGATGAGACTAACTATGGTACCAACTGGCCTGTATTCATTGAGTACAAATGAATTAATAAAAAAATAAGTTAATTTAAAAAAAAAGGTGTAAGGTAAAAACCAGAAACACTACAAAAGAAGATGAATGGTGAGAATAAATGCATACCTTTCAATAGTAACTCTTAATATCAGTGGCCTCAATGCACCATCCAAAAGACACAGGTTTGCAGACTGGATTAAAATGCAGGATCCTGCTATTTGTTGCATCCATGAAACTCATTTTTAAATAAAATATAGGCACTGCATTAGGGTGAAAGAATGGAAAATGGTATTTCAAAGAAATTGGCCTAGGAAATAAGCAGAGACTGCTATCATAATATCTGATAGGATAGACTTCAAACCAACATTAATGAGTAAAGATAAAGAAGGTCATTTTATACAGATTAAACCAGCACTCCAGCAGGAGGACATTGCAACCTAAACAGATATGCACCTAACATTGGGGCTCCCAGTTTCATCAAACAAACATTATTAGACTTAAGGTCACAGATAACATCAAACACAATTATAGTGGGAGACTTCAATGTGCCACTCTCATCAATTGACAGGTCATCCCAGCAAAAAATCAACAGAGAGACTTCTGAATTAAATGATGTCTTGGAACAAATGGACCTAACATATATCTACAGAACATTCTATCCAAATGCTGTAGAATATACATTTTTCTCAGCAGCACATGGAACATTCTGTAAAATAGACCATATATTAGGACACAAAGCAAATCTCCACAAATATAGGAAAATTGAAATAATCCCTTCTACTCTATCTGATCACAATGGGATTAAACTGCAAATCAACCATAAGAAAAGCTACAGAGCATACAGAAAAAGAGTAACAGTAAACAGTACACTATTGAATGATCAATGCGTCATTAAAGAAATCAAAAAGGAAATCAATAAATTCATAGCATCAAATGATGATGATAATACAACATACCAAAACACTTGGGACACAATGAAGGCAGTCCTAAGAGGGAAATATATATGTCTAAGTGCCTATATTAAGAAATTAGAGAGCTCACAAATAAACAATTTAATTCTTCACCTTAAGGCCTTGGAAAAAGAAGAACAAGGCAAGCCAAAAATCAGTAGGAGAGAAGAAATCATAAAGATTAGGGCAGAAAGTGATGAAACAGAACCCCCCCCAAAAACAATCTAAAGAATCAACAAAACAGAGTTGGATCTTTGAAAGGATAAACAAGTTTTATAAACCCTTAGCAAATATGACAAGAAAAAAGAGAAAGACAAAAATTAATAAAATTAAAGATGAAAAGGCACCATTGCAACAGATACCAAAGAAGTATAAGGAGAATTATAAGGACATACTTTAAGAATATATATGCCTCTAAGTTTGAAAATATGAAAGAAATTGATGACTTCTGGCCAAGATGGCGATCGCCTAGCTATGCTGCAAATCCCGGGGAAAGAAAGGCAAGATATTAAGGGTTCATTGTTGCTTTTAGGGGAGAGAAATCTGGGAGGGCACAGAGGTGGGGGAACCACGGAATTGCGGATCCCATCATGGGTGGGTAGCCCACCCCTCACCCCAAATAACCACCATGTCCACAGCACCGCCACTGCCGCCACTGCTGCCACCACACGCTGATTGTTCCCTGCGTGCGGAAGCTTAGACAGCTCTGCACACTTCTCACTCCCCCACTCACTGAGTGTGCCCAGTCCCACAGCAACTGCCACACAAGCGCAGACTGTGTCTCTTGCTTGTGCCAGCTCAGGTGCCATTCCCTACCTGTTTGCCGCGCTGGCCATCTGCAATTGTCCTGTGGCAGAAGAGCGCAGACAGCTTCCGAGTCCCAGTGTTCCCAGCCAGAGTTTATGCTGCTTCATTGCGGGGTGCCTCAGTGTCACTCCTAGCTCAAATGCAGGCAGCTTTGGCACTTTACTGCTTGAGAATTCAGGCAACTTTGGCACCCCTGCGAGGCAGTAGATAGGCGACTTTGGCAAGGGAGAGCCAAAGCCCAGGTTGGTTGGCAACTGCCCCAGGCTGCTGCAGATTCCCATTGTGCTTGAGCCCAGGCTTATATGCCCACCTATGTGCCCATACACTGTCATGGGCAGACCGCAGCACAAAAGAAATAACATGAAAAATCAAATGCAAGAAAATCCAGTTAGATCACCCAGATCTATATCATCCTACAATGAATACATCTAACCAAAACATAGAAGAATCATTATGATCAGAACACTAAATTGAAGCTATGAGCAGTGCAACCCAGACCACCCTACTGGTAGAACTTTCAGGAAAGCAACAAAGGACCAATAATCGTGTGGATGCTACCATCACTAAACTAGAACTAATAGATAAGAACTTGGAAGGAGTTCAAAGAGAGTTAAGAGATTTGAGGGAGAGTGAAAAACAGAAGACATTAAAAATCAGCTGGCCATGCTAAATGAAGACGTAAAGAAATGCAAGGATGAATTCCAAGAAGCATCAAGAAAATCAGAAAATGATGTGAAAAGGGAGCTTGACAGAGGAATGGAAATTATACATAGAAAAGTAGTAGAAAATTCAAATTTAATTGAACAAGCCCAAAACTTTCTAGAAGCTCTCAAGAATAGAGTCAGCCAAGTGGAGGATAGAAATTCTGATCTGGAAGACAAGATGGAAGAAACAGTTAGAGAGTACAAAAACTTCAGTAAGTTCAAAAGTTCCTGTGAACAGAACATAAGGGAATTGTGGGATACACATAAATGTCCTAATATCAGAATCATTGGAATACCAGAAGGAGAAGAAATTCAGACCAAAGGCATGGAGAACTTATTTAACAAAATAATTGAAGAGAACTTCCCTGGTCTCTTAAAAGAAAGGCCCGTCAAGATACAAGAAGACAACAGAACTCCAAAAAGACTGGACCAAAGGAGAAACTCTCCAAGACATTGTCATTAAGACTCTAGACATTGACACCAAAGAGAAAATCCTCAAAGCAGCTAGGAAAAAACAGCACACCACCTTCAAAGATAACCCCATCAGAATTACTTGAGACTTCTCAGTGGAAACCCTGAAAGCTAGAAGGGCCTGGAATGAAACACTGCAAAGTCTAAGAACCTATGGCTTCCAACCCAAACTACTCTACCAAGCATAAGTATCCCTCATAATAGAGGGTGAAAGAAAAACATTCCACGACAAAACTCAGCTCTACAATTATATGAACACAAAACCAAACCTACAGAGAGTATTTCAGGAAATTCTCCACAAAGAAGAAACAAATAATCAAACTCAATTGCCTACAAGAAACAGATCACAGCAACCAAACTCAGAGTAGGCACAAAAAAACTTCAACGTCCATGAAAACACCAACCCACATTTACCATCACAATATGGCAGGGATCAAATCAAATCTCACAGTCATTACCCTAAATATTAATGGCCATAATTCACCCATAAAGAGACACAAGCTAACAGGATGGATCAAAAAATTAGATCCCTCAATCTGTTGCCTTCAAGAAACCCACCTCACCACTAAAGACAGACACCTCCTCAGGGTGAAAGGGTGGAAAACAATATTCCAAGCAAATGGGAATAAAAAACAAACAGGCGTAGCTCTATTAATATCAGATAAAATAGACTTCAAACCAAAAACAATCAAAAAGTAGAAGGAAGGCCACTTCCTACTTATCAAGGGAATGATCCATCAAGAGGATATTACAATCATAAATCTGTATGCACCAAACACAGGGGCACCACAGTTCATAAAAGAAAACCTACTTGACAATAAAACAGAAATAACCACCAACACCATCATAGCTGGGAACTTCAATACACCATTATCAGTAATAGACAGATCATCCAAACAGAAACACAACAGGGAAAAAAGAGAGCTCAACAAAACCATAGATCACTTAGATCTAAGGAACATGTACAGAACTTTCCATCCCAAATCCACAGATTACACATTCTTCTCAGCAGCCCATGGAACATTCTCTAAAATAGACCATATACAGGGTCACAAAGCCTGCCTCCACATATTTAGGAAGATTGACATAATTCCCTGCATGATATCAGATCACAATGCTATATTGCTAGAAATCAACAACAAAAGACCCACCAAGAATCCCAATGGCACCTGGAAACTTAACAGCACAGTTTTAAACAATAAATGGATAGTGGATGAAATAAAAAATTAAATTGCAAAATTTCTGGAATTGATTGACAATGAGAACACACCATACCAAAACTTATGGGACACAATGAAGGCGGTCCTCAGGGGAAAGTTCATAGCACTCAATGCCTTCATAAAAAAGACAGAAAGGTCCCAAATTAATAACCTAACTATCCACCTAAAGGCACTGGATAAACAAGAAAAATCCAACCCAGAGAGCTCCAGAAGGAAAGAAATAATTAAAATCAGAGCAGAAATCAATGAACTGGAAACAAAGGAAACAATTAAGACAATTGACAAAACAGAAAGCTGGTTCATTGAGAAAATAAACAAGATTGGCAAATCCCAGGCCAATCTGATCAAGCAAAAAAAGGAGAAGATTCAAATTAACAAAATTCAAAATGAAAAAGGAGAGATCACAACAGACATAAGTGAAATTGGGAGAATCATCAGGAATTATTTCAAAAACCTATACTCCACAAAACTGGATAATGTGGAGGAGATGGATAAATTCCTGGATGCATACCATCTACCAAAGCTAAACACAGAGCAGATTAATCACCTCAATCAACCCACCACACTCATGGAGATTGAAAAAGTAATAAAAATCCTCCCAAAAAAGAACAGTCCAGGACCAGATGGCTTCTCAGCTGAATTCTATCAAACCTTCATAGAAGAACTAAAACCAATCTTCCTCAAAGTGTGACACACAATTGGTGAACAGGGAAAGCTACCCAACTCCTTTTATGAAGCTAGCATCACCCTAATTCCAAAACCAGGCAGAGATGCCACAAGAAAAGAAAACTACTGGCCTATTTCCCTGATGAATTTAGATGCAAACATCCTAAACAAAATCCTCTCAAACTGAATCCAACAACACATCAAAAGCATTATCCACCTTGACCAAGTGGGATTCATTCCAGGAACACAGAGGTGGTTCAACATACGGAAATCTGTCAATGTAATACACCACATAAACAAGGTTAAACATAAAAACAACATGATCATTTCGATAGATGCAGAAAAGGCCTTTGACAAGATTCAACATCACTTCATGTTCAAAACTTTGGAGAGAACTGGCAGGGTTGGTTCATAACTTAACCTAATAAAGGCAATATACGAAGCTCCAAAAGCCCAAATAATACTTAATTGAGAGAGACTGGAGGAATTCCCATTAAGATCAGGAACAAGACAGGGTTGTCCACTCTCATCTCTGCTTTTCAATATAGTACTGGAAGTCCTAGCTCAAGCAATAAGACAGGAGAAGGAAATAAAAGGGATACAATTTGGAAAGGAAGAAGTTAAGTTAGCTTTATTTGCTGATGACATGATTATATATGTAAGAGACCCGAGAGACTCCATCCCAAAACTCCAGGAGGTGATTAACTCCTATTGCAAAGTAGCAGGATACAAAATCAATGCACAAAAATCAGTAGCCTTCCTTTATGTAAATGACAAAGATACACAGAAAGAAATAAAGGACATAGTCCCATTTTCAATTGCAACAAAATAAAAAAAAAATACCTTGGAATAACGTTAACCAAGGGAGTGAAAAATCTATACAACGAAACATAAAAATACTCAAAAAAGAAATTGAGGAGGACGTGAGAAAATGGAAAGACTTCCCATGCTCCTGGATAGGCAGAATTAACATTGTGAAGATGGCAATCCTACCAAAGGCAATATAAAGATTTAATGCAATTCCAATTAAAATCCCTACAGTGTACTTCATAGAGATAGAAAAAATGATCTCAAATTTCATATGGAAAGGCAGAATGCCTCGCATTTCCAAACATATCCTCAGCAAAAGAAATACCTCTGGAGGCATCACCATACCTGATCTAAAGCTATATCACAAAGACATAGTAATAAAAACAGCCGGGTACTGGCATAAAAACAGGAGTATAGACCAATGGAAGAGAATTGAGGACCCGGACTTTGGGTGAAGCAACTATAGATACTTGATATTTGATAAAGGCCCGAACAATATAGGCTGGAAAAAAGACAGCATCTTCAACAAATGGTGTTGGACAAACTGGATAACCATATGCAGGGAACTGAAACTTGATCCACACATTTCACCATGCAGTACACTCAAGTCCAAATGGATCAAAGATCTCAATAAAAGACCAGAAACTCGAATACTAATGGAAGAAAATTTAGGAAGTACTTTCCATGATATAGGAATGGAAAAAGACTTCCTGAACAAAACCCCAGTAGCTCATGAACTTAAACCGTCACTCAACCAATGGGATCACATGAAGTTGAAGACTTTCTTTACAGACAAGCATACAATAAGCAAAGCCAATAGATTACCCACAGAATGGGAGAAAATGTTTGCGGGTTATCCAACTGATAGAGGCCTAATCTCTAGTATCTACGAAGAACTCAAAAACATAAACAGGGCAGACTTCCGGCCAAGATGGCGACCGCCTAGCTGCGCTGCAAATCCCGGGGAAAGAAAGGCAAGATATTAAGGGTATATAGTGGCTTTTATGGGAGAGAAATCTGGGAGGGCACAGAGGCGGTGGAACAGGGAATCACGTATCTCCTCCCGGGCGGGTAGCCCACCCCTCACCCCAGATAACCGCCACGTTCACAGCACCTCCGCTGCCGCCGCTGCTGCGCTGGAGCCTGCACTGCTGCCACTACGCGTGGATTGTTCCCTGCATGCGGAAGCTTACACTGCTCCGCACTCTCTTCCACTCGCCCACTTACTGAGCATGCCCAGTCCCACAGCAGGTGCCACACAAGCTCAGAGTGTGTCTCTTGCTTGCACCAGCTCAGGTGCAATCCCCTACCTGTCTGCCGTGCCATTGTCCTGTGGCAGGGGAGCGCAAACTGCTTCCAGTTCCCAGCGCTCCCAGCCAGAGTTTGGGCGGCTTCAGTGCTTGGTGCCTCAGCGCCACTCCTAGCTCGAACACAGGCAGCTTTGGCACATTACCGCTTGAGAACTCAGGCAACTTTGGCGCCCCTGCCAGGCAGTAGATAGGCGGCTTTGGCAAGTGAGATTGTTCCCTGCATGCAGAAGCTTAGACTGCTCCGCACTCTCATCCACTCGCCCACTTACTGAGCAAGCCAAGTCCCACAGCAGGTGCCACGCAAGCTCAGACTATGTCTCTTGCTTTCGGCAGCTCAGGTGACATCCCCTACCTGTCTGCCGGGTGGCCTTCCACAATTGTCCTGTGGCGGCAGAGCGCAGACTGCTTCCGGTTCCCAGCGTGCCCAGCCAGACTTCAGGCGGCTTCAGTACTTGGTGCCTTAGTGCCACTCCTAGCTCGAATGCAGGAAGCTTTGGCACATTACCGCTTGAGAACTCAGGCAACTTTGGCGCCCCTGCCAGGCAGTAGATAGGAGGCTGTGACAAGTGACAGCGAAAGCCGAGGCTTCTTTGCAACTCCCCCAGGCTGCATAAGATTCCCATTGTCCTTGAGCCCAGGCTGGTATGCCCACCTATCTGCCCATACACAGTCATGGGCAGAACACAGCACAAAAGAAATAACATGAAAAATCAAATGCAAGAAAATCCAGTTAGATCACCCAGTCCCACAATGAATACATCTAACCAAAACATGGAAGAACCAATAGGACCAGAACACCAAATTCAAGCTATGAGCAATGCAACCCTGACCAACCTACTGGTAGAACTTTCAGGAAAGCAACAAAGGGCCAACAATCATGTGCATGCTGCCATCACTAAACTAGAAGTAATAGATAAGAAATTGGAAGGATTAGATAAGAAATTGGAAGGATTTCAAAGACAGTTAAGAGATTTGAGGGAGAGTGAAAAAAAAAGAAGACCTTAAAAATCAGCTGGCCATGCTAAATGAAGACATAAAGAAATGCAAGGACGAACTCCAAGAATCTTCAAGAAAATCAGAAAATGATGTGAAAAGGGAGCTTGACAGAGGGATGGAAATTATACATAGAAAAATAATAGAAAATGCAAACGTAATTGAACAAGTCCAAAACTCGCTAGAAGCTCTCAAGAATAGAGTCAGCCAAGTGGAGGATAGCAAGTCTTATCTGCAATACAAGATGGAAGAAACAGTTAGAAAGTTCAAAAATTTCAGTAAGTTCAAAAGTTCCTGTGAACAGAACATGAGGGAATTGTGGGATACACTTAAACGTCCCAATATCAGGATCATTGGAATACCAGAAGGAGAAGAAATCCAGACCAAAGGCATGGAGAACTTATTTAACAAAATAATTGAAGAAAACTTCCCCAATCTCTTAAAAGAAAGGCCCATCAAGATACAAGAAGCCAATAGAACTCCAAACAGACTGGACCAAAGGAGAAACTCTCCAAGACATATTATCATTAAGACTCTAAACATTGACACCGAAGAGAAAATCCTAAAAGCAGCTAGGAAAAAACAGCACACCACCTTCAAAGGTAACCCCATCAGAATTACTTCAGACTTCTCAATGGAAAACCTGAAAGCTAGAAGGGCCTGGAATGAAACACTGCAAAGTCTAAGAACCTATGGCTTCCAACCCAAACTACTCTAACCAGCAAAAATATCCCTCATAATAGAGGGTGAAAGAAAAACATTCCACAACAGAACTGAGCTTTACAATTATATGAACACAAAACCAAACCTACAGAGAGTATTTCAGGAAATTCTCCACAAAGAAGAAACAAATAATCAAACTCAATTGCCTACAAGAAGCAGATCACAACAACCAAACTCAGAGTAGGCACAAAAAAACTTCAACGTCCATGAAAACACCAACCCACATTTACCATCACAATATGGCAGGGATCAAATCAAATCTCACAGTCATTACCCTAAATATTAATGGCCATAATTCACCCATCAAGAGACACAAGCTAACAGGATGGATCAAAAAATTGGACCCCTCAATCTGTTGCCTTCAAGAAACCCACCTCACCATTAAAGACAGACATCTCCTCAGGGTGAAAGGGTGGAAAACAATATTCCAAGCAAATGGGAATAAAAAACAAACAGGTGTAGCTATATTAATATCGGATAAAATAGACTTCAAACCAAAAATAATCAAAAAAGACAAAGAAGGCCACTTTCTTCTTATCAAGGGAACGATCCATCAAGAATATTACAATCATAAATCTGTATGCACCAAACACAGGGTCACCACAGTTCATAAAACAAAACCTACTTGACAATAAAACAGAAATAACCACCAACACCATCATAGCTGGGGACTTCAATACACCATTATCAGTAATAGACAGATCATCCAAACAGAAACTCAACAGGGAAGTAAGAGAGCTCAAGAAAACCATAGATCACTTAGACCTAACGGACATCTACAGAACCTTCCGCCCCAAATCCACAGATTACACATTCTTCTCAGCAGCCCATGGAACATTCTCTAAATTAGACCATATACAGGGTCACAAAGACTGCCTCCACAATTTTAGGAAGATTGACATAATTCCCTGCATGATATCAGATCACAATGCTATATTGCTAGAAATCAATAACAAAAGACACACCAAGAATCCCAAAGGCACCTGGAAATTGAACAGCACAGTTTTAAACAATAAATGGATAGTGGATGAAATAAAAAATTAAATTGCAAAATTTCTGGAATTGAACGACAATGAGAACACATTGTACCAAAACTTATGGGACACAATGAAGGCGGTCCTCAGGCGAAAATTCATAGCACTCAATGCCTTCGAAAAAAGACAGAAAGGTCCCAAATCAATGACCTAACCATCCACCTGAAGGCACTGGATTAACAAGAAAAATCCAACCCAAAGAGCTCCAGAAGGAAAGAAATAATTGAAATCAGAGCAGAAATCAATGAACTGGAAACAAAGGAAACAATTAAGACAATTGACAAAACAAAGATCTGGTTCTTTGAAAAAATAAACAAGATTGACAAACCCCTGGCCAATCTGATCAAGCAAAAAAAGGTGAAGCTTCAAATTAAAATTCAAAATGAAAAAGGAGAGATCACAACAGACATAAGTGAAATTGGGAGAATCATCAGGAATTATTTCAAAAACCTATACTCCACAAAACTGGATAATGAGGAGGAGATGGATAAATTCCTGGATGCATACCATCTACCAAAGCTAAACACAGAGCAGATTAATCACCTCAATCAACCCACCACACTCATGGAGATTGAAAAAGTAATAAAAATCCTCCCAAAAAAGAACAGTCCAGGACCAGATGGCTTCTCAGCTGCATTCTATCAAACCTTCATAGAAGAACTCAAACCAATTTTGCTCAAACTGTGCCACACAATTGGTGAACAGGGAAAGCTACCCAACTTCTTTTATGAAGCTAGCATCACCCTAATTCCAAAACCAGGCAGAGATGCCACAAGAAAAGAAAACTACAAGCCTATTTCCCTGATGAATTTAGATGCAAAGATCCTAAACAAAATCCTTGCAAACCGAATCCAACAACACATCAAAAGCATTATCCACCGTGACCAAGTGGGATTCATTCCAGGAACACAGTGGTGGTTCAACATATGGAAAACTTTCAATGTAATATACCACATAAACAAGGTTAAACATAAAAACAACATGATCATTTCGATAAATGCAGAAAAGGCCTTTGACAAGATTCAACATCACTTCATGTTCAAAACATTGGAGAGAATTGGCATGGTTAGTTCATATCTTAACCTAATAAAGGCAATATACGAAGCTCCGAAGGCCCAAATAATACTTAATGGAGAGAGACTGGAGGAATTCCCATTAAGATCAGGAACAAGACAGGGTTGTCCACTCTCACCTCTGCTTTTCAATATAGTACTGGAAGTCCTAGCTCAAGAAATAAGACAGGAGAAGGAAATAAAGGGGATACAATTTGGAAAGGAAGAAGTTAAGTTAGCTTTATTTGCTGATGACATGATTATATATGTAAGAGACCTGAGCGTCTCCATCCCAAAACTCCTGAAGGTGATTAACTCCTATTGCAAAGTAGCAGGATACAAAATCAATGCACAAAAATCAGTAGCCTTCCTTTATGCAAAGGACAAAGATACAGAAAAAGAAAAAGAGACATAGTCCCATTTTCAATTACAACAACAAAAAAAATAAAATACCTTGAAATAACTTTAACCAAGGAAGTGAAAGATCTATATAATGAAAACATAAAAACACTCAAAAAAGAAATTGAGGTGGGCTTGAGAAAATGGAAAGACCTGCCATGTTCCTGGATGGGGAGAATTAACATTGTGAAGATTGCAATCGTACCAAAGGCAATATACAGATTTATGCAATTCCAATGAAAATCCCTACCGTGATCTTCACAGAGATAGAAAAAATGATCTCAAATTTCATATGGAAAGGCAGAAGGCCTCGCATTTCCAAACATATCCTCAGCAAAAGAAATACCTCTGGAGGCATCACCATCCCTGATCTAAAGCTATATTACAAAGTAATAATAACAGCATGGTGCTGGCATAAAACAGGAGTATAGATCAATGGAATAGACTGGAGGACTCAGACTTTGGGTCAAACAACTATAGCTACTTGATATTCGATAAAGGCCCAAACAATATAGGCTGGAAGAAAGACAGCATCTTCAACAAATGGTGCTGGACAAACTGGGTAACCATATGCAGGAAACTGAAACTTGACCCACACATTTCACCATGCAGTACACTCAAGTCCAAATGGATCAAAGATCTCAATAAAAGACCAGAAATTCGAATACTAATGGAAGAAAATTTAGGAAGTACTTTCCATGAGATAGGAATGGAAAAAGACTTCCTGAACAAAACCCCAGTAGCTCATGAACTTAAACTGTCACACAACCAATGGGATCACACAAAGCAGAAGAGTTTCTTTACAGACAAGCATACAATAAGCAAAGCCAATAGATCACCCACCGAATGGGAGAAAATATTTGTGGGTTATCCAACGGATAGAGGCCTAATCTCTAGAATCTACAAAGAACTCAAAAATCTAAACAGTGAGAAGTCAAACACCCCACTCACAAAATGGGGCAAAGAGCTAAACAGGCAATTCACAGAGGAAGAAATAGAAATGGCAAACATACACTTAAGAAAATGTTCATCATCCCTATTCATCAGAGAAATGCAAATTAAAACAACTATGAGATTCCACCTTTCCCCAATAAGGATAGCAAACATCAAAAAATCAAATAAAAATAAATGCTGGCGAGGATGTGGAGAAGTAGGAACACTCATCCACTGTTGGTGGGAATGTAGGATGATACAACCACTTTGGAAAGCAATATGGAGACTTCTGAAAAAGCTGAGTATAGAGATACCAACAGACCCAGTTATTCCCTTACTGGGCATCTACCCTAAAACCTTCAAACCACAGACTAAAGAGATTTGCTCAACCATGTTTATAGCGGCTCAATTTGTCATAGCTAAGACCTGGAATCAACCCAGATGTCCATCACTAGAAGAATGGATAACTAAGATGTGGTATATCTACACAATGGAATTCTATACAGCAGTAAGAAAAAATGACACAATGAAATTTGAGGAAAAATGGTTGAACCTGGAAGAGATCATTCTCAGTGAACTTACCCAATCACAGAAAAAAAATCGCCACATAGTCTCACTCATCTACAGCACCTAACCTGAATCTACCCAAGATAACTTACATACCCAGCAAGCATCTCCTGTACCAGACACTAGGATGGAACGGGAGGGAGGGGAGGGCATCAAAGGGCCGGGAAACACAAATCTAGACCCAAATGGCAATGGTACCATAATCTTCTACTTACTAAAAGACAGACCAAATGGCTGATCCTTCACCAGGCCCTTACAGGGAACACTTGAACCACAAGACACTGGAGAGGGTAGGATCAAGACTAACCTTAATCTCCTACATCTTCCCTCCCTCACTTCCCCTCTTCCTGTCTCTCTCTCTCTCTTATCTCTAACTCTTGTATATTAGTTATCTTTTTCCTCATTTTCTTACTGGGCACTGACCTGTAACTCCCAGATCCAGCATGGGGCTATTATCCACAATGAGCTTTTGATCAGAGAGACCTACGAGGTTTCCTAAAAGACAGACAGACTTCTGTCAGAGTACTTGATGACCCACCAAAAGTTAGTGGTAAGACCCTCCTGATGAAGACACCTTATGTGATTGACATGCAAATTAGAATGGCATGGCTGGAAGTTGGAAGAGAGTCAGTCCCCAGACAGTCAGCGTGTCTAGTGCCAGAAGGTGCTACATGAGCGACTGGGGGAAAATGACCAATATCTGTCGAAGCAACGCATGGTCTAACCTACTTAGCAGCGAATAACTTGGTGTGATGCCCACACAAGTGCAGTGGTGGCACACAGCCATGGTGGTGAACCAAGTGCTCTCAATTTGGCTAACTGATCCCCTCACTGGTATGGGACCCATAGCTGGAGCTGGGAAACAAGTCAGAACCATATCCAAACATAAGCCCACTCTCCAATATCAAGCTACCATCAATTGTGGGCTACAAGAGGGCCTACACCTATTAAATTCTCTATTAAAAAAAAAAAAGTAAGGGTTATCTCATTTGTCCTGGTGCTAACTTACTCTCCGTTGGGGAATCTGCTTCTCTTTTTCAGATAGATGTAGATCCTAAAGAGAGAGCCACCCCATCATACCTCAAAAGGGCCCCGGCTGAAACTGAGAAAAATTGGCGAAACAAGGAAGGGTGCTGTTTTCCTGATGAACCGGATACCAGCACAAGGGGGAAAGAGTTCAGCACAGAGAAAAATCAATTCCTACCAAATCAGAGAGCCAGACCCTCAGAGGCCCCCAATACCTCATCATTGAAGCAGACCACAAATGTACCCAACATGGCTCAGGGAAATTTTGCGGAAGAGGGGACGGAAAGAATCATATGTTGAGAAGAATCAGCGTCAAATATTGGGTCATGATATGCACAGACATTTAGCTTACCCATAACTGTGGGCTAACTCCACAATGCATGACCCGTATACCTCAACAAGGAGGGGCCAAGGGGAGGGTGTATGTCACGGATGAGCCTAATAATGGTAAGAAACTGACTCTATTTGCTGAATACAGAACTGACTCATAATAAATAAATAAATAAATAAATAAATAAATAAATAAATAAATCCAGAGGCAAAAGAAAAAAAAAAAACATAAACAGTAAGAAGTCAAACACCCCACTCACAAAATGGGGCAAAGAGCTAAACAGGCAATTCACAGAGGAAGAAATAGAAATGGCAAACATACACTTAAGAAAATGTTCATCATCCCTATTCATCAGAGAAATGCAAATTAAAACAACTATGAGATTCCACCTTACCCCAATAAGGATAGCAAACATCAAAAAATCAAATAAAAATAAATGCTGGCGAGGATGTGGAGAAGTAGGAACACTCATCCACTGTTGGTGGGAATGTAGGATGGTACAACCACTTTGGAAAGCAATATGGAGACTTCTGAAAAAGCTGAGTATAGAGATACCAACAGACCCAGTTATTCCCTTACTGGGCATCTACCCTAAAACCTTCAAACCACAGACTAAAGAGATTTGCTCAACCATGTTTATAGCGGCTCAATTTGTCATAGCTAAGACCTGGAATCAACCCAGATGTCCATCACTAGAAGAATGGATAACTAAGATGTGGTATATCTACACAATGGAATTCTATACAGCAGTAAGAAAAAATGACACAATGAAATTTGAGGAAAAATGGTTGAACCTGGAACAGATCATTCTCAGTGAACTTACCCAATCATAGAAAAAAAATCGCCACATAGTCTCACTCATCTACAGCACCTAACCTGAATCTACCCAAGATACCTTATATACCCAGCAAGCATCTCCTGTACCAGACACTAGGATGGAACGGGAGGGAGGGGAGGGCATCAAAGGACCGGGAAACACAAATCTAGACCCAAATGGCAATGGTACCATAATCTTCTACTTACTAAAAGACAGACCAAATGGCTGATCCTTCACCAGGCCCTTACAGGGAACACTTGAACCACAAGACACTGGAGAGGGTAGGATCAAGTGTAACCTTAATCTTCTACATCTTCCCTCCCTCCATCTCCCTCCCCCCCTTCTTATCTCTAACTCTTGTATATTAGTTACCTTTTTCCTCTTTTTCTTAGTGGGCACTGACCTGTAACTTCCAGAACCAGCATGGGGCTATCATCCACAATGAGCTTTTGATCAGAGAGACCTACAAGGTTTCCTAAAAGACAGACAGATTTCTGTCAGAGTACTTGATGACCCACCAAAAGTTAGTGGTAAGACCCTCCTGATGAAGACACCTTATGTGGTTGACATGCAAAATAGAATGGCATGGCTGGAAGCCAGAAGAGAGTCAGTCCCCAGACAGTCAACGTGTCTAGTGCCAGAAAGTGGTACATGGGAAAATGGGGGAAAATGACCAATATCTGTCCAAGCAACTCCTGGTCTAACCTAATTAGCAGCAAATAATTTGTTGTGATGGCTACACAAGTGCAGTAGTGGCACACAGCCATGGTGGGGAACCAACTGCTCTGCTCTTAATTTGGCTAACTGATCCCCTCAGTGGTAGAGGACCCATAGCTGGAGCTGGTAAACAAGTGAGAACCATATCCAAACATAAGCCCACTCTCCAATATCAAGCTACCATCAATTGTGGGCTACAAGAGGGCCTACAACTATTAAATTCTCTATAAAAAAAAAGTAATGTTTATCTCATTTGTGCTGGTGGTAACTTACTCTCTGTTGGAGAATCTGCTTCTCTTTTTCAGATAGATGTAGATCCTAAGGAGAGAGCCACCCCATCATACCTCAAAAGGGCCCTGGCTGCAACTAAGAAAAATTGGCGAAACAAGCAAGGGTGCTGTTTTCCTGATGAACCAGATACCAGCACAAGGGGGAAGGAGATCAACACAGAGACAAATCAACTCCTACCAAATCAGAGAGCCAGATCCTCAGATCCCCCAACACCTCATCACTGAAGCAGACCAAAAATGTACCCAACATGGCTCAGGGAAATTTTGCGGAAGAGGGGGTGGAAAGAATGCCAGAGCCACATGTTGGGTCATGATATGCAGAGACATTTATCTTACCCATAACTGTGGGCTAACTCCACAATTCATGACCCATATACCTCAACAAGGAGGGGCCAAAGGGAGGGGGTAGGTCACAGATGAGCCTAGTAATAGTACCAAACTGACTGTATTTGCTGAATATAAAACTAACTAATAAAGAAAAAAAGAAAAAAAAAAAAGAAAGAAGTTGATGATTTCCTTGAGTCATATGACCTACCAAAATTAAATCAAGAAGAGATAAGCCATTTAAATACACCAATAAGAAGTACAAAGATCCAGGCAGTTATAAAAAGTCTCCCACCTAAAAAAGATCAGGCCCAGATGGATTCACTGGCTACTTTTACCAGACCTTCTTGGAAAAACTAACACAAATGCTTCTCAATCTTTTCTGTGAAATAGAATAAGAAGGAATTCTCCTGAACTCATTCTATGAAGCCAGCATCAGCCTCATACCAAAACCAGGCAAATGCAGAACAAAAAAGAAAATTACAGACCAATCTCCCTCATGGATCATAGATGCAAAAATTCTGAACAGAATATTGGCAAACAGAATAGAAGAATATATCAGAAAGATTTTTCACCCCAACCAAGCTGGCTTTATCCCAGGGATGCAGGGATAAAATCAATAAATTTAATACATAATACAAATAGTCTGAAGGACAAAAATCACATGATCATCTCAATAGAAGCAGAAAAGGCATTTGACAAAATCCAACATCCTTTCAAGGTAAATGTATTACAAAAACTGGAACTAGAAGGAACATATCTCAACATAGTAAAAGCTATTTATGAAAAACCTTCAGCCAACATAATACAAAATGGTGAGAAGCTTTTCCACTAAATTCAGGAACAAAACAAGAGTGTCCACTGTCCCCATTTTTATTTAATATTGTGCTGGAAGTCTTAGCTATAGCAATAAGGTAAGAGACACTCATAAAAGGATACAAATTGGAAAGGAAGAGACCAAATTATCACTACTCACAGATGATATGATTCAATACATAAAAGACCCTCAAAATTCTACCAGCAAACTGTTGGAGCTGCTAAACACTTTGAGCAATGTAGTAGGATACAAAATAAATACACAGAAATAAGTAGCTTTCCTATATACTAACAATAAACGTGCAGAGAATGAAATCAGGGAATCTCTCCCATTCACAATTGCCTCAAAAAAAAAAATAATAATAAGGTACTTTGGAATAAAGTTAACTAAGCAAGTGAAGGAGCTCTACAATGAGAACTTTGAAACACTCAAGCGAGAAATTGTTGAAGACACAAGGAAATGGAAAGACATACTATGTTCTTGGATTGGAAGAATCGATATTGTGAAAATGTCAATCTTAGCAAAAACAATCTACACATTTAATACAATCCCCATTAATATTGTAATGGCATTCTTCACAGGAATAGAAAAAACAAACCTAAAATTCATTTGGAAGCATAAAGAACCTCGAGTAGCCAAACAATTATGAACAACAAAAATAAGGTGGGTGGTATCACCATACCTGATTTTAAGCTATATTACAGAGCCATAGTCACAAAAACAGCATGGTATTGGCACAAAGACACACATGTAGATCAATGAAACAGAATAGAGGACTCAGATGTTAATCCAGGCAGCTGCAGCCATATGATTTTTGACAAAATGCGAAATATATTCATGGGAGAAAAGACAGCCTCTTCAACCAGTGGTGCTAGGAAAACTGGATATCTATATATAGAAAGATGAAAATAGATCCTTGTCTTTCTCCATGCACAAGAATCAAAACCAAGTTTATGAGGGACCTTAATATCACACCTAAAACTCTGAAATTGCTAGAGGAAAATGTAAGGGCAACCCTTCAACATATTGGCATAGGTAATGACTTTCTGAATATAGCCCCAGTTGCTCAGAAAATAAAACCAATATTCAACTACTGGGATCTCATGAAATTACAAAGCTTTTATACAGCAAAGGACACTGTGAATAGAGCATAGAGACAGCCTACAGAATGTGAGAAAATCTTCCCCAGCTACACATCTGACAGAGGATTAATATCCAAAATTTATAAAGAAATCAAAAAAGCAAACAATAAGAAATCAAAGACCCCTTTAAAAAAATGGGCTATGGAACTAGACAGAGAGTTCTCACTGGAAGAAATACAGATGGCATATAAACATATAAAAGAGTGTTCTGCATCCTTAGCCAATCAGGGAAGTGCAAATTAAAACTACCTTGAGATTCCATCTCTTTCCCTTCAGAATGGCTACCATCAAGAAAACAAATGACAACAAATGTTGGCAAGGATGTGGTAAAAGGGGAACCCTTCTGCACTGTTGGTGGGAATGTAATCTGTTACAGCCATTGTGGAAATCAGCGAGGAGGTTCTTGAGACAGCTAAGAATAGATTTGCCGTATGATCCAGCTATAGCACTCCTAGGCATATATCCTAATGACTGTCTTCACTACCTTAGAGATACTTACACAACCATGTTTTTTGCTGCTCTATTCACAATAGCTAGGAAATGGAACCAGTCTAGATGTCCATCCACAGATGAATGGATAATAATGATCTGGTACATCTACACAATGGAATTCTATTCAGTAGTAAAGAAAAATGAAATTATGAAATTTGCAGAGAAATGGATGTCACTGGAAAAGATTATACTAAGTGGGGTAACCTAGGCCCAGAAAGCCAAATGTTGTATGTGCTCTCTTATATGTGGATCCTAGCTACAAATGTATAGAATTTTGTGTGATCTGGAACCAAAAATCAGTAGCAGAGGCCCATAAATTAGAAAAAGGCTATAAGTGACAGAGGAGAGGGAAGGTCTTAAGAGGATGGTATTGTATATATGTAAGTAGAAGACCAGATTACAGGGAGGGGAAAGGCCTAAGTTAGATCAGGGGAAGAGATTGTATGAAAGAAGGGCAGGGGGGAGGGTCAATCAAAATTCAAGTTATTCTGAATAAGACATATGAAAACCTAGTTTCTTAAATAATGGCACATCCAGAAGAAAAATTTCAGTGCCTGGAATGGGATACCTTCCAGTGAATTGTTGGCCAGGGAGGTCCCTGTTGCCTCCATAACATTACAGGCTATTGCCAAAGCCTTTGGTTCCCCATGAGACAGAGATGAGCCTAACAATGGTACCAAATTGACTGTATTTGCTGGTACAAAAATAATTAATTAATTAATTAATTGAAAAGGAATATATATTCCTCTAAGTTTGCAAATCTGTAAAAATGGATGATTTCCTTGATTCATACGAACTACCAAAAGTAAATCAAGATGAGATAAACCATTTAAATAGACCTATAACAAGTACAGAGTTCCATGCAGTTATAAAAAAGTCTCCCAACCAAAAAAATGTCCAGGCCCAGATAGATTCACTGGTGAGTTTTACCAGACCTTCACAGAAGAACTAACACCACTGCTTCTCAAAGTTTTCCATTAAATAGAAATGGAAGGAATTCTGCCAAACACTTTCCATGAAGCCAGCATCCCCCTGATACCTAAACCAGACAAAGACAAAACAAAAAAAAAAAAAAAGAAAGAAAAATACAGACCAATCTCCCTCATGAACATAGATGCAAATATTCTCAATATTGCCAAACAGAATATAAGAATATGTCAGAAAGATTATTCAGCCCAATTAAGTAGCCTTTATTCCACAGATGAAGAGATGGTTCAACATATGCAAACTGATCAGTGTAAAACACTCTATAAATGGACTGAAGGACAAAAATCACATAATGACCTCAATAGATGGAGAAAAGGCATTTGACAAAATTCAACATCCCTTCATGGTAAGAGTCCTACAGAATCTGGGAATAGAAGGAACATATCTTAACACAATAAAAGTTATGTATGACAAACCTACAGCCAACATAATACTAAATGGGGAAAAACTTGAAGCCCTTCCACTAAATTCAGGAAAGAAGACAAGGGTGTCCACTGTCCCCACTTTTATTTGATATAGTACTGGAATTACTAGCTATAGTAATAAGGCAGGAGACAATCATAAGACAGATACAAACTTTAAAGGAAGAGATCAAATTATCATTATTTGCAGATGATATGATTCTATGTGAAGACTCCACCAGAAAACTCTTAGCACTGATGAACACTTTTAGCGACATAATAGGATACAAAAGAAACACACAGAAATCAGTAGCTTTCCTATATACTAACAACAAACATGTGGAGGATGGTATCAAGGAATATCTCCCATTCACAATTTCCTCAAAAAAATAAAGTACCTTGGAATAGACTTAACCAAGGAAGTGAAGTATCTCTATAATGAGAACTTTAAAACACTCAAGCGAGAAATTTCAGAAGACACTAGGAGATGGAAAGATATCCCATGTTCTTGGAATGGAAGAATTAATATTGTGAAAATGCCTTGTCTGGCTAAATGCATATATTATTCTCACAAAACTGCCCTGGAAGCACTACACTTAATGTTCTTATTCGTATATGGTTAGAGAAACTTCTCTTTTCAGATGGTGATGACCACTGGGATGACACAAAAGGCAACATAGTGTTGAGAAGAAGGGATGGAGGAGTGTCCAGCACTGAAACATCTCTACCACACCCTCCAAGGCTCAGGGTCCATTGCCGAAGAGGTGGCTGAAAGAATATAAGAGTCAAAGAAGGACATCACTTCTTAGAGAATACAACTGTCCAGACAGAAATTGGCCTCAGTATTCATTGACCTCTCAGTGTCTAGCAGTGCCTTCATAAGACCCTCATAATAGGAGAAAAAGATGATTACATCAAAGTAAAAGAGAGATTAATGGAGAGAGGGAGGGGTATGATGGAGAGTGGAGTTGTGAAGGGGAAAGTGGGGGAGGAGAGGGAATTATCATAGTTTATTGTCTGTAAGTATAGAAGTTGTCAATAAAAATATTAGAAAAAAAGGAAGCTAGCAAACAAAACAAAATAAAAGTACGGACATGAATCTTAGATTGAAATCTGGTCAGAATATTAGGCATAAATTCCACTTTCCTTTAAGACATTATGTTAGACTTGAGCAATATGTTGAAACACATTCATAAAAGATATTTTGTGAATTAGATCAGCAGTTGACAGCTTCCTGGAACTTCCTTCAATGTGAAGAGCATCTGTTCAACCCTCTTTTATAAGTCATATTCTTCATACACATTTAATGGACCTGAGAACTGCTGTCAGAGTTTTGGACATTTACTAGGTCCATTATTTTAGACATCTTACTTGGTTCTAATGATACTCAATTTCCATCTATATTATGGGGCAAGTTATAGTCCCAATGTTATTATATCTGCTTAATGTTCATATCTCATATGTTTAATTTTACAATTATTTTGTAAGAATGAGTATATGTTAATTTTTAAAATCAAGAAACATAGATTTTAGGCTGGATAGATGGCGCAGCAGTTAAGACACATGTTTGCAAAGCGTAAGGACATGGGTTTGATTCCCCAGTACCCACATAAAGCCAGATGTACAAAGTGGCACATACATCTGGAGTTTGTCTGCAGTGGCTAGGGGCCCTGGCTTGCCAATTTACTCTCTTTCTTTCTCCTTCACTCTCTCTCTCTCCCGTCTCTCTCTGAAATAAATAAAGAAAGAAATATAGATTTTAGAATTTCCTGGGATGCCAAAGACCTGTAATATCCTGTGTAACTTACTGTATTCACTGCTGAGAAACATATTCTTTATGTATCTATACAGATGAATATTAATATAGCCTAAAAAGTCAATAACTTCTGGAAACCATAAAATAACTAATCTTTAAGACAGACACTTGTTATATTCAGGATGACTATAAATGCTAAGGGTTTGGAGTCGTTGTGTTTTATTTATTTATTAGGAAATTTTGAATATTCCCTGCCCTAAAAAGATTATTGCTAAGCTGGGAGTGGTAATGCATGTTTTAAACCCCATCACTCAGGAAGCAGAAGTAGGGGGATCTCCATGAGTTAGAGGCCACCCTGAATTCCAAGACAGCCTGGACTAGAGTGAGAGTCTCCTTGGGGGCGAGGGAGCTTATTCCTTTCACTTCTGTTTATCTGTACTGTAACTAATTTTCAACTAGCTATTTAATTTACCCTTTCTAAAATTTACAAAACTGACATATAGAAATATTTTGGCTTCAGTTTTTCTTAATTTTTATTTGATTTAAGTTATTTATTTGCCGCGAGAGGGAGAGAATGGGTACACAGGGCCTCTAGCCACTGCAAACAAACTCCAGACACATGTGCCACCTTGTGCATCTGGCATTTCCTGGGTACTGGGGAACTGAACCTGGCTTTGTAGGCAACTGCCTTAAAGGCTAAGCCATCTCTCCAGCCCCCTGGCTTCACTTTTTAATGTATACATTTAGGGAAATTGCTACAATAGACAGAAAAATTAACATTATTTTTGCATTGTTACTTTTTGTGGTAAGACAATCTGAAATATGTTCTCAGGAAATTTTAACTGTGTAATGTGGCAATCTTAATGCTGTTTTTATGTTTATACACATATGTATATAAACATGATTTAGCATCTTGTAATCCATATCTCCTAGCTTGCCCCACCTCCCTGCATCTGGTATCCATGTTCTACACTGTATTCCATGACATGCCTTTATTTACCAGTCTTAGACAACCTGTTGACACCTCACTTTTTCTTTTTTTTAAATTTTTATTTATTTATTTGAGAGTGACAGACAGAGAGAAGGAGGCAGAGAGAGAGAGAGAGAGACAGAGAATGGGCACGCCAGGGCTTCCAGCCACTGCAAACGAATTCCAGACGCATGCGCCCCCTCGTGCATCTGGCTAACGTGGGTCCTGGGGAATTGAGCCTTGAACCAGGTTCCTTAGGCTTCACAGGCAAGCGCTTAACCGCTAAGCCATCTCTCCAAGCCCTACCTCACTGTTTCTTAAAGGATCCTCCTGATTAAGTCAGTTGACTGCCTTTGTGATTAAGTCTACTGATTAGGAATTGTTATGGTTTGGATAAGTTTCCAAGGCTTGGTCTTCAGCCTAGGGCACAAAAATCTGTAGAAAATGAGAAGGAGAAGATTTCCGGTCCTTGAGGAGTTAGTTTGCAGGGGATAATGGTACTTGGGCCTCTCTATCTCTTTTGCTTTCTGATTAATGTAAGGTGAACAGCTTACTTTGCCTGTACTCCCTACCACACGTCCAGAAGTAACAGGGCCACCCGAACATGATGTGAAACTTCTAAAACTGAGTCAAAATAAACTTTTTCTATTTATAAGTTAATTTTCTTAGGTTCTTCTTAGAGTAACAGAAAGTGGACCATGAGCAACTGTATGGAGGAAGAAACACTTGGTCATATTTAACAATCCCAACCACACATTAAGGGAGGGGAAGTACATGTAGCCCAAAACTCACCTGATGAGAGTAATGGAGATTTGTTTGATTTTTACCTATCACACTTATGCAAATTTATTTCTGTTCCTGACTGATTTCTTTTTGATTCACTTATTGATTACCTGGACTTCACCAATAAGTAGTTATAGTAAGAAGAGATCATAGGCGTTCTTATTATCCTTGAGGCCTTTCTTATCTAGGAATGTCTGCCAAGGGTTGGTTCGACCATAAATGATAACTTGGCTTGGTAAATGTTCTAAGATCAATCTTGCTTTCCCTCAGAATTGTAAACACTTTCCAGATATCATTGAAAACTGTTGTGGAGATATTTTTGACATTTGTGGTCTTCTGCCCTTCACTCATTGTAGAAGATAGAATTATTTTCCTTCCTACATATATGTCAAAAGACTCTGTTTTGTAATCCCACAATTTCCCTAGCATATATTTTGGAATCACTATTAATTCAGGAGATATTTCACCCTTCTATATATCTCAATAATTTTTCTACCTATTAAATAGATTCTCTACTCTTTATATTACACCATCATTGCCCTTCAAATTGCTCATCTTCTACAAGTTTAAGCCATTAGGTTTCTTTTTATTTATAGAATGTATCACTATAAGCCTTTCCCTCAGGGCAGAAATCCAATATTTTCCTCTCTTTGTGAGCCCATCTTGTTTCTAATTTATTTATTAGAGCTATAAATGTTGATGTTTTGAACTTGATTTGTTTTACGAGCTTTGAAATTTCCCTGTTCATTTTATTCTTGTTTAGTGCCTTGTCTTTGACTTGTTGTTTTATTGATTTTGTGTTTTTATTAAGTACTTTATAGCTCAAAACACACTTGGAAAGTTTTCTTCCCTTCCTTGGACAATATATTTTCCTGCCTATGTACTTCATCTTTTCTGGTATTGTATATACCTTTCCCCTTTGCTTTGTTGGAATATGTATGCTTACTTACTGGTCATTTTTGAACATCTTGCTATGGCTCATGAATATGTTTCTAGCATGAATGTTAATTTTCTCTGTCATCATGAGAGTGAATCCTCTTTGATATTGCCATATTTTATCCACACTACAACTTTAGTACAAGAACTTATTTGCTACACATTTATCATTAGCCTGAGTTTTGTTGCATTGAAAATGAGAAAAGTGTACCTGAAAACAAATTGTTATCTTTGAAAAAAAAATGTCCTCTGTTTTAGCATCAGATTTGTTTGAAATGAAAAAAAGATCTCAGGGCTAATAACATCACTTAGTGGTTAAAGACCCAGGTTTTAGTCTCCAGCACCCATGTGTAAGCAAGATGCAGAAGGTGGTGCATGCATCTGGAGTCTGTTTGCAGTGGTTGGAGGTCCTGGTACACCGATTCCTTCTTCACTCCACTCCCCTTTGCAGCCTTTTTCTCCCAAATAAGATAAATAAAGTATTTTTAAAAGAATGAATTCATCTCAATCAGCTAGATCGACAATCGGCTTATGTTCAAATGCCATGTTCTAAAACACGGGGGGTGGGTTAGGACTTTCACTGATCTTGTTTAGCCAGCACCATAAAACTCATAACTACAGACTTCACAAAACTATGACTATAAAGCTTTCTCTAACACTTGGCTTGATGTCTTAGTAACTTGTCTCTGTTACATGTAAAACCTCTCAACACTGTATTTTGAATAAATGTATATTAAGTACTTGAAATATATAAAAGTTATAAAATATTTGTAAGGGATAAACAAAGCAATATATTCAACATCTATCCAAATTCAACCAGGTTAACATTTTAACATTATTAACTTAAAGGCTTTTATGTGTGAAATTCACGTTCTTATTTTGGGGATGTAAGTTAGAGGTGGAGTACTTATTAACATGTATGAGTCCCAGGTTCAATCTCCAATGCTAAAAGTGTTAAAAAATGTAGTTTAACTTTTCTCTAAATCATAAAAATAGTACATGGAATGATGTAATATTTTAATATATATTGTATTATGTGTAAATCCAGGTAAACATATATATCTCCTCAAACATTTATCATTGCTTTATGGAAAAACCTTTAAAAATCATTTCTTCTAGTTTTTGCAAATTCACTTTACATGATTATTACACATAGCCACACCCTGTGAAATTGCACACACAGCTTCCTGCTCCTAGCTAACTATAACTTAATACCTACTGATCCCTGATCTTCTCCTCAGGACATTGGTCTCTAGTAACCAACATTACACCCTCAACTTGCATGGATTGAACTTTTTATATCACATGTACTTGAGGTCATAACTTATTCCCATGACACGCCTAGTTTATTTCCCTCAATGTAATGATATCCATCTCCATCCAGATTGCTGCACATGACACAATTTCATGCTGCAATGGCAGAATAGTATTCCATTTGTATAGGTACAGCATGTTTTTGAACACATAGTTTTCTTCCATTCTTTATTTATTATCAATAGTGTTTGAAATGAATGTGACAGAGCAAGTAAGTCTTAGAACTTTTCTTCTAAGAAAGCATTTGCTTCCAAGTATACATGTTCCATTTTTAACACAGCCAACTCAGGCTGCAGGAAAGATACTGCACTGGAGTCTGGTAGACTTATTTCATTTCCTTTGGATAGATACCAAGCAGTGGGATTTCTAGGCTATAAGCCACTTCTAGTTTCATGGATTTGAGGAATGTGTGCTGTTGTCCATAATGGCTATACTAATTTCCTTCCCACCAACAGTTTGCATAGATTTCTCTTTCTCCCTGTCCTGGTAGTTTGTAAATATTTTGTAGGTAGTATCCACACCTCATTAATTAAACTCTGCCATGAAGAAGATTTTTTTTTTAGCATGATGTGATTACATGTGGAATGGTTTTGCTTTTGTCACCTATACTTTTGGAGCCTAGCCAAGAAAGAAATGGACATTTCAATATCTTAAATTCTCCATTTTCATAATTCTGGATCTTATTTTAATTCACTGTGAATTTATTTTAGAAAATGGTGAGATAGGATATCTTATGTTTCATTTCATCTACTTATACTTAAGTTTTTATAACATTGTACTGTTTAGTTTTACATGTGCTGTTTACATCAATTGAATTGAGGTCTTTATTTTTTTCTGTTCCTTCACTGGAGTTAAATTTTATTTGTAAATTCAACCTTGGTGGAGATGAATCAGGTAATTCATTTGTCATTACATTATTCCACACTGAAGATGGCACAACCTATTTATTCGTTCACTCATTAACCATATATGGTCGTTCATACCTATAACCCCAGCATTTGGGAGGCTTAAACAGGATGATCACCACAGGTTCATGGAATCCTAGGCTACTTGGTGAGTTCTAGGCCACTCTAGGCTACAAAGGAAGACCCTGTTGAAAAGAAATCCCCCAAAACCTACTGAAAGTTTGGTGGGTTAATTTACAGAGGTTTTTTAAATATATAAATAAACAATTTAATTTCTGCTCTGATCTTAATTATTTCTTTCCATCTGAAGCTTTTTGGATTGGATTCTTCTGGCTTTTCCAGTGCCCTTAGGTGGATGGTTAGATTATTGATTTAGAATCTCTCTGTCTTTGTTATAAAGGCATTTAGTGCTATGAATTTTCCCATGAGAACTGCCTTCACTGTGTCCCATAATTTTTGGCATGATGTGTTCTCATTGTCATTCATTTCTAGAAATTTCACAATTTCATTTTTTATTTCATCCACTACACATTTAATGTTTAAAAGTGTGCTGCTCAGTTTCCAGGAGCCAGTGGTATTTTTGGTGGGTCTTTTATTGTTAATTTCTAGCAATACAGTATTGTGATCTGATATCATGCAGGAAATTATGCTTGATCTCCCTAAATATATGGAGGCAGACTTTATGACCCATATATGATCTTTTTAGAGAAGGTTCCATGGGATGCTGAGAAGAATGTGTAGTCTGTGGATTTGGGGTAGAATGTCCTGTAGATGCTAGTTAGGTCTAATTCTTCTATGGTTTTGTTGAGCTTTCCCCCTTCCCTGTTGATTTTCTGTTTGGATGATCTATCTATTGCTGATAGTGGAGTATTGAAGTCCCCAAATATGATGGTGTTGGCGGTTATTTCTGTTTTGTTGTCAAGTAGATTGGTTTTATGAATTTTGGTGCCACTGAGTTTGGTGCATAAAAATTGATAATTGTCATATCCTCTTGTTGGATCATTCCCTTGTTAAGTAGCAAGTGACCTTCTTTGTCTTTTTAAATTACTTTTGGTTTGAAGTCTATTTTATTCAATAGTAGAATAGGTATGCCTGCTTGTTTTTATTCCCATTTGCATGGAATACTATTTTCCACCCTTTCACTCTGAGGAGGTGTCAGTCTTTATTGGTGAGGTGGGTTTCTTGAAGACAACAGATTGAGGGGTCTAATTTTCTGATCCACCCTGTTAGCTTATTTCTCTTGATTTATAATTAGGACCCTTAATATTTAGGGTAATGGCTGTGATGTTTGATTTGATCCCTGCCATATTGTGATGGTTTATGTGGTTTGGTGTTTTCTTGGACTTTATAGCTTTTTGTGCATTCTCTGTGTTTGGTTATTGTGATTTGTTTCTTGCAGTCACTTGAAGTTGATTATTTGATTCTTCTGTGTAGAGAATTTACTAAAGTGCTCTCTGTAGATTCGGCTTTGTGTTCATATAGTCGTAAAGCTGAGTTTTATAATGGAAAGTTTTTCTTTTACCACCTATTATGAGGGATACTTTTGCTGGGTGAAGTAGTTGGGATTGGAAGTCATAGGTCCTTAGACTTTGCAGTGTTCCATTCCAGGCCCTTCTGGCTTTCAGGGTTTCCATTGAGAAGTGTGAATTATTTCTGATGGGGTTACCTTTAAATGTGATGTGCTGTTTTTCCCTAGCTGCTTTTAGGATTTTCTCTTTGGGATCAATGTTTAGAGTCTTAATGACATATGTCTTGAAGAGTTTATTCTTTGGTCCAGTCTGTTTGGATTTCTTGTATCTTGATGGTCTTATATCTTAATGAGCCTTTCTTTTGTGAGAGTGGGAAAGTTTTCTTCAATAATTTTATTAGATAAGTTTTCCATGCCTTTGGTCTGAGTTTCTTCCCCTTCTGATATTCCCATGATCTGAATGTTAGGGTATTTAAGGGTATCCCACAGTTTCCTCATGTTCTGTTCACAGACATTTTTGAACTTATTGAAACTTTTGAACTCTCGAACAGTTTCTTCTATTTTGTCTGCCAGGTCTGAGTTTCTATCCTCCACATGGCTAACTCTATTAGTTTTGGGCTTGTTCAATTAGGTTGGCATTTTATACTACTTTTCTATATATAGTTTCCATCCGTCTGTCAAGTTCCTTTTTCACATCATTTTCTGATTTTCTTGATGCTTCTTGGAATTTATCCTTGCATTTCTTTATGTCTTAATTTAGCTTAGCCATCTGATTTTAAAGGTCCTCTTTTTCCCCTCTCCCTCAAATCCTTTAACTGTCTTTAGAATCTTTCCATTTTCTTATCTATTAGGTCTAGTTTAGTGCTGACAGCATCCACACAATTATCCGTCCTTTGTTGCTTTTCTACAAGTTCTACTATTAGCTTGGTCAGGGTTGCATTGCTCATGACTTCATTTTGGGGTTCTGATCCTAATGTCTCTTCTATATTTTGATTGGAGACATCCATTGTAGGACTGGGTGATCTTATTGGATTTATTCACATTCTATTTTTCATGTTATTCCTTTTGTGCTGTGGTCTGCCCATCACAGTGTAGGGGTAGGGAGAGTGGGACTGAGGTCGAGGTGGGGAGGGGGAGTGGTGTGGCTTTCACATGGGGCTGGGGTGGGAGGGGCTTTGTTGTGGGGTGGCAGAGCAAGTGGCTTTGGCCGAGGGCAGGGGGGTGAGGGGCTTTAGGGTGGGCTGGGGAGTGAGTGGGATGGGGGAGCAAGCAGCTTTTGTTGGGGCAGGCTTTGTTGTGGGGTGGGGAAGCAAGGGACTTTGGTACAGGCAGGGGAGCAAGGGGCTTTGGCATGGGTGGGGGAGTGAGTGGGGCAGGGCAGTGTGGGGCTTTGTCATGGGCAGGGGAGCGAGCAGAGTGGGGGAGCAAGGGCCTTTGGCATGATGTGGAGGAGAGAGGGGCTTTGTCAAGGTGTGGGGGGAGTGGGTGGATTGCCCATGTATAGTGGCACAGGTAGAACTAGGTTGGCCTGTGTCCTCTTGTGCAGGAGGAACCTGAGGCTGGGTCTATGGCTAGGATGGCTGCTTGAGGGGATTGGGGGCCTGGTGGGCTACCCAGAAATGTGGAAATCAGCGAATTACCTTTTTTACCCCTCTGTGCCCTCCCACTGGGGGTCTATTAGAGACTGTTCTCCCCTACAAGTCCCAGTTAACCCTTAATGCCATGCCTTTCCTTCCCTAAGGAGGTGCTGCACAGTTAGGTGGATGTCATCTTGATCGGAAGCCCCTGCCATCTTTCTTATATATAAATAAATGATTTAAATGTGTCTGTACCTGTCTTTGTGTGCATGGATAGGAGCAAATCAAAGTCCTAGGAACAACTATGCTCAGTTTACTATATGATTCCAGTTGGTTTTCCAAAGTAGTTGTACAGAGTATATGATTCTGATTGCTGTACTTATTTTTCATCACTTTGTGTTTTTAAGACATTAATTTTTTTTCTTTATTATGTGATAAAAAATACTTCATTATGGTTTTAATCTGTGTTCTTGGTAACTTGGCATTTTTCCTATTGACATACATGACCAAAACTTTTTACCATTTTTAATTACATTAAGACATTATTGATTATATCATTGATTCCTGGGTTCATTTTTGTAATTTTCTTATGAGAGAGAGGTAGAGAGAGAATTGGTGCACTAGGGCCTTCATCCATGGCAACAGAACTCCAGACATGTACACCACCTTGTGCGTATATGCAACCTTGCATGCCTGCACCACCTTGTGCATCTGGATTTTGTGGGACCTGGAGAGTCAAACATGGGTTCTTAGGCTTCACAGGCAAGCACCTTAACCATTAAGCCATATCTCCAGCCCAATTCCTGGGTTCTTTATATGTTCTTAATACTAGCCCCTTGTCAGATTTGCTTGTTGGAAATAGTGCCTTCCAGTTTGTGGAATGTCCTTTTATTTCATTAATGCTCCTGTTACTAAATGCAGTTTCTTATCTTTAATGTCATTGAAACTATCACTCTTTTCCTTATATGGTCTCTTCTTACTGTGTCTGTATATGCATGTGCATGTGTTAATGAAGTCTTTCATTGCCTTGGAGGTAAAAATGTGTTCTTCATGTTGTCTTATAAAGGTTGTAGTTTGCCTTTCACATATAGGTCTTCAACACATGTACAATTAACTTCTGTGTAATATGAGGTAGAATTCCAAGTTCATTCTCATTTCATAGAAACAATTAGGCATTCTGATGTCATTTAACCAAGAATATTTTTGTTCTAATATGCATAAATCAGGTTTATATTTCTATGGATGTTTTTCTATATTCTCTCCTAATTTCAATTTTGTCTATGTCTTTGCCATTAAGTCATTATATTAATTATTGAGCAATAAATTGATTTTTGACATAGGTCAATGTGAATCTCCCAGGTCTGCTCCGTGCCTGATTACTTGGTTGTTCTTTGCCATTTGCTCATCCATATAAATTTTGACATAAGCTAATCAAAGTACACATGCATTCAAAATGTTATTAAGTTTTTACTAGAATTCCTTGCATTCATTATTATAACAGATTTAATCAATGAGTGTGATATATTACCTTCATTATGTAGTACTCTTTCAATGTTTTATTACTTTGCCCATAAAGAGCATGACTAACTTCACTTAAATTATTCTCAAATACTATAAATTCTTTGTATTTTATTATAATTACTTCATTATCTATATAAATGTGGCTGACTTGTCGATAATCTCAATCCAAAAGCAGTGCTAAATTCCCTGATTATTTTAATAATATATTTGCAGAAGATATTATAGAAACAATACTATTTGGAAGTTTTTCCAGCATTATAGTTATTATAAATTTTATTTCTTTTCTACTTTATTGTCCTAATCAGGTCTCTCAACTCACTCATTCATGTTGAGTAAAGTTACAGTTGTATTTTTTTCTAATTGTTGCATATAACTCTGTTATATGATTATTCTATAATTTAGTTATCCACTAACATGTTAAAATGTTTTTAGTTAACTATAATTCTGAGAACCCAGGCTACAAATCAATAAAATGAATGTTGTTTTCTGACCTTCAGAAATTAGCATCAGTGTCCTAGACATGTGACCACTGCTGCTACCATTACAGTGAGTAGATATTGCCAACTTGTATTCTACTTAACTCCTGTTTCTATCTGTGATACTCTGAGCCTTATAAAACTTGAATTCACTGTTTTGCAAAAGTACCTTCAAAGTAAAAAATCAACTTTAGAGTATCACCTGTTTCTCTTGGGAGCCAATATTATTTAGTATTTGTCCTTACTGCTTTATTACTTCTTTATTTCTTATCAGTAGCCTGATAGATATAAGATAGTCTTTATGATAGTTGAATTTGTAGTTTCTGTCAGTAACAGGCTTGGGCTAAAGACTTAGTTTCCTTCCCTCCACTGCAGGGAAAAGAAAGAGCCATGTGGAGGCACCTTTTCAGTGTCCTTCTGTGGCAATTAATAAACTGGATCCCAAGGTTCAGCTCTACCTTCCATTAGAAGGAGAGTGTATAATCCTCTCCTTGAATCCAGGCCTTGACACTATTTAACAATGGAGTATACTGAAAGTGCTGACATTCAGGCTCAGACCTTGAGAAAATCACAGTATGCATTTTATACAACTATTTACCTTTTGTAACTAATCTGCTGGGTGGCCCAATACTTGATCACATCAATCACTGAACTGTGCAAATCAAATGTTTTCTCCACATTGATTCTACATGCTTTGTATAATCCATCAATGTAATAAATGTGTCATAAAGTATGCATAACATTTGTAGAGAAAAATGTATCTGAAAAATGTAATAAATGACTTCTTTCATATTTAATATAAGCACTTAATGTATTTGGAAAAGCTGTCTTTAGAAGATATAAAGGAACATTTGTTGTGAAATAAGTACAAAAGACAAATAATGCTGTTTGAAATACCGGTTCTCAGACATCATTTTAAATTAGAATCATATAGGGGTTGAAATAAAATACAAGCAACTAATACTTTAATACTCAAGGAAGGAGAATTGAGAACTGGTTGATGCTCAAGCTTGGCTAAGCATTATGATAATTTATTGAGCTTTAAGATGCTAATGCACATACTATATTCAAGACAAATTAAATCAGAAGATATAAAGACTAGGTCTACACATTAATGCTCTTTAAACATCATCAGAGTTTTATAATGTGTATTTCAAGTTGAAAATTTCTGATTGATCATATATGTTGTTATAAAGAAAAATGTTTGTAAAAAGTAAACTTCTAGGTCTGAGGAGATAGCTCATTGAGTGAAGAATGCTTGGTATATAAGCATGAGGACCTGAATTCAGAAAAAGCTGGGCATGGTGGTCCACACTTGTAATCTCAGCACTGGGGAGATGGAGACAGGAAGATCCCCAGTCTTTGCTGGCTAACTTGTCCAGCTAAGTTAATGATCTCTGGGTTTAGTAAGAGATCCTGTGTCAAGAAAATAAGGTCAAGAGTATTAATGAGGAAGATACCTCACATGGAACTCTGTCATTCACATTTATGCACACATGCATGTGAACACGCACATAAACACATGCACCTATACACATACACACACGTAGGTACACCATAAACACATACAAAGTAATATGAAATAAAATAAAAACATAAAAATTTTATATAAGCATTCTCATATCAGTTTAGTCAAAATCCGTACATAATTTATATCCAGACATGGTGGCACACTCATTTACTCACAGCATTCCAAAGGCTAAGGTAGGAGGATCACTGTGAGTTTGAGGGTAGCCTGAGTCTATAGAGTGAGTTCCAGATCAACCTGTACTAGAGTGAAACTCTGCCTTGAAAAAAAATCCATATAAATTAATATATAATTTGCTTGAAAACTGTTCCTTTTTTTTTGTTTTTTGTTTGTTTTTTGTTTTTCAAGGTAGGGTCTCACTCTAGCCCAGGCTGACCTGGAATTCACTATGGAGTCTCAGGGTGGCCTCGAACTCACGGCGATCCTCCTACCTCTGCCTCCCGAGTGCTGGGATTAAAGGCGTGCGCCACCACGCCCGGCTTGAAAACTGTTCTTATATGCATTTTCCTAATAGAAAAATACTCAATGATGTGCAGAAACTTGAAATTTGAAGTGAAATACTCTACACAAATTAGAGAAAGCTAATCCTAACCTAGGAAATAAATTCCAGATTTAGAGTTACATAAATATCACACAAATGTGGTTTCTGTTCTGAGTGTATGAGCACAGTACTAAAACGAGTTCATTTACTTGTAAAAATGATCATATTTATATAGTATTAAATAACTGAAATTGAGAAACAGGGTAGTGGAAAAGTCTAAAAAAGATCCCTACCTTCAAGGCAGTGCTTCCTAATCAGAAGACAGAAAATAAAAATTACACCAGTGTTTTACTGTGACAGGGACAATGAAGGAAATGTCTGTGCTGCTATAATATACTTTTATAGAAAAAGATTGGCAGAGGAGATAATTGCACTCAGTGTAGGCCCTGAGCCTTAAGAAACTTGCCTATGATTAATTTTTAACTAACTTATTCACTCATTCATTCATTAATGTGTGTATAAGTGTGTGTGTGGACATACATGCTACAATGGGCATGTGGATGTCAGAGGACAACTTCAATGTATCAGTGTTATACATTACATATAGGAATGTAAACTACAAAGGATTGCCAGACTAATTGCCCTGCAAGGTTTGGATTCTTCTGGCTTCACCTTCCATTGTCCTGGGCCCATTAGGATTACAGATGTATATGCCAATTTGCATCCAACTTTACTTGTGTGTGCAGGAATTGAACCTAAGCCAGCAGGCTTTGCAATCAAGTGCCTTTAATTGCTGAGCCATCACCCCAGCCCCATACTTCTTTCTATTGGGACTCTGCCTCATGAATACCAGATGTCATGAGGATAAGAAACCCAAGCAGTCAGTGGAGTCATGGAAAAGAGCCAATGCCCCTGAACCACAGTCTTGTCTCCAGGCAACAGCCAGTAACAACTTGTCCTGCATGCTTGATCAAAGAAAATCCCACTGCACCCTCCTCCTCCAGTGCGGAGTCAGAAAGCTTCTTAGATATGTTACTTCTGTGATAGTCATGCTGATGTATTCCTGTCGTCACAAAGGCCTGAAATCCATCTTATCACTTGGCAGGCTTAGACTGAAGATGGTGAGTTAAAGACCAGCCTGACCAATATAGGGAGCTGAAAAGAGGGAAGGAAGGAGGGAAGAAAGGAGGGAGGGATGGAGGGAAGATTCTAAAGAAGGAGAAAGAATTATGGCAAATGCAAAAGCCCTGGGGAAAAGATTCACATCTAACCATGTGTAAGTCACAATAGCTTAGAAAATGGCATGAATTACATACAAACATGAAGAATATTACTGAATTCATATTTTAAGTGTTTATTATAAAAGTCATTAAAGTCTTATAATTACACATGGGAAGGTTAAATATAAGCATACCTGATTGTAGAAGACCAAAGTAGAAAATTTCACTGTCTGTCAGCTATTACTGAGGGTCCAGTTCTGAGAACATGGCATGCTGTGGGGGGGGGGGGGCGGGGGCTGAAAGGAATGGATGATGAGTGTTTCTCTCCTTCCTCATCCTCTCCATAACTTTTCATAATCCTCACCCAGGAAATCCATGATCTCACAGACCCAAGAAGATGCCTTCCTCAGTTACCTCACCCAGACACCAATGAGCAAATGCACACCTAATATCAGCTTCAGAAAAGTTTCCTTCTCCATCCCTTCACCCATGGACTAGAGAACAAAGGCAAGCTTGGCTGACTTGATGCAAGACTGAAAAGTGGAATTAGTATTCACGTTCTTCCTCAGCCTCCCCTTCAACAGAATCCATACCAACCTCTCATACTTCTTCTCTAGAACAGCCACGTAATCACGGGCCTCAGAAAAGTCTCTTTCCTCTCTCCCTCACCCATGTGCCAGTGAATGATGGAATGCTTGGCTCACATCAAGTAAAATGTGTGGTTCAGGCAAGACAAGGCCTCAGTAATGGCCGTGGTGTTGTTAAGCAAACACACAGCTCTCTCTACCTGGGACCAGTTCTCCACCAGGTAGCATAGCAGAAGGCTGATAGTTAATGCCAACTTTGAAGCCAGTTGGCAGCAATCTACAACTAGACGCTGTGCTTGAACTTGATGGTGGCAATGACCCCATTACATCTTGGGGAACCACATCACCAGGGAACCACAGGAAGCAGGCCCTGTATTTACCACAGCAAGGGTCACATTTTACCATCTGGTTGTTTGGCTCAAAGCTGGTATTGGTGATCTCTGCAACAGAAAGCTGATTGCCGTAGGCTTTCTCAACGGAGATAACAGGGACAAATGTGGCCATAGGGAAGTGGATGCAGTGGTAGGGCACCATGTTATTCTGGAATGCTGTCATTTCAACATTCAGTACTCCACCAAATCTGAGGGAAGCAGAGATGCAAGACACTAGCTGGCTAATAAAGCAGTTAAGTGAAGGATGGCCATTCAATGTGGTGATTTTTATAACATATATCATAGATTGCTTCATTGTCTATATACCATGAACACACAACCCAAGTGCTCCAGAGTGTTATGAGTGGTGAGGATGAAGTTACAGGGCTCAAACACAGCTGTTAAAACTTGAGGGTGGAGTGCTGGGTAAATGGAGAAGCTCAGGTTGGACTTCTTGCCATAATCCCCAGAGAAACATTTTATTAGGATGACGGTGAACCCAAGAGCCAGCTCCTCTACTAAAGCTTTGGAAAACCAAGAAGCCCTGAAGTTCTGAGCACTGGAGAGCCATATTTTGAGTTCAGTCTGAGACAGAACCAAAGATCTCCTTGAAAAATAGGGAAGTTTTATTGACACCTTCTTCCTCGCTTTTGATGAGCTATTCAGGGTGAAAGATCTGGTGGTAGGTTCCAATAGAAATTTGATGATGACTATGGGTTCCAGGTCTTCAAACAGTGTCCTGGGCACATGCCTACCAGAGCTGGTCTCCTTAAAGAAAGTGCTGAAGGAGTCATCTTCTACAATGTTCTTGTCAGTCAGCATCTGGCCATCTGGCTAGGTGCCATGCTCCAGGGAGTGGAGCTCCCAGCAAGCATTGCTGATGTGGTTTGTAGCATAGAGTACATTCTAATCAAAACTGAAAAGCAGAATGCAGTGAAAACTGACTAATGATAGATATAGAACTGACAAATTTTAAAAATCCTTTCTAAGGCTTTAATATCTAACCTTCTTCATTAGAACATTGCTTTATATGGTTTTATTATTAATTTAGTTTTAATTTTATTTTATATAAATGATAACAAGTTATATTTTTTTTCATTTCCTTGCCTTAACTCCCTTTGCTCTGGAAGCCTTCCTCAATGGGGTAATGATATTCACTGTGGGGGTCATGAAGGTCTCAGTCAGTTCCTGTGGGTAGTGGAGGACTGGGCCTCAGGGTATTCTACCCACTCTGTGGCCCTTACAATCTTTCCTCCTTCTCTTCTGCAATATTCTCTGAGATATGGCAGGCCTGTTGGCAGTCTTATTTAGTGTTGAGGTCTCTGTAGACTGGGTTTCTGCTTTGACAGTTTTTGATTGATCATCATGTCTATCTCCGTCACCCCGGAGATGGTTGTCAGGCTAGCAGTAAGAGTAGTATTCATGTCACCACTTCCCCTGCAATTTTTCATAGGCTGAGGCAGATGTGGTAGAGGTGACATGTCTCATGGTAGGTAGTTGGCTACCTTCTTGTCTTATCTGTGGATCTTGACTCGCCTCTGTTTTCTTTGTCATCTCTACAATAAAGCAGATTCTCCAAGAGTGAGAGCAGCTTGTGTTAAAAGAGATATGTAAAGTTATTTGAGAGACTTTGGGGGGCTGTACAAGCCCACTCTTCTTCTCCAGACAGCAGTGGGGGCTTCCCTCTGAAGTCTGAGTTTCCTACCATGGGAGTATAACTTGATTTCCAGTACCAGATAGGAGTTCTCTCCCACTGATTGGACCTCATATCCAATCATAAAACAGTTGGCTACGTCAGAAACTGTGTGCCACTATCCGTTGCACAAGTGTGTACTTATTGAGTGGTTGGTTGATTTTGTAGTCTTCAGGGTACCATGCTTAATCATGCTGTCGGTGACCATTTAATTCCAGCAGCTCCCATGGGGCTTTCCAGAACCATGAGTGTGATCCAGGTGGGAACTAGTTTCCCTTTTGGTTCCAGCATGGTATTCCAGTGTCTTGTGACTGCAGTCTAAGGTGTCTTCAGTAATAGTATTTTACCTTTTATCTATGGCAGATGATAAAGTGTTTTCACAATGGCCTACATTGTTGTGTGGACCTCATGGGTCTCCCTGGCCAAAAGCTCACTGTAGGAGGGGGCAACCCAATTCTTGGTCTAGAATTTACAATTGGGGGTGGGGTGCTTAGAGGGTAGGGGCTGGGGAAGGTAGGGAGGTAATTACACAAAATTAAGGCAACACAAATCAGTTCCATAAAAACCCACCTGATGGATTAAAACAAAAAATTAGGCAGACCTCATGATATTCAGACCACTCCTGCAACTGCTTATCTCTGCTATATGAGTGAGCTGAACTGAGCATGAATTTTTATCCTTTTCAACAGTGCATAAGGACATGCATGTAGATAAATCCCAAGCTCTCTGTTAAGCTTCTCTGCAGTCACTACTATCAGTAAGAAATTATAGTTTCTTGAGTTAAGCTTCTCAGTTGCACAGTAGTTCAGGCTGTCCCCACTTTTCAATGTGTTCCATTGGGTACTAATAAAGTTCTGATTTATTTTCCATAATTTAAAGCTTGTCTTATAAAATATTAAAATGCTTATTAATGTTTTGAAAAGTGGCAGAGGCACAAAGATATATGACAAGAAGCATACTTCTGTTTTTCAGCTACATGCTAATTAGCCACACATAAAAATACCTCTGTGAATTTTGTCTTCATTGTTCAGAAGTCAAACAAGAGAAGAGACAAGGAAAAATATTTAGAGGCCCTTAGGACAAACCGGATTTTATCTGAAACATTAGCCATTAGATGAAGCACCTCAAACAATACTCATGAGCACACACATATATCATTTTAAAGGTTTCTTGCCTTTTTCACTTTCAAAGTGAAGTGAATTCTCATTCTTCCTTAAAAAAAACTGTCAAATTATAAACCTTTTGAATTTATCAGTCACCTTTAAAGGCTGTTGCATTCCTCTCCCTAAGAAAAGGGAAGTAAATTCATGTTACTTTATTCATCTTATTTCACTAACATGTATAAGCTGCAACTAAAGAGACAGGATTGTGGCATCTACCCATGAGGGAACTGGACACTTATATAGTGTATGGTTCAACTGATCCAATGATTAAAAGCTATTTTGCAAAAACATACATGTATTTTATGAGATCCATGGTTGCACAAATAGACAATAGTAATAACAGCATGTTTTAGTTTTCAACACTAGTCACTAACAGTTGTCAATATTGAGCCACATTAAGGAAAATTAATCCATTGCTGCTGAATCATTCTCTTCTGTTGTTAAATTTATCAGTATGTTTATATTTATGTATATTCTTTATAGGAATTTTGCAAATAAAATTTCTTTTGACCTTTTCTCCACATAACAATTGTTTCTAGAATAAAGACAAGCAGAAGTGAGAAGCCAAGTACAAGGCAATGCAAATTTCCCATTGCTGAATTTTAGCTTACTTTTACTATAGTGTTTTCACCAGCAACCTCATACAAGTGGAAGAATCACAGGTCAACCCATCTCTCTTGTGTTTTCTATGACTAAGCACCTATTCATCCTTTGGTGAGAATTTGGTTTTCACTATAAGAAGTTATACTGATTCTGTTCTTCCTGTAAGGTTTGGGAGTGCCAAGACCACACAAACCACTCTGAGGCAAAGATGAAAGCTTTTATTCAGGAAAAGCATGAGCTGCCAGGGCTGACTCTTAAGAGCAGAGCACATCCAAACTGAGTTTTCAGGTCTTGGGTTTTACAGGGCTTCTTTAGTTGGGGGAAGGTGAGGAAGGGAAAATAACTTGTTTGTTAAGTTGAATCTAAGATAGCCAAGATGTGAGACAAGAACAGTGACCAGGTGACTTACAAAATAAGGGGGAAGGAAACCATAACCTGGGGCATTGTTAGGCAAGGAAGGGATAATAGCTGGGCAGTTTCTTGAGGAATGTGGATAATCCACTTCCTTATACTTCTGTCACCATTCTGCTGTCCTTGGTGACTCCATCTTGGGAGCCCATCCCAACCTAACATTCTAGCCTATTGTTAATGATAAGAGACAAAGGTTAAGTTTTCTTGTGTAATATCCTTATGCGGACCATAGGGGCAATAAGTTCTTATGGGAGAGGTTGGATAATGCAGTCAATGGGTCTTCCTTCGGGGCAGGAGATGAGAAGGCAGTTTTATGGTGGCTAGAGGTTGCAGAGTGGTGAGACTGATAGTGAGCACCCTCCATCAGTGACAGTGTAGCATGCTATTAAAACTTGGTCCTGAGCAAGGCAGAGACTTCTCTCCTATCATCCCTGAATTGAGTTGGTTTTGGGGCATTTTCGGGGCAGTTCTCTATAACATCTGTTATAGAGAAGGTAAGGGAGATGGGCTCTGCATATCCCATGAGAGTACAGAAGGAAAAATTAAGGAGCTTGTTACCCTTGTCAACAGCTATGACATCAAAACATGAGGTACAAGGGGAAGATGAGCACTCAGAGGCAAGGGATAGAGGGCTTGGGCCAAGAGTGAGGAGGCAGAGGGGCATCAGTGTATTCAACAGGAGCATTTTGGGATCAGGGGAAGAGTACAAATATGAGAGTTTAAGTTTGAGAGTGCCTGTTGGAATGGTGTTATATTTATCCCTGGATGATATAGGGTAAGGCATAAGGAAGGAGGGGCCCTGAAGAATGGCTCTGATTCTAGCTAAGGCAAGTGAGAGGAGCTGGGTTCAGGGTAGGTGAAGTTCAGAAGTAATTCAGGACAGGCAGTGGCAGAAGGCTAGAGTTAATGTGAGTTTGGAATGGCAAGCTAGTTTCAAACAGGGGAGTCTGTTAGTCTGAATCTTCGTTTATATTGTAGTTATTTTTTTAACTGGGTGATTAAGACCATGTAGGCTGCCAGAATTAACTATATATTTCTGAGGTCAATAATGGCACTGTAGGAGAGACTTTTAAGGACCTGTGAGGAGTTCTATGACTCTCAGTATTGTCATCTGATAGGATAAGTAAAGACTGTGCTGACCAAGTGGCCCTCCCTCTTTTAGGAAGCCTGGAGAACTGATTTTCCTCTGATGTGACTCTTCTGTTGCAGATACACTAACTTGGAATTCATTTCTGTGTCTCTATATCCTCTCTGATTAAGAAGACAGGTAACTGACCAGAGGCTAGAAGTTAGCAAGTGTCCCATCATCTCTTGTGGCCTTTTGACCTGGAAACAGGAATGAAAATATTGATTATACTTTTAACTCCAATGTTTTCAATTGATTTTGGCTTTTATATATGGTTACTAATCACTCAGAGAGACTATAAATATCTGATGAGCAAAACAGATGAATTAAAATGGTACAATTAATTAAATGAAATATTGACTGAGACTTATTATATATAGCTTAAAAATAAAATAAAACCTGGTCATTGTTGAGTTAGGCAAGTCTGATTTTACCATACCTTAGACAGACACAAAGTAATTTCTTAAATAAATACCCTTTAACACTGAACAATTTTAAAGCTTAACTAAAGAAATATTTATGACTGTTATATGAAGCTTAGATAAACTATATTAACATTGTATATAGTCAATTTCTCCAAGATATAGAGAGCTTCAGTTTTTCTAAGAACAAAATCACAACAAGTCACTTTTTATAAGACTTAGATTATAACCTCAGTGATAATCACCCAGAAAAATCAGCATGAACAATACAAGAACCATCTTAAAATTACAAAATTTTTAGCTAGGCATGGTGATGCATCTTTATTGATAGCCAAAGGTCATGGTCTTTGTATAACCAAATTACAATTTTTTGATATCTGGAAGTCTGATATTAACAAAAATAGATTTCACACATTTAAGGCACATGAGGCTACAGAGAGTAAACTATGAACAAAAGATCTGCTAACAGAATTCAAAATAAACAAGAAATCTATATTATGTAGTAACATTTTTGGCTTAAATATGAAGATATGAAAAATTTTACTTTGTTAGTCTGTAATCTGATCAAGTACTTTAAGACTTAGTTAATCAACATTGTCTCTAACCTTCTATTTAAGTTTAATCCTACTTTCACCCACATATTTTACTCATACCTTAGTCAATTCATTTATAACTACCAACAAAAACTTTCATTGTGCTCACCATAAGACTTTTAATAAAAGACCTTTTGAAATAACTTTTTATGAAAGAGTAGACCAGATTTGACTTATACTATTTATCCAGAATAAACATATATGTTTTATCATTTATTGATTTTTGATTTTTTTCATAACTTTTCCTGAGACATATTTTAAAAACATGAAAGTAGATTTGAGCATTATTCGAAATTTTCTTACAAAGTTAGTATTGAGCAGTTCTAAATTTAAACATAAATCTTGAGACTGTTTTTCTGTTAGTAGTCCCACAGAAGCATAGACAGATAAAATAAACTTCAAAACAATTACAAATTTCTTATAGAAAATCCCCTACTTTTGTCCTTGCTATGGAGAGCTGCCCCAGCCATAGCAGTTTTTCCCCAGGTTCTAGCATCCTACCCCTGGGGAACACAATGGGACAGTATAACCTCCTTTTTTTTTTAATTCCAGGAATAGTTTTAGACTTCTGTCATGGCTACATGGCAGCTTTCTGATCCTGTCATTTTACAACTCTTTAAGAGTAGGAGAATCTTGTATTTTTTCTTGCCTATGATCTTAATTACTTTTAGTGCTCCTTTTGAGTGACATTCAACAGTAAAACTTGGCTATGCTGTCTGGTACAGTGAGCTTGGTGGAGAACATCCCCCAAAATGAAATGGCACTGCTCAGAACAGAAATCATTCTGCAGCCTTAGGGCTGTGAGCCACATTCATACTCATACACACACATTCATTTGAAGTGCACTCTTCTTATAAACTCCAGATAACCATTTCCATTTCATATATTCATTCATTCATTCAGAAGCTATTTACAACTCTGGAGACCAAAATTAAACCTTGTTACTAGGCAGTGGGTCAGGAGAGGCTGAGGGAGCTGGAGGAGCCAGAAGAGCTCGTGGGGCCAGGTCATCTATGGCATCCACGTTAAAAGCAGAGGGTGATGATGAGGACAAGTGAGGGTTTGAATTAATGTGCATTCCTGAGGCCTTGGCTAGAAGGACAGAGAGAAGAGCAGGTAAAGCACAGAGAATGCCATGCACACAGAGTGAAAAATGCTTGGATATAGGATATTTCAGACCACCTGCCTGTACATTGGCAGAAGTTTTCTATATTAGTGAGAATTTGGGAATTAAAAGTACCATTTTCAGGCCATTTGGACCCATTGTCCAGTTTATATTGTGGCCAAGCAGAGTTGCAGATAAAGATCATATAATGAGGTTTGATGTCATCCAAGAGTCATAGAATCTTTAAGTTCTTAAGGAGACAGGGAAAGAGCAAAACATCAGTGAGAGAAAGGAACCATGGCTTAAATTAGGTTTATACAGAATACCAATATGACCTCCTGGCCTGTTAGACTGAAGGGACCTGTACCTCCCACATGGGCAAAGGCCATGAAGGTTGCCATTGTTGGCTTTTTAGCCTGTTAGTGGGCAAGGTTCTGGGAGTGCCAAGACCCACACAAACCACTCTGAGGCAAAGATGAAAGCTTTTATTCAGGAAAAGCATGAGCTGCCAGGGCTGACTCTTAAGAGCAGAGCACATCCAAACTGAGTTTTCAGGTCTTGGGTTTTACAGGGCTTCTTTAGTTGGGGGAAGGTGAGGAAGGGAAAATAACTTGTTTGTTAAGTTGAATCTAAGATAGCCAAGATGTGAGACAAGAACAGTGACCAGGTGACTTACAAAATAAGGGGGAAGGAAACCATAACCTGGGGCATTGTTAGGCAAGGAAGGGATAATAGCTGGGCAGTTTCTTGAGGAATGTGGATAATCCACTTCCTTATACTTCTGTCACCATTCTGCTGTCCTTGGTGACTCCATCTTGGGAGCCCATCCCAACCTAACATTCTAGCCTATTGTTAATGATAAGAGACAAAGGTTAAGTTTTCTTGTGTAATATCCTTATGCGGACCATAGGGGCAATAAGTTCTTATGGGAGAGGTTGGATAATGCAGTCAATGGGTCTTCCTTCGGGGCAGGAGATGAGAAGGCAGTTTTATGGTGGCTAGAGGTTGCAGAGTGGTGAGACTGATAGTGAGCACCCTCCATCAGTGACAGTGTAGCATGCTATTAAAACTTGGTCCTGAGCAAGGCAGAGACTTCTCTCCTATCATCCCTGAATTGAGTTGGTTTTGGGGCATTTTCGGGGCAGTTCTCTATAACATCTGTTATAGAGAAGGTAAGGGAGATGGGCTCTGCATATCCCATGAGAGTACAGAAGGAAAAATTAAGGAGCTTGTTACCCTTGTCAACAGCTATGACATCAAAACATGAGGTACAAGGGGAAGATGAGCACTCAGAGGCAAGGGATAGAGGGCTTGGGCCAAGAGTGAGGAGGCAGAGGGGCATCAGTGTATTCAACAGGAGCATTTTGGGATCAGGGGAAGAGTACAAATATGAGAGTTTAAGTTTGAGAGTGCCTGTTGGAATGGTGTTATATTTATCCCTGGATGATATAGGGTAAGGCATAAGGAAGGAGGGGCCCTGAAGAATGGCTCTGATTCTAGCTAAGGCAAGTGAGAGGAGCTGGGTTCAGGGTAGGTGAAGTTCAGAAGTAATTCAGGACAGGCAGTGGCAGAAGGCTAGAGTTAATGTGAGTTTGGAATGGCAAGCTAGTTTCAAACAGGGGAGTCTGTTAGTCTGAATCTTCGTTTATATTGTAGTTATTTTTTTAACTGGGTGATTAAGACCATGTAGGCTGCCAGAATTAACTATATATTTCTGAGGTCAATAATGGCACTGTAGGAGAGACTTTTAAGGACCTGTGAGGAGTTCTATGACTCTCAGTATTGTCATCTGATAGGATAAGTAAAGACTGTGCTGACCAAGTGGCCCCTCCCTCTTTTAGGAAGCCTGGAGAACTGATTTTCCTCTGATGTGACTCTTCTGTTGCAGATACACTAACTTGGAATTCATTTCTGTGTCTCTATATCCTCTCTGATTAAGAAGACAGGTAACTGACCAGAGGCTAGAAGTTAGCAAGTGTCCCATCATCTCTTGTGGCCTTTTGACCTGGAAACAGGAATGAAAATATTGATTATACTTTTAACTCCAATGTTTTCAATTGATTTTGGCTTTTATATATGGTTACTAATCACTCAGAGAGACTATAAATATCTGATGAGCAAAACAGATGAATTAAAATGGTACAATTAATTAAATGAAATATTGACTGAGACTTATTATATATAGCTTAAAAATAAAATAAAACCTGGTCATTGTTGAGTTAGGCAAGTCTGATTTTACCATACCTTAGACAGACACAAAGTAATTTCTTAAATAAATACCCTTTAACACTGAACAATTTTAAAGCTTAACTAAAGAAATATTTATGACTGTTATATGAAGCTTAGATAAACTATATTAACATTGTATATAGTCAATTTCTCCAAGATATAGAGAGCTTCAGTTTTTCTAAGAACAAAATCACAACAAGTCACTTTTTATAAGACTTAGATTATAACCTCAGTGATAATCACCCAGAAAAATCAGCATGAACAATACAAGAACCATCTTAAAATTACAAAATTTTTAGCTAGGCATGGTGATGCATCTTTATTGATAGCCAAAGGTCATGGTCTTTGTATAACCAAATTACAATTTTTTGATATCTGGAAGTCTGATATTAACAAAAATAGATTTCACACATTTAAGGCACATGAGGCTACAGAGAGTAAACTATGAACAAAAGATCTGCTAACAGAATTCAAAATAAACAAGAAATCTATATTATGTAGTAACATTTTTGGCTTAAATATGAAGATATGAAAAATTTTACTTTGTTAGTCTGTAATCTGATCAAGTACTTTAAGACTTAGTTAATCAACATTGTCTCTAACCTTCTATTTAAGTTTAATCCTACTTTCACCCACATATTTTACTCATACCTTAGTCAATTCATTTATAACTACCAACAAAAACTTTCATTGTGCTCACCATAAGACTTTTAATAAAAGACCTTTTGAAATAACTTTTTATGAAAGAGTAGACCAGATTTGACTTATACTATTTATCCAGAATAAACATATATGTTTTATCATTTATTGATTTTTGATTTTTTTCATAACTTTTCCTGAGACATATTTTAAAAACATGAAAGTAGATTTGAGCATTATTCGAAATTTTCTTACAAAGTTAGTATTGAGCAGTTCTAAATTTAAACATAAATCTTGAGACTGTTTTTCTGTTAGTAGTCCCACAGAAGCATAGACAGATAAAATAAACTTCAAAACAATTACAAATTTCTTATAGAAAATCCCCTACTTTTGTCCTTGCTATGGAGAGCTGCCCCAGCCATAGCAGTTTTTCCCCAGGTTCTAGCATCCTACCCCTGGGGAACACAATGGGACAGTATAACCTCCTTTTTTTTTTAATTCCAGGAATAGTTTTAGACTTCTGTCATGGCTACATGGCAGCTTTCTGATCCTGTCATTTTACAACTCTTTAAGAGTAGGAGAATCTTGTATTTTTTCTTGCCTATGATCTTAATTACTTTTAGTGCTCCTTTTGAGTGACATTCAACAGTAAAACTTGGCTATGCTGTCTGGTACAGTGAGCTTGGTGGAGAACATCCCCCAAAATGAAATGGCACTGCTCAGAACAGAAATCATTCTGCAGCCTTAGGGCTGTGAGCCACATTCATACTCATACACACACATTCATTTGAAGTGCACTCTTCTTATAAACTCCAGATAACCATTTCCATTTCATATATTCATTCATTCATTCAGAAGCTATTTACAACTCTGGAGACCAAAATTAAACCTTGTTACTAGGCAGTGGGTCAGGAGAGGCTGAGGGAGCTGGAGGAGCCAGAAGAGCTCGTGGGGCCAGGTCATCTATGGCATCCACGTTAAAAGCAGAGGGTGATGATGAGGACAAGTGAGGGTTTGAATTAATGTGCATTCCTGAGGCCTTGGCTAGAAGGACAGAGAGAAGAGCAGGTAAAGCACAGAGAATGCCATGCACACAGAGTGAAAAATGCTTGGATATAGGATATTTCAGACCACCTGCCTGTACATTGGCAGAAGTTTTCTATATTAGTGAGAATTTGGGAATTAAAAGTACCATTTTCAGGCCATTTGGACCCATTGTCCAGTTTATATTGTGGCCAAGCAGAGTTGCAGATAAAGATCATATAATGAGGTTTGATGTCATCCAAGAGTCATAGAATCTTTAAGTTCTTAAGGAGACAGGGAAAGAGCAAAACATCAGTGAGAGAAAGGAACCATGGCTTAAATTAGGTTTATACAGAATACCAATATGACCTCCTGGCCTGTTAGACTGAAGGGACCTGTACCTCCCACATGGGCAAAGGCCATGAAGGTTGCCATTGTTGGCTTTTTAGCCTGTTAGTGGGCAAGGTGGGCATCTGTGAGAAATGGAGAAAGCAACTGGCAGTGAAAGATGAGACCTCAGGATGGAGAGAGAGAGTGCCCTGAGATGGTGCAACTGAACCAAAAGATGCCCCTTAGGGTATGGTAGACCAGAAAGCAAGAGACCTGGAGGTGTCAAGAGTGCATCTTTCTTAAGATCTGTGGTTGGGACACAAAAGCAGGTGAGGGGTGTATCGTGGCGTGCTGGCATGGCTTCCATGAGGAGGAATTAAACCTGAGAGCAGGCCAACCATGAGGGACACTTACTGAGAAGAAATAAGAAGGGAAGAGGGGAACAGGAGAGAGGCTGGATTGTGGTAGGTGTGAAAGCCAATATTCGGCAGAGATGGTCCAAAGCCTACACAGGGTCAGTGGCAGCTCAGTGGTCTGGTAGGGTAAGGAGGTCTGGCCACCCAAGAGGGCAACCAGAAGCCTCCTATTCAAGTCACATCACCAAATGTAAGGTTTAGAAGTGACCAAGACCATGCAAAATACTCTGAGGCAAAAATTAAAGTTTTCATTTGGGAAAAACATGAGCTGCCAGGGCTTACTCTCAAGAGCAGTGCACAGCCAACCTGAATTTTGAGTGGGCTTTATCTTCTTTAGTTGGGGAAAGGTGAGGAAAGGAAAATAACTCATTTGTTAAGTTGAATCTAAGATAGCCAGGGTGGGAGACAAGAACAGTGACCAGGTGACTTAAAAGATAAGAGGGCAGGAAACCATGATTTGTGGGCATTGTTAGGCAAGGAAGGTATAAGGGCTGGGTGGTTTCTTGAGAAATGTAGATAATCCACTTCCTTATGACTCTGTTGCCATTCTGCTGTCCTTGGTGACTCCATCTTGGCAGCCCAGCCAACCTAACACTTTCTTACTTACACACTATTTCAAGAAGGTTTAGATCCCATGACCAAGTTAAACTTGTTATGGGCTGAATATTTCCCTTCCTGTGTCAGTTCCCAATGTGAAGCACTAGTCTCCCATGTAAGGTGCTTAACAAAGGTTCATTGGGAAGGAGTGAAATCAGAAGGGTGTAGCCCTCAGGATGGGATTAGTACCCTTTAAAGAAGAGAAACTAGAAAATGCTTTTTCGCTGTGTTTTCTGCCACATGAGGGTGCACCCAATATGTCTATAAACCAATGAGCAGTCTATCTACTACACACTTCATCTTCTTACATTTTGGGCACAGATTGATGAGCCCCAAAACCTGTAAGCACAAATTTTTGTGGTTTAAGCAAATTAATCTAAGGCATGTTGTTGCTGAAGTACAAACTAAGACATGTAGAGAAAATAGTGTCTTTGTTTTTTATGTCTGTGTATGTCTATGTTGTTGTGTGCATGTGTGTGTATGCATACAAGTGTGTGTGGAGAAACATGTATGCTGGTATGTGCACACATTCATGTACATGGGGAAATTCAGTTGATGTTGGGTGTCATTCTCAATCTCTCTACATTTGCAAGTACCAAAAAAAAAAAACACATGTTAACAATCCTGGAGACAATTTTTATTAACAAAAATAGAAATATTAACTTTTATTGACTTTAATTTTAGTGTCCTATTGAGAGCTATCAGTTTTGTTTTTATATTGGAGAGTCTGAACTTGAATATTAGACAAGTCTATCAAGAAACTCAAATAAAGCAATCTTTTCTGAAGTTGATATTGCAATAAGCATTAAACCCATGTGAAGTTTGACCTTTTAATTGAGTCTATCAATCTAAAATCAGAGTTGAATTTTGGATTTTTTTGTAATTAAAACCTCTGGCTATTATTGTAGCAGATACAAATAAGCACTTCTAGTTTTAAAGTTGAAAACCTAGAAATCTGCCTTATTAACTTAGAATCATGTTTAAATATATCTATGTACCTGTGTACATTTTAGTGGCTTTAATATTTTTGTCTAAACTGGATTAGACATCAACTATATCCTGATAAAGAAATCTATAACAATCAATCTGATGCACCTTGTTTAGGGTTACCTTGATTAACATAAACCAATTTTATGTCTCATTATTCTTGCTAACCATGACTATTAAATGATGCTTTGGTCAGATATCAGATAATTTGTTTAAATTACACTGTTTGTAAATAACAGATTTTAGCATTACAACTCATTTTGGCCCAAGAATTGTGAATGGAGCTCCTCAAAAGTCCAGAAAGCACACAGTTTATATAGTTATCAGAATATGGGGAAACTTCCTTATCTCCCTAAGATAAAAATTACATGAATGAAGTTAGATTATATATTTTATAAAACGTGAGTTATAAACATGACTATTTAATATAGATACTTCTATAAAAGAAAAATCAGTAGCAAATAAATATTAATCTCATTAAGATTTAGTTTTTTGTAGTTAAAATTTTAACATAGAAGCATTACTAACTTAAACATTTCAAGGTAATTTTTATAACTGTCACTATGAGTAAAACAATATCAGTATTTATCTGTCACACACTTGAAAAATATTTACTTAATGGTGAACAGTAAAAAGAAATTGTAAACAAAGTTATATTGTGATTTAAGATGTAATTCATCAATTCCTCCAACAATCATTCTTAATACTTAGTTTTAACTTATATCATTACTGAACAAGTTTACCAAATTATCACAGGCAGAATTACAGAGTTGGTTAAGGTTTGAATAATTAAAGATCGTGTCATAAAATTTTGTGTATGTTAAGAGATTAAAAATATTTATTTTTTGGCTCAGCAGTTAAAGGTTATTTGCAAAGCCAGTTTGGGAGATTAAGCTTTAAATGGGCGGCAATAAGTAAATTACAAAGGTTCAGTGCTGAGAGAACACAGCAGAGAGGACAGAGAGAAAAGAAGGTGGGGGTGAGGTAGGGAGGGGCAAGTTGCTCCCTCTCTGTACATGACCAAGCAAGTTCCATTGGCAGTGGGAGGAGGGGAAAGAGCTGCTGACTCCTTTCTGGGTAGAGGGAGTTTGGCAGGAAAAGGAGGAGGGAGTGTCTCTAGGCCTGTAAAACAAGCCAAAAGACACCCCTCAGGGATTGGTGAGCCTGAGAGAGAGCATCCTGAAGTGTTGAGAATTCATCTTTCTCAAGACCTGGGGAGCCCAGAAACAGGTGACAGGTGTGGCCTGATGTACTGGTATGGTTTAGACAAAAGCAAGGGAGGCAATATACCTCTGAGAGAATGAGAGAAGGCCAACCCATGTTGTAAGAGGCACTGTAAGGGGGGAAAGAGAAGGGTTAAAGGAGAGAGATAGAGAGAACTTCTAGTACAAGCCAATTTGTGGAAGACACTTACCAAGGGTACAAGATGAGGGAAGTTAGACTGAAACCAAATTATGGTGTGTGAGAGATCCTGCACCTGGAAAATGGTCCAGGGTATCAGAGGGTCAGTGGAAGCTCAGTGGTCTAGTCAGGGGAAAGGAGATCTGGTGGTCTAGTCAGGGGAAAGGAGATCTGGCCACACAAGAGGGCAACCAGGAGCCTCCTCTCCAAGTCATGGCACCAGATGTAAGGTTTGCAAATGACCAAAGACCAGGAAGGATCACTGTGACGCAGGGTGGAAGCTGTTTATTGAGGCCCAAGTTGCTAGGTTGTCTCACAGGAGAGGAGAGAGAGAGAGAGAGAAAGAAAGAGAGAACCACTGGCTTGACTCTGCATAGTATGGGTTTTCATAGAGTTTTTCCTTTTGGGAGGAGGATACAGAAGAGAAACTATTTAGTCAGAGGGTCAGAGATCAAAAGGAGGAGGAGGAGGTACCATTAAGAGAGGAGCCAGGTTGTCTCTAAGATAAGATCATCAGGACACTATGGCTGAGGGCACTATTAATCAGGGGAGTAGGGGCTAGGCAATATAAACATCTAAATTTGTACCAATCACAGTTGCTGTTATTCTCTTCCTCCATTTCAACTCCATCTTGGGACTCTTGTCCTACCTAGCAGATAGATGGAAATTGGCTAGGCAGTCAGGGTGGCAGAGCCCCACAAATAATGGTGTTTTATTCCTTGACTAAAAGCACTAAATGTTGCTAAGCTTGCAGAAATCTCAATGTTATACTCTCCAGGAATGATTTCTAGATTATGTTTATACTCTTAATAATGGACAAACTCTGATCCTTACCTAAGATTACTGGAAAAGCTGTAAAATCTGGTCTTTATCCATAGCAATCTGCCAACCTGGTCTTCCTCACATAGCCACTCCCCATTAAAAAAAAAAAAAAAGAAGAAAACCCAGACTGAAGTCTTGAAGTGGGTTCTCAAATCCCTTCTTGCCTCTCTGGGTAAGAGCTCCACCTAGCTTCCTTTTCTTATATTCTATGCTTAAGCCCCCAAGTCTTCATCCTCCAAAATCTTAAAACTGTATTAGAATCTACATGAACCTTATCCTCCAGTCTATGGATTTCATTCTTTGAATTTATAGGACAAGGATCCAGTAACATCCCAAATTATTGGTGCTTTTGCATATTAGGAACCCAAAATTCCTATACCCTATTTTTGGAGCATTGGCTGGGAATGTCAGAGGGTAAGTGTTCTCCCGATTCCTGCCTTCCTCATGGCAGGAGGCATGATCTGTTCTTTCTCTAATTCTCTATTTTCTTCTGTGCAACACTTCTCTGCTTGTGAACTGGGCAAATCTAAAACTTTGTGAATGGTAGATTTTGGAAATTTCTGTGGGAGACATATATTAGAACTTTTGTTTTCTCTTTCCACCTGCTCATAAAGCAAAATGTAAATGCTGTGTATAGGAGGTTAACTGAGTTTTGTCAGGAGATATTTTGTGTTTGCTCTGTGAAATATTGACCTTAATTTTTGATAATAATGACCAATGCAAGTCTGTGGGGAATATAGATTCGGGCTGTGCTGTATGTGTCTGCAGCATTGGGCTGTGCTGGCTTGTTTGTGCAGCAGTGCTGTGGGACATAGATTCAGTGTGCACAGACAGGGCAGAAATCCATGTGGGACTCTTTGTTTGGGACATGCTGTGAGGTATGCATTCACAGCAAGGCTGTGACCCACACTAGATGCCAAACAACAGTAGGATGATGGCAGAGAGAGACCACATGGCATAGCCAGACACACAGGCTGGGACCCTGCAATGGTGACTTACTAGGAAGATCTAGACTAGAGAATATAACATAGATAAGAAATTATAAATCTGTAGTAAAGAATCTAGATGAGGTCTAGGAAAATCTCAGAAGCTCAACTTGTGAGAGTGCTAGGACCTTCCCTGCTCATGTAGACATTAGAAATTTCAGACTTCCCTGAGACTTAATGGCTGAATCCAGAGTTTTTGATCATGATTTCTGTGTTAACAGGCAAAATACAGAAAGAGGTCAACCACTGGGGATGTTAGTGAAGGGTCACAATGATAAAGAGTGGCTCAATTCCATATAAACTCTGCTTCCACATCATGTTACCAATGAGGGGGCCAAGGATGCAGGGTGTTACAGACCACATTGGTAATTGGTAATTAAATGCAAAGATCTCCTTTCCCCTTGTTGCTGCACCAAGGCAAAACTAAGGAGGCTTTGGAGGATGCTCTCCAACACAAGACAAAAGGGATTTTGAAGATATTCCAGTATATCTTTTTGTCTTCCAGATGGGCAGTCATATGTATTTGACCAAGTCTCCCCTAGACTGTATCCTTACCTGCTGCAATCTCTTTAATTGAAAAAAAAGAAGTGCCTGATATTCTTCTGCACCAAACCTGGCCTGAACATAAACTAGAGGAGAGATGGAAATGGCCTCTTGAGGGAAATATTAATTTTAAAACAATGTAACAATTAGACCTGCTCTAAGAGTAAACCCAAACTTATGTAGAGAGTACAATATAGATTCAACTCTCCTAGCTGCCCCCACATCAAGGTAGGCTACTAAAAGCCTCTTACAGATATAGCTACCTCTAGAACAGAAAGAGACATCTCTGCCTTCTTATCTTCCTTATCTCAGGACACAAAGCCTACTAACACCCCCAGTCCTCCTCAAATATATCCTTCTCTCCTACCATTACAGGAGACTGGTAATGAAACAAGATCATAGTTGGGTACGAGGCTCACATTACAGGCTCAGAGAACAAGTTGGATCCAAAAGTCTGCCAAGTAAAGGCTAAAAGCCAGCTACCCAGTGACTGGTAGATTTACTCAATGGTTAGAGATATTTTTTAGTGATTGATTCTACCTCACTGTAAGTAAATTATACTAATTGTGATGTGGTGTTTAAATTCATGGTAAGTTGGATTCTGAGAAATGGGTGGGCTCTCCTAACATAGACCCCAAGCATATTTAAACCCATGTGTCATCCACACCATAGCGTTAGAGAAATTGGTCAATTGCCTCTGGACAAGGATGGGAAGAATGACAAGCAATATATTGTTTTGGTTTTCTCTCAACTTCTTACTTGTCTAAGATCACTATAGGCTTGTTAGAATACAGTTATCAGATTTTTGTGAGACAAAAAAAATGAACATAACAAAAGACCAATAACCATATCTAACCAGGATTTAAAACAAGTTAAATCTTTGTTACATCATCAACACATTTCAAATTTATAATTACTAATGAAACTATTTCTAGGTGTGTTATATTATCTCCGGGAGAGTTATGAAGTTTTATTTGCATTTACAAATACATGCTTTTAAAGTTTCATATGATTTATTTTAAAAAAGGAATGTCTTAAGTCAACAGGCTATAAAGTCTAAAATTCAATTGATGGATGTTGTTTTGCTTATGGTGGAAGTTATAAAAACTGCCTCCAAAATGCTTAATTAAGTTGGTGATGTTTCTATGTTATGCTTTTAACTACTAGTAAAACTGAATCTTAATAAGACTGGGATTCATTTATTAGTTACTGTTTTGTCTTTTATGAAACTAGTTCTACTAAATGGTCATTGCTAAGTTTAGCTTTTATAAAAGATATGATCTGGGCTAGAGAGATGGCTTAGTGGTTAAGCACTTGCCTGTGAAGCCTAAGGACCCCGGTTTGAGGCTGGATTCCCCAGGACCCACATTAGCCAGATGCACAAGGGGGCACACACGTCTGGAATTTGTTTGCAGTGGCTGGAGGCCCTGGTGTGCCTATTCTCTCTGTGTGTGCCTCTCTCTCTCTTTCTCTCTCTCCCTCTTTCTCTGTCTGTTGCTGTCAAATAAATAAATAAAAATAAACAAACAATTTAAAAGATATGATCTAACTTCCTTCATTGTAACCTTTGTTCTTAGGGAGACAAGTCTCCCCACCTTCTGATAACCTGTGTGCCTTCTCAAATTTTTAGGTGCTCCATTAACAGTTTTTGGGTCAAAATAAGTTGTAGTGCTAAAATCTGTAATTTAAAAACAGTGGAATTTAAACATAAACTATTAGACGACTGGTCAAAGCTTCATTTAATATTCATGGATAGCAAGAATAACGAGACATAAAATTGGTTTATGTTAATCAAAGTAACCCTAAAAAGGGCGCATCAGGGCTGGAGAGATAGCTTGGTGGTTGTGGCATTTGCCTGCAGAGCCAAAGGACCTTGATTCATTTCCTCAGGACCCATGTAAGCCAGATGCACAAGGTGGTGCATGCATCTGGAGTTTGTTTGCACTGGCTGGAGGCCCTGGAGAGCCTATTTCCCCTCCCCTACTCTCTCTCCCCCTCTCTAAAATAAATAAATAAAAAATTTAAAAAGGTGCATCAGATTGATCACTATGTATTTATCCATCAAGATTCAATCTGTCTAGACCAGTTTAGACAAAATAATTAAAGCCACTAAAAATGTACACACATACATAGATATATTTAAAGGTGATTCTAAGTTACTAAAGACAGACTTCTATGTTTCTTTAAGGTTCAGGAGTGACCAAGACCACGGAGACCACTCTGAGGCAAAGATGGAAGCTTTTATTTGGGAAAAGCACAAGGTGCCAGGATTGACTCTCAAGAATAGAGTACAGCCAACTTTGAGATTGTAAATAGTGGGCTATACAGAGATCTTCAGTTGGGGGAAGCTCTTCAGGTGAGGAAGGGAAAAGAACTCCTTTATTCCTTATATTAGCCATTTCACATAAGGTGTGAGACCAGAACAGTGACCAGGTGGGAGATAAGGGGGCAGGAAACCTAGACCTAGGTTATTGTTAGGCAAGGAAGGTATAATGGCTGGGAAGTTTCTTGAGGAATGTGGATGACCCACTTCCTTGTGTCTGTTGCCATCCTGCTGTCTTTGGTGACTCCATTTTGGGAAGCCCATCTTGACCTAACATTCCAGCCTTTTGTTAATGACAAGGTACATGGTCTTTTCTTTGGTAGTGTCTTCATGTGGACCCGGGTCAATGAGCTCTTATGGGAGAGGCTGGATAATATGGTCGATGGGTCTTCCTTCAGGGCAGGTGATGAAAAGATGGTTCTTTGGTGGCTAAAGGCTGGTAGGAGATAGAAAATTGACAGGTCAGTAAAAGTTGGTTGAATTTTCAGTGGGTGAATTGGCCTACCTAATTTTGGATGCATCTCACAAGGCAGGGGGCCAGTGCAAGTATCAAGAATAGTGTAAATATAGACCCTAAGAATAGCAAAAGCCTGGACCAAACTGTACTGAAGATATTCCATGACTCAGAGAAAATTTGTGTTCATACCTGAAGCTGGTCAGTCAGATTTTTTAGTTTTTTTAATTTTGACCTCTACCTTGCCTGATCAGTTGACATAGTAGCAGCATTCCCCATTTAGAAAAAGGCAGGTCCCTCCTTTGTCCGCTGTCAAGAGGTCTAGGGCTCAGCAGTTCTATAACATGACTAAGACTAGAGAAGTAAGTTGCTCTTATAGCAGTCACAGGGCCTTGGTTAATCCCTGGATTGTGATGCTCAGTTCTGCAGAAAGCCTTTCATAGGAGATTAGGCTATGGCTCAGGCCTCCTGTCACCAGTCCTGTGGCAGCTATAGAGGCTGCCAGGCTTACCCCTATCATCACAGGCAAGTGGACAGCTCATTTGTAATGATGAGCCTGCTTAGGAAGAAGGACTGCCACCTCTCCCTCTGTATACAAGGTGAGGCTAGGTACCAAAGTGACTGAGATTCAAGGGCCTGAGTGCATTCTTGGAGAGATGCAAGTATACAGCATGGAGTCACACTAAAAAGTTCCCTTAGGTAAGGTGTGGTTTTTCACAATAGAGTTATTCCTGAAAGCTCCTGACCAGCATTGAGAAATGTCCTTATGGCAGCAATCAAGGCAGTTCAGACGAGAGAGTGGGATAGGGACCTTGGAGAGAGGACGCCAGAGTAGGGAGTGTCTGAAGCAGAGGTGACATTGGACAGAGGGATTGCAGTAATGAGGGGGCACTCAAGGTAAGCACACAGAAAGCAGGCAGTGCGATTGGTAAGATTGAGTTGATTGAGGAGGGAGAGAGAAGAATTAAGGATAGACATCCAGGGGGTGGTGGAGGTTAGATCATACAGATCTTCCTGGGGCTTGCCATGAGCCTGTTTGGTGTGCATAACTGTCTGAACATAGGCTATTTGGGTAGTCTTAGGGGAATTTTGAATGGATATAAATATTTCTATTCTGCCCCCACAGAGAGACCATAGTGTATTGGGTTGCCACCTCTACCATCCCATCTTCCCAATTTTAGTCCCATGGGTCTGTGATGGAAAAAATTGTGAGTACCCCCTGAGACTTGAGCTGTGGTGGTTGGATGGCATCGGACATAGTGGAGTGAAAGTAATGGTACCAACAGGATGGGGAGATCAATAGTGAGCACCCTCCAACAGAGCCAGTGTAGCATGCTGTTACTACTTGGTCCTCAGTGAAGCAGAGACTTCTCTCATACCATCCCTGAACTGAGCCGGCTTAAGGGCAGTTACTGACCATATCTGTTATAGAGAAGGTGAGGGAGATGGGCTCTGCACACCTTGTGAGAGGACAGAAGGAGCTTGTTATCCTTGTCAGTATCTATGACATCAAAATTCCAGGCACAAGGCGGGGGGGGGGGGGATGAGGACTCAGAGGCAAGGGATAGAGGACTTTGGGCAAGAGAGTGGAGACAGAGGGGCATTAGTGGCTAGTGGAACATTCTGGAATTGGATGAAGAGTGGGAACATGAAACAGTTTAAGTTTAAGAGGGCCCATTGGGGTGGTGGTGTACTTATCCCTGGATGCGGTAGGTAGGATGGAGGTGGCTTGACTCTCTTTAGCTGTGATGGAGGATCCAATTGGGGATGTCCTGAAGCTTTGTGGCTGTGGGGGTGGTTAGGATCATCAAATGAGGTCCAGGCCAGAGCAGTTTACCCTGTGGGCAAGACTGCTTAAAGTAGACTTGATCTCTAGTGTTAAGTGAAAGAGTTGTGGTTCCCTTTGGTGGTTTGGGAAGAAGGCGGCCAGCATGTTCCTGTAGAAGGTTCCAGATAAAGATAAAAGTTGGTAAGTACCTGTGGAGAGGAGTTTCTAATAGTGGGGGGAGGTTGTTAAACAGGAAGGGGCATCCATACATGAGTTCAAAAGGGCTATGTAAGGAGGGGCCGAGGAGTAGCTCTGATTCTGGATAAGGCAAGTGGCAAGAGCTGGGGCCAGGACAGATGAAGTTCAGAAGTCAATTTAGACAGATGAGCTTTGAGAATGGTATTTGCTCTTTCTACTTTGCCTGAGGACTGAGGCCTATCTGGAATATGGTGTTTCTAATTTATCCCCAGGGCTCTGGAAGCTTCCTGGATTACCTTGGAAATGAAGACTGGTCCATTGTCTGAGTGAATGGTAAGGGAAGGGCCAAAGTGGGACAGAATAGATTCAAAAATATGAGAGGCAACTATGTTTGCAGTTTCTCCTGTTTTAGGAAAAGCCCCAACCCATCCCAAGAAAGTATCCACCATAGTTGTAAGGTATTTAGTATTTTTGTGAGGAGGCATGTGAGTAAAATCTACCTACCAGTCCACCCTGGGAAGTGAGCCTCTGTGTTGGTGGGGTTTGAAAGAGGGAGATGGATGGACTCCCCCTTGTGGAGAGGTCTTGGCACAGAGTGAGCAAGCCTGTGACACAGAGGAGATTAGAGAGGAGAGGCAAGGATGGAAAAGGAGTGGGGTCAGGAATCTTTGTAGAGGGTGGGCTTCCACATGAAGTAGATTATGTAGGTGGGTCAGGGTGGTAGTAGCTTGGAGGTCAGGCAAGCAGTAGAGATGCCCCAGGAGTAGCCAGCCTTATGGTCCTATGATGGCACCAACTTTTGTTAGAGTTTGGTATTGTCCTAGAGTGTATGAAGGAGTGAAGAAGGTAGGGGCAAGGAAAAATGCTGAAGCTAAATACGTGCTCTGGAGGATGGGTTCCCTGGCAACTCCATCTGCAAAAGAGTTTCCCTTGGCCACAGCTGAAGTCAGAGCCTGGTTTCCCCTACAGTGAATGACAGCCACCTTTGTAGGAAGATAGGAGGCATGTAGCAGTTTAAGGATAAGGGGTCTGTTAGTAATGGGAATTTCTTTAGCAGAGAGGAAGCCTCTCTCCTTCCAGATAGCAGCATGGTGATATAGAATAAGGAAAGCGTATTTAGAGTCAGTAAGATGTTAACTGTCTTGCTTTGTGCCAAGGTTAGGGCTCTAGTGAAAGCTACCAGCTCAGCCTTTTGGGATGTACGCCCCTTAGGCAATGGGCCAGTTTCTATTATCTGGTCATCTGAGACAATAGCATGCTCCACTATCTGAGAGCCCTGTGAGTTACTAGAAGAGCTGCCATCTATATACCAGGTGTGATCAGGGTTGGGGAGAAAAGATATATACTAGGATTATGATAGGTGAGTTCCTCTAGGGTCTCAAAGCAGAAGTGTGTAAGATTTGTGTAGAGACAGGAGGGTAGTGGAGTTAAGTAGAGGACAAGAGTCAAGTGTGATGTCAGGGTTATCAAGGAAAGTGACATGAAAGAGTTGAATTTTAGATGGGGTCAGAATAGACTGACAAGAATTAGAGAGTAGATCTTTAAGTCAGTGGAGGGAGAGAACAGTGAGTTCTTGTCCAAAAGTGAATTTCTGTGCCTCCTGTGCCAGAAGAGCAGCAGCAGAAAGAGCATGTAGGCACAACTTCCAGCCCCGGAGAGAATTTTCTAGTCGTTTAGAGAGATAGGCTACAGGGGCAAAGGTTGGGCCCTTAATTTAACCTAGAACTCCCACTGTCATACACCCTTTTTCTGTGAAATAAAGAAGAAAAGGCCGCTGAAGGTCTGGAAGTGTCAGGGCTGGAGCTTTTAAAAGGACATCACACAGGCAGAAGAAAGCAGCATCTGTCTCTGACTTAGGGTCTAGAGTTTCATGAGGATTTCCCTTAGCCTTGTCATGAAGAGGATTTGCCAGTAGGGCAAAGTTTAGAATCCACATTCTAAGGAACCTAACAAAGCCATGAAAGGAGAGAATTTCTTCCTTAAAGGTAGTTGTGGAGAGAGAGTGAAGATGTTGTTTATAGTCTAGAGTGAATTTCCATGAGGTGGGGGTAAGGAAAAAGCCCAGGTACCTCACTTGGGTTAAAGAAAGTTGAGCTTTTTGGGGGGAAACTCGATCCCTTAGGTCGAAGAAAGTTAAGAAGTTTGTTGGTATGTAGTTTAGATAGAGAAAGAGATGGTGAAAAGAGCAAAAGATCATCTACATATTGGGAAATGTGCTGGTCAACAGATACAAGGACAAAATGTCAGTGAAGAGAGCTAGACCAAATAGGTGGGGGCTGTTTCTACCACCCTGGGGAAGGACAGTTCAGGTGAGTTGAGAGGTAGTATGAGTATTGGGGTCCTTCCTGGTGTAAACAAAAAGACTGTAGGAATCAGGGTGGAGGGAGATGGAGAAGAAGGCATCTTTGAGGTCAAGAACTGAAAAATGAGTAGTGGAAGAGGGGATGTGAGAGAGGAGAGTATAGGGGTTGGGAACTACTAGATAAATGGGCATAATAGCAGCAATGACTAGGCACAAGTCTTGGACTAAGTGGTAGGTCCTGTCAGGTTTGATAACAGGCAGGAGCAGAGTATATTATAAGGGGAATGAGTGGGGCAAAGAAGTCCAGCTGGGAGCAGGCAAGAAATAATAGGTTTGAGACCTTGGCTATGTTTAAGTGAGATTGGATATTGAGGGCAGCAGGGAAAGGATGTGGGGTCTTTGATTCTGATGAAGATAGACATGTGATGAGAGGCTAGTGCTGGCGAGGAAGTGTTCCACACTCTGGGATTAATTTTGGAAGCAGGGAGGGGAAAATCTGGATCATTTGTAAGGGAGAAGGTTGGCATGAGGAGGAAGACAAGGTGTGGGCAGTAGGTCAGAGAGAGAGAGAGAGGTTTTGCATAAGATTTCAACCCAGGAAAGGAACAGGACAAGAGGATATTATAAGAAAGGCATGGGAGAACGGTGTGTCCCAGACTACACAGTGTAAGGGAGAGTGACGCATGGAGAGTGGGATAGGCCGTCAATAGCCAACATGAGGCTATGCGAGGGAAAAAGTCTTACCAGAGTAGGATGGCGGGACTGACGATCTGGCCCCTGTATTGATCAGAAATGAGATAGGCCTTCCTGCCAGCTGGAACATGACCCTGGGCTCCTCCATTGTGATATGGAGAGTGTTGATGGAGGCCAAGGTCCCAGGGCACCGTCAATCTTCAGTCACCAGGCCCAGAAGATCAGCAATTGGCTCTTGTGGGGGATGAGGGGAAGGACCTGGCCTACCTTCTCGAGGCAAAGGACAGTCAACCTTCTAGTGTCCAGCAAGTCCACAGTAAAGACAGGGCCCTGGCAGCAGGCATGGGCTGCAGCAGGTTTTTGCCCTGTGGCCAGCCTGGCTGCACTTGAATCAGGGTGTTGGTGGTGAGCATTGCAGCCCCATTGTCTTCTTTGGAGGAGGCCTCAGGGCAGCAGCCAGGAGCTAGAATTGCTGCCTGTCTCTGGCCACTCTCACAGTCCATTCCTGGTTGTTGGTGTTAAAAAACTTTAATTTCCAGGTCAAGCAGACCTCCCCAAGGGGTTTGAGGGCCCTTTTCTAAGCATTTAAGTTTTTTCCTGATGCCAGGGGCAGATTGGGACAGGAAATGGGTATAGAGAACTATAAGGGTCAAGGTGAGTGTATTGGGTGAGTGCCTCAGTTAGGCATCCCATAAACTCAGCTGGATTTTCGTTAGGCCTCTGGGTAAGTATCCAGAGTTTGTCAAAATTGTAACAGTTTCAACTTTAAAACCAGAAGTGCTTATTTATACCTGCTATGACAGTAGTCAGATATTTTCAAGTACAAAAGAGTTTCCAAAATCCAACTTTGATTTTAGATTGCCTTACAGATTCAATTAAAAAAGTTAAAAATTAAATGGGTACTTACTTTGGCAGCACATATACTAAAACTGGAATAATACCAAGAAGATTAGCATGATCTCTGTGCAAGGATGAAACACAAATCCATGAAGCATTCTATAAAAAAGTTAAATGGATTTAATACTTATTACCATAACTTAATTTTTTTTGGGGGGGTTTGGTTTTTCGAGGTAGGGTCTCACTCTAGTCCAGGCTGACCTGGCACTCACTATGTAGTCTCTGGGTGGCCTCGATCTCACAACGACCCACCTACCTCTGCTTCCTGAGTGTTGGGATTAAAGGCGTGAGCCACCATGCCCAGCAACTTAAATTTTTGACAGATTGCTTGATTCTAGTTTATGGATAGATCAATGTAAAATGGTTATAGAAGTTAAACTGATGAAAGTTTACTGTTAATGACAAAAAGGCATTCTTATTTGTCTCATACTCAAGCTCAGAACCTCCAATGTGTGGATAGCATCTTTCTCTATGCCCCTATTGAGGTGGTTTCACAAGAGAGTGATAATTTTATGGTAGGGCTCTGTTGCAGTCAGGTTCACATTGCTGGCAGAAAACAAACAACCAAAATCAGATTGGGGGGGGGCTTTTATTTTGGCTTACAGAATCAAGGAGAAGCTCCATAATGGCAGGGGAAAACTATGGCATGAAAAGAGGGTGGACATTACCACCCTCTGCTCATGCCATCATTTTCTCTGGTATCATGGAGCTTCCCTGTCAAGCCTGTAAGCCAAAATAAACCTATTTTTTCCTCACAAGCTGCTCTTGGTTGGGTGATTTCTACCAGCAATATGAACTGGGATACAACAGTAGATCTCTTAAGTCTCCTCCATTTTATACAAGCCCATTTCTCTTCCTTATAGTAATAATAAGCTGTTATAGCAGTATTTATTGTGAAATATTTTATTAATACATAAAACATATGTATTTAACTTTGTCCGAGGTTTTGACCATCATTAAGAAGCTAATAATGACGTCTGGAGTTCATTTGCAGTGGCTAAGGCTCTGGTGCACCAATTCTCTTTCTCTCTCTCTCTCTCTCTCTCTCTCTCTTAAATTAAAAAAATAAAGAAGCTAATGAAATAATGGAGGTGTTATTCAGTGATATAGAACTTGATTCGCATGGGTTTAATCCTCAGCAGGAGGGTGAGGGAGCAGGACCATTAAATGTGCCTACAAATCAACGGACTCCAACCTATGTTAGGACCTATAAGTGAACTCATTAGCATTAGTTAAGAAATCCTGATCTGTCACATCCACCTGAGGCTATATATATTATGAAAGTGAAAAAAACAGGATTTCCTATCCATATTTTACCCCTCAATTAAATGTATTATCCTTACATATTAAACAGAAACAAGTGGTCTCTAAGGTCTCTTTTTGCCTAAAATTCTCCAGACTGTTACAAACAAGAAGTTGCCCTAAGAAAACTAAAACTACATATGATAATTGTAATAGAAAATTAGTTAAGAATTTGAGTGATGTTTTGTGTCCTTCTATCATTTATTAACATAAGGACCTTGAAAAGAAGATGCATGCATAATCTGAATTTGGTTAATAATTATGGCTTTATAGCTTTTTTTTCAAGTTTAATATATTGAGGAAAAGAGAGAATTTGTTTCTAGGAGTTATGTTTACATTTGATGACATTGATATGAACTATGCCTTTCATATTTTCTGTCCTTTTATCCAAGGGTGGTTTGGGGATTTTCAAAAATAAATTGAATGAATGAAAGTAGATAGCTGGATATTGAGACAATAGATTTCTCTGAATGCTTGAAAAAAGTTGACTTCCATTGATTATGATAGTGGCATAAATTTACATACCAAGGAGTCAAAACAATATAAAATATATAAAATATATAAAATATATAAAATATATAAATATATTTATATAAAATATAAATATAAAATATCATATAAAATATAAACATATAAAATATCAACAATCCTGACATCTTTTGACTGACTTAGCTTAATTTTGAAATTTGAAGAAAGCAATTTTTCCACTTAATACACACACGTCTTCCATTGCTGACTTAAAATGCATTTATTTTTATTTTTGAAATTTTCATTCATGTATGCAACCCATTTTAATTCCTCCCACTTGCCCTCTTTTCCTTTTCCCCTTGCTAACACAGTTCTTCTTTCATGAGATCACCATTCAACTTCCATGCCCTGTTTATTTTTATTTTTTGACTCAGTGATTTAAATTAGGGTTGTTTGCATAATCATGTGTGGGTGTTTGCTTACTAGATGAATGAGCAGTCCTCCCATGTCTATCATCCATAAAGGACATGGCTTCGCCTCTACCAGCAATCATTAATCCCACTGTTTACTTTGAGAGATGAGGGGAGATTCCTCTGTCATCTGTGATGAGATATTGCCAGGGTCAGTCATGTACAGAAAACCACACCTGCTGTGAGTCCATGAATGTAATGCACTTGGATTATCTATAAAACAAGATTCTACAGCTCCACTTCTCATCTTGCTTCTCTTGAATTATTTCCACTTCTCTTCTCTGAGTTTCCCTGACCTGTGGAGGGTGGTATTAATGTTGTGTTTATTGCTAAGCATGAATTAGTCACTTATTTTTGGTAGCTATGCCAACTGTGGATCTCTGTAATCACTTCTATGATTTGCATAAAGAAACTTGTGTGTTTGTGGCTGTTGAGTACTACCAATCTATGGGATTTAGAAGGTAATTTGACATGCTGTTCAATTAGAACAAAGATATTTTTAACACAAGGGATAAACTTTACATGATGGTCAGAATCTAGTTTTCTCTCCCCAGGAATTGGTGGAATCCATAGCAGCAAATAAATTAGAAAAGATAAATTCCACTTGAAAGATTGTCCAGGGATTTCTTAGAAATGCAGGAAACAGGAGAAAATGAAATAAATGTGATTCAAAGTGTCCATTCTATGAGGGAGCATCTGCCTGTAAATCTGCGGACCTTCCTGTTACCAGATGTGGCACAGTAAACTTAATTCTACCAAAAGCAAAGGGGGAAGGCAGTGGGTTTGTTGAGGAATTTTTCAATCTCTCAGTATGCTCTCATGGCTTTATACATGACAAAGATTATTTTGTCAAAAAAGGCAGAGAGCCATTTCAAATTTTGGCAAACATGGCAAAAATCAAAAGGAATGCATTTAATTCTTGAATCAACTGTAACTAAGTTTAATTGTGAACCATGTTGCTGCATTTGTAAAGTTTTCTGGTGAAAGTATCACAATTCTAAATTTTTATATCCACTGTTCCTCTGGGCTTCTGAAGTTTTCATCAATCTGAGAGAAAATTTTCAGTTCATACTTTCTAGGTGTCCAAATCTGAGCTTGTATAAATCTTCACATATTTCTCTTTATGAACATAAAAATGGAAAGGAGTTTCTATAGCTATAAAATATTCTAGAGAAGATATGTATTGTGGTTCTAAACAATCACAGGGTTAAGAAAAGCCTGGTCCTCTGCAAGAAGGGATGGGGAAATGTACTTAGAAGATTCTATTGACTATTTTCCATAAGAGTGAGTCAAACAGCATTTGTGAATTTAGGACAACAATAAAGGGAAGAAAACTGACTATAATGCAGGAAGGACAAATATGATGAAATAGCAACTACTTTCAAAATTGTATCAAGACAATAATCAGAAAACTGAACAAGAATTTAGAATTAGTCAAGTACAAATATATAATTATAAATTCAAAGAAAATAATTAGCACATTAAGATAATTGAAAAAATTAAAACTAGATATCAATTCTAATCCATTTTTAATAGTAATCAGAAAAGAGAGGAAATAGATTGTTAAATGTTGGTGAGCCTGAGTGTTCAAAACCATAAGGTTGTCCCAAGAATAAGAGCTATGGAGCAGAACAAGTATGACAGATTCTGATATCCATCACATATGAGGATTAAATTTTGTATCTTATGTTCACATAATATTCAGTAGATGAAGGAGTGTACACACTTGCAAGACAACAGGAGCAGACACACACATGCCCATGAGCACATAAGCACATACATGTATATGTTTGTAGTAAAATCAGCCTATCGTGTAAAGCCAAGAATGAACATATTAATAATTCCAATGTATATGTATGCATAATATGATTAAAAAATGAGGGTTTTTTCATAAGCTAACAAAACAATATTCAATTCACATATATGTCACATATAATATAACTAGCTAAATACAAGAGAGATACAGTAAATGGGAATGCAAGGACAGAAATCTTGCTATCCAGTCAAATAAACTTTAAATAAATTAGATCAAATATCAATAATAACAATGAGGAGCTAGAGAAATCAGACAGTTAATAAAATGTTTGACTTGAGGCATGAGGACCTGAGTTAGATCCCTAGAACCCATGTAGTTTTTTGTGTTTTAAAGCTGGCCATGGTGGCCTCAATTTATATCCCTAGTGCTGAGGAATGGGTAAAAATAGGTAGATGTCTGGTGCTCACTGGCCAGCTAGTCTACTTTACAAGGACAGGCAAGTGAGAGACCATGTCTTAAAGAAGGAGGACAGCACTCAAGGAACATGTGAGGTTGTCTTCTGGTCACCAGCATACATATACACACATGTGCATGTGTACACAAAGGTGCCCCTGCACACACAAGTATGCATACATACATGTATCTACCCACACAAGAAATGAAACAGGACATAAAATTTACTAAAGCAGAAATTGTAGGCATTGTTTAGTAAAGATTTAAAACTAGTAAGTAATACACACCACACTTCTTCCACTCAAATAAAAAGTGGCAAACTATGGGAGTAGAGAACAACTTAGAGTGTCATTAAAGAGCCTCGTGAATTAACATAGAATTACCATGCATCCATATGGAATGTATGTATTTTTGAAACTTTAACTCACTAAACCTGGATTTAGTGGAAAATAAAGAGTTACAAAAGACCTCCGCCAGTGCCCTCAAGAAAGGTGGAAATGTCTGTCTTTTAGGAAACCTTGTAGGTCTCTCTGATCAAAAGCTCATTGTGGATGATAGCCCCATGCTGGATCTGGGAATTACAGGTCAGTGCCCACTAAGAAAAAGAGGAAAAAGATAACTAATATACAAGAGTTAGAGAGAAGAAGGGGGGGAGGGAGATGGAGGGAGGGAAGATGTAGAAGATTAAGGTTAGTCTTGATCCTACCCTCTCCAGTGTCTTGCGGTTCAAGTGTTCCCTGTAAGGGCCTGGTGAAGGATCAGCCATTTGGTCTGTCTTTTAGTAAGTAGAAAATTATGGTACCATTGCCGTTTGGGTCTAGATTTGTGTTTCCCAGCCCTTTGATGCCCTCCCCTCCCTCCCCTTCCATCCTAGTGTCTGGTACAGGAGATGCTTGCTGGGTATATAAGGTATCTTGGGTAGATTCAGGTTAGGTGCTGTAGATGAGTGAGACTATGTGGCGATTTTTTTTCTGTGATTGGGTAAGTTCACTGAGAATGATCTGTTCCAGGTTCAACCATTTTTCCTCAAATTTCATTGTGTCATTTTTTCTTACTGCTGTATAGAATTCCATTGTGTAGATATACCACATCTTAGTTATCCATTCTTCTAGTGATGGACATCTGTGTTGATTCCAGCTCTTAGCTATGACAAATGGAGCCGCTATAAACATGGTTGGGCAAATCTCTTTAGTCTGTGGTTTGAAGGTTTTAGGGTAGATGCCCAGTAAGGGAATAACTGGGTCTGTTGGTATCTCTATACTCAGCTTTTTCAGAAGTCTCCATATTGCTTTCCAAAGTGGTTGTACCATCCTACATTCCCACCATCAGTGGATGAGTGTTCCTACTTCTCCACATCATCGCCAGCATTTATTTTTATTTGATTTTTTGATGTTTGCTATCCTTATTGGGGTAAGGTGGAATCCCATAGTTGTTTTAATTTGCATTTCTCTGATGATTAGGGATGATGAACATTTTCTTAAGTGTATGTTTGCCATTTCTATTTCTTCCTCTGTGAACTGCCTGTTCAGCTCTTTGCCCCATTTTGTAAGTGGGGTGTTTGACTTCTTACTGTTTAGATTTTTGAGTTCTTTGTAGACAGACAGATTTCTGTCAGAGTACTTGATGACCCACCAAAGGCTAGTGGTAAGACCCTACTGCTGAAAATACCTTATGCGATTGACATGCAAATTAGAATGGCATGGCTGGCAGTTGGAAGAGAGTCAGTCCCCAGACAGTCAGCACGTCTAGTGCCAGAAGGTGCTACATGGGCGACTGGGGAAATTGACCAATATCTGTCGAAGCAACGCATGGTCTAACCTACTTAGCAGCAAATAACTTGGTGTGATGCCCACACAAGTGCAGTGGTGGCACACAGCCATGGTGGGGAACCAACTGCTCTCAATTTGGCTAACTGATCCCCTCACTGGTATGAGACCCATAGCTGGAGCTGGGAAACAAGTCAGAACCAGATCCAAACGTAAACCCACTCTCCAATATCAAGCTACCATTAATTGTGGGCTACAAGAGGGCCGACACGTAAATTATCTATTAAAAAAAAAAAAAGTAAGCGTTATCTCATTTGTCCTGGTGCTAACTTACTCTCTGTTGGAGAATCTGCTTCTCTTTTTCAGATAGATGTAGATCCTAAGGAGAGAGCCACCCCATCATACCTCAAAAGGGCCCCGGCTGAAACTAAGAAAAATTGGAGAAACAAGCAAGGTGGCTGTTTTCCTGATGAACCGGATACCAGCACAAGGGGGAAGGAGATCAACACAGAGAAAAATCAACTCCTACCAAATCAGACAGCCAGAGCCTCAGAGGCCCCCAACACCTCATCACTGAAGCAGACCAAAAATGAACCCAACATGGCTCAGGGAAATTTTGCGGAAGAGGGGCGGAAAGAATGTCAGAGCCACATGTTGGGTCATGATATGCAGAGACATTTATCCTACCCATAACTGTGGGCTAACTCCACAATGCATGACCCATATACCTCAACAAGGAGGGGCCAAGGGGAGGGGGTAGGTCATGGATGAGCCTAATAATGGTACCAAACTGACTGTATTTGCTGAATACAGAACTGACTAATAAAGAAAAAAAATAAATAAATAAAATAATAAAAATAAAAGAAAGGTGGAAATGAATTGTTTTTTTTTAGCAGAATTGTGAGGATCCAATGATTCACTTGCTGTATAAGCAAATTACAATTGTGAGATGAATAGTAAAAGACACTGACATGAAACGTAATATCACACAAAGGATATCACTGTCCAGTCTTTCCCATGGATACTAATGCAGAAATCTGAACTATTAGCCAAATCAGTATAATATCATATTAAAATTAATATTTAAACATCATAAGGAGTATGTTCCAGGAATGCAAGAGTGGATCAATAATAAAGCCATGAATCTGTCATTATAATAGATCTAAGAACAAAGTGTACTATGAATGTCTCTTTAAATCATCTAAGAAACATGACAATACCAAAAGTCTTTCATTTTAAAGATATTCAGTAAAAGAAGTTATTTCTTAAATTCCGTAACACACACAGCCACATACCCACAGCATGCACACATGATTGTTGCACAGTAAGTGAGACAAGTAACTCCCATGCAGTAATAAAACAAATAATTTTTATCATCTCCTTTGAACATCAAATTACGATAAGAATAAAATGCATTAGTTTTAAAGGATTATATATGATCATGGGCATTTATGGGGAAATCATTGTATATCTATAAGTTTTCTACCAAAAACTGAAAGAAACACAATGAAGGAAGACACTCTGTGTACCATAGTGATAAAAAATACAGCACTATGAGTGCTGAAATACATGTAACAAAGAATGATTTCACACTCACTCAATAAAACAAACATAGTTTGTTTCCTCTCATATGCGGTTCCTGTATGGACATAGAACTAGAATGAAGTTAGGAAAAAAGGGGAAATACGGAGAAAGGGGAGGAGGGGTTACTCTACATGCAAGTGGGGAGTCAAAATATAGGGGTTTGAAGGGTCTAATGTGAGATGGGGGGAAGGGAGGTTGGAGGGATACACAAAAGCAGCATGATCTAGTACAATAAAAACCTTCCTCCTGGATAGAAAGAGGAAAGATGTAACTTTTAATAAGGGTGGGATCAGGATCACACAGACATCAGGACCCTGTAGAGAGTACAGAGCTTAACCCTAAAACCATGTGCAGTGACTGGTAAATCCAAGTGCCAGAAATGGGTTACCCCCACAGTGAACTGTAGATCACAGAGTTCCATGAGGTCCCAAAAACAATGCAGACCATTACCAAAGCACTTGGTTACCCACTAGAGCTAAATGGCAGACCCTAGTGCTGAACGTACCACAGGCTGCACAAACAGGACATTGAGAAGTCATGCTGGAACCAGAAGCAAGCCAACTCCATGCTGGCCATCCCTCATAGTGCTGGACGCTGAGGGATAATGGCTACCAATAGCATGAATAAGCAGAGGATACTGCAAGCTATGAAATAAACCTGCCAGACAATATGAAAACAGCTGTACAATACTGGCACACAGCATATTCAGTTAATCAATGGTTATGAGGCTCACTCAGTGGGAGAGAACTCAAACCTGGTACTGAGAACCAAGTCAGAATACCATGAATAGGAATGCCATAGACTCCAGAGAGAAGCCCCCATTAGTTGTTGGCCAAGAAGAGTGGCTATACCTATCCAAAATCTCCTAAATGACTAGGATTATTATCTTTAATCTATTCTGTTCTGAGTATTGATTGGATAATGTGTTTTGTTTTACTGAAAGCAGTAAAGACAGTGGAGAACCAAGAGTCATCAATACAAGAAAAGATAGCCAACTGCCTAGCAGAAGTTGCCTCACTTCCATCACATTTGCCAGGGCCCTGAGACATTACAGAGGAACTAGTGATGTAAACATGAGTGCTGCTCTCACTGCTAGCCTGACAACCAGCTCCAGGAAGATTATGATAGACGTTGAGTACACTCAAAGTACTCCAAAGCAGAAATTCAAAGATTGCAGAGAGTTTACCAATAAAGTAGATTTATAACATACCCACGCAAGGCTCAGGAAACACTGAAAAATAGGGGATAGGAAGATTTTAATGTAAAAGCCACAGGGTAGGATGGAGTACAGTGAGGCATTCCCCCTGCATAGAGAGAGATTGATTGGTGCATTCTTGACCCCACAGGGAACCCCAGTAACCCCACTGAGGAGGAACCTCAGGATATTGGGGGCAGAGAAGATAGGATATGAGAATCTAACCTGATGACATTATGACGAACACACAGTACAATTCAGGGGCTTGCTAGAGGGAGGAAGAGGTAGATAAAGGAGAAAGAAAAAGAGAGAGGAGAGGCAACTACGATCCAAATACATTTTGTATATACTTTTTAAAAATCCACAAAATAGAAGAGGGGCTAGCTGGAAAGAAGGGACTCAATGGAGGGGACACACAAGAGGAGGGAAAGGCAGGCTGGTGGGAGGGGACTATGATCATGGTATATTGTATATATTATGGGTGTTTTCAACAAAAAAGTTTAAAAAAAGAGAGATTTATGTAAGTCAAAACAGTTGCCAATAGCCTAAAGATTAAGAAATATCATAAATATGTCAACTCACTGTAGACTCATTTATAAATTTAACACATTCTAATAACATTACCACCTTTTTTCTTCACTAGAGTTGGCAAGCTGGTTATATACAAAAATACATTAGCAGTAAAAGCTACTATTATCCTGGAAAGAAGAGTTAGTGCTATTTTAAGTAAATACATGCGAGGGCATGCACACACACTCACATACACACACACACATACATACACCACCTAATAGGAGTACACGCTGTACAATTTATTTATATTAAGTTCAAAATACACCCAAAGACTGGACACCATTAATGGGAACCAGCTCACTGTAGACCAGGCTGACCTTGAACTCACAATGTAGCCCCAGGCTGGCTTCAAATTCATGGTTAACCTCTTTCTTCCTCAGCTTCCTGGGTACTGAGATTAAAGGCATGTGCCACCATTTTTAATGTAATTATTTATTTGAAAGAGAGAAGACAAAGAAGGAGGAGGAGGGGGAGGGGGGAGGAGGAGAAGAAGAAGAAGAAAGAGAGAGAGAGAAAGAGAGAGAGAGAGAGAGAGAGAATATGGTATGGGCATGCCAGGGCCTCTTGCAGCTGTAACAGAACTCCAGATGCACGTGCCACTTGGTGCATCTGGTTTCACAGTGGTACTAGGGAATCAAACCCAGGACAGCAACCGTTGGAAGCAAGCACCTTTAACCACTGAGCCAACTCCCAAGCCTAAAAATGTTTTAAAATCTCATTTTGTGTGGTAGTTCATGCGCATATACAAAAATTTTAAGATTTGTGCCATTTATAGTATAGTTAGACTTTTTTAATTGATAGACTTATTTCAAAGTTATACTTATTGAAAAATTGAAGATTCATTAGAGTTCTGAGTATAATCCTTGTTTACACACATTTCATTCTATGATCATTTTATATTAATGTGGTATGGCTTTTACAATTAATAACACAATATTGTTACATTATTACTGACCAATGTCCATAACTTGTATTGTTTCACTTACCATAGCACTCACTACATAGACACACAGACTGTTATGTACAATATCAGTATCATATAAAACACCATAATCATATTCTATATGAAACAATGATATAAGTATCACACAAGGTCATATGGAATAATTTCACAATTCTAAAAATGTCTTGTGCTTCAACTTTTCACTCATCACCTCTTCCCTTGTATTTCTGGCAATCAACTATTACTATCTCTGTAATTTTTCCTTTCCAAGAATATCACCTGTAGTATCTTCAGTTTTCACATTGGCCTTTTCCGCTTAGTAGTATGCATTTAATGCTCCTCCATTGTGTTTTATGACTGGGAAACTCATTTCTTTTTCTTTTTATTTTTTCTTTCATTTTTTATTAGATATGGACATATTCTGCATGTATACAACACGTTTGGTACCATCCTTTCCCTCCTCCGTGGCCCTTTTCTGAAGAGGCCTTCCTCATTGGGGATGCAGGTCAACCCTATGGGAATTGTGGGTCATGCATTATGGGGGGAAGGCAATTTCATTTCTTTTTATCACAAAGTAATGTTCCATGGTGTACCTGTACCACAGATTGTTTATAATTCACCTATTAAGGGATGTCTTGTCTATTTCCAGTCTTTAGTATTTATGAATGAAGCTTAAAACTTGTGTTGACAAATTTTCAACTAAAGAGCATGAGTCCTGTGTCATATAATAGCACTATGTTTAGCCTGGTGAAAAATTTTCAAACTGTTTTCCAAACTACATATGAAATTCTGTATATCTATCAGCAATAAATGAAAGTGACTATCATCCATCTTCTCTAGCATTTGCCATTGTCATTTTTTCTTTATTCATCCTAGTAGGCATGTGGAAATATTTTGTTTTAATTTTCAACATCTTAACAACATGTGGCATTGAACATCATTTTATATAATTATTATCTGAATATCTTCATTAGTTAATAGATTAATACATTTTAATCTATTTATTAGTTGTGCATCTTTCTTTCTTTTTTTCCTTTTTTTTTTTTCCAAGGTAGGGTCTTGCTCTAGCCCAGGCTGACCTGGAATTCACTGTGTGGTCTCAGAGTAGCCTTGAAATCATGGCGATCCTCCTACCTCTGCCTCCCAAGTTCTGGAATTAAAGGCATGTGCTGGCACACCTGGCTTATTTCTCAGTTTTAACATACAAAAATTCACTGGCATTTTGTACTCAAATTCCTTATAAAGTATGTTTTACAAATATTTGCTACAAGTCCAAGGCTGGTCTTTTCTTTGTTTTGGCAATGTTTTTACAAGATAGGAGATATGATTTTAATAATGTTGAAAGTATTGCTATTTTCTTTCATACCTCATAAGTAAGAAATTAATTCTAATGCCTATTGTTTCAATAATAAGCTGGATGCATGAAAGCCCTTCTGAAACTCTCTAAGCTTAACTACCATATTGGGTTTGTTTATAAATCATACACAGAAGCTGAGGAGGAGGCTCAGAAGTTAAAGACATTTGTTTTCAAAGTTCCAGACCCATTTGATTTCCCATCACCCACATAAAGCCAGTCGCACACTAGCATGTGACTGATCCTAAAATGCCTACTACAATATGAGGTAGAGACAGGAGAATCTGTAGGCTGCCAGGCCAGCTAGGCTGGCACACTTACAGTTGAAGAAACACAGGAGATTCTTTCTCATGCAAGTTGGAAGTAGAGGACAAATACCCCAAGGCTGCCCTTAGACTTTCATATGTACAGTGGCATGTGCATGCCCATGCACACACATATCATACATACACACACACACCCATTTTGAAAATCATATGTGACATACATATTCTTCATGTTTGCATATGTTATCTTCCTTAGTGTATTATTCTGATTTTCACAATTCTTTTCCAAATTCAAATATTAATATTTTTATTCTTTTATACTTATTCTATACTTGAAATTCAGAAATTTCTCCAATAAATGCTTCAGTTGGAGAAGAGGCATTTACTTTTTGGGTCTTTTTTTCCATTTTAGTACTAATTCATCAAAATTAAGTGAAGTGTCTCAATTTATAAGTGTAAGCTTTTTTAATAATAAAAAACTAGCACCCTTAACTTGTGTGATTATAAAATTTGTATCTATTTCTATTCTATTTGTGAAATCATTCCATTTAAAACTGATCTGTCCTCCAAGTGTCATTGTCAAGTGAGACAATTCTGTTGGATTTTTCTACTGACTAAACCACTTCAGCACTGAATGAAATTTTTTTGCTCAATTTCTTAAATTTTCAGATTCACAATTATGATTAGTTCATCAGTTCTTTTCAGTTCTTTTGAAATTCCTGTAACTATTCATAACTACCCCAGTGCTCTTCTAGTCCTGAGAACATGTAGAATTACCCTTTCCTTCTGTGTTAATTATGATGTATTTTTGCCATAATTTATCAACAAAATGCTCACAAAGCCTCATGCAGTGAACAACTTCACCTTAGGTCATGGTGCAATCAGAGCATGATTAGATCATGATAACAATAGCTTCATCAATGTATTATTCATTTAATGATACATACTAAGGTGGACGAGGATGAAAGAAAGAAGTAGGTTAGTGTGGACATGTCTATATATATGACCCCTGGTGTCTCTGTCTCTCTCTTTCTCTTTTACTCTCTCCTTCTCCCTCTCTCTCCCTCTCTCTGCCATCCCTCCTCACAGAACTATTGCTGTTTATCCTGGCATGATGTTGTGACTCACCACAGGCCCATAGCAATGCAATAAGATTGAAATCTCTCAAAACATTGTGTCTAAATGAATCTTTATTTAAGTTTATTTGCTCAAGTATTTTGCCAAAGGGGCATAAAAACATATATATATATATATATATATATATATATATATATATATATATATATATATGTGTGTGTGTGTGTGTGTGTGTGTGTGTATACATTATATATACATATATACATATGTACGTTATATATACATTACTATATCATATATATATATATATATATATATATATATATATATATATATATATAGTATACTGCAACAGACAGGACTTTAAGGAGTAGTATAAAATTCTCCACTCTCCCTGCCCCAGTCTAAGTGATGATGCACTAAGTTGCCTGCCCTGACTTTTTCATTTCTAATTTTGTTAATTTGAAGTGTCTGTTTTGTTTTGTTTTGTTTTGTGTTGTTTTCTTGCTTGATCAAATTGGCCAGGTGTTTATCAATCTTGTTTATTTTTGCAAAGAACCAGGTCTTGGTTTCATCAACTTTCTTAATTGTTTTCTTAGTATCCAATTCATTAATTTATGATCTGATCTTTATTATTTCTTTCTATCTGGAGTTTTTTCCATTGGATTCTTCTTGTTTTTTCCAGTGCCTTTAGGTGGATGGTTAGCTTATTGACATGGGATCTCTGTATTTGTTATAAAGGCATTTAGTGCTATGAATTTCCCCTGAGGACCACCTTTATTGTGTCCCATAATTTTTGGCATGATGTGTTCTCATTGTCATTCATTTCTAGAAATTTCACAATTTCATTTTTTATTTCATCCACTACATATTTAATGTTTAAAAGTGTGCTGCTCAGTTTCCAGGAGCCAATGGTATTCTTGGTGGGTCTTTTGTTATTAATTTCTAGCAATATATTATTGTGATCTGATATCATGCAGGAAATTATGTTTGATCCCCCTCAATATATGGAGGCAGACTTTATGACCCATATATGATCTTTATAGAGAAGGTTCCATGGGATGCTGAGAAGAATGTGTACTCTGTGGATTTGGGGTAGAATGTCCTGTAGATGCTAGTTAGGTCTAATTCTTCTATGGTTTTGTTGAGCTCTCTTACTTCCCTGTTGACTTTCTGTTCGGATGATCTATCTATTGCTGATAGTGGAGTATTGAAGTCTCCAAATATGATGGTGTTGGTGGTTATTTTTGTTTTGTTGTCAAGTAGATTGGTTTTATGAATTTTGGTGCCACTGTGTTTGGTGCAGAATGATTGTCATATCCTCTTGTTGGATCATTCCCTTGTTAAATAGGAAGTGAACTTCTTTGTCTTTTTTGATTACTTTTGGTTTAAAGTTTGTTTTTTCTGATATTAGTATAGGTACACCTGCTTGTTTTTTATTCCCATTTGCATGGAATACCATTTTTCCACTCAAGAGTGCAAGTATCAGCCGAGTCCCTTTTTTTGCCCCTCCGGTCCCTCCCTCTGTTGGTTTATTAGAGTCTTCTCCCCCCAGAAGACCCAATGAACCTGTAAGGTCTTTCTTTTCCTTTCCCAAGTGGTGTGGCACAGTTTGGCAGATACCATCTTGATTGACAGAAAAATTTTAATTGCACTCTATCACTTGCCCCTACAGTGTCAGTTGTCCTTTTCATGAAGCAACAATGTTGTGATTTCCCTCACCCCCCCCCCAAAAAAAAATAAACCTCCAGTTCACAGCCAGCGTGGTTTCTAAGGTTCACTCCATCTATGGGAACATGAAATTTCTATGACAGCCAGTTTTATCTAATTTTCTGGTTACGATGAGGTCAGGAATGACATACACAAAACAAATGAATTTTTCTCTCTCTCTTAAGTGACATTTCTGATGGATTCTTTGGCATAGAACTGTCAGTTTGGAGATTCCATATCCATCCTTACTGCCAACAGAAGATCATGGGACAATAGAAGAAGAGTATCTAAAGACATGTACTGTGTGCCTGTGTGTATAACTGAGGAGAGTAACAACATAGAAAGGACATGTTTGTGTGGCATCGCTATAAAGCAGCACACCTTGCTAGCCCAGGTTATTTTGTGGGAAATTAAAAAATAAACTCTTCTTTGCCAAAAAGATTCATATCATGACTTTGCTAAGATATGCTTCCATGTTTGTGTGCAGTTAACACCTGCCTCCAAGCATGTGTGGTATAGCACAAGTATGATGTAGCCAGTTTAATTATATTCACCATGCCATCACTATCCATTATTTGGACTCATCAGTGGGCCCAGGAAATTCAACACTAATAGAGGAAAGGCATAGAATTTGGTAGAGTCACATACTTTTAGAATTATGGAAGTACTTAATATTGAATATGTAAGAAATAAGGAACATGACAGGTTTTACAGAACATTTCAAATAGCTGCACTGCCATTGTCATTAGTTTTAATGAATGTTGAAATGTCATGTAGAACATAATAAATATCTTATCCTATAATCAGCATAAATTGCTCCATTCTATAAATAAAGTATTAAGGTCATTATTTACACATGAAAACTAATGTTCATAATACCTTTAAAATTTTCCTGGTCCCTTAATGAAAATCTTTGAGCCTAGTAATATAATGAAAAATTTTATATTAGGCTAAACATAGATGATGTGTGAGAAATTTAGTAATTTGAATATACTGAATATCAAAATGAAGAATGTGACTAATTCATAATCAATTCTCATATAGAAACAGCCAGGAGCTCAAGGATGGAGTATGGTCTCCAATAATGTGGATCTTCACTCTGACTGTAAGAATGAGTCCACCATATGATCTCCTTTCTATATTCTCCAGTAGCCTGGACTCACACTGTATTTTCTCTGGGAAGCCTTTAACTCCTATCTCTACATGTCAGGCTCTCACATCTCAGAATTCATAGTCCATTCTGCCTGTTCAACTCACTTTTGAGATGGGAAAGCAGGAGCCAACATCCACATAAAGTTAGCACATCACCTTATGGTTTTCTGAATTCTTGACTTTTGCTGTTTCATTTTATTTTTAATTTTTTAATTGTAAGAGACAGAGAGATAAAAAATAAGGATGGGTCTGCCTCTTGCCACTGCAAAATTACTCCAGACACATAAGCCACTTTGTTTATCTGGTTTCACGTGGACACAGACAAATCTAACTCAGGCTGACAGGCTTTGCAAGCAAGAGCTTTTAATGATTGAGCCATCTTCCCAGTGCTGCTGATACATTTAAAACATGTTGAGTGCAATGTATATCAGTTTAAAATATACAAGTTATTATACAATTTTATTTCTTTGATATTTTATCATACATTTCCAAGCTAATTATAAAATATTTTGATTAATCCACATGGCAAGTATGGAAGAGAAAAATATATGAAAAGGGGCAGTTTAATGATTTAACCCATGTTCAAGCTATTTTTTTAAAGCCTTTAAAAGATAGAGGGTTAGGGAGATGGCTCAGTTGATACAGTGCTTGCAGGCAAGCATGAGGACCTGAGTTTGCTTACCAGAACTTACTTTTTCAAATGTCAGGCATCATGAAAAGTGGTTGATATCCCAGCACAGGGGTGGCCGTGAAAGACATTTTTGTCATTTTCTCTAATCTGTCAAATGTCAGTTCCTAAGAAATTGTGAGGCCAATACCAAGAGCCCCAGAATAAAAACCCATGGAAACCACAAGCCTGGAGAAGGGAATATTTCTTTACTTACTGAATCTGGAATGCCAAGGGATACCTGGCTCCAAATGGAGAAAGCATGTGACAAAGGACAGTAAAGAGTGTCATAGGTTTTGGCTGAAGACTGACAGAACTCAATAAGAATGAAAATTACAGGAGGGGACAGAGAGACACCGACAGAGATAGAAACACTGACAGACAGAAACCAAGAGAGAGACTAAAGAAACTAAGTTTTCAAAACTATTTCTCAATTGTATGGGTGCACATTCAACCTGTAAAAGTATAGATATTATTTGAGTTTATTTTTTCTAAGAATTTGAGAAATTCAACAACATATAGGTCACCATGCAGGTTCTCACTTGGCTACTGGGAGTAGCAGACAGGTTTAAATGTGAGTAGAACTAACATGCCATGAAGTATAACTGGAGATATTTTTTGACGCTTGCTGTGTTGATTGCTGCTGAAAGAGAAGGCTTTAGAGAATTTATAGCAAGAGATAGAGGATTATAAATTTTCAAATGTCCAGCAAATAAATGTCAAATTACTTACTAAGAAAATCTCAACTTCATAGAAAAATGTCAATCAATAGGTATCAATGCAGACATAAGTAAATGTTGAATTTACTTAACAAAGACAAAAAAAAACACCATTTATTTATTTATTTATTTTTGTTTTTTCAAGGTAGGGTCCCACTCTGGCCCAGGCTGACCTGGAATTACGTGTGTAGTCTCAGGGTGGCCTCAGACTCACAGTGATCCTCCTGCCTCTGTCTCCTGAGTGCTGGAATTAAAGGTGTGTACCACCACACACAGCTATAAGACACATTTTATACAAATGCTTAGTAGATGGTTGTGAACATTCTTCAAATGAAGAGAACATGTAGTAATATACCAAAGAAACATGTGATAATACATAACTGAAATTTAAGACTTGATAACTCATGTTAAATCAGAATGAAGATGATAGGGAAATGAAGAAAAAAATCTGTAACAAGAAACACCAAACAAAAACATAAAAGAGATAATAGACACAGCTTCAGTAGTATGCCAGTCTTTAAGAAAAGGTTTCACAGGGTTTTAGACTACTGGAGAAGAGTAAGAATATGGTACTAAAGAAAATTCTCAAAGTTAAACTGATTGTAAATGTTTTAAATTGGGTGAAAAACATTAGCCCACAGGATAAACTCAAATCCACAAGCCAACATAACTTAATGGATAACAGAAAATGATCATTATAGTAAACACCAGATGTGGCACATTACTTACAGGAGAAAAACTAACAGTTCATATAACTGCAGACTTCTCATCAGAAACTTACAAAAGGAAAGAAGTAGAATATTTGCAAAGTTGTTAAGAAAAGAACTCTTAACTCATTTTTCTATGTACAGACCCCAAATCCTTCAGGTATGAAACTTAAGAAAACTCATTTTCAGATGAAAGTGAACTGAGAACTTCTAACCACCACACTTAGTGGAGAACTACTCAAATGTGCAATAAAGGAAACAACAAATCATTAATACTACCATACTTGTCCACAGTACTTATAGCAGAGAAGAAGCAACAAAACAGTAAAGTCACATATTATTCTTCTCCCATTATTTTTTTTAAATTATATATGTGCATATTTTCTAACTAAAAGCAAAAATATAGCATTGATAAGAATGAGATTTTAAATATATGAACATGAATGAGATTACTAAAACACATGAGGGATAACTAAAACATAAAAAAGAGAGTATTTAAAGAGGTATACATGATACAAAAATCTATATCTTATTTGAAATAATAAATAATTGATTATAAATAGACATCAAAAATTTAAATATGCATAATTTTGGAAGAAATCATTTAAAAATATACAAAATGTGGTGTTTTGAATCATATGTCCTCCATAAAATCAGGGGTTTTGAAGGTTTGGTTTACAGTTGATGGCAGATTTTGGAGGTTTAGCTTTGCTGGAGGAAGTGTAACATTGGGGGCAGCTTTGAAGTATAGCCAGGTCCCCCTTACAAAAGCTCAACTCGCTCTCTTGCTGGTGTTTTACAACTGCTTTCACAGAAGTGATATTCAGTCTCTGCTAATGCCATGCTTACTCCTAGCATCATGAAGCTTCCCTTCAAGATTGAAAGCCAAAATAAAACCTTTTCTGCCATTGGCTGATTTTAGTTGGGTGACTTCCCTCCCCCCAACAATGAGAAGGCAACTATTGCCTTGTTACTGCAATGAATCTGCCCATTTGAATTTTGGTCTTTTGGATCATATTTATGGGAAGGAATATGGAACACTTTGAAACCTTGAACTAAGAAATGCCTGAAAGCTGAGGTTGACAGACCATTTTGGTCAGAGTGAAATAACTAAATGCAGACTTCCAAGTAAGATGTCAGCATAGGAGCCCTGCCAAACCAGCCTAGGGATGGATTAAAGTAAAACCCCAGCAAAATACATTCTTCTTCTGGAAAGTGAAGGAGTATAGGGTATTCTTAGACACAGCAGAGTAGCCAGAGTCCAACACCCACAAGAAAGGAGGAAAATGGCCAGATTCTCACTGAGGTGATATTGGCCCAAGAACCACCATCCACACACCCACCCAGCACTGTCCCAAAAGGTGAACCAGGCAGCAGCAGCAGATACCAAGCAACAGATTTTTCAACTTCATCAGCCTTCTTGCAAACTTAAGAAATCTGAAGGAAAGACAGCTGAGATGAACTAAAGAGCTGCTGAAAGTACGAGCAACTCCAGAAGTCTGAATTGTCCCATCTCCAACAATCAGAACCACGAACCTCCAGAATTCAGCCCCCAGTGGCAGTGCAGACAGCAGAGCAGATCAGAGGTACAGCTGCACAGCACAACGCAGAGGGATTGAGGCACGCACTCAGCATTGGTGAGATTGGAAGATACCACAAAAGATAACGAGGCTGACTGACCCCCCCCCCCCAAAAAAAAAGAACAGATACACAGATCTGCATTGCAAGAGCTAATCTCTCTTTCCTTGTCAGAGCAGGATATATGGGGTATATATCCTAGGTTGGCTTTACCATTTTCAAATAACCTGTATTTGGGGGTTGAATTTTGTTGCTTTTGATGCTTTCATATATATAGGGCCTTTGTCTTTTGCTTCTGTTATTATTGGGGGCAGATTCTGTTCCAGATCCAGGTTGACCTGGAACCCAATTCAGACCAGAAATCTCTACCTCCCAGATAACAAGATTAAGGGTGTAGAAAAACACACACCCTTAGGGATTTTGGCTTCATATGACTATCTGCTTGTTTAATATCCACAATTGGATATGTTGTGCTGGTTTTTATTGATTGTGTATGTTACTCGGTTGAAGTTTAGAATTTGTCAGTAAATTATTCCTCCCAGTCCACTAGAATACTTGCTTAGCAAGCAAACTCAACACCTAGGATTACTTCTGTGGCTTGATTGGGGGAAAAGAGCTATGCCTGGCACTTTGAGCTCATATCCTGAGCGCATATATATATAGAGAGAGGTGGATTGCCTTGCCTAGGAACACTGCAGATAAGTACAAAACCCAAGTATCAAATCAATTCAGGATGCAAAAGTCACTACAATATAATATGAGAAACTCAAAGAATAAGGACAATATAGTCCCACCAAAAACTATAAATCCATCAGAACTGATCACCAATGAGACAGTTTTAGATGAAATGACTGACAAAGATTTCAAGAAAATGATGCTGTCTATGCTCAAAGAAATCAGAGAAGAAATGAAGGAAATCAAAGAAGAAAACAAAGGAATTAAAGAAGAAATCAAACTTCTGAATGAGAACACAGGAAACCAGCTTAATGAAATGAAGAGGTCATTACAAGACATGAGTAAGGAAATAGAAATACTGAACAAAAACTGGGCTGAAGTCCTGGCTCTGAAGAATACAGTCAATGAAAATAAAAATTAAAAAAAAAAAAAACACCTGTAGAGATTTTCACCAGTAGAATGTAAGAAGGATAGAACAGAATATCTAAACTAGAAGACCAGGTGGCAGATCTAATACAATCGAACAAAGACAAAGACAAGCTAATAGCAAGGTATGAATGGGAACTTCAAGATATCTGAAACACTATGAAAAGATCAAACATAAGAATTCAGGGTAGGTCCTTTCTTTGGCCCACGGAGCTGGCGGATGCTCAGGTCGGGGCAGACAGGGGATGTGGATGGCTCCCTCTGTTCTCGGCACAGGTTAGAAACAGCTGCCAGCCATTGAAGCTGGGGTGTCCAGATGTTGGTGCCTCAACTGACTCAGTGCCAGTTCTTACCCCACTACAGTTCCAGTGGGGGAACTGCCTCTAGTATGGTGAACCATTCTTAAGTGCAGGAATCAGGGGTTCATGCACAGCAGAAACTAGAGCAGGATAATATTTGCAGGACAGTGTGGCAGGTACTTTAGATTCACTGTCTGATCTCACAACTTGAGGTAGGTGCTGGTGTCCCATTTTACAGGAGAAATGGGCACACCAGGGCCTCTAACCACTGTAAACCAACTCAAGACATGGGCCACCTTTGTGCATCTGGCTTCTGTGAGTACTGGGGAATCAAAACTAGGTTCGTAGGCAAGCACCCTCTCTCCAGCCCCCTTCCTTTTTTTTTTTTTTTTTTTTTTTTTTTTTTTTTTGAGGTAGGGTCTGGCTCTAGCTCAAGCTGACCTGGAATTCACTATGTAATCATCTCAGGGTGGCCTCGAACTCACAGCAATCCTCCTACCTCAGCATCCCCAGTGCTGGGATTAAAGGTATATGCCACTACACCCAGCATCGAGTATCTCTTTCAAGAAGTTATGCATCTGTAACTGTTGAACTGCCTGGAGATAGGGTGGGTGTCCTGGTGTAGCAGTGACAGTAAACATATGAGACTACTTTTTAGTTTTTTTGGAGGTAAAGTCTCACTCTAGCTCAGGCTGACCTGGAATTCACTCTAGTCTCTGGGTGGTCTTGAACTCACAGCAATCCTCCCACCTCTGCCTCCCAAGTGCTGGGAAAGGCATGTGCCACCACGCCAGGCCATTCTAAAACCTTTATAAAGCCATTGTATTTAGAATCTAATGGCTATTCCATGCATTGTATTGGCCTTTTAAACATTTTTTAAATAAATTGATTTAATTTATTTATTTATTTGAGAGTGACAGAAAGAGGCAGAGAGAGAGTATGGGCACACCAGGGCCTCCAGCCACTGCAAGCAAACTCCAGATGCATGCGCCCCCTTGTGCATCTGGCTTACGTGGGTCCTGGGGAATCAAGCCTCAAACGGAGGTCCTTAGGCTTCACAGGCAAGAGCTTAACTGCTAAGCCATCTCGCCAGCCCATAAACATTTTATATTACATATTATACTCAGGTTAAAAAAAATTTTTTTTGATAGACTAGCAGCACACCAGGGCCTCTTGCTACTATAGGCAGACTCACTAAGCATGTGCGTTTTTGGCTTTACATGCATAGTGGAGCATTGGACCTGGGCCAGCAGGCCTTCAAGCAGCAAGATCCTTTAGCTGATGGTCGCTCCAGCCCAAGATAATATTTCATGGCCATATTTGTGTGTGTGATGGGGATCGGTAGTGCATATGGGTGGAAAGGCATTTACAGCTGAAAGTGGGGCTGGTCAGGAAGTGATTCTTAATGTACAGAACCTGAAGAAGTGGACATGAGGGCAGTGCTAGGGGATGTGGGTCAGTTCTTGGAAGAGCATGCCAAAGGGAAAGACAAGTACATAGGCCCTGAGGTGTCAATAGAAGAAAAAATGAGGGTGAGAAAGCTGCCATCTGTAGCAGAGTTGTGCATTAAGAGGTCACCTACCTACATAGTCCAGTGGAAGTGGGTCAAGAAAATGGGGCCTCCTGGGTGCTGTCATCAGGAAAGCTGTGAAGTCACATGGTGAACACTTGTGGTAAAGAGGTCTTGAGGTTAAGTTTCAGTGAAGTCCCAGAAGTAAACTGGCAGGTGGAGCTGTAGGCCATTTTCTAGTCAGGATGAAATGGAGTAAGAAAAATTTTCATGCCTCCAGAGCAGAATTTAGGGGTGTTGCCAGTGCTTATTGGCCATGTAGGAGGCAGCACAGAATAGATGATGTCCACTGTATAGAGCTGGGAAGTACATGGTGCAGCCATCTTGATTTTCAAGGCTTATCCTGGAGAGGTTGCCTCCTAGACTGCCAAAAATAACCTCTGGCTCCTACGTTCCTACCTGCAGGATTAGGTGTAAGGTGTTGGAGGAAGATTTTGCTGGATAATCCCTATGAGCCCCAAACAGTCCCTGTAAGGGATTCCCCTACTTGGATCCTTCAGAAGAGCCAGCATAGACTTGAGGGCAGGGGAGATGCCGTGCTCAAAGTAGTAATGAGGTAGCCTCCCAAAAGTGGAAGGTAGCATATTGTTAGTGCCTTGTAAATAAATGAGTAGGAGTAGAAATTATGTACGTAATTTTTCAGAGAAAATTTTGGCTAGACGTTAGTCATCAGGATGACTGGTGGAATTGTATGATTAGCAACTATCTCCCAGTGCCAAATAAGAGTCAAGTATGATTTGACGGCAACTATCAAAAAAGTACTGCTGGGGCTGAAGAGGTGGCACGTGCTTGCAAAGCCTGTTGGTCTTGGTTCAATTCTCCAATACCACTGGTGTGGTGGCAGAGATAAGAGGATTGCAGCGAGTTCAAGGCCACCCATAGACTACATAGTCATCCTGGCCTAGACCAAGGAAAACCAAAAATCAATAGATGAGAAGAAGTCATAAAGATTAGGGCAGAAATTAATGAAATAGAAACCAAAAAAAAAAAAAAAAAAACAATCCAAAGAATCAATGAAACAAAGAGTTGGTTCTTTGAAAGGATAAACTAGATTGATAGACCCTTATCAAATTTGACCAGAAGAAACAGAGAAGAGATAAAAATTAATAAAATTAGAGATGAAAAGTCACCATTACAACAGATACCATGAAATTCAGGCAATTATAAGGACATACTTTCAGAATATGTATGAATCTAAGTTTGAAAATCTGAAAGAAATGGATGATTTCATTGATTCATATGACCTGCCAAAAGTATATCAAGATGAGGTAAACCATTTAAATAGACCTATAACAACTACAGAGATCCAAAGTTATAAAATGTCTCCCAATAGCAACAAAAAAAAGCCCAGACCCAGATGGGTTCACTGGTGAATTTTACCAAACCTTCATGGAAGAACTAATACCACTGCTTCTGAGACTTTTCCATAAAACAGAAAAGAAGGGAATTCTACCAAACTCTTTCTATGAAGCCATCATCACCCTCCTATCAAAACCAGTCAAAGACAGAACAAAAAAAGAAAATTACAAACCAATCTCCCTCATGACCTTAGATGCAAAAATTCTTAACAAAATGTGGGCAAACAGAATACAAGAATATATCAAAAATATTATTCATCCAACCAAGTTGGCTTTATCCCAGAGATGCAGGGATGGTTCAACATATGCAAATCAATAAATGTAATACATCATATAAATGGTCTGAGAGGCAAAAATCACATGATTATCTCAATAGATGCAGAAAGGGCATTCAATAAAATCCATCATCCTTTCATGGTAAAAGTGTTACAGAGACTGGGAATACATATCTCAACATAATAAACTCTATTTATGACAAGCCTACAGCCAACATAATACTAAATGGTGAAAAACTAGAAGCTTTTCCACTAAATTTGGAACAAAACAAGGTTGTCCACTGTCCCCCTTTTTATTTCATACAGTACTGGAAGTCTTAGCTATAGCAATAAGGTGAGAGACACTCATAAAAAGGATACAAATTGAAAAAGAAGAGATCAAATTATCACTATTTGCAGATAATATGATTCTATATATAAAATAACCTAAAAATTCTACCAGCAAACTGTCAGAACAGCTAAACACTTTGAGCAATATAGCAGGATACCAAATAAGTACACAGAAGTCAGTAGCTTTCCTATATACTAACAACAATCATGCAGAGAATGAAATCAGGGAATCTCTCCCATTCACAAGTGCTTTAAAAAAAAGTGCCTTGGAATAAACTTAACTAAGAAAGTGAAGAATTTCTACAATAAGAACTTTAAAACACTCAAGCAACAAATTGCAGAAGACACAAGGAAATGGAAACACATCCCATGTTCTTGGTTTGGAAGAATCAATATTGTGAAAATGTCAATCATACCAAAAGCAATCCGCGCAATTAATGCAATCCCCATTAAATTCCAATGGCATTCTTCACAGGAATGGAAAAAAACATACTAAAATTCATTTGGAAGCACATACAAGTCGGTGATATCACCATACATGATGTTAAGTTATATTACAAAGCCATAGTACCAAAAACAGCATGGTATTGGCACAAAGACAGACATGTGGATCAATGGAACAGAATACAAGATCCAGATGTTAATCCAGGCAGCTACAGTCATTTTATTTTTGACAATAATGCCAAAAATATTCACTGGAAAAAAGACAGCCTCTTCAACAAGTGGTGCTAGGAAAACTGGATATCTATATGTAGAAAGATGAAAATAGATCCTTGTCTTTTTCCATGTATAAGAATCAAATCCAAGTGGATCAGGGACCTTAATATCAGATCTGAAACTCTGAAATTGCTTGAAGAAAAGTTAGTGGAAACCTTTCAACATATTGGCATAGGTAATGACTTTCTGAATATAACCCCATTTGCTCAGAAATTAAAACCAGTAATCAACTACTGGGATCTCATGAAATTACAAAGCTTTTTGTACAGCAGAGGACACTGTGAATAGAGCATAGAGACAACCTACAGAATGAGAGAAAATATTTGCTAGCTAAACATCTGACAGAGGATTAACATCCAGTCTATACAAAGAACTCAAAGAATGGACAATAAGAAATCAAACAACCTGATCAAAAAAAAAAAAAAATTGGGCTATGGAACTAAATAGAGAGTTCTCATCAGAAGAAATACAGATGGCATATAAACATCTAAAAAAGTGTTCTACAACCTTAGCCATCAGGGAAATGCAAATTAATACTACCTTGAGATTACATCTCTCTCCTGTCAGAATGGCTACCATCTAGATAACAAATGACAGTAAATGTTGGCAAGGATGTGATGAAGGGGAATCCTTCTACACTGTTGTTCAGAAGGTAATCCGGTCAGCCATTGTGGAAATCACTGTGGAGGTTTCTGAGACAGCTAAAAATAGATTTGCCATGTGATCCAGCTATAGCACTCCTAGGCATATAGACTAATGACTCTTACTACTACATTAGAGATACTTGTACAACCATGTTTATTGCTGCTCTATTCACAATAGCTAGGAAATGGAACCAGCCTAGATGTCCATCCACAGATGAATGGATAACAAAGATGTGGTACATCAACACTATGGAGTTCTATTCAGTGGCAAAGAAAAATAAAATTATTAAATTTGCAGGGAAATGGATGAATCTGGAAAGGATTATACTAAGTGAGGTAACCCAGGCCCAGAAAGCCAAACATCACACGTTCTCCCTTATATGTGGATCCTATCTACAAATGTATAGACTTGTGTGTGATCTGGAACCAAAAATCAGTAGCAGAGGCCCATAACCTAGAAAAACGCTATAAGGGAGGGAGGAGAAGCAAGGTCTTAATGGGATGGTATTGTATATATGTAAGTGGAAGAACAGATTGCAGAGAGGGGAAAGGCCTAATCGAGGTCAGGGGAAGAGATTATATAAAACAAAGGTGGGTGGAAGGTCAATAAAAATTCAAGTTATTCTGAATAAGACATATGAAAACCTAATTTCTTAAATAATGGCACATCCAGAAGCCATAGATTGTTACTAGAAAATTTTCAGTGCCAGAGATAGGATATCTTCCAGTGAGTTGTTGGCCAGGGAGGTCCCTGTTGCCTCCAAAACATTATAGGCTATTGCCAAGGCCCTTGGTTTCCCATGAGATAGAGATGGTAAGACCCTATTGCTGAAGACTTCACTATGTCTGAGTGGCAAATTCACTGAGAAATCAAGCTGGTGCTGAGCAGAAAACCTTCTCCCTGTAGCTCAGCCAACTGAAAGCTGGAAAAAGCTGCACTGTATGCAGCCTTATGGGAGACAGAAGTCATCAGCAATAAAAACAGTGGACAGTGGAAACCTCAAGTTTGGTCAGACAGGCCAAATGACTAAATGAGTGCAATAGTAGTATGTCTGCCCTGGGAGAAGCCCACTGCTCTCTAATTGGACTGAAGGCCCACTCTATGGGAGGGAATACATGCCTAGTACTGAAAACCTATTCAAAAGCTGATGGCAAGGGGGGTCATGTGTCTTGGGGTATAAATCCTGCTCTTGTCTGGATAAATGCATATATTACTCTCATCAAATTTCCCTGAAAGCACTACCCTTAATGTTCATACTCATATATTAATGCTATTCTCACTTCTTGGTAGAGATACTTTTGTTTTCAGATGGTGATGACTACTGGGATGACCCAAAAGGAAACATAGTGCTGAGAAGAAAGGACAGAGGAGTGTCCAGCACTGAAACATCTCACACCCTCCAAGGCTCAGGGTCCATTGTGGAAGAGGTGGCAGAAAGAATGTAAGAGCCAAAGGAAGGATACTATTCCTTACATACAACTGTCAAGATACAATTTGGCCTTGATTGATCCAAGACCTCACAGTGCCTAGCAATACCTACTACATAAGACCTCCATAATAGCAGAAAAAGATGATGACATAGAATTAAAAGAGAGACTAATGGAGAGATGGAGGGAGTATGACAGAGAGTATAGTTATGAATGGTAAAATGGGGTGGGGAGAGGAGGGAGATACCATGGTTTGTTGTCTGTAAGTATAGAAGATGTCATATATATATATATATATATATATATATATATATATATATGTTATAAAATATAAAACTGTACATTAAAAAACTGAGGCTATGGAGACATTTACATTCAAACCACTATAATTATGTCCATGTCTGCAAATTGTCAATAAAATCTTTTAAAAAAATACCTAAATGCAGAAAGAACCGTCAGTTTGTGATTGGCTTATCAAAGGTAAAGAACTTTGTTGGAGTTAGAAGCAGTTTGTGTGAGTGACAGCTATGTTCTTCCCATGTCCTGAGAACTTAAGCAGGTTTGAATTTAGAAGAAGTTGACTGGTGTGTACATAAGGATATGGACAGAAAGAAATAAAAGTTTTATGCTGGACACTGCTGTATACTTCAACTACAATTTTTTGAGTGATCACCACCATTGAGATTAGGGCAGCTGTTCTTCATTGAGAAAGCAGGAAGAATGCTGACTCTTGAAAGTAGGAAGCCTAAAGGAAGAATGCTGGAGGTATTTTCCTGTTCTTCAAGTTGGCTTTATTTCCCCACCACCAACAAATTAAAATTTTGGTGGTGAATCCCACCTTGTACTGGTTTTGGGAATATAACAAATACAGAAGAGAGAAGGTCATTTTGGCTTTCATCATGGTTCTTTTGAGAATGGGTAACATAAGGCATGGTTGTAGGAGTCCATGCATGAAGCCCAGATTGAGCCATGTCATGAATGAATCATGGGTTTCAATGGAGACACCAGGGTTTTGCACATACCAGGCTATGTAATGGCTGCCAAGGAGAACTGCCAACTCAGGATGGTCGTATATATTCTGCCTATGGGTAAGGCAGGATTGGAACTCTGGAGACTTAGGCACTGGCTATAGATGTCCCACAAGGAACTACAGAACCTTATATTTGACCTACTTGCTTTAGATCTTGCATTTGTTCACTCTTTCCTAACTATACCCAGTGCCATCTTTTTCAGTGTGAATGCTACTCTGTGCCATTACATGTATTTAACTTGTGTTTTTACAGTCTTACAGTTAAGAAACTGTCTTGAGTCTCAGATGAGACCTTGAGCTTCAGAGTTTTGAACAATGTTGAAATTAATAGAAACAATGGACACTTTTAAAGTTAGACTGAATGCATTTTATATACTGAAATGTTTGTGAGTTTATGGGGGCCAGAGATAAAATGTGACTATTTGAACCATATGTCTCCATAAAATCTAAGGTTTAAAATCAAGCTGGTCCCTAGCTGATGGCAATTTGGGTGTAGACCTTGTTGGAGGAGGTATGTTGGTGGGAGCATGCTTAGAGGTAAGCTAGCCAGTTTCCCCTTGCTGGAGCTTGGCTCATGCTCTTGCTGCAGTTTCCACTTGCTGTGACAAAAGTGTACCTAGCTGTTGCATGAGGTTCACATTGCTGGCAGACATCACTGACCAAGAACAGCCTCTGGGAAAAAAAAAAAAAAGGTTTATTTATTTTGGCTTGAAGACTTAAGAGGAAGCTCCATCATGGCAAGGGGAAATGATGGCATGAGCAGAGGGGGGACATCACCCCCTGGCCAACATAAGGTGGACAATAGCAATAGGAGAGTATGCCAAACACTGGCAAGGAGAAACTGGGTATAATACCCATATTCCAACCCCCAACAATACACTGCCTCCAGGAGGCATTAATTCCCAAATCTCCATCAGCTGAGAATCTAGCATTCAGAAAATCTAAGTTTATAGGGAACACCTAAATCAAACCACCACATTCCACCCCTGGCCCCCATCAACTAATAACCATACATGATATAAAATACAATGTATTCATCCAACCTTAAAAGTCCCCATAATTTTATCACTCCCAATGATGTTCAAAGAACCTCATAATCCAAGATCTTTTAATTGAGCCATAATACCAAAAAATCCCCCCAAAACCCATAATTGAACAGAATAAACACTCACACAGCAAAAGATGGCATTGGGCATAGCAAAGAAATATTCAACCAATACAAGATTTAAACAGAGCAAACATCAAACTCTAAGTCTAACAATTCTAGTCAGTGACAAATCTCCAAGTCTGGCAATTCTAACCAGCAGCATCTCTGGATTTCCAATTCCATCCCTCCAGCTAGGCTACTCACAGTCCTGGAAAACTTCGTCTGGGGCCTGCAGCTCTCCTTAGCTGCCATCTCATGGTCCCAGCATCTCCACTGGGTCTCCACTGCAACCCACAGTTCATCCTCACAGCTCCATCGGTTCTTCATGCAGGCAATCCAGCAAACCTGCTTCACACTTCCCATGGCCATTTCCAAAACACTAAACCATGTTGCAAACTCAATGACCCTCTCTTTCCTGCATTTCTTATACTCCATAATACCAGGTAGGGTGCCAATTTGTTAATCCAAGGGATGGAATAAAGCAGACTTCAAAGAACAGGACACTCCTTGAGCACTCAGGCCCCTTCAAAAGAGTCTACATTCTTCCTGTTGCCCCATTGCAGGTCAGCTGACCCAATCTCAAAGGTTGTAAACCCTCACATAATTTCAGTGGAATGGGCAGACATTTCAGCTCAAGGATTTCATTTCTGTGTCATATCTCTCTGCTCATACCAGTCCACTTCCATGTAAAGCAATCTTGCACAAATTATCAGGACAGGGGCCTAACAGTAGGCCTCTCATGCAAACTGATTCTAGCCCAGCCCAAGCAAAGCTTTTTTTCACCCTCATACGTCAAACCTCACAGTCCTTAGTTCTTACTACGTTCAGGTCTGAGTTTGACCAGAACAGTCCATCAAGATGTACTTCAAGGAGTCTCTTAGTCCAAGGTTTCAAGTCCTTCCACATTCCTCTTAAAAATCAGCTCCAAAAGGCCAAAGCCAGAGTCAGGTGTCCAGCAGCAACTGACACCACTCCTAGATACCAACTTTACTATTGCAGTGAGGTTCACATTGCTGGCAAATATCATGTGATCAAGAGCAGCCTCTGGGAAAAATGGTTTATTTTGGTCTACAGACTCAAGGGAAAGCTCCATGATCGCAAGGGAAAACGATGGCATGAGCCAAGGGTGTACATCACATCCTCACCAACATAAGGTTGACAGTAGCAACAGGAGAGTGTGCCAAACACTGGCAAGGGAAAACTGTCTATAATACCCATAAGCCCACCCCCCAAAATACTCTGCCTCCAGGAGGCATTAGTTCTCAAATCTCTATCAGCTGGGAACCTAACATTCAGAACATGTATGTTTATGGGGGACACCTGAATCAAACTACCATACCAGCCTCTGCTCATACCATCTTTCCTCTGCCATCATGAAGCTTCCTCTTAAGGCTATAAGCCAAGATAAATTCATTTCTCTCATCAGCTGCTTTTGTCCACGTGTTTTATCCCAGCAATGAAAACATACAACACAAAGCTCTATAGCAAAAACAAAGTTAAAAAGCAACAATCGTCATGAAGTACAAAAAATAAAATGAAAAAAAAATTTTTTTGGTTTTCCCAGGTAGGATCTCACTCTAGCCCAGGCTGACCTGGAATTCACTATGTAGTTTCAGGGTAGCCTTGAACTCATAGCAATCCTCCTACCTCTGCCTCCCAAGTGCTGGGATTAAAGACATGTGCCACCACACCCGGCTAAAATAATTTTTTAAATAATCATCTTACACAAGCACATCAATAATTATATCAAAACAGGGTGGAGGTAGAGATCACTGGCATTCACTAAGCTAAACTGAAATGTCATTATATATATATATATATGTATATATATATATATATATGTATATATATATATATATACATATATATATATGTATATATATATGTATATATATATATATATACACATATATATATATATATCACAGTGGTGATAGTTGGAATGCATTAACTTCATAACTATTTAATTTTCTAAGATATGTTTTGTTATGTAAATCTATTTAAAATAAAAGAAATGCCAACTGTAATTTTCCTGGAAATGCATAAAAGCTATATAATATCAATTTATACAATAAAGTTATCTAAAAATTCAATAATCACTTACATTTAAAAAATTTAAATCCTTTGAGTAAATTTGTTATACAAAAAAGTTCCTAATCCTTATGGAAGGATTTAAGAAATAAGACAAGCAAATATCATGCTTAACTTTAAATGGTTAAATGTTATCTCATGATTTGGGAACAGAAGAAAGACATCTAATCTCATGATATTACTTAACTTTATGCTGGAAAATAGAAGAATAAGATCGTAATAACATAAAAAACACATAAAGGAAATAGAAATACAACTTAATTTACATATGAAATGATTACATAAGTCATAATCTGAAATAAAGTAGGGGAAAAACCTCCATAACTAATAAGAGAATTTAGCCAGTTTGTAGAACATAAATCATCACACAAAATAACTCATAATTCCACATAGAAGCAACATACAATTAGAAACAGAATTTAAAAAGAATTATATTTTCAATTATCCTAAAAACCACACATAATTGACACAAAGAATGCATATAATCTGTGTAACTAAAATAAAAGCCTAAAAATGTTATTAAAGAATATATATATATATATATATATATATATATATATATACATACATATATATATATGAGGTATAAGATTCAGCATAGCAAAAATATCAAATCTCCACACATGAATTTATAGATTTAATTCAATTTCAATCAAAATTTCTCCTAGAACATTTGTGTGAATATGAGCAAGCTGACATATACAAAATAAATGTAACTGCAACAGAAAAAATGTCGACAAAAAACTAAATTTTAATAGAGTATGCAACAGTGTTTTATCATAGGAATACTATAATCAAGCGAGTATGATATCAGCAAAGAGTATAATATAGGCTAATAAAACAGTTCAAAAGGCTCAGAAATAGACCCATTGAAGTATTTTATGGCATTATTATAAATATCTCACAAGTGTTTTACAAATGTGAGAAATTAATTCAGTGAAGAATGGTCATGCTTTTTCAGAAAAGCTGTAGCTGGTCAGTTAAAAAATGAGCATTAGAGACATTTAGCTTACCCATAACTGTGGGCTAACTCCACAATGCGAGACCCGTATACCTCAACAAGGAGGGGCCAAGGGGAGGGGGTAGGTCACGGATGAGCCTAATAATGGTACCAAACTGACTGTATTTGCTGAATACAGAACTGACTAATAAAAAAAATAAAAAATAAAAAAATAAAAAAAAATGAGCATTAACTTGAACTTCATGACTTACACAAAGATTAGCACATGCAGATAAATTTCAATATAAAAGTACCTTATCAAACTTTTAGAAGAAAACATAGGAGAATATGTTCATTGCCTGAAGTTAACCAAGGAGTTCTTAGGCATGATGATTAAGACAAAATATGATAAATAAGTCTATTCTAAATTTAAAAGCTATTAAGAGAAAGAAAGACGAACTGCAGACAGGAGAATATATTTGTAAATCACATAATCATCAAAGGATATAGATGGGAAAAAGTTCAAATTCAAAAGTAAAGAAACAAATTATATACAAATATTTAAAAGATTTGAACAGACACTTTATCAAAGAGAATATGAAAAGATGCTCGACGTCACCATTGGGAAAGTGAACATTGAAGTATGATAAGGCTGTGCTCCATGCTATCAGAAGGATTAATACAGAAAGCATTGGCAATACCATACCAAGCACTGGAAAGGATGCATAGAGGCTTTCTCTGTCTGACTTTCTTAGAGAGAATGCAAAGTGGTACCACTGCTCTGTAAATGTTCAACCATTTCTTACAAAAGGTGCACATACATTTATAAGATGATCCAGAAATATTACTTTTCGGTACAGAAGAATTTATAGAAGCTTTATTTATTATTGCCAAGCTTTGAAACTGCTTCATTTGTACAACAGAATGTTAGTCAGCAGTCCTAAAGAACAAACTACTGAAAAGCACAGTGTTTATGGATCTTAAAGTCCTTCCTTACACTGAGTGAAACAAGCCAACTTCAAAAGATTACATGACTAATAATTCTAGCTCTGGAGAATGGCACAGCACTTAAAAGCACTTGCTTGGGTCAGGCATGGTGGAACACGCTTTTAACTCCGTCACTCACAAGGCAGAGGTAGGAGGGTCGCTGTGAGTTCAAGGCCACCCTGAGACTGAGACTACATAGTGAATTTCAGGTCAGTATGGACTAGAGAAAGACCCTACCTCAAAATAAAAAAAAAAAAGCACTTGCTTGCAAAGCATGATCTTGGTTCAATTCCCCAGTATCCACATAAATTTAGATGCACAAAGTGACACATATTTCTTTGCAATAGCAGGAGGCCCCAGCAAGCCCATACTCACTCTTTCTCTCTTTTCTCCCCCTCACAAATTAAAGTATTTAATATCAAAATATTAAATAATATTAAAAATATTTTAAACAATTCTATTCTATGAAAAAATACTGTAGTTGTAAACAGTTTACTGGTTATGCAAATATTTGTGGTGATAAAAGCATGTTACTATTTAAGAAAAACATACATAAATACTTGGGGACTGGTTCAGATTTATAGAATCAAAAAGTCAATTTTATTGCATTAAAATCATTAAAAATAAATAGTTGGGGCTGGAGAGACTGCTCAGTGGTTAAGGCTCTTGCCTATGAAGCCTAAGGACCCAGGTTTGATTCCCAGTACCCACATAAGCCAGATGCACATGGTGGCACATGCATCTGGAATTCTTTACAGGGGCTAGAAGCCCTGGTGGGTCCATTCTCTGTCTGTCTATCTGTCTTTCTCTCTCTCCCTCTAAAATAAAAAAAATAAAAAAAAATAAGTAGATAAATAAATCGTTGTAAGAGAAATGACAGACAACATTAAGGATGGTAGAAATAAAAGAGAAGAATGTCTGGCTGTCTTCATGATGATCATCTTCCAACTGTGATCCTATCGTTGTAATCACTTCTTCTCTGACAGTGAAATAAGACCATGTATTCTGCTTCCTATGACTACTGAATAGAACATATTTTATGCCCAGTGATCTCAACACATGATCCCTGACACTTAAACACACTGGTAAAGGGGAGAAATTTCATTTGGGGATTTTGGCCCACTCTTGAATTATGAGGTACAAGGTTCCATGTCTTTTTTTTTTTTAATTTGTCAATAAATTTCTCTCCCATCTGAGTTGTACATGACAACAAGAACATAAATGGTATGCCTTCTGACACAGGGGTTGGGTGGGCCTGGAGTGGAGAGTTACTCATTTCCAGTTTCCCTGCTTTACAAGGCTGGGAGCATTAACTATTGTCCTGGCTAAGTTCCAGCTCAGGTAATTACTTCCTCCTGAAATTTCCCACTGTAGTTTTAATTGAGCAATTTATTTTTTACTTTATGTCCTAAATCTTCTACCTGTGCCTATTTTCAACAGCTGCAGAAATGCTTCTACTCTGAGATAAAATACACTGAGCCTGTTGAGCCAGATATTTTTATAGAAAAAAAATCAGTGTTGCTTTTGAAAACAAGCATTTTTTTCAAGAAAAGAAGTTGAATAAGGTTATAGTGAGAAGCTCCTTGTTGTCAATGGACAGACAGGTAACTAAATAGACTATGTATAAATAGTTGATGTCCTTGAATCTTTCTGGTACATGAAAAACAGCAAGGAAAGGGCTTGCTCACATCTGATATTTTGTGCAACACCTAAGCTATTATTATCTTTATCTTTTCTTCTCAGTTTCAATGAAAAGCTAAGAGAAATGCTGACCAGTTATGCCCATACATAGCTTTTCAGAAATTGTTTTCCAGATATCCATTATTTTCTGATCACTAGAGAGTAATGCAGAAGTCTAAAAGTCAAGCCAATATGATTACATGGTGTTTTAATTAAAGAAACAGAATATTAGGTCAGCTTTTCCTAAGTTTCCTGATAAGAATAATTTCAGGTATTTTCTTAAAATACGTATTTCCAGACACCTAGGTATTTTATTTATTTTTTACTTATTTATTTTGTGGGTTGGTTTGGGGGTTGGTTTATCAATGTATGAGGAAGTCAGAGGATGACCTTGAAGGGTCTGTGCTATTCTTCCACATTCTTTCAGTATGTCTCTTGCCACTGCCAAGAAAGGCATATTAACTGATCCCTGCTTCAGATACTCCTGGCTCCGCCTCTCTTTGTTTTTTACACTTGCAATCACAGAAACATGGGCCACTATGCTCCTGGTTTTACGTGGGTACTAGAGAGGATCAATCTTGGGTCAGCAGGCTTTGCAAGCAAGCACATTTAGCTGTACAACCAAGTTGAAGAACAGGTTCTCTAGGCTTTTATGTAAGGAAATCTGACCACATCAAGTCTGTTTGTCTTTTCCAGTGTAGAGCATTCATGTTATTTCCATCTGCAGCTCACCCCTACATTGTTCTCAAGATTGTGCATGCAATGGGAACCAAATGAGGTCCAAAAATACCAATGCCTCATCAAGCTACAATAAATTCTGAGTGAGAGTTTTGAGGAAAGCTGTAGAATAAGGCAAATTGAAAATTAGTAGATGGGAAAAAATAATAAAAATTAGGGCAGAAATTAACAAAATAGAAACCAAAAAAGAAAAAAAAAAACCAAAATCCAAAGAATCAAGGAAACAAAGAGTTGGTTCTTTGAAAGGATAAACAAGATTGATTAACCCTTAGCAAATATGACTGAAATAAAGAGAGACGAGACACAAATTAGTAAAATTAGAGTTGAGAAAGGCACCATCAAAACAGATACCAGAGCCTGGCATGGTGGCACCCATCTTTAATCCCAGAACTCTGGAAGCATAGGTAGGAGGATCACCATGAGTTTGAGGCCACCCTGAAACTCCATAGTGAATTCCAGGTCATCCTGGGCTAAAGTAAGACCCTACATACTATAAAAACATATACTCCACTAAGTTTGAAAATCTGAAAGAAATGGATGATGCCCTTGATTTATATTTCCTATCTAAATTAAACCATGATGAGATTAACCATCTTCAAAGCTTTCCAGATGATTCTAGGGTGTACCCAAAGTTGAGAATCAATGGCAGACAGTTATTCTAGAATAATCTAGAATATGGGGAGGATATTCTATGCTGATGTCTGACCTTTCTACTCAGAAGAGATGTAATGACCATGTGGAAAGCACACCCAGTACCAGGATAACTGAGTTTGAATCCCAGATTTACTGATTACGACATGATCTATTTCTGTTTAAGATATTATCTGTGTAAGCCTCATTTCTTCATTTGTGGAAGGACAAAAATGAAGAGTATAAATGAAGTAAGTGAACTGACTCACTTTCCAGTCTATTCTGGCTCACCCACTCTTTCCATAGCTCCATGACATGATTGTCCTACGAATGAGCTGACCCTTTCTCCTTTCCTGTCTAGACAAGTCTTATTTATGCTTATTGTCCTGCTTTAGTATTAATCATCATGCCAGCTTCCATTCTCTAAACCCCTCAATTGGAAAACTCACAGTTCACTCATAACCTGACTGAGTTAATGGAAAGTTCATCCATACATTGACCTGAGACAACCAAACCCTCCATGTAACTAGATCCTTATAGAGTGTATAAGTTATACAAATTGTACATACTGCATCACATAACCCTAAGACTTGATGATTTAAAACACCCCCCTATTTTTTCACAGTTTCTGTGAGTAAAGAGTCCAAGGAGAGAACCATGGCTCCAGGGTCTCCATTGCAGTCAGTTCACTCAGCATCAAAAGGAATCAATGCTCAAGATCATTCCTATAGTTCTAGGCAAGATTCAGTTCTTTACAGATCATTAGACAAATTCCTATATTCTTCATTGGCTGTGGGAGGAGGGGTTCCTTCATTTCTTGTGACCAGTGTCTTTTCCATAGGGCAGCTCACAACCTGTTAGCTTGCTCTCATCAGTATGAAGGTGGAGAAAAAAACAGAGGGAGAGAAAGGAAGACCAAAACTACAACCTGTTTAAGCTTTATTCCTCACTTAACCATGTTTCATAATTGGGAATCAAGGCCTGAAAGTCAGAAGGTGAAGCACTATGAACTACTTTAGAAGCTGCTTACCATACAGAAACTATCATCATTGGAATTAGAAGTCCCAAGAGTTACATATGTAGATTTGTGTGCTTGTAAATATGTATTGTATATAGTATACACATATATATATAGCCTTATATATCTTTATAATTTATATGTAAAAAATTAATGACTTTCTTGCTTAGATCATCTTGATTATTAATCATAAGTAGATGACAGAACCAACTGGGACCTTTCTCAAAAGAAGCCTACATATATTCTAATTCAGTAGATCTGAACAATAAAATTTGGAAAAGTAGTCAGATATGTATATATGATTACAAATCTTTATACCAAAATATAATTCAAATAAATGTAATTAGTGACACTATTTACAATAGCCAAGTTATGGAGTCAGCCTACATGCCCATCAGCACATTAATAGACAAAGAAAATGGAGTTTTATTCAGTCATAAAGAAGAAAAAAATTATATCATTTTCAGGAAAAATATGTGCAACAGAACATCATTGTGTTAAGTGAAGTAAGGCAGCTTTAAACAATTAGTGAGATGTTTTATCTTATATGCAGACTCTAGACTAGACAATAAGGTGGGTGGGGTGGGAGGGGGAGAGGGAGTGGTGGTGGACACAAATCTAGACCCAAACAGCAATGGTACTATAAAATTCTACATCCTAAAAGGAAGACAAAATGGTTGAACCTTCACCAGGCCCTTAGAGAGAACACCTGAGCCACAAGGCACTGGAAAGGGTACGATGACCTTAATCTTCTACAGCTTCTCTCTCTCTCTCTCTCTCTCTCTCTCTCTCTCTCTTCTCTCTAGCTCTTTTATATTAGTTATCTTTTTCTTTCTTCTCTTAGTGGGCACTGACCTGTAACTCCCAGTACCAGCAGGTGGCTATCATCAGAGAGACCAGCAAGGTTTCCTAAAAGAAAGACAGATTTCTGTCAGAGTACTTGATGACTGACAGAGAGTCAGTCCCCATACAGTCAGCATGTCTAGTTCCAGAAGGTGCTACATGGGCGACTGGGGGAAAATGACCAATATCTGTGCAAGCAACTCATGGTCTAACCTACTTAGCAGTAAATAACTTGTTGTGATGCTCACACAGTGCAATAGTGGTGCACAGCCATGGTTGGAAACCAACTGATTTTGATTTGGCTAACTGACCTTAGTGGAATGTGACACAAAGCTGGAGCTGGGAAACAAGTCAGAACCATATCCAAATATGAGCCTGCTCTCCATTACCAAGCTACTACCAAACATGGGCTACAAGAGGGCCTACACCTATTAAATTCTCTATAAAAACATAAGGGTTATCCCATTTGTCTGGTGCTAACTTTACTCTCCATTGGAGAATCTGCTTCTCTTTTTCAGAAAGATGCAGATCCTAAGGAGAAAACCACCCCGTCATACCTTAAAAGGGCCCTAGCAGAAACTAAGAATAATTGGCGAAACAAGCAAGGGTGCTATTTTCTTGGTGAACCAGGTACCAGCACAAGGGTGAAGGAGATCAAGACAAAGAACAGTCAACTCCTACCAAATCAGATATTAAGAGACACAGAGGCCCCCAACACCTCATCAATGAAGCTGACTCAAAATGAACCCAACATGGCTCAGGGAAATTTTGTGGAAGAGGGGGTGGAAAGAATGTCAGAGCTATGCCTTGGGTCATGATATGCAGGGACATTTCCTCCTACCCATAACTGAGGGCTAACTCCACAATGCATGACCCATATATGTCAACAAGGAGGGGCCTGGGGAAGGGGATAGGACATGAACAAGCCTAACAAAAACTTGGCTGTATTCACTGAGTACAAAACTAATTAATAATAAAAAAAAAACTTATGGGACACAATGAAGGCAGTCCTCAGGGGAAAAGTTATAGCATTAAATGCCTTCATAATAAAGACTGAGAGATCACAAATCAATAACCTAACCATCCACCTAAAGGCTCTGGAAAAGCAAGCATAATCCAACCCAAAAAGCTACAGACAGAAAGAAATAGTTAAGATCAGATCAGAAATTAATGAATTGGAAACTAAGAAAACAATTAAGAAAATTGATGAATAAAGAGCTGGTTCTTTGAGAAAATAAACAAGACTGATAAATCCCAGGGCAATTTTTTCAAGCAAGAAAAAGAGAAGCTTCAAGTTAACAAAATGAGAAATGAAAAGGTAGATATCACAAGACATAAGTGAAAATGGGAGAATCATCAGGGCTTATTTCAAAAACCTCTCTGCTACAAAACTTGATAATATGAAGGAAATGGATGAATTTGTGGACATATACCACATACCAAAGCTAAATTCATAGCAAATTAATCTCCTAAACAAACCTATCACACACATTGAGATTGAAAATATAATAAAAAACCTCCCCCAAAAGAAGAGTCCAGAACCAGATGGCTTTTTGGTTGAATTCTATCAAACCTTCATGGAAGAACTAAAACCCATTTTCCTCAAAGTGTGCTGAGCAACTAGAGAAGAGGGACAGCTCCCCAACTCCTTCTATGAAGCTAGTATTGCCCTAGTACCAAAAACAGGCAGAGATGCCACAAGAAAAGAAAATTATAGGCCTATTTCCCTGATAAACTTATGCATAAAAATAATGAACAAAGTCATCACAAACTGAATTCAACAATACATCAAAACCATGATCCACCTTGATAAAGTAGGCTTCATCCCAGCAACACAGAGGTGGTTCAACATATGGAAATCTGTCAATGTAATACACCATATAAATAAACTTAATCAAAAAAACACACATGATAATTTTGATAGTTGCGGAAAAGACCTTTGACAAAATACAACATCACTTCATGATCAAAACTCTGGACAGAATAGGCATGGATGGTTTACATCTCAACATAATAAAGGCTATATATAAAGTTCCTAAAGCCCAAACAATACTGAATAGGGAGAGACTGAAGGAATTCCCATTGAGATCAGGAACAAGACAGGGGTGTCCACTCTCACTTCTGCTATTCAACATAGTACTGTAAGTCCTAGCTCAAGCAGAAGATAGGAGAAAGACATAAAAGTGATACAAATTGGCAATGGAAAAGTTAAGTTAGCCCTATTCACAGATGACATGATTCTATACATAAGAGATGCAAGAACCTCCATCTCAAAACTCTTAAAGGTAATTAATTCCTTCAGTAAAGCAGCAGCATACAAAGTCAATGCAAAAATAAGTAGCCTTTCTAGAAGCAAAAGGCAAAGACACAAAGAAAGAAATAAGTGATATTGTCCCATTTTCAGTAGCAACAAAAAAATAATAAAATACCTTAGAATAACATTAACCAAGGGTGTGAAAGACATATACAATGAAAACATAAAAATACTCAAAAAAGAAATTGAGGAGGACTTGAAAATATGGAAAGACTTCCCATGCTCCTGGATATATAGATTTAACATTGTGTAAATGGCAGTCTTACCAAAGGCAATATACAGACTGAATGCAATATTGATTAAAAAATCCTAACATTTTTCTTCACAGATATAGAAAAAAAATGATCTCAAAATTAATATTGAGTGGTAGAAGACCTCAGATATCCAAGCATATCCTCACCAAAAGAAACACCTCTGGAGGCATCACCATACCTGACCTAAACCTATATTACAAATCCATAATGATAAAAACAACATGGCGCTGGCATAAAAACAGGATTATGGACTAATGGAACAGATTTGAAGACCTGGACTTTTGGTCAAGTAAGTACAGCTACTTGATATTTGACAAAGGCCCTAACAATGTAGACTAGAAAAAGACAACATCTTCAATAAATGGTGCTGGACAAACTGGATACCCATATGCAGGAAAATGAAACTCAATCCACACATCTCACCAGGCACAAAAATCAAATCCTAATGGGTCAAAGACCTCAACATAAGACTGGAAATTCAGCTACTACTGGAAGAAAAAATTAGGAGGAACTTTTCATGATAAAGGAGTGGGAAAAGACTTCTTGAACAAAACCTCAGTAGCTCAGGATCTTAAACAATCACTCAACCATTGGGATCTCATGAAGCTGAAAATTTTCTTCAAAGACAAACATACAATAAGCAGAACCAATAGATTACCACAGAATGGGAGAATTTTTTTGCTGGCTGTACAACTGACAAAGGCCTAATTTCTAGAATCTACAAAGAACTCAAAAACCTTAACAATAAAAAGTCAAAAACCCACTCACAAAATGGGACAAAGAACTGGACAGGCAGTTCACAGAGGAAGAAATACAAATGGCAAACACACACTTAAGAAAATGTTCATTATCCCTAATCATTGGGAAAATGCAAGTTAAAACAATCATGAGATTTCACCTTACCCCAGTAAGGATAGGAAACATCGAAAGATAAATGAAAACAAATGCTGGTGAGGATGTAGAGAAATAGGAACCCTCATTCACTGTTGGTGGGAATGTAAGATGGTACAATCACTATTAAAAGCACTATGGAGACTCCTAAAAAGGTTGACTATAGAGTTACCAACAGACCCAGTTATTCCCTTACTGACCATTTACCCTTAAACTTCATGCCTCATTTCAGAGAGATATGCTCAACCATGTTTATAGTTGCTCAATTTATAATAGCTAAGAGCTGGAATCAGCCCAAATATCCACCATTAGACAAATGGATCACCAACATATGGTGTATCTAGACAATGGAGTTCTACACAGAAGTAAGGAAAATGACACAATGTAATTTGGAGAAAATGGTCAAACCTGGAACAGCTCATTCACTGCGAACTTACCCAGTCACAGAAAGGTAATTGTCACATGGTCGCACTCATCTGTGGCTCCTAACATGAATCTGCCCAAACTGCTGGCATACCTAATAAATATCTCAAGGACTGAACAATAGGGCAGGTAGGGAAGGAGGGGCGGCAAGGGGGCCCACAAAACTGGACCCAAATGGCAATGCTACCATAAAATTCTACATCCTAAAAGAAAGACTAAATGGTTGAACCTTCATCAGGTCCTTAGTGGGAACACCTGAATCACAGGGCCCCGGAGAGGGTATGATGAGGACTAACCTTAATCTTCTCCGGTTTCTTTTTTCTCTCTCTCTCACTCCCTCCTCTCTGTCTTCTCTCTCTCTCTTTTTATTACCTATCTTTTTATTCCTTCTTTTCTTTAGTGATGGCATGTAACTCCCAGTAATAGCATGTGATTAACATCCACAATGAGCTGTTAATCAGACAGATGTACAAGGTTTCCCAAAAGAGGACAGATTTCTGTCAAAGTACTTGACGACCCACCAAAGGTTAGTGGTAAGACCCTTCTGGTGAAGATATCATATGTTGTTGGTTTGGAACATGGCATGAACTGGCTGGAATCTGGAAGAGAGTCAGTACCCATACAATTAGCTCATCTAGTGCCAGAAGGTGCTACATGAACAACTGGAGGAAAAATGACCAACATCTGTCCAAGAAACTAGTGGTCTAAGCTACTCAGCAACAAACAACCTGAAGTGTTGTTCAGACAAGTGCAATGGTGGCACAGAACCATGGTGGGTAAGCAACTGCTCTTGATTTGGCTAATTGATCTCCTCAGTGGAACATAACCCATAGCTGGAGCTGGGGAGCAAGTCAGAACCATATCCAAAAAATGAACCCACTCTCCACTATCAATTTCCCACCAATCATGGGCTATAAGAGGGCCTACACCTATTAAATTCTTTCTAAAATAATAATGGTTATCTCATTTATCTGGTGCTGACTTCACTGTTTGTTGGAGAATTTGCTTCTCTTTTCAGATGGACACAGATCCTAAGGAGAGAATCAGCCCATCGCACCTCACCAGGGCCCCAACTGAAACTAAGAGTAATTGAGTTAATGAACAAGAGTGCTGCTTTCTTGGTGAACCTGGTACCAGCACAAGGGTGAAGGAGATAGATACAGAGAACACTCAACTCCTACCAAACCAGATGTCCAGAGACACAGAGACCTCCAAGACTTCATCACTGAAGTAGACCTTAAACAAATCCATCCTGGCTCAGGGAAATTTGTGGAAGAGGGGGTGGAAAATTGGTTAGAACCACATGTTGGGACATTATGCACAAAGACATTGCCTCTTACCCATAACTGTCAGCTAACCCCACAATGCAGGACCCACATTCCCCAATGAGGAGGGTTTTTGCAAAGGGAAGAAGATAGGGAGGAGGCTAATGATGGTACCAACATGGCTGAATACACACTGTGTACAAACTAACAAAAAAAATGGAATTAACTGGCAAGGCATCTACCACCATCTTGCTCCATCTATGGCACAATCAATTAGTTTATTTTAATGAATTAATATGTATGACTTAGTGTTCATTTCATGCTTATTCATGACATAAACATTTAAAGACTTGCATATTTTAATGTCTATTAGTCTATGGGAAAGCTCAACTTTTCCTAAGTCATTCCTAATGTGAGTGAGCATGAGATAATCAAAACAACAACACCAACTTGAATTAAGGTAATTATTGGTACAGTCTTCAGGAGTTTTTGTCCAATAGGATGATTTTAATTAGGAAACATTGTCAGGCCTGTGCCATGTTTCTTTTTCCATTCATATTGAAGGGTTTTGTGGGGCTCTGTTTATCTTTCCTGAAGCACTAGGCCTTTCTGCACTGAGGCATTATCATTACTGCTTCCCTAAGAGAGGTTGGCAGGTCCCTCAGCATCTCTGTCAATTAGCATGTGTTCCAGAATGCACAGGATTTTTTTTTTCTTTCTGATAAAAACCTCATTACACTTGATCTAACTTCCTCACCGTATAGAATAATGAAGCCAAATGACAAGCGCCCATGCTGCATTTATTGTTCTCTTAGGTGGCACTTATTATGATGCTGCTTATTAATATCTTTTAAAAGCAAGAGTAAGTAACATAGCATGTTACAGCAAACATTAAAAACACAGTTTTAGTTTTGTGGAGGTATTTTTTTTAATTTTTCTTTTGTCCATTTTTATTTATTTATTTGAGAGCGACAGACAGAGAGAGAAAGAAGGAGAGAGAAAGAGAGAGAGAGAGAGAATGGGCCAGCCAGGACCTCCAGCCACTGCAAAAGAACTCCAGACACGTGCACCCCCTTGTGCATCTGACTAATGTGGGTCCTGGGGAAACGAGCCTCGAACCAGGGTCCTTAGGCTTCACAGGCAAGCGCTTAACCACTAAGCCATCTCTCCAACCCTATTTTCATTTTTTTTAATGGCATGCGTTTTTTTTTAACACTTTTTAAATATCTTATTTATTTATTTATTTATTATTTGAGAGAGAAAAGAAGACGTAGAGAGAGTGAGAAAATGGGCACACCAGGGCCTCCAGCCACTGCAAACGAACTCCATATGCATGCACCCCCTTGTGCAGCTGGCGGGTCCTGGGAAATCAAACCAGGGTCCTTAGGCTTCACAGGCAAACACCTCAAGCGCTAAGCCATTTACCTAGCCCCAGTGTTTTTATTTATTAGGTCCTTAAAAAAATGATAAAACAGCTATTTTTTTCTGAAAGTATAGTAGAAACTAGGATTTTGTAATGAAAAGGGGGCTTTGGAGATATTTCTGTCATTTTCACTGCTCTTGGACTAAAACAAATTAATATTGGCATCAGTTTCCATGAGTATAAAACAACATTTAGCACCAACTATTGAAGGTTGGTGAAATAATAGTGCTGAAAAAAAATAAGATCCCAACACATCTTCATGTAATAACTGCAAATATATCTACTAAATAGACATCTGCATGGGAAATATCTGTACTCTAATCCATCTATGTGCACATATTATGAAAACCAACTATACACTGAAAGGCTAAAAAAGCATTCTAAGGATGAGGAAAATACTTCAGTTACTCTTCTAGTTCTTCATTGAACAGGTGATAGAATGATTCCACATGCAGGCCATCTTCTTCCTGTATTCATTGAAATTAGAGGTATGTAATAAGTCATCCTTTCTAAAACTGACCTGCAGGTAGCCATTCATTGATTTTTCTTTCCCCTTGTTTTTTTGTTTTATGCTTATTTTGTTGGTAATTTATGGGAGTCATGGATCTCTGAAAGTAAAAGAAGGGAAGAGGAAGGGGAAGACAGAGTAGGAGGAAAGGAGAGGAATGAGGAAAAGGAGAGGGAGAAGGAGTTTGAGATTTATTTAACCCGATTTAAAAACATTCTGTAATTATTTTTACTGTCATTTTGATCTTCACCAAGTGATTACTGGAAGGTGACCTTAATAAATTTAGTAAAAATGTACTAACTTTGACAGGGTTTTTGTATGAATTCAGCTACCCTCTATGTTATTACACAGGAACTACACAAGTCTACTCTCTATTCTTAAAAGGTTGAAGTAAAACATATATATTCAAAAACATTAAGGTACTCCATTACTTACATCTGCTTCCAGCTCTTCCCCACTACCCACAGACCTTTCTCCATGCCCCAATAAAAATATAAGGACACATACATACGAGCATACATCTTTTATGGGAAATAAGATCATTGCATGAATTTCCTATTCTGGAGCTTGGTTTTACATCCATCAATCTTCCTAAGTGTTGTGGGCAAGCATTAAAATGCAACATACTAAAATTAATATAGTCTAAGTCCAGCAGGGTAGACTAGTGGAGGCCTAAGAATCACTATGACTTTAAACCTCTTAACTTTCTCTGCTCCATCTGTTATTATGGTGTGAATGCTCCATTTTTTCTTTTATTCTCCCCCCCCCTCTTTCTTTTTCTTTGGGTCAGGGTCTCACTCTAGCTCAGGTTTACCTGGAACTCACTCTGCAGTCCCATGCTGGCCTCAAACTCAGAGTAAGACTGCTATGTCTGGCTCCCCAGTGCTTGGATTGAAGGCATGCACCACCATGTCTTGCTTCAAATATTCTTATGCACATCTTTTCTACACTTCCACCATGTTCTTATTTTCTAATGTCCTAAGAAAGTTCTAGAAAATTTCCTTGTGCTACTGCAAAGACAACAGTTTCCCAGTGCTGTCAGGCTTTGTCAATGCCACCATGTATCTGAAAAGTCAGATCTTGATGGGATAGAGAGAGGCTGCATAGCTGAACCTGAGAAGGTACAATGAAGCCTTCTGGAACCAGAAAGCAGCACATCTTTCTCATTGCTGAAATGTGCATACAAACATCACATTGATTTTTATTCTGAAGTTAAAAAATAATGTTAAATATGGTTGTGATATTTAATGTTAATCAAAAAGCAAAATAGTTTAAGTTATTGAAAAATATAGATTCAAAGAGATTAGCAATCATGAGTATTGGCAGCAAATGCAATATTGCTGGCTTTTGTCATGTGTGCTCTGCCAACACTAGTTGGATTGATGTATTACCTATTAGTTATTCCCTGAATTAGTTGAGGAAGAAATGGACTTTAATTGCAACTTTTGGTGCTCACTTCTGAAAAAAAAAAAAAAAACACCTCCCTTCTCTGCTAGATACCAGTTTCCTTCTGATACTGAATTTACATACTTCTTAAAAGTTCATGTAGAGTGATGGCACAGTGCATGAGTAATGAGACAGGGAAAGTCAAGTGTCCTCAGGTCTAAAGCCTAGCTCTTCCTCCCAGGTGAGAAGCCTTGTTCATATCACCAAACGTCTTTAGCCTTGGTTTCCTCAACTGTGAAAAGGAATAATTACATCTTCTTACAGGGTTGAATTTTACTAAATTCACTCAGGTTCATTAGCATAATACCAGGCATAAAATGGGCATTTAATAAATATACCTATCATTCCCTTCATCTTTTTTAGGCATTCTGCTTTGACCTTCATTGCTTATTATAAGCTAATAATGCAATTAATGCATATTACTTTAAAGTTTTTACTCATTGATAACCTGAAATGCCATTTACTTGCTTACTCATCCTTTAACAGTGCCTTCAGAGATTTGTGAAATTTTAATTTATTTATATGTGTTTTGGTAACACAGGCCAACTTCCCTAGGTAGAAAGAGATGGTCACTCTGCTATGGTATTCAAGCATTGATATGGCTGCATCATATTCTTCTCATAGAATAAATTTTAAAAATTACACACTACTTTGAATGTGGGGAAATGAATGTGCAAAAATAAGCATCAGTAAATTGTGCCCACGGTAATTGTCAAAGTGAAGGAAGATAGGTACAAGAGAAAATTCAGACAATATCATAGCATGAGTAGCAAAAAATATTTCCAACATTTGAAGCTGTTTTCCTTTAGAAATAGATTACAACAAGACAAGATTCAAGATTTATATATTTGATCTGGTGTGTAAAAAAGGATGCAGTAAGGAGTTAAAAGTAAAAACCCTTTCTACTAGTCATGATGCCTGAAATGTCACTGTTCGAATTTTTATATTTATGCTATTTATTAAGATGTACCATGCATAGAAGGGAACAGATGCTACGTTATTGTTATTAGTGTACAGGTAGGAGAAACTGATTAAAAATAGTGTACAGCAAGACACTCTGAGTAGGGCAAATAAGGATAGGTCATGGGAAATTATGTCTGTATGAAAAATGGAATTAAAAAGAGAAGTGATGGAAATTATTATATCCAAGACTAAAGTGCAAACAGGCCAAGTAGTCAGCATTGTTTTCTCTCTTTCATTTAAGAAAATGACCTACAAGCCACTGCTATACTTCTAGAACAATACTGTAACAGCATCCATCTTCAATGATAAAAGAAAAAAATGCTCAGAGACTCAAGGGTCCGGTAACCTTGCAAACATTGCCATAGCTACAAGCCTGTGATTGATGGCGTTGTCAGGAATCTGTGCCTTCTCCTTCCTGAAGTGCTGTAACACACCATAAAAGGACATTCTGAATCACAAGGCATAAAACACCATGCCAAGGGAGGGATATTCCAAGTCAGAAAAAATAGTGATAAATCAGAAATAGTGAAGGTGGCTATATGGTTTTATCTATAGTATACTCTTTTTGTAACTAAAGCCATGGCAATTCTACACAGCAGTAGGGATGGCACTTTTGAATAAGTAGTCCTCAAAATTGATATATGGTGCTGTGCTCCAGTATTTGATAAGCAAGATAATGTTTTCAAAGAATTTATATATCTGCATTTGTTTCCTTAATAAATGACTTGGAGTACATTGTTATTTTAAAAAGTAACTGTAGTTTATTAATAAATATATAAAGATGCAAATAATCCCTCTTTTCATTATTAATGCTTAGTGAGCTGTGTGTGTACCTATATGCTTGCATTAATTGTTAAATATTCAAAAATAAGAATTCAGATTTAGAATGCAAAGTTCAGAGTATAATCACTGAATTAATTACACAGGAATGCTGACATTTTCTTTCAAGAACATTCTGTAGTGTTCTGGTTAGGACTGAGTCAGTGTTCAATGTATTCTCCCATTGTTGCCTGGCTTTCAGAGGTTGAGTCATAGGAATGAGTACTTGTAAATATTTATAGGACATTTAAGTTTGAATAATCCTGCAGTGCAAATTGCCATCTATACAGTCATGTGTTTCATTTTCAGGAAGATCACGAGGTCCCAGGGCTTTAGAGTTGACTTTCTGCATATGTACAAGTGCTCTGAAAGTCTGTGACTTGAGGCAATGTAGTTTTCTCTGGCACAAGTTCCCAGTTCTCAGCATTCGGTGACCCCAGCTAAATGTACTGTGGCTTCATGCATAAATCACATATTTCATGTTTCTATGTGGAAAAAATCACTCTATCATATCAAATAAATCATTAAGCAAGTAAAATCCAATTTCTAGTATTTGTGAAGGTAATAAAAGAAGGTTTGGACAGGGTGAAATATTTCTTAGTTTAAATCAGAAGTTTAAGATGATTGAATAATATAAATTTTGGATGACATTATACTTGTAGTTATTATTATACTATATTATTTGTACAAAAAAAGCAAAAAGTAATTTACAAAACTGGTTCAGTATTCCCAACCACTGCACAATTATTCATAAATTCAGTTGTTCTGTTTGGCAAGGAAAGTGATGTCAAAATATAAAACATGGTTAATTCATGATGTGAAGATTTACAAATTATTAGTGAGTCTTTGGAAAAGTGATTCACATGAGTTAAAATGTTTGTGCTTATAATTTTTAAGGTCATGAAAGAATCTGTTTGATGTATCTTTTAGAAATGTCAATATAAGAATAGCTTTTCACTTTATCTTTAGAGAAAGAAAGTGGCATATGTGAAAGACTATGCTCTGAAAAATAAAATTTCCATGGGGAACATCATGTGTTATTAGTCAAGAACCCTTGCACTTGAGGGCCTAGTGTCTCCATCAGAACTGGGACTTAAGGTTGCTTTCAGCACTAAGTGTGGTAAGCCATGCAAAGTGTCTACACAGGGCATTCATCACACGTTCTTAGAAAGGCAAGTGGGATCTCATCAAAGTTATTCTTCTGGTTGAATGAATGATTCCATATTCATCAGTAACATTTGTGGTATATCCAAGATTTAAGGTACAATTTATGACCATAACCAAAGATAAAGCCTTAATTTCAAAAGCAACAGATTCATCAACTACTCACACAACTCTACTCAGATGACACTCTTGAGGTAGCTGTGCTATGGCTATCAGCATGAATTAAAAGAAATAAAGCTATGAGTTAATAACCCTTTCACTTAAATTCCAAAGTTTTTCTATTCACTGAACTATAAGAAATCACTTAATCAAAATAATGATCAAAATGCAAAAAAAAAATTGTGTGTGCTTTACATATTCATAATTTTATGTATCATAAATATACTTAGAAAATAAAAACATTATTTATCTATCACTATATTCTTAAATGAATTGCTATAATTATTTATTTAGGAACTGCATCTGAGGAACATAGTACCAGAAGATGAGGAAATTTAATTAATTGGTCTAATTTTTATTACTTTGCTATCATTTTTTATGTGAACAAGGATGTGATCTTCAATCACTGCATAAAGTGTATACTGAATTTTACTAAACTATAAGGAATTAAGAACATTTAAAATTATTATTTTCCTCTAACATTAACATTTTAGCTTTGGGCCTTATCTTTTTTTTTTTTTTTTTTTTTTTTTTAGGTAGGGTCTCACTCTGGCTCAGGCTGACCTGGAATTCACTGTGTAGTCTCAGGGTGGCCTCGAACTCTTAGTGATCCTCCTACCTCTGCCTCCAAGTGCTGGGATTAAAGGCGTAAGCCACCACGCCTGGCTCTGGGCCTTATCTTTTTAAGATACTTTAAATTTTATTACTTATTTGTGTGTGTGTGTGAGAGATAGAGAGAGAATAGGTGTCCATCTGTCATGGCACTGGTATTGAGGTCAGAGGTCAGAGGTCGGAGGATAACTTTCAGATTGTTCTCCCATTTCTGTCCTATCTTTCTCTTCCTGCTCTGAGAATCAAACTCCATCCTCCAGTACTGGGCTTGATCAGTGAGCACTTTGCTAAGCCACCTCTGCAGCCACCTTTTAAAAGTTTTCTTTTTTTTCTTTTTTAACTATTTGAGTTCAAAAGAAACTTCTGCTTCAACGTACTAAAACTAATTTTCTCTCAGTTGTAGTAAATCACTTGCTTCATTTTTAGCCCATCTTCAAAAGTTTATACTTATCATTGTTTTTAATAAAATGCATAAGAAAAGGAGACAGACATTTGCATGGGCTCCCAGGAAGGATTGATCAGCATGAATCAGTGAAGGAAGGATCAGAAGAGACAAGCAGCGCCCAGCAGCTTAATTAAATTAAAGCACACAGCCCCTGAAAGAATCAAATCCAGAAATAAGCGAAGTTCACATAATGTATATCTCAATCTACATTCAGAATAGCCTTTTAGCATTCAATCAGAGGAGGTGTTTAATTGAAAATATATCAACTAAATAAGCATTTATTTATTTATTATTTATTCATTTAGAGAGAAGGAAAGACGGAGGTGGGGGTTAGAGAATGGGCAAACCTGGGCCTCTAGCCGCTGCAAACAAACTCCAGATGTATGCACCACCTTGTGCATCTGGCTTATGTGGGTTCTGGGGAATAGAACCTGGGTCCTTTGGCTTTTCAGGCAAGCATCTTAACCACTCTGAAACAAGCATTTTTGTACATACTGTAACAGAATGCTATAGACAGCTCTTCAGGCCAGACTAGAAACAAATGCTGCTGAAATGAGTAACGTTGCCATGTCCTCTCTGAAAATCACACATATTATTACACAAATACAACAATATCTTGAAACATAAAACTGTACAGTTGTTTTGAAACTTATAATCAGCTTGTTCATTTTTCAAAATATCCCCTAAGATTTTGAAGTCATAGTTTAAGCAAAATATTTAGTTATAATTTCCTAAAAATGTTCTGATCCATCAGTACCTGTTAATGATAATATTTCAATCTAATATTTTAGATCTAATATCCATAAGAATATAACATATTTTAATATAATAGTCAATAAAAGAGATTTGGAACTTAATCACTGGATGCTGTTTAAAACCCCCTCGTTTGCCAATGAGCCACCACTTTCCTAAAAGCACCTGGCAAACAACAAGAAGTAATAGAAAAGATAATTTTCAGCTCTGCTGGTGCCCACTTGACTTTCTGTCCAAGCATATGTGACATGAGGTATACTGTAGGAAGTATTTTAGATAGGAGCCAGACTTTTATCATATATATTTTGTAACCTTTCTCTGCAAAGTAATTAAATATTTTCATAATGCCAATTAAAATAGCAAAATTTATGTTAATGTAAAGGAGATAATTATCATTTTAATGAAAGAAGCTAACAAATGTCATTTATACCTCTGAGAAATAAAAACATGGGTTTCATAACATCTAGAGACCTATTACCTTTCTTCTCCTGACACAAAAGATGATGTTGATTTTAGCCACGAGCAATCATTATGCACAGGGCAAAGGGCCACATTCATTCCCATCTTCTCTGGGATAATGGTCTACAAGTTATGCATTTCTCTCTTGCATCATACTGACTTTTTGTTTTACTTGTTTGATTCTAAAATTTCTAAGATGTTCTAGTTCTTCCAATCTTACTTTCAATGATTTATTTTTGCAACACCTTCCTTTAGTTATAAATCTCTCTCTAGCTATAGATAGATAGATTATGTATATATAAACGCGTGCATGTATGTGTGTGTGTGTGTCTGTGTGGTTTGAGTTTTGTGTTAGAAAAACAAGTCAGGAAAATAACTATATAAAGACATCTATTTTTATAAGATCAGGAAAGGATGAGTCAGAATTTCAAAACAGCTATTAAGTTTTAGACAATCATCTTAAAGAGAGAAAATGAGTTTCAGAAACTCATATTGAAGCATTAACCTATGAGAGTGCCCATGTCTGATACTAACATACTAACCTCTCATTCTACCCATTTTATCTGTTCAGAACTATGTACATTTAATTCAAAGCAAACCAAAAGAGATATAAGAATTTAACCAAAAATGTAATTTTACTATGAAAATTAGCTATTTTTTTATTTCAATAAACAACTTTGCACTAATCTGTGAAGACTGGTGTAATAGAATGCCATTGATTTAGTGTCTTAAGTAACACATATTTATTTTCTTACAGTTTTAGTGATTAGAAGGCCATTATCAAGGTGCCAGTAAATTCATTTCGTAGTGATGACTCTCTTCACTCTCAGACTAGCACCTTTCACTGTGGTCTTATATGACTTTTACTCTGCTTATGAAAAGAAATTTTATTGGTTATCGATCCTTTTTCCTATAAGGACAGCAATTTGGATTAGGGACACACACTTGTAACCTTGCTTAATTGCATCTCTAAAGTTCCTTTCTATAAATATACTCACTTTGGGGGTTAAAGTTTTAAGTATGATTTGGCAAATGTGGGAATGCATTATTGAGTACTTTAAAATCTTGAATCTCTTTTAACTCATACTGGTACAACTGAACATACTGAGCTATCTATCTATCAAACAATTATTACTAGTTAGCTTGATTTAGGGTGTTATACAACAGGCTTAAATAAATATACAGTACTTTACTTCCATATTGACATTTCAAATATAAATTTTACTTATAAAATTATGTCATTTTGAAATATGTAGCTATAGTTATAAAATGCAACATCTTCTGGGTAGAGATGAGATCTCACTCTGAATTTTAACCAACAAAAGAAACAGAACAGAGGTAGAGTGAGGAAGAAAATAGAGAAGCAAGTTATTTGTGAGATCCATAAAAGCCCCAGTCACTGTATTCAGTCTGCTCCTCCTATGAAGACATACAATCCTCCCATATTCCTTCCATAAACACATGGAATCCACCCATGTTCCTTCCATGAACATATGGAATCCTCCCATGTGCATCCCATGGAGACATAGAATGCTCCCATAGTAAATCCACGAACACTTAGAATCCTCCATATTCCTTCCATGAAGACATAGAGTCCTCTCATAGTCCTTCCATGAACACATAGGATCCTCCCATATTCATTTCATGAAGATATAGAATCCTCCCATATTCCTTCCATGAACACATGGAATCCCTCCAGATTCTGTCCATGAACATATATAATCAGCCCATATTCCTTCCATGAACACATGTAATCCAACCATATTCCTTCCATGAACACATGGAATCCTCCCATGTTCCTTCCATGCACACATAGGATCCTCCCACATTCCTTCGATGAACACCTGTAATCCTCCCATATTAATCCCATGAACACATAGAATCCCCCCATGTTCCTTCCATGTGAACATTCAACCCTCCCACAGATCTTGCTTTTTATTTATTAGCAAAATTCATCTTGTTGCTTATAACTTAAATTTCTGAAGAAATTACCAGCACAACAAGATTTTCAAAGGACATGTCTATATAAACTCTCTACTTGTTGACCTCATCACTCAAAGTCTGCAATTTGCCTTCTACCTACATGACTTAAGTAATACCAAGGTCAAATGGCGAATCATTTAATGATTCCAAATCCTGTATACTTCTTAAATAGGATATTAATAATTTTACATGGGCTTTTGCTTCATTCAGAAGTTTTTCCTTACATGGGCCTTTCTTCTACTGTTAAAACACTTCCTAAAAGAGGCACTAATGAAAGAAATCCTTCTCACACCCATGAACCCCAACTTTACATAAACAGACAAACAGTAATCTTTGGTTAATATTCCACCCTGAAGTTTCAGGATATATTTTGGCAGGCTGTGTGTAAGTGAGGTATATGAGTATATGTGTTCATGTGTATGGGTACATAACTATATCCATACATATGGAGGCCAGAAGGTGATATCAGATATTTTGTCACTCTCCACTTTATTTCCTGAGGCAGGGTCTCTCACTTGAGCCTAGAGCTCAAAGATTCAGCTAGTCTAGTCTAGATAGACAACTTGCCCTGGGGATCTCCTATCTCCACCTCTCGCATGCTGGGATTAAAAGTGGGCCAGAATGGCCACCTAGAATTTACATAGATACCAGGTTATGTTCTCAGTTCCTCATGCTTGCCCAGCAAGTGCTTTATCCACTAAATCATATCCCCAGTGAAGTTCTCAGTTTTAACATGACTTCTATAGCGATATCTTCTCTAAGTATACCAAAAGGAATTAAATTCTGTTTTCCTCAACTCTCATAATATTCTATAACTCATAATTTTATCACACTTGTAATATGATATTATTATAATTTAAGTGGTATAATACTTTAATTGTTCTCCAAATCTAAGCACTCCCACATCGTCTTTTTAAAAATATGTTGATTCTTCATTGAGGATAGATACTATGTGTATTTTATTCAAACTTTATAGTCTGTGCATTTCCCATGGTTTATGCTGAATACATGGCAATACTCCCAAATTTTAGCATATATTTATGTTGATTAAGCCAAAACACTGAATAGTTATATTATTCCTAGGCTCTAAGGGACACATTTGAACATTTGAAGATGTTATCAAATATGTAATTCCCAGAGCCTGAAAGGAACATAACTTGCTCCTTTATGTTAATGACTATTTACCAGTACTGGCAGTCTAGAATGCTGTCTGAGAATGACACTACACTCAGCAAAAAAGAATAATGAGTCATATCAATTCTTCCCACGAAGAACAAAGGAGACAGTAAAGTATAACCATTGATTTTCACATCTGACAACTTTTGCTTAGTAAAATTATATGATCTAGGTTGCTAACTCTGTATCTATATGAGTACTTCTCTTATTTCAATCATTATTGTGATTGAATTCTAAGATAGCCTATTATTTCAATGATTTGGAGGAAATACAGGCATGAAAATTAACTTCTAGGTTATTCTCAATGCTCTACAGTGTGGATCCAGTTAAACATGTCTCTGAGGAAATTAGTAGGTACACCATGGTTTGAATCTCCTGTTACCTATTCAAGACTCAGGAGAGCTTGTTGTCATCTCTACCTCTAGCTCATAAGCAAGTTTCACAGCCTCACTAATGTTTCCTGCTAAACTGAAGAAAATGAAGATTTTACAGCTTTACATTAGATTAAATGAAATTATAATGATTTCAAAGTTGTACTTAGTTATATTTATGTGAAATTAAACATATTTCTTTATTATTATTGGCTTTACTCAGTATGAAAAAAATCAAGAGGTCAAAATTTAGGCACAGTTACTAATAACTAATAAACATCCACTTTGATTTGGAATAATAGTGTATGTCACTATTGAAGAAAGGCACCAGACTTAATCATCTGTTCCAGAAAACAAATTAGTAATTTAATTTATGTTTAATGTTACTTAACTCTTAGGGATTAGAACTTGGTAATTTAGATTTCACTATGTAAATATTTTGGCATTTGCTTTCTAAATCTCAACAGTTGGCAAAACCATAGAACTATATGATTGTTTAGAAATTAGTTTTTGTCCTAATTTTCCAAATAGCCCAAAGATAAAAGCAAATACTTCAATCTGTTGAGTTGTTGAGTTGAAATTGATAGTTCTCTTCTTGGTTAGAAATTACTAACTTCTGGGCTGGAGCAATGGCTTAGCAGTTAAGGCGCTTGCCTGCAAAGCCAAAGGACCCAGGTTCAATTCCCCAGGACCCATGTAAGCCAGATGCACAAGGTAGCACATGTATCTGGAGTTAGTTTGCAGTGGCTGGAAGCCCTGGTGCACCCATTTTCTCTCTTTCTCTCTCTCTCTCTCTCTCCCTCTCTCTCCCTCTCTCCCTCCTTCCCTCTCTCAAATAAATAAATAAAAATTAAATTAAAAAATTAGTAACTTCTAAGGTAAAACCTGTAGAAGAGATTGTTCTGACATGTAGCATAAATAAATGACAGTAAGGAAATAAGCAATCAGCTCTCATAGTCAGCCTTACTTCCTGCAAGACACTCTCTGCTAGTCCTTCCTCAATCTCAGATCAAAGACCACACTTTCTAGCAGTCATTCTTGTTTATAGGTTCCCTCAATACTACTACTTCAAACATGAAAACTCTTTTCTATGATGTATCATTAATATGTTATGTACATTTTTATCACCCTTGCTCCCTAACTTCATTGTAGTATCTGGATTAGATTCCTACTTTCCCCAATAAAGTCTCTTGCATATATTTTTATTTACCAAATATTTAACAATATTTATATTGTACCAAGTTTAATTTTAATTTCAAGTCTGGTTACATCCAGATCAATGTCTACTCCATTTATGCTTGCACCATGTAGTGACTAAGAAAAAAAAAATAAGAGAATTATTCTGGGTGAAATCCTCTACATTTAAAGCTATAATAAACCTCAGGTTGGGCTTGACTGAAATAGTAAATCTGCTACTATTTTCTAGCTTCTCTTTTGTTTGGGGGGGAGGGGGAAGGGAAGGAAAGAACTGGCATACCAAGGCCTCCAGCCATTGCAATAGAGCTCCAGACAAATGAGCCACCTTGTGCACATGTGCGACCCTGTGTTTGCATCACCTTGTGCTTCCAGCTTAAGTCAGACCTGGAGAGTCAAACATGGGTCCTTAGGCTTGGCAGCCAGGTGCCTTAACTGCTAAGCCATATCTCCAGCCCTCTTCTCAAATTTTTAACACCACTTTCTTCATTCTCACTTCAGATCAGGACTTTCTTCCAATCTTACTGAAACATACAAACAAGAAGAGCCTTTCTTCGCTCTGTTCATTACCAGGGCCATCGATCTCTTCCTACTGTCATTCCGTTCTTATATATGAACCATTTGTGCTTTGTCTAAAGACAAACTCTCTGCTTCTGCACTGATCACATGACTTTTACCAAAGAAATGACTTTATTTCAGAAATTTTATCCACCTTTCCTGTGAATATTATCCCTTTTATATTGCATGTTTCATATCCATAAAATGATTGCATTTATCATCTTTAAAAACCTACATAACCAAAATAAATGCTCCACAATTATCTCCATTTAGCTTTATTCTTTAATATCTACTCACTTTTACTGCCCCTCCTCCCATCCTCTCTTGAATTTGTTCCAATTTGACTTTTTCTTTATTGTACCAATAGAGTTCTCAACAATGTACCCTTATTCTGAGTCCCTCCTCAAACTTGAATTTGAAGCAATATTAAAGTTGCCTTGTATTAGTTTCTTTACTGGTCCCTCTTCCTCTCTGTGAGTCCTAAGTATTTATGAACCATGACCTCAAGCCTTTCATGTCTCTCCTCTCAATACTCACTCTCTAGGTGATCTCAGCTAAATTTATGTTGTAGTTAGCTTCTGATTTCTAGGACAAGGCACCTGACCAAAAGCATGTGATGGAAAGAAAGTTTTCTTTTTTTTTTTTAATTTTGGCTTACAGTCTCAAGGGGAAGCTTCATGATGACAGGAGATAACATGGCATGAGCAGAGGCTGGACATCATCTCTGCCACAGCAGATGAGAAGCAACAGCAAGACAATGAGTTGAACTCTAGAAAGAGGGAGCTGAATATAGCACCCAAAGCCCACTGTCAGGACCGTACCTCCTCTAGTAAGCTTCTACTTCCCAAATTGCTACCAACTGAGGACCAAGCATTCAGAACACATGAATTTATGAGTGATATCTGATTTAAACTACCACATTCCATCCCTGACTCAAAAAAACTGATGACCATTCATCATGTAAAAATGCAATGCTGTTAGTCCAACTTTAAAAGTCCCCACATAGCTTTTATTGATGCCTGTACTATTCAAATATTGCCATAGTCCAAGGTCTCTTAATTGTGAGCCTGTAAAATCAAAAACAACTAATGGCACAGAGTAAACATTCACATTGCAAAAGATGGCATGGCAAAGATTGAACCAATATAAGAGCTAAAATAAACAGGGCAAACATCAAATCCTGCAGTTTTATATCCTTTTGGGATGCACAACAAAATCTAAGGGGTTCCAATTTTGCTCTACCAACTGGGATGCTGATAGCCAGTGAAAAATCTACCCCAAGCCAGCATATCTCCTTGGCAGCCATACCATAGTCCTGGAACATTAAAAGTCCTGGGGTCTTCACTACAACCTATAATTCATCCTCATAGCTTCATCAGCCCTCCATACAGGAACTCCAACAATCCTACTCCAGATCACCTAGTGGCCACCCCAAAAAAATGTTGTAAATACAATGGCCCTTCTTTCCTGCAGTTTTATACTTCCATAATACTGGGTGGGCAACAAAATTTGTTAATCCAGGGGAGAATAAAGCTGTATTTAAAGAATAGGAAAACTCCTTTAGAATTCCGACCTCCTAGTTAAAAAAGAGTTGGCATTCTTCCTGCTGTCCTAATACAGAACAGCTGGCCCAATCTCAATAGTGAAACTCTCTCAAATTGCAGCTAAACCAGACTGCTGTTTCCTGCCCAACACTGTCATTTATTTCTATGCAATATACATTGGCTCCCATCAGTACATTTTTTTTTTAATTTAACTATGTTCAAGTTCTCAGGACATGGGCAGAATGCAGCTAGCCTTTCAAACAAACTGCCTGTTCTAGGCAAAGTTCTTTCTTCCTTCATTACCCAAACCTATACAGTCCACAGTTCTTTCTACAATTATATCTCTCAGACTCTCACCAAAGTGGTCCATCATTCATCTGCAACATCTCTTTAGCCAAAGCTTCAAATCTTTCCCACTCTTCCTACAAAGCAGTCCTAAATGCCAAGAGCCACATAGTCAGGTTTCTAGCAACCACACCCCCTCTCCACTGGTACCAATTTTTTGCTATAAATACATCCTTATTGCTGGGACAAAGCAGCTAATAAAAGGAAAGGATTTGTTTTGGCTTAGAGTGTTGAAAGGAAGCAGGAGAAAGCATAGTATGAACAGAGGCTGGATATAACCTCTGCCACATTAGGTGGACAACAGCAGCATGAGAGTGAGCCAAATAAGCTTGGGAATCAAGCATTCAAAATACAAGATTTTATTGAGAACATCTGATTCAAACACACACACCTTGTAACTTTAAATACCATTTATAAATTAATTATTTCCAAATTTATGGCACTATTAAATAACTCTACATTGAACTTTAAACTTATAATTTCAACCATCTTGACATATTTACAAGCTTATATAATGCATATCTCAGATGTGGTAGTTTGAATGAATATCCCCCATAGATTCAGGTGTTTTAGTCAACCTTGTAACTTGGATCTCTAGGTGCCTGGCTGGAGGAGGTTTCACTGGAGGAAGATTCTGGAGTCCAGCCCTGTCATATGTTTGGGGGAATATCTGATTTCTAGTTCAAAGTTATGCACAGAGGCTTGAGCTCTGCCTGGTGTCCTATTTGCTGTTGGACTGTGATTTCTGATTTTGGTTGTGTGTGCTGGGTGTTCTTCTTGCTGCAGTTTTTCTCTCTGCTTAGATGTATGGGAACAGCTTCTTCTGCCACTGATAGAACTTCCCCCTGGATCTGTAAACTGAAATGAATCCCTTCCTCCTATAAACTGTGCCTAATTTGGATGTTCATCCCAGCTACATGGAACTGACTATACCAGACTTAGCAAAATGTCCCCCAAGTAGTTCCTTCAAAGTTCACCAGTCCTAACATTCTACTTCCCAGTAAGAGCAATGAGTTTGTGGATAAGAACAAAAGCCTGGAGTCATGTTTCCTTCTATTTATTTACTTTTGATAGCCTAAATTAATCTATCAAGTAGTCCTAAAGTACCTATATTTGAGGTGTCCTCCTAAACTTTATACTTCCTACTATGCCATCTTCTGTGTCAAGGCCATGCAAAACCCAACTCCAATTCCTCTTTCTTCTCTTGCTATTTACCTTGTTCACATTTTCTTTCTTTTCTCAGTGTTGGGTCTCAGGATTTCCTTGGACCCTGTGTGGGATGCAGGCCATCTCCATGATAGCACCTCCAAAACAATGCAATTTCATAGCCATATGATAGTGGAATATATATTCAGCAATATTGTAATGTTCTTGCATTATTAAGTCACAATTATAACTTGTAATCTTTTACATATGACTCCTTACTGTGTTACTTCTAAATAAAGAAAATCAGGGATAAAATGAATGGAAGCTTTGGAGTGTCATGGAGAATTGCATCAAATCAAAGCAAGTACTTCAGAGAGCCTTATTCAGTGACATTATTCTTGATTTATTAACTAGATATGCAGCTCACACTCAAGATATCCAGTTGCCAAACTAAAGAGAAAACCTTTAGCTTTTTCCTCAGCCTGTATTTGATACTGACATTTTACTATTGAAATATGTTTTTTAACTTAATTGAATCCATTTTACATCCACTACATTTTCAAATTTTTCAAGATTTAAAGGGGCTATGGGCAGAGATAACAAGATAAGACTATGGTATGTAGTTCTAGCTAAAATACTTAGTGTGTTTGATTCATTGTAACATATAACTTGATTGAGAAAAATGAGACTCTGATACATAGATGGTTTGTCTCTGTCTTTTATTTACAGTCCTGATAAGCAGGAGACTGAAAAGACCAGTCCTAAAATGAACACAATGCATCACAGAATGACATAAAGCCTGAGTCTACTCACAAGGAACATGTGTCTTCACTGTTGTTCAGAAACTCCTACTTTGTCACTTCATTCTCAGGGTTACTCTAAAAAAAAAATTTTATTCAAAATAATGATATGGCTCTAATCCAAACACTCCACATTCTTACACAAATATGAAAATATTGAGAGTTTTAAAAGCATGGTCTTCCTTTTCATGGAAAAATTTGACACAAACAGGTGGTATTAATGTGTCTTCTATACAATCTCAGCATAGACACACTAAGGCTGGAAAAATGGTTTAGCAACTAAGGCACTTGTCTGTAAAGCCTAAGAACTTAGGTTTGATTCCCCAGTACCCAAGTAAGCCAGATGCACAAGGTGGCACATGTGTCTGGAGTTGGTTGGCAGTGGCTGGATGCCCTGGTGAGCCCATTCTCTATCTGTCTCTCTCTCTTTCTTATAAATAAATAAGTATTTTTTAAAAGACATTATAGTAAGTCCTTCTATGTAACTTCAGAAGTTAATTCTTAATGTATTTTATTTTATATTTTCTTCATAGTTTGTCATAGAAGTTATGAGCTAAAATAGAACTCATTAAAGTAATATATTAAAACCAGAATGAATCTGTGGAGAAATAAAGACTACAGATAAAAACTGCAGATTATTCTAGCCATACAAAATTCTGAACATATGTTGTACTAGAGTAATGGCTATAGAGTTAAAGAACTTAAAAGCTTCTGACTTTTAATCATAAAAGACAGGTGTACTGCATGACAAAATTAAAATTATTGATTAAACAACCTTGCCAAGATAATCATGATTTTGGCATAGTTCACCTCTCTCTATAGAATGACATTAAAAATAAAATCCAAGAAACTAATTGGAGAATACTAATGTGTGAGAGTTAATGAAAACTATCAAGATACTGAAATTGAGAATAAAAATTTCTCTTTCATTATATGGAATGAAAATTTCTTTCATTTTTACTTATTATCTGAAGGACTTTTTCATTCTTAAGAAATAAATCAAACATAAATAAATGAACCTTGTGATAAGTATGAATGATAACATATCAGATGGTTTGAAATACATGAAACTAGCCTAAGATTTTATTGAATATAACATAGTTAATGAAATAGAATTCCATTGTTCCTGTTTTGTATCAAAAGGGAGGAATAGTTTCCATTCTCATTGATACTCAAAATTAAAATCCCTATTATTGTTCTACGAAGTAGGCTAGCTATGCCCACTTAGCTGCTCAGTCCAAGCTGTAGAGAGCAGTAAGGCAAATGATTATGGAGGACTCATTTATAAATCGATGTGCTGCTCTACCCCACTTTTACATACCTGTGGATACTTGTAAACACAGTTACAGTGTAAGAACAAGAAATGAATGAAGAAATAGGGGCAAGGAGAAACAAGATGGGACAGTAACATGAAGTAAGTTTAGAGATACATAGATCAAGATCATTGTAGACATGCAGACAAAAACAGATCTAGATATAGATGACACAGAGATAGACACAAGTGATAATATCACACCAACCATTGTTAAAGGTGAGTTGCAACTTTACTACTAAGCTTCAGTTCCTAAGGGGAAATCACATGTTATCAAATCTTCAGTCCTACAAAGATTGTCAACTCAAAAGTAGATGAATATGTTGATTCATAATTGTTTTTCATATGTGTCTAATATTATTCTTCAGCTTCTTCTAGTCTTCCCCTAAAATGCCTAGCTTTTATATTTTTCAGCTAAAAAGCAATGATTGAAATCTGTCTTCTTTTACCTGTTATAAACAGTTATTTCCATGGTAAACATTACTAATTAGAATTCAAATTAATGGATCCACTATGGAAAGCAGTATGGAGACTCCCCAAAGAGTAAAAATAACAGAATATACAATCCAGAAACCCTAATGCTATCAATATATACAAAAGAAATTAAGTCAGTGTGTAAATAGACACTTGCTCATTGTACACAACACTTGCCATGTTCATTGTGATACAAGTCACAAAAGCCAAGAAATGGAAACAACCTAAGGACCCATCACCTGATAAATGAGTAAAGAAAATTGCTTTATTATGGGCAATGACTACTGAGCCAGCCATTCAAACACCTGAAGCTTTATAGATTGTAACAACATGGATGCAACTGTACATAGTTCATTAAATGAAATGAACCAAACCCAGATGACAAATACTGCATGATATCACTCATCTGTGGAATCCGAAAAAGATAGCATCATGTAAGTTGTGAGTGCCTCGCCAAAGCTGAAAGTAGAAGGAGAGATTGAGACAGGCTGTATGCTCTGGGGGTTTGAATGCAAATGTATGTCCCCAGAGCCTGAAGCTTTTTTTTTTTTTTTTTTTTTCAAGGTAGGGCCTCATTCTGGCCCCAGATGACCTGGAACTCAGAATGTAGTCTCAGGGTAGCCTTGTACTTACACCAATCTTCCTACCTCTTCCTCATGGGTGCTGGGATTAAAGGTGTGTGCCACCACACCCAGCCTGAAGTACTTTTTTCTTAATTACAAGTTAGCATGCAATTTGAGTCTCCAGCAAGCCCAGACCTTCTGGGAAAAGGTGTGCCATTGGTGGTATATCTTAAATCCAGCCCTACTAGGTGTCTAGAGAGCCAGTTTGAGCTCTGGCGCTGTGGGTGCCAACTGTTATCTCTCTACTATGGATCTATGAAAGTGAGCCCGCTTTGTACATGATGATAGGACTTCCCCTGAATTCTGTAAGCCTGAAATAAACCCTTTCCTCACATAAGCTACTTCTGGTCAGATATTTGTCCCAACAAAGAGAAGGTAACTGCAACAGGCACCAAGTCACAGTTAAATAGCAGCAAAAAGTTCCTGTGTGCAATTTTGAAAGTATTTGCCATAAAGAATCATAAATGTTAGTAGAGATATATTGCTTAACCTGAGTAACATTATACAACATATGTTTTTAATGATGTTTTGAAAAGCATTACATGGTACCCCTTAAAATGTACAACTTTCTGTATTATTCCTTAGTTAAAATAAGTGAAATTCAAATCCACCTTAAAAAAAAAAATGAAGCATTGACTGCTAATGAGGTCGGGAGTCACTGACTAAAGAAAGTGGTAGCACTGTTTCTTCAGCTTTTATCTAAAACACATGCTGAGTGCCTTGATCCACCTACTTAATCTCTTAAACTTTGAAATCTAATTTCTTCTTTTAAATCCTCTTTTCTTGTTTGCTTTGGTTGTCTAACCCTTGAAGTACTCTTAGATAAACCTAAATTTGGTCGAAATAATCCCTATTGATTCTCGAGCTTCTCATACAGCTTCAGAACAGGAAAACAAACTCAGATCAAAAGCTAAAATAACTGTCACTGAGCTACTGAAAACAATAAATATGTTTAAGATTCAAGCCAACAATGGCTATTTGCAGCAGAAAGCTTACCTTCAATGGCAAAGGCTTTGTAGTAGTAGCTAAATGTTCAGCCCAGTTTTACATGCTCTGTGTGTCAGGCGCTGTTATTACCCATCTTACAGAAGAGGAAACTAAAGAGTTACAGATTAAAGAGCCCATCCAAAATCCAATACCTAGTAAGGGACAAAGCTGAGATTACAGCCTTGGCATTTGCTTCCCTTCAATGCTCTGAGCCTTGAAACTACCTCTCAGGAGAGGGAACTATTCACGAGTGGCCCTGCAGACTTCTTACAGCATCCTGACCATGCTTCCTCTCACCTCAAGCTTCTCACACCCTTGCCTACCAATTTAACATCCACAGCTAAAGTGTGTCTCAGGCTATCCATTCTATCAATGTGCACAATGACATGTAACACAAATATCTTTATTTTCTCATGTGTGTACATGAGACAGATGAAGTGACCTACCTTTCCTTGGGCACTGTTGGTGCTAATGATAAGTTCTGTACCTTTATACTGTATGCTCTCCTTCTATATTCAAATTTTCATAAACAAGCAAAAACACTGGGGATGGGGCAATTTGACTCCCTAATTAGCAGTTACTGGACTTCTCTTGCAGCTGAAGTTGCCTTGAGCAAAAGTACTGTCAGTCAAACAGCCAGCCAGACCAGCAGCATGTCTGCACCAATCAGTTGCCTTGTACATGTCCTTGAGACAACTGTACAAAAGACTTCAGCTGATGGCCCTGGTTTCTGAAAGGACCACCCCAGCACGACTGCCTGAAATAGCTTGAAACAGACTTTTTGTTTTCACAAGCCTCCATGAACCATTTTCACCTTGGGTGGGTACATTTCCCCTGGTAGAGGGCCTACTGTTACTATGGGAACAGCCATGATTGGCACACAACACTTAATGACTGGTTGGTGCTAGAGGCAGAGATGTGCTTGGCCAAGAAAATGGCAACAATTAGTCCAAACACCTCAGGAATTATGTAATTAGGGTGTTCAAGCTCACCCATAGGGAGATAGTCTCCTATGCTACTTCCCCTGGTGTTGCATCTAATCCAAGGAAGACTTCCTACCCATGAAGGCTGAACTGAAATCACAAAGGGTATATGTAGTAGGAAGCAGAACAGTACCAATGTGATGACCCTGATGGCCTCTGGGGCCTCGGCAAGCACCAGCTACGGTGATAGGACAGATCCCAAGGCCCTGCTGGCCTCAGTCAGGTTGACCACATTGTATGCATTTCCCAGGCTTCACAGCTAAAGATCTTGCTGTACCCCCAGAATCCCACACCTCTGTTTCCAGTGCTCAATCCTGGACTGGGATCCCCAGTTGCCTGGTGGTGCTGCTGAGATTGACTTCTGAGAACAAAAGATCTCAAGATTCTTGGAAGCTGAGGAAATCTGGCAGCCTAGGAGCAGGCCAGTGGTATGTGCTCAGTATCTCACACTGGGTGCTGGGTTTCCATGAAGCCCTATATGAAGCAAGATCACCCAGCTCCTCAACCCAGGTCAGCTTCTCAATGCTAACACCCCATGACTACCATCTGACAGGTGAAGTAGGAGGTCAGTGGACTTGGCAAGGAAGGGCTGTCTGCCTGTGGGAGACCTCAGGCATCCACTAGTGGTGCAGGCAAGCCTGAACCTGAGACCACCCAGGGATCCCATCTACCAGCAGGGATCTCACCTCTAGTGGAAGAGGTTACCTGCTCTGTGTGATGGGCTCAGGAATGCTGTCCTGATGCAGGCAGATACCAAGACTTTCTGGCAGCAGCCACTGATAGCTCAGGGGAATATCTGAATGGTTCTAGAGTGTCTAGGGCAGGAAGAAGGGCAGTAGAAGTAGACACCAGAGACAAGAGAACAAAGGGCTGATAACAGGCTACAAGGAGGCAGAAAAGAGACCCTTCAGGCCCTGGTGGGCAGTCCAGTTCCAGAGAGCTGTCAAGTCCTCCAGACCAAGGATCTCAGACCTCAGGCCAAATGCTGTTAATACAGGCTGCTGCCAAAAGCTAAAGGTACCAATGTCCAAGGCACTGCAACACGTTAGGGCTAAGTGTCTCTGTTCCCAAGGCCGATATAGGGATCTGTATTATTAGAGGTGGCTTGCTGCTGCTTGCCACACACTGAGGAAAAAAAAAAAAAAAAAAAAAAAAAAACAGCTATCTACATCAGCAGGTACAGAGCAAAAGACATCTCAGCTAGCAGAAAAGCCCCAAAAGGGAAACAGCCAGTATGGACATTATCACAGGTGACTAAGCCACCAAACAGAATGCTATGGCAAGGCAATTCATTTAGAAACTCTCCCATAGCAAAGAACAGGCCCGATTTGGCTGGAGGCTAGAGGTGAGAGACCAATTAGAAAACCACTGCATTTCTCCAATCTATTGGAATAAAGGTCTGTGGCAAGTCAGTGGCAATGTCAATAGGAGGAGGCATATGCAAGAAGACTACAGGCATAAATAGACTTGACCTTTCTTATAATTTCCTAAATATATTGTTGAAATAACAGAAAATTAAAAATTAATTTCAAAAGTTCATGTCCAATATTAAATTGCATTTAAAATAAAATGAAGCCAATAACCCAGCAAAAGATAATACAAGACAATTTTCATAGAAAAACAAATTTGACTGTAGATATGATAAATGTGAGATACCAACACAACTCCATGAAATTATACTGGAATTCAAGAGAGATTGAAAGGTTGGGTATATACATTTTCAGTTATCTGAATATGCATAAACATTGAAACTGTGGCTATAAATGACTTAGCAGAGAAAATAATGTAGAGAAGGAAACCTGAGAATAGATCCTTTGAAATCAAAGGAGAGTTCAAAAGGAAATGTCTGAAGATTAGCACAGAACAATGACACAGAAGCCAAAAGAACAAATGTTCGCAAAAAGAGGTGACAAAGTAAGAAAAAGTGAGAAGCTGTCAGATTTGTAACTAGGTGACATTTGATACAGAAATGTCTTGAAAGTCATTAGGATAAAAGCTGTGTTGGTAGGTAGTCAGCAGGCAGAAAAAAATGTAGATATTGAATGTGGATTCACTAAGAGCTATTAGAATTAAAATTTGTTATTTGTCAACAATTTTCAAGGTATTTATTCTCCTGTTTTTTGTTTGTTTGTTTTTGCCACCAAATATGTGAACCCTGTCTTTTGCTTATGGAATTACTACTATATGAATCTTGAGAAATAACATTAAGGGTTAGAAAAACAAGTCTATCCTACCCCTAGGAGTTAGATCACAAACAAGTGATATGTCCATGCATATATTTCTTCCCAGCATTCTGATTCTAGAGTAGACCACACAGAAGGGAACAGTGAATCCACATTGTCATTCAGTACACCAGAAGCATATGATTTCTGGAAGCAACATTACCAAGGACAGCCAGGGTACAATGAGGGCCATAATGACACTCATCAAACCATTTCTATAACACAATTATGGTTGCATTACTGGCTCTCCTTTCCATACTAGTCCTCTCCATTTTTTTATTTGTTTATTATTTAGTTATTTTTTTGAGGTAGTATCTTGCCCAGATTAACATGGAAAGCACTATGTACTCTCAGAGTGGTCTTTAACTCACTAGGATCTTTCTACCTCTGCCTCCTGAGTGCTGGGATTGGGATTGAAGGCATGGACTACCATGCCTGGTCTATTTTTTTAAATATTTTTGTTTTACTATTTTGTCATTTTATTTTTTATTTTATTTATTTGTTTGAGTGAGAAAGGAAAAGATAAACAGAATTATGGGAGCTCCAGCACCTTGTATGCTGCTGCAAACAACTCCGGATGTATGCAACACATCACATATCTGGCTTTATGCGGGTACTGGGGAATCAAACCCAGGTTGTCAGGCTTTGTAAAGAAGTGCCTTCAACTACTTAGCCATCTCTTCATCCCCTCTCCATTTATTGAATCCATTTTCTAAGCCTTCCAAATAGGAGAGCTGAACATCTCTCAGCACATGGCTTTCCTGTGTGAATCAGTTTGAATTGATTTCTGGTTCTTACAGCTAAGAAAACCAGTTGACTCAAATGACAAACAACTGAGGAAACTAGTAATATATTCAGTCTCTGGATTGAGAGTATTTTAAATTTCTAGCCATGGTGTACAGACTGGCTAATAAAGCAAGTTAGCAAGTTGGAGCAGTGGAGTAGGCTAGGTATTGCTGTATACACTTACAATCCTGCCATTTGAGAGGATGAGACAGGAGAATCACAAGTTTGAGACCAAGCTGGGGTATGTGATAAGACCTTTTCTCAACAAACAAAACAGAAGAATGGTGGATGAATTTTATGGTGGAATAAGAGGCCAATATTCAGTCTTGACAACTTAATTAAAAGAAAAACAAATGGCTAAGGGAGATCACAGGGGTTTCAAAAGCTCAGGATATAAGAAGTCAATAGATAGGGGACTTCCGGCCAAGATGGCAACCGCCTAACTGCACATCCCCAGGAAAGAAAGGCAAGACATTAAGGGTTCACTCTTTTAGGAGAGAGCAATCTCCAATAGATTGCCAGGTGGAGGGCACAGAGAGGATAAAACAGGGAATTGCTGATTCCCTCGCATGCGAGTAGTCTACTCCTCCCCCAAGCAGCCACCTTACCCACAGTCCCAGCATCAGGAAACTGCTACACTTACTATAGGAAAAGGGTCCCAGGACAACATAGTTCCACTTGCCTCACTGCACAGGGGTGATCGCCCTGCTACCCCTGCCCACGAGTGACCTTGCCCAGGTTATCCCTGCTGGCCCATTGGAGCTCAGGCTCCTTTGATCAATTTGCCTGCCAAACACGCACTGCCACACTGATCCCTGCTTATACAATCTTAGCCTGCTAGGCCCATTTGCTCACTTACTGCTTCGGCCACCACACATTCACGTGTGAGCCCAGGCCCATACCAACTGCCCACGTGGGCTCAGGCTGTCTCTGTCTGTCGCTTGCACCAGCTCAGCTACCAGCCGCTCCCTGTCTGCCATGCCAGCCTACTGCCATTGTCCTGTTGCTGGTGAGCTCAGACAGCTTCTGGGTCCCAGTGTTCCACCACGCCAGAGTTTGGGCTGTTTGGGTGCTTGGTGCCTCAGTGTCCCTCCTAGGGTGAGCGCAGGCAGCTTTGGCACATTACCGCTTGAGAAATCAGGCAACTTTGGTGCCCCTGACAGGTATGATCTCAGGCGGCTTTGGCAAGTGAGAGCCAAAGCCCAGACTGCTTGGCAACTGCCTCAGGCTGCTTCAGCTTCCCACTGTGCTTGAGCCCAGGCTGATCCAACGACCTACATGCCTATACACTGCAATGGGCAGAGCACAGCGCAAAAGAAATAACATGAAAAATCAAATGCAGGAAAATCCAGATAGACCACCCAGTCCTACAATGACCATCTCTAATCAAAACATAGAAGAGTCATTAGGATCAGAACACCAAAATGAAGCTATGAGCAATGCAACTGTGACCAACCTACTGGTAGAACGTGAAGAAAAGCAACAAAAGACAGATAATCGTGGATGGTGCCATCACTAGACTAGACCTAATAGATAAGAAAATGGAAGGAATTTAAAGACAGTTAAGAAATATGAAGGACAGCAAAAAAAAAAAAAAAAAAAAAAAAAAGACAACCCCAAAAATCAGTTGGTGATACTAAATGAAGACATAAAGAAATGCAAGGATGAACTCCAAGAAGCATCAAGAAAATCAGAAATTGATGTGAAAAGGGAGCTTGAAAGAGGGATGGAAACTATACATAGAAAAGAAGTATAAAATGCAAACCTCATTTTGAACAAGTCCAAAACTCTCTAGAACCTCTCAAGAATAGAGTCAGCCATGTAGACGATAGAAACTCTGATCTGGAAGACAAGATGGAAGAAACAGTTTGAGAGTTCAAAAGTTTCAGTAAATTCAAAAGTGTCTGTGAACAGAACATGAGGGAATTGTGGGATACCCTTAACGTCCTAATATCAGGATCACTGGAATACCAGAAGGAGAAGAAATTCAGAACAAAGGCATGGAGAACTTATTTAACAAAATAATTGAAGAACACTTCCCCAGTCTCTTAAAAGAAAGGCCTATCAAGATGCAAGAAGCTAACAGAACTCCAAACAGACTGGACCAAAGGAGAAACTCTCCAAGATATATTGTCATTAAGACTCTAGACATTGACAGCAAAGAGAAAATACTAAAAGCAAGTAGGGAAAAACAGCACACCTCTTTTAAAGGTAACCCCATCAGAATTACTTCAGACTTCTCAATGGAAACCCTGAAAGCTAGAAGGGCCTGGAATGAAACACTGCAAAGCCTAAGAACCTATGGTTTCCAACTCAAACAACTCTACTCAGCAAAAGTATCCCTCATAATAGATGGTGAAAGAAAAACTTTCCATGACAAAACTCAACTTTACAATTATATGAACACAAAGCCAAACCTACAGAGAATATTTCAGGAAATCCTCCACAGAGAGGAATCAAATAACCAAACTCAAATGCCTACAAGAAACAGAAGACAATAACCAAACTCGGAGAAGACACAAAATAATTCAAAGTCCATGAAAACACCAAACCACATATACCATCACAATATGGCAGGGTTCAAATCAAATCTTGCAGTCATTACCCTAAGTGTTAATGGCCTTAAATCCCCCATCAAGAGACATGGATGGATCAAAAAATTAGACACCACAATCTGTTGTCTTCAAGAAACCCACCTCACCACTAAAGACAGACACCTCCTCAAGGTGAAAGGGTGGAAAACAATATTCCAAGCAAATGGGAATAAGAAATAAGCAGGCATAGCCATATTAAAATCAAATATAATAGACATCAAACCAAAAATAATCAAAAAGACAAGGAAGGCCACTTCCTACTTATCAACAGAATGGTCCATCAAGAGGATATCACAATCATAAATTTTTATGCACCAAACACAGGGGCAAGAGAGTTAATAAAATAAAACCTACTTGACAATAAAACAGCAATAACCAGCAACACCACCAAGGGATTTCAATACACCTTTATCAGTAATAGACAGATCATCCAAACAGAAACTCAACAAAACCGTAGATCACTTAGACCTAACAGACATCTACAGAACTTTCCATGCCAAATCCAGAGACTACACATTCTTCTCAGTAGCCCATGGAAAATTCTCTAAAATAGATCATATACTGGGTCACAAAGCCTGCCTCCACATATTTAGGAAGATTGACATAATTCTATGCATGATATCAGAATACAATGCTATATTGCTAGAAATCAACAACAAAAGGCCCACCAAGAATCCCAACAACACCTGGAAACTGAAGAGCATAGTTTTAAACAATAAATGAATAGTGAATAAAATAAAAAATGAAATTGCAAAATTTTTAGAAATGAATGATGATGAGAACACATCATACCAAAACTTATGAGACACAATGAAGACGGTCCTCAGGGGAAAATTCATAGCACTCAATGCCTTCATAATAAAGACAGAGAGATCCCAAATCAATAACCTAACCATCCACCTAAAGGCACTGGAAAAGCAAGAAAAATCCAACTCAAGAAGCTCCAGAAGGAAAGAAATAATTAAAATCAGAGCAGAAATTAATGAATTGAAAACTAAGAAAACAATTAAGACAATTGACAAAACAAAGAGCTGGTTCTTTGAAAAAATAAAGAAGATTGACAACCCCCTGGCCAAATTGATGAAGCAAAAAAAAGAGATGCTTCAAATTAACAAAATTCAAAATTGAAAAGGAGAGATCACAACAGATATAAGTGAAATTGGGAGAATCATCAGGACTTATTTCAAAAACTTCTACTCCACAATACTGGATAATGCAGAGGAGATGGATAAATTCCTAGATGCATACCATCTATCAAAGCTAAACTCAGAGCAGATTAATCACTTCAATGAACCCATAACACTCATGGAGATTGAAAAAGTAATAAAAAAAAAAAAAAAAAAGCTCCCCGAAAAGAAGATCTCAGGCTTCTCAGCTGAATTCTATGAAACCTTCATGGAAGAACTCAAACCAATCTTCCTCAAACTGTACCACACAATTGGAGAACAGGGAAAGCTCCCCAACTACTTTTATGAAGCTAGTATCACCCTAATTCCCAAACCAGGCAGAGGTGCCACAAGAAAAGAAAACTACTGGCTTATTTCCCTGATGAACATAGATGCAAAGATCCTGAACAAAATCCTCACAAACTAAATCGAACAACACATCAACATCATTATCTACCTTGACCAAGTGGGATTCATCCCAGGTACACAGGGGTGGTTCAACATACACCACAAAAACAAGGTTAAACATAAAAACCACATGATCATTTCAATAGATGCAGAAAAGGCCTTTGACAAGATACAACATCACTTCATGATCAAAACATTGGAGAGAATTTGCATGGTTGGTTCATAGCTTAACATAATAAAGGCAATATACAAAGCTCTGAAGGCCCAAATAATACTTAATGGAGAGAGACTGGAGGAATTCCCATTGAGATCAGGAACAAGACAGGGGTGTCCACTCTCACTTCTGCTCTTCAATATAACTAGATTATATTGTTAACTATATAGTTAAGTAGATTTCTTTAAATGTTTCTGTGGTGATTTGCATGTAAAATATCCCTATAAATTCATGTGTTTAAATACCTGTAATAGCTTCCAGTTCACTGAGATAAACTTCCAGATGAGGCACAGTTATGGGGAAGGGATATATTGAAGCTTACAGATCCAGAGAAGTTCCATAATGGCAGAAGAAACTGGCTCACTTTTACAGGTCCAAGCACAGAGATAGAGAGAAGCCCCAAGCCAAAAAAAATCTCAAACCCATACCCTAAACAAACACACTTCAGGAACTCTAGGCACTTTGCATATCTTTAGGCTGGAATTACAAATTCAAATCCACTTTAGGGCTAGACCTTAAGATTTCACCCAGTGACACTTACTCCAGCCAGCTGGCTGGAAATCCAAGAAGTTTTAATAAACTCCTGAATCCACTGGGGAGCATTTATTCAAACTGCCACAATACTCAATCCCCAGCTAGTGGCACCATTCAGAAAACTGTGAGACTTTTATGAGGTATATCCTTGCTGGTGGAGGTATGTTCCTGCGTACAAGCCCCACATTCTCTCTCTCTCTCTCTCTCTCTCTCTCTCTCTCCTCTCACTCACTCACTCACTCGCTTACTCACTCCCCTTCCTACCTGCTGATGTGACAGTAGTTTCCTGCTCTTGCCATGCTTTCCTCACCTTGATGGATTTCCTCTCAAAACTCTAAGCAGAAAATAAACCCTTTTCTTCCTTAAATTGCTAGGTTGGTTATTTTATCTCAGCAACCAGAAAGTGAGTGTGCAGATGCTATCCATATTTGCATATGGTACAAAATAAAAAGGCAAAAGTTCCTGCTTTATTTTTGCCAACTGTGTCCTATTCCCAGAAGGTAACATCTCTGTTTCTGACTTTAGTTCTTCTAAAGTAATATAGGTGATTTAAAACTACTTAGTACAAGATGAACCATTGTCTTTAACAGTCTAGAAGTCAAAAATCTCTAAAACTGTATATGAAATAGAATTGCTGCAGGATTACATGGGTCTAGAACTTCTGGATTTTTGTTTTCCTTTGGGGGAAGCTGTTTATTCTCTGTTGGGTTGTTTGACATTTGGGGCAAGGTCTGTCTGTGTAGCCCTGGCTCTGCTGGCACTTGCACTGTAGCCAAAGCTGGCCTCGGCAGTCTCAGCAGCCCTCCTTGCTCTACCTGCTGAGTGCTGAGATCACAGTCATGAGCCACAGTAAGAGGCTGTAAAGTTGAGTCTGTGAGAAAGAAAGTATTCCAAATCCAAACTCCTAAATCTAAATTCTTCATAGCTGCTAATACATTATAAATAGAAAATTCCACATTTGATCTCATGCTTAACCACAGTCAAGACAAAGACTCACTAAAAATATTATATAAAATTAGCTTCAGGCTTTAGATATAAGGCATATATGAAAAATATTTTTACTTGGATTTGTGTCCCTTATTATGAATGCATAGATATTCCCAAATCTGAAAAGTTTGAAAATCTAAACACTTCTTATTATAAACAGTTAATATAAGGCATATCCAACCTGTATAAGAATGTTTGGGGCTGGACAGGTTGCTCAGTGGTCAAAGGCACTTACTTGCAAAGCCTGATGGCTTGGGTTCAATTCCCCAGGACCCATGTAAAGCCAGATGCACAAAGTGGTGCACGTAGCTTGCAAATAAATATTTTAAATTTTTTTTAATATTTGAAAAATATGATTTCAAAAAAATACTTTATGGGCATATACTAATTTTACAATGTAATAGATTCCATGGCAACATTTTCACATACAAATATAATGTGCTAAAAATACATCTTAGATTTACAGTTCAAAATGTGTTTGATCCACCCACCCAGAAAAGAGCCATCTGAGCATCTATATATTAAAAACTGTAAATATTAGAAATATCTCACATATTCAGATAATTTCTATCTTTTCCTTCTCCCAAGCCTTTTTATTTAGGGGTAGGGAAGCCTTTCTAAATAGCCTAGACTGGCTTTGAAATCCCAGTATTCCACCTGCTGCCTATCAAGTGCTAGAATCAGAGATATGTGCCAACCTTCCACCAACCAAATAATTTTCTTGTAATATCTTCTTCTTTGTTGAGGTATTGTTTTTTGTAACAACATAGCAGAAGTATCTCAATCTCTGGGACCATAAATTTCTAAATAAAAGGGTTATTCCTCCTTGAATATCTCCAGGCATGCATTGCTTTTCAAATGAAACCCAGTTGTGTTTGTTATTATCTCTTAAAATATCGTGATATCTGGCTGGAAAGATAGCTTAGCAGTTAAAGCACTTTCCTGCAAAGCCAAAGGACCCATGTTTGATTCCCCAGGACCCATGTAAGCCAGATGCGCAAGGTAGCACATGCATCTGGAGTTTGTTTGATGCAGTTGGAGGCCCTAGCACACCCATTCCCTATCTCTCTTTTCTCTCTCTATCTCTCTCTCAGATAAATAAGTACATAAAAATAAAATATTTTTAAATACAGTGAGATGAACTGAACACAATATTATAGGTACAAGCCTCATCCATATAAGTATTTTATATTTTAAATATTATTTAATTTATTTATTTATTTGAGAGAGAGAGACAGAGAGAGAGGAAGAGAGAGAGAGAATGGGCTTACCAGGGGCTCTAGCCACTGCAAAAAAAAATTCCAGATGCATGTGCCACCATGTGCATCTGATTTACATGGATACTGGGGAATCAAATCTGGGTCCTTAGGCTTTGCAGGCAAGTACTTAACCACTAAGCCGTCTCTCCAGGCCCCACATACAAGCCCTTTATATAACTGGAATGTCCCATCGCTAATGTATCCTAGCTTTCTTTGCCAAATACGTTTCCATATTGACCTTGTGGTCTTCCATAGCCCTAGGTGTTTCTCATACTTATTGCTCCCAAGTCAGGTCTCCCTTCTTACTATTTTATATTCATGATTTCTATACATAAAATTTAATGTAGGAAGCGATGTGTTCAGTATGTGTTCCATTTAGCAATATTTTCAGCCATCATTCATTAGCTCATGCATAGTACAATCCAAAAAATAATTTCAAAGACCATGGAATAAGTTATTGACTGTTACAGGCCTGACATAATGAAACTGTCAACAATTTTTTGCTCAAGTGAAATAAATAGCTCCAAACATAATTATGTATTTATTTAGTGTTATTACTCCTCAAAGCATTTTTCAGTCATTGATTTATAGCACACCATGCAATATAGCCTAAAATACAAAGCTTTGTTATGATAGTTCTTACCACATTTGAAAATAGATTACCCTTAATTTAAAAAGATCATTAAATTCTTCTAGGAAAGGCAGCTAACCACTTGGTAACAGGTACAGATGATTTCTACTTGTGAGCTCTCTCCATCTTTCTCTCTTACCTTGTTACAGCTCTCTAGTTTGGATTTCATGCTCATCCCTTTTATGTCTTTACATTCCAAATGCCTTACTAATGTTTTTCCTCCAGTATCTTTCTTTAAATATCATTATTATTTTTCCCCATGCTATCATGATTTCCTTGGGGAGAATACTTAAGGAAGGTTTTAGTGAATGCCATTTGGACATAAGGAAATGTGACTTTCTAGGACATATTTTCAAAAGAGGAGAAACAAGCTATTATAGAGTTTTTCAACAGGGTAGGCATTAGGCAGAGTTACTTCTCAACCGGATGTATATTCTGTCTTATGAGGTCTTGTAAGAGTCATATTTTTGCTTCATAAGTGGAAAAAATGGCAAAAACTAAGAATCAAGGAGTTTAAGTATTTGTCCCAACAAGAATATGAATCAAATGAGATTTAAACACAGATTTTTTTGATTCTGTATCCATCCTGTGCTCCGAAGGAGAGTAGGTAAGATGCATTTTATTAAGAAGTGAAATGTTATAGTTTGTATCTTGTTTGTATCTTGACTGTTCTCCAAACCCCCATATGTTGCAGGCTTTGTGGCCAACCCATGTCTGGATGGGGAAGGTGGTAAAACCACTAGGAGGTGGAGCCTGGTGAAAGGAAACTGGGCTGCCAAACCTGTGAATCCATGAGCTAAAGTAAAACTTTCCTCCTTTAAGTTGACTGTCTTGTATATTTTGTCACAGTAACAGAAATATAACATAGAGAATAATAAATGCTTTTAAGCATAAAAAATAATGCTGTGGCATAACCTCTTGTGTATCCAACACTGAAGATTCTTCAGAGATTTTAAAACCTGTTTCTATCAGGGCTAAAGAGTTTTCAATAAGAATGTCATTTTAGACGTTTTCAGTTGATAAAAGAAACAAGAAATTACTTTCAATTTTCTTGCCTAAAGTTGCAGAGGTCACAAATTCTCCTCCATGGCTTACAGGTGAAGTGTTGTAAGTAATAAAGATGCCCCAGAGAAATTCACAGGCCCCTATTAACTGGAATGGCTAAGCAATACTTGTATGAGAAAGAAATGTGTCACCTCACCATCACTAGTTTGTGAATATCATCTCACTCCTATTTCCATTCATTTGTGTCAAATTCACCATGAACATCTTATCCATCTAATTTGCTCTTCTACTCCCAACTAGTTTTCTTTGCAAAGAAGTAATAGGGTGATATTTTGTAATGTCTTTTGCTTTGCTAATGCTCAAAATAGCTCTGTTCAAATTTTCCTTATCTCTAAGAAATGTCTAACAGGCCTTTTTCTGTCAATGGATTCCCTTTTCACAGATGGCTGCCTTGCTTACCAGCTGTAGTTTGATAGTTATTTCAGTTAATTTACTTAGAAAATGAAGGCTTCACTCTGTAGCACAGGGGTATTTTCCACTTAGCTGACAAATCCAATACTCTTCTAATTGCAACCGGCATACTCAGACTGCCACACCTGACCTTACTCATAAATCTCTGACTCAGATGTGTAGGCAGTAACTGTGTTTTGAAACCTCTTCTGAACATTCTACAATCATCAGTCAAATTAAGAGTTCTACTTCATAACCATAGCTGGAGGGCTACCAAGTGAAAAAGGGAAAGGACCATTTCAATCTTTGGAATGGAAATCAGAAAACCAATTCTCACTCATTACTAGGAAGAAAAGAACATTTCATCTGCTTTATATAGTAAAATCCTCAAATCCATATAGCTTACATTCAAGGAGAACCAGATCAGTCACTGGTTAACATGGTACATGAAATCTACTTAGTAGTTCTTTCACACTGTTCAATTTACAATCAAATGACAATTTTGTTTCTGTCATTCCTTCCTATGATGTCATAGTAATATATAGTGTGTTGCTGTGACTTCTAAAAAAACTAGATGAAATTATCTGAATAGCATGTTTACAGTAATACCAAGAAAACCCTAGAAATTAATTCTGTCCCCATATAATGCAGAACCTTTAGAATGGATTGATATGTGTTATTGGGTCTCTGAAGTCCATCTGTATTCCCAGAATGAAGCGTGTTTAAAATATTCATGTGATATTAAGGCCTTTTCAGAGAATGGTGATTATCTTGACAGGAGAAATACAGGCATAAAAATCTTTATGGTACTGACATGGAAAAAAATCTATATAAAGTCATCACTTTAAAAATAAAAGTATATTCTCATGTACTTATTCACTTCATATATACATACAAAATCATAACTATAGAGAAATTTTGAAAGGAAATGTAATAATATAATAGCAATCATTGTTACAAGGCATGTAGATTCTTATATTCATTAGCTCTCCACTTTTTCAACTGCTTTATATGTCTTTAAACATTTAATGATAACATCCTTCCTGTTCCTGGACAATAGTGGTTAGTATTCATTGCACATGGCTCAGAAGGTTAAAGGGGGCTCTGGTTCCAAGAGCTGGCTCCTAAGCACTGTAATCCTTCCTCCTCCTGTACATTGTCTGGCTAGCTCCCTGCAGTTTCCAGTGTCTACATTGTCCTTCCACTTCACTGCAGTTTTCTTGGTGATATGTTACCCTGACCTTGAACAGTTTTCAGGCTCTATGTTCAGAGGTATGTGGAGAGTTCTCTTCAAGTTTGCTGTCTCTATAAGTGCTTTCATTCTATGCATCAACATCACATCCCTCCCTAATTGAGAATCATTTTGTGCTGTATTTTCTTATCATATTTTTAAGGAGTTCCCCTCGCAAAGACATCCATATACTTTTCTCTGGGGATTTATCTTCCATGGACCTCTCTTAAGTAAAAAGTCATCCCTATACTTGTCTTGGCACTACTCTTCTTGGAGGGATGATAATGGGATCTCATGTGAGCCTCCCTACTCTGCTCTTTCAGATTTTCAATTTTTTTCAAAAGATAATAGATATGAGGGCTTCTTACTAAAGATATCACAGTGTAAACCAAACATCATGCTACAATAGTAAACACTGGACTGTTTCCCCAACTAAACAAGTAAGTTACATATGTACCATCTATCTGCCTATGAATGGTTAATAAAAATAACAAGTTAAAATATAAGATATGATCCTATGTGGTAATTCTCTAAAAGTTTTAATGTACAAATTAAAGAATTCTATGAGGATTGAAAGTCAGTGAAATTTCAGGATCCTTTGTCTTCTTAAAAAGCCACTGTTAGCCAATGAATCTATATGAAGTCAGGTGTTTAATTCAAAGAGACTACTATAGCTGGATTTAAAAAGGGGGGGGGAGAAAAATCAATGATTGGTGACAGTTCAGGGCTTACAATTTGTCAGATCTCTCCTGAAGGCACATAAAGCAACCAGTGAGTAATATATTTAGCAATTTTCAGGAACCTTAGGGGAATCAAATGCCAAATGAAAGCAAGAATCTTATTTTCAGAAAGGCCATGTATTTCTTTCAAGATTTCATTAAAATGAGGGAAGCAAAAGTGAATTGTATGAAAAGAAGACTGAATTTGAAGGTAGGTATTGTTATCTGTAGTTGGGGTCAGCATCTCAATTTCTTCTCTGATTTGTATTCGTCTTCTTGGATGTGGAAAGACGGTGAGGTTCGCTGGGGCTATGTCATGCAGCAACTATGCTCTGCTGGAAAGGCTGATCCAGGGAAGTCAGCAGCAACTCCACATCCTTTGAGTGAGGCCAAATCAGTGACTTCACATCACTTTGTTACTTTTCATAACTGAGTGGTAGATTTGCAAGTGTATTTAAGAATGCTGAGAAGAAATAGCTCACATTCTTATTATGCTTTCCCCTCATGTCTTCTCTGTCCATTAATATACTACAAGAAGTGTTAATCATTATACTTATTTTCACTGGTGGCTGACACCAATTTCTAACTTCCAGAAATAAAACTACTTCCATTACCATCTTGCTATACTTTCTTGTCATTGTTAAAAGTACTTTGATCATTTGTTTTTATAAAGATTAACAAATATATTTAACACAGGATGAAAACTATTGGATATAAACCTGAATAAACAATGATCATATTAGACTTTCAAACATACATTTTTTTCAAATGTACATTCTGTGTTGTTTCTGAATAATAGATAAGGGCTGGTAGAAAGGGATTGTTCTTAGGAATTGTTGAAGCTTTGATGTTTGTTTGTGACTTTCCATATTTCAGCATGTGTGGTTGTTTGAATCAGATGGCCACCATGAACTCATGTGTTTTCAATGATTGGTGGCTAGCTGGTGGCAGGTTGGGTGGTAGAATCTTGCTAGAGGAGGTGTGTTGTTGGGAGAGGGTTTAGAGATATGACAGCCAGATCAACCTTGCCAGAAATAGGCTTACTCTCTTGCTAATGTTTTCCACCTGATATCAAGTGGTAATATCCAGCCTCTGTTTGAGTCATGCTTTTCCCTGCCATCATGAATCTTCCCTTTGAGATTATAAGCCAAAATAAATCCTTTCTCCATATCTGCTGCTTTTGATTGGGTGTTTGGTCCCAGCAACACAAGGGTAACTAAAACATAAATTTGATACCAGAGGAGTCAGGTCATTGTTGTTAGAAACCTGGCATGTGGCATTTGATCATTTGAAACTGATTTTTTCAGAAATAATATGGAAAGATACTAAACCTTGCAGTGCTGTACGTAGAGATAGAGCATTCTTGTCAGAATGGAAAGATCTGTGGACTATGGAGGCATGGTTTCTGACAGGGAGGAATTTTTCTGAGATTGGGTTAGATGCAGGCATTTTTTTTTTATGAGAGGCTAGCTGTGTTTTGCCTGTGTCATGAGAACTTGAACAGGACTGAGTTTAGAGTAAATGGGTTGATGTGGGCAGAAGGAGATGGCACAGAAAGAAATGAAAGTTTGGGTCAGCAGACAGCAGCCTGGTTCAGTTGTAATTTTTTTAAAGATTACTAACTTTAAGATTGGACCAGCTGTTTGGTATTGGGACAGCAGGAAGAACACTGAGAGAATTTTCCTGCTTGGTAAACTCAGCTTTATCCCCAACCCCCCACCCCCACTGCCAGATTAACAGATTTGGTAGCCAACCTGGTACTATAGGAGTATAACAAATGTAGGAAAGAAAGGGTCATTGAATTTACAATATGGTTGGGTTTTTTGTAAAGTGGCTATTGGGTAACTTTGGAATCCCTGCATAGAGCACCTGTGGAGTCATCAAGATGAACCATGGGTTGCAGTAGATACCTCAGATTTTTGGAGACGTGAATTGACTATAGAATTGCCACCAAGGAAAGATGCCCACTAAGGATGGAGTTTTTCCTAAGATGTGGGTAGCACAGCTGCAAGGGCAGAATTGGAATCCTAAAGACATTATCACTGGCTAGAGAGGCCAGCCATAGAGCTGCAGGATTTGATATTTACTCTGCTTGTTTTAGATCTTGCATTGGTTCAATCTTTACTTGCTTTTCTCAGTGCCATCTTTTGCAGTATGAATGTTTACTCTAAGCCATTATGAGTTGTAACTTTACAGGCTTACAGTTAATAGACTGATGAAATCATGAACTGTGAACATTTGAACAGTACTGGGATTGGTAAATACCATGGGGACTTTTAAAGTTGGACTGAATGCATTATATTTTATATGATGCATGGTCATAAATTTATGGGGGCCAGGGACAGAATGTGGTGGGTTCAATGAGATGTCTCCTATAAAGTCATGTTCTCTGAATTCTTGGTTACCAGCTGATGGTAATTTGAAAATGGGATCCTTGCTAGAAAAGGTGTTTTGTTGGGGAATGGTTTAGGGGTGTTATAGCCAGTTTCTCCTTGCTGTTGCTTTTCAACTCCTCTCTGGGGGTACTGTCTAGTCTCTGATTGTGCCATACTTTCTCTTTCTATCATGAAGCTTGCCCTTGAGACTGTAAGCCAAAATAAGTACTTTCTTCCCATCAGCTGCTTTTGGTCAGGTATGTTGTCACAGTAACACGAAGGTAACTGCAAGACAGGGTAAAGTCAGAATTTTTTGTGCTATTTCATTTTAATAGGTAAAATGTTTCTACTTTAAACTGACCAATGCTTGCATAGCTACCTAAGAAATAAAGAAAAAATGCTCCTAAACATTTTGCAATGAGTATGCGGCAGGATCATGTGTTGAAGGACAGCCTGGTGTACATACCCAGACCATCAGAAATAAATACATAAATAAATACACCATGTAGCAAAAAATAGTTTTTCAGAGGCTGGAGGGTTAAGTTAAGGTCAGTTAAGGCACTTGGCTGCAAAGCCAAAGGACCCAGGTTTGATTCTCCAGGACATAAGTAAGCCAGATGTAAAAGTGACACATGCATCTGGAGTTTGTTTGCAGTGGCTGGAGCCTCTGGATTGCCTATCCCATCTCTATCCCGTCTCTCTCTCTTTCTCTCTCTCTCCCCCTCTATCTCTCACAATAAATAAATAAAAACTAGAAGAAATAGTTTGTCAACTTGTTTTTGTTATACCTAAGAGTTCCATGTTAAGTCTACAATTTTCCTCTTCTTTGATTTCTTAGGTCTCATGTAAATACTGTTAAAGTTTATGTAGCATGTATACCTTATATGTTAAGTCAAAGTAATGTTCCAAAGTAGGTGGTAGCTACAGTATTATTTCTCCCATAGCCCTGGTCAATGAAACTGTCCTCTTATGTCCCTAGGTGATAAAAAAAAAAAAAATAAGGTCAAGGTAGAGAGAAATTTTAGAGATTTCATAGTACCTGTGTTCAGATCTCACTCAAAAAATAATATGCTTTTACAAAGTTCTTGTATGATCCCAAATTATAGAAAGGAACTACTTACTGTACCAGCATTTTCCCCAGTACAACAGCACACCACAAACACTCATGTTCAACACAGTGTAGGAAAGGTGAATAGAAATATAGTTGGTAGAAGGGAAATTACTAGAATCAGGTTTGAATTCCACTTTTTCTTGTGTGGAGATGAGAGAACATTAATAGAAGTGAAGAGAGTTTGCCTTGCCAAGTTTCTTTATATGCATGCTAATTATATGCCTCCAGACAAGTACACTGATGTATTTCCTAGAAAGGTTTTATAAATAGATGCTTCAAAAAGGTTGTACTTAGTCTTCCCAGGATTGTTTATGAAAAAAATAATAATTCTTAAAAATCCTGAATGATGAAAAATAGCATGTGAAGCATAATAATGTAGGAAATAGAAATGTGTCATAATCCAAACAGCTCTCTTTATGTATGTGACATGGTCACATGTGTCACTTAGGTCATATGCTAAATCTTGGCCAAAGTATGTAACAAACTTAAGAGTGGAATTAGCTGTGGAAAATTTCTTCATGATTCATCAGTGCCTGATGTTTATTTATATCTTTACAATTATTTACAAAACTTATATAAAGTAAAAAGTTTTGACCATCATGATTATCATTTAATTTATATCTAGATAGTTTATAGTTATCCTCTGCCTTGAGAGTCTCTAATTCATTATTGTATGTGCTATGTAGATTTTGATACTCAACATTTATCCACAAACACTAAAAATTTTAGGTTTCAGCAGATGTTTTCTAAATCAAAATTCAAAATTTCTAGTTCTTCATTGTCATGTTCTAGAGCATGGCAAACATATATCCCCATATTTCACATGTAAGCCTGCATATATTGAAAGGGTTCAGGTTAAGTCAAGGGATTAAATAAACTTGTTTGATGCCTATGTTTTAATTTAATTATAACAAAGCATATAATAACCACTGTGGTGATTAATTTTATTATATGTAAGTGGACCAGGTTCATATACCAAAAGATTATTTTTGGTTGTATTTATGAGGATATTTGTGGGAAAGATTAGACTGAATTAGTAGAATGAATGAACATAGCTCTCATAATGTAGGTGGGCAGCATCAGATTCCTTGAAGGTCTGAATAAAACAAGACGGTAAAGAAAGACAAGTTTTCTCTCTCTTTGGGAGCTCAGACATACATATTCTCTTCTTTTCCAGCATCAATTTTCCCAGTACTGATGTCTGTGGTTTTGCACCGATACTAAACCATAAACTTTCTTCTGTCTCCACTTTGTGTACAGCAAATGGTAGGATGTAGCCTCATACATATGACAGTCTCTCATAATAAATATTTAATGCTAATATTTCACAGGAAATCAGCTTCTTTTTATCAAAATATCATATTTGTTCTATTTCTCCATAGAACCATAACACAACATCACAGCTTTTCTGCCTTTGACAATGCCCTCCCAAGAATGAAGGACATTTTCTGCTCTACTTATTTGTATCTTTTAATAATAGATTTTAGTATAAGAGTTTAAGTTTTGTAAGTTAATATTAGCCACTTTGAATGTTGACAGTACATTGATATTTGAAAATAAGATAATTATTTTTAAAACACTCAATTCCTACTATGTGACAAACATGATAGGTCCTATACTAAAAACTCATGGCAAATAAAAAGGAGCTATGTGTGCGGTCAGGTGATAGGGCTTAAGGGAAAGTATAGCTGGCATGTGAGTAGAAGGGTGGAATTCTGGGGGTAGAAGGCTAAAGTAGAATCAGGTGATTGGAGTAGAGGAAAGGAGAGGGCAGGAACAAGACTAATTAATACTAAAGACATTATGGGAAAGACCACAGGATAATCCACTTCTTTGATAGCTAATTCAAAAGAATAATTGAGAGAGTTTGAGCAAAAACCCCTTAAGGAGATCCCCTTGAGATCACAAACAAGATGGGTGCCCACTCTCGCCTCTTCTTTTCATCATAGTACTACAAGTTCTATCCCAAACAATAAGACAGGAGAAACACATAAAAGGGATAAAAATCGGAACTGAAGAGGTCAAATTATCCCTATTTGCAGATGACATGATCCTATATATAGGGGACCTGAAAGACTCCACCTAAAAACTTCTAAAGGTGATTAATTCCTTCAGCAAAATGGCAGGATACAAAATCAACAAACAAAAATAAGTAGCCTTTCTATATGCAAAGGACAAATATACAGAGTGAGAAATTAGCAAGGCTGTCTCATTTTTGATAGCCATAAAAGAATCAAATACCTTGGGATAACACTTGGAAAACATAAAAACACTCAAGAGGACATGAGAATATGTAAAAACCTCCCATGCTCCTGGATATGTAGAAATAATATTGTAAAAATGACAATTCTACTGAAAACAATATACAGGTTTAATGCAATACCAATAAAAATGCCATCATAATTCTTCACAGAGGTAGACAAATTGATTTCAAAATTAATATGGAATGGATCAGGCCTCAGATATCCAAACATATCCTTAGCAAAAGAAACACCTCTGGGAGTATCACTATTCCTGATCTAAAGCTAAATGACAAAGCCATAGTAACAAAAATAGCATGGTATTGGCCTAAAAAGACATATAGACCAATGGAACAGAGTTGAATAGCCATCCCTTAGGCCAAGTAACTATAGATACTGATCTTTTATAAAGGTGCCAACAACAAACATACACTGGAGGAAAGACAGAATCCACAACAAATGGTGCTGGACAAATTGAATAATCACATGTATTAAAATGAAACTAGATGATTATCTTACCATACACAAAAATTGACTCCAAATGTATTAAAGACCTCAATATAAGACCTGAAACTCAAACTATTGGATGAAAAACATACAGGGACATGTCCATGATATAAGAGTGGAGAAAGACTTCCTGAACAATACCCCAGTAACCCAGAAAATCAAACAATCTCATGAAGCTGAAAAGCTTCTCCACTTACAAACATACCATAAACAGAGCCAAAAGACTACCCACAGAATGGGAGAAAATCTTCACCAGCTAAGCCACTGACAGAGGCCTAATATCTAGAATCTACAAAGAACTCAGAAAGTAAACAATAAAAACTCAAACAACCCACTCAAAAAATGAGACAGAGAACTGAATAGAGAAGTCTCAGAGGAAGACATACAAATGGCTAATACTCATCTTAGAAAAATATTCACCATCCTTAACCATCAGGGAAATGCAAATTAAAGCAACTATTAGATTTCACCTCACTCCAGTCATGATGGCAATTACAACAAATTTTGCCAAGGATATGAGGAATGTGGAACCCACATTCACTGTTAGTGGGAATACAAACTAGTACAACCACTATGGAAATCAATATGGAGACTCCTGAAAAAGATGAAAATAGTACTATTTTCATACCCTAAAGTCTCCACACCTCACTGCAGAGATATTTAATCAACCATGTTTATAGCTGCTTAATTCATAATAGCTAAGAAGTGGAATCAACCCAGGTACACATCGTTGGATAAATGGATAATGAAGATGTAGTATATTTACACAATGGAATTTGACTCAGCTATAAGAAAAAAATGATACAATGAAATTTGTAGGAAAATGGACAAACTTGGAATAGATCACACTCAATGAACTGACACAATCATAGAAAGACAAACACCACATGTTCTCCCTCATATGTGGTTCCTAAACTGGGACATCTTGAGTTGCTGGCATACCTGACAGGCAATGTGAGGCCCAGCCAATAGGGATAGAAGGGTTTAGAGGGAGGGGAAGGAGGCTGGGGGGAAATAAACCAAAATAAAATCCAAAATGAACTGGTACTATAGAAACCTTTATCCTTGAATGTAGACTAAAAGATTTAACCCTCAACAGGAGCACAGGGGTGGGGAGTGCCTGAAGGGAAGAGCCCCAGAGACAGTGGAATGAAGCCTAACCTTAAAACATTTGGCTCTGGCTTGTAACTCCCAGTACCAGAAATCAGTTGATAACCATGTTGATCAGAGAGACCTATGAGGTCACCCAAATAAGAAAGGCTTCTGTCAAAGTACTTGATTACCACACAAGGTAAAAGGTAAGACCCTATCTGCTGAAGACACCATATGCTACTGGCACAGAACATGGAGAGACTTGGCTGGAATCCAGAAGGGATCCAGTCCCCAAATGTTTAGCCAATTTAGTGCTCAAAAGGGCTACATGAGTTACGGAAGGAAAATTTCCAACAACATTGTAAGCAACCAGGGGGTAATAGGTTCTCAGAATCAGCCACCCTGGCAAGATGTACATACCAATGCAATGGTGGCACACAGCCTTGGTGGGTAACTAATGGCTTTCTGATTGGCTAAGAGATCTACTCAGTGGAAAGGAACCAACTGGGAGCCATGTCATGAAAGTAGAGAAAGCTACTCTCTGAAGCCATAGCTTATGGCAGGAAAACCCAATACCGGGACTGGTATAGCTCTCGGGAATTCCCCTGAGATCCTCCAAACAACACAGACTGTTTCTTGCCCAGGTTCTGGATTACACATCAAAACTTGATAGAAAGATCCTATTGCTGAAATATGACTCGTGTCACTTGCAGGACACTGAATAATCAAACTGGAACTGAGCTGAAAGTCTCCTCTTTGCTGATAAATTGGCATAGCTATGTATGCAAGCACTGGGGAAGAAAAGTCAGTAATAGTGTTACTCAACAGTAGATCCATCCTGTTGGCCATAAAACTGACCATTCAGACAAGATACACCTACTGGTGCAATAGTTGCATGACTATTATGGTGATGACCAACTTCTCATTTCATTGGATCTGTGACCTGATCCATTGGAAGGAATCTATGCCAGGCACTGAAAATCCAATTAAAAGCTTATTGCGTAAGAGGTTATAGATCCTAAGAGTGTAAGCTACTACTCTTGTTTGACTAAATAGATATGTTATGCTCAGAAAATTTCCCCCTAAAAATTTAATTGTCCATATATTTGTGCCAATCTTACTGTTGACCAGATATTATACAAATAGTGATAGATACTGGGGAGACTCAAAAGTCTTCAAAGTGCTGAGAATAAGTAACTGTTGAGTGCTCAGCACTAAATAAAACATCTCTATCTTGTACTCCAAAGCTCTGGGAACACCATGAAAGAGGGAGTGGAAAAAGTTTAAGAGTCAGAGGTTGGGGAGGAGTACTTTGGGTCACAGTTCTCAGACAGAAACTACTTCATAGCAACTGCTGGTGGTCATTATCTCCACAAGACTTGTGCAATTTAGCCCATCAACATTTCAACATAGATGATGAAGGAGAGCAAAGAGAGACAGAGAGAAAAAGAGATACAAATAGAAGATTGCCTGGTAATTGGAAAGAAGAAGAGTTTTGGAATGGTAAAGGTGGAAAGGGAAGAAGAGAAGGTAATGGGAGGGAATTATGGTCAAGTACAAAAAATTCTCATATAATGTAAGTCTAATTCTCTTCAGATGAGCACTTATAAACAAAGAGGATAAATGAAGTGGACAAGATTAAATGTTCAGTGCTATGAAAACACTATAATAAGGTAAAGATATTTCCTGAATGGACAATTGTTGGTGTGAGTTTGGAAGACTGAGTAGGACTATCACATGCAGGAGGATAGAAAGGGAGTTTTACTGACAGAAAAGATCAGGCAACCTTCAAAGCATGAATATGGTGACAATTCAGAGACACAACAAAGGGAGTGACTGAAAATCAAAGGATATGCCATAATAGCATGAAGCAGCCAGCCCCTGGTAACTGTATGAACCATCTCTGCTAGGATACCATTTTAGATGTTACTGCATGAAGTCTAGTTTAGGGTTTGCATAGACCCAAGTAATGCAATGGCAGAGAATTTTTAGTATTTTTAAGAAAAAGAAAAAATAAAATAAAGATTTAATGGAGATGCTCAGTATGTTTTGATAAAAAATGTCATGAGGAAGAGAATTTACAATTTATAAGAAAATAAAATTGTAGGCATCTCTCCATTGAGCATAAATGTAAATTTTTCAATGGGCTGGAGAGATTTCTCAGTGGTTAAGGGCACTTTCTGCACAAGCATGAGGTCCTAAAAGATCATGAGACTGCCAGAATTTGAATATCCAGATCCCATGTAAATAGCTACATGTTTCTGTGTGCCTCTATAATCCCAGACCCACAGGAGTCTGAGACCAGAGAATCATCTGAGCCCCACAAACTCCAAAGTCAGTAAAGAGACTGCAGCCCAAAACAACACCAAATGGAAGAACAATAGACTAGGTCACCCACTGCTCTGCTCCAGCCACAATAAACAAGTGCCCTTGCAGCAGTCAAGCATATGGGTCACCCCCACACAAATTCTCAGCAAAATAAAGTTCTTGCAGCCTGAATTCAACAATGCATTAAATGATTCACTCACCACAATCAAATGGTATCTGCCCATGGTGTGCTAGGATGGTTCAAATATGCATTAAAAGTGAACATCACATTAACAGGAGTAGTAGCAAAAACTACCCATCAAATAACTCAATAACAAGGATACTCTTTTTGAAAATAACACTTGAGTGCTGGCGATATGGCTTAGCAGTTAAGGCACTTCTCTGTGAAGCCTAAAGACTCATGTTTGACTCTCCAGGTCCTACATAAGCCAGACACACATGAAACAAGCACACAATGTCCCATATGTGCATAAGAGGGTGCACACGTCTTGAGGTCAATTGCAGTGGCTGGAGGCTCTGACATGCCAATTCTCCTTTCTCTCTCCATAAAAGCATCCAGTCTGTTGGGCTTGCCTCAAAAAAGAGGAAAAAAAAATGGCAACAAGTTTATCGAAAATGTTTGACATTAATCAAGAAAATAAGATGTCACTTCACACCTGTGGGAATGGCTATCCTCTAAAGATGGGGACTGACAGAAGAGATAAGGTTAGTAAAGTGTTGGCCTTAGAATCATAAGGCCCTCAATTCAATCCCAGGTACTATGTAAATGTCAGACATGATGGCATGCACCTGCAATTCCAGTTCTGGAGAGCTGGAGACCAGAGATTCCTGGGGCTTGCTAGCCAGCTAACCCAAAGTAATTGAACCCCTAGGCCAATGAGAGTCTCTGTCTACAAAGGAAGTGGACAGTATTCCTGAAAATGAAACCCCAACTTGTCATCTGACCTCTACATATACATGCATACACATGCATTCACACAAATATAAGTATACATAAGCACATGTACACACACCACACATATATAACAGACAAACAAAAACATAGGAATGAAAAGAAAAATCTGACAAACTGGTGGTGGGAATAGACATTAGCACATCTATTATGGACAATGGTTCATTAAAAATCTGACAATGCTGTTACTCCAGAAATCCCACTTCTGGGTGTGTATTCCAATAAGCCAAAATCAATATGCTGAGGGACAACTGTGTGCTCATGTTCACTGCAGCATTATCCGTGGTAGCCAAGCTAGATATTTACCCAAGTGCCAACCAACAGATGACAGATAAAGAAAATGTGCTGTGTACACACAATGGAATTCTGTTCTGCCTTTAAAAAGAATAGTCCTATGATTTTCAACAACATAGTTGATCCTGGAAAAATTCTGTTAAGTGAAATGAACCTGACATAGTAAATGAATACTTCATGATCTGATCCACTAGAGGAACCTGAAAGGTCAAACTAAGAACTAGATCATGGTGGATATCAAAAGCTAGGGAGCATAGGGGATGGGACAACTTGGTTAAAGAATACAAAGCTAAGGTAAGACAGAAGGGGTTAGTGTTGAAATCTATTGCACAGCAAAATAATTGGTGCTAATATGAGATTTCACCTTACTCCGGTAAGGATAGCAAACATTAAAAAATCAAATGAAAACAAATGTTGGCAAGGCTGTGGAGAAATAGCAACCCTCATTCACTGATGGTGGGATTGTAAGCTGGTACAACCACTGTAGAAATCAATCTGGAGACTCCTGGAAAGGATGCATATAGAGTTACCAGCAGACCCTGTTTTCATTTCAGAGATATTTGCTGAACTATGTTTATATCTGCTCGATTCATAATACCTAAAAGTTGGAATCAACACAGGTGCCCATCATTGGATGAATGGATAACTAAGATGTGCTATAACTACATTATGGAATTCTACTGAGCAGTAAGAAAAAAATGACGCATTGAAGTTTGTAGAAAAATGGAACATGGAACAGATCATTTCAAGTGAACTCACACAATCACAGAAAGTCAATCATCACATGATCTCACTCATCTGCAGTTCCTAATGTGGATCAGCCCAAGTTGCTGACATAACTGAATAGCATCTTGAGACTTGGACAATAGGGAGGGTAGGGCTTGGGGGAAGGGAAAAGGTAGGGTGGGGGACACAAAATGTGAACCCAATATGAACTGGTACCATAGAATCCTATATCATGAAAATCAGAGTAAAAGATGAAACCCTCAAACAAACCTTAGAGGGAGCACATGATTCAAAAGGTCCTGGAGAGAGCGAGATGAAACCTTACCTCAAATTTCTCCTGTTTTTCTTTCTTCTCTGGATTTTGCTTTGTTTATCCCCCTAGGTCCTGGCCTGTAATTCCCTGTACCAGGATGTGGTCTACATCCACAATGAGCTGTTTATCAGAGAGACCTACTAGATCTCCCAAAACAAACAAGACAGGCTTCTGTCAGAGAACTTGATTACCCACCAGAAGTTAATGGTAAGACCCTACTACTGAAGACACCAATTGCTGCTGGCATGGACCATGGACAGACCTGATTGGAATTCAGAGGAGAGCCAGTCCTCAGATAGTTATCCCATCTAGTGCTGGAAGGCACTACATAAGCTACCAGGGGAAAGTGGCCAATATCTGTCCAAGCAACTCAAAGTTTAAGTGGCTCAGAAGCAAACAATCTGACGTGATGATCACACAAGTGTGATAGTGGCACACAGCCATGGTGGGTAACCAACTGCTCTTGGATTGGCTAACAGATGCGCTCAGTGGAAAGGAAACCATATCTGGAACTGGGAAACAAATCAGAATCATATCCAGATAATGATTCTGCTGTCCATTGTTAAGCTTCCACTAAGCATTACACTATAAAAGTGTCTAAACCCTTATAATTCTCTCTAAATTAATAATGGTCATCCCATTTAATTGGCACTGACTTCACTCTCCATTGGAGAATCTGCTTCTCTTTTTCAGATGGGAACTGGACTTGAGGAGATAAATGACACAGTGCACTCCACCCTGGCCCCAGCTGAAACCACAGAGGAATTGGGGAAATGAGCAAGAATGCTGCTCTCTGACAGAAATCTGTCTGTCTTTTAGGAAACCTCGTAGGTCTCTCTGATCAAAAGCTCATTGTGGATGATAGCCCCATGCTGGTTCTGGGAGTTACAGGTCAGTGCCCACTAAGAAAATGAGGAAAAAGCTAACTAATATACAAGAGTTAGAGATAAGAGAGAGAGAGAGAGAGAGAGGGAGAGGGGAAGTAAGGGAGGGAAGATGTAGGAGATTAAGATTAGTCTTAATCTCACCCTCTCCAGTGTCTTGTGGTTCAGGTGTTCCCTGTAAGGGCCTGGTGAAGGATCATCCATTTGTTCTGTCTTTTAGTTAGTAGAAGATTATGGTGCCATTGCCGTTTGGGTCTAGATTTGTGTTTCCCACCCCTTTGATGCCCTCCCCTCCCTCCCCTTCCATCCTAGTGTCTAGTCTGGGAGATGCTTGCTGGGTATGTAAGGTATCTTGGGTAGATTCAGGTTAGGTGCTGTAGATGAGTGAGACTATGTGGCGATTTTTTTTCTGTGATTGGGTAAGTTCACTGAGAATGATCTGTTCCAGGTTCAACCATTTTTCCTCAAATTTCATTTTGTCATTTTTTTCTTACTGCTGTATAGAATTCCATTGTGCAGATATACCACATCTTAGTTATCCATTCTTCTAGTGATGGACATCTGGGTTGATTCCAGCACTTAGCTATTACAAATTGAGCCGCTACAAACATGGTTGAGCAAATCTCTCTAGCCTGTGGTTTGAAGGTTTTAGGGTAGATGCCCAGTAAGGGAATAACTGAGTGCTTGATTACCCACCAAAGGCTAGTGATAAGACCCTACTGCTGAAGACACCTTATGTGATTGACATGCAAATTAGAATGGCATGGCTGGAAGTTGGAAGAGAGTCAGTCCCCAGACAGTCAGTGCGTCTAGTGCCAGAAGGTGCTACATGGGCGACTGGGGGAAAATGACCAATATCTGTCGAAGCAACTCATGGTCTAACCTACTTAGCAGCAAATAACTTGTTGTGATGCCCACACAAGTGCAGTGGTGGCACACAGTCATGGTGGGGAAACAACTGCTCTCAATTCGGCTATCTGAACCCCTCACTGGTATGGGACCCATAGCTGGAGCTGGGAAACAAGTCAGAACCATATCCAAACATAAACCCACTCTCCAATATCAAGCTACCATCAATTGTGGGCTACAAGAGGGCCTACACCTATTAAATTCTCCATTAAAAAAAAAGGGTTATCTCATTTGTCCTGATGCTAACTTACTCTCCATTGGAGAATCTGCTTCTCTTTTTCAGATAGATGTAGATCCTAAGGAGAGAGCCACCCCATCATACCTCAAAAGGGCCCCAGCTGAAACTAAGAAAAATTGGAGAAACAAGCAAGGGGGCTGTTTTCCTGATGAACCGGATACCAGCACAAGGAGGAAGGAGATCAGTACAGAGAAAAATCAACTCCTACCAAATCAGAGAGCCAGCGCCTCAGAGGCCCCCAACACCTCATCACTGAAGCACACCAAAAATGAACCCAACATGGCTCAGGGAAATTTTGCAGAAGACGGAGCGGAAAGAATGTCAGAGCCACATGTTGGGTCATGATATGCACAGACATTTAGCTTACCCATAACTGTGGGCTAACTCCACAATGCATGACCCTTATACCTCAACAAGGAAGGGCCAAGGGGAGGGGGTAGGTCACAGATGAGCCTAATAATGGTACCAAACTGACTGTAAAAAAAATAATAATAAAATAAAATTTAAAAAAAAGAGGAATGCTGCTCTCTTAGTTAAGCTGAGATTAGCACAGGGGTGATGGAGAAAGATATTGAGGACACTAAACACCTACAAAATCAGAGATACAGATGCTCCTAAGTGCGCATCACTGAAGAAGACTTAAAACGCTCCCAGCATGGCTCAGGAAATCTTGTGGAAGAGTGGCAGAAAGATTGGTAGAGCAACAAGTTGGGACATTTTGCACAGAGACACTGCCTCTCCCCCATAACTGACTGCTGCCCCATAATTCATGACCCACAATACCCATGAGGTTGACCTGCATCCCCAGTGAGGAAGGCCTCTTCAGAAAAGGGGCAGGGAGGAGGAAAGGATGGTACGAACATGTGATGTTTTCATACAAAATATGTCCATATCTAATAATATATATATATATATCTCAGAATGGCTCAGAGTAACTAACATATGTCTAGCCACAAAAAATGATGTATTAAAGTGTTATTGGTATTAATAGCATTATACGCTTAAAACATCACATTGTGCCCCATAAGTCTACACAATAATTATTTTAATTAAAATAAGAGACATAAAGGAAGGACTATCCTTAGGCGTATTAGGTCTCTAGAGTTCTGTGACTGAACAACTTGGGAGATGAGATCAGCTTACACAGGAGAAACGCAGTACTGACACTTGTACACTGAGCTCTTTCAACAAACTCAAAGTCTGAATGGCTCTGAGTCTGTCCTTGAAAGTCACCAGGAATGAGCAATCACCCATCTTTTCAACAATATCTTCAGGGCTTTAAATACAAACCAAATATAATCTTCCAAGTATTTCTCAAAGAAGCACTCACTTAAATGTCTATCAGCTTTCTTCTTGTATATTTCTCATGACTATCATCACCATTTCTTCACTTTTCCTTCTTCTTCTGGCTGTAAGGCCCTCTAATGCAGAAGCCATAGCCATCCCTTCAAACACAGCATCACACCAAAGAAGCACAAGAGCATTCCACGTTTGTGACTTGAGTCTGTTACATCTTTTCTAAATGTTTTTAATGTTAATAATGTCAAAATTAATAGAATTACAATATTCAAATAGTACTTTGTGTCAATAGAAAACCCTGCATATGTCTGAAGGATCAATGGTGGACATTCACTTTTTCTTGGAAATATTGTAGTTTCAGGGCTCTCTAGGTTTTTGTCATCTCAAAGGAAGGAACTCAATCAGGAGATGTAATTCATCTAGCAAAGCAAGCATTCCAAGGAGAGGTAGAAGTGAGCTGTCCTGAAACCAGGGCAACAGCATAGTGGGAATTGTGTTAAGGATTTTAAAGAAGTCTTATGAATATTTATGAAATGGCTGGCATATTAATCAGGTAATCATCTCAAATAATAATCATGATCATCTAAAATCAGAATAGACCACATCTCCTTTCTAAGGCATTTCTTCCCTCAATGATGTAGTAAAAATCACAATGAACCTGGAAATTTCAAGATGTCAACCCTTCCTTAGTACACAGGTATAGGAAATGCCCTGGCATCTTAGGATGTGGTGTAGGAGGAACAATCTATCTGTGAAGAGTACATTTAACCACAAAGAGGCACTCTGACTGTCAGGAGACACAGCTACCAAGATGCAGTGTAGTTTCCCTGGTCCCTCATATCTACCTCATTTTTGAGATTATGCAAGGTCCCATGATTTGTCTCATGACTATAGGATAAGAACCTGTGATGCCCTACAGTTAAGACATTGCGTTATTTTTGAATGAAAGTTTTATACTGAATACCAGGGTCAGGGTTTTAGTACTTCAGCTTGTAAAAACAGGAAACAGGATTTAGGCTGTTTGCAGGACTCATTTCTCCTAGCTCCTTTCTAACTGCTCAAGCCTACCTTCTCCCTGACACTTGTCATGCTTTTCTTGTGAATAAAGGCACACTTAGTTCACATATCTGTACACTGGATAGTCAAGGAGAAATATAAATTTTCTTTGATTTTTCTCTTAGTACTCAAATCATTTGAAGAACCAGTTATTTGTGGCAAATGATGTTAGAATTTTTTATGTTTCTGGTCATTTCAGTGAGACAGGGATCAATGGATTTGTGGCTTCTATCTTCTAGCTAGCTTGCTTTTCTGTCCCATTATTCCACTGCTTAAAAAGGTCTTAACGCAAGCTTAAAACAAGTAAAAAGTCGTGCCTATAAAGTAAACTCTCTTCTTTAGGATAGACTATGGCTTGAAGAGCTAAACAGAAAATCATTTTTTTGAGGTAGGGTCTCACTCTAGCCCAGGTTGACCTGGAATTCACTTTGTATTCTCAGGGTGGCCTTGAACTCATGGTGATCCTCCTACCTCTGCCTCCTGAGTGATGGGATTAAAGGTGTGAGCCACCATGCCCAGCTTTATCTAAACTATTTTAATGATGTTGAAAACACGTATACTCCTTTAGGTGATCAGCTTTCTCAATCACCTCTAGGAGTGTGCCACCACTTTCCATCATTACACGGTTTCTTTAAACTACTTTCCAGATTTTCTGAAGTACAAAAACCCCATAGTGTGTGAAAACTTTTCAATTTCCACTTGGTTCAATTCCAATTAACTCAAATATCAGGGTAGTCCTAAGGGCTGCATGATAGGTCTATGTTAGAACAAGGTAATAAGTAAAACAAAAACATCAACAGCTTACACCCTAGAGAGCCCACAGAAAGAGGCACTTTTCCTGAAATGCTTATAATCTAAGAATGTGCTCTAATGACCATGTTGTGATTAATTTCCAGCAGAGATGCCTACCCAGGCACCAGCATTTTCCTACTACTGTTTGATCAAAAATAACAATCCTGCATTTAAAAACAGGGTAACAACTAGTACTTGTGGCTTCTATTTTCTACTGTTTTATTTTCTTAGGAAACTCTTCTTGGCTTAACAGATGTTCAGTCAGTTACCTTACCAAGAGGATTTCTACAGAAAAGATGGTAGAAGATAGTGTGTATACCATCTCTTTCTAACTGTCACTGGAGTTCACAGGGAATGCTGGTCAGCTTTCACTCATTTCTAAACACCATTATAGCTGAACCCATTATATAGAACCTCCCTTTTAAAAAGCACATTTTCAATCTAAAAGACCCTAGATTTTAATGTGTGATATACACTTGAACTGCAGCTTGTTTTTTTTTTTCAATCAAAGTGTGAAAATTACAAATGGTGAAAATTTCTTTATCAATGCCAGTTTGAAAAAAACAGGTGCTGCAAAGCATCACATGCTGAAAATTACCACCATAGTGTTTCATTTGGATTCTGGCTGTTTGCATAGATAGAACAGAAAACTCAGAGTGTCTGGTAGGTTTCAATATACTGTGAATATCTAGAGAATTTCTATGTGGCAATAATTAACCAAAGCCCAGCACATATCCCCTGAGTGAATGCGACATTATGCTAGGTCTCCAGATGTAGCTCTGTTCAGCCAGGGTACTAGCCTGGGTACTCTGGAAACCTCTGAGGGGTCAGTACCAACCACAAACATGATTTTGACACTGGGCTACTTCCCTCCTTAATGGCTGGGTTAAGGATGTTCTCAGAATGTAGTCACTTTCTCGAATGGCCCATTTCCCCTGCAAGTGCCAGTCCCTGGGAAATCTCCTACTGCTAGAAAAGGAGCTGGTGAAGCCCCAGCCATTTACACTCATCTAGGATCAGGAAGGAAAAAAATCCAGTGTACTGAAGACCATGTTCAACATCCCATATTTAATTTTCCTGAAAATTCTTAAAGGAAGCTATCGTTATTTCTATTTTTTCATATTAACAAACTCTTTATGGTCATAGAAGTCAATATCATAAATACAACACTTTGTTTCTTTGCATATTGTTTCAATTCCTAATTTTTGGTTAATTTTAAAGCAATAAATAAAGAATAACCTTGAAAATAGAACAGATTAATGGGGATGAAAAGGCCTAAGTGAAGTCAGAGGAAGAGATTGAGTAAAGGAAAGATGGAATGAGGGCTAATCAAAATCTAAGAGGATATAAATAAATCATATGGAAACCTACTTTTTTTGGACAATGGAACACTCAGGAGCCATAGAATGTTACTAGAAAATTTTCAGTGCCAGGGACGAGATATCTTCCAGTGAGTTGTTGGCCAGGGAGGTCCCTGATGCCCCCAAAACATTACAGGCCATTTCAGAGGCTCTTGGTTTCCCACCAGGAATGGTAAGACCCTATTGCTGAAGACTCCACATACTTTGGCTACAAGGTCACTGAGAAATCCTGCTGAACTGACCTGAAAACCTCCTCCATGTAGACCAGCTGACAGAAATCTGGAAAAAGTCATTCTGCATGCAGCTCAATGGGAGAAAGAGAAATCACCAGTGAAGATACTCAACAGTGGACACTACAAGCCTTATATTTGGCCAGCCAGGCCAATGAGCCAACAGGTGCAATAGTGGCATGTCTGTTATGAGGGAAACCAACTGCCCTCTTATTGGACTGGATGCCCACTCCATGGGAGGGAATACATCCCTGATACTGAAAACAGGGGTACAACAGGGGTAGTCATGAGCCCTAGGGGTGTAACATCTGCTGCTATCTGGATAAATGTATATACTATGCTCATCAAACTGCCCAGTAAGCACTTCTCCTAATGTTCATACCCATATATGAATGCTACTCTCACTTTTTTATTAGGGAAATTTCTCTTTTCAGATGGCAGTGACCTTGGATGACTCAGAAGGCATGACAGTGCTGAGAAAAAGTGACAGAGGAGTGCTCAGCACTGCAATATCTCTATCACACCTTCCAAGGCTCAGGGTCTATTGTGGAAGAGGTGGTGGAAAGAATGTGAGAGCCATGGGATGGGTAGGACTCCTTACAATGTGCTCCTCCAGACACAAAATGTCCTGGATATCCATGACCTCACAGTGGCTCACACTACCTACACAAGACCATCATAATAGGAGGAAAAGATGATGACATCAAAATAAAAGAGAGACTGAGAGGGGGAGGGGATATGATGGAGAGTGGAGTTTCAAAGGGGAAGTAGGGAGAGGGAGGGAATTAATATGGGATATTGTTTAAAATCATGGAAGTTGTTAATTATAAAAAATAAAAAATAAATTAATTAAAAAAATAAAGAATAACCTTAAGATCCCCCACAACTTGGCTGGGAGTTTGGCTCAGTGGGTAAAGTGCTTGTCATGCCAGCTTGAGCACCTGAGTTCAGATCCCAGAATCTGCACAGAAACAGAATGAAATAGCACACGCTAGTCAAGTGGAGACAAGAGAATCCTTAGGGTTGATGGCTAGGTAGTCTAACCAAATCTGTGAACTTCAGGTTAAGTGAGATAACCTGTTTCACAAGATAAGGTGGACAGCACTTGAAGAAGACACCTGACTTGGACCTATAGCCTTCACATGCACCTGCACACCCATGTGGGCCCACATATAGACACATATATACACATGCGTTCACACCACACACAAACACATACATAAGCAAAATCAAAAATTATCGTTTACAATTGGTCTTGTCACTATCTAGTGTTCATGAAACTCAGCAGTCCTAAATCTTCCTATACCATCCTTCCAGTTTCTGATGGACCTCATGTTCTTCTGATGCTTTTTTAAACATTCTGCTTTCAAGTTCCTCAGAGGACTGGCTACATCCTGCCCTCATGAGCAGATGCTACTTACCTTTCCGGAAAGACTTCCTCAATCCTGTGAAAGCGTCTTTCCAATCCTGGTTGCTGACAATTCATCAAGCTAATTTTTGCATTAGTATTGGGTTATATTTTAGTGCTATAGAGCCATATAATTCTTGTTGCATAACGCAGTAAAATGTCCTATTTTATACCCTTATAGTACCCACCTTTAAGTTGCCAGAGGATTTACTTCTATTTCAATAATTTTCAATCATATACACTTCATACCACCTGTAAGTACAAGATCTAAGTGGACAAGAGCTGTATTGCTTACTCTTCTGCCATATCCCTGTCAGGCAGAAGAGTATCAGAGCAGAGGCTATGTTGTACCTACCTCACTGCCATATCACTACTAGATAGAACAGTGTCCAGCGCAGATTAGATGCTGTTTGTTGAATAAATGAATGGACCCTATTCTACCTAATTAGAGTTTCTTGTTCTACTTAAAAATATTAGATACATCTAATCTGGAGTTTACACTGGCAAAATTTCTTTACCAGTTTTATTCCATTTCTTAAAAAGCTTAGCCACCCAGGTGTGGTGGTGCATGCCTTTAATCCCAACACTTGGGAAGGGAGGCTAAGGTAAGAGGATCTGTGAGATCAAGGCCACCTTGGGACTATATAGTGAATTCCAGGTCGGCCTGGGCTAGAGCAAGACCCTACCTCAAAAACAACAACAAAAATATTGCTTAGCTATCTGGCTGTTAAATATGGGAATTCACAAGACTGTAATGTAATAATAAAATAAAACATTTTGTTCACACTTGGGTTCCACATTTGCATCTACATTGACATATCATATTTTTGGTTATGTAACTTAGAATACATTCCACAAAACATCATTTTGCTTAACAATTTCATTTACTGCCTATTTGTTGGTTCTGATAAATATGTGCTATGGAGAGTTAGGAAGGAAGTTTGAGGTTGAGTAAGAAGAAAGCTATCTATTAAAACCATACCCCAGCATCAGTCAACTACCAACTACAAAAAAAATCATGCACTTAAGTTTCTGTATGAAAGAACCACACGTGTTCTCATTTCACAGTGTCTCTGCTGCTGGATGCTTTGCACCATTGAACATTACTGCCATGCCCTTCCTCAGAACTCTCCAATCTGGGTTTTTATCACACCAGGCTTTTGTTTCTAGCTGCACTCTGCTCTCTGCTGCTGTCTATGAGGACCCTGGCTGGCTGCTGCTCAATGGCTTGCTTCTTGAATAAGCACATATTGAAAGAGCACCATGAATCTGGTGCTAAGCTGCCCTGCAAACATGATGATAAGGAAGGCAAACTGTGCCTGTCCTCATAAATCTTACTTGGTTCTCATCTGACTAAATATCTTGGAAAGTTATCAGCACAGTTTTTGCTGATACTTATATGTTGACAACTCCCAAATCTGTATTGATCCTTGGACTGCTTTCCTAAGCTCAAGGATCATATAACTATTTGTGCAACAGCCAGAACCAATCATAGATTCAGCATGGCCCAGGTAAGCTTGGCCTTCTCTTCTGGGATATAAAAATCTTGCCGTAGGACAATAGGAGCAGCAGGTGGCTAGTAACTTTTCCTTACATTTCAGTGTTAATAAATCTGCTTCTTTTTCTTGTATAAAGTTCCAGTATAGAGTGTGCTATATCTATCCTGAACACGTAGTAAATGCATCAAGGAGGATTGAGTAGGTTATGTGTCATTGTGTCACTCATAAGTTTCTGTAATAGTAATAATAGTGATATGTAGGTGCAGATACCATCCCCAGATAATAGAAAGATAAGTGAAAATCTCACAGATAGTGGGTAGATAAGTTAAATACTGTTTCTTTAATATTTTATTTTTATTTATTTATTTATTTTGAGAAAGGGAAAGGGGGAGAGAGAGAGAGAGAGAATGGGCGTTCCAGGGCTTCCAGCCACTACAAATGAACTCCAGATGCATGCGCCACCTTGTGCATCTGGCTTATGTGCATCCTGAAGAATCGAACTAAGATCCTTTGACTTTGCAGGCAAGCACCTTAACCGCTAAGCCATCTCTCCAGCCCCTAAAGAATTTCTTTTAAATATCACTATTATGAACAGTAATACTTGTAGTTAGTTTTTATAATACATGGGGATATTGAGGATTGTATTTTCTATAATTTTTATAAATATGTGACTGCAAGGTCTGAAGAACATAGCAGGAGTATACCCAAAACTTTAAAAAAATTCTAAATGTTTTATTTTTGTGTGTATATATAATGTATGTGCATTGTATGTTTGTGTTTATGTTCATGTGTGAGTGCAGAAAAGTGAATACCAAATCAAGAGTGTTTATGTTCATGTGTGAGTGCAGAAAAGTGAATACCACATCATGAGTGTTTATGCTCATGTGTGAGTGCAGAAAAGTGAATACCAATCAAGAGTGTGGAGGTCACATGTCAGTCCTCATCTTCCACCTTTTTTTTTAACTTTACTCTGTTTGTTTAATGTTCTGCAACCAGAAAAAAAAAAAAAAACAGGATATCAATAGAATCCCAGCCCAGAAATGCCACTCACCAAACTAGGGATGTCGAGGCCCTAGAAAGATCTCACCAACAACTATCTGAGGAAGAAACTTTGGAAATGCCTGGTGCTGATCCTGGTGACTTTTCCCGTGAGTATGAATAGCACTTAGGGCCCCATATTGGTCATTAACTATTTCAATGCAGAAAATGACAACTTTCACAGCAAAATGAACAAGAAATTATGCTAGAGTCAAACATGAGTGATCTTCACCCAGGAACACATATTATGAAGCCAAATACAAGTTTTGAAAGTCAGAGAAGGATTCAAGAGTGTATGGGATTGAGAACAGTGTGATTTTTTGGTATTTATATTTTCTTATGACATAAAATAAACTTATAGTTATTTTATTTATCTATAATATATACTTTTTGTATGCAGTTTCTAATTTTTTAACATATAAATATATTTATTGACAAATTCTATATTTACAGACAACAAACCACGGTATTTCCCTCCCTTCCTGTCCCTTCCTCCACTTTCCCCTGCATAACTCTGCTCACCTTCATATCCCCTCCCTCTATCCATTAATCTCTCTTTTAATTTGATGTCCTCATCTTTTTCTCCTATTATGAGGGTCTTGTGTGGGTATTGTAGGCACTGCAAGGTCCTGGATATGAAGGCCAAATTCTGTCTGGACAGTTGCATGTAAGGACTGGTACTCTTTCTTTGGCTCTTACATTCTTTCCACCACCTCTTCCTCAATGGACCCTGAGCCTTGGAAGGTGTGAGATGTTTTAGTGCTGGACACTGCTCCATCCCTTCTTCTCAGCAATATGTTGCCATTTGGGTCATCCCAGTGGTCATTGCCATCTGAAAAGAGAAGCTTCTCTAACCAGAAGTGAGAGTAGAATTAATATATGAGTATGAACATTAAGTGTAGTGCTTTCAGGGCAATTTCGTGAGAGGAATATATGCATTTATCCAGACAAGAGCAGGATTTATACCCCTAAGGCTCATAACCTCCCCTGCCATAGACTTTTAATTGGGTTTTCAGTACAGGCATGAATTCCCTCCCATAGAGTGGGTCTTCAGTCCAATTAGAGAGCAGCTGGTTTCCCCCGGAGCAGGCATGTCACTATTGCACTCATTCAGTCATTTGGCCTGTCTGGCCAAACTTTCCAGTGTCCACTGTTTCACCACTGATGACTTCTGTCTCCCATAAGACTGCATACAGTGTAGCTTTTTCCAGCTTTCAGTTGGCTGGGCTATAGGCAGAAGGTTTTCTGCTCAGCACCAACTTGATTTCTCAGTGACTTTGCTGCTCAGGCATGTGAAGTCTTCAGCAATAGGGTCTGACCATCTCTACCTCATGGGAAACCAAGGGCTTTGGCAATAGCCTATAATGTTTTGGAGACAACAGGGACCTCCCTGGCCAGCAACTCACGGGAAGGTATCCCATCCCTGGCATTGAAAAATTGCTAGTAACAATCTATGGCTTCTGGATGTGTCATTATTTAAGAAACTAAGTGTTCATATGTCTTATTCAGAATATCTTGAATTTTGATTGACCCTCTCTCCCCCACCTTTCTTTTATACAATCTCTTCCAGTGACCTCGTTTAGGCCTTTCCCCTCTCTGCAATCTGTTCTTCCACTTACATATATACAATACCATCCTGTTAAGACCTTCCTTCTCCTCCCTCACTTATAAACTTTTTCTAGGTTATGGGCCTCTGCTACTGATTTTCAGTTCCAAATCACACACAAGTCTATACATTTGTAGGTAGGATCAACACATAAGAGATAACATGTGATGTTTGGCTTTCTGGGCCTGGGTTACCTCACTTAGTATAATCCCTTCCAGATTTCCCTGAAAATTTCATAATTATGTTTTTCTTTACCACTGAATAGAGCTCCATTGTGTAGATGTACCACATCATTATTATCTATTCATCTGTGGATGGACATCTAGGCTGGTTCCATTTCCTAGCTATTGTGAATAGAGCAGCAATAAACATGGTTGTGCAAGTATCTCTAATGTAGTGAGAAGACTCATTAGGATATATGCCTAAGAGTGCTATAGCTGGATGATATGGCAAATCTATTTTTATCTGTCTCAAGAACCTCCACACTGATTTCCAAAATGGCTGTACCATACTACATTCCCACCAACAGTGGAGAAGGGTTCCTGTTTTACTACATCCTCACCAACACTTATTGTCATTTGTTTTCTTGATGACAGCCATTCTGATGGGAGAGAGATGTAATCTCAAGGTAGTTTTAATTTGCATTTCTCTGATGGATAAGGATGTAGAACACTTTTTTTAGATGTTTATATGCCATCTATATTTTTTTCTGATGAGAACTCTCTATTTAGATCCATAGCCCATTTTTTGATTGGGTTGTTTGACTTCTTATTGTTCTGTTTTTTGAGTTCTTTGTACATTCTGGATATTAATCCTCTGTCAGATGTGTATCTGGGAAAGATTTTCTTACATTGTGTAGGCTTTCTCTATTCACAGTGTCTTTTGCTGTGCAAATGCTTTGTAATTTCATGAGATCCCCATAGTTAATTAGTGGTTTTATTTCCTGAGCAAATGGGGTTATATTCAGAAAGTCATTACCTATGCCAATATGTTGAAGGGTTTCCCCTACATTTTCCTCAAGTGATTTCAGAGTTTCAGGTCTGATATTAAGGTCCCTGATCCACTAGGATTTGATTTATGTGCATAGAGAAAGACAAGGATCTATTTTCATCTTTCTACATACAGATATCCAGTTTTCCCAGCACCACTTGTTGAAGATGCTGTCTTTTCTCCAATGAATATTTTTGGCATTTTTGTCAAAAAGCAATGGCTGTATCTGCCTGGATTAACATCTGGGTCTATTCCTGTGAAGAATGTCTTTGAAATTTTAATGGGGATTGCATTAAATGTGTAGATTGCTTTTGGTAAGATTGACATTTTCACAATATTGATTCTTCCAGTCCAAGAACATGAGATGTCTTTCCATTTCCTTGTGTCTTCTGCAATTTCTCACTTGTGTGTTTCAAAGTTCCCATTGTAGAGCTCCTTCACTTCCTTAGTTAAGTTTATCCCAAGGTACTTTATCTTTTTGTAGGCAATTGTGAATGGGAGAGATTCCCTGATTTCATTCTCTGCATGTTTGCGGTTAGTATGTAGGAAAGCTACTGATTTCTGTGTATTTATTTTGTATCCTGCTATGTTACTAAAAGTGTTTATCAACTTTAACAGTTTGCTGGTAGAATTTTTAGGGTCTTTTATGTATAGAATCACATCATCTGCAAATACAGATAATTTGATTTCTTCCTTTCCAATTTGTATCCCTTTTATGAGTGTCTCTAGCCTTATTGCCATCACTGAGACTTCCAGTACTATATTAAATAAAAGTGGGGACAGTGGGCACCCTTGTTTTATTCCTGAATTTAGTGGAAAAACTTTGAGTTTTTCACCATTTAGTATTACGTTGACTGTAGGTTTGTCATAAATAGGTTTTATTGTGTGGAGATATGTTCCTTCTAGTCTCAGTTTCTGTAATACTTTTTGATGTTGTTGTTGGTTTTGTTTTTTTTTTTTTTTTTTGTTGTTGTTGTTGTTGTTGTTGTTGTTGTTTTGGTTTTTTGAGGTAGGAACTCACTCTAGCCCAGCTGACCTGGAATTCACTATAGAGTTCTAGGGTGTCCTCCAACTCACAGCAATCCTCCTACCTCTGCCTCACGAGTGCTGGGATTAAAGGTGTGTACCACCACACACGGCCTCTGTAATACTTTTAACATGAAAGGAGGTTGGATTTTCTAGAATGCCTTTTCTGCATCAATTAAGTTGATCATGTGATTTTTGTACTTCAGGCCATTTATATGATGTATTACATTTATTGATTTGCATATGTTGAACTATCCCTGCATCCCTGGGATAAAGCCAACTTGGTTGGGGTAACTAATCTTTCTGATATGTTTTTGTATTCTGTTTGCCAATATTTTGTTCAGAAATTTTGCATCTATGTTCATGGGGGAGATTGGTCTGTAATTTTCTTTTTTTGTTCTGCCTTTGCCTGGTTTTGGTATGAGGGTGATGCTGGCTTCATACAAGGAGTTTGCTAGAATTCCTTCCTGTTCTATTTTATGGAAAAATTTGAGAAGCATTGGTGTTAGCTCTTCCATGAAGGTTTTGTAAAAGTCACCAGTGAATCCATCTGGGCCTGGGCTTTTTTTAGCTTGGAGACTTTTTATTTCTGCTTGGATCCCTGTACTTTTTATATGTCTATTTAAATGGTCTATCTCATCTTGATTTAATTTTGGTAGGTCATATGAATCAAGGAAATCATCCATTTCTTTCAGATTTTCAAACTTAGGGGCATATATATTCTTAAAGTATGTCTTATAATTGCCTTCATTTCTTTGGTATCTGTTGTAATTGTGCCTTTTCATCTCTAATTTTATTAATTTTTGTCTCTTCTCTCTTTCTTCTGGTCATATTTGCTAAGGGTTTATCAATCTTGTTTATCCTTTCAAAGACCCAACTCTTTATTTTGTTGATTCTTGGGATTGTTTTGGGGTTCCTATTTCATTAATTTCTGCCCTAATCTTTATGATTTCTTCTCACCTACTGATTTTTGGATTGCCTTGTTCTTCTTTTTCCAAAGCTGTAAGGAGAAGCATTAAATTGTTTATTTGTGAACTCTCTAATTTCTTTTTTTTTAATTTTTTTTGTTTATTATTTATTCATTTGAGAGTGACAGACAGAGAAAGAGGGAGGGAGGGAGAGAGAGAGAGAGAGAGAGAGAGAGAGAACGGGCACGCCAGGGCTTCCAGCCACTGCCTACAAACTCCAGACGTTAGCGCCCCCTTGTGCATCTGGCTAATGTGGGTCCTGGGGAATTGAGCCTCGAGAAGGGTCCTTAGGCTTCACAGGCAAGCGCTTAACCACTAAGCCATCTCTCCAGCCCTCTAATTTCTTAATATAGACACTTGGAGCTACAAATTTCCCTCTTAGGACTGCCTTCATTGTGTCCCAAAGGTTTTGGTATGTTGTATTAGCATCATCATTTTTTTTTTTTTTTTTTGGTTTTTCGAGGTAGGGTCTCACTCTAGTCCAAGCTGACCTGGAATTCACTATGGAGTCTCAGGGTGGCCTCGAACTCACGGCGATCCTCCTACCTCTGCTTCCCGAGTGCTGGGATTAAAGGCATGTGCCACCACGCCCGGCTCTATCATCATCATTTGATGCTATGAATTTATTGATTTCCTTTTTGATTTCTTCAATGATTCATTGACCATTCAATAGTGTACTGTTTACTGTTACTTTTTTTCTGCATACTCTATAGCTTTTCTTGTTGCTGATTTGCAGTTTAATTCCATTGTGGTTAGATAGAGTATAAGGGATTATTTCAATTTTCCTGTATCTGTGGTGATTTGCTTTGTGTCCTAATATATAGTCTATTTTAGGAGAATGTTCCATGTGCCTCTGAGAAAAATGTATATTCTGTAGCATTTGGATGGAATGTTCTGTAGATATCTGGTAGGTCCATGTGTTCCATGACATCATTATTTCAGAAGTCTCTCTGTTTACTTTTTGCCAGGACGACCTGTCAATTGATGAAAGTGGGGTATTTAAGTCTTCCACTACAATTGTGTTTGATGTTCTCTGATCTTAAGTCTAATACTGTTTGCTTGACGATACTGGGAGCCCCCATGTTAGGTACATATATGTTTAGGATTGTTATGTTCTCCTCTTGGAGTGTTCCTTTAATCAGTATAAAATGACCTTTTTTATCTTTCCTCACTAATGTTGGTTTGAAGTCTATCCTGTCAGATATTAGCATAGCAACCTCTACTTGTTTCCTAGGCCCATTTACTTGAAATACTATTTTCCTTCCTTTCACCCTAAGGCAGTGTCTATCTTTTATTGAGAGATGATTTCCTGGAGGCAACAAATGTTTTATTCCATTCTATAAGCCTATATCTTTTGGATGGTGCATTGAGGCCACTGATATTAAAAGTTATTATTGAAAGGTATGCATTTATTCTTGCCATTCTTCTTATTTTGTACTGTTTCCTGGTTTTCCTTTACTCATTTGTTTTAACTGTTATTTGAGAGTGTTTTTTTTTTTTTCCTATTTCCACCTGTGTGTGTTTTACTTTCTCGGTGGCATTAAGAATGCCTTCAAGTATTTTCCATAGAGCTGGTTTAGTTTTCACAAATTCCTTTAGTCTGTTTTTTTTTTTTTTTTTTTTTTTTTTTTTTTTTTTTTTTTTTTGTGGAATGTCCTTATTTCTCCATCAATTTGGATAGACAGCTTTGCAGGATAAAGTAATCTTAGTTGACAGTTCTTATCTTTCAGAGCTTGGAATACATCACTCCAAGCCCTTCTAGCTTTTAAAGTTTGTGTTGAGTAATCTCTAGTTATTCTGATGGGCTTGCCTTTGTAAGTGACTTGCTTTTTCTCTCTAACTGCCTTCAATGTATTTTCTTTGGTTTGTGTGTTTAGTAGATTAATTACAACATGGTGAGGAGAGGTTCTCTCCAGGTTTTGTCTGTTTGATGTTCTAAAAGCTTCTTGTATCTGCATTGGCATTTCTTTCCTAATTTGGGGAAATTTTTCTTCTTTGATTTTGTTGAAAACACTAAGCTTCTTGATTGAAATTCTACTTCTGTTATATGCTGAATTCTTATCTTTGATCTTTTCATAGTATCCCAGATATCTTGAAATTCCCATTCATACTTTGCTTTTAGCTTGTCTTTCTCTTCCTTGGACTGTATTAGATCTGCCACCTGTTCTTCTAGTTTGGATATTCTGTTCACTCCTTTTTCCATTCTACCAGTGAGACCTTCCACAGTTTTTTTTTTTTTTTTTCCATTGACTGTATTCTTCAGAACCAGGATTTCAGCCTGATTTTTTTTTCTGTATTTGTATTTCCTTACTCATGTCTTATAATGACCTCTTTATTTCATTAAGCTTATTTCCTGTGTTCTCTTTCAGAAGTTTGTTTTCTTCTTTGATTCCCTTCATTTCTTCTCTTATTTCTTTGAGCATAGTTACCATCATTTTCTTGAAATCTTTGTCAGGCATTTCATCTGAAACAGTCTCATTAGTGATCATTTTTGATGGATTTATAGTTTTTGGTGGTACTCTATTGTCTTGATTCTTTGTAGTTTCTTGTATTATTAGTTTCTTGTAGCAACTTTTGCATCCTGAACTGATTTGAGGCTTGGGTTTTTCTACTTATCTGCAGTGTTCCCAGACATGGAAATACACCTCTGTACACCCTGAGGATATGAGTTCAAGGTGCAAGGTGTAGCTCTTTTCCCCTAATCAAGCCACAGAAGTAATCCTAGGTGTTGAGTTTGCTTGCTAAGCAAGTATTTTAGTGGACTGGGTGAAAAAGTTACTGGCAACTTCTAATCTTCAACTGACAAAAATGCACAATTATTAAAACCAGCACAAAGTATGCAATTGTGGGGATTAAAACAAACAGACAGGCATATAAAGCCAAAATCCCTAAGGGTGTGTGTTGTCCTACACCCTTAATCTTGTCAGCTGGGAGGCAGAGATATCTATTAGTTACTGGGTTCCAGTTCAGCCTATATCTGAATTAGACCCTGCCCCCAATAATGACAGAAGCAAGAGACAAAGTCCCTATATATATGAAAGCATCAAAGGCAACAATATTCAACCCCCAAGTACAGGTTATTTGAAAATGGCAAAGTCAACCAAGAATATATACCCCATAATCTTCCCTGAAAAGGAAGGAGAGATTAGCTCTTGCAGTGCAGGTCTGTGTACCTTTTTTTGTTTGTTTGTTTGGTTGGTTGGTTGGTTGGTTGGTTTTGTCAGTCAGCCTCTTTACCTTTTGGGGTGTCTTCCAATCTCACCAATGCTGAGTCCTCACCAATCCCTCTGTTTTGTGCTGTGCAGCTGTACCTCTGGTTAGCTCTGTTGGCTGTGCTGCCACTAGGGTGCTGAATGCTGGAGGTTCGTAGTCCTGATTGTTTGGGATGGGAGAGTTCAGACTTCTGGAGTTGCTTGGACTTTCAGTAGCTCTTTAGTTGATCTCAGCTGTCTTTCCTTCAGATTTCTTAACTTTACAAGACAGCTGATGAAGTTGAAAAATGTGTTGCTTGGTCTCTGCTGCTGCTGCCACCTGGTGCACCTGGCGGTGTGGTGTGCCTGGGGTGGCACACCCGGCAGGTGCAGAGCACAGATCACGGGCTGTGAGTGCCTCAGTAGGACTCTGGCCATTTTCTTCCTTTTTGGTGAATCTCAGTGTCTCCAGTTTCTCCACTGTGTCTAAGAATAACCTATACTCCTTCACTTTTTAGAAGAAGAGTGTATTTTACTGGGGTTTTGCTTAAATCCCTCCCTAGGCTGGTTTGGCATGACTTCTATGAGGCCATCTTACCAGAAAGTTTCCTAAATACTGTTTTTAAGTGAAGAAATGTCTAGGTAATTCCATGAATTTTGCATTGTATTTGTTGCTTTCTAAGTGCTTAATTTACTTATTTTGATAAATAATTAGCATTAGACCTCTACCTTTCAATCAAGCAAAATAAGTTAATGTGATTATCATTCTATCTGAAAGAATGTATATAAACTTCCATAGGAAAAGATGTAACATAATAAAGTAAGATGCATTATAAAGATCAGCAGGGTTTACAAAAGAAAACTGATGTTAATGGAATAATATCATCTTCAAACCTAAATTTTACTAATTCCATCAAGTATATTGTAGTGCAATCAGGTCATAGTTATGACAACATGTAAGACTAAGTTTACTTATATAAATTTATACTTTTATACATTAGCATCATGTAAATCATATCACTTTAATGTTTTATTATATGTAATAATATTTAATATAAAGTTAAGTTATATAGGTATAATAGGGAGTCACTGTACAATCAGAAAGGATCTAAGCTCAGTGTAAATCTAATGATCTTTGCAATTTCAAGCTGCCTGAGTTTATTACTAAAACACTTGAAGTCATCTTTGCAATTCTGCTCTCATTTCTCCAGATCCCTTAAGAGTTGTCAGGTGCATCCTTTGAAACATCACTGCTTTTGTTGTCCTCAGCTCACATATTCTTGGCATTTCCCCATTGCTTGTCAAAATAATTAATATCTGGGGTTGAAGAAGGAGGTATGCTGCATTTTAATATAAATTTTGAGATAAACAAGGTTAAAAAAATAGTCTATTAAAATGAGCTTTCTGTCTGTGACCTTTTGTTGCATAGAAAAAACATTTCTGATCCTCTTAAAGAATTAAGGACACAGCTGTCATTTCTGTAGAGCTAATGAAGGGAATGAAGGGCTTATTTTCAAAAGGATGTCCTGCCAAAGTATTTTTAAAAGTTTGTTTATTAATCAATTTAGGGTCCACCTCACAGCCAATGTTTATAAATATTTAAAACCCATTCTATGCAATAATACTAAAAGCTTATAAGAATGGAAAAGCCCATCACCTTTAATGCATATTTTTATTTATGTATTAATAAGTATCAAGTAAGCCAAAAGCATATTCTTGCCATCAATAAGTAGGCTATCAATCACACTACTAGGTGAACATGGAGTCAAAATGTTACTGAAGTTTAACAGATATAATTCTTTTTACAATCTATTATAAAGTACGCTGAGTCATCTATCCAAAAACATCTTTCCAAAGTGCTTTGCATCTTGCCTTCTCCCCTGAAGATGCTGAACGCATTTAGAATTGCATCATCCTCTGTCTCAGATGCCTACAAGCCTAAGTCCTCCTCACTGGTGCTGTGAGTATGTGGTTAGGAACTTTTTGTTCTTATGTATAAAATCATGATATAAAGTAACTTGGATCCACACAGGGCACACAGTTACAAAACGAATATTCTGTTCTAACACTAAGCATCAAAGGCAATAAATAAATCACAAAATATCTTAAGAAACAAAGGAACAGTCTTCCTCTGAATATACTACATTTTAAAAATCTTAGGGCCTTCACACACATACACCCATAACAAATACATAAATAAGGATTAAAATATTTTTTAAAGTCCTTACTCTTTCAATACAAATGCAAAGAAATGAAAATATAAAATATGGTTTCAAATAAAAAGAATTATTACAGTAAAATAATCATAAGAATACATGACAGAGTATGGAGAGTATCTAACACAAACCAGATACAGAAAATCAGCACTCATTTCCATCCTCTTCTTATTAGCACCCAGAATTTCCAGAGAGGCTAGAGTCTCTTCAAATATCAGTTTTCACTGAGAATAAAATTTAGAAAAATTTCTAACTTTCTTACAATTGTAATTTTCATCTATGTATATACTGTATTTTAAGCACAGACCCCCATAACCTTTTTTGTCCCCAGTACTCCCATTCCTCTTCCACCAAGCCCCTTCTTTCCACCTAGTCCTTCTCCTACGTTGGTGTCTTTTTGTTGCCCTCCTCTGCCATCCATGAGAAAGTGATGATGGGTTCAGATTTTGTGCTGGCAATGGCAGTGGCTGTGGAAGAAAAATGCAACCTCTACTTCATGTCTGTATTGCAGTGTTCCAAAGCACCCCCCCCATGGAGAGAGAGAAAAAAATGGGTGTTCCAGGGCTCCTAGCCACTACAAACAAAATCCAGACACTTGTACTGCCTTGTACATCTGGCTTTATGTGAGTACTGGGAAATCCAACCTGTGTCCATTGGCTTTGCAGGCAAGTGCCTTAACTGCTAAGCCATTTATTTCTCCAGTCCTCTCACTGATTTTTAAATATCCTAAATTGCTATTACAAATGGCAAATTAAAAAAATATAACTCTCTGATTTCATGAATATTTACTGTAAACCAATGGATAATTTAATTTAATTCTCTTTTTGAAGCATATAATTTCATTTTTCTGTAGCACTTCCTAAATGATAAACTTTCCCTTAGTCATCCATTGATGCCTAAAGAAATGTGTTAACAGAAGACAAACCTCTTACTCTGCAATTACAGAATAGGCTGGAAATATGAAAATGTGATTGGAAAAGAATAGCAGTTTAATTTCATCTCTCTTCATGTTTGATGTGATGAAGAGAGGAAGATGAGGAACTGCAGGGAATGAGGTTCTCAGGTGCAAACTTTGTTCTCCACCAGCAAACGTCTGTCAGCCTGTCTGTGCTGTCTTAGCTCTCAACCCTCCTTTCCCTGTGAGGTAACAACTATGGACTTACTTCTAGCTTGTGAAGATCAAGAAGAACTGAGCTAGTCTTTCTCTGCGCATTCCGTTTCTAGAGTTCTAGATGAAGTGTTGATCTGGGAGTGGGATTCCAAAGATTTAAACAGAGTGTTTTCTGCTATGTCTTTTTTCTAGGGCTAGAATTCTGGGAAGTGATTCCCTTGCCCATTTTTTTCTAAAAGAATCCTTCTATATGGATACAATGAGGACAACTAAAAACCCTAATGCATGGACATTTTCCAGAGCCATAACCATTTTTCAAAATAAAAGCAATTTTTTTCTCATAATAATTTATTCATTTTGTTATCTTACTAAAATATGACCAAAACAATTTTAAATTTGCTCCTGGAATTTACAAGACTTGATTTTCATTTTACTTTCTTTCTGAATTCTCTTCACCTCTTGTCTTCTTACAGTTTGTAGAAGGTCAGACCCATGAATATTTGGTCCATTGATTAGAGTTGAATAACCAGCAGGTAGGGAAACTTGAGTAAAGTTCAGAGCATTGCTTAGCAGGCACAATACAGAGACACAAGGCACAATGGATATGCAGAACAGCATGGGTCTGTGTAATTCAGTGTGACCTTTCTGCTTGTCTCTGCACCAGTGTGCTTCTCATTGGCAATTATGGGAATTTAGCATGAGCTATGTGAAGTTTATTGAGCCTGAAGTCTTCTATTGAATTTCTCCACTGGATTATACAGCAGCTGAAAAGTTTTCTATCACAAGTTATTTGTCTTTTTTTTAAGAAAGTATCCCAATCCTAATCTCTCCTGGACTCTTCCTGTCTCTTCTCTCCTCACTTCCAACACTGCCACCATGGAGAGTCTAATAAAGAAGTTCTCTGAAGATTAAAACAACTTCAAGGGCCTCTTAGTATTTAACATTTATAATGAGAACTCTTGTTTTTTAATCCAAGAAAAATCATAGCTAAAAATAACTAAATATGTAAGACTACCAAAAGAAGTAATATGTATACACTGACGTTTTTCCCTAGGTGGATTTATATATCTTCCTAATTTATACTTAGGGAATAAAATAGTTACTGTGGATTTAAATTTGCCTTATCAATCGTAAACAAAAATTGTTTTACTACTAGAGGTCTTTCTAGATGAACCTCATTGCATTTTCTACTGCTGTTGGATAGAATTTCCTTACCCTTTGCTTATTTTTAAGTTCTTTATTTAAGTTGTAAGTGAACAGGGATTTACCATTTGAGTTTTATGGGTGATCAAGCATTGATTACAATTTATTTTATAAAGTACACTTTAAATTGTATTTTGAAAATACATAAGGCTATTTTGCTTTGTTTTGCTTGAGAAAGAGTCTCGTTCTCATGATCTTCCTGCCTCTACTTCCAAAATGCTGAAATTATAGACTGGATTGTAACATGTCCCCACACACAACAAAAATTTAAAAGTATAAGTTATTCTGTTCACAAAAACCATGAGAACTGGTAAATGGGATAAATTAGTCAAAAATGCAAGTCACCCAATCTATCATAAACACCCCTCTTCTACTGTGAGGAGGGAGCATGTTGCAGTACTGCTTAGCTGATCACGAAATTACTATGCTTGGTGTTTAGAAGCTTTAAAAAGAGAAATAATTTTTCTTTTTATTGATGATTTTAGAGTAGAGTCCGAGAGGACTGCCATTCTGATATGAATTACATTGGGCATGGAATTCTGCTCAAATGGTATTACAATGAGTTGAAAGGGTGAAGATAGTAGAGGTAAAAATTAGATATCACTCTCCTCTAAGACAGTAAATTAAACTTTAGATAGTTTGTCATTTGCCTTCCTAGACAGCAGTGTCTAAAATGGTTATACTCACTATCACAGAATACCTTCTTATAATAAATGCTTAGATTCTTCCCTCTGTGTGATATGAATTTGGGAAGTGTGTCAAGTATGACATAACAATTCAATGCAGCAAAAAATGGGGGTTTGGAATTATATGTGTCAATTTCATTATTTAATAGCTCTCCATTTCAGCTAAATGAGCGCATCTGTGGACTACATGTCCTCTAAACTGTGAAGTGAGGCCTTGGGCTCCATGAGCCACAGAGACTGCTGCACTCATATCCCTACTCTGAACAGCCATACACTTTACTCTGATCATCTTCTGTCAGTGACCCCATTTTTAAGATTGATTACCAGACAATATTTGCAATTGAAAATAAGAGAAAAATATATTTAATTTTTATTGAAAAGGTCAAACCAGAGTCTTAAATTGTTTTTATTAACTTATTATATAACTGGGTTTGAGACTCAAATAAAAACAGAGTGGGGGCAACCAGAGTTATGGTGGATAGCAAATGCTTGAAAAGTTAGTTTTCTATATTTATTCTTCAAAATCATTTTCAAGGTTCTATCATATAAGAATTCTTTTGAAAAGCCTACATAGTAGAAATTTTTTTTAAATTCTTTTGTTTATTTTTATTTATTTATTTGAGAGCAACAGACAGAGAGAGAAAGAGGGAGAGAGAGAGAGGGAGAGAGAGAGAATGGGAATGTCAGGGCTTCCAGCCACTGTAAATGAACTCCAGATGCATGCGCCCCCTTGTGCATCTGGCTAACATGGGTCCTGGGGAATTGAGCCTCAAACCAGGGTCCTTAGGCTTCACAGGCAAGCACTTAACAGCTAAGCCATCTCTCCAGCCCTAGAAGAAATTTTATAACTGGATGAACAATCTGTAAGATGCCTTGGAAAAAAATTTGGATATTAACTATTCTCATTATGAATTTGTCCTGGAAAACTTTCATTTGTACAGTATTTGACAATAAGTTCTGGGGTGATAAAGACTACCAGTAATCTGTGCATGGTCTGGAGAGAGCATTCTTGTAGCAATGCTTAAAAATGAATTCTTATTTCTACCACTAGTTATTTCATTACAATTAAAATTAAAGATTAAAAAAGCCTGTTCACAGGAAATTCATGTAGACTTTGCACCCAACAAGTACTCATTTCCAACTATAAACACAGAGCAGCAATTACCATTTACCTTGAATCAATAAAAAAAAAAAATGAGAATTGTGGGCACACTATTAAGAGGCAAAGCAGACATTATTTAGTATAATTTTCTCCTTGCAAACTTCTACATATTTGTAATAGAAAAGACACCAACATGTAATCTCAAGTATTCTGTGGCTTAAAAAATTTATTTGGACAGTGAATGTTCCAATATGATGGACAATCTAGTCACTGTCAGTCATCATTACAAAATAAGTTAGGAATTGCTATACATAAGTAATCCCAGAAAGATGAATAGTATTCAATTATAATCTATATAAATGTTCCCTTCCTGGAGTATCTAAAATCTACCCTTAAGAAGCTTAAAATAATATTTAAAATATTAAAGAAAACTATACCTTTTTATTTTTGGAACATCTGATCTTTTAGAGTAAGTCCACAGTTACTGAGCCTTTACTGGATGATAAATACATATGTTAATTTGGTTAATGCTAAACAAACAAGTTAGAATAAAAAGTGAAAGTCAGGGTATCTAGTATGGGCCTGGACCTATGCTCTTTTAAGGTAGAGGATATTTGCTCTTTAAATCTATTGGTCACAGCTCTTATTAGACTACTGAAAATCTAAAAGGCTTTGGCTGATAATACACACTGGCAGCAGTAGCCATTTAAATGTGTGACTTTCTTAAAATTTAACTTTTTAATAATTTATTTTTTATTTCTTTGTTCATTTTTTTATTAATTAGTTTTGTATTCAGCAAATACAGTCAGTTTGGTTCCATTATTAGGCTCATCCATGACCTATCCCCGCCCCTTGGCCCCTCCTTGTTGAGGTATATGGGTCATGCATTGTGGAGTTAGCCCACAGTTATAGGTAAGATAAATGTCTCTGCATATCATGACCCAACATGTGGCTCTGACATTCTTTCCGCCCCCTCTTCCGCAAAATTTCCCTGAGCCATGTTGGGTTCATTTTTGGTCTGCTTCAGTGATGAGGTGTTGGGGGCCTCTGAGGCTCTGGCTCTCTGACTTGGTAGGAGTTGATTTTTCTCTGTGTTGATCTCCTTCCCCCTTGTGCTGATATCCAGTTCATCAGGAAAACAGCACCCTTGCTTGTTTCGCCAGTTTTTCTTAGTTTCAGGGGCCCTTTTGAGGTATGATGGGGTGGCTCTCTCCTCAGGAACTACATCTATCTGAAAAAGAGAAGCAGATTCTCCAACGGAGAGTAAGCTAGCATCAGGACAAATGAGATGACCCTTACCTTTTTTATAGAGAATTTAATAGGTGTAGGCCCTCTTGTAGCCCATGATTGATGGTAGCTTGATAATGGTGAGTGGGCTTATGTTTGGATATGGTTCTGACTTGTTTCCCAGCTCCAGCTATGGGTCCTGTACCACTGATGGGATCAATTAGCCAAATCAAGAGCAGTTGGTTCCCCACCGTGGCTGTGTGCCACTATTGCACTTGTGTGGGCATCACAACAGGTTATTTGCTGCTAAGGAGGTTAGATCATGAGTTGCTTAGACAGATATTGGTCATTTTCCCCCAGTCGCCCATGTAGCACTTTCTGGCACTAGACACGCTGACTGTCTGGGGACTGACTCTCTTCTAACTTCCAGCCATGCCATTCCATTTTAGATGTCAACGACATAAGGTGTCTTCAGCAGTAGGGTCTTACCACTAACCTTTGGTGGGTCATCAAGTACTCTGACAGAAATCTGTCTGTCTTTAGGAAACCTTGAAGGTCTCTCTGATCAAAAGCTCATTGTGGATGATAGCCCCATGCTGGTACTGGGAGTTACAGGTCAGTGCCCACTAAGAAAAGGAGGAAAAAGATAACTAATATACAAGAGTTAGAGAGAAGAGAGAGGGGGGAGGGAGAGGGAGAGGGAAGGAGGGAAGATGTACAAGATTAAGATTAGTCTTCATCATACCTTCTCCAGGGCCTTGTGACTCAGGTGTTCCCTGTAAGGGCCTGGTGAAGGTTTAGCCATTTGGTCTGCCTTTTAGGAAGTAGAATTTTATGGTAATATTGCCATTTGGGTCTGGAGTTGTGTTATTTGTTCATTTAACAAAGAGAGAGAATATGGGCATGCCAAGGCCTCTCGCTACTGCAAAAGAACTCCAGACCCATACACCACCATGTGCAACTGGCTTACATAAATACTGAAGAATTGAACCCGGATCCATAGGCTTTATAGGCATGTGCATTAACCACTAAGCGACCCCTTCAGCCCAAAATTCATTTTTTATGTTTTTTTTTTTATTTTTGTAGTCAGTGAATAAAGTCAAGTTGGTACCATTATTAGTCTCCTCCCTGTCCTCCCCCCTCCACAGGAACCCTCCTTTTCGGGGTATATGGATCGTGCATTGTGGGGTTAGCCTTTAGTTTTGAGCAGTAAGAAATGTCTCTGTGTGTCATGACCCAACCTGTGGCTCTGACATTCTTTCTGCCCCCTCTTCCGCAAATTTCCTTGAGCTATGTTGGGTTTATATTAGGTCTACTTCAGTGTTGAGGTCTTGAGAGTCTCTGTATGTCTGGATATCTGGGTAGGTAGGGGTTGATTATTTTCTGTGTGTATCTCCATCATCGTTTTGCTGGTTCCTGGTTCGCCAAGAAAACAACATTCTTGCATGTTTCCCCAATTATTCTTAGTTTCAGCTGGGGCCCTTTTAAGGTATGATGGGGTGGTTGTCTCCTTAGGATCTTCATCTATCTGAAAAAGAGAAGCAGATTCTCCAATAGAGAGTAAACTTAGCACCAAGTAAATGTGATAACCATTATCTTTTAGAGAGATTTTAATGGAGAGTAAGCTCCTTGTTGGATATGGTTCTGACTTGTTCCCCAGCTCCAGCTATGTGTTCCACTGAGCAGATCAGTAAGCAAATGGAGAGCAGTTGGTTTCCCACCATGGCTATGCTCCACTAATGCACTTGTATGAACATCATGTCAGGTTGTTTGCTACTAAGTAGTTTAGACCATAAGTTGTTTGGAGAAATATTGGTAATTTTCTCCCAGTCACTCATATAGCACCTTCCAGTACTAGATATGCTGTCTGGGTACTGACTCTCTTCCAGCTTCCAGCTATGTTACTCCATGATACATGCCAACAGTGTATGGCATCTTCAGTAGTAGGGTCTTACCACTAACCTATGGTGGGTCATCTGACATAAATCTGTCTTCTTTTGGGAGACCTTGTAGGTCTCTCTGATCGAAAGCTCATTGTGGATGATATCCACTTTCTGGTACCAGGAGTTACAGGTAAGTGCCAAGAAGAGAAGGAAGAAAAGGATAAGTGATATAAAAGAAATAGAGAGAAGAGGCAGAGAGAGAAACAGAAACCGGAGGAGATAATGGTCAGTTTTCATTGTACCCTCTCCAGGGCCTTGAGAATCCGCTGTTGCATCTAAGGGCTAGGTGAAGGTTCAACCATTTGGCTGTCTTTTAGGATATAGAGTTTAATGGTACCATTGCCGTTTGGGTCCAGTTTTGTGTCCCCCACCTCCTCCCTTACCCTCCCCTCTCTCCCCTCCCTTCCCACCCTCCCTACTGTCTGGTCCTCAAGATGCTTGTTACAGATTGAGGGGTACAGTTTCTTGATCCACCCTGTTATCTGTGTCTCCTGATGGGTGAATTAAGGCCCATTGATGTTTAGGGTAATGACTGTGAGGTTTGATTTTATCCCTGCCATATTATGTTGGTTTATGTGGTTTGGTGTTTTCATGGACTTTGAATTTTTTTGTGCCTTCTCTGAGTTTGGTTTTTGTGATCTGCTTCTTGTAGGCACTTAAGGTTGATTATTTGATTCTTCTGTGTGGAGAATTTCTTAAAATTCTCTCTGTAGGTTTGGTTTTGTGTTCATGTAATTGTAAAGCTGATTTTTGTCATGGAAAGCTTTTCTTTCACCATCTGTTATGAGGGATACTTTGGCTGGGTAGGCTACTTTGGGTTGGAAGCATAGGTTCTTAGAATTTGCAGTGTTCTATTCCAGGCCCTTTTGGCTTTCAGGGTTTCCATTGAGAAGTCTGAAGTAAATCTCATGGGATTACCTTTAATTGTGTTGTGTTGTTTTTCCCTAGCTGCTTTTAGGACTTTCTATTTGAGGTCAGTGTTTGAAGTCTTAATGACAATATGTCTTGGAGAGTTTCTCCTTTGGTCCAATCTGTTTAGAGTTCTGTTAGCTGCTTGTATCTTGATGGTCCTTTCTTTTGAGAAAGTAGGAAAGTTTTCTTTGATTATTTTGTTAAATAATCCATGCCTTTGGTCTGAGTTTCTTCCCCTTCTGGTATTCCCATGATCAGAATGTTAGGACGTTTATGGATATCCCACATTTCCCTCATGTTCTGTTCACAAAATTTTTTGAACTTATTGAAACTTTTGCATTCTGGAACTGTTTCTTCTGTGTTGTCTTCCAGATCTGAGTTTCTATCCTCCACATGGCTGACTCTATTCTTGAGAGCTTCTAAAGAGGTTTGGGCTTGTTCAAGTAGGTTTGCATCTTCTACTACTTTTCTTTTCTTTTTTTTTTTTGTGAAGAGAGGGAAATGTTAATTACACTGATTTGATCCTTAGATTACATCAAAATATCACACCATATCCCATACACAGTAATAAAATCTTTGAAAAATGTTCAATTAGATAGAAATATTAGCTACCCTGGTTTGATAATTATATACTCTATTCATATGCATTAAATTATCACATGATACCCTACAGCAAAATTATCACCCTACAAATCTGTACAATTGAAATAACAAAAAATTAAATATAATTTTAAAAATACAAAATCAATAAGAAAATCACCCAGAGACTTTTCCTGTTTACTTTTATGCATTCTTGAATTATAATCACTGACCAAAGTGAACAAGTAAAAAAAAAAAAATTAGAAAGTTATTGAGTATCAGTCACATAGACTGCAAGAATTCAAAGACCCTTGGCAAGAAGGAACAGAATCTCAGGTAGGAACTCTGTTTGGAACTAAAAATTTCTAGGGATTAAAAACCTTTTGTCCTCTTTACCTATAAAGTCTTCACTTTGAATAATCAGAAATTTTACCATCTACAGGATAGTCTTTACCTCTTGGGAAGTTGCTGTCACTTCTAGAAATGTAGAAAATAATTAAAAGGACCTTTGGACATATATCCAGAAGGAAATGAGTTCATAGCTCTCTTAGTTGGCCTGCCTCTTACATAAAGGTTGGAGAAATGGTAGGTAATTAGAAGAAAGAATTTTCTGAGTCTTACCATGGGGAAGGCACCCTCCAAGCTGACACTTGGGACATGAGCAGGGGACTGTCCATTCCCCTGTGCCAGACTAGCACACAGCAATCACTTCTTCCTCTTTCTGGCACTTCTATCCTGGCCTAGCCCAATGTAGATCACATCCTGCTATTTTTTTTAATTTTTTTTATTAACAACTTCCATGATTATAAAAAATACCCCATGGTGATACCCTCCCTCCCCCCCCCACTTACCCCTTTGAAACTCCACTCTCCATCATACCCCTTCCCCATCTCAATCAGTCTCTCTTTTACTTTTGATGTCTTGATCTTTTCCTCCTCTTATGATAGTCTTATGCACATAGTATCAGGCACTGTGAGGCCATGGATATCCAGGCCATTTAGTGTCTGGAGGGAGCATGTTGTATGGAGTCCTGCCTTTCCTTTGGCTCTTCCATTCTTTCTGCCACCTCTTCCACATTAGACCCTGAGCCTTGGAAGGTGTGATTTTCTACTACTTTTCTATGTATGGTTTCCATCCTGCTGTCAAGTTCCCTTTTCACATAATTTCATGATTTTCTTGATGCTTCTTGGAATTCTTCCTGGCATTTCTTTATGTCTTCATTTAGCATAGCCAGCTGATTTTTTTTTTTTTTTTTTTTTGCTTTCCTTTATATCCTTTAACTGTTTCTGGACCCCTTCCATTTTCTTATCTATTAGATCTAGCCTAGTGATGGCAGCATCCACACAATTATCCATCCTTTGTTGCTTTTCTGCAAGTTCTACCAGGGGCTTGCTCAGGGTTTCATTGCTCACAACTTCATTTTGGGGTTCAGATCCTATTGTCTCTTCTATGTTTTCATTAGAGGCTTCCATTGTAGGACTCAGAGATCTTATTGGATTTACTTGCATTTGATTTTTTATGTTATTCTTTTTGTGTTGTGGTCTGCCCATCATAGTGTGGAAGCAGGTAAAATGGGATTGTGGTCTTGATGGGAAGGGGAGGTGGTGCCACTTTGTGGGATCTCAGACAGGCGCAGGGGCAGGGGTGGAAAGTATCTGAAGTCATGAGGGGGTGGGTCCCACAGGGTCTGGGCAGAGCAGCAAGGGTCAGCAGTTGCATGGGGGTGGAGTGGGGTAGAGCAGAACTGGTCTGAAGTCACGTGGACTGAGGGCGGGGACAGGGCAAGGCAGAGCTTGTGGAAGGGGAGGCGGCCTGTGGCAGGGCAGGGCAGAACAGAGTGGGGCAAAAGTTTCTTGGGGGCAGGGCAGGGTGGGGTGGAAGTTGCTTGGGGGTGGGGTGGGGTACAGCAGAGCACATCTGAAGTCACACAAGGGGGGGCAGAGCAAAGGGGTGTGGGTCGAAAGTCACATGGGGATGGGCCAGTGGGGAGCGGCTGAATTCGTGGGGGGGCAAGGCTGAGTGCAGTGTGTTTAAGTCGAGGAGGATGGTGGGGCAGAGCAGACTGGTTCCAAGGACACAGAGGGCAGAAGCAGAGCAGACAGGGACCGAAGTGTGGGGGGTTGGGGGTTCTGAAGACATGCAGAGTGGGAGGTGGGGAGGGAAAAAGTGAGGAGTGGATCCGGGCCATTGCCTATGCTGGGCAGTGCAAGTGGGACTACTGGCCTGGGTCTCCTTGCCTGCAGTTAGTGTGAGCATAGCCTGAGGCTGGGACTCTGGCTAGGACAGCTTCCTAGGGAGATTGGGGGATGGAGCTACCTGAGAGTGTGGGAATCAGGTGATTCCCTTTTTTGTCCCTCTGCACCCACCCAGTGGCCATCTGTTAGAGATTGCTCTCCCCTAAAAAAAAACCCAGTGACCCCTTAATTCCTTGACTCTCCATCTTGGGAGTTGTGGCATGGTTAGGCAGATGCCATCTTGACCGGAAGTCTGTAATTTTTTAAAGTAAGTTTTAATCAGACTGCATGCATACATTCAAAGTTATTTTACTGTAAATATCCCATCTATTGAAATTAATCTGTAGTCATGCAATCAACACATAGTGGAAGAGTTAATGACTAGCTGGTCAGACTGTTCTAGAAGGTAATGAATGGTGTGTGAAGCAGGAAGTGAGCTGTGTAGCCAAACGCTATAGTACAAGAAGTGTAAGTTCCTTTGATGTACTGGGGGAGCACTTGTTAACTGTATATTCTTGATTGCCTGGCATCTCCAGACACCCTAGCCAGGTCTTAGTGGTAGCAAATTATTTATAAAGGAACATTTCACCCACAACTCAAACACCCATAGTTCACAACCCCAGTCCCTCTTTTAACTCTCATATCAAACCAGTATTCCCCTTCCCCAAGTCACCACCCTTTTACCCAAGCTGACAGCACCTGTCCCCAAATCTCCTCAGACAACTAGAGATACTACCCTTAGCTTATAAAATTGTCAGCCACTATCCAGCCATAGGTCTGCTCAGCTGCTTCCTGCCTCACCCATTCTTCTCACTAAAGTCACAACAAAACCTGGGTACCCATGCTCTCTTCTCCGTTCTCCTACTGGTTCATTTTGATTTCTCCATGGGGACCCACATGGCATAGTGTACTGCTTCCCTTGGTAACTATAAGTGACAAGCAATATTTTAATCATGTATTGCCTTGATGTATCTGAATAAAAACATAGTTCTAAGTATATTGTAAAATACAGCAATGTTCAGATTACAGTCCATCCTGGAGAGAGACAAAGAAAGAAAACAGAGACATAGAGACAAAGACAGTAATTATGAAAGACCAGGTTATGCAGGAAGGACACTAGTAATTCCAAGGTATGCAGTTAGCAACATGGAGACCCAGGAAATTCAGTGGCGCAACTCAGTCCAAGTTAGCAGGCCTGAGAAATAAGGTTCCAGGCTTTAGGCAAGAGAAGATGAGATGAGATGTTCCAACTGAACCACTGGTGTAAGAAATAAGATAAATTCCTCCATCTTCCATGTTTTGTTTAGTTTAAGCTCCACACAGGTTGAGTGATGTGACAGACCCTTCAGGAAAGGCAACCTCCTTCACTGAGCCCACAGATTCATATGGTAATAATCTCTAGAAACACCATCACAGAATACCCAGAGAAAACATGTAATCACAGTCTAGTCAAGTTGACATGTAAAATTAATCATCACTTGGGAGAAGTCTCCCCTGCTAACAGAGAATACTGCAGAGAGAGGCCGAGAGATCACAGCAAAGTGAAGAGAATCCATCCTTGGAGCAAACAGCCCATTGCACAGAGCTGCCAGAGTTGCAACTGATAACTTATGGAAATATATTTAATAGTAACTCTATTTTTAATAATAACTTGAGCTGGAGAGTTTGCTCAGTGGTTAAGGCATTTACCTGTGGAGCCTGATGAGCAGGGTTTGAGTCTCCAGTACCCATGTAAAGCCAGATACACAGGGCTGCTAATGCATCTAGAGCTCATTTGCAGTGGCTAGACACTGTGGTGCACCCCTTCTCTCTGTCTCTATGTCTCTGCTTGCAAATAAATAAATAAATATGTCTAAAAAATAACTTAATAGCTGTTGATTTAAGTATTTTCATGGAGAATAAATAGAGCCTGCTATAATTTCTACAAAAGCTCTGGTGCCACTAGGTACAGTAACACTGAAATCAGAACCATATCTTTGGAAAATATCGAAGTAAAATCATGAAAGAAATAGGAACTGTTTCTGAGATTTGATGAAAGAAAATTTCCTATACAACACAGTTCCATGATCCTTGTGGGCAGGACTTGAAAGAAAATCTCAGAACCACATTAAGTGAACTAAACACTGAGCACAAAATAGAGTTCTTCTCCTGCAGGGATTTAGTTACTTAATTATCCTTTAGTCAGAATCAATATTTCAGGTATTTAAGACTACGGCTACATAAACTACGTGGACCCAGGTGACAGGCATAGTCACACTACGAGTGCTCAGTCCAAACACACCATCTATGCTATTAACCAACAGTGCTCCATCTTACTACCAGCGATTTGGTTCAGGCCTAGTGAATAAACAATTCTAAAAAGCACTTCATTAATCTGAAAAATCAAGAGAGATTTAGGATGGGACAAATGCTATGTGGGGAGAAATAAAATTAATTGATGCAATATAATGGCAATTTTATTTATTGAGAAGTTATTCATATGCTAAATTGTCCATTTATTAGTACCCATTATGAAGGACTGCTATGTGCCAACCACTATGTTATTTTTCAACTAAGAGTCTAGTATAAACTCTTAACTAGAATAGCAGACTCACAAGAAAAATCTAGAATTTTAAAAATCATTAAAAGAGAAATGCCTATAAAAGAGAATATTCTAGAGACAGGGTAGAGTTAAACATAATCAGAAGTCAATCTTTCAGGTATAAAAGCGATTTAATGCTATGTGCTATTTTTGAAAGAATGATTGAGGTTTTATATGTCGTAGTATGTGATTTGTTTGGTGTTGATTTTGATGGTGAAACACAGACAATTTAGCTGTTCTTTTCACTTCTTACCTGTCTTTCTTCATGTCATATATTTTTCTGTTTGTAGGAGTTATTTTAATTGTTGTTTATTAAATATTTTATTTATTTATTTGTTGATGAGAGATAGAGACAGATAGAAAGGGAGAGAATCAGAATTTTTTGAAAGAGAAAATGAGCATGCCAGGGCCTCCAGCTGTTGCAAACGAACTCCAGATGCATGTGTCACCTTGTGCATCTGGCTTATGTGGATACTGGGGAATCAAACCTGGGTCCTTGGGCTTCCCAGGCAAGCACCTTAACCAATAAGCCATCACTCCAGCACTTAATTGTTGTTTTAACAAACCCTAACTGCTTGACTTAAGATTTATACTTAGAATTTGATAAGCAAAGAATATGTAAGGGCTGAAGAGATAGCTCAGCCATTGACTTAACTTGCCTTCAAAGCCTAACAATGCTGGTTTGATTCCCCTGTACCTATTAAAAACTAGATGCACAAAGTAGCTCATGCATCTGAAGGTCATTTGCAGCAGCTGGAGGCCCTAGAATGCCAATTTTCTCTTTCATTCTCTCTTATCTCTATCTCTGCCTGCTTTCAAATAAATAAAATATTTTCAAAAGTATGTGATATTAGTTTCCTGTGTGTATTAAGGGATTCTTCCAGTAATTATAGGAATATGTGCTATAGAAATAATTTTGTAGTCTATAAATGTCTACATTTTCATGTTATATTATTCATCAGTTACCTATATATAAGATATGTTAGTATTTGTGTGGTCTGTTCAGCTGATACTTCTCTTGAGGTCAACAACAATCTAAATAACAATAATAATACTGTTGTACAATTTCATATATTTTTATCCCGAACAGCAGACAGTATAAAATTTATTATGATTTTACTGTATGATCTACATGTGAAACTTCTTCACAAATATAGTTTGACTATTCTAGCTTAAAGATGTTGTCTTTAATACTAGTAAATGACCAATAATTCAAGTCTCAGTGTGTGCCTTTGTGTGTACATGTGTGAATGTGCATGTCCAATAGGAGAATTTCACACTATTACATTTAGCATAATGGCTAATAGTGGACTCCACTCCCTCCATCTTATTTCATTTAGGTTTGCTCACTACTTTTAGCTTTTTTTCTTTTTTTTTTTTTTTTCTTCTTTTTTTTGGTTTTTCGAGGTAGGGTCTCACTTCTCAATCTGGCTCAGGCTGACCTGGAATTCACTATGGAGTCTCAGGGTGGCCTCAAACTCTCGGCGATCCTCCTACCTCTGCCTCCTGAGTGCTGGGATTAAAGGTGTGCGCCACCATGCCCAGCTTTAGTTTTAGCACTTTTTTCTCTTGTCATAGCATCTCATAAATGTAGCATTATATCTCTGTCAAATAGGGGACCTAATGTTCTAATTTTTTAAATTTAATTAATTATAGAGATACTTAGTATGGATACATCATAAGATGGTACCATCCTCTCCCTTGCCACTGCCCAGCTTCCACTGGGGGCCCTACTTAGTAGGGTTACAGGTATTCCCCTTTGGGTTGTAGGTTATGTGTTGTGGGAGCAGCAGTCAGTTGTTAGGGAAAGGCAATGCATCTGGGCATGATGTCTCAACCTGTGGCTCTTATAATCTTTTACCCCCCTCTTATGCAGAATTCCCTGAGCCATGGTGGGTGCATTTTGAGTCTACTTCCATGATGTGATTTTAGGAGCCTCTCGATCTCTGCTTTGTAAGTGTTGAGTATCCTTAGCATCTGTCACCTTCACCCTGGCTAAGAGTGGAAAGGAACCCACATCTGGAAGTGGGAACCAGATCAAAATCCCATGGAGACAAAGAATATGCTCTCCAACGTCAAGCTCCCACTAGTACTTGGTGAAAATAGGGGCTACAGCCATCAAATTCTCCCTAAATTAACAAGGCTTATCCCATTTAACCTGGGAGGTTCTGATTTTGATGAGAATGCATCATATCTTCATATTTGAGTGAGTTTAGCTTTGTTGTGTCAAGAAAATGTACTTTTACTTTAAAAGTGTTTATATCAGGATTGCATGTTAAATTTTATTCAGTATATTTGCCATTGTTAAGATGATTTAATTTATTTTTTTGATTTGCAGATGACATGAGTTATGTGTTTCTGATACTGACCATCTGTTTCTTCCTGAAGTAAAACTCCTTGTTCTTTAACATGGAATACTTTTAATATGTACTGAATTTTCAATTACATTTGTTATTATTTTTATAGCTAGAGTGATGAGAACAGTTAGTCTTTCACTTGCTTTTCATGGTTTCATAAGCTTGAATTTCAATAAGTTGTCCTTGTGTCAAGCATAGGTTTATAAAGGCTTACTGGGTAGGGTGATCTGTGTGAGGTCCACAATTTGGTAAGCCAGACACATCCCTATTCTCTATTCACTATTCAACACCCTCTCCCTCTCAGCTTCTTGGTGAGACATTCCTGGGAGATACATGGTAACTCCACTATCAAGGAAGGTTATTATAGCTTTCTTAAAAGTTTGGCAGCTTCTTCACTTTTTGTTTTTATTCATGACACTGACATTTAGAAGAATATGCCCAATCCTACCACAGACCATCCTTCAATGTAAGCGTTTTGATTTTCCTTATGATCACATTTGTATTCTTGACTTCAACAAATCAAAGAGATGTGTCCTTCTCACAGTAGTTCCCTCAGAGGCTTTTATTCCTATTGCCCCTTCTTCTGGAATATGTCAACTGCAGTCTCTTTTCTTCACTGCATACCAAGTTTTTTTTTTTTTATTAGTAATTTGAGTAAAGGTTAGGGTTAAGGTTAGTAATTATTAAGTAACTTGTGGAAAGGTGCTTTGGGACTATATATATATATATACATGTTTATTTTTTAAATTTCCCATTCATTACTTATTATAACCTGAAAATTTTAATATTATTTCTATAAAGTAACAATGTTTTCGATTTCATCCTTCCTTCTCTATTTGTCTGTCATCTTCAACATTAAAAATAAATAAATAAAGTGCAGACTTTCATTTGAACTAATTTTAAATTTGATTATACCTTAGCTTCCACATGTCCAGAATGGTTAATAATCAATTCCTATGAAACTGATCCAAATTAGCATAAGGTTAGTATAAAGTGATATGTAATAAATGTTAATCCCTGATTTATTATTTCCAAGAAATAGCATCTTTCATTAACTCTAAAAGTTTCTGCCTTGTTTGATGTACAATGGACATTTCAATGAATGATAACGTACATAGAAATAATTTTTAGATGAAATCATGCCATTTCTTCTTCCTGGGATAAAGTGAATGGTTAATATGACCACTTAAGAAAACACTTGCAGCTTTGTCTGGTACTACTCTAGATTCTCCTAACTAGTGCATACAGGTTCACACAGTCCTACACTGCAGCTGTTTATGGAAAAGTCAATACAAAGTTCAGTTACATCTCAAAAATAGATTTCATTGTGTTTTCTTTTTTAGGAGTTCTTTAATTTCTCTTCCCTTTCTACAGTTAGACTCAGTTTCACTGCCACTGCTATGTATTATTTCCATTCTCTTGCTCAGTGTTTTCTGTTATTTATTTTCTAAGTATCAAACTGCATTTGTAGTAACCCCAGGGGTCATGGTTATCAGAAACAACAAGAATGCAATAAATACGTGGAAGAGATTCAACTCACAGAGCATATTGGTCAGAAAACTAAAATAATCCAATAGAAGGTATAAAGGGCACATACTTGAGAGGACCCAGGATCATTGCTATATCAAAGATCTGAGTCCCCTTTTAATTTTGCTTGGAGCCTTTACTAACATACTGCACAAATAAGTAAACAGATAGAATATTTGAATCTTTATGAGTGTAAATGAGGCCATGCCTGGGAAAAATATTCTCTTTCCTTACCTATGTCCCCCCTTTCCAAAAAGACAAATCCTTTGGATAATGAATTAATACACTGTATTTTCTCTTTAGTAAAATAATATTTGGTGCCCAAAATATCTTTTCAGCTGGTCCCTTCCTGTGATAACCCATTATAAAAATTATGAAATAGCTGATTCCCACACAAAGATTCTAAAATATTAGCTGTAGGGATAACCTCTTGTCAAGAAGGTTATCAATTTCTGATAATCCCACTATAGACTAGCAAAGCTCATGTTTGCCCTCACAACTAGTGAAAATCCATTTACTTTTTTATTACTCTGTAGCAGACAGCTTCAGGTTCACTGAGATGAACTTCCAGACCAGGCACAGTTATGGAGGAAGGGATATTTATCGAAGCTTACAGATCCAGGGGAAGTTCCATAATGGCAGAAGAAACTGGCCTGCTTTCACAGGACCAAGCAGAAAAGAGAGAAGTACAAGCCAAAAAGCCAAAAGCCACAGCACACTTCAGGAACTCCTGTTAGGCACACTTTGCATATATTTAGATTGAAATCTGAAACCCACCACCACACCTTAAGATCCACCCAGTGACATTGTCTCCAGCCATGTGTCTGCAGATGCAAATTACAAACAAATAAACAATTGAAATATATTGGGGCCATCTATTCTATTCAAACCACCACATACTCTACATTTAATTCTTTCCTATTTTTTGGCACTACATGCTTCCTGTATATAATGTCATTCTCCATTGAATTTTATTAGCATCTCTGTTCATGTCAAGTTATAGTAACTGGACTTAACCATGGTTTGCTAATCCCTCTTGATTCTGCCTGAATGATGAGACCACCTCTCCCACCTCACATCAAGCTTGCATTTACTCAGTCTACCTTATATGAACTGAGTCACTAAAGCTTGCCTCTAGGAGAACCATCTCTACCTGGAAAGTTCTGCTGCTCTTCTTCCCACACACATCAGACCAAACCAAATTATCATCTTCCATTTCCACTGGGAAACTGGATTTGAAGGCCCAAGAAGTGAAACCAATTTATATTTAACTGTTCTTAGTTCCACAGCAGAAGAAAGTTCAAGTCCTTCCTATAAATTAAAATTAAGGGAAGGACTTGGGGTGTACATTAGTAGTGCAGCCCTTGACTACAATATGTGAAAACCTAGGTTCAATCCCCAGAATACTGCAAAAGAAAAAGAAAAGAAGAGGCAGAAGGTAAAAAGTAAGGGAGGGAGGGTGGGAGGGGTAGAGGGAGGGAAGAAGGGAGGAGAGAGAGAAATAAAATAGAAATGTCTGTATTTTCGATCTTAAATGTTTTCCCTAAAGGACCATATGTTAAAGACTTGGCAACAAACTTATGCCATTGTGCTATTAGAAGGGATCAAAACTTTTGGAGGGACAAAACTAGTGGAAAGAAATTGGTTATGTCACTGGGGGTTGTGCCCTTAAAGAGAGTTATTGGGGTCTTAACCCTTTCTCCCTCTCTGTGCTTCGTGGCCACCATGAGCAGGACTCTTCTGTCATGCACTCCCACTATGAAATCCTATGCCATCACAGGCTTAAGGCAAGAGGGCCACATGACCATGGACTAAAGTTTCTGGGACCATAAGCCAAGCTACTCCTGTCCTTCTTTTAAGCTGATTATCTCATATTTTGACACAGCAATGGAAAGTTGACTAATACTAAAGAAGTTCAGTACACATGGCATTTCTTAGAAGGTGACAGGAAATCTTAAGCAGTACCAGTTAAAGATGTGACAATTTGCAACACAATCCATCAGATTAAAAGGATAATGTATCCAACTTTGGTTGTAGATCCACATCACTATGGTAAATGCATGTTGGCACCTGTTAAAAACTTCTTGTGCTCTTTGCCCTCAGAAAGTAAATTGCCTTGGCACCAAAACAATCAAGCTAGAAACCGATGTCTCCCTTGTGGGGAGGAACTATTGCTTTGCGTCCGTCTTTGAAGTGGTAACACAGCTCCTACAATATCCGTGAGAGTTAAAAGTGGTTTGCTAAAAATAACACTGGTATTTGGAATTCATCACAAGTCACTTGTTGGAATGGATTTCTCAGACCAATCCTGGGATAACTCTTCTGATGACCCCCTGATGTGAAGAGAAGTGCAGCAACTCTTAAACTGCAGTGATTAACCTGAATTCTCAATTACAAACTGTAAGCTGTTACATCTCCTTTCCAATTTTGAAACTTACAAACCTTTTCCAGAAAATACAAAAATGCCATGAATGTTATCTCTTTACACCATGATTATTTATCACATTACTTCACTTGATTCTCAGGAGTCAAACCTGCATGCATAGCTCTGGTGTCAATCATCTACATGAACTGTAAACCACTACACAAACACCAGTTCCCTTCCTCATTCCTAACATCATTACTATCCTCATCATTATTCATAACAATCTGTTGTCCCTTTTCCTCAAGCATCTCCCCATGAATCATCACTTCCTGATGCATACACAGTCACTGTCCTTCTGGACCCACATTGACTTACACGTGACTATCACAGTGCTTTTGTAAACATATTTTCTAACTCCATGAACTGTTTTGCCCTAATCTTCATATATAGGACTATTAGAGTTAGGATGGTAAGAAAAAAAAAAACCAGCATCCATTATGTTTGAAACATTTGAATGCAATTCAGTATTCACTTTGTGAGAACATAGTATGCATAACCATTAACAATAATGGAAACAAAGATGAAGAAAACAGGAGAGGAAAATATGCATACAAGCATGGGCTAATGGTGAGTTGAAGACAAGCCTGGATTACAAATGAAATCCTTTCTCAAAAAATTAAATAAAATCCATGATCACACACACAAATTAATAATAGTCCTAGGCATAACTGATGTGCTACAGTTCAGAACTAACCTGCAATGCTGAGTTAATCAGCTTTCCATCAGTAGAATATCATACCTGGAAAAATTTGGCTCATGATTTTAAAATATTAATCCATAGCCTGTTGTTTGAGGATCATATTGAGTCAATACATGATGGTGGGGATGGGGGCATGGAGCTGTACAAGCCATTCATTTCATCATGGTTAGGAAGCAAGGAGAGGTAGGAAGTTCTTAGGTTACATTTTGTCCATCCAGGGTACATTCAGTGACCAATCCACATCCCACTCAGCCTCACTTGTTAAAGGTTCCATCAGCACCCAACAATGTCACAGGAAGGCAGCCAAGCCTTTAACACATGGGCCTTTGAGAGACAATTATTCAAACAATATAAAGTGCTAAGGAGGCTCTGAGGTGGAAGAATTGAAGTTGAACTAAGTTGACTTGGAAAACTGTGATGGAGATGTTGGGCTCTGGAGGCAGCTTCAAAGTAAAAACTAACTTATACAAGGGAGGGATAGGAAGATGGACAGGAATTGCAAACTGGTGAGCAAAGGAACTAAAGCAGAGGAGCTTGTACGTGGAAAAGAACAATTAATTCTGTGAGAATGCAGAATACAGACAGACACTATTTCCTCTACTAATTTCCACCACAGATATGTAGATCATTAGCCACCTCAGCCCTATTCATCAGCCAGCATTTAGATTATAAGTAATATAGAATTTTTATTTAACTTTAATATAGGTCCCCTCTCTCCTGCTCCCATTCCACTGAGGGTCCTCCTCAGTGGGGCTATTAGATATCACTATAGGGTCATGAATACACCAGTCAGTCTCTATGGTGAGGATAATACCTCAAGTACACCTTCCCACCCTGTGGCTCTTACATTCTTTCTCTTCCACAATGTTCTTGGAGAAGCCTTGGCAGATATGTTGTCTCCTTTAGTGTTGAGCTCTCAGCAACCTCTAATTTTCTGCTTTGATGAGTTTTGAGTCTCCTCGGTGTCTGCTGCCATCTCCTGGAGGAGCTGTTCAGGCTAGCAGTCAGAGTTCATATTTTAGTCCACCACTTCCTCTGCATTTTTTTCCTGGGCCATGACAGGTGTCATAGAGAGGACCTATCTTGTATGAGGTAGTCAGCTTTCATTTCTTGTCATTCTGCTGGGTCTCTAGTCTCCCTGATATTCACTGTCAATCTTTAAAAATCAAAATCTATAGCCAATACTGAGAACAGTATGGATCACAGTTGATAAACATATACAATTAAATAACTATTTTTATGGATATAACCTCTCCTGTTAGCCAAAGAACAGTGGACATTTTCTTCTAGCCACAGATTTTGTTCTTGTTACCAGGTATAAATTAATTTCGACTAAGTGAGCCTCATGTCCAATCAAAGAGCAGTTGATTATTCCCTTATCATGTGACCACCTATTGCAGTGGTGGGTACATCTTGCCTGGCTTGCTGATTTTGTAGCTTGTAGGATCCACTTCTAGTTAATGCTGTTGGTAATCTTTATCCACACTGCCCCACCCCCATGAGGAGCTCACATAGCACTTTCCTGCACTATCAGGGCTAGCCAGCTGGCTTCTATCTCATTTCAACCATGATATCTCAATGTCCTATGACCACAGCCCATTTGGTCTTTAGCAATAAGGTGTTGTGGTTTAGTTCTGGTGGGTAACCAAGGGCTTTGGAAGTGGCCTGTATTATTTTGGGGACCTTCCTGAATCAACAGCTCACTGTGGAGGTAATCTGATTCAGGCACCAACCCTGAAGAGTGCTTCTGCTGAATCGTTTTCTCTCTCAGTTATATCTTTTACTTAGCTAACCAAGAGGAAAGTTTTTATGATACTGATTCATGTCTTCATTAGTTGTGTCTATCTCCTACCTCTCCCTTATCCCAGTCTCCCCAGACCTTTCCATACCCTGTTATCTGTCTCTCCACTTTCCTGTCTAGTATACAATCTAGATCCCTCTCTCTTCTCTCCAAGCCTCACTCAAGCTTCCTTACCAGTACTGCTGATGCTTAGTACAACTTAAAAACAATTCAGAATATTCCATGTTAGGGTCTGCATATGAGAGAGAATATATGACATTTATCTTTCTGAGCCTCTGTAATCTCACTTAGTATGATATCTTCCAGGTCTATTCATTTTCCTGCAAATTTCATAACTTCATTTTTCCTCTGCCACCAAGTAGAACTCCATTGTGTATATGTACCACATCTTCATTACCGATCAGTTGATGGACATCTGTGTTGATTCCATTTCCTACCTATTGTGAATAGGGAAGTAAAAAACATTCCTGAGAAAGTATCTCTACAGTAAAGATTATATTCTTTTGAGTATATGCTCAGGAGTGGTATAGCTGGGTCAAATGGTAAATAGATTTTCAGATTTTTTTTTTTTTTTTGGTTTTTTGAGGTAGAGTCTCACTCTAGCCCAGGCTGACCTGGAATTAACTATGGAGTCTCAGGGTGGCCTCGAACTCATGGCAATCCTCCTACCTCTGCCTCCAGAGTGCTGGGATTAAAGGTGTATGCCACCACGCCTGGCAGATTTTCAGATTTTTAAGACGCCACCATGCTGATTTCTGTAATGGTTGTACAAGTTTTCACTCCCACCAGCAGTGGATGAGGGTTCCTCTATCTTCACAGCCTCACCAGTATTTGTTGTCATTTGATTTTTTTTTTTTTCATGATGATAGCCATTCTGAATGGAGGGAAATAGAATCTCGAAGTCATTTTACATTGATGGCTAAAGATGTTGAATATCTTTTTAGATGCTTATTGGCAATTTGTATTTCTTCCTTTGAGAATTCTGTGTTCAGTTCCTATCCCATTTTCATGGACTTATTGATTTCATATTGCTTATTTTTTGAGTTCTTTATGTATTGTAGACATTAAGCCTCTGTCAGACTATACAATTTATTTTAAATGGAGGGAAAATAGTGTTCCTTTATCTTTTTTATATTAGCCATTGCATGACAACTTTGTAAAACTTTACTTAAAAATTTAACTACCTTAAATTGTATCAAAGCAATTTCTATTACTCCCTCAGTTCTTTTGAAAGACAGCAGATGGCAATTTGGGTGACCAGTAATAACAAGTAATAACAATATTGAGGACAGTTGTTTTCCTTATAAGATCATCTTATTTCTACTTTGTAAATTTAACTCAATAACATACCTGCTTTAAAGGGTCACAGCAGCCATGGGCACAAGAAGCAAATGGCCTTTGCATCTTGTCCTCCACCCCTTCCATTTTTCCCCGCACTTCACTTCTGCTTGCTGAGCAAGTGTATACACAAGTGTGTGAAAGGAAATTTCACCAACAATTGTACTTATGTCCACACAAGTGTGTAGAAGGAAAGTTAACCAGAAATTTGCTTCATTTTGTTCTGTGATACTTCTCATTCTCTGATCATTTGGATTTACTGTATTTTGCATGTGTCTTAAATATGTGTGTATGTATGCATGTTTGGATGTGTAGGAAATCATGTGAATGTGTGTATTGAGGCCAGAAGTTGACCTCAGGTGTGTTCCTCAATCACTCTCTGCTTTTGCTACTGAGACAGGGTTTCTCATTTGAACTTTGGCAATTCCAGCTCCCCAGCTTGTCCAGGGATCCCATATCTTCACCTCACAATTCTCCAGCAGATGTTTTATCAATTGAAACCATCTCCCCAGTCCTTGTTTACTTGCATATGTATTTATTGGTCCATATAAAACCCATGTTTTATCAGGGATACCTCTAAAACTCAAAAAACAGAACATTTCTTTATTTGAATTGAATGCATAGGCGTTGGATGAGGATGGAGCTTATATAAAAAGCACAGAACTGACAATCCTCTGTCTTCTTCCAGTTTATTCCCCATGCAAAATATTATCCCTACAATAGTCTGACTGCCAAGTAAGGTAAGAAAATTGTTTAAGACATAACCTGAAAACTCCTGTGTGACAGGAAATAAAAAATACTTCTTCAGCAAAAAGTCCAATATCATTCCTCAACGTGGTTAAAGGGGTCTTGTTTTGCTTGCTATTTCTTTCTTGGTGTGTCTTGTACTGTGCCCATGAGCCAGTATCTGCTACTGAGGCCTTCTGAAGCTCAGCATACTTGTAGGAGTTGCTACTTCTTAATTATTTACTTATTTATTTAGTCCTTCATTTATCTCTGTGCATATGCATATTAATGTGTATATGCACATGTGTGTGAGAGTGGGTACACTCATACCACAGTACACATGTGTAAGTCACAGGACAACTTTAGGACTGGTCCTTTCCTATCCACCTCATTTGAGGCAGGGTTTTCACTCCAGATTCTCATTTTGCTGTCCCTTGCTTGAGCATCCTTTGAAATTTGCCTATTGTAATTTCCCATCTCTCTATAGCATCAGTATGCTGGGATTACAGAATCCCACCATGGCTTCTGGCTTTTTACATTGGGTCTGAAGATGGAACTCAGATCCTCCAGCTTGAGCAGTGAGGGCTTTATCAAAGGAGCACCTCCCCACTGGAGCTGCTTCTTGATCTTCCTTAATTATCAACACTTGGAACCATATTTAAGTAAAAACAATCTTTACAAGTCGAATTACTCTTGTATATGCAAAGAATTAAACAACCAACTTTTCCATGTTGGCATACTCACCATCACATTTTACAAGAAAACATTTGACATGTTTATTTATTTCCTTATATTACCATACTTATATTCTTCAATATTGTTTAATATGACAGTTTCCCTCAAAACCATGTATTGTAGAATGCATGAAAATTTTTCCAGTAATGATAGTATATTAGAGCTCACATTGTAGCTCATACATATAATGACTATTATAACAACATGACTATGGGGAGGTGGCTCAGTGAAGAAAAGCATTTACTGTGTATGCATGACTACCTGAGTTCAATATCCAGAACCCACATAAAAAGCTAGACATGGCCATGTGTACCTATCCCAGTGCTTAGGGAGGTGGTAATAAGAGCTATGATAGCTAACTTCTGCTTGTAAACTTGACAGGATTTGAAATCATCATGAAATTAAATCTCTTGTCGTGTCTATGAGAAATTTTCTATATCTGATAAGTTGAAGTGTGAAGACCCGCCCTAATTGTAGGCAGCACCTTTCCATGGGCTAGATTCCTGGACTGTATAGAAATGAGAAAACGACCTGAGCATTCCTCTCTCTCTCTCTCTCTCTCTCTCTCTCTCTCTCTCTCTCTTCTCCTCCCTCTCTCTCCCTCTTCCCAGCTGACATGACTCTGGCTTCCGGTTCCTGCCATGCTGTCTTCACTTTGATGTACTCTACCCCTGGAAGTATGAACTGAATTAAACAAATTTCCTTCCATAATCTGCTATGGTCAGATATTTTGTTCCAACAGTGATAAAATAACTGATAAAGGAGGATCACTGGGACTCCCTGGTCAGCCAGCTTAACTGAAACACAAGGAGCTCCAGGTTCAAATGAGACTCTTTCTGGGAGAAGCAAAATGGGAGAGCAATCCAGGAGGACACCTGACATCTTCCTCTTCTCTGGCCGCTATGTGCATGTACATAGGACATGAGCATCTGCCCACACATTTGAATATCCAATACACACAAACATACACAACGAAAAGAAAGAATAACAATCCTACAACTGGTTGCCCAAGTTCAAATCCTGAATGTGCACTCACTTTCAGATCTTACATATCTCATAAATTTCCTAGTTATTATAAGCCCACGGTAGTTGACTGTTATGTGGAAAATATGACATAAGTGTTACTTCTCATTATTAACATTATCACTATTTTTCATTTAGTATCATAAAATGGTGCACATCATTGTCTCAGCTGGGCCATGGCTTCTCACTGCTGTTTTATGTGCCAAGTATGCATCCACCATGTCTCATTCTACACTATACCCCTTTACACATCTGATTAAAATTTGGGGGAGGTTTTTTTCTAAAAACAGTTTCTTCTACCTTACTTTATTTGTGTTCTTTGTTCTTATTAGATATTCATAAAGTTCCTTACATGTTATGGATATATATCTGTCATGTTTAGACATCATAAATAACTTTTATGTTATTATATCTGTATTGATTTTGTTTACAATGTCTATAGTTTAAAACAACCTTAAGTTTGAAATAATTATATTACCCTGCTTTTATACTTCATAATTTGTACTTTGCTTATTTTGTGAAATCTTTCTTAGGAAACAAAAATATGTCCCTATATGTGATTTTATTTTTCTAGGTCAATCTTCCTGAACTTTAACGTTGTAGTTTTAGGTAAAAAAAAAAAAAAGTTCTTTACATGTTCTCTAAAGAATGATTTAGTTTTTATAACTATTTATTAAATAATATTTCATCTATTTATTAATCATTGGGTGGGACAATTATAATGAAAAATTTTCCATGTCCAAGTGCTTATTACTCAATAAATAGAAAACTGCCATAATGTTCAGTTCTATGCTTTTCTCTCAGTAGATCACAGAGTACTTAAGGTCAGGTGAGCACCAAAAGCTCTCATGCTTAATAACCTCATCTTCACATTGTGAGAATTCTTCTAACTAAGCTCACATGGAAAAATAAACTTAAAGCATATATTCCTTGCTTTCTCATGCCTAGACACTTAAACAAAGCCTACTTGGAGTCCAGCCTTAGATTCTACTTCTTAGAAATGACTTCTAATTCTTCCTCTGCCAAAACTTGTCTTCAAAACTTGCCTTGAATCCATCCCTCTATCATTGCTTCTTTTTATATAAGTTCTGCTAATTCAACAAACTTTTAGCAACTGCTATGCATTGTGCAAAGTACAAAATACTTGTTAAACTGTATCAACAACAGAGACAGGCTCTGATACATTATACCTAACAGGGGAAGGAGTTAAATCAAATGAATAATCAACTGTGTCCCTAGGTTGTGAACTAAGGTAAGTGCTTAGAAAGAAAGAAAGAAGGTACTTTGAACAAATAGCAGGAGGTAGAGGCTTCATGTAAATTGGGGTATTGTCAAGGAATATCTGAGGTAGGATGTAAGATGTGTGCTGATGAATATAGAGGTCTACATAGCACTGGTAGAGAGCCCAGGAAAAAGATCAACATGTGAGAGATAAGAGAGAGAAAGAATATGTGGGACACATGATATCCTGACAGAGTCTGTTGCCAGAAATCTTATATATTGTACCATATGGCCATGGTTTAAGACCATTTGTCTTAAAGCCATCTAAATAATTCTAAAATAAAACCCATGACAGTATTCCAAGGTGTTTCTAGAGTACTCTGTGAATTAATTACATTAAAAAATTGTCAAAAACTGTTAAAAGTTTCTTATAATTAGGCATCCCTGGTGAGGACACAAAGATGGTCTTCTTCCTCATAAGATGTGTGCAGACTCAAGCGATTGTTGCTGCCATTCTAACCACAGGAAAATCCAGTTTTTAAAACCATAATCTTTTTAAAATTTATCAGAGATCCAAGGTGTCAAGACAACCAAATAGCCAGAACTTGAAAATATAAAGCTTGTCCAAGGAGAGTGGGGAAGTACAAACTTGTTTGCCCTTGGGAGAGCATAGAAGGAAGAGATGCCAAGCACAGGTGTGAAGAAGAAAAAAAACCTACACTTTTAATACATTTTAAAAGCTGTCAGATGGTATGACCACTTAGATTCTCTAAATTCCTATCTAGCTCCAGACTGGTGGACAAGCTGGCACTCTACCAGAGGGGCAGCAAGAGCAGAACCCATCTGTGATATGGGCAAAGCCAACTAAAGCAATAATTTAGCACTCTACTAGTTGTTTCCAAGAAAGACTGGGAGGCAAAAGACATGGAAAAGCATCTCAGGGACGTAGTCATTAAGTTGGCAATCCTACAGTTAAAAACTCACGTCTCTTTTAAAGATAAACCCTTTTATTCCATGTGAATGTTGGTAGGTGCTTGTGGAAGGTAATGGAAAATACCACATGCTGTTGGAAAAAAGGATAAAACACACTCTTTTTCAAATCCCTTTCCCCCAATAAATGTCTTCATTTGCTAGGTAGAGTATAAAATCTACACTAGCCATCTTGCACTGAATTTAAAAAGAAAACCTCTGTCAATGGAGGATAAAGTACACTGGTGTTCAAGATCCAATGCTAACACAAAGCAGAGGTAAGCTGCAGTAAGGGGACAGCAGGAAGCTTTGTGGTACCAAAGACCATGCCACCCTAAAGACATAAGGCACTGCTCATCTGATTTCTAGGAAGGGTCAGGAACAGTGACAAGGATGTTCTGCAGGCTGGAGAGCACAGCTGCCTAAGATTGAAGGAGAGGAGAAGACAGAAGTGTTGCCCAGTACCACTGGCCAATTGCAGCATTGTCATGGAATTAGAGATGCTGACCCTTGGATTCATTTACCCAAGAGTGGGCCCACTGCTTCTTAGAGTAGATCCTGAAAGAAGGAAAACTAACCGTTGGATTATTTTACCCAAGAGTGAAACCACTGCTTCTGCTGTTGCCACTGCTTCTGGTATCCTTGTGACTGCTGCTTCTGCTGACAAACACTCATTGCTTTTTTTTTAATATTATATTTATTTATTTGAGGAAGAGAGAGAGAAAGAGGAAGTGGCAGATAAAGACAGAATGGGCTGAGTGTTGTAGCACATGCCTTTAATCCCAGCACTTAAGAGGCAGAGGTAGGAGGATCACTGAGAGTTTGAGGCCACCCTGAGAGACTACTTAGTGAATTCCAGTTCAGCCTGGGCTAGAGTGAGACCCTACCTCGAGAAGCCAAAAAACAACAACAAAAGACAAAAAATGGGCATGTCAGGCCTCCAGCCACTGCAAACAAATTCCAGATGCATGCACCACCTAGCACATCTAGCTTAGTGGGTACTGGGAAATTAAACCTGGGACCTTAAGCTTTGCAAACAAGTGTTTTAACTGATGATCCATCTCTCCAACCTATCAAAGATAGGCAACATGTAAGTGACAGGGAACTTTGATTCTAAAAAAATTCTTTCAATATTTCCATCAAAAAGGACCTAATGGCAATAATAATGAACTTTGCTGAGCACACACACCATTCTCAGAAACAGTCATTTTCAGCCATTTGGTTGCTTTCAACATTTTTGTGGGCAATTCATTACTTTTAACATCCATTGCTTTCAATGGTAGTTAACATATCTCCACATTGTGGGTCAAAAGTACAATGAGGTCACTGGGGAGGTAGGGAAAAGAGCATGGTTTAAGTTCTCATCAGCATCTCTTAACATTCCTTATCAATATTGGTCCTTGGTGCTGTTCAGGGCAAAGGCAATTTAAGGAATATTAAAACTATTATATTATTCTAAGTAAGCTGATTTATGGTTGCAAGATTAATTTCAAGATGTTTAAAGATATGAACTTAGCAGAAAAAGAATACCACACAAATATTCTCAGAAAAGTTATCTTCAAGGTCCATATGAAGTGCTATCACAGCTCTTTTCCATAATTATTCATTCCCATATTTCATTCTCACAGTTTTTTTCTCATAGTTCATTACCACATGCCACCACTGGAGTGGTGAGAATAGAGAGCCCATCTGTGGTGCAGCCACAGTTCACCTAAGCAAGCTCTATTTGGGGTGGATGGGGAGTACTCAGAAGACCACAACTCTTTCTCCTGCTATTCCCACCCTGTCTCAGAAATCCGCTCTTGCACTAAGAAGAGAACAGCAGCTGTGTCCTATAGGTGAAGCCTGGGGGCCAATGAAACCACAATGGCAACATTAGAACCCAACCTTATGAAATAACTGGGACAGGCTTAACTCCTCACTTCAACAGTCTGACAAGAAACAAGCTGTGACAATTGCAAGGTGGAAATACTATCTAGGGCTAGAGAGATGGTTCAATAGTTTAAATCACTTGCAAACGCTGATGTCCTGGGTTCGATTTCCAAGTACCCAAGTAAGCCTGATGCACCAAGTGACACAGGCATCTGGTGCTCGCTTGCAATGTCAAGAAGCCCTGTCATGCCCATCCCACTCTTTACTTGAAAATAAAATTATTTATTACTATTTACCTCAGGGCATCTTCTGCATACAATATGCAAAAAATATGAAACATGAATTATTGGTAAAACAATAGATCCATTATCAAAAAATCAAGCAATCTACATAACTGGACTCAGAGACAATGATGGCACCTTGGATATAAACCTTAGATTACATGTAGCTAGCATGTGAGAAGACAGAGGAAAATGAAAAATTCATAGATGGACTAGATACTGTACAGTTTAAATGACTCTAACCCTACTAAAAATTGGAAACCTATCACCAAAAGAAACTCTAGGACAATATGATAAGTTCATAGACTTGAATCTACCAATGATTTAGGCAAGAATTAGTAATTTTTTTGTTTTTTTGTTTTTAAAACATTATATTGACAATTTCCATAATTACAGACAATAAATTATTCCCCCACTCTTTCCTTCACAAATCCACTCTTTTAGGAAATAAAAAAGAACAGTCTATTTGGCTAACATAAGCCTATTGTTATTATAAGAACAATGCAATGCAAAGAAAAAGTGAAACCAAAGAAAAATATCTTGAGGAATAAAGGTGCATGCAAAAAAATCTTGAAACATTATTAGTAGTCAAATCTAGAACCATATACAAAGGGTAATGTATCAAAACCTAGGTTTGTGCTAGGGAAATGAGGTCAGTTCAATAATAAAAAGAATTAATTTGCTTCACCCCTAAAACTTTAACATACAAAGAAAATAAAAGTGTATGCTATCTTAATAGAAAAATAAATCAACAAAATTCTCAACTAGAAACAAGGAACTATCCCAATACAATAAAGAATATGTATAAAATAACCACAAACATAGATGCTACGGGAAAATATTGGGGAATTTTTCTGTAATGTCAGACAAATAGAATTTATCTACTCTTATCACTCCTACAATTCATCATAGAAGTGTGTGCAGGTGTATATGCATATATGCACATAATGTACCAACCAAAAAGAATGAAATAAAATGTCCTTCCCAGCCTCAATCCTGCTATGTAGGAAATCTGCAGGTATCTAGAATGACACTACCAAAGCCATGAAGAGAATACAGCAAAGTCATAGACTACGAAGCAAAGAAAGACATTTTAAAGTAAATTGTATTTTCATAATATTTTCAGCAAATAATTAGCAGCCACAATGTTAAAAGTGCCATTACAATAACATTGAACTACTGAAATGGTGATAATTTTATGATATATGTGTCAGAGCTATACTCTGAAAGTTAAAATTGCTAGAGGACTTTGAAGATTGATACCTATAAATGGAGAGATACACTGTGTTAGCAATTTGAAGATGAGAAGACTCACTAAGTCACTAATCTGTCAGTTCCCCTTAGACTGATAATTCAATTAAAGTTAACTAAATATCAAAAAAGAGCCTAACTTTCTGAAGAAAGGAACAGTCTAATAAAAAAAAAAAACTTTTATCAAGCCTGCATACAAAGCACAATTTTGCAGAATAAAGTTGGAGGCCAAATGTTGCTCACAACAAGGTTTCACACAAAGCCATAGTAATCAAGATAGTGCTATATTGGTGTGAAAATAAATATAGAATTCAATGAAAGAGGATATGGAGGTAAGAAATAGAACAACACACATATGATCAACTGATTTTCAACATGCAGCCAAGTAATTTGGAAAAACCAAAGGATAGCCTTTCCAAAAAATTGTGCTCTAACAATTGGACACCTATGTGCAAAAGATGAAATTCAATTCACAATTCCTAAAAATACAAAAAGTTAGACAAAATGGGGCATAGACATGTGAGCAATAATAATACAATAGCTCAATGACAGCACAGAGGAAAAGTGCATCTGACTTCTAGTCAAACAGATTTTAAGGCACAAATCACAAGAGAAGAGCACTGATGCATTCTACTTCATCAATATTTGAAAATTTTCTTATTTGAAGATGAAAAATAAGGGCAGGAGAGACGGCTTAGTGGTTAAGGTGCTTGCTGGCAAAGCCAAAGGACGTAGGTTTGAGTCACAAGTACCCATGTAAAGTCAATGCACAAGATGTTGCATGTTTCTAGAGTTTTTTTTTAGTGGCTAGAAGCACTGACACAGCAATTTGCTATCTGTCTTCCTTTCTCTTTCTCTTTCTGTCTTTCTCTCTCAAATAAATAACTAATAAAACATTTACAAAATAAAGATAAGAAAATGTGCCTCAGTAAAAGACAACATATCTTAGTTATCCATTCACTAGTGATGGACATCTGGGTCAATTCCAGCTCTCAGCTATTACGAACTGAGCAGCAATAAACATGGTTGAGCAAATCTCTCAGGACTGAGGCCTGGAGCTTTCAGGGTCCATGCCCAGTGAGGGAATAACTGGGTCTGTTGGTAACTCCATAGTCAGCTTTTTTAGGAGTCTCCATATTTCTTTCCAAAGTGGTTGTACTATCTTACATTCCCACCAACAGTGGATGAGTGTTCCTATTTCTCCACACCCTCTCCAGCATTTATTTTCATTTGATTTTTTAATGTTTGCTATCCTTACTGGGATAAGGTGGAATCTCATAGTGATTTTAATTTGCATTTCCCTGATGATTGGGGATGATGAGCATTTTCTTAAGTGTATGTTTGCCATTTGTATTTCTTCCTCTAGGAACTGCCTGTCCAGTTCTTTGCCCCATTTTGTGAGTGGGTTGTTTGACTTTTTATTGTTTAGGTTTTTGAGTTCTTTGTAGATTCTAGAGATTAGGCCTCTGTCAGTTGGATATTCAGCAAATGTTTTCTTCCATTCTGTGGGTAATCTATTGGCTTTGCTTATTGTATGTTTGTCTGTGAAGAAACTCTTCAGCTTCATGTGATCCCATTGGTTGAGTGATTGCTTGAGTGATTGGTTGAGTGAGTGCTATGGGGGTTTTGTTCAGGAAGTCTTTTTACATTCCTGTATCATGGAAAGTTCCTCCTATCCTTTCTTCCAGTAGTAGCTGAGTTTCCGGTCTTATATTGAGGTCTTTGATCCATTTGGACTTGAGTGGTATATCTATACGAAGGAATTCTACACAGCAGTAAGAAAGAAAAGACACAATGAAATTTGAAGAAAAATGGTTGAACCTGGAACAGATCATTCTCAGTGAACTCACCCAATCACAGAAAGATGATCACCGCATAGTCTCACTCATCTATAGCACCTAACCTGAATCTACCCAAGAGGCCAACATACTCCAGGACCGGAGAATAGGATGGGTGGGGATGGAGGGAAGGGCAAGTGAGGGGGTGGGGGAACATAAATCTGGACCCAAATGGCAATGGTACCATAAAATTCTACATCCTAAAAGACAGAACAAATGGCTGAACCTTCACCAGGCCCTTAGAGGGAACACCTGAGTCACAAGGCCCTGGAGAGGGTATGATGAAGACTGACCTTAATCTTCGACTGTCTCTCTCTCTCCCTCTCTCTCTCCCTCTCTCTCTCCCTCTCCCTCTCCCTCTCCCTCTTCTCTCTAACTCTTTTTGTATTACTTGTCTTTCTATTCCTTCTCTTCATGGGCACTGGCCTGTAACTCCCAGTACCAGCAGGTGGCTATCATCCACAATGAACTTTTGATCAGAGAGATCTACAAGGTTTCCTAAAAAATGACAGATTGCTGTCAGAGTACTTGATGACCCACCAAAGGTTAGTGCTAAGACCCGACTGCTGAAGATACCATATGCTCTTGACACATAACATAGAGTGACATGGCTGGAAGCTGGAAGAGAGTCAATCCCCAGACAGTTAGTGCATCTACTGCCAGATGGTGGTACGTGGGTGACTAGGGGAAAATGACCAATATCTGTCAAAGCAACTCATGGTCTAACCTACTCAGCAGCAAATAACTGTGATGCTCGCAGAAGTGCAATAGTGGTGCACAGCATGTGTGGGAGCATGTTTTATAAAATGAATCAAAACAGTACAAAAAAAAAAGAGAACATATCACCAAAATTGATAACTAATTAAAGACATCCAAAATCACATTTAAAAATTCATACAACTAAACAACAATAAAGCAATCCAATGAAAATTTGTAAAATATTTGTTCAGATACTCCACTGAAGAAAATGTGTATGGGCTGGTCATGTGGACAGTGATAGAGTGCCTAGCCTACACAAGACTCAGGATTCATCTCCTAATCTGTGAAGGAAAAACCCAATGCAACCACAAACAATACATGCACACATATAACAATATATTGTTATTTTACATACAATGCAACCACAAACAATACATGCATACATATAACAATATATTGTTATTTTACATATAATATATAATATTATGACTTGAAAGAAAATTATGAAATGAAGATAAAAAATTATACTTTCATTAACCAGAAAAGAAAGAAATTGTAAAATGACAATGAAGGGCAGGAGGAATGGCATAGCAGTTAAGGCATTTGCCTGCAAAGCCAAGGGACCTAGGTTCAATTCCCCAGGACCCACGTTATCCAGATGCACAAGGTGGCACATGCATCTGGAGTTTGTTTGCAGTGGCTGGTGGCCCTGGCATGCCCATTCTCTCTCTCTACCTCTTTCTGTCAAATAAATCAATAAATAAAAATAAAATGTTTTAAAAAATGACAATGAAATCTCAGTATACAACCTTAAATGCTATATTGAAAGGATTAGTATTACTAGTTGTTGGCTAAAATACCGAACCACTGGAACTCATATTACTGAAGGTAACCCAACATGATACAGATATTTTAGAAAATACTGTGGCATATATATATATATATATATATATATATATATATATAGTGATTTATCAATAATTGCTTCAAGTTATCTAAGAATAAATGAACTTACACCCACATAAAGACTTACTCTGGGGATGGAGAGATGGCTTAGTGGTTAAGCGCTTGCCTGTGAAACCTAAGGACCCTGGTTCAAGGCTTGATCCCCCAGGACCCATGTTAGCCAGATGCACAAGGGGACACATGCTTTTGGAGTTCGTTTGCAGTGGCTGGAAGCCCTGGCATGCCCATTCTCTCTTTCTCTTTTTCTTTCTCTCTCTCTCCCCCTTTCTCTCTCTGTCTCAAATAAATAAATAAAAATAAACAAAAAAATTTAAAAAAAGACTTACTCTGCCCAAGTGTTCTTATATTTATTTATAATACCCAGAAACTGGAAATAGTTGAATGTCCATTAATTGATGTATGAATACAAAATTGTGGTACAGCAATAAATACAATATTCTGCATCAACATAAAGTACAACTGGTAAATGGAATAACATGGACAAATCTCAATGTAATGAGTGAAATAAGTAAAAGTCAAAAGGCAATACACTTCAAAATTCTTTTTTCTATTACACAGACATACAGAAAGCAAAACCAAAGTTCATAAAATGCATCAGTGTTCACATAAAGAAAAGATTAAGGTCTTATCTATAAATTGGCAAGGGTCAACTCTTTGATTTAATAAATGTGCTCATTAGAGTGATGGTTACATGACTGCACACAGTTGTTAAAACTCACTGTTGAACTGTAGTAGAGGCCTCACATAGCATTGCAGGGCCCTTAGTGAGTGCAGTCTTCAGTACCAAGAAGAGAGAGGGAAAGAAAAGATCATTTACTTTAAGATGGTGAATTTTAAGGTGGATAATTTATACCTCAATAAATACAGCTTTAAAAAGAAGATGGGTAGGATAGCCTCTGTATCATGGAATTTACAATTTATTATGCAAGATAAGTGGCCCAGGTGTGCTGGCACAGGCCTTTAATCCCAGCACTTGGGATGTAGAGGTAAGAGGATCAGTATGAGTTTGAAGCTAGCCTGAGACTACACAGTGAATTCCAGGCCAGGATGGGTTAAAGTAAGACCCTGCTGAAAGAAAGAAAGAAAGAAAGAAAGAAAGAAAGAAAGAAAGAAAGAAAGATGGAAGAAAGAAAAGAGAGAGAGAAGGGAGAAGGGAGGGAGGGAGGGAGGGAGGGAGGGAGGGAGGGAGGGAGGGAGGGAGGGAGGGAAGGAAGGAAGGAAGGAAGGAAGGAAGGAAGGAAGGAAAAGAGGAAGGAAAAAAGTGAACAAGTATAAAACGAGGTGATAAAGTTAGTGTTTCAACAATTATTTCATTCAGCATGGATTTGTAAGGTCATATTTATGCCTAGCAGTGTTTAGGCCAATAATGTACATCAGAGGAGAAAAATATAAATCTCTTATGCTATGAAGTTTTGTTTTACTAAAGAGTTATGGATTATAACTAAACAAAAAATACATAAATCAATTTCATTAAATGAAGTAATCAGTGTTATTTTTAAATTAGGTAGTCAAGGTAGACTGCAATGAAAGAGTGACATTGGAGCAGGCTTGGAGGAAATGAAGGAGTGAGCCACTTAAACAGCTGGGAGTCTGTCCCAGCAATGGTAAGGACATTGAGCTGGCTTTCCCATAAGACAATGATAAGCATGTTCCAGAATGAACATCAAGGCTGATGACAGTCAGCAATGTAGCTGGAGAGTGACTTTCGGTTAAGATGGTGTCATAGGTACCATGCCAAAGCAGCCTGGGGGTGTGGGGGAGCCAAAAAAAAAAAAAAAACAGCAAAACACACTTTTACTAAAAAGTGAGGTGTATAGGAAATTGAAACAGCAGCAGAGAAGTAGGAGAGATCCAGAGCACTCAGAGCCCACACAGGCCGGCAAATGACTCCGGCAGGTCCGCTGGAATGCAGTGCTGGTGGCAGCGCACTAGGCAGCTGCCAGGCTCAGCTTGAGCCACAGCAAAAGCCAGGTGAGGGGATTTTCCACTCACACCAGAGCTCTCTTCAAACTCAAGAAACGTGAAGGGAGAACAGCAGTGAACAACGAAGGAGCAGATCACAAGATAGAAGAACACATGGAACAGTGAAAGAACTAGAGCAGCATGGGCAGCCTCCCCTCCCCCACCAGCAGTGCCCAGCTCCAGCAAACAGAGCAGCAGTCCAGGGACCTGGCCATGCCTACTTGAACCCACAGCAGGACTCAAGCAGGAGCAGAGGTCATCCCCAGAAAAAATAAACAGAGAGGCATCTGGACTAAATGAGGTCATAGAAGGAATGGACCTCACAGATATATACAGGACATTTCATCCAAATGCTGCAGAATATACATTCTTTTCAGCAGCACATGGAACATTCTCTAAAATAGACCATATATTAGGACACAAAACAAATCTTAAATACAGGAAAATTAAAATAATTCCTTGCATTCTATCTGACCACAATGAAATCAAACTACAAATCAACAGCAAGAAAAGCTATAGAGCATACACAAAATCATGGAAATTAAACAACACACTGCTAAATGCTGAGTGGGTCAATGAAGAAATCAAGAAGGAAATCCAAAAATTTATACAGTCAAACAATAATGAGAACACAACATACCAAAATCTCTGGGACATAATGAAGGCAGTCCTAACAGGTAAATTTATAGCTTTAAGTGCCTATATCAAGAAATTAGAAAGGTTGCAAGTAAACGACCTAATGCTCCACCTTAAAGCCTTGGAAAAGGAAGAACAAGGCAAACCAAAAATAGGTAGATGGGAAGAAATAATAAAGATTAGGGCAGAAATTAATGAAATAGAAACCAAAAAAAAAAAAAAATCCAAAGAATCAATGAAACAAAGAGTTGGTTCTTTGAAAGGATAAACAAGATTGATAAACCTTTAGCAAATCTGACCAAAAGAAAGAGAGAAAAGACACAAATTAATAAAATTAGAGATGAAAAAGGTAACATCACAACAGAGGCAACCTACAGAATGGGAAAAAAATCTTTTCCAGCTATAGATCTGATAGAGCATTAATATCTAGGATATACAAAGAACTCAAAAAGTTAAATAATAAGAAATCAAATGAGCCAATTAAAAAATGGGCTATGGAGCTAAATAGAGAGTTCTCAAAAGAAGAAATACGGATGGCGTATAAGCATCTAAAAAAAATGTTCAACATCCCTAGTCATCAGGGAAATGCAGATTAAAACTACATTGAGATTCCATCTCACTCCTGTCAGATTGCCTACCATCATGAAAACAAATGGTCATAAATGCTGGCGGGGATGTGGAAAAAGAGGAACCCTTCTACACTATTGGTGGGGATGCAATCTGTTCCAGCCATTGTGGAAATCAGTGGGGAGGTTCCTAAAACAGCTAAAGATTGATCTACCATATGACCCAGCTATAGCATTCCTAGGCATATATCCTAAGGACTCATCACATTTCCTTAGAAGTACATGCTCAACCATGTTTATTGCCACTCAATTCATAATAGCTGGGAAATTGAACCAGCCTAGATGTCCCTCAACTGATGAGTAGATAATGAAGATATGGCACATTTATACACTGGAGTTCTACTCAGCAGTAAAGAAAAATGAAGTTATGAAATTTACAGGAAAATGAATGGATATGGAAAGGATTATACTAAGTGAGGTAACCCAGGCCCAGAAAGCCAAGTGCCACATGTTCTCTCTCATATGTGGATCCTAGCTACAGATGATTGGGCTTCTGTGTGAGAAATAAAAAACTCAGTAGCAGAGGCCAGTAAGTTAAAAAGGAGATATAAAGGGAAGAGAAAGGAAGGGAGGAGGGTACTTAATAGGTTGGTATTGTATATATGTAAGTAGGAGAATAGATTAATGGGGTGAAAAGGCCCAAAGTGAGGTCAGGGGAAGAGATTGAGTAAAGGAAAGGTGGAGGTAGGACTAGTCAAAATCTAAGAGGATACATATAAATCATATGGAATCCTCTGGTTTTGGACAACAGAACACTCATGAGCCATTGATCATTGTTAGAAAATTTTCAGTGTCAAGAATGGGATACCTCCAGTGAGTTCTTGGCCAGGGAGGTCCCTGGTGCCCCCGAAACATTATGGGCCATTGCTGAGGCCCTTGGTTTCCCACCGGGAATAGATAGTAAGACCCCATTGCTGAAGACTCCACATACTTGGGCTGCAAGGCCACTGAGAAATCCTGCTGGAATTGAGCTGATAACCTCCTGCATGTAGACCAGCTGAGAGAAAGCTGGAAGAAGCCATTCTACATGTAGTTCAATGGGAGAAGAGATACCACCAGTGAAGATACTCAAAAGTGGACAATGCAAGCCTGATATTTTTCCAGCCAGGCCAAATGAGCCAACAGGTGCAATAGTGGCACGTCTGTCATGGTGGAAACCAACTGCCCTCCAATTGGACTGGAGGCCTGCTCCATGGGAGGGAATACATCCCTGATACTGAACACTTAAAACAGGGGTAGTCATGAGCCCTAGGGGTGTAACATCTGCTGATATCTGGCTAAATGTATATACTATGCTTATCAAACTGCCCAGTAAGCACTTCTCTTAATATTCATACACTTATATAAACGCTACTCTCACTTTGGGTAGAGAATGTTCTCTTTTCAGATGGCAGTGACCCTGGGATGACTCAGAAAGTATCATAGTGCTGGAAAGATGTGACTGGAGTACTGAGTAACATCTTGATCACACCTTCTGAGGCTCAGGGTCTAATGCGGAAGAGGTGATGGAAAGAATGTAAGAGCCAAAGGAAGGCTAGGACTCCTTACAATGTTCTCCCTCCAGACATAAAATGGCCTGGATATTCATGACCTCATAGTGCCTGACACTACCTACACAAGACCCTCATAAGAGGAGGAAAAGATCATGACATCAAAATAAAGGAGAGACTAATTGCGATGGGGAGGGGATATGATGGAGAATGGAATTTCAAAGGGGGAAGTGGGGGGAGGGAGGGTATTACCATGGGATATTTTTTTATAATCATGGAAAATGTTAATAAAAATTGAGAAAAAAAACAAAAGAAAAAAACGTAGCTGGAAAGAGATCAGAATTGAATTTCAAAGAGCCTCAGAAACCAAAACAATTTTTAATTTTGATCCAAATCAAATGAGAGACATTGGCAATTTGTTGTCTGCTATCATTGTCTTCTAACAATTTAATACTCTCCTTTAAGTTTTAAAGTAAAATAAAATTCTAGATGTGGGGGCTAGAGAAATTTCTCAGTGGTTAAGGCATTTGCCTGTAAGCTTAATACTTGGGTTCAATTCCCAGTACCCACATAAAGCCAGATGCACAAAGTGATGCACATATCTGGAATTCTTTTGCAGTGGCTAGAGGCCCTGCTCTCTCTCTCTCCTTTTGCTTTCTCTACTTGCAAATAAATAAATAAAATATATTTTTAAAAATTCTAGATGTGTAGTAACAAGTAATGCGAAACTGAAAATGCCTAAAGAACCCTGTCCATTGGAGGGTTTTTGGGAGAGATCATGATCTGACTTATATTTTAAAAGGATTACTCTCATCTTTCTGTTGAGAATGAATTTAGGAAATGCAAAGTCCCTTGTAGGAGAGTTTCACAAGTCCTAGTGAGATTCTGGTTACTCAAAGACAGGTTATAAAGACAGGTTCAGAATCTGACACATTTGAAGGGTATATCCAACAAAGTTTCTGCGAAATTGAATATAGGTTCAAAGAAGAGCTGAGAAGGATTGAATGGCTTTGGACCTATGCATATGGAATTTTGAAGCTGTAATGCAAAGACCTATTACAGAAGTGGGCTTAGTTCAAATGTTCATTCTGCGATACCTTAGTGTGACATGGGCAGTGGACATCAAAGTGCAGGTGTAAAAATAAGTATTTAGACATATGAGACTAGAGGTTGAAAAAGCATGCATGACAATACAGTTATATAGAAACTGATGGTTGCATACACTGCTCAAACTCTCAAGAACAGATAGAAACTTTAAGGGAATAACACACCCCAAATATTTCACACTGTGAAATAAGCAATGAAACATGACAATGTTAACAATGGAGTAAGGTTCAGTTAGGGAGTACTTTATGCTATGGAGCTGTTAGGTTCCAGTCCCAGGACTTTTCCCTCTCACCTTTCAGCTAGCATACACTAAGACATTTTTGTACTATGTTTAATTTGTCTTTATATCTTGTTTGCAGAGATAATTTTTATTATCACAAAGCTGTTTTATAAAATATCTATGATTTTAAATGGCTATAAATTAGTTGTTTAATATATTAACATTTTAATTTACCCTTTTTTAATATGCTAGATATTGCCTTATACAGGAATTAGGAAGCAGGGCTGTCTCTGTGTGGCTGTGGGCAGGTTGCCATTGTCACAGAAACCACAGACACAGACACAGACACAGACAGCCGTTGGCCTTTCTAGTGCATTCTGCTGTCCATACTAAGGAAGTGACAGGGGCCTGACTCCAGGGCTGGAGGCCCTGGATCGATCTCCCATTTTCTCTGTGTGTTTTTCTCTCTCTCTGTTTTTCCCTGTGTGTTTGCAAATAACTATTTTTAAAAATTAAAACAGAAATTAAAAAAATACATGAAAGGTACTAAAATGAAGGACTTGAAGAGGTTGTTGCTGCAGGTAAATCCCAGTGCCAGGGATGGGTCACTTTTTTCCAGTAAGGTGTTGGTCATATAGATCATGAGGCCTCCAAAATAATACATACTATTTCCAGTACCCTTAGCTACCCGCCAGTACTAGATGGTCAGACCATATTGCTGAAAAAAAATGCATCTACATTTGCAGGACACTGAGAAACCAAGCTAGGACCAAGATGGAAATCACCTTCCTGATGGCTAGCTTCCATAGTGCTAGAAAGGGTTATTCAGGCTATAGGGGGAGAAAAGACATCAACAGCCTTAACAAGCAGCAGATTCTCCAAGCTGCACAACTAGCCATCCAGGCAAGATGTGCCCAATAGTGCAACAGTGGTATGTTTGTCATGAGATTAAACAACTGCTGCTCTTTGATTGAAATTGAAGCTCTGTCAGTGAGAGGAAATTCATGGCTGGTGCTGAAAATGCAGTACAAAAACCTTTGGCTTGGAAGGACATAGGCCCCAGAGAGAGGCTGAAACTGTTAGTCAGAGAAGCTTCTCTAAGGAGATGGTGGTATACACAAAAGACATAAAGCTCATCAAAACTGAAAATAGGAAGCTGTTGAAAGCTCAACACTGTATAAGGCATCCCTATTATGCCCTCCAAGGCTTAGAAACATTGCAGAAAAGGGGGCCAAAAGAATTTATGTACGAGCCTCAGGTAGGAAGAAGTACTTTGGGGCATTGTTTTCTGGGCATGAGCTAACAGTGCATTCATGATCACACAGTGGTTGTTATTACTCCCATAAGAACTTCACAGTGCTGAGACCATCAACCTTGTGACATGGAGGACAGAGGAGGAACAAAAGGAAGAAGACATCAAAACAAAGGAAGGAGTACTTGGAAAGAAGAAGGTGCTCAGCAGATTAGGGGTAAGGGAGGAGGGACAGAAGGGACAAATGGGATGGGAACATAATCAAATTATAGTATGTTCTTGGATTAAAATTCTCAATAAAATGTTATTTTAAAAGAAGATAGATGCATCGTCCGAGGCTGCTGCTGGTGGTGGCTTCTTCGCAGGTATATTTTTGCTCTTGAAATTATCCCCTTTGGAAACACCAGGGACATTCAGTCTCCAGTATGTCCAATTACAAACTTACCATATTAAGACATGCAGAGGGTGCTTGGAATAAAAAGAACCAATTTTTCAGCTGGGTGGATCAGAAACTCAGCAGTAAAGGCTTGGAGGAAGCTCAGAACTGTGGCAAACAGCTCAAAGCCCTAAATTTTGAGTTTGATCTTGTCTTCACCTCTGTCCTTCACCGGTCCAACCACACAGCCTGACTGATCCTGGAAGAGTTGGGGCAGGAGTGGGTGCCTGTGGAAAGCTCCTGGCATCTAAATGAGCGTCACTGTGGAGCCTTGGTTGGCCTCAACCGGGAGAAAATGGCTTTGAATCACGGTGAAGAGCAAGTGAGAATCAGGAGAAGGAGCTACAACGTGACCCCGCCTCCCTTGAGGAGTCTCACCCCTACTACCATGAAATCTACAGTGACCGCAGGTATAAAGTGTGTGATGTGGCCTTGGATCAGCTGCCATGCTCAGAAAGCTTAAAGGAAGTTCTGGAAAGACTCCTTCCCCAGTGGGATGAAAGGATTGCTCCTGAAGTGCTAAAGGGGAAAACCGTTCTGATATCTGCCTATGGGAATAGCAGCAGAGCCCTCCTGAAACAGCTGGAAGGTATCTTCGATGAAGACATCATCAACATCACTCTTCCCACCGGAGTCCCGATTCTGTTGGAGTTGGACGAGAACCTGGGTGCCCTTGGGTCTCACCAGTTCCTGAGTGACCAGGAGGCCATCCGAGCAGCCATCAAGAAAGTGGAGGATCAAGGAAAAGTGAAACAAGGCAAAAAATAAAGTCCTCCTGAGCCAGGAATCAATGCAGACGATGGCATGCAGTGTGTAATGGGTGCTCATTTCTCTCTGCCATTTTCTCTGATTTTCCACATTTTTTTCCAAGGCTAGGTTGTGGAGTAGTTTCTGAAGATAACTAGGTCACTTATTGTGGCTCAGATAAGGGTTTAGGATGCTGACCTACTTACGTCACAAGCCTAGGAGTTAGTTTTCCTGCTAGTTCTGTTTGAATTTAGTCATTAAACGAGGAACCAGGAGGGTTTAATCAAAGTTATCTTACGAATTTATGAGGCAGGTGGGTAACCAGTGCAGATGAAGTTTAAAGTGTTTATCAGCTAGCAAATCATTCCTGAGTCACCACCAACTGACACTATGCCAGCAAGTGTTCACATTTTTATTTAATAAGACTTTCTGAGATGTTAGTAAGGGCTACTGGGCATGTTTTGCATAAATATTTTTTACTAGTATTTTTCTCTAGGAAAAGGGATGCTTTGGTAGTCAAGACTAGGGGCCCATTAAATGGAAAAATCACTGATGGGTCCTTTCCAGAAGCCACCAGCCACCTTCACAATAGTAGCAACAAGGTCCTTTTAACTCCCCAGCTCAGAGCCACCCTTTGTTCGACATTCGGTAGAGTTCCTTCTGCCATTAGATTGAGCAGGCTCTAGACAGCCACGCTGCTGATGTTCTTTTTGTTGTTTTGAGTTACTGAACTTTGATCTTTAGATACTTATAATTGGTTTAAAATAAAGCTCTGTGACTGAAGAAAAAAAGAAGATAAACTTGAGAGGAAAAGAAGAAATTCAGAAGATTGGATTGAATTGAGAGCCAAGTGACAGGTCCTACACGCTAATATTCAGAGCATGGGAACTAAGGATGACCCATTAGTTTAGTGACAGGTGGTCAAAAAGATCTTAAAAAGTAGAATGTAGGGCTGGTGGTGATTGGCTCAGTGGATAATAGCCCGTATCACACAAGAATGAGGGCCTGAAAAGAGCCTGATTCACTGAGTTTGATTTCCCAGCACACACATATACAGCTCTACATAGAGATATATGCCTGTGACCGCAGTCCTGTGAGGAGCAAAGCCCAGAAAATCACTGAGGCTGGCAAAAAATGTTAAAATCCTGAATCAGTAAGAGACTCTATCTCAAAAATTACATGGATAATCCATGTGTGTGGGGGGAACCCCTGATGTTCTACTCTGACCTCCATGCACATGTGATCCATGCATACACACGCATGTGCACACACACACAGCAGACATATATCATATCCACATAGTACACATATGCATACACATGAAATAGTGTTATTTTAAAGAAGGAAAGGAGCAAAAATATAAACCAAATAAGTTTAGAAAGAGAATTATGGAAAGAAATTAAAATTAATCAGTATAGAACTCTTTCAAGTTTAGTTAACAAGGTTAGCAAATAGGATGGTAGTTCATGGGAAAAAGGAGTCAAGAAAAGATTTTTATTTCACTTTAATTTTTATTGCAGGTAATTTTCCATGATGCATAGAGAGTAGCATAGTAGATTGGATAATTGCCAAGGACTTACCTAACTTAGTAGCACCATCACATGGAATGGAATCCTAGACTATATAAAAAGAAGAATGCTGTCTTAGGATTCAACATTCATCACTCAGCTCTACTTCTACCCTGATAATGTGACAATGTGACACCAGCCTCCTGCTCCTGCCATATTTTACCCACCAAGATGAACTCTAACCCTTGAGAATATTAGTCAAAATGAACACTTTCTACTTTCCTTCCTACATTCCTTCTGTTCACATCCATGCTTCTGAAGGGACTACTGCAATTATTAAGCATTTCCAAAAATGCAAAGTCAAGCTCTGAGAATTGAACCACTCCTAGCAGGCAATAATCCTGCTATTAGGAAAAATATATATATATCCAAAGTAGATGTTTTCCTTGATGGGTCCCTTCTCATCACATTTTATTTCCAAGTCCTATTTCAATAGAGATAGGCTTTCCAGGCATAGGACCAATGTTGTGCTCTGTCTGAATGCTTGGTCTTGGTCCCAGTCCCCAGTTGATGACAGTTTGGGAGTTAGAGCCTTGCTGGAGGAGGTGTGTTGATGGGAGTGGGCTCCTGGGTGTTATAGTGAGCTCCTCCTTGACAGAGTAAAGCTCACTCTCTTAATTCTCATTCTCTGCTGTATCAGAGGTGATGCCTAGCCTCTGCTCATACCATGCTTTCCCCTGCCATCATGAAAGATCCCCTTGAGACTGTTAGACAAAATAAAAACTTTCTTCCCATCAGCTGCTTTTGTTGGGCATTTTGTCCTAGCAATGAGAAGGTAATTTCAAGATGCTGGGAAGTATAGAAGATTCCTGCCCATGTTCACAGTCACTACCCATAAGCAGACAAGGCAGGTAGGTCTGAACAAGGTAGACCCTGCCTTAGAGCTCCTAATATTACCTCATGTCTCCTCTCCTTTTGCTCACAAATACAACAAACATGCCAACTTAAAAAGTGAATATTAACAGCATTTTATGAGTGGGAGCAAAACTAGAGTAATTCTATTTAAATGCACTTCAGTTCTTCTTTTCCCTATACCCATAAGCCTTTATTGTGTTTGACAGAATTAATGATAATCTCCGCCCTCTAGGGATGGAAGAAACAAGAAAAATAGATAACAACAAAGTTAATGGTAACAATAACAACAATTACAATGATAATATTTAATATTGTATTCCCATAGAAGTTTCTATAGGTTAACAACTGTAACTAGAAGTAACAGTGATTTGATCAAAGTCATACAGCTGATAATGTAGGAATTATTGCTGTGTGCCTGGAGATCAACTCAGTGTAACTTATTGTCAGGTCAGCTCATTCTGTCTCCGGAGAATGAGATTGGATTTAGTCTTGTGGATTTTTTCCTCTTCCAGAACTACCTCTTGCAGTATATTCTTATGCCTACAGAATTTTCAGTCTTAATTGTGTATGACAAAATTGTTTGTGTTCTTTTCTATCTGGGCTGTACTAGCTGATAAATCAACCTTCCTTTTATTTTGTAAAAAGTAACCCCTTTACCTGAGGGTCTACACTTTCCAGTTCTCTTGGCAAGGTGAGAAAATGGAGAGCATGAAATAACACTACATCAAATAAAAATTTAAATTTTAGCTTCTTGTTTACATTTTTAGCATGTATGTATGCATATTCACATGTGTATGGGCACACATATGTGTGGAGGCCAGAAGTTGACAGCAGATGTCTGCCTCAATCACTCTCCACTTTATTTAGTAAAGCAGTGTCTCTCACTTGAACCCAGAGCTCATGATTAACTTTGTCAAGCATCCAGCTTGCCCAAGGCATCTTCTGGCTCCACTTCCCATGCACTGGGAGCACAGGTAGGCTTCCATGCCCACCCAGCATTTATGTGGGTGCTGGGGGTCAAAATTCAGATCCGCACAGTGGCCACCTTCCTATTCCAGATTCTTGTTTTCTAAAAGTCTGTAGATTGCTTCTGTCAGGTCAGGCTCTGGCTTCTTTCTGTTACTTGATCCCATCTCTCTGTTTCTCCATGCATTGCTCTTCTCAGGCCATAAAACAGGGGTGCTAGATGGAGAAAATTAGCTCTAGAATTTTCTTTAAATACACTCAGTCTCATTTCTCTAATGCTTTTCAATACAATTCAAAGTGACTTGCAGTTATGTATATTTGTCTAAGTTCAAAAACAAGGCCAGTTCCTTCTATAAAAGAAATTTTATTTCCAATGAATAGGAGTATCATTGCACTGGGGAATTGGGAGATGGATTAAAGTGTTCACTTACAAAGCCTGCTTGCCCAGCCAGTCAGATCTAAGATGTAGTGAAAATGTCTGGCATTCATTTGCAAGAACAAGAGACTGGGGCACATGCACACACACATGAAAATGCATAATAAAACTATTAGTTGTCTTCATTCAGTTCTACGTATACAAAATGTTGCTTATACATCTTTTGATCTACAACCACAATGATTAAATCAGTTGATTTTCCTCACCACAGCTATATGCAAAACTTAATCATCACAAATGACCTCAAAATTGCTAATGCAAGTTGAAAATCTGCCAAATCTCATGGCTAACAACCTAATTATTCCCTTTAGAGAATATATGTTTAATGACATTTATAATTCATAATTTAGTACAAAAAGAACCTTTTATGAATACACAAATCTAGAACTTAAATAAAAATATATTCAAAATAACACACTTTATAATAAAAATGAAGAATGGTGAGAATAAACACATACCTCTCAATAATAACTCTAAATATCCATGGCCTCAATGCCCCAACCAAAAGACATAGGCTTGAGACTGGATTAAAAGGCAGGATCCTACCATTTGTTGCCTCCAGGAAACTCATTTCTCAATAAAAGATAGACACTGTCTTAGGGTGAAAGGATGGAAAATGGCATTTCAAGCAAAAGGGCCTAGGAAGCAAGCAGGGGTTGCTATCCTAATATCTGGCAGGATAGATTTCAAACCAACAGCAGTGAGGAAAGATAAAGAAGGTCACTTTATACTGATTAAAGGCACACTCCAACAGGAGGGCATTACAATCCTAAATGTAAATGCACCTAATATGGGGCTCCCAATTTCATCAAACAAACACTATCAGACTTAAGGTCACAGATAACACCAAACACAATTTTAGTGGGTGACTTCAATACCCCATTCTCATCAATTGACAGGTCATCCCAGCAAAAAATAAACAGAGAGACATCTGGATTAAATGATGTCATGGAACAAATGGACCTAACAGATATCTACAGAACATTCCATCCAAATGCTGCAGGATATAAAATTTCTCAGCAGCACATGGAACATTCTCCAAAGTAGACCATATATTAAGGCACAAAGCAAATCTTAACAAACACAGGAAAATTGAAATAATCCCTTGTGCTCTATTTGATCACAATGATAATAACCTAAATATCAGCAAAAAAGAAAAACTCCAGGACATACAGACATTCGTGGGACATTGAAGAAATCAAAAAGGAAATCAATAAATTCATAGAATCAAATGATAATGAGAATGCAACCTACCAAAACCTTTAGGATATAATGAAAGCAGTTCTAAGAATGAAATTTATAGCTCTACCTGCCTATTAAGAAATTAGAGAGTTCACAAGTAAATAATTCAATGTTTCACCTTAACGCCTTGAAAAGGAAGAACAAGGCAACCCAAAATTCAGTACACGTGAACAAATAATAAAGATTAGGGCAGAAATTAATGAAAAAGAAACACAAAAGGAGTCAATGGAACAAAGAGTTGATTAACCCATAGCAAATCTAACCAGAAGAAAGGAAAAGAGAGAAAATTAATAAAATTAAAGATGAAAAAGGCACCACTGTAACAGATTCCAAAGAAACTCAGACAATTAAAAGGACATATTTTAAGAATATATGTGCCTCAAAGTTTGAAAATCTGAAAGAAATGGATGACTTCCTTGAGTCATATGACCTACCAAAATTAAATCAATATGAGATAAACCATTAAAATAGACATATAATAAGTACAGAGATCCAGCAGTTATAAAAATTCTCCCAACTAAAAACAATCCAGGCCCAGGTGGATTCAGTAGTGAATTTCACCAGACCTCCATGGAAGAACTAACAGTACTGCTTTTCAAACTTTTCCATAAAATACAAAAGAAAAAATTCTACAGAACTCCTTCTGTGAAGCCAGCATCACCCTCATACCAAAACCAGACAAAGACAGAACAAAAGAAGAAAATTATAAACGAATCTCCCTCATGAACATATATGCAAAAATTCTCAACAAAATATTGGCAAACAGAATACAAGAATATATCAGAAAGATTATGCACCCTGGCAAAGTAGGCTTTATCTAATAGATGTAGGGATAGTTCAATATATGCAAATTGATAAATGTAATACACTATATAAATAGACGGAAGGACAAAAATCACATGATCAGCTCAATAGATGCAGAAAAGGCATTTGAAAAATTCCAACATCCTTTCATGGTAAATAATACTAAATGAGGAAAAACTTGAAACTTTTCCACTAAGGGTGTCCACTGTCCCCACTTTTATTTAACATAGTACTGGAAGTACTAGGTATAAAAAATAAGGTATGAGACATTCATAAGAGGCATACAAATTGGAAAGGAAAAGATAAAAATATCATTATTTGCAGATGATGTGATTCTATGCATAAAGGACCCTAAAATCTCTACCAGCAAACTGTTAGAGTTGATAAACACTTTCAGCAACATAGCAGGTTACACAATAAACACACAGAAATCAGTAGCTTTTCTGCATACTAACAACAAACATGCAGACGATGAAATCAGGGAATCTCTCCCATTCACAATTGTCTCAAAAATAAATAAATAAGGTACCTTGGTATAAACCTAACCAAGGAATTGAAGGATCTCTACAAAGAGAACATTCAAACACTCATGTGAGAAATTGCAGAAGATACTAGGAAATGGAATGACATCCCATGTTCTTGAATTGGAAGAACCAATATTGTGAAAATGTCAATCTTAACAAAAGCAATCTACAACATTTAATGCAATCTCCATTAAAATTCCAATGGAATTCTTCACAGAAATAGAAAAAAATCATAAAATTCATTTGGAAGCACAAAAAATATTGAATAGCCAAAACAATTTTCAGCAACAAAAATAAGGCTGGTAGTATCACCAGACCCAATTTTAAGCTATATTACAAAGCCATAGTAATAAAAACAGCATGGTAATGGCGCAAAGACAGACACATAGATCAGTGGAACAGAATAGAGGACCCAAGTGTTAATCCAGGCAGCTATAGCCATCTGATTTTTGACAAAAAAAATAATAATGCCAAAAATATTCATTGGAGAAAAGACATCCTCTTCAACAAGTGGTGCTGGGAAAATTGGATATCTATAAGTAGAACAATAAAAATCGATCCTTGTCTTTCCCCATGCACAACAATGAAGTCCATGGATCAGGGACCTTAATATTAGACCTGAAACTCTGAAACTGCTAAGGAAAAAGTAGGGGAAACCCCTTAAGATCTTGGCATAGGAAATGACTTTCTAATAACCCCAGTTGCTCGGAAAATAAAACCATTAATCAATCCCTGGGATCTCATGAAATTGTAAAGCTTTGTATGGCAAAGGACACTGTAAATAGAGCAAAGAGACAACTTACAGAATGGGAGAAAATCTTTGCCAGCTATACATCTGACAGATGATTAATATTCAGAATATACAAAGAACTCAAAAACAAATCAATAAGAAATCAAACAACATCATTACAAAATGGGCTATGGAACTAAATAGACCATTCTCAAAGGAAGAAACCCAGGTAGCATATAAACACCTAAAAAGTGTTCTACATCCTTAGCCATCAGGGAAATACAGATTAAAACTACTTTGAGATTCCATCTCACTCCTGTCAGAATGGCTATCATAAAGAAAATAAATTTTTAGAGGATGCAGAAAAAGGGGAACCCTTCTACACTGTTGGTTAGAATGTAGTCTGGTATAGCCATTGTGGAAATCAGTGTGGAAGTTCTTGAGACAGCTGAAAATAGTTTTACCATATGATCCAGCTATAGCACTCCTAGGCATATATCCTAATGACTCATCTCACTACCTTAGAGATACTTGCACAACCATGTTTATTGATGCTCTATTCAGAATAGCTAGGAAATGGAACCAGCCCATATGTCCCTCAATAGATGAATGGATAATAAAGGTGTGGTACATTTACACTATGGAGTTCTATTTGGCGGAAAAGAAAACTGAAATTATGAAATTTGCCAGAAAACAGATGGATCTGGAAAGGATTATACTAAGTGAGCTAACCCAGACCCAAGAAGCCAAATGTCACATGTTCTCTCTCATATGTAGATCCTAGCTACAAATGTTTAGACTTGTGTGTGAACTGGAACAAAAAATTGGTAGCAAAGGTCAGTAAGCTAGAAAAAAAGCTATAAGGGAGGGAGAAGAGGGAAGGACTTTAGGGGATGGCATTGTATATAAGTAAGTAAAAGAACAGATTATAGGGTGTGGAATGGCCTATGAGAGGCCAAGGGAAGAGATTAAGAGAATGGGGGAGGGTCAATAAAAATTCAAGATATTCTGAATAAGACTTATGAAAGCCTACTTTTTTGGATAATGGCACGTCCAGCATCTGTAGATTGCTACTAGCAAATTTTCAGTGCCAGGGATGGGATACCTTCCAGTGAGTTGTTGGTCAGGGAGGTCCCTGTTGCCTCCAAAATATTATAGACTATTGCCAGGACCCTCGGTTTCCCACAAGTAACAAATGGTAAGACCCTATTGCTAAAGACTTCACATGCCTGGGCAGCAAGATCACTGAGAAATCAAGCTCATTCTCAGCTGAAAACATTCTCTTCAGAGACCATCCAACCAAAAACTGCACTGCACCCATGGGAGACAGAAGTCATCGGTGGTGAAAACAGTGGACACTGGAAGCTTCAAGTTTTGCCAGAGAGGCCAAATGACCGAACAGGTGCAATAGTGGCATGTCTTCTCTCTGGCAAACCAACTGCTCTCTAACTGGACTGAAGGCCAGCTCCATGGGAAGTAATACATGCCTAGTACTGAAAGCCTATGGCAGGGGGTGTCATGAGCATTAGGGGCATAAAGCCTGCTCTTGTCTGGCTAAATGCATATATTATTCTCACCAAACTGCCTTGAAAGCACTACACTTAATTTTCATATTCATATATTAAGGCTGCTTTCACTTTTGGTTAGAGAAGCTTCTCTTTTCAGATGGTGGTGAGGCCTGGAATGGCCCAGAAAGCAACATAGTGCTGAGAAGAAGTGACAGAGGAGTATCCAGCACTGAAACATCTCTATCACACCTTCCAAGGCTCAGAGTCCATTGCGGAAGAGGTGGTGGAAAGAATGTAAGAGCCAAAGGAAGGGTACCACTCCTTACAATGCAACTGTCCAGACAGAAATTGGTCACAATATTCATGACTTAGCAGTACCTGGCAATACCTTCATAACATCCTCATAATAGAAGAAAAAGATGATGACTTCAAAATAAATGACAGACTAATGGAGAGAGGGAGGGGATATGATGAATAGTGGAGTTGTGAAGGGAAAGTAAGGGAGGGTAGGGAATTATTATGGCTCATTGTCTGTAAGTATAGAAGTTGTCAATTAAAAAATGTAAAAAATGCTCCACTTGAAAGAGAAAGTTACTTCCTAAGTAAATATGTTTTTCTTTTCTTTCTTTTTTTTTTTGGTCAAAGTAAATCTTTATAACCATAGAAATACAAGAAAAAAATCTGACACTTTCCTTCAAGGTTAAGTTAAACTGAAATCTACCTGGAGACTAGGTGTATTCATCTACTACTATGCTAGCTCCTCCCCCAGCACCCAGAAAGGGTTTGGTGTATGTATGTTCTCATTGCACACATACTTGTTGAATAGATAAAGCTAAGTTCCAATTTGAAACTAAATTTGTTCATGTGAAATAATTTTGAACTGAGTCTTCCCAGATTTATCCAACAATGTTAAGTTGGATCAAAGGTTAAGGAAATCAGAAAAAATATTTACCAACTTCAATGGATGAAGCTGAAGCTGTATTGACCTCATCAGGGTAATATTAATGCAACATGCTTGTTAGAACCTACCAAAACAGATATAGAGGAAGGAAAAAAGAAGCTGGATCTTCAGAGAGGAAAGAAAAATTAATGACTGATGCATCATGCTATGTGCTTATATTTCATCAAGGTAATCTCTTTTAAAATAATATATATTTTAATTTTTTAAATTTATTTATTTGAGAGCAACAGTTAGAGAGAGAAAGAGGCAGAGAGAGAGTGAGAGAGAGAATGGGCACGCCAGGGCCTCCAGCCACTGCAAATGAACTCCAGACGCATGCACCCCCTTGTGCATCTGGCTAACGTGGGTCCTGGGGAGTCGAGCCTCGAACCAGGGTCCTTAGGCTTCACAGGCAAGCACTTAACCGCTAAGCCATCTCTCCAGCCCCAATAATATATATTTTTGACAAAGAAAACTTGAGCATAAATATCCTATGGAAGTGGATAATGGTGCAACCAAATGCCACAAATTGTTAATAGAAAAATTTCAGTGTCATGGGTGGGATAGCTTCCAGTGAGTTGTTGGCCAGGGAGTCCCCTGAGGTACCCAAAACATTATAGATGATTGTAAAGGTTCTTGGTTGCCTAACAGAACTAGATAGTAAGACCCTATTGCTGAAGAGTGTACATGCTTGGGCTGCAGGACTTTGAAAATCAAGCTACAGCTGAGCTAGAAACCTCCTCCCCATTGAATAGCTGTAAGAAAGCTGGAAAGAGCTATGCTGCATTAAGCCATTTGGGAGAGTGAAGTTATCAGTGGTCTTAATCAGCAGCGGACTCTGAAAGTTATTTAGTTGGTCAGCCAAGCCTAATGTGCCAACTACTGCAATAGTGGCATGTCTTTTATGGGGGAAACCAACTGCTCTTTGATTGGACTGGAGGCCTGCTCAACAGGAGGGAATGCATGCCTGGTACTGAAAACCTAGTTAAAAGCTTAAGTCTTGGGAGGTCATAAGTCCTAGGGAACTAATGACTGCTCTTGTCAGGTTAAATCAACATAGCATACCCACCAAGCTGCCCTATAAATACTGATGTGTGTGCCCATTTCAGTTTTGTTTAGAAAAGCTTACCATTTTGGTTAGAGAAGCTTCTCTTTTCAGATGGCATTGACCACTGGGGTGACTCAAAACTTACCATATTCCTGATAAGTGACAGTGGAGTGCTCAGCACTAGGGAAGATATCATTAATACACCTTTCAAGGCTCAGGGTCCATTTCAGAAGAGGGGGTGGAAAAAATATAAGAGCCAAAGATAGGCTAGGACTATTTATAATGCTGTTCTAGACAAAAAAAAAAATGGCCTTGATATTGATTACCTCACAGTGCCTGACAAGACCTTCATAATAGGAGAGGGAAATGATGTCATCAGAATAGAGGAAAGACTAATTGTAAAAAAGAAGGGATTCAATGGAGAGAGAATTTTGGAGGGGGAAATGGAGGTGCTGGGAGGGAAATGTCATGGTTTATTGTCTATACTTATGGAAGTTATCAATAAAAAATAAATTTTAAAAAATGGAGTTGGAGAGATTGTTTAGTGGTTATGGCCCTTGCCTGCAAAGCCTAAGGACTCATGTTCAACTCTCCAGGTCCCATGTAAGCCAGATGCACAAAGCAATGCAAGAGCACAAGGTCACACATGTACACAAGGGGCCACACATATCTGGAGTTTGATTGCAGTGGTTGGAGGCCCTGGCATGCCAATTCTCTCTCTCATGCATGCATTTTCTTGCATAAAAAAGCCAGTCTATTGGGCATGCCTCAAAAAAGAAACAAATGAAAGAAAAAGAAAAAATACTGACAAAGAAACAAAATTTCATAGAAATTAAACAAACCATTGTAGGCATGCATACCACACTTAACTTGGACATTAGCAGCTGTGTGAAAATTAAATACCCTACAACAAACATTTACAATGTCCACTTTTGACTTGAAGTTCTTCTAACCTCCATTTTATTAAACCCAATTTCTGTACACATTAAATTTCTTTTACCATTATTTTCTCTATATTTTAAATTTATGCTTCATTATTTCAAGAAATCTTGCTGGGTGTAGGGAGGCTGAGGTAGGGGGATCACCATGAGTTCAAGGCCACCCAGCCCAGAGATTACATAGTGAATTCCAGGTCAGCCTGAGCTAGAGTGAAACCCTACCTCAAAAAAAAAAAAAAAAAAAAGAAATCTTTAAGAAGATCAGATTTGGAGGTCATAAAGTGGATAATCACTTGGGAAACGAGAAAGCCTTCCTGGGCTCCTAGACCAGCCCCTTGAAAGCCTATGCAGTAGCCAATAATACACTGTTGTCTGGTTTCCCTGTCCAGGATACAGACACTGAGGAAGAGATGTACTTACATGCAGGAGTTTTCTTAAGGTACTGCTGGTGGAAACAAGATCATAAGGAAGTGAAGGCAGCAAATGGGGCACTAAGGGAGGCTAAAGTGTTACAGTGACAACAGGAGACTAATGAGATCACACATCAAGTCCTATGACTAAGATATTATTTAAATATGCCTGGAATCCAGTCTAAGGGCTAAATCCCTAAAACTGCCATGTTGATCAGTTGTAGATGTAAGGTTGATGCAAGAAGAAGGCATGAGCTTTTGCAAGGTAGCTTCCTTTGGATAAAGACAATTAGTTACAGAGACTTGACTTAGAGGCTAGAGCAGCCAGTTCTCTCCACAACTGGAATAACAAGTAGTTGAGTTGTAGAGGAGTTCTGCGTGGTACACCAATGTCGACTAGTCTACCTCCTACATAATGTGGATCTGATTATCTTCCATAATAAGATAGTTCTCCTTACAAATACCTCAAAACATTTTCATCTTATAATTGTCATCAGTATTTGTCATCTCTTATTTCTATAATCCACATGAGATTGTTACCACCCTCAGCCATCACTTCTGGTCCAAGTCCATTTACCTTTTGAGACCACTCAGGAATTTTATACTTAATTTTCTGAGCTCCAAAACCTCAGACTTTTCTCAGGCTACCATAACTGTTGTATTGTACATATGTCATCAAAACCGGACTATGAACAACAAAAAATATCCTGATGGAACTCCAAGACAAATGTGTCCTTCTTGCCTCCATCACATCAACAGCCTTTTCTCCATGACAGTAGATAGGTTATTTATCTTTGCACACAGAGTGATTTTCCTTGCCTCCTGTTCCCCATAGTTACCTGAAATGACCACATAGAAGCCTCAGCTTCAGTCTTAACATGTCTCATACTGTGTGTTCTGGTGGATTCAGGATCTCCTCTGACAAAAAAAAAAAAAAAAAAAAAGAACTCTGAAATATAGAATTAGGAACAGCACATTTCCCCATTACATTTGTCTCTTTGTTCCTAACTCATTAATTCCACATGGCTATAATAATAGCTGCTCTTGAGTAAAAGCTATATCCTAGGGCGAAAGGATCCCATTCCTACAGAACATAATGTAGATTTGGGTACAACAGACATAGCATTAAAATCTTTATAAGAGAGAATTCCGGGTAAGATGGTGGCTTAGGAGCCATGCCAAACCAGCCTAGGGAGAGATTTAAGAAAAACCCCAGCAAAATACACTCTTCTTCTGAAAAGTGAAGAAGTATAGGTTATTCTTAGACACAGCAGAGAAGCTGGAGAGACCAAGACCCACCAGAAAGGAGGAAAACAGCCAGAGTCCCACTGAGGCCATAGCTGCCCACAGGTGCCCATCCAGCACAGTCCTGCCAGGTGCACCAGTCAGCAGCGGCAGCAGCAGAGACCAAGCAACAGATTTTTCAACTCCATCAGCTATCTTTCAAAGTTAAGAAATCTGAAGGAAAGACAGCTGAGATCAACTAAAGAGCTACTGAATGAAACTGCGAGCAACTCCAGAAGTCTAAACTCTCCCATCCCCCCCACCCCCTGCCCATCAGACCTGCAAACCTCCAGCATTCAGCCCCCAGTTGCAGAACAGCCAGAAGAGCTGATCAGAGGTACAGCTGCACAGCACAACACAGAGGGATCAGGGTGGCATTCAGCACTGGTGAGATTGGAAGCCACCCCAAAAGGTAACAAGGCTGACTGACAAAAAAAAAAAAAAAAAAAAAAAATATACACAGTCCTGTGAGAGCTAACATCTCTTTCTTATCAGTGCAGATTAGGGAGTATATATTCTTGGTTGGCTTTACCATTTTCAAACAACCTTTATTTGAGGATTGAATTTTATTGCTTCTGGTGCTTTCTAGTGCCTTTGTTTTTGCTTCTGTCATTATTGGGGGTCAGGGTCTGATCCAGGTTGACCTGGAACCCAATTCAGAACAGAAATAGCTACCTCCCAGCTGAAAATATTAAGGGTATAAAACAACACACACCCTTAGGGATTTTGGCTTTATATGACTATCTGTTTGTTTTAATCCCCACAATTGCATACATTGTGTTGGTTTTTATTGATTGTGACTGTTACTCAGTTGAAGTTTAGAATTTACCAGTAAATTATTCCACCCAGCCCACTATAATACTTGCTTAGCAAGCAAACTCAACACCTAGGATTACTTCTGTGGCTTGGTTTGGGGAAAAGATCTGGCACCCTGAACTCATATCCTGGGAGTCTATAGAGGTGTATTTCCATGTCTGGGAACACTGCAGATAAGTAGAAAACCCAAGCATCAAATCAATTGCAGATGCAAAAGTCATCACAATATAATACAAGAAACTCAAAGAGTCAAGACAATACAGTCCCACCAATAACTGTAAATCCATCAGAAATGACCACCAATGAGACTGTTTTAGATGAAATGCCTGACAAAGATTTCAAGAAAATGATGGCATCTATGCTCACATAAATCAGAGAATAAATGAAGGGAATCAAAGAAGAAAACAAAGGAATTAAAGAAGAAAACAAACTTCTGAACGAGAACACAGGAAACCAGCTTAATGAAATAAAGAGGTCATCAGAAGACATGAGTAAAGAAATTTGTAATAGCTAAGAGCTGGAATCAACCCAGATGTCCATCACTAGAAGAATGGATAACTAAGATGTGGTATATCTACACAATGGAATTCTATACAGCAGTAAGAAAAAATGACACAATGAAATTTGAGGAAAAATGGTTGAACCTGGAACAGATCATTCTCAGTGAACTTACCCAATCACAGAAAAAAAAATCGCCACATAGTCTCACTCATCTACAGCACCTAACCCGAATCTACCCAAGATACCTTACATACCCAGCAAGCATCTCCCAGACTAGACACTAGGATGGAAGGGGAGGGAGGGGAGGGCATCAAAGGGGTGGGAAACACAAATCTAGACCCAAACGGCAATGGTACCATAATCTTCTACTTACTAAAAGACAGAACAAATGGCTGATCCTTCACCAGGCCCTTACAGGGAACACTTGAACCACAAGACACTGGAGAGGGTAAGATTAAGACTAACCTTAATCTCCTACATCTTCCCTCCCTTACTTCCTCTCTCTCTCTCTCTCTCACTCTCGCTCTCTGTCTTCTCTCTAAATCTTGTATATTAGTTAGCTTTTTCCTCATTTTCTTAGTGGGCACTGACATGTAACTCCCAGAACCAGCATGGGGCTATCATCCACAATGAGCTTTTGATCAGAGAGACCTACAAGGTTTCCTAAAAGACAGACAGATTTCTGTCAGAGTACTTGATGACCCACCAAAGGCTAGTGGTAAGACCCTACTGCTGAAGACACCTTATGTGACATGCAAATTAGAATGGCATGGCTGGAAGTTGGAAGAGAGTCAATCCCCAGACAGCGCATCTAGTGCCAGAAGGTGCTACATGGGCGACTGGGGGAAAATGACCAATATCTGTCAAAACAACGCATGGTCTAACCTACTTAGCAGCAAATAACTTGTTGTGATGCCCACACAAGTGCAGTGGTGGCACACAGCATTGCTGGGGAACCAACTGCTCTCAATTTGGCTAACTGATCCCCTCACTGGTATGGGACCCATAGCTGGAGCTGGGAAACAAGTCAGAACCAGATCCAAACATAAGCCCACTCTCCACTATCAATCTACCATCAATTGTGGGCTACAAGAGGGCCTACACCTATTAAATTCTCTATTAAAAAAAAAAAGTAAGGGTTATCTCATTTGTCCTGATGCTAACTTACTCTCCATTGGAGAATCTGCTCCTCTTTTTCAGATAGATGTAGATCCTAAGGAGAGAGCCACCCCATCATACCTCAAAAGGGCCCCGGCTGAAACTAAGAAAAATTGGAGAAACAAGCAAGGGGGCTGTTTTCCTGATGAACCGGATACCAGCACAAGGGGGAAGGAGATCAACACAGAGAAAAATCAACTCCTACCAAATCAGAGAGCCAGAGCCACAGAGGCCTCCAACACCTCATCACTGAAGCACATCAAAAATGAACCCAATATGGCTCAGGGAAATTTTGCGGAAGAGGGGGCAGAAAGAATGTCAGAGCCACATGTTGGGTCATGATATGCAGAGACATTTAGCTTACCCATAACTGTTGGCTAACTCCACAATGCATGACCCGTATACCTCAACAAGGAGGGGCCAAGGGGAGGGGGTAGGTCACGGATGAGCCTAATAATGGTACCAAACTGGCTGTATTTGCTGATAACAAAACTGACTAATAAAGAAAAAAAGGAAAAAAAGAAATAGAAATACTGAAGAAAAACCAGGCTGAAATCCTGACTCTGAAGAATATAGTCAATGAAATAAAAAACTCTGTGGAATGTATCAGCAGTAGAATCGATGAAGGAGAGAACAGAATATCTGAACTAGAACACCAGGTGGCAGATCTAATAGCAAGGTATGAATGGGAATTTCAAGATATCCAGGTGTGGTGGTTTGAATAGAATAGATGGCCCCCAATATATTCAATTGTTTATTTGTTTGTAGTTTGCATCTTTAGCCACCTGGCTGGAGGCAGTGTCACTGGGTGGATCTTTAGGTGTGGTGGTGGGTTTCAGATTTCAATCTAAACATATGCAAAGTGTGCCTAGCAGGAGTTCCTGAAGTGTACTGTGGCTTTTGGCTTTAGTCTTGTGCTTCTCTCTCTCTCTCTCTCTCTCTCTCTCTCTCTCTCTCTCTCTCTCTCTGCTTGGGCCTGTGAAGGCAGGCCAGCTTCTTCTGCCATTATGGAACTTTCCCTGGATCTGTAAGCTTCAATAAATCCCTTCCTCCATAACTGTGCCTGCTCTGGAAGTTCATCTCTGCAAACCTGAGGCTGTCTGTTACACTGGGACACTATGAAAAGATCAAACATAAGAATTATGGGTAAACAGAAGGAGAAGAATTTCAATCAAGAGGCTTAGTAGGTGTTTTCAACAAATTCATAGAAGAAAATTTTCCTCAAATTGGGAAAGAAATACCAATGCAGATACAAGAAGCTTTTAGAACACCAAACAGACAAAATCTGGAAAGAACCTCTCCTCGCCATGATATAATTAAACCTCTAAACACACAAACCGAAGAAAATATATTGAAAGCAGTTAGAAGAAGCAAGTCACCCACAAAGGCAAACCCATCAGAATAACTGCAGATTGCTCAACACAAGACAGAAGAGCTTGGAATGATGTATTCCAAGTTCTGAAAGGTAACCACTGTCAATGATGAATACTTTACCCTGCAAATCTATCTATCCAAATTGATGGAGAAATAAGGACATTCCACAACAAAAACAGGCTAAAGGAATTTATGACAACTAAACCAGTTCTTCGGAAAATGCTTGAAGGAATTCTTAATGCCAAAGAGAAAGCAAAACACACACAGGAGGATATAGGGAAAAATAAACCACACTCAAGTAACAGTTAAAACAAATGAGTAAAGGGAAAACAGGAAACACTACAAAGTAAAAAGGAATGGCGAGAAAAAATGCATACCTCTCAATCATAACTCTTTTTTTTGTTTGTTTTTTTGTTTTTTCTAGGTAGGGTCTCACTGTATCCCAGGCTGACCTGGAATTCACTATGGAGCCTCAGGGTGGCCTCGAATTCATGGCAATCCTCCTACCTCTGCTTCCTGAGTGCTGGGATAAAAGGCATGTGCCACCACACCCTGCTCAATAATAACTCTTAATATCAATGTCCTCAATGTACCATCCAAAAGATGCAGGCTTGCAGACTGGATTAAAAGGCAGGATACTGGCATTTGTTGCCTCCAGGAAACTCATCTCTCAGTAAAAGATAGACACCATCTTAGGGTGAAAGGAGGGAAAATAGTAGCAAGGAACAGGAAACAAGCAGGGGTTGCTATCCTAATATTTGACAAGATACACTTCAAACCAATATTACTGAGGAAAATAAAGAAGGTCATTTTGTCGTTTTATCCTAATTAAAGGGACTCTCTAGCAGGAGGACATTACAATCCTAAATATATATGCACCTAACATGGGGGGTTCCAGTTTCATCAAACAGACACTATTAGACTTAAGGTCACAGGTAACATCAAACGCAATTGTAGTGGGAGACATTAATACCCCATTCTCATCAATTTTCAAGTCATTCCAGCAAAAAGTAAACAGAGAGACATCTGAATTGAATGATGCCATGGAATTAATGGACCTAACAGATATTTACAGAACATTCCAGCCAAATGCTGCAAAATATACATTTTTCTCAGCAGCACATGGGACATTCTCTAAAATAGACAATATATTAAGACACAAAGCAAATCTCCACAAATATAGGAAAATTGAAATAATCCCTTGTACTGTATCTGACAACAATTGGATTAAACTGCAAATCAGCAATAAGAAAAGCTACAGAGCATACAGAAATTCATGTAGACTAAACAGTACACTATTGAATAATCAGTGGGTCATTGAAGAAATCAATAAATTCATTGAATCAAATGATGATGATAATACAACATACCAAAACCTTTGGGACACAATCAAGGCAGTCCTAAAAGGGAAATTTATAGCTCTAAATGCCTATATTAAGAAATTAGAGAGTCCACAAATGAACAATTTATTGTTGCACCTTAAGGCATTGGAAAAACAAGAACAAGGCAAACCAAAAAGCAGTAGACAAGAAGAAATCATAAAGATTAGGGCAGTAATTAATGAAATAGAAACCAAAAAAAAAAAAAAAAAACAATCGAAACAATCAATGAAACAAAGAGTTGGTTCTTTGAAAGGATAAGCAAGATTGATAAACCCTTAGCAAATTTGACCAGAAGAAAGACAGAGAATATTTAATAAAATTAGATATGAAAAGGCACAATTATAACAGATACCATGAAATTCAGACAATTATAAGGACATACTTTAAGAATACATATGACTCTAAGTTTGAACATCTGAAAGAAGTGGATGATTTCCTTGATTCATATGACCTACCAAAAAAATTAAATCAAGATGAGATAGACCATTTAAACAGACCTATAACAAGTACAGAGATCTAAGGAGTTATAAAAAGTCTCCCAACTAAAACACACCCAGGCCCAGATGTATTCACTGGTGAATTTTATCAGACCTTCATGGAATAAATAACACGAAAGCCTCTCAAACTTTTCCATAAAATAGAAAAGGAAGGAATTCTATTGAACTCCTTCTATGAAGCCAGCATTACGCACATACCAAAACCAGGTAAAGGCAGAACAAAGAAAGAAAATTACAGACCAATTTCGCTCATGAACATAGATACAAAATTTCTCAAAAAAATATTGGCAAACAGAATACAAGAATATATCAAAAAGATTATTTACACCAACCAAGTTGGCTTTATCCCTGGGATGCATGGATGGCTTAACATACACAAATCAATAAATATAATGCATCATATAAATGATCTGAAGGACAAAAGTCACATGATCATCTCAATAGATGCAGAAAAAGGCATTTGACAAAATCCAACACCCTTTCATGGTAAAAAAGTATTACAGAAATTTGGGAAGGAATATATCTGAATGTAATAAAAGCTATTTATGACAAACCTACAGGCAACATAATACTAAATGGTGAAAAACTCGAAGCTTTTCCACTAAATTCAAGAACAAACCAAGGGTGTCCACTGTCCCCACTATTATTTCATAAAGTACTGGAAGTCTTAGCTACAGCAATATGGCAAGAGACACTCATAAAAGGAATACAAGTTGGAAAGGAAGAGATCAAATTATCACTATCTGCAGATAATATGATTCTAAACGTAACAGACCCAAAAAATTCTACCAGCAAACTGTTAGAGCTGATAAACACTTTCAGCAATGTAGCGAGATACCAAATAAATATACAGAAGTCAGTAGCTTTCCTACATACTAATAACAAACATGTGGAGAATGAAATCAGGGAATCTCTCCCATTCACAATTGCCTCCAAAAAAATAAATAAATAAAGTACCTTGGGATAAACTTAACTAAGGAAGTGAAGGAGCTCTACAGTGAGAACTTTGAAACACCCAAGAGAGAAATTACAGAAGACACAAGGAAATGGAAAGACATCTCATGTTCTTGGATTGGAAGAATCAATATTGTGAAAATACCAATCTTACCAAAAGCAATCTACACATTTAATGCAATCCCCATTAAAATTCCAATGACATTCTTCACAGGAATAGAAAAAACAAACCTAAAATTCATTTGGAAGCACAAAACACCTCGAACAGCCAAAGTGATTATAAGCAACAAAAATAAGCATGGTGGTATCACCATACCTGATTTTAAGCTATATTACAAAGCCATAGTAACAAAAACAGCATAGTATTGGTACAAAGACAGGCATGTAGATAAATGGAACAGAATAGAGGACCCTGATGTTAATCCAGGCAGCTAAAGCCATCTGATTTTTGACAAAAATGCCAAAAATATTCATTGGAGAAAAGACAGCCTCTTCAACAAGTAGTGCTGGGAAAACTGGATATCTATTTGCAGAAAGATGAAAATAGATCCTTGTCTTTCTCCATGCACGTGAGTCAAATCCAAGTGAGTCAAGGACCTTAATATCAGACCTGAAACTCTAAAATTTCTAAAGGACAAGGTAGCAGAAACCATTCATCATATTGGCATAGGTAATGGCTTTCTGAATATAACCCCAATTACTCAGCAAATAAAACCAGTAATCAACCACTAGGATCTCATGAAATTAAAAAGCTTTTGTACAGTAAAGGACACTGTAAATAGAGCAAAGAGACAACCTATGGAATTGGAGAAAATCTTTGCCAGTTACACATCTTAGAGAGGATTAATATCCAGAATATACAAAATCTCAAAAAAGAGAACCATAAGAAATCAACCAACCCAATCAAAAAATGGGCTATGGAACTAAACAGAGTTCTCACTGAAAGAAATACAGATGGCATATAAACATCGAAAAAAGGGTTCTACATCCTTAGCCATCAGGGAAATGCAAATTAACACTACCTTGAGATTACATCTCTCTCCCATCAGAATGGCTACCATCAAGAAAACAAATGACAGTAAATGTTGGCAAGGATGTGGTAAAAGGGGAACCCTTCTGCACTGTTGGTGGGAATGTAATTTGGTACGGCCATTGTGGAAATTAGTGTGGAGGTTCTTGAGACAGCTAAAAATAGATTTGCCATATGATCCAGCTATAGCACTCTTAGGCATATATCCTAATGAGTCTTCTCACTGCCTTAGAGATACTTTCACAATCATGTTTATTCCTGCTCTATTCACAATAGCTAGGAAATTGAACCAGCCTATATGTCCATCCACAGATGAATGGATAAAAAAGATGTGGTACATCTACACAATGAAGGTCTATTCAGCAGTAAAGAAAAATGAAACTTGCAGGGAAATGGATCGGTCTGGAAAGGATTATACTAAGTGAGGTAACCCAGGCCCAGAAAGCCAAATGTTGCATAGTCTCTCATATGTGGATCCTAGCTAAAAATATATAGTCTTGTGTGTGATCTGGAACCAAAAATCAGTAGCAGAGGCCCATAAGCTAGAAAAAGAATATAAGGGAGGGAGCAGAGGGAAGGTCTTAAGAGGATGGTATTGTTTATATGTAAGTAGAAGAACAGATTACTGGAAGGGGAAGGTGAGGTCATGGGAAGAGATTGTATAAAAGAAGCACAGGGCGGGAGGGTCAATCAAAATTCAAGATATTCTGAATAACACATAAGAAAATCTACTCTTTTAAATAATGGCACATCAAGAAGCCATAGATTTTTACTAGAACATTTTCAGTGTCTTGGATGGGATACCTTCCAGTGAGTCGTTGGCCAGGGTGGTCACTGTTGCCTCCAAAACATTCTAGGCTATTGCTAAGGCCCTTGGTTCCCCATGAGAAACAGATGATAAGACCCTATTGCTGAACACTTCACATGCCAGAGAGGCAAAGTCACTGAGAAATCAAGTTGGTGCTGAGCAGAAAACTTTCTTCCTGTAGCCCAGCCAACTGAAAACTGGAAAAAGCTGCAATGTGTGCAGTTTTATGGGAGACTGAAGTCATCAGCAGTGAAAACAGTGGACACTGGAAACCTCAAGTTTGGCCAGACAGGCCAAATGACTGAATTAGTGCAATAATGGAATGTCTGCTCTGGGGGAAATCAACTGCTCTCCAATTGGACTGAAGGCCCACTCTATGGGAGGGAATATGTGCCTGGTATTGAAAACCTAATCAAAAGACTATGGCAGGGGAGGGCATTGAGCCTCAGGGGTATAAAGCCTGATCTTGTCTGTATAAATTCATATATTACTCTCAAAAATTGCCCTGAAAGCACTACACTTAATGTTCATACTCATATATTAATGCTACTCTCACTTCTGGGTAGAGAAGCTTCTCTTTTCAGATGGTGATGACCACTGGGATGACCCAAAAGACAACATTAATGCTGAGAAGAAGGGATGGAAGAGTGTCCAGCACTGAAACATCTCACATCCACCAAGGCTCATGGTCATTGAGAAAGAGGTGATGGAAAGAATGTAAGAGCCAAAGGTAGGGTACCACTCATTATATACAACTGTCCAGACAGAATTTGGCCTTGATGTCCAAAACCTTGAAGTTCCTAGCAATACCTTCACAAGACCCCCATAATAGGAGAAAAGGATGACGACATCAAATTAAAAGAGACTAATTGAGACAGGTAGGGGATATGGCAGAGAGCAGAGTTATAAAGGAGAAAGTGGGAGAAATGAGGGGAGAGGAAGGGAGGGAAATACCATGGTTTGTTGTCTGGAAGTATAGAAGTTTTCAAATATATATATATATATATATATATATATATATATATATATATATATATATGTATATGTATATTAAATCTTTGTAAGAGTCACCAAGGTCCAGGTCCAGATAGAGTAACGTGCTGCTAGCAGTGTGTCATTTGGTAAAATATGCTACATTGTCTACCAGGGGAGTAAACTGCAAGCTGTCAGCCCACAAATAATCATTCAAGCTATGGCTTAGTGACCATGTGAACACATGCACAGGATGGGTTGATTCCATCCCTTATCTCCCCTGAGTCATAGCAAAAGTTAAAATTTTTTTCCAGCCACTTATGAATGAGGCAGAGCAGCATTCCCAAATAATAGTAAACGTGAGATGTCATATTTTGCCTATGTTGTCAGAGAGTGGTGCAAGTCCAAATACTACTTTGTAGATGGTGGTATGAACTGGTGATTTTTTGTACAGTTTAAATCCCACCACTAGAGATGTCATAGTCTATTAACTATTTCCACAGCATGGTAGTATGAATGTGAAATATCTCACATGACCTCATGTTTATGTGTGACACCTCACATTCAATCCTCAGCTGCTGGCAATTTGGGAAGTTGAGCGCTTCTAGAGGCAGTATGTCACTTGGGGGGGGGGGGGGTTACACATCATCTGCTCCTTACCAGAGCTAGCTCACTCTTACTGTTGTGGCAAGATGTGACCCTCAGCATCTGCTTTGCCATTCTTTCTGCCATGCCATGATGAAACTTCCCTTCAAGACTGTAAGCCAGAAAATAAACCCTTTCCTCCCATATGCTGCTTTTCTTTTGTAGGTGTTTCGTCCAACTTCTAGAAGGTAACTGCTACACATGGCTTCTTGCAGGTCAACATGTACATCTGTACACAAATATGCACACACAGGCATGTGTACACAAAAAAAATCCTATTAAGAACTTCTATCCAAGACTGCGACCACCTAGCTGCACTGCAAATCCCGGGGAAAGAAACGCAAGATATTAAGGGTTCACTGGAGCTTTTTGGGGAGACCAAACTCCAATAGATTGTCAGTGGGAGGGCACAGAGGCAGGGGACACAGGGAATCGCGGATCCCCTTGCAGGCGAGAGGGTAGCCCACCCATCCTCCCAAATAACTGCCGTGTCCACAGTGCTGCAGCTGCCACCGGCACCTCCGCTGCCGCCTCCGAGCCCCGCGCCAATAAATTCCTGCGTGCAGAAGCTTAGACTGCTCCGCACACTCATCCACTCGCCCACTTATGGAGCAAGCCCAGTCCCACAGCAACTGCCACACAAGCTTAGACTGTGTCTCTCGCTTGCACCAGCTCAGGTGCCATCCCCTACCTGTCTGCCACGCTGGCTGGCTGCCATTGTCCTGTGCCAGGGGAGCACAGACTGCTTCCGGGTCCCAGTGTTCCCAGCCAGAGTTCGGGCTGCTTCAGTGCTTGGTGCCTCAGTGTCACTCCTAGCTTCAATGCAAGCAGCTTTGGCACATTACCACGTGAGAGCTCAGGCAACATTAGTGTCCCTGCCAGGCAGTAGATAGGTAGCTTTGGCAAGTGAGAGCCAAAGCCCAGGCAGCGAGGCAATTGCCCCAGGCTGCCTCAGATTCCCATTGTGCTTGAGCCCAGGATGATATGCCCACTTATATGCCCATACACTGTCATGGGCAGACCAGAGTGCAAAAGAAATAACATGAAAAATCAAAGGTAATAAAATCCAGTTAGATCAACCAGTTCCACAAAGAATACATCTAACCAAAACATAGAAGAACCACTAGGATCAGAACACAAAATTGAAGCTATGAGCAATGCAACCCTGACCAACCTACTGGTAGAACTTGCAGAAAAGCAACAAAGGACCGATAATCGTGTGGATGCTGCCATCACTAAACTAGAACTAATAGATAAGAAATTGGAAGGAGTTCAAAGAGAGTTAAGAGATTTGAGGGAGAGTGAGAAAAAAAAAAAGAACTTAAAAATCAGCTGGCCATGCTAAATGAAGACATAAAGAAATGCAAGGATGAATTTCAAGAATCATCAAGAAAATCAGACAATGATGTGAAAAGGGAGCTAGACAGAGGGATGGAAATTATACATAGAAAGGTAGTAGAAAATGCAAACATAATTGAACAAGCCCAAAATTATTTAGAAGCTCTCAAGAATAGAGTCAGCCAAGTGGAGGATAGAAACTCTGATCTGGAGGACAAGATGGAAGAAACAGTTCAAGAGTTCAAAAATTTCAGTAAGTTCAAAAGTTCCTGTGAACATAACATGAGGGAATTGCAGGATACACTTAAATGTCCTAATATCAGGATCATCGGAATACCAGAAGGAGAAGAAATTCAGACCAAAGGCATGGAGAACTTATTTAACAAAATAATTGAAGGAAACTTCCCCAGTGTCTTAAAAGAAAGGCCCATCAAGATACAAGAAGCCAATAGAACTCCAAGCACACTGGACCAAAGGAGAAACCCTCCAAGACATATTGTCATTAAGACTCTAAACATTCACACCAAAGAGAATATCCTAAAAGCAGCTAGGGAACAACACCCCACCACTTTCAAAGGTAACCCCATCAGAATTACTTCAGACTTCTCAATGGAAACCCTGAAAGAAAGAATGGCCTTGAATGAAACACTGCAAAGTCTAAGAACCTATGGCTTCCAACCCAAACTACTCTATCCAGGAAAAGTATCCCTCAAAATAAATGGTGAAAGAAAAACATTCCATGACAATACGCAGTATTCCAATTATATGAACACAAAACCAAACCTACAGAGAGTATTTCAGGAAATTCTACAAAGAGAAGAAAGAAATAATCAAACTCAATTGCCTACAAGAAGCAGGTCACAACAAAAAAACTCACAGTAGCCACAAAAACCTTCAAAGTCCATGAAAACAACAACCCACATTTACCATCACAATATGGCAGGGATCAAATCAAATCTCACAGTCATTACCCTAAATATTAATGGCCTTAATTCACCCATCAAGAGACACAAGCTAATAGGATGGATTAAAAAATTAAACACCATAATCTGTTTTCTTCAAGAAACCCACCTCACCACTAAAGACTGACACTTCCTCAAGATGAAAGGGTGGAAAACAATATTCCAAGCAAATGGGAATAAGAAACAAGCAGGTGTAGCTATATTAATATTGGATAAAATAGACTTCAAACCAAAAATAATCAAAAAAGACAAAGAAGGCCACTTCCTACTTATCAAGGGAATGATCCATTAAGAGGATATTACAATCATAAATCTGTATGCACAAAACACAGGGGCACCACAGTTCATAAAACAAAACCTACTTGACAATAAAACAGAAATAACCATCAACACCATCAAAGCTGGGGACTTCAATACAGCATTATCAGTGTAGACAGATCATCCAAACAGAAACTCAACAGGGAAGTAACAGAGCTCAACAAAACCATAGATCACTTAGACCTAACGGACATCTACAGAAGTCTCCATCCCAGATCCACAGACTACACATTCTTCTCAGCAGCCCATGGAATATTCTCTAAAATAGACCATATACTGGGTCACAAAGACTGCCTCCACATATTTAGGAAGATTGACATAATTCCCTGCATTATATCAGATCACAATGCTATATTGCCAGAAACCACCAAGAATCCCAATGGCAACTGGAAACTGAACAGCAAACTTTTAAACAATAAATGAATAGTGGATGAAATAAAAAATGAAATTGCAAAATTTCTAGAATTGAATGAAAATGAGAACACATCATACCAAAACATATGGGACACAATGAAGGCGGTCCTCAGGGGAAAATTCATAGCAATCAATGCCTTCATAAAAAAGACCGAAAGGTCCCAAAACAATAACCTTACCATCCACCTAAAGGCACTGGAAAAACAAGAACAATTCAACCCAAAGTGCTCCAGAAGGAAAGAAATAATTAAAATCAGAGCAGAAATCAATGAATTGGAAATGAAGGAAACAATTAAGACAATTGACAAAACAAAGAACTGATTCTTTGAAAAAATAAACAACATTGAAAAATCCCTGGCCAATCTGATCAAGCAAAAAAAGGAGAAGCTTCAAAGTAACAAAATTCAAAATGAAAAAGGAGAGATCACAACAGACATAAGTGAAATTGGGAGAATCATCAGGACTTATTTCAAAAACCTCTACTCCACAAAACTGGATAATGTGGAGGAGATGGATAAATTCTTGGACACATACCATCTACCAAAGCTAAACACAGAGCAGATTAATCACCTCAATCAACCCATCACACTCATGGGGATTGAAAAAGGAATAAAAAGAAAAACTCCCAAAAAAGAAGAGACCAGGACCAGATGACTTCTCAGCTGAATTCTATCAAACCTTCATGGAAGAACTCAAACCAATCTTCCTCAAACTGTGCCACACAATTGGTGAACAGAGAAAGCTACCCAACTACTTTTATGAAGCTAGCATCACCCTAATTCCAAAACCAGGCAGAGATGCCACAAGAAAAGAAAACTACCAGCCTATTTCCCTGATGAATTTAGATGCAAAGAACCTGAACAAAATCATCGCAAACCGAATCCAACAACACATCAAAAGCATTATCCACCTTGACCAAGTGGGATTCATCCCAGGAACACAGGGGTTGTTCAACATATGGAAATCTGTCAATGTAATACACCACATAAACAAGGTTAAACATAAAAACCACATGATCATTTCGATAGATGCAGAAAAGGCCTTTGACAATATACAACATCACTTCATGATCAAAACATTAGAGAGAATTGGCATGGTTGGTTCATATCTCAACCTAATAAAGGCAATGTACAAAGCTCTGAAGGCCCAAATAATACTTAATGGAGAGAGGCTGGAGGAATTCCCATTAAGATCAGGAACAATACATGGCTGTCCATTCTCACCTCTGCTTTTCAACATAGTACAGGACGTCCTAGCTCAAGCAATAAGACAGAAGGAAATAAAAGGGATACAATTTGGAAAGGAAGAAGTTAAGTTAGCTTTATTCACTGATGACATGATTGTATATGTAAAAGACCCAAGAGACTCCATCCCAAAACTCCTGAAGGTGATTAACTCCTATAGCAAAGGAGCAGGATCCAAAATCATTGAACAAAAATCAGTAGCCTTCCTATATGCAAATGACAAAGATACAGAGAAAGAAATAAGGGACATAGTCCCATTTTCAATAGCAACAACAACAACAAAATACCTTGGAATAACGTTAACCAAGGAGGGGAAAGATCTATACAACGAAAACATAAAAACACTCAAAAAAGAAATTGAGGCGGACTTGAGAAAATGGAAAGACCTCCCATGTTCCTGGATAGGCAGAATTAACATTGTGAAGATGACAATCCTACCAAAGGCAATATACAGACTTAATGCAATTCCAGTTAAAATCCCTATAGTATTCTTCACAGGGATAGAAAAAATGATCTCAAATTTCATATGGAAAGGCAGAAGGCCTCGCATATCCAAACATATCCTCAGCAAAAGTAATGCCTCTGGAGGCATCACCATATCTGATCTAAAGCTATATTACAAAGCCATACTAATAAAAACAGCATGGTCCTGGCATTAAAAACAGGAGTATAGACCAATGGAATAGACTTGAGTACCCGGACTTTGGGTCAAGCAACTATAGCAACTTGATATTCGATAAAGGCCCAAGCAATATAGGCTGGAAAAAAGATAGCATCTTCAACAAATGGTTGTGGACAAACGGGATAACCATATGCAGGAAACTGAAACTTAATCCACACATTTCACTATGCACTACACTCAAGTCCAAATGGATCAAAGACCTCAATATAAGACCAGAAACTCGAATACTACCGGAAGAAAATTTAGGAAGTACTTTCCATGATATAGGAATGGAAAGAGACTTCCAGAACAAAACCCCAGTAGCTCACGATCTTAAACCGTCACTCAACCAATGGGATCACATGAAGCTGAAAAGTTTCTTTACAGACAAGCATACAATAAGCAGAGCCAATAGATTACATATAGAATGGGAGAAAATATTTGCAGGTTATCCAAGTGATAGTGGCCTAACCTCTAGAATCTACAAAGAACTCAAAAATCTAAACAGTAAGAAGTCAAACACCCCACTCACAAAATGGGGCAAAGAGCTCAACAGGCAGTTCACAGACAAAGAAATACAAATGGCAAATATACACTTAAGAAAATGTTCAACATCCCTAATCATCAGAGAAATGCAAATTAAAACAACCATGAGATTCCACCTTACCCCAATAAGGATAGCAAGCATCAAAAAATCAAATGAAAATAAATGCTGGCAAGGATGTGGAGAAGTAGGAACACTCATCCACTGTTGGTGGGAATGTAGGATGGAACAACCACATTGGAAAGCAATATGGAGACTTCTGAAAAAGCTGAGTATAGAAATACCAAAAGATCCAGTTATTCCCTTACTGGGCATCTACCCTAAAACCTTCAAACCACAGGCTAGAGACATTTGGTCAACCATGTTTGTAGCGGCTCAATATGTTACAGCTTAGTGCTGGAATCAACGCAGATGTCCATCACTAGAAGAATGGATAACTAAAATGTGGTATATCTACACAATGGAATTCTATACAGCAGTCAGAAAAAATGACACAATGAAATTTGAGGATAAATGGTTGAACCTGGAACAGATCATTCTCAGTGAACTTACCCAATCACAGAAAAAAAAACAAAAAGTGCCACATAGTCTCACTCATCTACCACACCTAACCTGAATCTACCCAAGACACCTTACATATCCAGCAAGCATCCCATGGACTAGACACTAGGAAGGAAGGGGAGAGAGGGGAGGGCATCAAAGGGGTGGGAAACACAAATCTAAACCCAAACGACAACGGTACCATAAAATTCTACTTACTAAAAGACAGACCAAATGGCTGATCTGTCACCAGTCCCTTACAGGGAACACATGAACCGCAAGAAAATGGAGAGGGTACGATCAAGACTAACCTTAATTTTCTAGATCTTCCCTACCTCCCTCTTCCTCTCCCTCTCCCTCTCCAAGTCTCTCTCTCTCTCTCGCTCTCGCTCTCGCTCTCGCTCTCGCTCTCTGTCTTCTCTCTAACTCTTGTATGTTAGTTATCTTTTTCCTCATTTTCTTAGTGGGCACTGACCTGTCACTCCCAGTACCAGCATGGGGCTGTCATCCACAATGAGCTTTTGATCAGAGAGACCTACAAGGTTTCCTAAAAGACAGACAGATTTCTGTCAGAGTACTTGGTGACCCACCAAAAGTTAGTGGTAAGACCCTACTGCTGAAGACACCTTATGTGGTTGACATGCAAAATAGAATGGCATGGCTAGAAGTTGTAGGAGAGTCAGTCCCCAGACAGTCAGCATGTCTAGTGCCAGAAGGTGCTACATGGGCGACTGGGGGAAAATGAACAATATCTGTCCAAGCAACTCATGGTCTAACCTCCTTAGCAGCAAATAACTTGTTGTGATGCCCACACAAGTGCAGTGGTGGCACACAGCCATGGTGGGGAACCAACTGGTATTAATTTGGCTAACTGATCTCCTCAGTGGTACGGGACCCATAGCTTGAGCTGGGAAACAAGTCAGAACCATATCCAAACATAAGACCACTTGCCATTATCAAGCTACCATCAATCATGGGCTACAAGAGGGCCTACACCTATTAAATTCTCTATAAAAAAAAAGGAAGGGTCATCTCATTTGTCCTGGGGCTAACTTACTCTCCATTGAAGAATCTGCTTCTCTTTTTCAGATAGATGTAGATCCCAAGGAGAGAGCCACCCCCATCATACCTCAAAAGGGCCCTGGCTGAAACTAACAAAAATTGGCAAAACAAGCAAGGGTGCTGTTTTCCTGATGAACTGGATACCAGCAGAAGGGGAAGGAGATCAGCACAGAGAAAAATCAGCTCCTACCAAATCAGAGAGCCAGAGCCTCAGAGGCCCCCAACACCTCATCACTGAAGCAGACCAAAAATGATCCCAACATGGCTCAGGGAAATTTTGCAGAAGAGGGGGTGGAAAGAATGTCAGAGCCACATGTTGGTTCATGATATGCAGAGACATTTATCTTATCCATAACTGTGGGCTAACTCCACAAATGCATGACCCATATACCTCAACAAGGAGGGGCCAAGGGGAGGGGGTTGGTCACGGATGAGCCTAATAATGGTACCAAACTGACTGTATTTGCTGAATACAAAACTAACTAATAAAGAAAAAAATGTTATAAAAAAATAAAATAAAATAACAAAACTAACTAATAAAGAAAATGTCCTATTAATCCAGCGTTGTCACTCATGACCTTTCTTCACATGGTTCAGCATTGTGACTTGATTTCTATAATTTCACAGCCTTCTTGTCACTTTCATGGCTTTTCTGGAAGCTAGCTCCATGGTTCTGTCTGTGCCCATCATGAGTAGATGACAGTAAGTATTCTCTAAGCTCCTTGGGGAGCTGGTTATTTTTTTCTAGAACATCTCTTGCTTGTTTAGAGAACAAAGGGTCTCCTAAGCTTTCCTACTATCTCTCTCTAGCATGTTCTCTGAATCTTGATTTTTGTCCTTTATTGTCTGCTGTTTCAACTCTGATACTTCTGCTTTATTAATTTTATAATTTATCTAATGCATTATCCCATCCTGATTCAGGTCTTTTCATATATACCCTGAGTTCCACTTTAGTTGTTCTTTTTTTTTTTTTTTTTTTTTGGTTTTTTTTGGTTTTTTGATTTTTTGAGGTAGGGTCTCACTCTAGTTCAGGCTGACCTGGAATTCACTATGTCGTCTCAGGGTGGCCTCGAACTCACGGCAATCCTCCTACCTCTGCCTCCCAAGTGCTGGGATTAAAGGCGTGCGCCACCACGCCCGGCCTCACTTTAGTTGTTCTATTTACAGCATCTACAAATACCATGGCTTTTCCAACTGTTGCCATGCCAAGTTCTCCAGTACTCACCTTTGAAGAACTAAGTGTTTATCACATGATTTCCTTACACTGGGCACACTGATTGAGAAAAATCACTTTAGCAGTAAATACTAGTTATAATAAAAATTATTTTCATATTTATCATTTTCTCACATTTCTCTCTGTCAATGGAACAAAAGTAACTTCCATTCAAACTGAAAATTATTGAGCCTTATTCTCAACAGACCATTTGACTTTCTTATTCTTGTCAACCTGAGTCATCTAATTTTTCTATTTATCTGACCTTCTTTATGTGAACTATATCAGCTGCCAGGCTCCCCTGGCAGGTAGTGCTGAGGAAGGACCAGGCCCGCTGGTTCCTCCCAAGGGGTTAAGGAGGAAGATGAGCGTCAGATGACTCAGAACCTCTCCTAGTCACCAGAGAAAAACCACACTGAGTTGGGAGTCTTGTCGAAGCAGGAACTTGCTTTATTGTTACAGGCAGTTGCCTATATAATGTTGAGAATGAAGGTGGGGATTCTAGGATGGGGGGAGAGGTAAGGGCCAATAGTAAACTGTGACTATTAAAATGATAATTCCAACTCCTACCAGGCAAGAAGCCATTAGGCGTATTGCTGAGTCCTAGCTGGGCAGAGACAGGTCACCAAACTTTAGCTAGGCCCGGGAAGTTCCACTAGGCCTTGCACCCGGGCCGCGCAAGGCCCAACAATCAGCAGTCCTATAAGTAGGACTTTTAGCTGTTATCTGTTGAAGGTTTACCATGTTCTAGTCATTAAGGTAAGCACCCTAAATTATTTCAACATTTAATCATCACAACTGTAATTCAGCCTCATTTAATACAACTGAGCTTGGTCCAAGCTCATACAGCTAATAAAACATAAACTCAAGTTTCAGCTCTAGCACTCAGATCAGCATCCCCACTAATCAATACTGCCTGGTCTCTTATCTCCAGTCATTCTATCCTTTATTTCCTTTGTGGCACTCAACTAATATGTTAAAGTATTTTAAAACTTTCTTTGATCAATTTCAATTTCCTTTCTAATCAGTTTTCTAGCTTCTTCCAGTCCTTTATCACCAAGCTCCTAGGATAAAACAGTATATCCATTCTGCCTCAACTTTCTCATGTCCAGTTTAGTTACCAACCCTCCACAGTCAGTCTCCAATAAAATTGTCAATCACTTCCATGAAAACAAGTAACCTCCTGCCAATATTGCACCTGTAGCATTTGATCCTCTTCTCACCCCAGAATCTCTTTCTTCTAACACATTATACCACATTATATATTCTTCTAACACATTATTATTTTACTTTCTTCTTCTTAAGTCCAAACTATAGTCTTATTTATCTCTATTTAGAAAACTATCTCATATTCTTTGTTAATATATTATTCTGCTTGCCTTTCTTTTCCATTTCCTTTTGCCTAAATAAACCCTAGTATGAATACTTAAGAGTTGATCACTGCTCTGAAAAAGCTTATTAACCAGTTCACTGAGCAGTGTACATTACATTCCAAACACATTTATGGAACCTGAAGTGACCAGACATAAATTACCATGCAAAGTATTATGGTACATTGAGTGTTTGAAGAAGCACAGGGTAGAAGATTCAATTATTAGGGCTATTCATTAACATACATTTCTCAGAGGAGCTAGGTATTGAAGAAGCTGCTGAAAATGGATCCGCTCTGTTACCTACTTAACTTGGAGAAAACGATAATTCATTTTCCCTCATTCTCAAAGACAGCCAAAGAAAACAATTCAGCATGATGGCTTAATAATCAGTTCTCTGTGTTTAATGACCCTTCAGCTATTTTAACATAGTCATCTATGAAATCATGAATGTGTGGTTAAGTTCAAATGCATACTCTTTATCATTACTTCACACTTAACCCATATCATGACCAATTAAAGAGCATTTGCTCTTCTTTCATCAGATGCTATGATGAACCTTTTAAGTCAGCTAAATATTCTTCTCATGAATGACTTCCTATTGTGCTCAAAGAAATTCTACATACAACCTAGTTTCAAATTAAAAAAACCCTTTCATTATTACTTTGAGTCTCCATATCTTATAGCAGGAACAATTATACAAACCCAATAGTGAGGATGTTGTGAGACTTGACCGGAAAATTTATATCAAAAACCTTAATATGCAGGCTGGGCATGGTGGCACATGCCTTTAATCCCAGCACTCAGGAGGCTGAGGTAGGAGGATCGCTGTGAGTTTGAGGCCACCCTGAGGCTACATAATGAATTCCAGGTCAGCCAGCTTGAGCTAGAGTGAGACCCTGCCTCAAAAAACCAAAAAAAAAAAAAAAAAAAAAAAAAAAACCATTCAAAAATCACTCACTAGAGCTGGAGGGATGTCTTAGTGGCTAAGGCACTTGCCTGTGAAGCCTAAGGACCCATGTTTGACTCTCCAGGTCCCACATAAGCCAGAAACACAAGGTGATGCAAGCACACAGGGTCGCACATGTGCGCAAGATGCTACATGTGTGTGGAGTTTGATTGCAGTGGCTGGAGGCTCTGGCATGCCAATTCTCTATCTCTCTCATAGAAAATTTAAAACGTACTCATTAAATACTAATAGTGTTCCTTTCTTTACCTTTTCATCACAAGTTGGGAGGGATTGCTTATATTCTGATTTATTCATATGCTTATATAGAAAATAGAGACTGCAGTATCCATTTAAAATGAATTCTTAGCTAAGATTATTACCAATTTTATGGGATTATTAATGTGCCTAATATGTCTTATACCTCTCCCTTTGGCATACTGTGTTTGACAGTCCCAAGAAAACCTAAATACATATGTCTGGCCTTGGAGTAACTAACTATACGCTATGCCTGTAAGAGATATGACAGAAATAATTACAAAAATATTGCCAGTCAATCACAGATGTCTCATCACAACTTTCTGCTACTTTTTCCTCCTTTGTAAGAAATGTTACATGTTTTGTCTTACTTCAGTGAAAATTAGAAACATAACCTAGAAAATGTGCAAGGAAAAGTATGCACATATGAATTTACTGGGCATCAAAATTTGGAAAAATATTTTCATGGAGTCTGTACAAATATGGGGAATGGTTTTTGAAGATACGATGATAGCTCTAAAACCCAGTTTGAATAAGGTGTTGTTATAGAGAAGGATTAAAATCATTAACCACCAGATTCTATAACACAGATTGTGGTTAATTTAATGATAAAATGGAGCAGTTTTTGGAAAACAAAAAGAAGGTGTTTGGGGAATGTTTTGCACTGAAAATGGCCATATATGATACACTACAGAAACTGCGACATCTATCTTTACAGAAGAAAGATAACATCGTTAGGGGGAGATCAATATTGCTTGAAGGGCAGAAGAAACATGTAACTTTCTAAAACAGAATCCACTTGTGATTCATTCCAAAGTAAGGAAAGTGGCAAATGTTCAGAAAAATCTGTATCAGCTACATTTCATGTCTTCCTGTAAATTGGGGTGGGGCTTCCAAAGTACAGAAAAATAAATGTAGCTCTACAGAGAAAAATACACTTAAAATCATAATGAAGGTCTTACTTTTTATTTGAGAAAGCAGAAGTCTCATAGAATGGGCTAGAATATTTTTTTCTGACCCATTTTATACTACAGATTTCAGTTTTGGACTTGAAATGATATGTCTCTCTGAGCTACCTCTAAATTTTTAAAGTTGAGATTGGTTTGCATTTGAGATGCTTTGGCAGGGGCTGAAATGAGAATTTGAAATCTGTGAAAACTCTCTCATAATTATAAATGAGACCATCAAAGAGAACACTCACCAGATGGAAACGGTGATTGATCTGAAGCCTACAGTTTTACTTCTAATCTCTTGTTTTCCAGCAAAGATAAATGTTGTATAATCTTCTTTCTTTTAAAAGACATCAACACCATCTATGGTTAAAATAGAGGCGCCAAAAGTCATGTGTATGTATAATGGAGAGCAGTACATCTTTAGTCAGACTACAGTAAGAAGCAGAGCACTCTGAAAATGTTATACATTGCCCTTAGTTGGGTTTTCTCTGTTGCTATCATAAAATACTAGAGATGGGGAAATTATTTTTAATAGGGTTTTATTTTGCTCTTGGTTCTGGAGGCTGGGCAGTGAAGACTGGTAGCACATACTGTAAGTCTTTTCACTATCTCAAGAATGGCAAACAGCACACAATGCAAGTGTCCTAAGTGGTCTCTTATTCCTCTGAAAAAGCCACTAACACCAACATTAGCCCCTCTCTCATAACCCTCATCTAACATTAATGTCTTTCCAACCCCTCCCCCATATACCATTACCATATGAATTTGGAGAACACATTCAAGTCATAGTAAGGATCCTACTCTGTCAGTACTTGATTCCTTTTCCACTAATGTATTGTGGGAGGCCCCAGCTGACTCCATTTCCCTAGTAACAGCCTGTGCCTGAGCCTATGCTGATGGCTCACCAGAGGCTGACACTGATACAGGATTTTGGGGTTTAGGAGGCATCCCTATGTTTATGAACTCCAGTTTTGAGTCCTGTCCAAAACAAAAGAATTGATTTAAAAAACAGGCTCAAGAAGGTTAAATAAATTTTGCATTATTAAGTTAACTTAGAGAGGAATTACAAATTGTACCATTTATTTAAGGGAAATTGGGATCTAGGAGGAAGGCTGGAGCAGAGTCATCATCACATGGAAAGTAGGAAACACACACTCAGGTGGAAGACACGGCATAGTCAGTGAGATTTATTTAAAAGTAATTGATCAGGAAGTCTTTTCCCACTCCTATATTGTGGAGAGTTCCTCCTGTGTTTTTCTTCCAGTAGGAGAAGAGTTTTGGGTCATATATTGAGGTCTTTAATACATCTGGACTTAATTTTTGCATATGGTAAGATAAGTGGGTCTAGTTTAATTTTTCTACATATGATTATCCAATTTATCCAACACCATTTGTTGTCTTTTCTCCAGTCCACATTTACCAAAGATCAAGTAGCTGTAGTTACTTGACCTAAGGTCTGGGTATTCAATTTGGTTTCATTGGTCTATGTTTCTGTTCTTATGCAAGTTCCATGATGTTTTTGTTACTATTGCTTTGTAATATAGCTTTAGATCAGATAGGGTGATACTTCCACAGATTTTTTTGGCATGTTTTCTTTTTTTCTGGGGATATGTTTGGATATATGAAGCCTTCTGCCATTCCATATGAATTTTTAGATCATTTTTTCTATCTCTGTGAAGAATGATGCTGGCATTTTTATTAGTATTGCATTAAATCTGTACATTGCTTCTGGTAGAATTGCCATTTTCACAATATTAATTCTACCTATCCAGGAGCATTGGAGATCTTTCCATCTTCTCAAGTCCTCCTCATTTTCATTCTTGAGTTTTTTTTTTATGTTTTCATTGTATAGGTCTTTCACATCCTTGATTAGTGTTATTCCAAGGTAGTTAATTTTTTTTTTTTTTTGCTATTGAAAATGGGACAGCCTCACTGATATCTTTCTTTGTATATTTGTTCTTTGCATATAGAAATGCTACTGATTTTGTGCATTGATTTTGTATCCTGCCACTTTATTGAAGAAATTTATCACCTTTAGAAGTTTGAGATGGAAGCACTTGGGTCACTTATGTATAGGATCATATCATCTGCAAATAGGGCTAGCTTGACTTCTTCCTTTCCAATGTGAATCCCTTTTATTTCTTCCTCCTATCATATTGCTTGGGCTTGTACTTTTAGTACTATGTTGAAGAGCAGTGGTGAGAGTAGGCAGTCTCAGGTTCCCAATCTCAATGGGAACTCCTTGAGTCTTTCCCTGTTAACTATCATTTCGGCTGCAAGTGCTTTATATACAGCCATTATTGTCTTAAGATATAAACCCTCCATGCCTATTCTTTCCAGCATCTTAATCATGAAGTGGTGTTGTATTTTGTCAAAGGCCTTATCTGCATCAATTGAGATGATCATGTAGTACTTATGGTTAAGTTTATTTATGTGGTGTATTAAGTTGACCAATTTCTGTATGTTGAACCATCCCTGCATCCCTGGGATGAAGCCTACTTGAACAAGGTGGATAATACTTTTGATGTGTTGTTGAATTTGCTTTGCAAGGATTTTGTTCAGGATTTTGCATCTAAATTTACTAGGGATATAGGCCTATACTTTTGCTTTCTTGTTAGATCTCTATCTAATTTTGGTATTAGAGTGATGCTAGCTTCATAGCAGGAGTTGTGGAGGATTCCCTGCTCTACAATTATGAAAAACAGTTTGAGAAAAATTGGTTTCCGTTCTTCAATGAAGGTTTGATACAAGTCAGCTGAGAAGCAGTCCAGTCCTGGACTTTTCTTTTGGGGGAGATTTTTGATTACCTTTTTGATCTCCATGGATGTGATAGGTTTGTTTAGGAGATTAATCCACTCTGACTTTAGTTTTGGTAGGTGCCATATATATATATATATATATATATATATTTGGTTTTTCGAGGTAGGGTCTCACTCTAGCTCAGGCTGACCTGGAATTCACTCTGTAGTCTCAGGGTGGCCTCGAACTCTCAGCGATCCTCCTACCTCTGCCTCCCGAGTGCTGGGATTAAAGGAGTGCGCCACCACGCCCGGCTGGTAGGTGGTATTTTGCTAGGAATTCATCCATTTCTTATTGATTATCCAATTTTGTGGAGCCAATGTTTTGGAAGAATGCCCTGGTGATTCTTTCAATTTCATTGATGTCTATTTTGATCTTTCCTTTTTTGTTTCTGATTTTGTTAATTTAAGATTTCTCTCTTTTTTTCTTGATAAAATTGGCCAGGGATTTGTCAGTATTGTTTATTTTTTCAAATAACCATCTCTTTGTTTCATCATTTTAAAAATTATTTTATTTGTTTCCCATTCATTAATTTCTCCTCTGATCTTGATTATTTCTGTCTGGAGCTCTTAGTGTTACATTCTTCTAGTCTTTCCAGTGTCTTTAAGTGAATAGTTAAGTTATTAATTTGGGATCTCTCTGCATTTTTTATGAAGCCATTTAGCAACATGAATTGTCCCATTAGGACTGCCTTCATTGCATCCCATAAGTATTAGTAGGTTCTGTTTCATTTTCATTCAATTCTAGGGGTTTTTAAATTTCTTTTTTGATTTCTTCTATGACTGATTCATTGTTTAAAAGTGTGTTGTTTAGTCTCCAAGATCTGGTAGAGTTCTTGATGTGTCTATTGATGTTAATTTCTAGCTTCAAAGCATTGTGATCTGATATGATGCAGGAAGTTACTTCAATTTTCCTGAACTTAGGGATGCACACTTTATGGCCTAATATGTGGTCTATTTTGGAGAAGGTTCCACAGGCTGCTGAGAAGAATGTGTATTCTGTAGAGTTGGGGTGGATAGTTCTGTAGATGTCCATTAGATCTATTTGATCTATAGTATTGTTGTGTACCATCATTTCCCTTTTGGTTTTCTGCTTGGATAATCAGTCTATTAAAGATAGTGGAGTGTTGAAAGGTCTGAGTATGATGGTGTTGGGGTTTATATCTCTTTTGTTGTCAAGTAGGTTTTGTTTTATAAATTGTGGTACGCCCATGTTTGGTGAATATAGATTTATGATTGTGATGTTCTCATGTTGCATAATTCCCCTGATAAGTAAGAAGTGGCCTTCTTTGTCCTTTTTAATTGCTTTTGGCATGAAGCCTATTTTACCAGATATAAATATAGCAAACCCAAGTAGCCCAGGAAATTAAACAATCACTCAACCAATGGGATCTCATGAAGCTAAAAAGCTTTTGCGCACACAGACACCATGAGCAGAGCCAGTAGATTACCCACTGAATGGGAGAAAATCTTTGCCATCCATATGACTGACAGAAGCTTAATATCTAGAAACTACAAAGAACTCAAAAAACTAAACAATAAAAAAATCAAACAACCCACTCCAAAAATGGGGCAGAGAACTGAATAGGGAGTTCTCAGAGGAAGAATTACAAAGTCCTAGCACACGCTTAAGAAAATGTTCAACATCCCTAACCATTAGGAAAATGTAAAGTAGAACAACCATGAGAGTCTACCTTACTCCAGTACAAATGGTAATCATTAAAAAATCTAATGATGAAAATGTTGGTGAGGATGTGGGGAAAGAGGAACCCTCATCCACTGTTGGTGGGAACGTAAACTTATACAACCACTATGGAAAACAATTTGAAGATTCCTGAAAAAAATGAACATAGAGCAACCACAGACATGGTTATTCCTTTAGTAGGCATTTATCCTAAATGCTCAATGCATCAATACAGAGACATTTGCTCGACCATGTTTATAGTTGCCCAGTTCATTATTGCTAATAACTGGAATCAACCCAGGTGCCCATCATTGGATGAATGGATAACAAAGTTGTGGTAAATCTACACAATGGAATTCTACTCAGTAGTAAGAAAAATGATACAATAAAATTTGTAGAAAAATGGACAAACTTGGAACAGATCATACTCAGCAAGAACGTCAAACCTGCATGGTGTCACTTACCTGTGGTTTCTAACTTGGATCTGCTCAAGCTGCTGTTATATCTGATAGGCAATTCAAGGCCCAGACAATAGGCATGGAAGGGTTTGAGGGAAGGGGAAAGGGAGGGGGAACACAAACACTAAATTAAATCCAAAATTAGGTGATGCCATAGAAACCTTTACATTTGGAGATAGCCTAAAAGATAAACCCACAATAGGAGTAAGGGGGAGCACCTGAAAAGTAGGGATCTGGTAAGGTTGGGATGAAGCCTAAGCTTGAAAGAATTTTTTTCAGTCTCTGGCCTGTAACTCCCAGTACCAGAGATTGATTGCTACCCACATTAAGCTGTTGATCTGAGAGACCTACAAGGTCCCAAAATCAAGACAGCTTTCTATCAAAGCACTTGATTACCTGTCTGAGGCAAAAGCTGAGACCCTATTGCTGAAGATACCATATGCTGCTGACACAGAGCATGGAGAGACATGACTGGAATTCAGAAGAAATCCAGTCTCCACTCAGCTATCTAGTTCTGGAAAGTACTACATGATCTACAGGAGGAAAATGGCCAACAAAGTTCTAAGCAACCAGAGGTCTAAGTTACTCAGAAGCAAGCACCCTGGAACAATGTACACACCAGTGCAATAGTGCCACACAGCCTCAGTGGGTAACCAATGGCTTTCTGACTGGCTAAGAGATCCACTCAGTGTAATGGAACACATATCTCGAATCATGAGCCAGATCAGAATCCTATGGAGACAAAGATTATGTTCTCCAGTATCAAGCTCTCACTAGTCTTTGGATAAAAGAGAGGTTACATACATCAAATTCTCCCTAAATTAATAATGCTTATCCCATTTAAGCTATTCTGTCTTGATTCTCTGATGGAGAATTTGTTCTTCTTTTTCAGAAGGTAGCAAGACTGGAGGAGATAAACTATGTTACACACTTCAGCCAAGCACAGGAGAAACCACAGGGGAATTGAGGAGACAAGCAAGAGTGCTGCTTCCATGCTATTCCTGATAATCAGCAACAGGTTGTAGGAGACAGACCCAGAAGATACTCAACACCTACCAAAGCAGAGATACAGAAGCTCCTAAGAGCTCTTCACTGAAGCAGACTTAAAACTCACCTACCATGGCTCAGAGAATTTTGAGGAAGAGAGGGCAGAAAGATTATAGAGAGGTTGAGACATCATGCCCAGAGTCATTCCTTCTCCCCCAAAATAACTGACTCCTGCTCCCACAATGCATAAACCACAACCATATGGGGAATACGTGCAAACCCACTGAGGAGTGTCCCCAACGGAATGGGGGCACAGATGAGGGAAAAGATAGTACCAACACAAGATGTATCCATACAAAACATCTTGTTAATAATGATAATAATAGTAAACAAAAAATAATTGATGTTTTTTTTTTTGTTTTTAAGAAAAGACTGGAGTGGTGCCATAAGTATGTGTAAGATGGAACCCAGGAACTTGTGTAGGAAGATTTAGAAAGAACACACATAGCATCTGCCTTGAGCTACCCCATGGAAGAATGTTAAGAGGACAAATGGTAGTGGCTTAAGGGAGATTAGCAGAGGGAAAATATCAAAGCAGAGACCAAGAAATTCAGTGAGAAATTCTGACGAGTAAAGAGAGTTATACCCATGGTTACCCTAAATTTAGAGAAATTATACAAGAAACAGACCTAGAGTTAGAGAAAGCACCTACATGGGAGATGTAGAGTATAAGGGAAATAAGCATGTGGTTGATTCAGAGACCAGAGGAAAATGATACATGTAATTAAGGTGAGGAATTGCCCCAAAGTATAAAACAGAGGTAAGCAGGAAAACTCACACCAAGAAACAGTGCTCTTCTCTCCACTGCCCAGCTAGACTCGTGGGTATCCAGGCAGCACAGGGTAGGGGTGAAGGAACAGAGAAAGAGCCAAAGAAGACAGGAAACTAACTGCCTTTATAGTTGATTAAAGATGTATTCTTTCATCATGTTTAGGTATGTAAAGGGAAGACCTGATTGGTTTGTAGTTTGAAGGGTCAGGCTTCAGGGCCAGCCCATCTGGATAGTAAAGACTGCCTATCTAAGTAGTGTGCTAGACTGTGGGCAGCAGGGGGCACTGTAGATGATCCTGGATCAGACATGAGTTCCATTCAAGACAGGGTAAGGTGGCATCCATTCTCCCTGGATTTCACTTCCTAACTGAAACTGATTAAAAGAAACTTGTTTTCTCCTGCGTCTCCTACAATACTTTAGGACACTGATGGAATGTATTTCGCAGCTGCATCCTATCTAGCTCTCCACAGTGTCTCCCTCCTCTGTGTACTGAGGTGTAGAGGACAACGAAAACTGAGAGGAGAGCATAGGCATAATTAGAAAGAGCCTACTGTTTGATTTGTCTTGTAGAAATTGAGCTTTTCATATCGTTTAACCACTTCCAATATGCTAAGCCACCACAGTGTTGAGTCTGTCAACCATTGCAGTTAGCCTAACGTTTTCACACCATACTTCACTACTTTCTTTATATATACACACATTTTAATGCAAATGAAGCTGTGGGGAACAAATACCACAATCTTGAGTCGAGTTCAAGAGTAAAATACCTGTCTGCCATGGACTTAAGCATTTTTAATGTTCCTAGAACAACACTGACCAATTCCTGCCTGGTCAATTGGTCAACACTGACCAATTCTAGCCTGGTCAACACACAAAACTAACCCTGGCAGATATGGGTAGGCTATGTTACCCAGATGTTTCAATAAATACATATAGATGATACATTAAGACATTTTTAAGTGAAATTAATTTTTAAACCAGTAGACTTTAAATAAATTTCCTTCCATAATATGAGTGGGCTTTGTCCAATCAGTTGAAGACCCTTAAATCAAGCAACTAACCTATCATAAAGACTAAGAAAGATTTCTGTCAGCAGATGCTTTCAGACTTAAGTTGTTGAATCTACTTGCTATGGTTCTCTGGCCCCTAAGCAAAATCATCAGATTCTAAATTTGTCAGCTTCCGCAATCATGGGCACCAGTATTCCAACTAAATTGTGTGCATGTGCATGTGCCTGTGCATCTCAGTTCTGATTTTCTAGAGATCCTGATTACTGTTGTGTCTCTTTAAACAAACAGGCTGACTATGGGAGAAATGTAGTGTGAAAAATTATAAATCTTCCCATCTAGCCAATGCCAAGCACAATACTAACCCACTTTCATTATGGATTTAACACATTTGCCATGGAACTAATTTTATATGTTTTTCATTAGTCCTGATATTTGCTTTTTGGTTTTTGTATTTTTAAGTATCTCATCTTTTAAATTATTAGAAACATGGAGTTAAATTTTAAGACTTTCTCCAGAAGGTTCAAATGAGAAAAGAAATTCTGCTTATAAGCTAAGAGCAGCTGATCTCTTCAAAAACTATTTATTTAACATCTTCCTATATAGGACCTGTATTAAACATCAAGAATTTAAAACTGATGGAACTAAGGTCCCTGCCTAAGCTGAGTCATATTCTCCAAAATAACGACAACGATGCACACCTATCCCAAGGGCTCTTCCTGCTGTGCGACTTTGCTATTCTCCTCAGGAGGGAATCCAGTGTCTGTTCCTCTTGGAGCTTCAGGGGTGTTTGACTCAATTAACATACCATGTCAAAAGTGATCAAATGTGACTTTTAAAGCCCTGAGCATAGCACTTGAATGATTCTCTGTTTTAGTTTATCAAGGAATTTGCTCCGAAGGAAGACAGTTGTGATGTAAACAGTCCAACAAGCCCCAGCAGGTCAACATGGAAGGATGGAAGGATCACATACAGAGATGCTAAGACTATGTAGAGAGAATGGCAGGAATATAGCTCAGGGACGAGTTCTTGCCTAGCTTGCACAATCATATGGCTTCCATCCCCAGCACAAAAGAAGAGGAGGAGAAGGAAGAGAAGAGAAGAACTGGAAAAGAGATGTGAAGAGAGAAAAATAGAGATGGAAGAGAAGGGAAGCAAGGAAAGAAAGAGGGAGGAAGGAATGGAGTAAAGAAGACTCAATCAGCCTCCAGTGTCCTTAAGCAGCTTCTTCTCTCCATCCACTGTCTGACTAAACTGTACGAAATTATACATTGAGTTGTGTTTCACCCAATTCATATGGTGAAGTCCTAACCCCCATAATGACTACATGTAAAGACAAAGCCTTTTCAGAGGAATCTAAAGCTAAGGGATATGTGGTCTGTGCACTAGGATTAGTGTCTGTATAAGAGAGGAAGTGGTCACCATGGCCTCATTTCCTTTATAAAACTTGTCTAGGGCATGATGAGCTCCCACCTCACTTTCCACCTCAGCTGCTCTGTCTCTGTGGGCATCTCCATAGTCTTGGCTGCACTCATCACACAATACTGAAATGTTAATCCCCATATAGTGTGGCGCATTATCAGTGAAAAGAGTGTTAGTAATGCACCACTCAAGTCTTTCTAATAAAAGAGTTTAAAAGTTTTTAAAGGCCAACTCCATGCAAAATAATCACTAAGAAAGGCCATTAGTTGCAAACTTAAAAATTCAAAAGGTAGGATAAAGCCGGAAAGCTATGCAGAAATAGAAATGCAAGTCCAAGGTCTCTCAGTGCAGTCTTCTGGCCTTTGTGATTGTCAGCACTCTTAAGAAATTTATTCTGTAATGAGTTTCCTTAGAATCAATTTTCACCTGGCATTTTACTATATAATCCAATCCAAGTGAGAAGATAGACCAGGCCAACTCTTACGCCCCTGGATTCTACTCATCTGATTCCCAAAACTTTACAGCATTTTAAGCTGGTGAGGTTGGTTTTATATAGAGATGATGCAGGATTTGGGGGTTCAAGAGGGGTCTCCCAAACTTATGAGCCCAAATTGTAAGTCCTTATCCTATTTTTAACAATTGATAAAAATGTACTCAAGAATGATAAATTCTGAATCATTGAGTTTATCTGGAGAGAAATCATAAATTGTTGGGTTTATTTAAGATAAATATAGGTCTAATAAAAGGCTGATTCTGTCACAAGCACATGGAAGATAGGACCAAGTACTTATTTGGAGAGATTGAGAAGAAATGCACACTCATGTTGAGCATCCACCTTGGGCCTCCCCATGGAAGAAAGTCAAGGGTAAGTGATGATGGTTGAAGAATAGAAGAGAAAGTACCAAAGAAGAAACCAGGAATTTCAGATGAGAAATGCGTAGTAAAGAGTCTTACACCTGTAGTTATCCCAAGTTTAGAGAATTAAACAGATAGTAGGCCTAGATTTAGAGGAAATACCCACATGATAATCTAGAGTGTAAAGGAAATAGACATGTGGTAGACTCAAAGACTAGAGAAAAATCATACATGTGATTAAAGTGAGAAGTTACCTCAAAACATAAAGGACATAAAAGGCAAGCAGAAAACTACCTAGGCCAAGAAACAATGCCTACCAGCCACTGGGCAGAGGAAAGCCAGATTTACATGTGTCTAAACAGAGATCACAGGGATGAGAGTAATTTGGAGACAGCACAAACAAGCTTAATAGTTGATTGAAAATGTATTCTTTCTTCAGATTCAGGTGTGTAGAGGAAAGGCCTCATTGACTTACAGATTCAAGGGGGCTGACCCCAAAGCCAGCCCACCTAAGTAGCGTGCTAGATTGTGGAGGCAGCAGGGGGCGCTGCAGCTATTGTAGTTGGAAGTGGATCAGACAGGAGTTCCATTACCGCCAAGGAGGGGAGGCATCTGCTGATTCTGTCTTTGGGCCCCTGTCCCTAAGTAAGACTGCCTAAGATAAGCTAGTTTTCTCCTGAGGCTCCTTCAGAAAGGTTATGGGAGGTGGGGTGGAAACTAGACTGAAACTCTTGCTTCCTTTATTTTACTTTGCAGTGCTTTGCTATTGAACCTTATGTGCAAACTTAGAGGTCCTACTCTTGTTTCCCCTAAAAGGAGCTACTGTTAACTAAGTCTGGGTTAGGTATTCCAAGTTACTTTTCATAAGAACATATCTCCTCCTGGATCTTGGATTGGATCTTTGCATCATTAATACCTTAGAAATGTGGATTACATGTGAGGGATACATACTTATTTCTGAATATAACTCAATTCCAAATATGTGGTAAAAGTTGAGTCCTGCATTACTGAATGAACTAGTAGCTTGCTATGCCCTAACTGTAAGTCACATGACTCTGTGGTATAGACAAACCCTGAGAGACAATAGGATTGAATCATGGATGTGCATGGAATCATGCACTGTGAAGACAGCCCTTTCTAGCTTATAGGCAAAACTCCTGTGTTTTCAGTTAAGATAGGTGACATCTATCTTATTATGCTTTCCAAGACTGCAGACATGAGAATACAGAAGCAGTCTGCTTGTGCATCATCCTACAAACAAACTTAGAACATGACTGGACAACACAGATCATAAATATTTTCTGAGGAGTCTGAATGACGGGCAAAGATGCATTCAAAAGGAAGAACACTGCTTGTACAATTACATTAGATATAAGCAAATTCTAAAATCTTTGTAAGTCACACACTGATAGCAATATCATTGCTTAGAAGTTGTATGTTGTATCACCTGATTCCTGCTAGTACTTAGTGTGTATGCACATACCTGCATACATGTCATGTGTACAGATAAGACAGCAGTCAGAGGACAACTTCAGGTCTGTTTCTTGATGTTGCTCACCACTACACTCCCCAGGCTAGCAAGTCAGCTTTCAAGGAATTCTCTTGTTTCTGCCTCCCATCTAGCCACAGGCACACTGAGATGACAAATGCTCATGCATTACAGCATCCAGCTTTCTGTTCTAGGTTCTAGTGACTCGAACTCAGGTTCTCATGCTTGTGTAACAAGGGCTTTATCATCTGAGCCATCTCTCCAGCCCAGTGCTTAGGATTTTCTAGTGCTCACAGAGCACAAAGTAATCTACAGGATGGGAGGAAAGCTGATCATTTCAAAGTTCTGTTTCTGACAGGAGTATTGAAAGATGTCCTTGAGGACTTTGGAACATAAAATTGTCAAGAACTTTTGTTTATATCTCTAATGCTGCTGGAGGTCAGCTTCCAGAAGGATATGCTTCCATTGCCCTGGTTACACTGCATTAGTTTAGTGTCTTAAGTAGCACTAATACTTTCATTTGCTAGTGGTTCTTTTGCAAGTTCATAGTCCCTCACCGCCTGCTTTTAGCTAGATTTCTACCACACTCAGTTTGGGTGCATTCTGGTTTTTCTTTGCAACTTATATAGCAATGTCGCTCACTCATACCAAATGCTTACTTCTCACCTCCTACTCCCTGACAACCTGTGAATAATGAGCTACTCTTCACTGGTGACTGCTTTGTGAAGGGAAATGAATAAATTACTTGATAATCATGGTCATCTATCAGGCTATGCATTTTTCCCTAATAAGTGATTTTGCTGTTTTGCTAAACTTGTGCTGAATTTTTCATGAATTGGATGAGTGCATACTGGTATCTGTGTATAATGTCAACTAACTTTTATTTAATGAAATGAAACATTGGAAGATGAAAACGGAAAAACTTGTGTTTAAAAATATGCAGTGCCTTTCAGAATGAGGGACTCTCGTTGCCTGAATTTAAAAGAAAATTAAAGAGTTTTCAGAAGGACACGCTGTTTGCACATCCCTCTTTCAGATGATCCCATGCTGTTTGGCACATAACGCATCACTTGTACACTTCCCAGAATATCAAATCGTACTTAATGCTTTGAAAGATGGAAATCACAAAAGGAGAGTACTTTATATTCAAGTGTTCTCCAGGAGTAACTGCCAAGGTCTAAGCACTAAAATCTCATATTTAAAAGACAAGCTTCAAACTCTAGGAAGCAAGCTAACATGTTTATCTGCGAAGATTGAAGACCTAAGCAAATATTTTACTTATTTAATGATTATTACAGAGAAAGTGGACACATAAATTAGAAAACACACAAGCTACAGCAGAAAATTTGAAATAATTATCAACTAATACCTGCAATTTATATAATTTAATTGTTTTAATAGTACAAAATTTGCAGTTTCAAAAGTATTTTCAATGATCAAGTTTAGTAAATGTTTAAATAACCCGAAATTCTGAATTTTGTATTACTTTTCAAAAGTATTCAACCTAAAATATCTCAATTTTTAGAAGCTTAGTGAAAGCAAAATGGAGGTAAATGGATTTAGGGTAGATTGTATATCCCTGAAAATTATATTTACCATTGTTTCTGATGAGCAGTGATCATTTTGACTTCTTTCATTAAGATTAGTATTATGTAGAACTCAAATAGTTATAATGTAATTTTAATTAAAATGTATAACTATGAAGCCGGGCATGTTGGCACATGCCTTTAATCCCAGCACTCACTCGGGAGGCAGAGGTAGGAGGATCACCCTGAGTTCAAGGCCACCCTAAGACTACATAGTGAATTCCAGGTCAGTCTGAGCTAGAGTGAGACCCTGCCTCAAAAAACCAAAAATAATAATAATAATAAAATAAAATGTATAACTATGAAGGTGGGCATGGTGGTACATGCCTTTAATCCAGCACTCAGGAGGCAGAGGTAGGAGAATTGCTGTGAGTTGGAGACCACCCTGGGACTATATAGTGATATTTAGGTCAGACTGTGGAGGAAGACACTACCTCAAAAAAACAAAACAAGAAAATGTATAGCTATGGAAAGATATTGTCTTTCTTAAATTTGTTTACCAATGCCTAGCAAAAATTTTGGCATACATTAGGTCTTTAAGCAACTGTCATGTGAATATCATATAATTGCATATATATATATATATATATATATATATGTATATATATATATATATATGAAAATCATAACTTAAAAATAGCTATGTCAAGGCCAATGCCATTTTGTAGCTAATAAACATGTACATGTAAGTATTTTTATAGTGTGGTATAGAGTGCAAAGGGTACATGCTCAGCAGTGGTGTACCGGCATTTATGGCAGTTCCATTTCTAACTTTCTGAGAAACCTCCATGCTGATCTGATGTCCATTGTGGCTGTACTAGTTTGCACTTCCCGCTAGCAGTGAGGAAGGATTCCTCTTTATCCATACACTCTCCAACATTTGTTGTTAGTTTTCATGATGATGGCCATTCTGACTGGAGTGAGATGACATCGAAAACCAGTTTTAATTTGCATTTCTTTAATGCCTGGGGATATTGAAATACTTATTGGCCACGTGTAAATTGTCCCTTATATTTAGCCATTTGATGATTAGTTGCTTCATATATTTTTTGGTGTTGAATTTTTGCAGTTCTTTATACATTCTGGATATTAGTCCCTGCCCAGAAGTATAGCTAGAAAAGATTTTCTCCCACTCTTTAGGCCACCTGTTCATTTTCCTCATTGTTCCTTTTGTTGTGAAGAAACTTTTTGATTTCATGTAATCCCATGTGTTAGTTTTCTATGACATTTCCTATGCTATTGGAATCCTGTTTAGAAAGTTCTTGCCTATGTCTATATCTTGCAGTGTGTTCCCTTTGTTTTACTCCAGCAGTGTTAACATTTCAAGTCTTAGATTAAGGTTTCTCATCCACTTTTAATTGATGTTTGTACACAATGAAAAACATGGTTCTAATTTTATTCTTCTGCAAGTGGATATCCAGTTTAGCAAGCAGCATTTGTTGAATAGCCTTTTTCCACAAAATGTTTTTGGCACATTTGTCGAAAATTAGGTGGCCAAGGCTTTATGGGTTTATTTCTGGATCATCTATTCTGTTCCACTGATCTGTATGTCTGTTTTGTGCCAGTATCACGCTGTTCTTGTCACTATCACTTTGTAGTATAATTGGAGGTCAAGTATGTGATACCTCCAGCTGCATTCTTTCTCCATAGGATTGCTTTGGCTAATTTGTGGTCTTTTGTGTTTCCACGTGAGCTCTTGGACTGCTTATCCCAGTTCACAGATGAATGGAAAATGAAAATGTGGTACATATAGACAATATAATTTTGCTCAGCAGTAAAGAAACTGAAATTATGAAATTTGTGGCAAAAAAATGAAGCTGGAAATAATTACGTTAAATGAGGTTATCAAAACTCAAAAAGATCAAAATTGCATGTTTTCTCCTATATGCAGATTTCAACTTACAATAATTATAGATATTTACATAAATGAGGACAAATATAGGCAAAACCTAAAAAGCTATAATGTTAACTAACAGCAGCAATAAGATATGACAATGAAAGGATGGGGGAAGGGTGAAAGAACACATAACATGTAAAAAGAAAGAGAGGACACAAAAGAGTATGGGGGACTAGGGAAATGAGGGAGGGAAATTAATGAAAAAATGTGTTTGAAATGCCATAATGATATATAAAACTGCATGCTAACTTTAAAGTGAATTAAAATAAAGTTATGTCAAGATAGTCCAAAATGTATTCAATTTATTTAAAAATTGATTCAAATTTAATACAAACAATAATGATATGAGTCACAATTTTAAAACAGAATACCGCTTGTGGCAAAAAATTATAATTTAGCTTAGATATTAATAATATATAAACTTCTATAGTGTTAAAATTTAGTAAACAACTTCACATTATCTTACTTGCTTTTCCTAAATATGGATATTGTTATTTTTATTTATTTTACTTAATAGAAGAATAGGATAAATATAAGACAGTGGTAAAGAACTTTTATCAAGTGTACATGTGATTATTTTATTTTCCATACATAAGATTCTGTCAAGACAAGAGATTTCCCCTGTGCTTCATGGCTAACTTTGCTTGTACTTGAAATTCATAATCACAAAATAAAAATGTCTTTGTGCCTGACTACTTTCTGCCAACATATATCCAATGAAACCCATCCATGTAGTTTTATATACAAGGATTCATCTTTTCTAATGGGTACTTAGCATTCCATTTAAAAAAACAAGTATTTATTTATTTATACCCTTACTAGTGAGAAAGCACTTTGTTTATTTGCAATTTTGTGCTATTATGAATAAAACTATTGTAAACATTTATACATATATTTTTATTAGCATATATACTCCTTTACCTTTTGTTTATAACCAGCAGTAAAATGCTTTGCTACACATACATTTAGTAAAAGATGGTAAAAAATTTTCCAACATGGTTATGCAGTTTTATAGCCATGCCTCTCTCCTTCCTTCTCTTCAGTATCATGTAACCAAAGCTGGTATCTAACTTGTTTTATAGCTGAGGCAGTCCTTAAAATTTTAATCCTTCTACTTCCACCTCCAAGATGAGAAGATTAGAGGTATGCACTATCACACACTGACTAACTTTAATCACTTCAGATAGTAATGGTTTTTCCCCTGACCTTGGGTAGTGTCCTCACATCCTTATAGTGGTAAGCACTCTTCTGTAAACTAGTGGCAGATAGAGTTCTCCAGTGTTCTTTCTCTGTGAAGCTTTCTTCTGACTAGTAATGTTCTCCACAGTTCCAGCCACCTTAGTTTTTCTGTATTTTCTCCTCTATTTCCTGCCTGCCAGTCTTGTCCTCTGTACCATTTTCCTGCACAGATGCTTGGATGCTCCATGATAGCAGGGGAAAGCATGGCATGAGCAGAAGCTAGATGTCACCTCTGTCACAGCAGGTAAAAACAGCAGCAAGATAGTGAGCCAACCAATACTGGCAAACCTCAATTCCCACCCCCAACAGCACACCTCCTCCAGAAATGCTCTGCCTCACATATTACCACCAGTTAAGTATCAATTATTCAAAACACCTGAGTTTGGGGGGGACCCCTGATTCAAACCAGCATATTCCACAGTAGATCTCCATAAAGTGACAATGTAAAATGCAATACATTCAATCCAACCTTAAAAGTCTCCATAGTTTTGGTTTTTTTTTTTTTATCAATCCCAGCATTGCTCAAACATCTCCATAGTCTAAGGTTTCTTGACTGTGAGCCTGTAAAGCCTAACACACAGAGCAAACATTCACACTACAAAAGAAACATTGCAAGGAAAGACTGAACCAATCTGAAATCTAAAACAAGTAGGGCAAACATCAAATCCTGCAGTTCTCTGTCTGTTTAGGATTCACAACAAAGTCTCTGGGATTCCAGTTTCTCCCCTTCAGTTGGGCTATTCATAGCCTGGAGAAATCTCCATCCTGAGCTAGCAGCTCTCCTTGGAAGCCTTTCTATAATCCTACCATGTCCAAATCCCTGGAGTCTCCATTGCATCCCACAGTTCATCATCATGGCTCCATTAGGTCTCCATACAGGGATTCCAACAACCCTGACTCACATTGCACAGTGGCCACCTCAGAAAGAATCCTGTTGCAAATCAAAATGACCCTTTCTTTCTTGCATTTGTTATCCTTCCAAAACTAGTACCAGGTGGGTATTACGACCACATTGTTAATCTAGTGGGTGATAAAACTAACTTGAAGAGTAGAAAAACTCCATCATTTTTCCTTCAGACTCAAAAGTGCCTGTATTATTCCTGCTGTCCCAATGCAGAACATTGGTCCCAATTTTAATGGGTAATCTCTCAAACAAATGCAGCTGAAACTTTCTGCTGTCATTTCTTACTGTGCCATTTGCTTCTGCTTGTTGTTGTGCCATCACTTTTAAATTTGGCTTTGCTTAAGTTCTAGGGACATGGAAGAGCACAGCTAACCTCTCACACAAATTACTTCTATCCCAGTTTGGAAAGAGTTCTTCCTCCCCTCATAAGCCGAACCTACACAGTTCTTTCTACATTTAGGTATTTTAAACTCTGACCAAAATGGTTAAACTCTGCTGTATTACAGGACCTCAAGGAGCCTCTTAGTCCAAAGTTTCAAATATTTCACACATTGCTACCACAAGTCAGTTCCAAAAGACCAAAAGTCTGACAGTCAGGTTTCCAGCAGCAACCATTCCTCTCCACTAATATCAATTTTAAGTTGTATTTACCTTCACATTGCTGGATTAAAGCACCCAACCAAAAGCAGCTGATGGGAGGAAAGTTTTTTTTTTAACTTTTTATTGACAGCATCTATAAGTATACACAATAAGCCATGATAATTCTCACCCACCATTCAAATTTCCTACTCCTAAAATCACCCCCCATTGAATCCCTTATTTTTTTCAATTACTCTCTCTTCTATCTTGTTGTCATCATTTTTCCTCCTATTATGAAGATTTTTTGTAGGTAGTGTCAGCCACTGTGAGTTCATGAATATCAAGGTGATTTTGTGTCTGAAAGACAGTGTTGTAAGCAGTCCTACCCTTCCTTTGGCTCCTACATTCTTTCCACTACCTCTTTCACAGTGGACTCTGAGCCTTGGAGGGTGTGATAGATATATCTTACTTAGTGTTAAACACTCCACTCTTACGTATTCTTAGCACTATGGTGACTTTTGAGTCACCCCAGTGGCCACTGCCATCTGAAAAGAGAAGTCTCTCTTTTGGGGTGGCTTCCTGTCTCACCAACATTGTGTGAGACTGGTTCGCTCTTTGTTGCACTCAATGTAGGTGAGCTCAGCTAGGCTGTGAAAGTTTACATTTTGGCTTACAGTCTCAAAGAGAAGCTTCATGATGGCAAGAGAAAATATGATATAAGCAGAGCTAGATATCACTGTGACAGCAGGTTGGAAACAGCAACAGGAGAGTGAGCCTGGCAAGCTAGGGGCTATAAACCTCAAGGTCCAGCCCCAGCAACACATCTCTTCCAGCAAGGCTTCACCTCCCAAACTGCCACCAGTTAGGGACCAAACACTCAGAACATAAGAATTTGCTGGAGACTACTGATTCAAACCACCACATGCACAAATTTGATAAATTGAGACAAAACATAAAGCATTGTCCAAATGGCATTTTCTCATGAGTCATAGAAGTTTAAATAAGCAATTTGTAAGTGAATCTATTGGTATGTTCTGAATATGTTAATATTCTTAAGGGTCTATTTTAATGAACTATCTTTTTTTTTAATTTGTCTTTCCATTGCCAGAAGTTAATATTTATTAATTGACCAGATTACAAAAATATCATAGGGACCTTAGTTCATTCTTCAAATAAGCCTATTGATCTACTCTTCCCTGTTGGCAGCATCCTCTACCTTAAAAAAAGAATGGGAGAGGCTGTTCTCTATTGCAGTCAGATGTTGCCTTTTCTTGTAGAACATAGAAAATGTGCTCTTTAATTTAGTAAATGTTTCTAAAGGTAGAGATGCTTTGTTGTAAACAATTATTAAGAAAAATTATGAAATACTTAGTTTTTTCATATTTAGCAGAAGTTCTTTTTTAAAAATTTTTGTTGTTGTTGTTCATTTTTATTTATTTATTTGAGAGCAACAGACAGAGAGAAAGAGGCAGATAGAGAGAGAGAGAATGGGCGTGCCAGGGCCTCCAGCCACTGCAAACGAACTCCAGATGCGTGTGCCCCCTTATGCATCTGGCTAACATCGGTCCTGGGGAATCGAGCCTGGAACCGGGGTCCTTCGGTTTCATAGGCAAGCGCTTAACCGCTAAGCCGTCTCTCCAGCCCCATTAGCAGAAGTTCTTTACCAGCTTATTTTTGTTTGAATTATGATTTTCCTCCTCTTTACAAACTTGCAAAAAAGTGGGGTTCTGCTAACGAACTGAGCAAGCATCTAATATTTTATATGCCTTTTGAGCTATGTAACTTGATAATTGAATACTTGATAATTTGTTTTATTATGCAATTGATAAAACAGTGACAATCAAATTAATTTAAGTCTTCATCAATTTAAACTGTAACACTAATTTAAAGGAAAAAAATCTCCTTTAATAATATTATTTGTGTTGCATGTCTGTCATATGTCTACTGCTGGCCAGCCACTCATCACACTGTCATACGTTCACTGTAATTGTTCATATAATTCAGACTTTACTCTTTGGAATAAGTTGATTAGTTTATTTATATTGCCATATCTCAAATCAAGGTTAAAATTAAGCTATACCTAATTTTCTCCTTTTAAGCTCTACTAAAACATACTAAATGTTTAACAAAATCAAGATTCATTTTTAAAGAATTTTGTTTGTTCATTTAAACTTTAACTAAATGTAACATAAAAGTCAAAATTATGAAATTAATACAACTGACCTACTGTATATTTAATTTTAAAAAAATGATCCTAGGGGGCTGCTGACTCAGGGAAATGGGAAGACAATCAGAATCCAGATAGGGACAAAAAAATTGTAAAAGCAGAAGTTAGGGGGCAAAGTTGTTAAATTTCTGATTAATAGTTAGTTAAAGGTCAAACAAAAAAGAAGACATAAATATATTATTACATCCTTTTTTTTTACAAGCTGGTGCTGAGCTGAAAACTTTCTCCCTGTAGACCAGCCAATTGAAAGCTGGAAAAAGCTGCACTGCACACAGCTCCATGGGAGACAGAAGTCATTAGCAGTGAAAACAGTGGACACTGGAAGCCTCAAGTTTGGCCAGACATAGTGGCATGTCTGCTCTGGGGGAAACAAATTGCTCTCTAATTGGACTGAGGACCCGCTGTATGGGAGGGAATACATGCCTAGTACTGAAAACATAATCAAAAGCCTGTGGCAGGGGAGGTCATGAGCCTTAGGGGTATAAAACCTGCTCTTGTGCTGGGCGTGGTGATGTATGCCTTTAATCCCAGCACTCAAGAGGCAGAGGTAGGAGGATTGCTATGAGTTTGAGGCCACCCTGAGACTCCATAATGAATTCCAGGTCAGCCTGAGCTAGAGTGATACCCTACCTCGAAAAACCAGAAAAAAATAAACCTGCTCTTGTCTGGCTAAATGCATATATTATTCTCACCAAACTGCCCTGAAAGCACTGCACTTAATATTCGTATTCATATATTAATGCTACTCTCAGTTTTGGTTAGAGAAGCTTCTCTTTTCAGAAGGCAGTGAGAACTGGGATGACCCAGAAGGCAACATAGGGCTGAGAAGAAGTGACAGAGTGACAGCACTAGAGCATCTCTATCACACCTTCCAAGGCTCAGAGTCCTTTGCAGAAGAGGTGATGGAAAGAATGTAAGAGCCAAAAGAAGGGTACCACTCCTTACAATGCAACTGTGCAGACAGAAATTGGTCTTGATATCCACGACCTTGCAGTGCCGACCAATACCTCCACATGACCCTCATAATAGGAGAAAAAGATGATGACATCGAAATAAAAGTGAAGAGCGAGGGAGGGAATATGATGGAAAGTGCAGTTGTGAAGGGGAAAGTGGAGGAGGGGAGGGAATTATCATGGTTTATTGTCTGAAGTATAGAAGTTGTCAAACGTTTTTTAATGAACTAGGTCAATTAAAAATCCCAAATTTCTCTAAGAAATGTTTTGTTTTGTTTTTAATTTCGCAGGTCAAAATTCAAGTTTTGTTAAATATGATTCTGCTCTTAATAATGTTTACTAAACGCCTGATGGCCTGTTTTTAACAATAGATTTCCTACATATGGCTCTACTTTTATAGTATTATTCACAAAATAGTTTACAGATAAGAATTTTATGTTAAGCTGGGCACGCCTTTAATCCCAGCACTTGGGAGGCACAGGCAGGAGGATCACCATGAGTTCGAGGCCAACCTGAGACTACATAGTGAATTCCAGGTCAGCCTGGGCTAGAGCAAGACCCTACCTTGAAAAACAAAACAAAACAAAACAAATAAATAAATAAATAAGAATTTTATGTTAAATGAGATATTTAAAGGTTATAATTGAGCTATGTCCAAATGCTAAGTATATAGGTTTCCAATGGATAAAATCTTCATTTTGTTTGATAGGACATTTGCTTCTGTTTACAACACTAGATGTCTTACATATTCTGCTCTTCTATGTTTTGCCCTCGGATAAAAATTTGTTTAGTAAGGGAATAACTGGGTCTGTTGGTATCTCTATACTCAGCTTTTCAGAAGTCTCCATATTGCTTTCCAAAGTGGTTGTACCATCCTACATTCCCACCAACAGTGGATGAGTGTTCCTACTTCTCCACATCCTCACCAGCATTTATTTTTATTTGATTCTTTGATGTTTGCTATCCTTATTGGGGTAAGGTGGAGTCTCATAGTTGTTTTAATTTGCATTTCTCTGATGATTAGGGATGATGAACATTTTCTTAAGTGTATGTTTGCCATTTATATTTCTTCCTCTGTGAACTGCCTGTTCAGCTCCTTAAACCCATTTTGTGAGTGGGGTGTTTGACTTCTTACTGTTTAGATTTTTGAGTTCTTTGTAGATTCTAGAGATAAGGCCTCTATCAGGTGGATAACCCGCAAATATCTTCTCCCATTCTGTGGGTAATCTATTGGCTTTGCTTATTGTATGCTTGTCTGCAAAGAACCTCTTCAGCTTCATGTGATCCCATTGGTTGAGTGATGGTTTAAGTTCATGAGCTACTGGGGTTTTGTTCAGGAAATCTTTTTCTATTCCTATATCATGGAAAGTACTTCCTAAATTTTCTTTCAGTAGTATTCGAGTTTCTGGTCTTATATTGAGGTCTTTGATCAATCTGGACTTGAGTGTAGTACATGGTGAAATGTGTGGATCAAGTTTCAGTTTCCTGCATATGGTTATCCAGTCTGTCCAGCACCATTTGTTGAAGATGCTATCTTTTTTCCAGCCTATATTGTTCAGGCCTTTATCGAATATCAAATAGCTATAGTTGCTTGACCCAAAGTCTGGGTCCTCAAATCTATTCCATTGGTCTGTACTCCTGTTTTTATGCCAGGACCATGCTGTTTTTATTACTATGGTTTTGTAATACAGCTTTAGATCAGGTATGGTGATGCCTCCAGAGGTATTTCTTTTGCTGAGGATATGTTTGGATATGCGAGGCCTTTCCATATGAAATTTGAGATCATTTTTTCTATCCCTGTGAAGAACACTGTAGGGATTTTAATTGGAATTGCATTAAATCTTTATATTGCCTTTGGTAGGATTATCATCTTCACAATGTTAATTCTGCCTATCCAGGAACATGGGAGGTCTTTCCATTTTCTCAAGTCCTCCTCAATTTCTTTTTTGAGTGTATTTTATGTTTTCGTTGTATAGATCTTTCACTTCTTGGTTAATATTATTCCAAGGTATTTTGTTGCTGTTGTTGCTGCTATTGAACATGGGACAATGTCCCTTATTTCTTTCTCTGTATCTTTGTGATTTTCATATAGGAAGGCTACTGATTTCTGTGCATTGATTTTGTATCCTGCTCCATTGCTATAGGAGTTAATCACCTTCAGGAGTTTTGGGATGGAGTCTCTCGGGTCTTTTACATATACAATCATGTCGTCAGTGAATAGAGCTAACTTAACTTCTTCCTTTCCAAATTGTATCCCTTCTATTCCTTCTCCTGTCTTATTGCTTGAGCTAGGACTTCCATTACTATATTGAAAAGCAGAGGTGAGAGTGGACAACCCTGTCTTTTTCCTGATCTTAATGGGAATTCCTCCAGTCGCTCTCCATTAAGTATTATTTCAGCCTTCAGAGCTTTGTATATTGCCTTTATTAGGTTAAGATATGAACCAACCATGCCAATTCTCTCCAATGTTTTGATCATGAAGTGATGTTGTATCTTGTCAAAGGCCTTTTCAGCATCTATTGAAATGATCATGTGGTTTTTATGTTTAACCTTGTTTATGTGGTATATTACATTGACAGATTTCTGTATTTTGAACCACCCCTGTGTTTCTGGGATGAATCCCACTTGGGCAAGGTGGATAATGCTTTTGATGTGTGGTTGGATTCGGTTTGCAAGGACTTTCTTCAGGATCTTTGTATCTAAGTTCATCAGGGAAATAGGCCGGTAGTTTTCTTTCCTTATGGCAATTCTGCCTGGTTTTCGAATTAGGGTGATGCTAGCTTAGTAAAAGGAGTTGGGTAGCTTTTCCTGTTCACCAATTGTGTGGCACAGTTTGAGGAAGATTGGTTTGAGTTCTTCCATGAAGGTTTGATAGAATTCAGCTGAGAAGCCATCTGGTCCTGGACTCTTCTTTTTTGGGAGTTTTATTTTTTTATTCCTTTTTCAATCTCCATGAGTGTGATGGGTTGATTGAGGTGATTAATCTGCTCTGTGTTTAGCTTTGGTAGATAGTATGCATCCAGTATTTTATCCATCTCCTCCACATTATCCAATTTGTAATAGCTGTGAGCTGGAATCAACCCAGATGTCCATCACTAGAAGAATGGATAACTAAGATGTGGTATATCTACACAATGGAATTCTATACAGCAGTAAGAAAAAATGACACAATGAAATTTGAGGAAAAATGGTTGAACCTGGAACAGATCATTCTCAGTGTACTTACCCAATCACAGAAAGAAAAAAAAATCACCACATAGTCTCACTCATCTACAGCACATAACCTTAATCTACCCAAGATACGTTACATATCCAGCAAGCATCTCGTGGACTAAACACTAGGATGGAAGGGGAGGGGAGTAAGGCATCAAAGGGGTAGTAAACACAAATCTAGACCCAAACGGCAATGGTACCATGAAATTCTACTTACTAAAAGACAGACCAAATGGCTGATCCTTCACCAGGTCCTTACAGGGAACACCTGAACCACAAGACACTGGAGAGGGTAGGATCAAGACTAACCTTAATCTTCTACATCTTCCCTCCCTCCCTCTCGCTCTCCTGCTCCCACTACCTCTCTCTCTCTCTCTCTCTCTCTCTCTCTCTCTCTCTCTCACTCTTGTATATTAGTTATCTTTTTCCTCATTTTCTTAGTGGGCACTGTCCTGTAACTCCCAGTGCCAGCATGGGGCTATCATCCACAATGAGCTTCTGATCAGAGAGACCTACAAGGTTTCCTAAAAGACAGACTGATTTCTGTCAGAGTACTTGGTGACCCACCAAAGGTTAGTGGTAAGACCCTACTGCTGAAGACACCTTATGTGGTTGACATGCAAAATAGAATGGCATGGCTAGAAGTTGGAAGAGAGTCAGTCCCCAGACAGTCAGCACGTCTAGTGCCAGAAGTTGCTACATGGGCGACTGGGGGAAAATGACCAATATCTGTCCAAGCAACTCATGGTCTAACCTATTTAGCAGCAAATTACCTGTTGTGATGCCCACACAAGTGCAATAGTGGCACACAGCCATGGTGGGGATCCAACTGCTCTTGATTTGGCTAACTGATCCCCTCAGTGGTACGGGACCCATAGCTTTAGCTGGGAAACAAGTCAGAACCATATCCAAACCTAAGCCCACTCTCTAATATCAAGCTACCATCAATCATGGACTACAAGAGGGCCTCCACCTATTAAATTCTCTATAAAAAAGGTAAGGGTCATCTCATTTGTCCTGGTGCTAGCTTACTTTCCATTGGAGAATCTGCTTCTCTTTTTCAGATAGATGTAGATCCTAAGGAGAGAGCCACCCCATCATACCTCAAAATGGCCCTGGCTGAAACTAAGAAAAATTGGCAAAACAAGCAAGGGTGCTGTTTTTCTGATGAACCAGATAGCAGCAGAAGGGGGAAGGAGATCAACACAGAGAAAAATCAACTCCTACCAAATCAGAGAGCCAGAGCCTCAGAGCCCCCCAACACCTCATCACTGAAGCAGACCAAAAATGAACCCAACATATGCTCAGGGAAATTTTGTGGAAGAGGGGGCAGAAAGAATGTCAGAGCCACATGTTGGGTCGTGATATGCAGAGACATTTGTCTTACCCATAACTGTGGGCTAACTCCACAATGCATGACCCATATACCTCAACAAGGAGGGTCCAAGGGGTGGGGGGTAGGTCACGGATGAGCCTAATAATGGTACCAAAGTGACTGCATTTGCTGAATACAAAACTAACTAATAAAGAAATAAAGAAAAAAAATTGTTTAGTAAAATTTTTTCTAGTAGATATTGGGTCTAATCACATAAACTTTTATTATGCTCATAAAATAAACAACTGATAATAATACATTATCAAGATTAATCAAAATTCTAGATTTTTCAGCTTGACATACTTTCATTAGTTCTTTTAAAGTTATGACTCTTTTGATCTCTGTACCAAGTATGTAAAAATTACAAGCCATCTATATTGAAGACTTATAAAGAACTGTTAAAGTTGGTATCTAAATTTCAAACTTAGTTAATTTCCTAACTCCTGTGAAATTAAACTCTAAAATTGTTCAAAATATTTCAAGTTATTTCTTCAAAACTAGTTTCTTAAACTTCCTACCTTACCTAACTCAAATTTTTATAGTTCTAGAAATTTTAATTAACTTTTTTTTATCAAAAAAATGCCTTCTTCCATACTTCTGCAGACAACTTTCCTTATTTTCTTACCTCCACTTATACTATTTTAAATATTAGAATACTCATATGTTGCCTGTAGGTGTCATATCACATACAGAAATATATATATGGTGTGTGTGTGTGTATATAATAATGGCTAATATATTTACTATGATCTAGGAGTTTCTTTCATAATGAATCTGATAAGTTTCAGTGTCCTGAAGAGTTGCCTCCTGCCTGTTCAACACCATCTATAAAAGACTCTAGGTGAAAGCTTCCTAGCCACATGGGAAAACAGCTGCCATTTACACAAAGTACAAAGTGATGTTTGTCAAATGGAAACCAAACCAAAATCCGAGGCTCCCAGAAGCCACACCTGTGTTACCAGGACTTCAACGATAGACTGCAACAGTTGTGGAGAAGTAAATTTTGCCAATCCAGAACCAAAACTATCTGGGGCTGTATTAGCCTTTTTTATGTATAATTTTATTATTTACAACTTCTATTCTTGCAGACAACAACCCACTATAATTCCCTCCCCTTCCCCACTTTCCCCTGCACAACTCCTCTCTCCATCACATCCCCTCCCTCTCTCAGTTAGTCTCTCTCTTTTTCTCCTATTATGTATTAGCTTTTTTAAATAGCCTGTTTATTACTTTTTTTTCTGTGTGTGCCCTGACATCTCTGTGACCAGTTAAAACACCTGTTGTTTAAAGTTATAGTTCCTATTCCTATTAAGCTATACCTATACATGAAGCCTTATCTATTTCTTCTGAGGTAAAATCAATTCTCTTTCGTGCTAGGGCTCCTTCAGAATTACTGTTTTTTCTACTTTTCATGAGTCAGTCTTTTAGTTGCCTACTTAAACAGTTTTTTACAACAGCTCCAATTCCAAATGGTTTCTAGAAATGCCTGTTGTTACTTGAAACTCTGTGACTACCTCCTAGTATGATTTTGCTTCCAGAACCACCTCTTGGGACAAAATTAAGTCCATGCTCCTGCTACATCCACCTCAACCCCCATGATCAAACCATGTGACTGTAACCTGCTTCTGTAAAACCTGTTCCTGTTCAAAATACAGCTGTAAAACTGTCCTTAAAAATGGCCTCCAGCCTATTCTCCAGACTCCACTTGTTTTCTTGTTTACACCTCTTGAGTTCTACTTTCAATATTTCTAATATATCTTCTAACCAAGAAACCTGATTAGTCACATTGTGCCTATGATAAGTCACATGGTGCCTTCTGGATATGTAAAACCTCAGTGTATATATATATATATATATATATATATATATATATATATATACACACACACACACACACACACACACACACACACATAATATATCTCCCCACTAACTAGACTGACATACACTCTGGGCCTTCTGTTTCTTGCTATATCCCTTATGCCTTATGACTCCCCTATTTCAGTTCTTATAACTGCTAATATAAAGCCTAGGAGATGTAATAGTTCTCCTCTTGCTCACAACATTAAGTATCTTTACAGCTATGGCCACAGAAACAGCTAGACTTAGAGTGTCTATACACACACACAAAAAAAAAACTTTCCTATCATGCCAGCTGTCAAAAAGTCTAAAAGAAATTAAGATCAGATCACTCCATTCAAGATCATCTTGATTACCTGGCTCCTATAAAACTCCAAAATCACAGAAGACTTGACCTCTTCATCATTGCCAACAGGTCAAGTGACTTAACGACCAAACAGACAAGGCTTCAACAGAGACATACCAATGTCTCAGGATGAAGTTGTGGGTCACTTCCAACCATGTTACTCCCCATACATATGCCCTTCCTCCTAATAATAATTCTACTTCCTTTTTTTTTACAGAGATTGCTTTTAGAACATATTAATATCATCACTCACTTGACTACCTATCCAGAATCCTCACTGCCGACATTCCAGGATCAACTCCTTCAGTCAGGGTCACACCACTACCCTCTGTGGACCCTGAGAAACAGACCTCTTGTCACCATCCCACTTGTCAACAGGAAGCAGTTGGAAATGGATTCTACACCCCCACAGCCCTTCCCAATTTCTTTTTGTTTTCCAGAGTCTGGATATGAAGGGTTGATGGACTTTCTTAATGAAAGATTGATAAACTTTCTTTAACACAGAAAGTTCGGAGGAACTGATACAATTTGAGACATTCTGCCCTGCAGAAAAACACTGAGGAAGCTCCTTTGACTCATTGTGAAAGATCCAACAAACCAAATGTTGCTGTTATTTAGTTACTTGTCTACCACCATCAGACTCCACGTGATTCCTGTAATTTCCTTGTAAACTAAGTCCCCACCCCTGCTAAGTGCTTCAGCCTCCATCCCCTGGGAAAGCTGTGGCCCCTCACTGTGCTTCAATAAACAGACTCTGAGATCAAGTCTGGTGTGCTTTTCATTTGCTTTTCTCTTTCACTTTCCTTTCATCCTCACCATCCTCCAAAATCAGCACCACCTTGGCAACATTGCCAAGTTCCTTTCCCAGGTGGGGATGAAGACTGACCTTAGACCACAGTTGTAGAACCTTCCTATCTAAACTTGGAAAACAGTAAACTCCTTAATTCTCCATTCATGGATGTTTCCTTTCAGAATAATTAGCAATGCACTAACCTGAACCTTCAATGGGTTAGCTCTTTAGCTCAAGTCATTTCTCTTATTGTCCCTGTTGGGTTTGCTCATCACCAATGGTAGTACTCTCTGTTACAATTATAGATGAAGCAGCTGCAGACTCTGGGCCTTGGACTTGAAATGTGTTTACATTTATTTCTGTATCAAAATTTATATTTTGAGGGCTGGAGTGATGGCTTTAGCAGTTTAAGTATTGCCTGCAAAGCCTATGAACCCAGGCGTAATTCCAGTATCCACAAAACCCAGATGGACAATGAGGTACATGCGTCTGGTGTTCATTTTTGATGGTTAACCCATTCTCTCTCTCTCTCAAATAAATAAATAATATTTTAATTTTATATTTGTCATATTGTTCTGCTCTCTATTTCCCCCTCTTTCGTTATAGAGTAGAGCAGCAAAGAGAAACCAAACACATACTCAAAGCTTTCTTGTCTTGAAATTTCCTCTAATAAATTCATTAGTCTATTACTTTTAATTCAACTCTGCTCAGTTTATCAGGACACTATCAGAATATAGCATATTTATTTGCCAGCATATCATATGAACTGCCTGTAGTCCAGTTCCCAGTGAAGTCTCTTCCCTCAGAAACTTCGTATGCCAAGCCACCATTATATGCATTCCAGCCTTTTGATTTTCAAATTCTCACCAGAATGTTCCATTAAGTTCTTCTTGCAGCATTGTATGACCTCTTCAGTTCCAAATCCTTCCACATTCCTCCTACTAACTAGTTTCAAAAGAACAAGAATCCCATAGTCCGGGGTTTATGGCAGCTAAGGCACCATTTCATAGTTTGAGTTTTCTGTATCAGTTACTTTCTTGTGGTTGGGACAAACACATGACAAGAATCAGCTCATGAAAGTAAAGAGTTTATTTTCAGTCTAAACTTTCAAGGGGAAGTTTCATCAGGGCAGGGAATCTTGTTAGGTGCAGACTTCACATCATCATGAAGAAAGTGAAGAATGACTAGCAAGCAAGGCTGGATTATAAAATCTCAAGGCCCACCCACAACAACATACTTCCTTCAGCAAGGTTCCACCACATTCCCAAAGCAATACCAGTTAGTGGGAAGTAAGTATTTCAGACATATTAATGTATGGGAGCCATATTACATTCAAACAACCATACTTCTTAATCATTTTTGTTGTATCTCTTTTTCTTCAAATACTTCATTTATTTCAGAAAGAGTATGAGAGAGAAAGAAGCAGACAGACAGAGAGAGAACAGGTGTACCAGGGCCTCTTCTTGCTGCAAAGGAACTCATGTGCTACCTTGCACATTTAGTCTTATGTAGGTACTAGGGAATCAAACCTGTGTCTATGGGCTCTGCAGGTAAGTGCCTTAACCACTAAGCCATCTCTCCAGCCCCTTTTATCTCCTTTGGTTAAACCATAATAATTGTTTTCTGTGATCAGACGATGGTTAGTGTTTCGTGAAGGTAATGGACTCTCCTGCTCTTAGACCTGGCTTTATGCTCAGATTTCTTTCATTTATTATTTATTACTTTACCACAAGAGTGTAGTAAAAAGCATTCACAAACAGAAAATCAGTTACTGAAAATTTCTGTAGCTCATTGATCTAGGCTAGTAAATGTTTTCCATTGGGTATCCTTGAAAATGTGCATACTTAATGAGTTCTCATAGCTATTAATGGCAGCATACATAGAACAAAAATGTATTCTCATCAAAAATAAAATAGAAAAGATAGTTTTTTTCAACAATTAACTATAAAATACTTTTAAATCACATATTTTATTTTAGGCATGAAAATAAATTTAGACAGGGATTTTTATTCCTTTGATGGCTAAGATAGTAATTTGTTAGCAAGAATGTTGCTTCCATGGTGAGCCTAACAACCTGTGCCATGGTGATGGAGATAGACACTGAGTTCATTCAAAATGCACCAAAGCAGAAATCCAGAAGCTGCTGAGAGGTCAACATTAATGTAGACTTATAGCACACCCACCAAAGCCCAGGGAATTTTGACAAATAGGAGGTGGAAAGAATATAAGAGCCACAGGATGGGAGGGAGGCATTGTCTCACCATAATGACTGACTACTGCTCTCACAACTCATAATCCACAACTTCATGGTGAATACCAGAATACCACTGAGGAGGGTCCTCAGTGGATTGGGGCCAGGGAGGAGGGAAATGATGGTACCAACACATCATATGTCCATACATATTTTCTACTTAATAAAAAATTCACAAATATCAAAAAATAGTTTTTCTTCAATATTTTTTTAATTATTTGGGAAAACTGGTATGATTTGAGCATTTTTTCAAACCTTTTGTTTTTTTTAATATTTATTTATTTAAATATTTTTATTATTTATTTATTTGAGAGTGACAGACAGAGAAAGAGGGAGAGAAAGAGAGAGAGAGAGAGAATGGGCGCACCAGAACTTCCAGCCACTGCAAACGAACTCCAGATGCGTGCGCCCGCTTGTGCATCTGGCTAACGTGGGTCCTGGGGAATCAAGCCTTGAACCAGGGTCCTTAGGCTTCACAGGCAAGCGCTTAACCGCTAAGCCATCTCTCCAGCCCAAATTTATTTATTGGAGAGAGAGAGAGAATGGGCATGCCAGAGCCTCCAGCTACTGCAAACAAACTCAGATGCAGGCACCCCCTTGTGCATCTGGCTTACGTGGGTCATGAAGAATTAAACTGAGATCCTTTGGCTTTGTAGGCAAATGCCTTAACCACTAAGCAATCTCTCCAGCCCCCACCCCCCTTTTTTCGTTTTTATTTATTTATTTGAGAGCGACAGACAGACAGAGAGAGAAAGAGGCAGATAGATAGAGAGATAATGGTCACATCAGGGCCTCCAGCCACTGCAAATGAACTCCAGACACATGCGCCCCTTGCGCATCTGGCTCACGTGGGCCCTGGGGAATCGAGCCTTAAACCGAGGTCTTTAGGTTTCACAGGCACGTGCTTTACTGCTAAGCCATTTCTCCAGCCCCTGATATGAGCATTTATTTTAATTAAGAAGTATAAAGCATGTTGTTAGTGTTAGTATTATGTCAATTTTCTTCATTTCTTGAGTGGTTAAATAAAATTATGCAATGAGGCTTTAAAGAACCTCATATAATTCAAGAAAGACCTCACATGCTACTTATACCTGTGTGACATATTTAAAATGAAGTTTACTTTCACAAAACAAAAAACTCATGTCAAAATAGTGCTTAAAACTTAATTACATCTGTATGTTAGAAACACATCACCTCTCTCATGTTATTGACAAAGCTGGACAATTATTTTGCTTTCAAGTGTAGCTTTAGAATTTTGGACATGCATATCTGACAAACCTTTTATTTCCTTGTCACCATTCCTAGGCAGCCTGCAACATGTCAGATACAATGAAAGACTGCAGAATCAAGGATTAATAACAAAGGTGCTTTTAAGGCATTTAGTGCATTTAGGATGGAAGTGGAAATGGAGTTGTTAGGAGCCTTAAAGGTCAAAGTTTTCTTCAAAACTCATTGGAGAGTTTGCATTTGCAGCATCTTTCTGTTAAGTGGGCAGTGGAAGAAGCACTAGGATGGAGAACTGCGTCATGGGATTTAGTTCCAGTTCAGTTACCAGTATTGCAAGAAGTTAGAAGATCCCGTTTCCTGTTCGTGACATAACAGAGTTGGAGTAAAAAACCTTTCACTTCCTCCTTGAGTTTCATTACCTCTTCTTTAGGCTTTATAATTATTCTGTAGCTAAATATGATGAGTCATCCCACTAACCTCAGATTAATTGTGGGGCTTTGAAAAGAACACAGGAAGTTTCAGATAGAGGAAGAAAAATGACAGGTGCTCATGAGACTGGATATTTCTTCCTTGGAGACTGATTATCACCAGAAATGTTTCATTCCACCAAGCTTCAGAGGGTGCCCTGAAAGATGACAGAGGGTAAGGACTAACAGAGAGACATCTTGTCACATCCTTATTCTCTCTATGTAGATAATAGGCACAGGGCCACCTGTAAACCACTAGAGTGCACCCTGAGAAATTGAGACTCCCTTGATCCCCAGAGCTTACAGAAAAAAAAAAAATACTTCTCATCTTTACTCCACTGCTTGCCTGGTCTTTACATTATAACAGAGAGGGCTATGAATGTAAAACGTAACCATCTGCGATCTCTCACACGTCTTCATGAGAACACATACCTTTTTTGTTCAAAACTGCAGTTATAGGTTAACATATTGAAATTTGTTTCTCTCTGTGAATATTTCCCCTTACATTTTATTATATTGCTAGTAATTTGCTCCTTAAAGTTGATGTGAGCTATGGGCAAGAACATGGTGTGGTTGTTTGATTTAGATGTCCCCCATAAACTTAGGTGTTCTGAGTGCTAGATTCCCAGTTGATGAAAGTTTGGGAATTAACACCTGTTGGAGGGAGTGTATTGTTAGGGGTAGGCTTATGCATGTTATAGCCAGTTTCTACATGCCAGTATTTGGCATACTCTCCTGTTGCTATTGGCCACCTTATGTTGGCCAGGGAGTGATGTCCACCCTCTGTTCATGCCATCGTTTTCCCTGGCCATCATGGAGCTTCACCTCGAGCCTGTAAGCCAAAATAAACCTCTTTTCCCCAGAAGCTGCTCTTGGTTGGGTGATTTCTACCAACAATGTGAACTGGACTGCAACAGTGTAGTGGTACCGAGGAGTAGGATTGCTGCTAGTCACCTGACTGTGTGGCTTTGGCCTTTTGAACTTGATTTTCAAGAGGAATGTGGAAGGATTTGAAACCTTGGCCTAAGAGACACCTTGCAGTGCTGTACGTACAGTTTGATTGACAAAAAGCTGTCTTGATTTGGAGACCTCATATGTCTCTCTGTTCAACAGCTCAATGTAGGTTACAACCAATCTCTAGTACTGGGACTTACAGGTCAGAGACAGAAAAAAAAATTCTTTTAAGCTTAGACTTCCTCCCACCCTCACCAGAGCTCGACTTTTGAGGTGCTCCCCACTTACTCCTTTTGAAGGTTATATCTTTTAGGCTATCTCCAGGATATAAGTTTCTATGGTATTAGCTCATTTTGGATTTAATTTTGTGTTTGTTTAACCCCTCCCCTTAACCTCCCTTCCCCCAAACCCTTCCATGCCATTGTCTGGGCCCTGAGTTGCCTATCAGATATGACAGCAACTCAAGGAGGTCCAGGTTAGGAACTGCAGATAAGTGACACCATGTGGCATTTGTCCTTCTGTGATTGTGTGACTTCGCAGAATATAATCTATTTTTCTACAGATTACATTGTATCATTTTTTTTCTTACTGCTGAGTAGAATTCCATTGTGTAAATGTACCACAACTTCGTTATCCATTCATCAAATTATGGGCATCTGGGTTTATTCCAGTTCCTAGCTATAATTAATTGAGCAACTATCAACATGGTTGAGAAAATATCTCCATATTGATGCATGCAGCATTTAGGATAAATGCCCAGTAAGGGAGTAACTGTGTCTGGTGGTAGTTCTATGTTCATCCTTTTCAGGAATCTCCAAACTGATTTCTATAGTAGTTGTACAAATTTACATTCCCACTAACAGTGGATAAGGGTTCCTCTTTCCGCACATCCTTGCCAACAATAGTCACTGTTAGATTTTTTAATGACTGGCATCCTTACTGGAGTAAGGTGGAATCTCATGGTTGTTTTAATTTGCATTTCCCTAATTGTTATGGATGATGAACATTTTCTTAAGTGTGTGTTAGCCATTGGTAATTCTTCCTCTGAAAACTCCCTATTCAGTTCTCTGCCCCCTTTTGGAGTGGGTTGTTTGATTTTTTTTTTATTCCTTAGTTTTTTGAGGTCTTTATAGAGTCTAGATATTAGGCTTCTGTCAGTGGTATAGCTGGTGAAGATTTTCTCCCATTCAGTGGGTAATCTATTGACTCTGCTTATGTTGTTTATGTGTACAAAAGCTTTTTAACTTCATGAGATTCCATTGGTTGAGTGATTGTTTAATTTCCTGGGCTTCTGGAGTTTTGTTTAACAGTCTTTCCACACTCCTATATCATGGAGATTGCCTCCCATTTTTTTTTCTTCCAGTAGGAGAAGAATTTCAGATCTTAAATTGAGGTCATTAATCCATTTGGACTTGACTTTTATGGATAGAGAGATGAGTGGGCCTAGTTTAATTTTTCTACATAGGTCAACCAATTTGTCCAACACTATTTGTTGAAGATGCTATCATTTCGCTGCTCTAAATTATTAGCTCCTTTGTCAAAGATCAAGTAGCTGTACTTACTTGACCTACGGTCTGGCTCTTCAATTCTGTTCCATTGGTCTATGTTTCTGTTTTTATTCCAGTACCATGCTGTTTTTGTTACTATGGCTTTGTAATATAGCTTTACTTTGGGTATTGTAATACCTGCAGAATTGTGGGGTTTTTGTTTGTTTTTTTATGAGGATGTTTGGGTATCTGAGGCATGCTGCCTTTCTATATAATTTCTGAGATCATTTTTTCTATTTATGTGAATAATGATGCTGGGATTTTTATCAGTATTGCATTAAATCTGTATGTTGCTTTTGGTAGAATTGCCATTTTCACAATATTAACTCTACCTATCCAGGAGCATGGGAGGTTTTTCCACCTTCTCAATACCTCATCTATTTCTTTCTTGAGTGTTTTATGTTTTTATTGTATAGGTCTTTCACATCCTTGGTGTGATAGTTAAGGTGTTGTCAACTTGATCTGTTTAGTAATCCACAGATTGCTTCTAGGAAGGATCAACTAAAGGAGGAAGTCTTTCCCCCAGGGTGAGCCCTTCCCCCAGAGTGGGTGGCCCCACTCAGAAGGGGACTTGATATAAGGAAGCTCTGGGTAAAAAGAATTCCTTCCTTCCTTCCTTCCTTCCTTCCTTCCTTCCTTCTACTTGGCTGCCAGAGCTGCTCACTACCTTCCAGTGTAGATTGAAGACCAGTGTGGACTAAAGACCAGCATCAACTGAAGACCCTCATGGATCAAAACCCAGCGACTCCTCAGGAAGCCTCCAGGCTTTCCGGCATCATCTGCAGTGCCAGGTCAGGACTGCTGAGGCATCTGGCCATGAGGACTGAGCAGCTACCAGGTTCGGTGATTCTTGGGCCTGCAACTGCTATTGGACTACTGTAAGCTGATCCAATAAATCCCCTTTTTAAGATAATTCATTCTAGCAGTTCTGTTCCTCTAGAGAACCCTGACTAATACACTTGGTTAGTGTTATTCCAAGGTATTTAATCTTTTTGTTGCATTGAAAATATGAAAGCATCACTGAATAATTTCTTGGTGTCTTTGTTCTTTGCATATAGAAAGGCAACTGACTTTTGAGTATTGATTTTTTATCCCACCACATTACTGAAGGAATTAATCACTTCTATAAGTTTTGAGATGGAGACTTTCAGGTCACTTATATACAGGATCATGTCACCTGCAAATAGGACTAACATGACTTCTTCCTTTCCAATTTAAATCCCTTGTATTTCTTTCTCCTATCTTACTGCTTGGGCTAGTACTTCTAGTACTGTGTTCAAGAGGAGTGGTGAGAGTGGGTACCTCTGTCTTGTTCTGGATCTTAATGGGAACTCCTTGAGTCTTTCCCTGCTAAGTATTATTTTGGCTTTGGGTGCTTTATATATAGTCTTATTGTGTTGAGATATAAACCACCCATGTCTATTATTTCCAGCATCTTAATCATGAAATAGTATTGTATTTTGTCAAAGGCCTTCTCTGTATCAATTGAGATGATCATGTGGTTCTTATGGTTAACTTTACTTACGTGGTGTATTATGTTGAATGATTTCCATATGTTGAACCATCCCTGTATCCCTGGGATAAAGTCTACTTGATCAAGGTGGATAGTGCTTTTGATGTGCTGTTGAATTTGATTTGTGAAGATTTTTCTCAGGATCTTTGCACCTAAATTTATTAGGAATATAGGCCTATGCTTTTCTTTTTGCATCTCTGTCTGGTTTTGGTATTAGGGTGATTATGGCTTCATAAAAAGAGTTCAGAAGGACTCCCTGCTCTCTGATTATGTGAAACATTTTTAAAAAAATAATGGTTTCAGTTCTTCAATGAAGGTTTAATAGAATTTGGCTGAGAAGCTAACTGGTCCTGGACTTGTCTTCTGGGGAAAGTTTTTGAATAAGTTTTCAATCTTCATGGATGTGAAAGTTTTATTTAGGAAATTCTCTGTTCTGGATTTAGTTTTGGTAAGTAGCATGTATATAGGATTTTATCCATTTCTTCCAAATTATCCAATTTTATGGAGTAGAGTTTTTGGTATGCTCTGATGAGTCTACCAATTTCATTGATGTCTATTTTGACCTCTCCTTCTTCATTTCTGATTTTGTTTGTGAGACTTCTCTTTTTTTTTTTTTCTTTTTTTCTTGATCACATTATCCAGGGGTTCATCAATCTTGTTTATTTTTACAAAGAACCAGCTCTTCATTTCATTGATTTTTAATTGTTTTCCTGCCATGATAAGGTATTTTATGGGATTTGGCACTCTCTTGTGATTTGTACTATGTTGAGCTTGGTCTATTTTTGGTTTTGTGCTCTTCTTCTTGTTATCTCTTGAGATTATTTGTTTGACTGTTCTGTGTGGAGTACACATTCTTCTCAGGAACCTACAGAACCTTCTCCAAAATTAATCATATATTAGGCCATAAAGGATGCCTCCATAAAGTCAGGAAAATTGAAGTCACTTCCTACATCATGTTAGATCACAATACTTGAAAGCTAGAAAGTAACAAAACAAGGTACATAGGGAACTCCACAAGCTCCTGGAGACTAAATTACACACTTTTAGTCAATGAATGGGTTCTGAAAGAGAAAAGAAATTGTAAAATTCCTAGAATTGATTGATAATAAAAACACAACCTACCAAAACTTATGAGACACAATGAAGGCAGTCCTAAGGGGAAAATTCATAGCACTAAAGGTCTTCATTACAAAGACAAAGAGATTCCAAATTAATACCTTAACTATCCACCTAAAGAAAAGTGAAAAAAAAAAAAAAAAAAACAAGAAGAAACCAACCCAATGAGCTCTGGACAGAAATAAATAATCAAGATGAAAGCAGAACTTAATGTATTGGAAACTTAAAAAGAAAATTAAAAATGATGAAATAAAAAGCTGGTTCTTTGAAAAACTAAACAAGATTGATGAACCCCTGACCAATTTGTTTAAGCAAGAAAAAGAGAAGTCTCGAATTAACAAAATCAGAAATTTCAAAGGAGAGATCACAACAGACATCAATAAAATTGTAAGAATCATCAGGGTGTATTTCCAAAACTTCTACTCCACAAAATTGCATAATTTGGAAGAAATGCATGAATTCATAGATACATATAACCTACCAAAACTAAACCCAGAGCAGATTAATCTCCTAAACAAACCTACCACATCCATGGAGATTGAAAAGTAATCATAAACCTGATCAAAAAGAAAAGTCCACAACCAAATGGCTTCTCAGATGAATTCCATCAAACCTTCACTGAAGAACTGAAACCAATTTTTCTCAAACTGCTTCACATACTCAGAGACCAGGGAATCCTTCCCAAGTCCTTTTATGAAGCTAGCATCACCCTAATACCAAAACCAGACAGAGATGCAACAAGAAAAGAAAACTATAGGCCTATATGCCTGATTAACTTAGATGCAAAGATCCTGAACAAAATCTTTCAAATGGAATTCAAGAACACATCAAAAGTATTATCCACCTTGACCAAGTTGGTTTCATCCCAGGGATGCATAGATGATTTAACCTACAGAATTTGGTCAACATAATACACCACATAAAAAAACTAAAACATAAAAACCACATGATTATCTCAATTGATGCAGAAAAGGCCTTTGAAAAAACACTTCATGATCAAAACAGTGGAAAGCATACATATGGAGGGCTTATATCTCAAAAAATAATGGCTATATATAAAGGACTTAAAGCCCAACCAATATTTAATAGGGAAAGACTCAAGGACTTGCCACTGAGATCAGGAATAATACAGGGGTGCCCACTCCCACCACTGCTCTTCAACATAGTACTAGATTACTAGCCCAAGGAATAACACAGGAGAAAGAAATAAAAGGGGGGCTGGGCATGGTGGCACACACCTTTAATCCCAGCACTTGGGAGGCAGAGGTAGGAGGATTGCCATGAGTTTGAGGCCACCCTAAGACTACATAGTGAATTCCAGGTCAGGCTGAGCTAGAATGAGACCCTACCTCAGAAAAAAAAAAAGAAAGGAAGAAAGAAAAAGGAAAAGTAAAATAGGTTCCAACTGGAAAGAAACAAGTCAAGTTGATCGTAATTGCAGATGACATGACCCTGGACATAGTGAATGGAGAGTCTCCATCTCAAAACTTCTAAAGGTGATTAACATCTTCCATACAGTGGCAGGATACAAAATTGATGCACAAAAATCAGTAGCTTTTCTATGTGCAAGGGACAAATATACAGAGAAAGAAATCAGTGAGGGTGTCCCATTTTCAGTATCAACAAAAAAAGTTAAATACCTTGGAATAACGCTAACCAAGGATGTGAAGGACCTATATAATGAAAACAAATTAAAAAAAAAAAACTCAAGAAAGAAATTGAGGTGGCCTTGAGAAGATGGAAAGATCTCCCATGTTCCTGGATAGGTAGAATTAATTAATTTTGTGAAAATGGCAATTCTACCAAAAGCAATATACAAAGTTAATGGAAAACCAATCAAAATACCAGCATCGGTTTTCACAGAGATTGAAAAAATGATCTCAAAGTTCATATAGAATGGCAGCAGGCCTTAGATATCCAAACATGTACTCAGAAGAAAAAAAAAAAAAAACACCTCTACAGGTATCACCATGTGAGATATAAAGCTAGATTACAAAGCCATAGTTCCCAATACAGCATGGTACTGGAATAAAAATAGAAAAATAAACCAATGGAACAGAATTTAAGACCCAGGCTTTAAGTCAAGTAACTACAGCTGCCTTTTCTTTGACAAAGGTGCTAATAATGTAAATTGGAAAAAAGACAGCAACTTTAACAAGCAGAATTGGACAAACTGGATGACCATATGTAGAAAAATGAAATTATACCTACTCATTTCTCCATACACAAAAATCAAGTTATAATGAATTAAAGACCTCAATATAACAACTGAAACTCTTCAACTATTGGAATTAAAAATAGGAGGCATGCTCTATGATATAGGACTAAGAAAAGACCTCCTGAACAAAACCCCAGTAGCCCAAGAAATTAAATAAGCACTCAACCAATGGGATTTCATGAAGCTAAAAAGCTTTTGCACTGACATAAGCAGAGCCACTAGATTACCCAAAGAATGGGAGAAAATCTTTGCCAATAGGGAGGGTAGGACTTAGGGGAAGGGGAAGGCTGGGGAGGGGACACAAAACTGAATCCAAATTGAACTGGTACCACAGAATCCCATATCCTGGAAGTTAGACTAATAGGTTGATCCCTCAAGAGGACCTTAGGGGGAGCACCTGAATCAAAGGGCCCTGGATAGGGTGAGATGAAGTCTAATCATAAATTTCTCCTGTTTCTTTATTTTTCTGTCTTTTTCTTTGTTTGCTTTTCCCTTAGCACTGGCCTGTAATTCCCAGCACCAGGATGTGGTTAACATCCACGATGAGCTGTTGATCAAACAAGCAAGACAGACTTCTGTCAGAGTACTTGATTATCTGCCAGAGGTTAATGGTAAGACCCTACTGCTAAAGACATCCTACGTGGTAGGCATGGACCATGAAGAGACCTGGTTGGAATCCAGAAGGGAGCCAGTCCCCACACAATTAGCACATCTAGTGCTGGTAGGCACTACATGAGCTACTGGGGGAAAGTGCCCATCTCCCTCCAAGAGGGAATGTGTCAGTTTGTAAGAATTGGCTATAATAGATAAGGAATGTGTTGCAGTCAGGTTCACATTGTTGTTAGAAAATCACCTGACCAAGAGCAGCTTGTGGGAAAAAGAGGTTAATTTTGGCTTACAGGCTCAAGGGGAAGCTCCACAATGGCAGGGGAAAACAATGGCATGAGAAGAGGGTGGACATCACCCCCTGGACAACGTAAGGTGGACAATAGCAACAGGAGAATGTGGCAAACACTGGCAAGGGGAAACTGGCTATAACACCCATAAGCCCGCTCCCAACAATATACCACCTCCAGGAGGCTTTAATTTCCAATTTCCATCAGCTGGGGAACCTAACCTCTAGAATACCTAAGCTTGTGGGGGACACCTGAATCAAACCACCACAGAATGTTTGGCTTTTGAAACCTAAAGAGAACTGGCATGACTTGTTTTCTAGAATGTGGTTGGGGGCTGAAACGATGGCTTAGTAGTTAAGGTATTTGCCTGTGAAGCCCATGAATTTATGTTCAAATCTCCAGGTCCCATATAAGCCAGATGCACAGTGATACAAGCACCCAATGTCAAACATGCACACAAGGGGGCGCATGTGTTTGGAGTTCAGCTGAAGGTCCTGGTGCACCTATTCCCCACACCCTCTCTCTCTCTTTCTGTCTCTTTCTCTCTCTCTCAAATAAATTTAAAAAATAGAATGTGGTTGGGGATGCAAGATTCCGTAATGTGTCTTTTAAATGTATAAATCTTTTATATGTGTAATGTGTCCTTTAAATTGAAGGTGGAAATGGCAGCAGGAGAGTGAGCCAAACTCTAGCAAAAGGGAGCTGCATATAACACCTTTAAGTTCACCCCAAAAACCCACTTCTGGTAAGGCTCCACCTCACAAATCGCTACCAGTTTCAGACCAAGCATTTAAAAACACATGCATTTATGAGGGACACCTTACTCAAACCACCACAAGCAGCACACATAACTTTCTCTAAAATATATCATATATTAGGACACAATTTGAAACAGTTTCTTTAACTCTATCAGATCTCAATGGTGCAAAACTACTACTTAATAGCAAGAAATAATATAGAATATATACAAACCCATGGAAATTAAACAATACATTATTACACTATTGAATGATGAATGGAGTCATTGAAAAAAATTAAGAAGGAAATCAAAACATTTCTAGAATCAAATAAGAATGAAAACATTATATAACAAAATCTATGGGATACAATGAAGAAGGTCCTAAGAAGGAAACTTAAGTGTATATATTAGAAATTACAGTTCACTAATAAATAATTTAAGGCCTTGGAAAAAGAAGGAACAAGCCAAAGTGTTAACAGTACTGACTGGGAAAAAAATGGGCATATTTAGTTGCTGAAAAAAGCGTATATCTAAATGTAGCTAAATCTTTGCCCTCTCCATGCCAAAGAAAGGACTCCAAATGGATAAAATACATTAATGTCAGAACTGAAACTCAAAAACTGCTATAGGAATATGTAGAGAGCATACTTCAACATAAAAATATAGGTAAGACTTTTTGAATAGAACTCTGTTCATTCAGGAAATAAGAAAGTAAGTCCAAAAATAAACCAATGAGACTTCATGAAATTAAAATGCTTTCATATATCAAAGGACATTGTTAATCAAGTAAAGAAGCATCCTATAGAGTAAGAGATTATCTTTACAACTTATACAACAGTTAGACACTTAATACCTAGGATATATAATGAACTCAAAAAACTAAGTAATAACAAATCAAATAACCTAACTTAAAAAATGGAGTAGGGCTTGAGAGATTGCTTAGTGGTTGAGGTGCTTGCCTGCAAAGCCAAAAAATCCAGGTTTGATTCCCCAGGACCCACATAAGCCAGCTGCACAAGGTGGCACATGTGTCTGGAATTCATTTTCAGTGACCTAAGATCCTGACATGCCCATTCTCTCTATCTGCCTCTTTTTCTCCTCTTCCTTTCTCCCTCTCTCTCTCTCTCTCTCTGAAATAAATAAAAATAAAATTTAAAACATTTAAAATGGAACTGGTCATAGTGGTGCACACCTCTCAGCACTTGGGAGACAGAGATAGGAGAATCGCTGTGGGTTAGAAGCCACTCTGGGATGATACCCTGAAATGAATTCCAGGTCAGTCTGAGATAGAGAGAAACCCTACCTTAAAAAAACAAAAAAAAATTAAAATGGGCTATACATACACACAAAATTTAAATACCTTTGATTATCACTAAACCAAGGAAGTGAAAGACCTATACAAAGAAAAATATAAAAACACTGAAGAGGAGCTGGGGAGATTACCTAGTGGATAATGTACTTGCCTGCAAAGCCTAACAACCTAGGTTCAATTCCCAAGAACCCACATAAGCTTAAAATCTTTCAAAAAGAAGCTGGACATGGTAGTGTACGCCCTTAGTCCCAGCACTTGGGAGGCAGAATTAGGTCAATTGCATGAGTTTGAGGTCATCTTGAGATTTCATAGTGAATTCCAGGTAAGCCTAGACTAGATTGTGACCCTACCTTAAAAGAAAATGAAGAAAGAAATTAAGGAGGGTATGAAAACATGGAAACACCTCCCATGCTCTTTAATTTGAAGAATTAATATGGTGAAAATGGGCATCCTACCAAAAGCATTATGCAGATTCAATTCCAATCAAAATTCCAGCAATGTTCTTCATCAGGATAGAAAAAATAGTCTCAAAATTTAAATGGAAGAATAGAAGGCCTCAGATAGCCAAAAATATCCTCAATAAAAGTAATATATCTTGAAGTATCACTATATCTCATTTCTAGATATGCTACAAAGCCATAGTAACTAAAACAGCATGGCACTGGCACAGAAACAGACATACAGATCAAGGGAATAGAAGAACTATCTCTAAATCCAAGCAACTTTAGCTATCTGATCTTTGACAAAGAGACAAAAAACAGACACTGGACAAAAGAAAACATCTTCAACAAACGATACTAGAGAAATCAAATAACCACATGTAAGAATGAAATTAAATCTACTTCTTTCACCCTACATAAAAGTCAACTGCAGCTGGGTGTGGTGGCACATGCCCTTAATACCAGCACTCAGGAGGCAGAGGTAAGAGGATCACCATAAGTTCCAGGCTACCCTGAGACTACATAGTGAATTCCAGGCCAGCTTGAGCTAGAGTGAGACCCTACCTTGAAAAAACAAACAAACAAAAAAAGTCAACCATAAATGTATTAAGGACCTCAATATAAGACCTGAACTCTAAAACAACCAGAAGAAAAAGCAAGGAGAACACTACACAATATAGGCATAGGGTGACTTCCTGAATAAGATCCTAGAAACACAGGAAATTAAATCCATACTCAATCTCTGGGACCTCATGGAACTAAAAAGCTACTGTACAGACAAGCAAACCACCAACAGGGTCACTAGATATCCCACAAAATGGTATAATGGATTCACCAGCTACTCCTCTGACAAAGACCTAATGTCTAGAATCTACAAAGAACTGAACAATAAAAAAAAAAATCATACAACCCAGTAACAAATTGGGTAGAGAATTGAACAGAGAATTCTCAAAGGAAGAAATACAAATGGCCATTACACACTTAAGAAGATGTTCAACATCTACAGTCATCAGAGAAATGTAAATAAAAACAACTCTGAGATTTCATCTTACCCCAGTCAGGAACACATGGTGGCACATGCCTTTAATCCCAGAATTTAGGAAGCCAAGGTAAAAGGATTATTGTGAATTTGAAGCCAGCCTGAAAATACATAGTGAATTCTAGGTCAGCCTAGGCTAGAATGACACCTTGCTTCAACCCCCTCCCCACCACCCAAAAAAAACATAAAATTACCACAAATGCTGGTGAGTCTATAGGGAAAGAGGAACCCATACCCACTCATTGCTGGTAGACTCCTACCAGTGGTATAACTGGTATAGTGGTATAACTACTATGGAAACCAGTTTGGAGATAACTAAAAAGATAAAAATAGGTCTACCATTTGATCCAACTATATCATCCAGAGCATATACACTAAAGACTGCACTCTTTACTACAGAGATACTTGCTCAGCTCTGTTTGTTGCTGCTCTTTCGCAATTGTTAGGAACTGAAATCAGTCCAGATGCCCATCAGCTGATGAATGGACAATGAAGATGGATAAGCAGAGGACCCTGCATTCTATGAAATCCATCATCTAGTAGGAAGTACACACTTGTACTTACACCTGCACACAGGCTCTGCAGGTAACCAATTGTTCTCTGATTGAACATCAGGCATGCTCAGTGGGAGGGAACTCATATCCGGTACTGGAAACCAAGCCAGAATCCCATGGTCTGGAAACTCAGACTTCAGAATGAAGCTCCCATTACTCTTTGGAGAACAGGGGCCTTTCACACCCCACCTCAAAAAAATCTCTACAAAAATTTTCATACCCCTTTTAATCCAGACTGCTTTTGACTGAATTTTTAGTACTCGACATGAATTTGCTGACACTGAGTTATCCTCAAATCCAATCTGAGAGCAGAGGGTTACCCATAGTACTTGCTTGCCGTGATTGCTTCAGTGGGCACATCTTCTCTACTTGGCTTGTTGTACAGGATCCCCTGCTAGTGTAGACTGCTAATGACTTTTCACCCCAGCATCCAGCATAGCACTTCCCACCACTGTGGCAGCAAGCCATCAGGGAGGTGGCTTCCAGCTCAGTTCCAGCTTGCTTTCTCAACGAACTGTGACCACAGCATGTGTTATCTTCAGTTACAGGACCTTACCATCTAGTTGTAGTGGGAAACCAAAAGCACTGGAAGTAGCTTGCATTGTTTAGGCTCTTCATACGCCTCCTTGACCAATAACTTTTGGGGGATGTGTCCCACCCCTGACACTAGGACCTTCCTGTAGCAACCTGTAGCTTCAGGGTGCAGCTTTGTCTACCCCAGCAGGATGCCCTTCCTTCCTTTCTTCCTGCCTGTCTTTCTTTCTTTCTTTCTTTCTTTCTTTCTTTCTTTCTTTCTTTCTTTCTTTCTTTCTTTCTTATTTCTCTTCTGTCTCTCTCTCTTTCTTTCTTTTTGTCCGATTGTGTCCTTTGACTCTTTCTTTGCATAAGTTATATATTTTATTCTTTCTACTTTTCTTCGTTGTTGGAGGGGTAGGGTTCAGGCTGTCTTGGAAATTACTCTACAGCCACAGACTGACCTAAACTCACAGAAATCCTCCTACCTCGGCCTCCTGAGTACTGAGGTTAAAGGCATGTGCCACTATGCCTGGCTTCTCATCTTTCTTTTAAATATTGTAACCTATAGGTTTTTGTATGTATATTTTCATAATGGCTTGTTTTTAGTAGTTACTGATAGCATGGTAAATTAGATCATTATGTCTGTCAATAGTACAATTTTTTAATTTTATAAGACACACTATAGTCATGGACTTTTTATATAATCATGATAGTCAATAATATACCCACCTTTGAAATTAACATATACTCATACTGATTGTTATTTTATGCAGCTCTTCAATTTGTGCTAGGTTTTAATGTTCTAATTTGTTGTAGCTAATATACAATTTATACACAGTATCTTTCTCATCTCATCATTTGATTAGGCACAGGTATGTACTTTGGTGGGAGCAAATTTTATGTAGAATCTACTTGTTTTATTATTGGATACCAATGCCACAGTGTGAGTCTTCTCTGCTGCTCCTTTCTGAGCTCTGGCATCCTGGATGCTTCATGGTCTGTCCCTCACTGCTCTCTCTGATGTGTCCTTCACTTTCAGCCTAGGGGAGGAGTATCTAAGATTATTTGCATAACAAATTTTATAATGCTGTTATTTCTACTCCCATAGCCTTATCCAGTTACAATCATCAATCTCTTCTTTATCATGATATAATAAACTTTATTTATTTTAAATGTTAAAGAAAACTTTTCTATCATTTTTCTTCTCCTTTTGCTAATGCTTAATAGCTTTAGCTATGAATCTGACATCTTTATTTAGGATTCTGTTATTTTTATATTGTTTTAGCTAAGTAAGTATGTTTCTTGGAAAACTTGATGCTATTTTGGATTTTTTCCTGAGGAAAGTCTCTACTTCAAAACAAAGCAAAGGTTCAAAAAAAAATTAATGGATTTTTTTAAACTAGTTCTCTGTATTGGAGAAAGTATGCTAGTCATAATTCTGTTCTATTCTTTTTTCACTTTTTATTGACAGTTGTCATAAGGATACATCATGATGGAAAATTGATGAATACAATACCTCACTTGGGAAGAAATTTTTAACAGACTTTGATTTTCAGGGACACCTAACCTCTGGATGCTATGAGGATGGTTTCAAATTAATAGCATAGAGAAGCAGAGAAAAATCTTAAAACATAGTTTCCTCAAGTCTGTTCCCACTGTTTCCCAAAGCCTAAATGTGCTTTGCGCTCTTTCCATTCAAGCCTTCACCCACTTCTCTCTCCTCTGGGATCTCCATGAAGTTCCCCTCTGATTACTGAAGACATGTTTTCCTCTAGATCTCCATCGTCGACTCTGAGGCAGGACCCAGCATCCACTACTCATTTATTTTTTATTCCTGGCAAAATTAAAGCCTACTTGCCACTAGTCTCCTAATACAGTACATAAATCATTAATTATGAACTTGAGTTATTTTAAAAGCATTTCCTAGGCCCATTAGACTAGAGCTGAAGGAGAAAATTGACACATCACAAAGTTTCATTTTAAAGATATGATACATTGGGATTATAAATATATTTATTACAATTTGATTTAAAATTCCACAGAAACAAAAACATGCAACTTGAAAATGAGATTGTTTTCTTTTGATATTTATTATTATTATTATTATTATTAACAACATATTTAGTATGGATACATCATATGTTGGTGCCCTCTTTTTCCTCATTCCTGCCCCCATTCCATGGGGTTGCTTCTCAGTGGGGTTGCAGGTATTCCCCATGGGGTTGTGATTTATGCATTGTGGGAGCAGCAGTTAGTTATTTGCGGGGTAGGGGAATATCTCCGGGCATGATGTCTCAACCTGTGGCTTTTACAATCTTTTTGCACCCTCTTTGGCAAAGTTCCCTGAGCCTCTGTGGGTGAGTTTTAGGTCTGCTTCAGTGAAGAGCTCTTAGGAGCTTCTGGATATCTGCTTTGGTAGGTGTTGAATATCCTCAGGGTCTGTCTCTGACACCCTGGTGCTGATTATCAGGCTCAGCATGGAAGCAGCACTCTTACTTGTCTCCCCCATTCCTCTGTTGTTTCAGCTGTGGCATGGCTGAAGTGTGAGGGATAGTTTATCTCTTCTGGTCTTGCTACCTTCTGAAAAAGAACAGATTCTCTAATGGAGAGTGAAGTCAGCATCATTTAAATGTGATAAGCATTATCAATTTGGGGAGAATTGTATATATGTAACCCCACTTTTGGGATTTCAGCATGAAGCATTGTCTTGCCTGATTTCAGGATCCTACTGCCTCAGCCTAACAACTGATGGTATTAGAGGTGAGCTCCACCATGCCCAGCTCCTGAAACACTAATGCTCTGGAAGTAACATCACACAAGGCCTGTGCTTGGGTATGATGCAGATGGAAAATCGACTATTTGGTACTGGAAACATGCACAAATGTGTGGATCAAGACATACTTAGCCATAATTTCAGAATAATCAAGACAGGCCAAAAGAATATGAATGATCCTGAAAATGTGACTGAGCTTCTTGTTGGGTCTCCAGGGAAAGGGTAGAGTCTAAGAGGCCTGTGCTTTCAACTGGTTGTCATTTTTCTGAAAAGTGAAGCTGCCTTGAACTGGCTGTGTAGCAGTGGATGACTTGAACTTATGATCCTCTTGCATCAAATTTATGACTGCTAGGATTACAAATTTGAGCCACCACTCCCAGTTTTTGTGTTTGGTCATGTATGCTAGGCAAGAACTCTACCAAATGAGCTACCTCCCCAACCGTTCAATATGGCTTTACCAAACATCTAAAAATAATTGAAGAGAACAAGTCTGTCAGGAAAAGAGGTTGGACTACAGCACACAGTCATCTCAGAGGTCCATGACTTCTCTTGGACACCAGAAAGTTCAGGTTAGCCAGTGCCCCTATGGTGGCCACTGAGATGGTGGCCCAGTTCAAGTAGAGGCCCCTGGAGATCTGAATTGCCTGGGCCCTGGGATGTTAGCATGCTATGGCCTGGCAGGGATCAGGTGCTCTGTTGAGTATGAGTGTGATCTCTACCCTGGAAACAGTGTCCCTTCATGTGCCAATGCCCTGAGGAGCATCACAAAGTCCAGGAGCTGTGAATTCCAATAGGATCCTTTCTCCCTTGCTCAGGGGGTATCATCTGGATCTGTAAGCTTGAAATAAATTCCCTTCCTCCATAACTGTACCTGATTTACAAGTTCATCCCAACAACCTAAGGCTGACTACTACAGAATTGGTATCAGGAGAAGGATATAATGGTTGAGATGAATCTGACCATGTGTGTCTGGTCTTTTGGAACTTGTGTATTGGAGGAAAGGGCAACTTGGTGCTTGCAACTAGAGATGCCTTCCAAATTAGTAAGCCTAGTATCATGGACTATTCTGATGAGAGTTTGAAAATGCTAAGCACAGAGAGCATTGTATTTGTAGTCTTGGGTTATGAACTTGGAGGCTTGGATTATGAACTTCCTAAGGGGAAGGAAAAATGACAAAAAAGACTTTATTGGAACTGAGCTACTGACATAAGGGCTGTGTTCTACTGCCCAGGTCCAGAGAGTTTGGTCAAGATTAAATTTGTAATAGACTGATGTGCTTGGCTAAAGACAAGGGACTGAGAAATTAAAGATTTGCAATCTCAAATCTCAAATCTCTCTCAAAGAAATAAATAAAAATAAAATATTTTTAGAGGGGAAAATATGGGTGAGGAGGAAAAGGAAAAGGAGGTGGTGGGGATAGAATAAAAGGAAAAGGAAGATAAGGAGGAGAAAGAGGATGAAGATGAAATAAAGGAGGTGGGGAAAGTGGAAACCATTTTCCACCTCCCCACATCCACTCAGATATGTTCTAAGTGCTGAGACCATTGGGATCTATAGCACCTTCCAAGGCTCAGGGAACTCTGTGAAAGAGGTGAAAGAAAGCATTTAGGCATCAGAGGCTGGGGTGGAGTGAGGTGGAATGCGTTCCTGTGGACATGACTTGGTCTTTGCACTCGAGCAGTCACACCAGGTACAAGAGGCAGGTGGCCTAGATGGAAGGAAGAGAGTCTCATGTGGCCTTGGGGCCTTGGTCACATGTAGGCCTCTTGGCCAAGGCAGGAATTGTTTTAATTAGAAGGTGCACTGGGCAGAGCTACAATGGAGTTGTCCAGACTCCTGGGCATTCTGGTGCTCATGCCGTGGAGCACCATGACCCAGCGCCACCCTGCCCTATAGTCCACCAGGCAGTGGCCACAGAAATGTCTCAGCCAATTCAACAACCAGGCTGCACAGTTCCTCAGGGGTTCCAGAAGATGTTCAAAAGTGGAAGGCATTGTGGCAGACCACCCACAGATGTCTGCACCCACAGATACTGATCAAAGAGCCACCAGGAGAAAGACCCACCAGCCAGCAAAACCCCTGCCACCCCCACTACTGCTACAGCTGTTGTGGGGTCAAGGAGACCTTCTCCAACCTCACAAGTTTCCCTGTTTGATCTCAAGGGATACCTGCTCACCTTGGCCAACAAGCAAAATCAAGGTAGCAGCAGTAAGATGAGGAAAGAGTGCTTGGTGGAAGCCTACACTGCCCTTCTGTCTGCCAGGCCTGTCCTCTGTTCTGCTCCCTTTCTGTCCTTCTCCGCTTCCATGTTGTCAATCCCAGCTCTTCCTTCTGGGCCCCAATTCTGTCTGTCCCTCTACCTTCCTTCATCCCAAACATGCCCCCAATCACCCTTTCTTCTTCCTACATTCTCTCCTCTGTTCCTCTCCCTCCTGCAAAGGCCAGTTCCCATTTGGGAGTGACTTTGAATGGCAATGGAACCCCTATCTATTGGGCTAGTTCTGTACCTCCTCCCATTTTCCACCTCCCCACACCCACTCAGATATGTTCTAAGTGCTGAGACCATTGGAATCTATAGCACCTTCCAAGGCTCAGGGAACTCTGTGGAAGAGGTGAAAGAAAGCATTTAGGCATCAGAGGCTGGGGTGGAGTGAGGTGGGATGCGTTCCTGTGGACATGACTTGGTCTTTGCACTCGAGCAGTCACAGCAGCCGTGATGATCAGCAGTGACCTGCACAACAGGAGGCCCCCCCTTCTGTCAGGGAGTGGGGAGGATCTCAGCAGGCCATTTCCTCAAGCCTCAGGTTGTTGCACACTAGGAATAACAAGACCTTGTGAGCCTCACTAAAAGGACCTAAGTTGTCGTAGGTAATCAGGGAAGTTAAGAATTACCAGTGGCCTATGCATCCCCGGGTGTGGATTCCAACTCTCTATGTAGCAAAGGATGACTGAGTTTCTGACTCTCTTGCCTTCCATCCCATGTGCTAGGATTAGGAACTTTGTGCCACCATGTCCAGTTTATGCAGTGATGGATATCAAACCCAGGGCTTTGAGTATGTCAGCCATGCTCGCTACCACATGGCTGCCTCCCCAGCACTTCGACATGCTTTTACCAGATGAGTAAAAGGAAATGAACAGAACCTGCCTTTCTTGGGTTGCATCATCCAGTCACTCCAGGACCCCCATGGCCTCTCCTGGACACTTAAAACTGCAGGGGAATCAGGAAACAGAGAAGGTTGTCCCAGGTCAAGTACACACACACACACACACACACACACACACTGAAGAAGCCTGTGGGCTCTGAGGGGTCTGAGCTGCCTGTGCAAGTTCTGTAGCTCCTCCCCTTTCCACTCCCCACACCTCCTCCACCTGACCCTTTACACTTCAAGCCCTCCTACTGCCAGAGGAAATCCCCAGTCCTAGTGGACATAGATTCCTCTCTTCCTCTTTCCTTTCTCACCTCTCCTCTAGGCTCTTTCCCTAGCAACCCTCCCACAGTTTCCACTACAATGACTTATACTTCTCAATAGCTAGCCAGGCTGACAGCTCTAGATCCCTAGTGTCATGCAGTGATATTCAGAGCACCCTTTGCTGGAAGTGTGGGTGCTTTGCCATTTCCACACCTTAATGCCTACAGCCAGGAGATGCTGACCACAAATGCTGCATTTTGAAACTGTCATGGGCATCAGCAGGAGCACTCTGTTCCCACTGGGTCCTGTGAGCTTTCATCCATGGAAACACCATTCCTTCCTGGCATAGCAGTGGGGCAATGAACACTACCTCTTCTGACCATCATCTTCAACTCTCCACCTGTTTCCAACACTTTACAAACCCAGACCCCTTGGGGGGCCCCTTGCAACCTACCACCCAGAGTTACACACTGGAGCTGCCCTTCAGCCCACTTCTGAGTTGTTAAATACATAGCGGTGTGGGACTTCACACCTTCAGATGGACCAAGCTATCCCAGCAGTAGCTGTGGGCCCAGCAACACCAACAGCTCAGATTAGAGCACAAATTAGAGCACAAAGCAACCTATATTTACAGGCACAACACCACCTGTTGGCTTTGGACCACCAACTACCATGCAGCTGACCAGTGGGAAGAAGTGAAGAAATACAACCCACACCTTCCCATCTACTCCTGCCTCCTCAAAGCAGGACTGACAGACTCTGGGCTGCAACACCCACTCCCTTCCCACACCTTCAGTCCTACTTCAGGCTTCTCAAAGCAGGACTAATAGGCTCTGTGGGGAAGCACCAATGCACTTCTGCCTTCACCCTTGCTGCAGGAGTGAGTGGCTCTGGGGACTCCAGATCACCTTAAACCTCCTACATGCCCAGCACATCTGCTTTCATAAGATCACCTTAAACCTCCTACATGCCCAACACATCTGCTTTCATGGGACCTGCAGCCCCATCCAGTGGTGCAGGACCAAGGGGAACATCCAGTACCAGTTTAGTTCCTGTGTCATTCTGAAGACTGGGTGCACACATCTAGTCACAGCAGGCATGCTACACACAGGAGTGCCAGCTGGCCTTAGACCAGAGGCACAAGGATCACCCACTGCCCTTCATGGCCTGATCACCAGTCCGTCTAATCCCATCTCCAGGGTAGTTGACTCTATTAAAAAATAATCAAAGGACTATGAACTGCATATATTTGAAGTACAGAATTTGACACGTGTTGATACATGCAGATTCTCAAAGACTAGTTATCACAATTAATGTCATGATCATATGGGTCACTCCCACATGAACCCATTCCCCTGGATATGCTCGTCTTTCCCTTCTCCTCCCTAAACTGCTGATAATATTCTTGAAAATACTTTGCAGAATGAGTGGCTGCATTTTGTGCTTGGTATGTGTTTACCTTTCAAATAAATCTGAAGTGATTTATCACTACCCAAATAAAGTTTGATAATTCAGCAGTAAATCCATCTGGTCCTGGGCTATTTTGTGGGGAGACTTAATTTTTATTTATGTTTATTTGAGATGAGGGGGGGGAGAGAGAGAGAGAGAGAAGATTTACCAGGACCTCTAGCTGCTACAAATTAACTCCAGATGCATGTGCCACCTTGCACATCTGGCTTATGTGGGTTCTAGTGGCAAATGCCCTAACTGCTAAGCAATCTCCCTAGCCTGGTGAAGAAACTTTCCTTTAAAAAAAATTTGTTTTATTTTTATTTATTTATTTGAGACCAACAAACAGCCAAAGAAAAAGAAGGAGAGCGAGGGAGAGGGAGTGAATGGGCACTTCAGGGCCTCCAGCCACTGTAAATGAACTCCAGATGCATGCACCACCTTGTGGATCTGGCTTACGTGGGTCCTGGAGAATTAAGCCTCCAACAGAGGTCCTTAGAAATGTTAACAACCCCATAAAGATCAGATTATTCAATGCAGGTGGTCCATAGGATAAAAAAAGAAAGAAATCTTCCAAAATCGCATGCAGCATTCTGTTGTGGAGTGGGGTGGAACTCATGGGCCCCCTTCTCTCCATGACCACTAATAGGCAGTTAAGGGTAGCTGGGTGGGGGTTACACAAGCACAAATCGTTCACTAAGGATCTAGAGACATTTAATGGTTGCTGGAGGAGGGAGATACCTTATCTTTAGTGTAGACACTGGTAAGGTGCCCACCATCCTATGATCCCTCGCTCATGTTCACTTAGTACCCTAAACCTCTTTGGGTCACAAATAGAAATTCATGCCAATGAAAGGGGACTTGGGACTGGGTAGGAAGAGAAAAGGGATCTGAAACAGTGGGAAAGGATAATAGAGGGTTATTGAGGGTGAATGTGAATAATCTATATGATATACACATACTAAAATGTCACAAAAACATTAATAGCTATGATATATGTTAATAAAAATAAGTAAGTGAGATCTAATAAATTAAAAATGCAATGCATGGGCTGGGGAGATTTATCAGTGGTTATAAGCACTGCTTGCAAAGTCTGTTGGCCTGGGTTTAATTCCCCAGTATCCACATAAAGACAAATTCACAAAGTGGCGCATAAATCTCGAGTTTGTTTGCAGTGGCAAAAGGCTCTGGTGTGCCCATTCTCATTCTCTCATTCCCTCTTGCAAATAAATAAATAAAAGTAGAAAAAATAAAGCTTATAAAATATAATACAACTTGAGGAAGTAGGTATACTTCAAGTTCCATATTAAGAAAATATTATCTCCACATTTTATATGCTAGGAGATAAAGTACTAGATCATTTCCTCAGTTGAAGACATATATTTTACAAATTGAACACCATAATTCCTACAACTAAAACTCACAATTCATCAATACTTTCTGAGTGGTAAACTAGATCCTCCTCAGTCAAAGCCAACAACTTTTATTTAAATTTGATTAATTAATTAATTAATTTTTTCAGACAGAGGAAGAGACAGGTAGAGAGAGAGAGAATGAGACAGGGAGAGAAAGAGATAGTGAGAGAGAGAAAGAGGATGGGGGTACCAGGACCTTCAGACACTGCAAAAAAATTCCAGATTCATGTGCCACCTTGTGCATTTGGCTTACTTGAGTCCTGTGGAATCAAACATGGGCCCCAAGGCAGGCAAGCACCTTTACTGCTAATCCATCTCTCTAGCCAAAAGCCAACACCTTATCAGGTGGAACAACTCAGTTCCCTAATAGAAACAAAAATAAAATGGTCACTCAACTGGTCAGAATGGTGTATTTCTGCAATGCCAGCACTTGGGCCACACTACCAGTTCAAGACCAATCTGAGATACATAGTAAGTGCAAGGTCATGCTGGGTGACATAGCAAAACAGTATCTCAGGAAGAAAAAAAGTTACTAAATTCACTGCTACTAAGCACTGTTGTTGTAGACATTTGGCAAAAAAAAAAAAAAAAATCTTAACAGTATGAAGTAATTAAAAGCATAATATTTGGGAAAAAAAGGAGATAATGTTCTTCCTTTTCTCAGTGAATAATTATATATGTGCAAAATTTAAGGAATTAATAGGTAAGCTACTATAAGTTGATAATTTAATGAAGTAGCAGGTTAAAAGTTATCATAAAAATAGCTTTCACACACACAAAATCTAGCTAAAGCCCTACTTATAAGAGCAAAGATACATAGATATGAACTTTAACTGACTATTGACATGGCCACATTAATGTACATGTACATTTCAAGAAGTAAACTTATCAGAGGTGTACAAAATCTACACTAAGTCACTAGTGTATCACTAATATACATACATAAACTGGGACAAAATTTAATGCTACTGTGGTAGTTTGAACAGGTGGCCCCCAATATATTCAGTTATTTATTGTTTGTAGTTTGCATTCTGCAGCCACCTGGCTGGAGGCAATGTCACTGGGTGGATCTTAAGGTGTGGTGGTGGGTTTCAGATTTCAATCTAAACATATGCAAAGTGTGCCTAGCAGGAGTTCCTGAAGTGTGCTATGGCCTTTGGCTTTAGGCTTGTGCTTCTCTCTCTCTCTCCCTCTGCTTGGGCCTGTGAAGGCAGGCCAGCTTCTTCTGCCATTATGGAACTTCCCCTGTATCTGTAAGCTTCACTAAATATCCCTTCCTCCATAACTGTGTCTGGTCTGAAAGTTCATCTCAGTGAACCTGAAGCTGTCTGCTACAGCTACAAATATATAACAGCTCCTTAGCTAATGTAAAAGTTTAAGGTAAATGCTATACAAATATCATTAAGTTTTTTTCTTGAGATCCATAAGATTATTATAAAGTTCATTATAGAATAACAAGAATAGCTACTAAAATTCTAGACAAAAATTTAGGGTCTGAGAAGTGATACTTCAATATCTTAAAATATAAAATTCAGCCTCAATATTTAAAATATTGAAATCATAAGATAGGTCACAGACATGAAGTTAAAACATGTATGTATATTTAGTTGCTTATGGTAATTTAATGTAGGATGAAGTCAGTAGCATCTCATATCATCAGGGGAAATGAACATACTTTAAAAGGTGGTATTGAGGCTGCAGAGATGGCTAAGTAGTTATAAGGACTTTCTTGCAAAGCATGATGGTCTGAGTTCAATTCCATAGTACCCTGACACAAAAAGTTTTACATGAACCTGGAGATTTTTGCTCTGATAAAGAGGCCCTAGTTGCTCAGTCTCCCTTCCTCTCTCTCTCTCTCCTTGCTAATAAATTAAAATATTATTTCAAAACTGGTATTGTCCTAACTCTGCAGAAGATAAAAAGTGGCCCATTCTTAATATCATATGCCAAAGCAAATGCTAAGTTGATTTTAAAAAAAAATCTTAATGAACTCATACATTTAAACTCCAAATGGGGACACTGGAGAAATGGCTTAGTAGTAAAAAACTTGCTTGAAAAGCCTAAAAGCCTGGCTTTGATTTCCGAGTACCCAAGTAAAGGCAGATGCACAAAGTGCATCTGGAGTTCATTTGCAGAGGTAAGAGTGACTAGTTCAACCATTCACTCTCTCCTTCCCTCTCTCTCCCTCTCTCTCTCTGTGTGTGTGTGTCTTTCAATCTCTGCTTGTAAATAAATAATTAGAAAACATAAAGTCTGGATGATTAAAATAGTTATTATGTATGATACTCACAATTAAGTTAAGCCATAGCTAAATTGTAATGTTGCCGGAACAGGAAATCTTCCTGGCTTTCACTCATACTCAGAAAGTCTGTATTTTTTTTTTTTTTTTTACTATCTAAAAATATTTTTTATTTTAATTTTATTTTATTTTTCTCAATTTTTTAAACATTTTCCATGATTATAAAAAATATCCCCTGGTAATGCCCTCCCTCCCCCACTTTCCCCCTTTGAAATTCCATTCTCCATCATATCCCCTGCCCATCTCAATCAGTCTCTCCTTTATTTTGATGTCATGAACCTTCCCTCCTCTTATGATGGTCTTGTGTAGGTAGTGACAGGCACTATAAGGTCATGGATATCGAGGCCATTTTCTGTCTGGAGGGAGAACGTTGTAAGGAGTCCTATCCTCCCTTTGGCTCTCACATTCTTTCTGCCACCTCTTCCGCATTAGAGCCTGAGCCTTGGAAGGTGTGATCGAGATGTTACTCAGTACTCTAATCACTTCTTTCCAGCACCATGATACCTTCTGAGTCGTCCCAAGGCCACTGCCCTCTGAAAAGAGAAGATTCTCTACCCAAAGTGAGAGTAGCATTAATATAAGGGTATAAATCTTAAGAAAAGTGCTTACTGGGCAGTTTGGTAAGCATAGTATACACATTTTTCCAGACATCAGCAGATGTTACACCCCTAGGGCTCATGATTACCCCTGTTTTAAGTTTTCAGTATTAGGGATGTATTCTTCCCCATGGAGCGGGCCTCCAGTTCAATTGGAGGGCAGTTGGTTTCCACCATGATAGACGTGACACTATTGCACCCGTTGGCTCATTTGACCTGGCTGGCAAATTATAAGGCTTGCAGTGTCCACTGTTGAGTATCTTCACTGGTGGTATCTCTTTCTCCCATTGAACTGGATGTAGAATGGCTTCTTCCAGCTTTCTGTCAGCTGATATACATGGAGGAGGTTATCAGCTCAGTTTCAGCAGGATTTTTTAGTGGCTTGCAGCCAATATATGTGGAATCTTCAGCAATAAGGTCTTAACCATTGATTCCTGGTGGGAAACCAAGGGCCTCAGCAATGGCCTATAATGTATTGGGGGCATCAGGGACCTCCCTAGCCAACAACTCACTGGAAGGTATCCCATCCCTGGCACTGAAAATTTTCTAACAACAATATGTGGCTCCTGAGTGTTCCATTGTCCAAAACCAGAGGATTCCATATGATTTATTTATACCCTTTTATATTTTGATTAGCCTTCCCTCCACCTTTCCTCTACTCAATCTCCTCCCCTGACCTCACTTTGGGCCTTTTCACCCCCATTAATCTATTCTTCTACTTACATATATACAATACCAACCTATTAAGTACCCTCCTCCCTTCCCTTCTCTTCCTTTTGTATCTCTTTTTTAGCTTACTAGCCTCTGCTAGTGAGTTTTTTCCTTCTCACACACAAGCCCAATCATCTGTAGCTAGGATCCACATATGAGAGAGAACATGCAGCCCTTGGCTTTCTGGGCCTGGGTTATCTCACTTACTATATTCCTTTCCAGAACCATCCATTTTTCCACAAATTTCATAACTTCATTTTTCTTTACCGCTGAGTCGAACTCCAGTGTATAAATGTGCCATATCTTCATTAACCACTCATCAGTTGAGGGACATCTAGGCTGGCTCCATTTCCCAGCTACTATGAATTGAGCAGCAATAAACATGGTTGAACACGTACTTCTAAGGAAATGAGATGAGACCTTAGGATATATGCCTAGGAGTGCTATAGCTGGGTCATATGGTAGATCAATCTTTAGCTGTTTTAGGAACCTCCACACTGATTTCCACAATGGCTGGACCAGATTGCATTCCCACCAAGAGTGTAGAAGGGTTCCTCTTTTTCCACATCACAGCCAGCATTTATGATCATTAGTTTTCATGATGGTAGCCAATCTGACAGGAGTAAGTTGGAATCTCAAAGTGGTTTTAATCTGCATTTCCCTGATGACTAGGGACGTAGAACATTTTTTTACATGCTTCTACGCCATCTGTATTTCTTCTTTTGAGAACTCACTATTTAGCTCCATAGCCCATTTTCTAATTAGCTTGTTTGATTTCTTATCACTTAACTCTTTGAGTTCTTTGTATATCCTAGATATTAATCCTCTGTCAGATATATACCTGGCAAAGATTTTTTTCCCATTCTGTAGGTTGCCTCTTTGCTTTATTCACAGTGTCCTTTGCAGTACAAAATCTTTGTAATTTCATGAGGTCCCAGGGGTTAATCTGTGGTTTTATTGCCTGAGCAATTGGAGTTATATTCAGAAACTCTTTTCCAAGACCAATATGTTGAAGGGATTTGCCTACTTTTTCCTCTAGCAGTTTTAGAGTTTCCGGTCTGATGTTAAGGTCTTTAATCCATTTGGACTTAATTCTTGTGCATGGAGAGAGAGAAGAGCCTATTTTCATCCTACTACAGATACATATCCAGTTTTCCCAACACCATTTGTGGAGAGGCTGTCTTTTCTCCAATGAGTATTTTTAGCCTTTTTATCGAATATCAGGTGGCTATAGCTACCTGGACTTACATCTGGGTCCTCTATTCTGTTCCATTGACCTACATGTCTGTTTTTGTGCCACTACCATGCTGTTTTTGTTACTATGGCTCTGTAATATAGGTTAAAATCAGGTATGGTGATACCACCAGGCTTTTTGTTTGTTGCTCAATATTATTATAGATATTTGGGTGTTTTTGTGATTCCAAATGAATTTCTGGATTGTTTTTTTTTTTTCTATTTCCATGAAGAATGCCTTTGGAATTTTGATGGGGATTGCATTAAATGTGTAGATTGCTTTTGGTAAGATTGCCATTTTAAAAATATTGATTCTTCCAATCCAGGAACATGGGATGCTTTTCCATTTCCTAGTGTGTTTCTGTAATTTCTCGCTTGAGTGTTTTAAAGTTTTCATTGTAGAGATCCTTTACTTCCTTGATTAGGTTTATTCCAAGGTACTTTATTTTCTTTGATGCAATTGTGAATGGAAGTGACCCTCTGATTTCATCCTTTGTGTGTTTGTTGTTAGCATATATGAAGGCTACTGTTTTCTTTGTATTTATTTTGTATCCTGCTACATGGATGTAGGTGTTTATCAGCTCTAACAGTTTTCTGGTAGAGTCTTTAGGGTCCTTTATGTATAGAATCACGTCATCTGCAAATAAAGATAACTTGATTTCTTCCTTTCAAATTTGTATCCCTTATCACTATGGCTAAGACTTCCAGTGCTATATTAAATAAAAGTGGGGACAGTGGACACCCTTGACTTGTTCCTGATTTTAGTGGAAAAGCTTCTAGTTTTTCCCCATTTAGTAATATGTTGGCTGTAGGCTTGTCACAAATACCCTTTATTATATTGAGTTATGTTCCTTCTATTCCAAGTCTCTGTAGGACTTTTATCATGAAGGGATGTTGGATTTTGTCAAATGCTTTCTCTGTGTCTAATGAGTTGATCATGTGATTTTTGTCCTTCAGTCCATTTATTTAATGTATTACATTTATCAATTTGCATATATTGAACCATCCCTGCATCTCTGGGATAAAGCCTACTTGGTCAGGGTGAATGATATTTCTGATATATTCTTGTATTCTGTTTGCCAATATTATGTTGAGAATTTTTGGTCTATGTTTGTGAGGGAGATTGGTCTGTAATTTTCTTTCTTTGTTCTACCTTTGCTGATTTTGGTATCAGAGCAATGCTGGCTTCATAGAAGGAGTTTGGTAGAATTCCTCCTTTTTCTATTTTATGGAAAAGCTTAAGAAGCAATGGTGTTAGCTCTTCCCTGAAGGTCTGGTAATTCAGCAGTGAATCCATCTGGGCCTGGGCTTTTTTTAGGTGGGAGATTTTTGCTAACTGTTCTTATCTCAATGCTTGTAATAGGTCTATTTAACTGATTAATCTCATCTTGATTTAATTTAGGTAGGTCATATAAATTAAGGAAATCATCCATTTCTTTCAGATTTTCATACTTTGTGGAGTATATGCTTTTATAATATGTCCCTATGATTTTTTGAATTTCTCTGGCATCTGTTGTGATGTTACCTTTTTCATCTCTAATTTTATTAATTTGTGTCTCTTCTCTCTTTCTTTTGGTCAGGTTTCCTAAGGGTTTATCAATCTTGTTTATCCTTTCAAAGAACCAACTCTTTGTTTAATTGATTCTTTGGATTGTTTTTTTAGTTTCTATTTCATTAATTTCTGCCCTAATCTTTATTATTTCTTCCCATCTTCTGATTTTTGGTTTGCCTTCTTCTTTTTCCAAGGCTTTAAGGTGAAGCATTAGGTCATGTACTTGCGACCTTTCTAATTTCTCGATATAGGCACTTAAAGCTGTAAATTTACCTCTTAGGACTGCCTTCATTGTGTCCCAGAGATTTTGGCATGTTGTGTTCTGATTATCATTTGACTCTATACATTTTTTGATTTCCCTCTTGATTTCTGCATTGACCCATTCATCATTTAGTAGTGTGTTGTTTAATTTCCATGATTTTGTGTATGCTCTATAGCCTTTCTTGCTATTGATTTGTAGTTTGATTCCATTGTGCTCAGATAGAATGCAAGGAATTATTTCAATTTTCCTGTATTTGTTAAGATTTGTTTTGTGTCCTAATATATAGTCTATTTTAGAGAATGTTCCATGTGCTGCTGAAATGAGTGTATATTCTGCAGCATTTGGATGAAATGTCCTGTAGATATCTGTTAGGTCCATTCCTTCTATGACCCCATTTAGTCCAGATGCCTCTTTGTTTATTTTTTCCTGGGATGACCTGTCAATTGATGAGAGTGGGGTGTTGAAGTCACCCACTAGTACTGTGTTTGGTGTTATCTGTGACCTTAGTTCTAATAGTGTTTGTTTGATGAATTTGTGGGCCCTCATGTTAGGTGCATATATATCTAGGATTGTAATGTCCTTCTTTTGGAGGGTGCCCTTAATCATTATAAAGTGGCCATCGTTATCTTTCATAACTAATGTTGGACTGAAGTCTACCTTGTCAGATACTAGTATAGCAACCCCTGCTTGTTTTTCTAGGTCCCTTTGCTTGAAACACTGTTTTCCAACCTTTCACCATAATATAGTGTCCATCCTTTGTAGAAAGGTGGGTTTCTTGGAGGCAACAAATTGAAGGATCCTGCTTTTTAACCCAGTCTGCAGACCTACATCTTTTGGTTGGATTGAGGCCGTTGATATTAAGAGATATTATTGAAAGGTGTGTATTCATTTTTGCCATTCTTTTTTGTAGTTCTTCCGGTTTTACCTTTGCTCTCTTGTGTTAACTAGTATTTGAGTATTGTTTGTTTTTTCCCAGGTTCCTTATATGTGTGCTTTTCTTTTTCTTCATCATGGAGGATTCTTTCAAGTATTTTCTGTAGAGCTGGTTTTGTCTTCAAATACTCCTTTAGCCTGCTTTTGTCATGGAATGTCCTTATTTCTCCATCTATTGGAATGGATAGCTTTGCAGGATAAAGTAACCTTGGTCGACAGTTGTTATCTTTCAGAACTTAGAATATATCACTCCATGCCCCTCTGGATTTTAAAGTTTGTGTTGCGTAATCTGCTCTAATCCTGATAGGTTTGGCTTTGTAGGTAACTTGCTTTTTCTCTATAACGGCTTTCAATATTTTTTCTTTGGTTTGTGTGTTTGGTAGTTTGAGTATAATATGGAGAAGAGAGGTTCTTTCCATGTTTTGTCTGTTTGGTGTTTTAAAGGATTCCTGTATCTGCATTGTCACCTCTTTCCCAATTTGGGGGAAGTTTTCTTCTATGATTTTGTTGAAGAGGCCCACTATGCCTTTGGAGTGAAATTCTTCTCCTTCTACTATGCCCTGAATTCTTATGTTTGATCTTTTCATGGTGTCCCAAATATCTTGAAATTCCCACTCATACTTTTCTATTAGTTTGTCTTTCTCTTTGTTGGACTGTATTAGATCTGCCACCTGGTCTTCTAGCTTAGATATTCTGTCCTCTGCTTCATCCATTCTACTGATGAGATTTTCTATAGATTTTTTTGTTTCATTAACTTTGTTCTTTATTGCTAGTAATTCTAACTGGCTTTTCTTTATTATTTCTACTTCCTTATTTATGTCTAGTATTGACCTCTTTATTTCATTAAATTGGCATCCCTTGTCTTCTTTGCTTCCTTTGATTTCTTCTTTGAGTTCTTTGAACATATTTATAATCATTCTTTTGAAATCTTTCTCAGGCATTTCCTCTAACTCATTCTCACTGGAGGTCATTTCTGATGCATTAATATTTTTTGGTCGACTTATATTGTCCTGATTTTTGTGTTTCTTGTGTTATAATGTATATATTTTTGCATCTTAGATTATTTAATGATTGGATTTTCCAGTTAGCTGGGTATTAAGAGATGTATCAATAAATCTGATGTTATATATCTTCAGGGTAGGAGCTTAAGGTGCTAGGTGTGGCTCTGAAGACTCTCAGAGTATCTACAAAAGTGACTCTTGGTTTTGGGTGTGCCTGCTCTGAAAGTATTCAAGAAGGCTAAGTGGAACAAAATACAGGCAGATTCTAAAATTTAACTAAACAATGTACCCTTTAAATGAAAAACCGCAGAGTATTTATCCAACAGTAGGTATTATGACAACCAGATCCTTTGTCTGTTCCTTAGGCTGTGTGGTGCCTCACCTACTCCCTTAATCCTGACAGCAAGGCAGTTAAGATTTCTGGTGTGTAAAGGGTTCCAAGTCAGCTTGTGACCAGGTGAGGCCCTTCCCTAATGTATAACAGAAGAGTAAACAAAGCCACTATAATTTAAGAAGAAACAAATAACAAGCCCAAAATACAGCTTTTTTTTAAGAATGGCAAATTTGACCATCCATCCAATTTAACATATAATTTATCCTGATATGGAAGGTGCAATTAGCACTTCTGGTTCAGGCCTATATACCAGGTTTATTAGGCAGGTACTGACCTGGTGTAATCCCAGTTACCTTTTGGGATGATTTTGGTCTCAACTGTGCTCTTAATTGGGTCCCTCTTTGGTGCTCTCTCAGTTCAAGTAGGTGTGGCCAGGTCCCTGGACAGCTGCTCTGGTCCAGAGGGTTGGGCACTGGTGGTGGGGGAGGGGGAGGGAGCCGATGCTGCTCCAGTTCTCCTGCTGTTCCATGTGTTCTTCTACCTTGTGATCTGCTCCTCTGTTGTTCACTTCTGTTCTCCCTTCACGTTTCTTGAGCTTGCGGAGAGCTCCAGTGTGAGTGGAAAATCCCCTCACCTGGCTTTTCCTGTGGCTCAAGCCAAGCCTGGAGGCTCGCTAGTGCACCGCTGCCAAGGTGCATGCCCTGCCAGAGCAGCTTCTACTGGCCCGAGTGGGCTCTGGATGCTCTGGATCTCTCCTACTTCTCCAATGCTGTTTCAATTTCCTATACACCTCACTTTTTAGTAAAAGTGTGTATTTTGCTGTTTTTTTTTTTTTTTTTTTTTTTTTTTTTGGCTTTTTGCCCCCTAGGCTGCTTTGGTATCGTACCTATGCCACCATCTTAACCAGAAGTCTCAGAAATCTTAAAGAAAAGAAAATCATACATTTTTTGCATGACAAAAAAAAATAACCAAATGGGAAAAATATCTCAAATCCATACCAAAGAAAACAGTTCATAACCTAAATCTGAAACTTACTCCTAAAATTTTGAGGGGGAAAGTCCAAAAATTCTATAAATTGAACTATAATTCCAAGTGTGGTAGTTTGAATTACGTGTTCCCCACAAATTCATGTGTTTTGAATGTATGACTCCCAGCTGATGGCAATTTGGGAGGTGGAACCTTTCTTGAGGAGGTGTGCTGTTGAGGAAAGGCTTAGGGATGTTATATCAAGTTCAGCCTCTGCTCATGCCATGACTTTCCCTGCCATCATAAAGCTTCTCCTCAAGACTATAAGCCAAAGTAAAAACATTTTCCCCATCAGCTGCTTTTGGTCAGGTGTTTTATCCCAACAACAAGACGGTAACTGCACCAAAAAGCCAGTACTAGAGGAGTAGGGTTGTTGCTGCTGGAAAACTGACTGGCTTTTGGCCATGTGGAACTGGTTTGCCCAAAGAATATGCAATTATTTGAATCCTCGGCCTAAGAGATGCCTTACAGTGCTGAAGACAGAATTTGATGGACCATTGTGGTCATAGTTGAAAGACCTAAATGCACTAAGAAATGTGGACTATGAGGTTTGGCTTATAAGGGAAGAAAGAACTTGATCAAAAAAGAGAAAGAGATCCCTTGCTCTGGAGTGTTTGAGTAATGGAGTGAGTAGGTCTGATCTCCCTTTTCTCCCCCCTCCTCCCAGTTTTCTGGTCCCACTCAGTTTCCCTGCTGCTGGCTTGGAGCTGCCTGGACCCTGCAAGCTTGCTGCAGAAGCAGGCCCCTTGCTCCACATTCCTGATTTAAGGGCCCCTGGGTCCCCAATTCCTGGATCCTTTGCTTGAGAGGGTTCACACACAGGACAAATAGGCCAGATCTCCCTGTTCACCCCAGCTGTCCCACTGTTCAGTGTTCCCTAGTGAACTGGCACATGGGTACCCAAATCCCTATTCCACTGGGTCAGAGGGTGCATGGGCCACTGTAGGAGCTGACCTCTTACCCCTGGCTGCCCAGCTTCCTGGATCCTGGTTCACCAACCCCTGATCCCTGTGTGCTGAAAGGAAAGTGCAAGTGGAGTGAGTAGGCTAGAGCTCCCAGTTACCCACATCCCAGTTCCCAAGATACCTTTGATGTACCTGCAATCTCCATAATCTGCACATCTGTGGTTATAACCCATTTGTACACCAGTCCTATTCACATTTAAAACAGAACATCCTCTGAAGACCTTAAAAGGACATATACTGGAACCCCTCTCAATAGAATAAAACATTTCCCCAAGATGAATAGACCACAATGCAAATGAAACAGTGAAAGTCAGAAAACTGAGAGATCTCCACGAAGGATGCCTAGTCCCATAATGGAAACCTCCAATGAAATCATTGAGAAATCAACATAAATTAAATCCCATAATGAAAATATGACAACCAATGTGACCCTGATCAAAAGAATTGCTGAGTTGGAAGCAAGCCATCAAAATACCACATATTGTATCAATGAAATTGAGCAGAATTATCTCTTAGAGCACTCAGCTTTTGAAAATAGGCTTAACTTAACAGAAGAAAATATTAGAAGCCTCAAAAGGGTTATAAATGAATTGAAGATGAGCCAACAAATGAAAAATCTCAATAACCAATGGATTAAGCTTAATGAAGACTTAATCAAATCCAAGAATGAATTCCAAGAAGCATCAAGAAAATCAGAACTTGAACTGAAAACATACCTCAAAAAAGAGATGAGCATGATATAAAATAACACATCAGAATACAAAAATCAAACAGAGCTTATAAAAACCTCTCTAGAACCCCTTACTAAGAGAGGCACTCATGTGGAAGAAAGTAACCTTTGAGCTGGAAGACAAGACAGAAGAAATTGATTGGGAGGCCAAAAACATTGCTAAGTTCAAAAAATCATGTGAACAGAATACAACAGAACAGTGGGGAACCCTAAAATGACCAAACATCCAGATCATGGAAATACCAGCAGGACAGGAAATCCAGGCCAGAGCATATTCAACAAAATTATTGAAAAATTTCCCAATCTCTCAAAAAATAGGCCCATCCACACACAAGAAACACACAGAAAACCAAACAGACAGGACTAAAGAAGAAACTATCCAAGGCACATCATACTTAAAACTCTTAGCAATGAAAACAAAAAAAGAGTGCTAAAAGCAGCAAGATAGAAACAACTCACTACATAAAAAGGCAATTCCATCAGAATTACCTCAGATTTCTCAATGGAAACCCTGAGATATAGAAGGGCCTGGAATGGAACACTTCAAAGACTAAAAAACTATGACTTCCAACCCAAGCTACTGTACCCAGCAAAAGTATCCCTCATAATAGATGGTGAAGGAAAACTTTCCATGAAAAAGTCAACTCTATGATTATATAAACACAAAGTCATACCTACAGAGAATACTTCAGGGAAGACACCACACAGAAGAGCCAAGCAACCAATTTTATGAGCCTACAAGAAGTTCCCAATAACCAAAACCAGACCAGGCCCAAAAAAGTACAAAACATAATGAAGCACCAAATCTCATAACTCAACCCATCAGGGCAGGGATTAAATCAAACCTCATAGTTATAACCTTAAATAGTAATGGTCTTAACTCACCCACAAAAGACACAAATTAAAAGGGTGGATAAAAAAATGGACGTTTCCATGTACTGTCTTCAAGAAACCCACCTTACACAGATACCTCCTCAGTAAACACAGATACCTCCTCAGGGAGAAAGGATGGAAAAAGATAGTCCAAGCAAATCGAAATTAAAAAAACAAGCAGATGTTGCTATACTAATACCTGATCAAATAGACTTCACACCAAAAGTAATCAAAAAGGACAAAGAAGGCCATTTTTTTAATTTTTTAAAATATTTTATTATTTATTTATTTGAAGGTGGAAGAGGCAGATAGAGAAAAAGAAAATGGGCATGCCAGGCCCTCCAGCCAGTGCAAATAAACTCCAGATGCATGTACCCCTTTAGGCATCTGGTTTATGAGGGTCCTGGGAAATCAAACTGGGGTCCATAGGCTTTGCAGGCAGTAGGCAAGTGCCTTAGCCACTAAGCCATTTCCTCACCCCACAAGGCCAATTTATATTCATCAAGAGAATGATCAAACATGAGACCATCACAATCATAAATCTATATGCAACAAACACAGGGCCACCACAGTTTATAAAAATTAAAACTACTTGACAACAAAACAAAACTAACGCCAACACCATCATAGTCAGAGACTTCAATACTCAACTATCATCATTAGACAGATCACCCAAGCAGAAAATCAACAGGGAATAAAAGAGCTCAACAATACTGTAGATCAACTAGACCTAACAGACATCTATAGAACTTTCCACCCCAACTCTGAACATACGCATTCTTCTCAGCAGCCACAGAATCTTCTCCAAAATTCACCATATATTAGGCCATAAAGCATGACTCCATAAAGTCAAGAAAATTGAAATAACTTCCTGTATCATATCAGATCACAATGCTTTAAACCTAGAAATTAACAAAAAGAGACACATTAGGAAATTGACCAGCTCCTAGAGACTAAATAATCCATGTTTAAACAATGAATTAGTTGTTGAGGAAACCAAAAAAGAAATTGTAAAATTCCTAGAATTGAATGATGATGAGAACACAACTTACCAAAACTTATAGGACACAATGAAAGCAATCCTAAGGGGAAAACTCACAGTCCTAAAACAAAGACAAATAGAACTCAAACTTATAATTTGACCATCCACCTAAAGCCATTGAAAAAGCAGAAGAATCCAACAGTAAGAACTCCAAATGGAAAGAAATAATCAAGATGAAAACAGAAATTAATGAAGTGGAAACTAAGCAATCAATTTTTTAAACTGATGAAATGAAGAACTGATTATTTGAAAAAAAAAAAGATTGATAAACCCCTGGCCAATTTGATCAAGCAAAAAAGGAGAAGTATCAAAATAATGAAGTGAAAAATGAAAAAGGAGAAGACACAACAGACATCAATGAATTTGGAAGAATCATCAGGACATACTTCCAAAACCTCTACTCCACAAAATTGGACAATCTGGAAGGGATGGAAGAATTCCTAGCACATACCACCTACCAAAACTAAACTCAGAGAAGATTAATCTCCTAAACAAACCTATAACATCTATGGATATTGAAAAGGTAATAAAAAACCTCCTCCAAAAAGAAAAGCCCAGGACTGGATGGCTTCTCAGATGATTCTATCAAACTTTCATTGAAGAACTGAAACCATTTTTTCTCAAACTGTTTTGCATAACCAGAGACCAGAGAATACCCCCCAATTCCTAGAATCACCCTAATACCAAAAGCAGCAGAGATATAACAAGAAAAGAAAACCGTCAGCTTATATCTCTGAGGAATTTAGATGCAAAATCTTGAACAAAATCCTTGCAAACCAAATTCAACAACATATTAAAACCATTATTCTTGACCAAGTAGGCTTCATCCCAGCAATGAAGGGATGATTCAACATAATACACCACATAAATAAACTTAAACATAAGAATGGCATGATCATCTCAATTGATTCAGAGAAGGCCTTTGACAAAACACAACACCACTTCATGATCAAAACACTGGAAAGAATAGGCATGGAGGGTTTATATCTCAACACAATAAAGGCTATATATAAAGCACCTAAAGCCCAGATAATACTTAATGGGGAAAAGCTCAAGGAGCTCCCATTGAGATCAGGAAAAAGGCAGGGGTGCCCACTCTCATCACTGCTCTTCAACATAGTACTAGAAGTACTAGCACAAGCAATAAGACAGGAGAAAGAAATAAAAGGGATTCAAAGTGGAGAGGAAGAAGTCCAAGTTAGCCCTATTTGCAGATGGCATGATCCTGTACATAAATGACCCAAAAGTCTCCATCCCAAAACTTCTAAAAGTGATTAATTTCTTTAGTAAAGTGGCAGGATGCAAAATCAGCACAGAAAAATCAGTAGCCTTTCAATATGCAAAGGACAAATATATAGAGAAAGAAATCAGTAAAGCTGTCCCATTTTCAATAGCAACAAAAAATTAAAGACCTTGGAATAACACCAACCATGAATGTGAAAGACTTATACAACATTTTTTGAAAAGCACTCAAGAAAGAAATTAAGGTGGACTTGAGTAGACTGAAAAACCTCCTATGACCCTGGATAGGTAGAATTAATATTGAGAAATGATAATTCTACCAAAGGCAATATACAGAGTTAATGCAATTCCAATGAAAATTTTAGCATCATTCTTCACAGAGATAGAAAAATGATCTCAAAATCTATATGGAATGGTAGCAGGCCTCAAATATCCAAACATATCCTCAGGAAAAAAAAAAAAAATCTCTGGAGGTATCACCATACCCCATGTAAACCTATATTACAAATCCATAGTAACAAAAACAGCAAGATACTAGCATAAAAACAGAAAAATAAATCAATGGAAAAGAATTAAAGACCCAGACCTTAGGTAATATAACTACAGCTACTTGATCTTTGACAAAGGTGCCAATAACATAGCCTGAAAAAAAAAAAATCACAGCATCTTCAACAAATAGTGTTGGACAAATGGGATAACCATATGTAGAAAAATGAAACTAGACCCACTTATCTCACCATACACAAAAGTCAAGTTCAAATGGATTAAAGACCTCAATATAAGACCTGAAACTCTTCTATTGGAATAAAAAATAGGAGGAAGTCTCTACAATATATGAATGAACAAATACTGAACAAAGCCCTAGTAGCTAAGGAAATTAAACAATAACTCAAACAATGAGATCTCATGCAGCTAAAAAGCTTTTGCACAGACAAACATACCATAAGCAGAGCCAATAGATTACCACTGAATGGGATAAAATTTTCATCAGCTATACCACGGATAGAAGCCTAATATCTAGAATGTATAAGAACTCAAAAAAAACTGAACAGTAAAATATCAAACAACTAACTCCAAAAATGTGGCAGAGAACTGAATAGGGAGTTCTCAGAGGAAGAAATGCAAATGAGTAATACACACTTAAGAAAATGTTCAACATCCCTAAGTATTAGTAAAATGGAAATTCAAAAATACATGAGATTATACCTTATTCCAGAAAGGATAGCAATCATTAAAATAATCTAACAACATGAGTTCAAGGCCACCTTGGGACTACATAGTGAATTCCAGGTCAGCCTGGACTAGAGTGAGACCCTACCTAAAAAAATAAAAAAAAATAAGAAAATAAAAAAAAAAAGTCTAACAACAACAAATGTTGGCGAGGATGTGAGGAAAGAGGAACCCTTATACACTGTTGGTGGGAATGTAAACTTGTACAACCACTATAGAAATCAATTTTTTAGGAGCAGAGAAATAAATGTAGGGAGCTCTTAACCATGTGGCCAATTCATGCTTCACTTGTGTTTAAAAACTGGAAATTGAAATTATACTGAGTTCTCACCCATCAAATTAGCAAAGCATCCAATTATTGACCCATGCTTTCATGTACAGTATAAGGAAAAGGTATTCTCAAGTATTGCTCTGGGAAATAAAAGTAGTATCATACACTGAGGGGCATTTAAAAGCATTTATCAAAATAAACATTTATCCTTGACCCACCAATGTGATTTCTGAAATCAACACTGAATCTAGAAGAAAAGACACAAATGAGTTCAGCAGAAAGATGGGGAAGACCATGAAGAGTCTGCATTCTGATGGCTCTCACTCTCTCCAGGAAGATGGGATTTATGGCTATCTCCTCAGCTCTCAAGTCTCTGTACACTAGAAATAACCAAGAGAGTCAAGGCCATAATAGATCTACAGGGACATAAAGAATAATCATGGATTTCGTGGCCTAATTGAGGGGGAGTGGGAGTCTATTTATACATTTTTTTCACTACATGACTTATCGTGTTCCAAAATAAATAGTTGGGATCAAATTCTCTTTTTTTTTTCCTCACAGTCATGAAAGAAGAACGTGAAATGAATTTCCCACTATGGTATCAAGAAGATGATAAGCAGTGAATGCAGTCATGCATTAGACCCCAGTAAAAGGAACAATCTATTGACTACACTGCGTGAGAGCAAAGGGCTGGGCAGTAACTAGTATAGTAACTGCCTGGGATGGATCAAGCAATCTATCTATGTGTCTATCTACCTATCTATGTATCTATCATCATCATTGATCTATCTTGTTTTTTCAGGTGGAGTAGTCCTTGTATCTGCCTAGAAGGTAAGAGTTCCCATAGAGGGAAATAGCAAGATATAAGAAAATCCTCAGAAACTTAATATCCCACAAGTTAACCTCACCTCTCATCTCAAATAGATAATCACAGACAAGATGGAATTTTGGGAGTATGGTGGGTAGATAATAGGAAATGACAGAAAGTGGTTAGTAGTTCTAATTATACACATATATATTTAAATCTATTCATCTCCTAAAATAATTATTTAAATAAATTTCTGACTGTACATTGTTTCAAGCTCTGTGACATAGTACACTAATTGCACCTGTCCTGTCAAGTGTGGTGCTTTTATTCCAGTATACTTAAAAAGCCTCAGGTATGTGGTATATAGTTCAATAAATAAGAGAGAGAGATGGGGAGGATGAGTGTATGAATTTCTATCTCCAGCAGAAAAAAGTGAAGAAGAGGGTTTGCATTCACATAAGAGTTTCAATAAAACACAGTCACAGCTTTACCTCAGATCTGGGTTAGCTCTCCAGCCCCATTTCATAATAGATTCCAAGGAGATGTGAACCATAGGACAGAAGCCTGCCCATCACCAGGAGGAGAACAAGTGGTTAACACTATGAAAACAGTTAGAAGACCAATTGTGGTGGTGTGAATGTAAAATGTTCCCCATAGCATCATGTGTTTTGAATATTCTCACTCAAATCCTCTGCATATGACAATATGGGTGGTGGAACTTTGTTGAAGGAAGTGTGTTCCTGGGGGTGGACTTTGGGAGTTAATTAGTCCAGTCCTGCTGGGTATAGTTGAGCTAGCTCACTGGGGCTCCTTCTTTCCCCATCTGTCTTGCTCCTGTTGTGTTTTCCCTGCCATAATGAAACTTATCACCAAAATTCAAAGGTGAAATAAAATCTTTCCTCCCATAAGCTGTTTCTGGTTGGGTGTTTTGTCCAAGGAACAAGAATGTAACTGCAACACCAATGGATTCAGTTTAATGTCCATGAAGTGAACTTCTATGAAAATTTAGAGACTTGCCATAGTAATCAAATTTTAGAAGGTGTGGTGGCAATACCCATGATAGGACATTTTCAAATTACAAGACAAATTATGGTACTGTGAATCCTCAGCCACAAAACAGGAAGCACATTATCTCAGTTCTCTTAAGGTTCTAAAAGCCAAACCTTTGTAACGAAGGAAAATTGATCTGGTTCATGTACTGATGTCATGAAATGCTAATTTCTTGAAAAAGAATTGGAGTAGGTCAGGGATAATGAACATGTTTAATGAGGCTGTAGGAAGTCTGCTGATTGGTCTACTCAAGTTAACTAATTATATCATGAAGTGGAAATCCCACTGGTAGAAAAAAATGTTATGAAGAAATTCTGATATCAGTAGGTAAATTACAATGCAAGCATTTGTAGTTCCAGAAAAAAAGCCAAACCATTAACCAATGAATTATATGTCTAAAAACAGAAGGGTGCTGGGGAGATAGGGTTCAATTCCTCAGTAACCACCTAAACCTACATACATAAAGTAATGTGTGTATCTGAAGTTCTTTTGTAGTAGCAAGTGGCCCTTGTGTACCCATTCTCTCTCTCTCTCTCTCTCTCTCTCTGCAAATAAATAAAAAAACATATTTTATTATTAAGAAAACCTTTTGCTAGTCTATTGGGACCACGTGAAAATAAAATGTTGACCATGGATCTGAACTATGTATCAAGAGCTGTGTTCCAAAGAGTCACTAAAGCCACAAAATCACACAGAACCAACATTTATCCATCACACAGTGGAAATGTATGTTCATGATGAAATCTACATGAGACTAAAGCACACTGATTAGACACAGGCTGGGGCGATTCAGAATCCCACATCACTTAGTATGCTTGCACCAGTGTCCCACACTCAGCTCACAATAATGGTTATGAAGGACAGAAACAATATAGCCAACCCTTGGAATGAGGAAAAGCCTGGTGTTGGCTTTCCACAATGGGCGGCAAATTTGTGAATGTATTTGCCTATGGTATAATAACCAAAGGGTAGATGGAATATTGTGATGAAAATTCATCATTCAACGATAATTGTTAAAACTGTAAAAAAAAAAGCATATGGAGATTTATCATACAGTTCTCAATGCTTAATATGTTCTTTTATAATTATTTTATATGCATGTGTGTACATGTGTATATATCAATGCACACATGCCATGGCAAACACAAGAAAATTGAAGGACAACCTGGCCATGCCTGTTCTCTTTATCCATCTTTGAGAATGAGTATCTTGTCATTACAAATGAATTCCATATGTTTCAGTCAGCTTCACATTGCTGGTCAAACACCAGACCACTAGCAGCTTGTAAGAAGAAAGGGTTTATTTCTGGCTAACAAATTCCAGTGGAACATCATCAAGCAAGAAAGAAGCTGGCTCCCCTTTCATAGACACAAACAGAGAGACACCACCAAACAGCCAGCAGACAACAACAAGCCCAAACAGCCAGAGATCCAAAATGCTCTCCACATAACTTTAGGGCTGGACTGATCCATACCCAATGACATGCAAGGATCTCCCTGCTAGGTATTCAAGTCACAAGTTCAATTTTCATAAAAAAATACCCCAATTCTATGAGGCCATGCTTTCAAATTATCACATTCAACCTATCACACCAGACTAGCTGGTCAATGTAATTTGGATTCTCCTGGATCCCTTCTCATTATTATAGGCATGTTGGGATCACAGATGCATGCAACACTTTGGCTATGGCTTATGTAGGTCTTGGACAATTGAACTCTAGTTAGCAAGCTTTTCAGGAAAGTGCCATTAACCACTCAGTCATATCCCTAGCCCCCACAACTCACTTTTAAAATGCCAAATATTGACCATAGCTTTCAAAAATACTTTTATTTATTTATTTGAAAGTGACAGACAGAGAGAGAAAGAGGGATAGAGAAAGAGAGAGAGAGAGAGAGAGAGAGAGAGAGAGAGAGAGAGAAAATGGGCGCACCAGGGCCTCCAGCCACTGCAAATGAACTACAGATGTGTGTGCCCCCTTGTGCATCTGGCTAACATGGGTCCTGGGGAATTGAGCCTTGAACCGGGGTCCATAGGCTTCACAGGCAAGTGCTCAACCACTAAGCCATCTCTCCATCCTGACCATAACTGTTACATGGCATCTAAATGTGAAATAAAAGTGAAGATGGAAAGCAAGGAAGTCCTCAGTGAAAACCCACAGTACTAATCTTTAAGAATAAATGTCATTTCTTGGAATGTTGTTGCAAATTATTCCATCAACAAGTAAATTGGCCTCTAAATATTTATAGAGATGAATAGCAATGAAGCATACTGCTATGGGATTTGAAAGAATATTTGGAGGCCCTGAACTAGGCAGACTGGCCCTTTGTTCCCATACCCTGCTCACACCCATAGGTAGGCCACCCACTCAAGTTGCACCAAAGAAAGGTTGATCAGACCACTCAACATAGGCACCAGTGGAGTTTCTGTTGCTGCATTCTTGGTAATAAAAAAGTATTATATACAGATGGGCAAACATAAATGCAAAACTGCAAAACAAATAACACAAGAAACCAAGGCAAGATATCCCTACCAAGACTTCCTAGTTACAGGTTAGCCTGAGCTATAGAACCTACCTTGAAAAAAAATGCACTAAGCACAGAGAACAAAGAATACTGGAAGCTGCAAGAGAAAAGTAGCTCATCATTTATAAAGGTAAGTCCCTTAAAATTACAAACATTTTTTCAATAAAAACTCTAAAAACAAGAAAGGCTTGGAATAAAGTATTTCAAAATTTGAAGATCACAGCTGCTAACACAAACTACTATGCCCAGAAATATCAACATTTCATAATGGAAGGGGAAATAAAATATCCCATGACCAAAGTAAGCTTTACAAATATATGAGCTCTATTCCAGTCCTATGAGGAAAATTTATAGAATATTTCACACTGGAGAGAAGAACAAACAGCTGCAAAAAGTTACAGGAGGTGAAAAACAAAACAATTAAAACTAGAATCGACATGAAAATTAGGAAAACATCAAACTCAGAGACTTCAGGGTAACATGGCAGCATAGGAGCCACACCAAACCAGCCAAGGGAGGGATTTAAGCAAAACAACAACAAAACACACTCTTCTTCTGAAAGGTAAAGGAGTGTAGGTTATTCTTAGACACAGCAGAGAAGCAGGAGAGACCAAGATCCACCAGAGAGGAGGAAAATGCCCAGAATCCTACTGAGGCACTTGCAGCCTGCCAATCCATGTGATCCATGCACCTGCCTGGCACTGTCCCACCAGGTGCACCAAGCAGAGGCAGCAGAGACTAAACAAGGGGATTTTCCAGCTTCATTAGCCTCCTTGCAAAGTCAAGAAATCTGAAGGAAAGAGAGCTGGAATCAACTAAGGAGCTATTGAAAGGGATACAAACAGGATTGTGTGAGCAAATCCAGTTTTTCTACACTTTTCCATCCCCCAACCATCAGAACCACGAACCTCCACCATTCATCCCCTGGTGGCAGCATATCCAGCACTGCCGATCAGAACTCCAGCTCCACAGCATCCTGAGGGATTGAGGTGGGCCCTCAACATTGGTGAGACTGGAAGCCACACCAAGAGGCAAGAAAGACAACTGACAAAAAGAAACAAACAAAAAACAGGTACATAGGACTGGAGTGGAAGAGCTAATCTCTCTTTCCATGGCAGGGTAGGTTATGTGTTATATATTCTTGGTTGGCTTTACTATTTTCAAATAAACTGTATGTGGGGGTTGAATATTTCATACTTTCAGATTTATAGGGCCTTTGTCTTTGGCACCTGTCATTATTGGGGACAGGGTCTGATTCAGATCCAGTCTGACCTGGAACCCAATTCGGAACAAAATCTCTACCTCCCAGCTGACAAGATTAAGGGTGTAGAGCAACACACAACCTTAGGAATTTTGGCTTTATAAGACTATTTATTTGCTTTAATATCCACAATTGCATACTCTGTGCTGGTTTTTATTGAATGTGTATATTGCTCAGTTGAAGTTTAGAATTTGACAGTAAATTATTCCACCCAGTCCACTAGAATACTGGTTTAGCAAGCAAACTCAACACCTAGGATTACTTCTACAGCTGGAATGGGGTATAAGAGCTATACTTGGCACCTTAAACTCATATCCTGAAAGTACATAAAGGTGGATTGCCACATCTAAGAACACCGCAGATAAGTCGAAAACCCAAGCATCAAATCAATTCAGGATGCAAATGTCACTACATTATAATACAAGAAACAGAAAGAATCAGGATATTATAATAACATAAAAATTATAAATTCATCAGAAATGATCACCAATGAGGGTATCTTAGATGAAATACATGACAAAGATTTCAAAAAAAATGATTTTATCTATACTGAAAGAAATGAAGAGAATCAAAGAAGAGAACAAAGGAATTAAAGAAGAAAAACAAACTCCTGAAAGAGATCATAGGAAACCAGCTTAGTGAAGTAAGGAGGTCATTAAAAGACATGAGTGAGCAAATAGAAATACTGAAGAAAAACCTGGCTGAAATTCTAGCTCTGGAGAACACAGTCAGTCAAATAAAAAACTTTGTGGAAAGTCTCAGCAGTAAAATGGATGAAGGAGAGAACAGAATATCTAAATGAGAAGACCAGGTGGCAGACCTAATAAGTCCAACAAGGAGAAAGACAAGCTAATAGGAAGGTGTGAATGGGCATTTCAAGATATCTGGGAAACTATGAAAAGAGCAAACATAAGAATTCAAGACATAGTAGAAGGAGAAGAATTTCAATCCACAGGCTAAGTAGGCATTTTCAACAAAATCATAGAAGAAAATATTCATCAAATTGGGAAATAAATGCCAATGTAGATACAAGAAGCTTTCATACATCAAACAGATAAAACCTGGAAAGAACCTATACTGGCCATGTTATAAATAAACTACTAAACACACAAACCAAAGAAAATATATTGAAAACAGAGAAAAAAGCAAGTCACCTTTAAAGGCCAGCAAAAGGATCACAGCTGATTACACAACACAAGCTTTAAATGTCAGAAGGGCTTAGAATGATGTATTCCATGTTCTGAAAGATAATAACTGTCAAACAAGATTACCTTATCCTGCAAAGCTGTCTATACAAATTCATAGAGAAATAAGGACATTCCACAACAAAAACAGGATAAGGAAATTTATGACAACTAAATGACTTCTACAGAAAATACTTGAAGGCATCCTTCACACTGAAGAGAAAGCAACACACACACAAGAGAAATAGTAAAATATAAAGCACACTCAAATAACACTTTTAAAAACTGAGTAAAGAGCTGGGTGTGTTGGCACATGCCTTTAATCCCAGCACTTGGGAGGCAGAGGTAGGAGGATCACCATGAGTTCTAGGCCAACCTGAGATTACATAGTAAATTCCAGGTCAGCCTGAGCTAAAGTGAAACCCTACCTTGAAAAACCAAAAATATAAAAATTTTTAAAAAGCTGGGCATGGTGGTGCATGACTTTAATCCTAGCACTCAGGAGGCAGAGGTAGGAGGATCACCATAAGTTCGAGGCCACCCTGAGACTAAATAGTGAGTTCCAGGTCAGCCTGAGCTAGAGTGAGATCCTACCTCAAAAAACAAAAAACAAAACAAAACAAAAATTTAGAAAAAAGTAAGTAAAGGAGAATAAAGGAAGCACTACGAAATAAAAAGAATGGTGAGAATTAATACATACCTTTCAATGATAACTTTTAATATCAATGGCCTTAATGCCACAACCAAAAGACACAGGCTTGCAGACTGGATTAAAAGGGAGGGTTCTGCCATTTGTTGCCTCCCAGAAACTCATCTCTCAATAATATATAGACAGTATCTTAGGATGAAAGGATGGAAAATGGTATTTCAAGCAAATGGGCCTAGGAAAGAAGCAGGGGTTGCTACCGTAATATCAGACAGAATAGACTTCAAACCAACGTTAGTGAGGAAAGATAAAGGTCATTTTATACTGATTAAAGGAACACTCCAACAGGAGGACATTGCAATCCTAAACATATATGCACCTAACATGGGGGCTCCCAATTTCATCAAAGAAAAACTATTGGACTTATGGTCACAGAAAACAGCAAACACAATTGTAGTGGGTAACTTCAATACACCACTCTCTTCAAATGACATGTCATCCTGGCAAAACATAAAAAGAGAGACATCTAGATTAAATGATGTTATGGAACAAATGGACCTAACAGATATCTACAGAACATTCCATCCAAATGCTGCAGAATATGCATTTTTCTCAGCAGTACATGGAACATTCTCTAAAATAGACCATATATTAGGACACAAAGCAAATCTCAACAAATACAGGAAAATTGAAATAATCCCTTGTACTCTATCTGACCAAAATGGAATTAAACAGCAAATTAGCAATAAGAAAAACTCCAGTTAATAGAGAGTAAACAATACAATATTGAATGATGAATGGGTCATTGAAGAAATAAAAAAGGAGATCAATAAATTCATAGAATCAAATGATGATGAGAACACACCATACCAAAACCTTTGGGACACAATGAAGGCAGACCTAAGAAGGAAATTTATAGCTCTAAGTGCATATATTAAGAAATTAGAGAATTCACAAGTAAACAATTTAATGCTTCACCTTAAGACCTTAGAAACATAAGAACAAGACAAAACAAAAATCAGTAGATGGGAAGAAATAATAAGGATTAGAGCAGAAATTAATGAAATAGAAATAAGAAAAAAACAGAAAGAATCAATGAAACAAAGAGTTGGTTCTTTGAAAGGAAGAACAAGATTGATAAACCCTTAGCAAATCAGACTAGAAGAAAGAAGAGATAACAGATACCAAATAAATTTTAAAAACTCATAAGAACATACTTTAAGAACATATATGACTCTAAGTTTGAAAATCTGAAAGAAATGGATGATTTCCTTGATTCCTATAACCTACCAAAATTAAATCAAGATAAGATAAACCATTTAAGTAGACCTATAACAAGTACAGAGATCCAAGCAGTTATTTAAAAGTCTCCCAACTAAAAAAGAAAGGCCAGGCCCAGTTGGATTCACTGGTGAATTTTACCAGACCTTTATGGAAGAGCTAACACCAATGCTTCTCAAAATTTTCCATAAAATAGAAAACATAGGAATTCTACCAAACTCTTCCTATGAATCCAGCATCACCTTCATACCAAAACCAGAGAAAGACAGACAAAAAAAAGAAAGAAAGAAAGAAAGAAAGAAAGAAAATTACAGACCAATCTCCCTCATGAACATTTAAAGCAATTCCCATTAAAATTCTAATTGCATTCTTCACACAAGTAAAAAAAATCCTAAACTTCATTTGGAAGCACAAAAAAACTCCAATAGCCAAAAAATCTTTGAGCAACAAAAGTAATGTTGGTGGTATTGCCATACATGAGTTTAAGCTATATTACAAAGCCACAGTAAAAAGAAGAAGAAGGAGGAGGAGGAGGAGGAGGAGAAAAAGAAAAGAGAAACTAGCATGGTACTGGCACAAGGACAGACATGTAGATAAATGGAACAGAATAGAGGACCCAGATATTAATGCAGACAGCTGCAGCCATCTGATTTTTGACAAAAAATGCCAAAAATATTCATTGGAGAAAAGATAGCCTCTTCAACAAATGGTACTGGGAAAACTGGATATCTATATGTAGAAGGATGAAAATAGATCCTTGTCTTGCTCCATGCACAAAAATAAAATCAAAGTGGATCAGGGACCTTAATATCAGACCAGAAACTCTGAAACTGCTACAGTAAAAAGTAGGGGAAATCCTTCAGGATATTGGTATAGGAAATGACTTTCTGAATATAACCCCAATTGCTCAGGAAATAAAACCACTAATCAACCACTGGGATCTCATGAAATTACAAAGCTTTTGTATAGCAAAGGACACTGAATGGAGCAAAGAGACAACCTACAGAATGGAAGAAAATCTTTGCCAGCTACACATCTGACAGAGGATTAATATCCAGACTATACAAAAAAACTCAAAAAACAGCACAATAAGCAATCACACAACCCACTTAAAAATGGGTTATGGAACTAACTGGAGAGTTCTCATCACAAGAAATACAGATGGCATATAAACATCTAAAAAAGTGTTCTACGTCCTTAGCTATAAGGGACATGCAAATTAAAAGTACTTTGAGATTCCTTCTCATTCCTGTCAGAATGGCTATCATCATGAAAACAACTGACAAGAAATGTTGGTGAGGATGTGGAAAAAGGGAAACCCTTCTACACTGTTCGTGGGAATGTAGTCTGGTACAGCCATTGTGGAAATCAGTGTGGAGTTTCTTGAGACAGCTAAAAATAGATCTACCATATGATCCAGCTATAGCACTCCTAGGCATATATCCTAATGACTCTTCTCACTGTCTTATAGATACTTGCACAACCATGTTTATTGCTGCTCTATTCACAATAGCTAGGAAGTGGAACCAGCCTAGATGTCCCTACCCAAATTAATGGATAATAAAGATGTGGTACATTTACACAATGGAGTTCTATTCAGTAGTAAAGAACAATGAAATTATGAAATTTGCAGGGAAATGGATGGATCTGGAAAGGATTATACTAAGTGAGGTAACCCAGGCCCAGAAACCCAAAGGTTGCTTGTTCTCTCTCATATGTGGATCCTAGCTAGAAATGTATAGACTGGTGTGTGAGCTGTAACCAAAAATCAGTAGCAGAAGCCAGTAAGCTAGAAATGGCTATAAGCGAGGGAGGATCGGGAAGGACTTAAGGGGATTGTATTATATAAATATAAGTAGAAGAACAGATTACAGGGAGGGGAAAAGGCCTAAGTGAGGCTAGGGGAAGAGATTGTGTAAAAGAAGGGTAGGGGGAGGGTCAATCAAAATTCAAGATATTTTGAATAAGACATATGAAAACCTACTTTTTTGAATAATGGCACATCCAGAAGCCATACTGTTACTAGAAAATTTTCAGTGCCAGGGTTGGGATACCTTCCAGTGAGTTGTTGACCAGGGAGATCCCTGTTGCCTCCAAAACATTATAGCCTATTGCCAAGGCCCTTGGTTTCTCTTGAGAAACAGATGATAAGACCCTATTGCTAAAGACTTCACATGCCTGAGCACCAAAATCACTGAGAAATCAAGCTAGTGCTGAGCAGCAAAATTTCTCCCTGTAGACCAGCCAAGTGAAAGCTGGAAAAAGATGCACTGTATGCAGTATTATGGGAGACAGAAGTCATTAGCAGTGAAAACAGTGGACACTGGAAGCCTCAAGTTTGGCCAGAGAGGTCAAATGACCAACGACTGAATGGGTGCACTAGTGGCATGTCTGCTCCTGGGGAAACCAACTGCTCTCTCATTGGACTGAAGGCTCACTATATGGGAGGGAATACATGCCTGGTACTGAAAATCTAATCAAAAGCCTATGGCAGGGGAGGTCATGATCCTTAGGGGTATAAAGCCTGCTCTTGTCTGGATAAATGCACATATTACTCTCACCAAATTGTCCTGAAAGTACTACGCTTAATGTTTGTATTCATATATTAATGCTACTCTCACTTCTGGTTAGAGAAGCTTATCTTTTCAGATGGCGATGATCACTCGGATAACCCAAAAGGCAGCACAGTGCTGAGAAGAAGGGATGGAGGAGTGTCCAGCACTGAAACATCTCACACCCTCCAAGGCTCAGTGTCCATTGTGGAAGAGATGGTGGAAAGAATGTAAGTGCCAAAGGAAGGCTACTATTCCTTACATACAACTGTCTGGACAGAATTTGGCCTTGATATTCAAGAACTCGCAGTGCCTAGCAATATCTACATAAGAGCCTCATAATAGTAGAAAAAGATGATGACATCAAAATAAAAGAGAGACTAGTGGAAAGAGGGAAGGGATATGATGGAGAACAGAGTTGTGAAGGGGAAAGTGGGGGAGGGGAGTGAAATATTTTTTACTGTCTGTAAGTATAGAATTTGTCAATAAAAAAAGAAAGCATCAAACTTTATAAAGTCTTAACTTGACAGAGATTAACTCATATCTATCAATTATAACTCTGAATATCAATGAACTCAACTCTCCAGTCAAAATATTATTTTCGCCTGGCATGGTGGTGCACACCTTTAATCCCAGTACTCAGGAGGCAGAGGTAGGAGGATCAAGGCCATCCTGAGACTACATCGTGAATTCCAGGTAAGCCTGAGCTAGAGTGAGACCCTATCTTGAATAAACAAAAACAAAAACATAAATATTATCTTACAGGAAAATGTTAAACACATTAGTCATGTGCCTATAAAATCTTGCCCACTTATCATACTCTTTATTCCACCTGGAATAACATACACTCCATTTTGTTATGTAGTTAATATCCATTATATTTGTGAAGGGAAGAATGGAGGAGAGAGAGAGAGAGAGAATGACAATGACTAAGAGTGGGTACACCAGGGCCTCCAAGCGCATATCCCACTTTGTGCATCTGGCTTTATATGGGTATTAGAGAATTGAAACTCAGGCCAGTAGGTTTGTAAACAAATGACTTTGACCATTGAGCCATATCCTTAGTCCCTTGCATTCTTTATAACTCATTTTGACAATACTTTTGAGAAGCCTTCTGCAGGTTGGCTTCCAATGGGCCTTGCATAAGCCACATCACAAATTCAACATACTCTTACCATGTTTACTTCTGTTCCCTGAGGTGACACATGATCTAATGAATGAATGAATGAGTGAGTGAAAATAGATGCTTGTATCAAAATTAAAAAGTAACAATCCCAAGCCAGGCATAGTGGTACACACCTTTAATCCCAGCACTCAGGAGGCAGAGGTAGGAGAGGATTAGAAGATCGCTGTGAGTTCGAGGCCACCCTTAGACTACATAGTGAATTCCAAGTTAGCCTGAGCTAGAGTGAGAGCCTACCTCAAAAAAAAAGAAAGAAAGAAAGAAAGACAGCCGGGCATGGTGGTGCACGCCTTTAATCCCAGCACTCGGGAGGCAGAGGTAGGAGGATCGCCGTGAGTTCGAGGCCACCCTGAGACTCCATAGTGAATTCCAGGTCAGCCTGGGCTAGAGTGAGACCCTACCTCGAAAAAAAAAAAAAAAAAAAAGGAAGAAAGAAAGAAAGAAAGACAGAAAGAAAGAAAGAAAGAAAGAAAAAGAAATTAAAAAAGAAAAGCAACAATCCCTACAAGGCTTAAAGTGAAAGTAAGAAAATCTAAAAAGTAAGTGGCTCACAGAAGTATTTTTCTCACACTTTCAATGAAAAGGAAAACAGTCATTGACATGTTTGATGACCATTTTAGAAGAAAATGACATTAAATTTCTAGACCATAAACTGTGTGTTGCATATTTAAAATTTTAAAGGAAATGTTAAATGCTTTGTTTAAACAATTGTCTAAGTTAAACTATACCTACCTAGAAAAAAGAAGGAATGCAAATTCAACATTTCTTTAATGAAAACTATATCCCTTAAAGTTCTCTCTATTATCTTTGTGCACTAAACCAATGTTCAGTCATAAAATTAAGGAAACCAAGAACATATTTCATGAAACCTCAGTTTGCGAAGTATTTTTTTTGTTAATCTGATACCATATCCTAGTGATATTTGTACAAGAGAACAAATACTTAATTTAACGTGCTGATATAAATTACTTTTAAATACCAAAATCTAATTAAAATTACTCTTATCATATTTTGAAAAATTATAAGTATAAATGGCTTCACTGGCATTTCAAGACACTTTACTTCTACTGAACAGTCCAATTAATTTTCCAATTTTAGTATTAATTATTCCCCATAGTATGTCAAGCTTCCTAACACAACATAATATGGGATAAATCAAGTACTGCTAGATTTTTCAAAAGATTTCTTAAGGTAATAAGCATCACATAATCTCCAAATTTCTGAACTGTAATGTTCTCTGAACCTCTATCATAAATTAATCTCTGTGATCAGAGAGCCAGAACCTCAGAGGCCCCCAACACCTCATCACTGAAGCAGACCAAAAATGAACCCAACATGGCTCAGGGAAATTTTGTGGAAGAGGGGGCGGAAAGAACGTCAGAGCCACATGTTGGGTCATGATATGCACAGACATTTAGCTTACCCATAACTGTGGGCTAACTCCACAATGCATGACCCGAATACCTCAACAAAGAGGGGCCAAGGGGAGGGGGTAGGTCACGGATGAGCCTAATAACGGTACCAAACTGACTGTATTTGCTGAATACAAAACTAACTAATAAAGAAAAAAAAAGTAATCTTTGTGGAAAATGTTTTTTAATAGCATTCATTATGTTTCAGTCATTTTAAAATTATTTCCACAAAGTAATAAACAGATGACTAACAATTGTACTTATATGCTTGGAGATTCCTGATTTATTGAAGAAACAAAATTGGAATCCTATACTGGAGTAGGATTTCTTTCTGATAGCTAATATATCTAAATCTAACACATTAATTCCTATGTGTTTTGAATTAGGTGTCTCCCATAAACTCATATGTTCTGAGTGCTAGGTCCCCAGCTAGTGGCAATTGGCAATTGGATCCTTCTGGAAGAGGTGTGTTGAGGGAAGGCCTATAGGTATTATAGCCAGCTTATCCTTGCCCGTATTTGGCACACATTCCTGCTGTTGTTGTCCAACTGATATTGGGCTGGAGGTGATGTACAGCCTCTGATCATGTCATGTTTTCTCCCCCCTGCCATCATAAAGTTTCTCCTTGAATCTGTAATACAGAGTAAACAAATTTCCTCCCATTAGCTGCTTTTGGTTGTGTACTTTCTGACAGGAGTGAGAAGGTAACTGCAACAGTATAATTTTAACAAGAAATGGGGTCCTTGTTGCTAGAAACTTGACTTTGTGGTTCTTGGTCTTTAGAAACTGATTTGTTAGAGGAATATGGAAGGATTTGAAGCCTTGTCTTAAGGGATAGCTTACAGTATTGAAGTAACAGTTTGATGGACATTTATGGTCAGAGTTGAACAGACCCAAATTCACTAAGAACTAAGGACTATGGTGATATTGTGATCTGGACTGAGTAGGCCAGACCACTGTTTCTGAGGTCCTCCCACCTCCCCTGAATGGGTTGCCTGTGCAGACAATATGCAGAATGGCATGGCAGTCGGGAGTGAGTAGGCCAAACCCTGTTTCCTTGCTCCTCCCCTCCTCAGTCTGAGTTCCTTGCATGGACAGTGTGCAGGTGGGTGGGCGTGGCGGTCTGGAGTGATTATGCCAGACTCCTGTTTCTTAGCTCCTCCCACCTCCCCTGTATGGGTTGCCTGTGCAAACAGTATGGGGGCTGGCATAGCAGTCTGGAGTGAGTAGGCCAGACCCTGTTTCCTGCCTTCTTCCAACTCCCTGTTCTGGATTCCCTGTGCCAGTCTGTATGCAAGCAGACATGGTGGTCTGGAGTGAGTATGACAGACCCCAGTTTCCAGGCTCATCCCACCTCCCTGGCCTGGGTTCCCTGTGGGAAGAGTGTTTGGGCAGGCCCAGAACTGTGGAGTGAGTAGGCAATACCCTCCTTCATAGTTACTCCCAGTTCCCTGGTCCAAGTTCCTTGAGCCAGTCTGTGTGCTAGAGGGCATGGCATGGAGTAAGTAGGTAAGATCCCTGTTCCCTTAAACCTCCAGGTAGATCCGATTGTGCCTTGCTTGGGGAGGACTGGTCCCTGCATGAGCTGTGGAATCAGGCCTTTTGCTTGAGTATCCTGACTGCCCACTGGGTACCAACATCCCTGTCCATCTGAGTAAGAGGGTACATGAGCCAAAGTACAAAAACTTGCTTCCTCCTCAATAAAATAAAAAGCCTTCCTAAAATGGGTAGACAACTATGCAGAAAAAAGCTAACAAAATTCAGAAAACAGAGATCTCCAACAAGGATGCCTAGTCCTAAAATGGAAGTCTCCAATGAAACCATAGAGAAATCAACAGAAAGTCATTTACAAAAATGAAAACACAACAACCAATGAGACCCTGATCAAAAAAAACCACTGGACTGGAAGCAAACTATCAAAGAACCAACAATAATGTCAATGAATTTAAACAGAATCGTCTCCTAGAGTGTTCAGCTTTTGACAGCAGGCTTAACTTGATTGAAGAAAATGTTAAAACCCTCTGAAGAGATATGAACAAATAGAAGGCAAGTCTGTCGCGACCACCTCGACCAGCAAGGAAGACGCAACACTTGGATTCTTCTTTAAGCAGTTTATTCAGGAACCTTGAACAATCTTCTGACTGACTGACTGACTGACTGACTGACCCTGAGGAAAGCCAGCCCATTGTATATAAAGCCTCTGGTCAACCAACCCCAGTACGCCACGTGGTGATTGCAGATAGGCCCACATATGCGGAGGCAAGCCAGATCATCAGCCCCAGCCAAATATGGCGTTGTTTACCACAGAGAGCACTCACCATCGGGAAGGTGGAAGGCGGCAACCAGTGCCATCTTTAAGGCGCGGCACTACGCAGCTCTCTACAGTTCCCCCTTTTTGTTTTTAAGACGCAACAGGCAAGAGTAGAGGTTCGATCTCTGAAGTTCACAAGGACAACTGTCTGGTCCTCATAAGCTGTTATCCATCCCATGAGTGCCAGACCCGTCCGATACCATTTTTTCAGAGGCGGGATCTGGGGTATCAACCCGCATGCAAACGAACATACTCTTCTCCAAGTCGCCAAAAGCCAAAAGCTGACTCGGGGTGCAGTGCTTTGCCTCGCATCCTGAGCATCAAGGTTTTACAGCGGCCAACCAGGCTTGGGGGGACTGTCCCATTTCCATGGCTGTAAAAGCTTGAATAATCATGGCTGCATTACGCCTCTGCGTAGCTCTGATTCTGCATAAACACCACAGACAGACTAAGGAAATCAACACTAGAAGGCCTGCTAAGGCTCCTATTCCCACCCACTCCTTCAGGTGATTCATAGCAGATGTCAGCCATGATGATAATCCTGTGGCAAGAGAGAGATCCACTCTGGTGGAATTCACATGGACCACAGCCAACCTCAGCTCCTTTAAGATATCTTCAAAATCAAGCGACCAATTCTGTAGAAGAAAACTAGACAGAGATCTAGACAAATTAGCAGCTCTTGTATAGTTAGCATACTGAACAGATGTGACACACAATCCTGGCATTTTCCATTCGCAACCTAGCTGGGCCAGCTGCCAAAGTGTATCTACTTGCTCTTGGACCAGGTCGATGCGTTGATTAACAATCATCAGTCCCCCCTTTATTTGAGAATTTAAGGATGTTTGCAAATCCAAAACATGGGCCACTGTGGCCGACAAATTATTCAAAGTTGAGGCTGTCTGAACCGTGCTAGACAGAGCCACAGCTGACACTGTAGCCCCAACGGCAGCAACAGTAATAGCAGTCACAATGGCGGCTGTAATGCCAAAATCTCTTTTGGGCCTCAGCAAGGTCATACTGCTAGGTGCTTCTATGGGAACAGGCACATATCGAGGCATGCGGGTAACCACGGCTATGGGATGCTTAGAGGCATCCCAGCACAAGGCGTAAAAGCATGTCTCATTAGTACAGTTTAACCAGTTATTTTCTATACTGCCATTACTGACCAACCATACGAATGGAGGCCAAACACACACAGAAGTAGGAAAGAAAGTCATATTGCTACCGGAGGCACTCTGACTAAGGCTTTTTTCAAAAATTTCAGAGCTATTCCATGTAAAACTAGCATTACCAAAGCCTCCGCCCCCTAACATAACCATGGGCGAAACATCAGTACAACTTCCATTAATCCCACAGAGTATCCAATTATCAAAGGGGTTAGCAGCTGATTGTTGGGTGGGATTTTGATATGTCCAGTTGTACCCTGCAAAAGTTTCGTTGAACTGAGTGCTAATGTAGGGGGTAAAGGTAAAATGATTCTTAACAGCCCATGCTGTCTTTAGTGACTGGCATCCTGTCCAGGGTGGTAGCAAATTTAAACTAATTGTTTAATAAGAGGCATAGCTGTGTCTGGGTCTCCAAAAATCCTGCCTGCAGCTTCTACCAGCCGGGCTACAAAATCAGAGAAAGGTTCCATAGGTCCTTGCAGGATCTTAGTAAGATTTCCACTTACTTCCCCTTTATTAGGCAATGACTTCCAGGCCTTGATTGCAATTTGATTGATCTGTTCAAACAACTGAACAGGATAGCCTGTTTGTTGATTAGCAAACCTGCCTTGCCCTAGCAACATATCTCTATCCCAGGCCGGCTGTCCTGCCGCGTGATTGGCAGCAGCCTGTTCATTTGCATACTCTATCAAAAAGGCCTTCCAGTCCAGGTATTGTCCTGGGCTTAAGCATGCACGTGCCAGGCTGCACCAATCACTAGGTGTCATGCAATGTCTATTGAGAGCCTCCACTGGAGCCAATGTAAATGAGGCTGTAATACCATAAGTGCGGACTGATTCGGCCAGAGATTTTATCACCTTAAAATCCAAGGGCTCATGATACCTCTGTCCCTGTGGATCTTGGAATACAGGGTAAGCAAGAGGTAACTCTGTGCGAACCTGTCTCCATGTCTCTGGGCAAAAAGTCTGCCCCAAGCACCCAGCAGGAGTGAATCATCCTGCCTCACTATATACTGCTGGCAATGGCGGTGGAGGCATAAGCCCACAGTTGCCCTGCATCTTTGGGTCTATTCCAGGGTTTTCCTTTTCCCTTTTTCTCACCCTTTTTCTGATTTTAAGTTTTTCCACCTGCTCTCTGAGGGCCTGTAGGTCTTCCTCTTCTAAATCACTGGTTTCGGCCTCGGAGTCCGTAGACTCCGGGCCATCTAAGCCTTGAAGATCTTTCAGATCAGGGTAAAGTCGTGTTCTGTGCTTTTCCCCTTTCTCTCTGTTCGCCTGTTCTGATCTTTCCTCTTGTAACATTTCTAGAGCAGCCTGGCCATTTTCTATCGCGTCATTGCATCTTTGATCCTCAAGGCAACTTCGTACTAATTTCCAAATAGGGCGAACACCAGGCTTAAGTGTGCCTTGGTCCCAGGCAAAATCGAGGTCTCTCCCTAGCTTATTCCAAGATGGGATGGTAAGGTTGCCAGAATCAGCAAACCAAGGGGCGACAGTATCGCACTCCTCCAAAAATCTTTCTAAAGTCCCTTTCTTAAGCTTTAAATTCTTCGAACGAAGCAGCTCATTCAGAGCCAAAAAAATTGGGTGCGACTGTGAAGCGCCCATAATCAACCTAGCAGTGCCTTTTTTGAACTTTCACTTTTGGTTCACTGTCCCGTGAACTTATTCCGCTCTCTCTTTATCTACAGAGAAGAGCAATCTAACCGCTCTTGTCGCGGTCCTTCCGTCCCACTTACCTGGGAACTTACCAGCGTGCTGCCCTGACTGCAAAAAGTTCTGAATCCCTTGAAGGGTTCCCCGTACGGGCCACCACTTGTCGCGACCACCTCAACCAGCAAGGAAGACGCAACACTTGGATTCTTCTTTAAGCAGTTTATTCAGGAACCTTGAACAATCTTCTGACTGACTGACTGACTGACTGACTGACCCCGAGGAAAGCCAGCCCATCATATATAAAGCCTCTGGTCGACCAACCCCAGTACGCCACGTGGTGATTGCAGATAGGCCCACATATGCGGAGGCAAGCCAGATCATCAGCCCCAGCCAAATACGGAGTTGTTTGCCACAGAGAGCACTCACCATCGGGAAGGTGGAAGGCGGCAACCAGCACCATCTTTAAGGCGCGGCACTACGCAGCTCTCTACACAAGTCAAGAAATGGGAGATCTCAACAACTAGTTGATTAAGCTTAGTGAAGACTTGATAAAATGCAAGAATGCACTCCAAGAAGCATCAAGAAAATCACAATTCAAATTGAAATTGTACCTCAGAAAAGAGATGGACATGACACAAAATAACTCAGCAGAAAACAAAAATCAAATAGAAATTATAAAAACCTCATTAGAACCCCTCACCAACAGTTACTCCTGTGGAAGACAGAACCTCTGATCTGGAAGGCAACACAGAAGAAATTGATTGGGAACCCAAAAACTTTGCTAAGTTCAAAAAGATCAAGTGAACAGAATACAAGGGAACTATGGGGTACCCTAAGATGACCAAGCATCTGGATCATGGGTATACCAAAAGGAGAAGAAATCAGGTCACAGCCAAAGAGACCATATTCAACAAAATAATTGAAGAAAAATTTCCACATCTCTCAAAAGGAAGGCCCATTCAGATACAAGAAGCCCGCAGAGCACCAAACAGACAGGACCAAAGAAGAAACTCTCCAAGACACATCACAGTTAAAATTCTTAACAATGAAAACAAAGAGAGAGTGTTAAAAGCAGAGAGAAATAATTCACAACATACAAAGGCAATCCCATCAGAATTACATCAGATTTCTCAATGGAAACTGAAAACTAGAAAAGCCTGGAATGGAACACTTCAAATTCTGAAAAACTGTGGCTTCCAAATCAAGCTATTGTACCCAGCAAAAGTATCCCTCATAATAGATGGTGAAAGGAAAACTTTTCATGAAAAAAGTCAACTTTTTGACTATATGGACACAAAGCCAAACCTACAGAGAATACTTGAGGGAATAATCCACACAGAACAGTCAAACAACCAATCTCAAGATCTAACAAGAAGAATATCACAATAACCAAAATTGATGAGGCTGAAAATAGTACAAACACAAGAAAGCACCAAAACCCATAAAACACCTCACCATGGCAGGAATTAATTCAAACCTCACAGTAATAACCTTAAATATTAATGATCTTAACTCACCCATAAAAAGACAGATGGATCAAAAAACTGGACCCTTCTGTTTTCAAGAAACTCACCTCACCACTAAAGATAGACACTTCCTCAGGGTGACAGGTTGGAAAATGATATTCCAAGCAAATGGAAATTAAAAAACAAGTGGATGTTGCTATATTAATATCTGATAAAATAGACTTCAAACCAAAAGTAATCCAAAAGGATAAAGAAAGATACTTCTTACTCATCAAGGTAATGATCCAACATGAGCACATCAAAATCATAAATATATATGCACCAAACATAGGTGCACCACAGTTTATAAAACAAAATCTACTCAACAATAAAACTGTAATAAAAATAAAACACCTTCATAGTCAGAGACTTCAATACTCCATTGTCATCAATAGACAGATCATCCAAGCAGAAAATCAACAGGGAAATAATAGAGCTCAACAACATCATAGCTAAACTAGACCTAACAGATATCTACAGAACTTTCCACTCCAACTCTACAGAATACACATTTTTCTCAGCATCCCACAGAACCTTCTCCAAAATTGACCATATATTAAGCCATAAGTGGGCCTTCATAGAGTCAGGAAAATTGAAGTAACACTTCCTCCATCATGCCACATCACAATGCTTTAAAGCTAGGAATTAACAGAAGACACATCAAGAACACTACCAACTCCTGGAGACTAAACAAACACATTCCTAAACAATGAATGGGTGGTGGAAAAAAAATTTAAAAAATTGTAAAATTTCTAGAATGGAATAATAAAGAAAACACAACCTACCCAAACTTATGGGACACAATTAAGGCAGTCATAAGGGGGAAATTCATATCCTTAAATACCTTCATTACAAAGACAAAGATATCCCAAATCAATAACCTGATTGTCCACCTAAAGGCACTGGAAAAACAAGAAGAATCCAACCCAAAGAGTTCCAGATGGAAAGAAATAATCAAGACTAGAACAAAACTTAATGGACTGGAAATTAAGAAAACAATTTAAAAAATGATGAAACAAAAAGCTGGTTCTTTGAAAAATAAACAAGAATGACAAACGCCTGGCCAATTTTATCAAACAAAAAGAAAAAGGGAAGCCTCAAATTATCAAAATCAGAAATGAAAAAGAAGAAATCACAACAGGCATCAGTGAAATTGCAAGAAACATCAGGGCATACTTCAAACACTCTACTCCATAAAATCAAATAATCTGGAAGAAATGAATGGTTTCCTAGACACGTACCACCTGCCAAAACTAAACTCAAGGCAGATTAATCTCCTAAGCAAACCTATCACATCCATGGAGATTTAAAAGGTAATCAAAAACCTTCCCAACAACAAAAGTCCAGGACCGGATGGATTATCAGCTGAATTCTATCAAACCTTCATTAAAGAATTAAAACAATTTTCCCAAACTGTTATGCATAATCAGGCACCAGGGAATCAATAAAGGCTATATATAAAGCTCCTGAAGCCCCAATAATACATAATGGGGAGAAACTCAAGGAGTTCCCACTGAGATTGGGAAAAAGACAGGGGTGCCCACTCACACCACTGCTCTTCAACATAGTACTAGAAGTACTAACACAAGCAATAAGACAGAGGAAAGAAATAAAAGGGATTCAAATTGGAAAGGAAGAAATCAAGTTGGTCCTATTTGCAGATAATAGGATCCTATATATATGTGACCCAAAAGTCTCCATCCCAAAACTTCTAGGTGATAAACAGATAAATTCTTTCAGCCAAGTGGCAGGATACAAAAATCAGTAGCTTTTCTACACAATTAACAAATATACAGAGAAAGAAGTCAGTGAGGCTGTCCCATTTTCAACAGCAACAACAGCACCAAAAAACAAAATACCTTGGAATAACACTAACCAAGGATGTTAAAAACCTATATAATAAAAACACTCAAGAAAAAAATAGTGGAGAATTTGGGAAGATAGAAAGACCTCCCATGCTCCTGAATAGGTAGAATTAATATTGTGAAAATGTTAATTCTACCAAAAGTAATATACAACTTAATCCAATACCAATAAAAATAACAGCATCATTCTTCACAGAGATTAAAAAAAATGATCTCAAAATTCATATGTAATAACAGAAGGCCTCAGATATCCAAACATATCCCTAGCAAAAACAAACACCTCTGAAGTTATCACTGTATCCAATCTAAAGCTATATTACAAAGCCATAGTGACAAAAACAGCATGATACTGGAATAAAAACAGAAACATAGACCAATGGAACAGAACTGAACACTCAAAACTTAGGTCAAGTAACTGCAGCTCCTTCATCTTTGACAAAGGTGCCAATAATGTAGACTGGAGAAAAGACAGGAACTTCAACAAATGGTGTTGGAAAAATTGCATGACCATATGTAGAAAAATGAAATTAGACCCACTCATTTTTCTATACACAAAAATCAAGTCCAAATGGATTAAAGGCCTCAATATAACTTGAAACCCTTCAACTACTGGAATAAAAAATAGGAGGCACCATCCATGATGTAGGACTGGGAAAAAACTTTCTGAACAAAGCCCCAGTAGGCCAGGAAATTAAACCAACACTCAACCAATGGGATTTCATGAAACTAAAAAGCTTTTGCTCAGACAAATATACCATAAGGAGAGCCGATAAATGTCCCACTGAATGGGAGAAAATCTTTGCCAGCTATACCACTGACAGAAGCTTAACATACAGAATATACAAAGAACTCAAAAAAAAAAAAAACCTAAACAATAAAAACAAACAGGTCACTCCAAAAGTGGGGCAGAGAACTAAATAGGAGTTCTCAGAGGAAGAATTACAAATGGCTAACACACACTTAAGAAAATGTTCAACATCTATAACCATTAGGGAAATTCGAAATAAAACAATTATGAGATTCCACCTTACCCCAATAAGGATAGCAAACTTTAAAAAAATAAAATGAAAACAAATGTTGGTGAGGCTGTGGAGAAATAGGAACCATCATTCATTGTTGGTGGAAATGTATTGTGGTACAGGAACTATGAAAATCAATATGGAGACACCTGAAAAGGATGAATATAGAGTTATCAACAGACCCTGTTATTTCCTGACTGGGCATTTACCGTAAAAGATCCACATCTCAGTTAAGAGATATTTGTTCAACTATGTTTATAGCTGCTCAATTCATAATAGCTAAAAACTGGAAACAACCCAGGTGCTCATCATTGGATGAATGGATAATCAAGATGTGGTATATCTATGTTATGAAATTCTACTTAGCAGTAAGAAAAAAATGACATAATAAAATTTGTAGAAAAATGGTTGAACTTGGAACAGATCATTCTAAGTGAACTCACATAATTACAGAAAGATAACCGTTGCATGCTCTCACTCATCTGCAGTTCCTAAACTGGATCAGCCCGATAGCTGAATAGCATTTCAAGGTTTGGACAATAAGGGCATAGGGCTTGCAGGAAGGGAAAGGGTGGGTGGGAGACAAAACTGAACCCAAATTGAACTGGTCCCATAGAATTCTACATCCTGGCAGTCAGACTAAAAGGTGGAACCCTCAAGAGGTCTTTATGGGGAGCACCTGAAATGAAGGGCCCTGGAGAAGGCCAGATGAAACCTAACCTCAAATTTCTCTGTTTATCTTTTTTTTGTCTTTTTCTCTTTTCTTTTCATTTGGGGCTGGACTATAATTCCCTGTACCAGGATATGGTCTACATCCACAATGAATTGTTGATCAGAGAGACCTGCCATATTTCCCAAAACAAACAAGACAGATTTCTGTCAGAGCACTTGATTACCCACCAGAGGTTAATGGTAAGACCTTACTGCTGAAGACACCATAGGCTATTGGGACGGATCATGGAGAGATCTGTCTGGAATCTGGAAGAAACCCAGTCCCCAGGCAGTTAGCCCATCTAGTGCTGGAAGGCACTACATGAGCTACTGGGGGAAAGTGGCCAACATCCGTCCAAGCAACTCAAAGTCTAAGCAATTCAGAAGCAAACAACCTGACATAATGCTCACACAAGTGCAATAGTGGCACACAGCCATAATGGGTAACCAACTGCTCTTGGATTAACTAACAGATCTGCTCAATGGAAAGGAAACCATATCTGGAACAGGGAAACAAGTCAGAATTATATCGAGATAATGATTCTGCTTTTCACTGTCAAGCTCCCACTAACCTTGGGCTATAAGAGGGTCTACACCTTTTAAATTCTCCCTAAATTAATAATGGTTATACCATTTAACCAGGGCTGATTTAATTCTCCATTGGAGAATCTGCTTCTCTTTTTCAGATAGGAGCTGGACCTAAGGAGGTAAGCGATGCAGTGCAGTCCACCCTGACCCCAGCTGAAACCACAGAGGAACTGGGAAAATGAGCTAGACTGCCGCTTTCTTTGTGAATCTGATATCAGCACAAGGGTGATGGAGATAGACACTGAGGACACTCAATACCAACCAAACCAGAGATCCAGAGACTCCTAAGTGCCCATATCCCTTGAAGAAGACTTAAAATGCTCCCACCGTGGCTCAGGGAATTTTGTGGAAGAGGAGCAGGAAAGATTGTTAGAGCCACAAGTTGTGATATTTTGCATAGAGACATTGCTTCTCCCTCATAACTGACTGCTTCCCCCATAATGCATGACCCACAATCCTCATGGGGTTGATCTGCATCCCCTATGGGGAAGGCCTCTTCAGAAAATGGGCAGAGAGGAGGGAAAGGATGGTACCAATGAAGGACCCAGAAACTGAATGATTCCATGACAGGCTTCAGTAGAGTGCTGTCCTGGTTAGGCCTAAGTTACAAGTTTCGGCTTAAACAAAGGAACAAAGGGGCAGCTGCCCTGCCCCTGCCCAGGATACCCGAGACTTGCAGAAGACTTGTCCCTTCTACCTCCCTGCCCTGGCCAATTAAGAGATTTATCCTACCTACCTCCCTGTCTCAGCCAATCGAAATACATACAAATGTTATTGCTGCTTGCTTAGCCAATCGCAACAGAGGTTGCTTAGTTACCTAGCTCACTCCCACCAACCATGCTGCCAATGTCCTAAGAAATCAACCAATCATGTGCCCATTCCCTATTTCTTTGTTCAAATCCCTATAAAAAACCTGCCTTCCTGCTGCTCGGGGCTCTTGTACAGATCCACTGCATTGGTAAAGTCAAGAGACCGAGCTTAAGCCCGAAATAAAGCTCCTTGCCCTTGCATATGTGTTTGGTTCTCCTTGGTGGTCACTGGGGGTGCCAAGAACTGGGCATACCAACCAGCATGTGTTGTTTACATACTAAATAAGTCCACATATAATTTTAAAAAGTCTGTCAAATAACTTTCCCTGTCCTCTTTTACCCAAGTTGCTCTCACTCTTGGTTAGAGAATCTGTTTTATTTTACAGATGGCAGAGAAAATGCAGGAGAGCCAAGATCCATCAATAGGACAACAACATAGCCAACTCCCCACCAAGAGACTTGCCATCTACCATATCTGTCAGGGCCCAGGAGGAATTGCAGAGGAAAGAGTGACATAAATACTGCTCTTAGTCTTAGCCTGAGAGCCAGCTCCAGGGTGATGGTGACAGACATGTTGATCAATCAAAGCCTATCAAAGCAGAAAACCTGAGGGTACAGAGAACTCAACACTAAATTAGATTACAACAGGTCGTCCATGTGTGGTGGTTTGAATAGATGGCCCCCAACATATTTCAGTTATTTGTTTGTAGTTTGCATCTGCAGACACCTGGCTGGAGGCAATGTCACTGGGTGGATCTTAAGGTGTGGTGGTGGGTTTCAGATTTCAATCTAAACATATGCATAGTGCACCTAGCAGGAGTTCCTGAAGTGTGCTGTGCTGTGTGGCTTTTAGGCTTGTACTTCTCTCTCTCTCTCTGCTTGGGCCCATGAAGGCAGGCCAGCTTCTTCTGCCATTATGGAACTTCCCCTGGATCTGTAAGCTTCAATAAATCCCTTCCTCCATAATTGTGCCTGGTCTGGAGGTTCATCTCAGCGAACCTAAAGCTGTCTGCTACAGAACTTGGTACCGAGGAGTGGGCTGAGATGAACCTGACTATGTGGATGTTGATCTTTTGGAACCTTTGTTTTGGAGGAATAGGCATGGACTTGGTGCTTGCAACTGAAGATGTCTTCTGGAGTGGTAAGCCAAGTTTTATGGACTATTCTGATGAGAGTCTGAGAATGCTAAATGCAGATAGCATTGAACTTCAAGGCTTGGCTTATGAGTTTTCTAAGGGGAAGGAAAGACTGCAGAGGACTTTGTTGGAACTGGGCTACTGGCATAAGGGCTGGCTGTGTTCTGCTGCCGAGGCCCAGAGCGTTTGATCAAGGTAACATTTGTTATGGACTGATGTGCTTGTCTAAAGATATTGGACTGAGAGATTTAAGATTTTAAGCTGGAAAACCTCAAGCAAGTTAAGATTACAGGCACTGAGACTGGTCTTAGGTTACTGAATCTGCTATTGTCAAACACATTAGCAATCTTAAAGGAACATGGTCCAATTGCTTTATCATGGAAAGGATGCCTGAAGAAAGACTATCATAGAAATGCAAACACTTTTGGAAAGAGTTGACTGGAGAAGGAATCTGCTTTTCAAGGTTATGATTTATTTTGTCTGTGAACTAAGAATATGGCTGTGTCCTGTACACCTGGTATTGGATTCAGAAGCATGGAAAATGTGGGGAGTGGTCATGAATTGCACATGGTTCCAGGAGCTACTGCTGAGATGCGGCATGAGGTAGGGCCTGATGCCCTGATAGACTGAAAGAGCCTTTGGAAGATGGACCGTGGTTTGCATGAAGACCTCAAGATATTTTGTATATACCAGGACTATGCAAGTGCTACTGTTGGCCTGAGATGGAAGTGTTCCCTGGCTACTCTGCCCAGCTAGAGGGGCAGAATTGGAAAATCTGGAGACTGTCAGTCTTTGGTTGTATTGGACTTGAACTGCAGAAGTTTGATGTTTGTTTGATGGTGGTTGAGTTTGGATTGTTTTAGTCTCTTCTTGATATGCCTTATACCAGTTGAAAATGTGTACTCTGTGCCTTTATATGTTAGAAATGTTTAACTTGTTTGATTTTACAGGTCTTAATATCTTAAATTGGTGAAGTCTGTGGGGACCTTTGAAACTGAACTGAGTACAATTTACAATGTGTGATGGTTATAAATCTACTGGGAGCCAGGGGCGGAATGTGGTGGTTTGAATAGATGGCCCCCAATATATTTCAGTTGTTTATTTGCTTGTAGTTTGCATCTGCAGACACCTGGCTGGAGGCAGTGTCATTGGGTGGATCTTAATGTGTGGTGGTGGGTTTCAGATTTCAATCTAAACATATGCAAAGTGTGCCTGGCAGGAGTTCCTGAAGTGTGCTGTGCTGTGTGGCTTTTACGCTTGTGCTTTTCTCTCTCTCTCTCTGCTTGGGACTGTGAAGGCAGGCCAGCTTCTTCTGTCATTATGGAACTTCCCTTGGATCTGTAAGCTTCAATAAATATCCCTTCCTCCATAACTGTGCCTGGTCTGGAAGTTCATCTGAACATCGCAGAAAAGGGTGCAGAAAGACTGTAAGAGCCATTGAGTAGGTAGGAATACCCTGAGACATGGTTCCTCTCCTATCACATGGGGACTGACTGAGGCATTCATACCCCACAGTAAATAGCATAGTCCCACTGAGGACAGACCCCAGAGTAATGGGAGCTTGGGTGAGTGGATAAAAGAACATAACTTGTTATATTATATATGTAAAAAATTTAAAAAAATAGAAATAAAATGCAAACATACTGCATTTTATTGAATTCTCTTATTGCAACTTAATGTTCAAAGGAGATGATAAAAGTATTTTATTACTTCATGGTAATGCCTTTTCTTGTCTCACATTCTATACAACAGTCATGTCTGCATGCTGAGAGTGTATGGATGTGTGTTAAGGAAGTTAAGAAATAACTTCTTATATTGAATGTCTTTAAGATGAAGAATTTTCAGTGTTGTGATGGGCTATAGAGATGAATTAGAAAGTTCTCAAAATAAATACCAATGGCTAATAAATACATGCTTAAAGTTTTCAACATTTTTACCCATCAGGGAAATGAAAATGGAAACAACTTTGAGATTCCATCTCACTCCTCTTAGAATGGCTGTCATCAAGAAAACAAATGGCAATATATGCTAGCAAAGGTTTGGGGACAGATTTCAAGATGGCAGTGGCTGGCAGGGTCATGAATAGAGAAAAGAGGTCCACCCAATTTTGGGAACCTATTGTGACATGGTGACCTATTTAGGATTATTAAATCTTTTTGGTGAACTGGCTTCTTTATGAGTGTAAAATAGCCCTTGTTCCCAATAGTATACTTTATTCTCATCTATTTCATTTAATTAATGTTTCTGCATCTTACTATATCCTTTATAATTACCCTACTTGTTTTTTATTTTATGAATTTCTTATAGATAACATATACTTGAATCTTACCTTTATCTAATAGTTTTTCAACTGGTCCTTAGACCAGTTACTCTTCATTACAATCATTATTCTAGTGTTTAAACAATTTATATTTAATCTAACTAGTAATATTTAATGTAATTAGTAATATTATAACATGTAAATCTACCATATGATTTTTTTCTCTATTTTTCTGCACTGTTCTAATTATTTCTTTTCATTTCTATTCTTGGATTTATTTTTATTTTTTAATTAATAACATACTTTTTATGTATTCATCATGTGTTGGTACCATCTTTTCCCTCCTACATACCCCATTCCACTGAGGGCCTGCCTCAGTGGGATTGTTGGTATTACCCATGGGCTTGTGGTTATGCATTGTGAGAGCAGCAGTCAGTTTTTGGAGGAGAACAATGCCTCTGAGTATGATGTCCCAACCTGTGGCTCTAACAATCTTTCTCTCCCCTCTTCTGCAAAATTCTCTAGCCATGGTGTAGTGTGTGGCTAAAATATCCCTAAATGAACAATTATCCCATTTAACCTATGATAACTTCATTCTCCATTGGAAATTTTTTTTTTTCAGAAGGTAGTGAGACCTGAGGATATAAACCACCACTCACACTTCAGTCAAGGCCCAGGTGAAACCACAGAGGATGGGGCAATGAGCAAGAATGCTGCTTCAATGGATTTATTTTTATCTATGTTGAATATATATATTCACAACTAACCAACAAAGAGTATGCCATCTAAATGATTTTTATTTCAAATAATTCTGACATCACATGGTGTTTTCTCTTCACACCAACCATTAGTCCAACTCTCTGGACATGAACTTGGTGTTATTATCTGTTCATAATCAGGGAACCTCTGGAGAAATTCCAGGTTCTTGTGTCCCAACCCAAGAATTGAGTAAATACACAAAATGATAGCAGAAATGATATAGGAATTTTCAGGTCCCTTTCCCAATACACCAATATAGGCCAATGCACCAGTAATTTTGGAGTGTCCCTGGATTCTTATCTTATAACTTCAGTGAATGAAATCCACATACCAGAGGATAAGGTTCAAAAAAAATTGATTATAGCTTAGAATTGTAGGTGGAAGACCTTTATGAGAAGGGGAACTTAAAGGAAGAAGGAAAGACAGAGTTCTTCCCCAAGAAGACAAGACAGGATTTGAGAAGCCACCTCAAGTCTCAGGTTGGGATTTATTATGTGTAATCCCTGCAGATGAGCAGCTGGTCTAGCCAGGTATTTCTGACATCAGGTGTCTGGGGTCAAAATTTTTGGAAAAGTGTAATCTTCCCAGAAACTTTAATTCTCTAGGAAGGTCTTCTTAGAAAGGAGTAAGGGAGCAGAGATAGCCAGACTTGATATATATAGTTCTGACTTGTAGTAAAGTGTAATGACCTAGATTTTCTCCTATAGTCTCTGAAAACTTTCTGCATTTAGCCAAGAGAAAGCCACTCACTTTGGGACCTTTTTTCTCCTACACCACCTCAAAAACAGGGACATTTATGAAGAAATGATACATTTCCAGGGAAGTGGGGAGAGGTGAGAAGCAGTCTAGAGCAGAGACAAAGGAAAGATCTAACAGCTTACAGGCTCTGTTGCACAAAAGATGGGACTTTTACATCACTTTGGAAAAATGACATGACACATTACATAGCAGGAGCTCTTGGTTCACTTGCAGCATGTGGACTCCTATGCACATGCTCTGACTATTGCATGCAATCCTAAACATAATTTCATGTGTCACATGTCTCATTAGTATCTTAAATCTCCACCCAGGGGCATGTTTTAGTGCTGCAGTGACCCATGAGTTAGTTTAGGACACTCTGGTATGTTTCTGTGCATGAACTGATTTTAACTAATCTTGGCCAGAAGTTTCTAGCTTCCCTCTTTGCCAATGTATTTCTTCATATGCTAATTTTTCAGTCTTTGCATAAGGCTTTCCAGATTTTACTCTCTGCCCTACTCCTACCTAAACTTTAATTATATATCAATCACCAAGACAGTCCATGTACCAGATCTTAGTAAAGCTGAACAGATTTTAAATGGTAACAGTATATAAGGGATGTTCTCTGCTTATGATAGAGTTAATCTAGAAATCAATAACAGAGATATAAATGGGAAATTTCCAAACATTAGGAAATTAAAGAGCATATTTCTAATTAATCTAATAGTTAGAGAGGAAGTCAAGAAAGAAATCAGAAAATATTATGTCTATTCCTGGAACTGGGTTATGTTTACGTAGCATTCAGATTATGCTACCAGCCAGTCAAGATGTACGCAAGGGTGCAATAGTGGCAAATAAATTGTGGGGTTAATCAACTGTTCTCCTATTAGATATGAGATTCAGTAGGAGGGAAGTCATGAATGGTACTGAGACCTAAGTCAAAAGTTTAGAAGGTCATGGTCCTAGTGGGAAGCTTGTACTGTTATTTGGATAAATTGATAGGTTATGTCCATCAAGAAGCTTTCTAAATGTATTTGTTTAACCCCTTTGATCAATGCTTTCTCATTTTTGGCTACAGAACCTGTTTTTATAAATGATGGTAAATACCAGGGAAACCCAAGACCCAGCAAAATGACAAGAAAAGAAATCCAAGTGCCTAGCACTGGATTAGTCATCTCTGTCACACCCACCAGGGCCAAAGAAACACTGCAGAGGAAGTGGCAGATTATATATGAGTGCTGTTCTTACTATTAGCCAAAGAACCTTCTCCATGGAGATGGTGTTAGACACTGAGGAGATGCAAAATTCATCAAAGTGAAAAAAAGAAGCTGTGAAGAGCTCAACTAAAAGAGACTTCTAATATGCCCTGCAAATCTCAGGGAACATTGTGGAAGAAATGGAGCAGAAAGACTGTAAGAACCACAGGCTGGAAGTGTGTACTGTGTGTTACATGAACCAACTGCTGACTGGTGTATTCACGACTACACTGTGATTACCAATACCCCACAGAGGAAGGCCCTCAGTGGAAAGGTGACAGGGGAGAGAGGACAAAAGATATAACCTGATTGGAATATGATCATTTTGCAGTATGTTCACATATTAAAGTTCCCGATAAATATTACTGGAAAAAAAATATTTGTCCTGTAGTTTCTGTACCTTTACCCATGTGATGGCTAAGGTGTTGTCAATTTGATCTGTTCAGTAATCCACAGAAATCCCTTTGGATTGGGTTTCTGAGGTTGCTTCCAGGAAAGAATTAACTGAAGGAGGAAGTCCTTCCCCCAGAGTGGGCGGCCCCTCTCAAATAGGAACTTTATATAAAGAAGCTCTGGGTGAAAAGAGCCCCTTCTGTCCGCTTGGCTGCAGGAGCTGCTTGCTGCCTTCCAGCATGGATTGAAGAGAAGCACAGACTGAAGACCAGAGTCAACTAAAGACCCATGTGGGTTGAAAACCAGTGGATCCTCAAGAAGCCTCCAGCCCTTCAGTGCTGGATTGGGACTGCTGAGGCAGCTGGCCACATGGACTGAGCAGCTAGGGGTTCCTTGATTCTCAGGGCTGCAACTGCTGTTGGACTATTGTAAGCTAATCCAATAAATTCCCCTTTTAATATAATTCATTCTAGCATTTCTGTTCCTCTAGAGAACCCTGACTAATACAACCCATTACACAAACTATCAGCTCTTCCTCTTCCTCATCCTTTAGCCTCCATTTAAATGATCTCTTGTTGGAGAAGCAAGTTAGCGAATGGCTTCACACATTTAGCAATAGTTTCTACAAACCATTAAGATAATGAAAAATAATTTATATAAGTTAGTTCAAAAGTTAAGGCTAGGCCATAGAAAATAGGTATCATAGAATGGAATACTAAATCCATGAGATCAAATGCAAAAAAAGTCTCAATATGAAAATTTGCCAGCTGTGTATTTTATTAATTTTCTGTATGTGTAGTCTCTTTCTAAATTAAATAAAATTTAAAAATGGAATAGACAAAGTCCTAGAAAATATATAAAGTCAAGTAGAAACACGGTTAAGTTGACATGAAGTTGCAGTGCAGCCTAGTTGCCAATATTTCCTAAGCCCTGAACAAAAATCAAACAAAATAAGACAGTACATGCTTCTGCTCCATAATATTCCAAGATATTATTATTATCTACTGCTCTTTAGTTTTGATTAAAAATAGTTTTATACCAATATAACTACCAAATTGTTCTTAAACTCAAGAGGTAGAGTTTTGCTTAGTGCCTTCTTATTGTTAAAAACAGACTGCTGTGTGGATAAAGTATCTTACAACATTTAAAGAAAATTTTGGTAATAGCAGAGAAGACAGAAAATGTTTCACTGTGATGGGTAACAACATGAACCAGAATCTATTAAATTCAGGAGCTACATTAATGTCAATGTTTATTTCAAGCAGTGACTACCCACAGGAAAAGTGGTCTGTCCTCCTGTGGAAAACACCACAGTGATAGCTTTTCGCCATTGTGCGGATTTTCAACTCTACAAAAACTCATTAGTATGGGGTATTCTGTTCTTTTTCCAAACACCGATGGTTAGTATAATGAAACTGGATTAAATAGCCAAAAGAAAAAGGCACACACTTTTACCAGTAGCAATTACAGGTAGGATTCAGCTTTTGATTAAAGAGGAAGAGTTGGGCTGGAGGGATGGCTTAGCAGTTAGGGCATTTGCCTGAAAAGCCAAAGGACCCTGGTTCTATTTCCCAGGACCCACGTTTAGCCAGATGCACAAGGGGGTGCATGTATCTGGAGTTCATTTGCAGTGGCTGGAGGTCCTGGTGCGCCCATTCTCTCTCTCTCAATCTTTATCAAATAAATAAATAATAAAATATTAAAAAATAAAGAGGAAGAGTTGACAATGAGCTCCAGGTTTTACTTTAATCTTTACTTTCATTATCAACTACATTTGTTGCTGTCTTTTTTTGTTTGTTTGTTTTTGAGGTAGGGTCTCACTCTAGCTCAAGATGACCTGGAATTCACTATGTAGTCTCAAGGTGGCCTTGTACTCATGGCGATACTCCTACTTCTGCCTCCTGAGTGCTGGGATTAAAGGTGTGCGCCACCATGCCCAGCCTCTCTGTTTTAAAAACAATATGCTTAATGTATTATAGAAATTTATATTAAAGAAAATCCTGCTAAAACAGAAGTCTAATTATATAAAAATAAAAATATTTAAAATATTTAATATTTAAAATAATTAAGATAATTATGTAAAAATATTAATAGACTCAGAAGTAACATTTTTTTCTATAAGGAAAAATAATTCTATCCAAGCAAAACAAAAATGACAAACGAATTGCTAAAAAATAAAAATACAATTTTTAAAATAGGTTTGGATTTTTATTAAATTATTTTAACTTTTTAAATGTTTTATTTTGCCCAATTCTAATTTCATATGATAAACTAAAATAAAAACATGTTCCAAACAGAAAATAAAATAGCAGAATCTTTTAGGTTGACTTTCTACAATAGCTTCTTCCTTTAATATCCTTATTTTAATCACAGTTGCACATCCATGGTGGCATTCAGGAGGCTAAGGCTGGTGGATTTCAAGTGTGAAGCTAGCCTGGACTATATGGTGAGACTTTGTCTCTAAATAAAACGTAACAAAATTCTTCCTTCCATTCCTATTGGCACTCCATAAGTAACTACTAATGTTATTTCCAATATAAAATAGCTTTCCACCATATTAATCATCCCTTTGTCCAACACAGAATAATACAAATGAGCTTAAAAATATTTAAGCCTGAGCAGGGAATGGTGGCACATGCCTTTAATCCCAGCACTCGGGAGGCGGAGGTAGGAGGATCGCCATGAGTGCGAGGCCACCATGAGACTACATAGTGAATTCCAGGTCAGCCTGAGCCAGAGTGAGACCCTACCTCGAAAAAGACCAAAACAACAAATATAACCCTCCAAGCACTTGGGAGGCAGAAATAAGAAGATTGCTGTGAGTTAAAGGCCAGACTGGGACTACAGAGTGAGTTCCAGGTTATCCTCTACTAGAGTAAGGCCCTTCCTTAATATATATATCCCATAATAGCTTTCATGTTTGGAGTTGGGAATATCACAAGACAAGGATTATGATGAATTTCTACAAGATGTACAGAAGGACCTGTACTGACAGATATATGCTTAGAAGTAAATCTTGGAATACCTCATGGAAAATGGATCCAAGCACAAGGTATTCCCAGTGTAGTTATCAGGTGTGAAGGGCAAGTTAAAGACTGTGTCAGAAATTAAGGTTGAGTACTTCTGAAAGCCTACAATGTTAAACTCAGCAATTACTGGTGCTGCTGAATTGGGGCACCCTGAGTATAGATAAAACAATATATGTGCCTGGTGAACATATAAGTAACCTCTCACTGTAAGCAATTTTAATGCATATGTATTGGAAAAGTTAATAAATGAATCTATGACCTATAAGTGCTACACTGTAGACACTCAGCTCCAGACCCCACAATATTTTCCCAGTAAGCTAGTACAATTAGAAGGCAAATTAAAAAGTCCTTGGTTCTGATATATTGCAAGGTTCAGAGACAACAGTGTCTTTATCAATGCACTCCTGTTGCTGCTTTTCCTGCACCTGCCTCACTCAGGACTGGAGAGGTGTATGATACTTTCCAGTTGTTCAAGGCTGTGGTCATGATGACCTTCCTTATTTCACCTCACCCTCCAGGAACCACTACTCTTTGCACATCACCAGATAAATTATTGTCTGTGACACTGATTTTAGCCATGCTTAGATAACTAGGAGCTTCTTATTTCTGCCCAATAGAGTTATATTCCTTATGACAATATGTCACAGGAGCTCTGTGTGACACATCTTTGCCTGTTTACATTTAGTAGCAACTACCCTGCCTCCTGAGGAGTGTACACAGTCACTGAAACTGTGCTTGGCTTTTACCTGACATGACAAGGGACACTCTGTTCTGGCTTTAGACATGCTTATTACTAACCAAGTTCGTTAATCCTAACATTTTTTTTTTAATCCTAACCTTTTTTTTTAATGTTTGTGTGTAGCACACAACAGTGTCTCTTGCAATTCTTTGCATCTGGCTTTTATGTGGGTGCTTGGGAGTTGAACTTGAACCCACAGGATTTGCAAGCAAGGACCTTTAACCACTGAGCAATATCCCTAGCCGAACCTTCACATTTTCACACATCATCAATCATTTTAGGTTTTTCTTTGTTTCTTGTAAATTGCCTAGGTGCAAGAAATATGTAGTGTTGGCAAGTATGAGGAGGTGTGTGGTAAAACAATAGAGAAAAATTATTTAAAATCTGTTTTTAAACAACATTTTATTCACAATATTTAATAACATTTGCTGAAAATATGGAAAATGACTGTTAAAGTAGAAATTCTTCAGAGGAGAATTGTAGTGAAGCTAGCCAGGTCTTAAATTAACTACAAGAACACATAGATATTTAAGCTTCAAGAGGAATTACTATGAGATAATTTGCTTTAAGAAAAAATCTTCAGTAATTAAAATCCAGAGCAAAAAGTCTGAATTGTTTAGTCAGTCAAGACTATCTTCTAGTATTTTACCCTTAAGCCAAACCTTTGCTTTTGCCACAGGGATTTTCTTGGACTCCTTCATTGCTCTAATTCCATCTCACTTTCCTGTAGCATTTTCAGATGCCCTCTACCCCTTTGTCCTGGGCTCTCTCAGAGGCATTGCTTGATTCTAATCCCTTGTGCATGATCCAACTAAACCCTGCTTTTTAATGATCACTGGCCCAAGGCAATATCTCCTCCCTGTTATCAAGTTTCTCTGGTGCAAGGATCAAACCCAGAGCCTTGTGCCATGTACATGACTGTTGTATTGCCAACGACAACCCCAGCCCTTAATAATGCTCAGGATTTACAAAATACAAATGAATTTACACCCTTGTTTTGTTGGTAACACAAAAATTTATGACTCTAAAACATATTATAAATTCTTTAGTAGTATAGGCCATTTTTAAATTTTTTTGATATTTTTATTTATTTATGAGAAAGAGAAAGAGAGAGAGAGAGAATGGACATGCTAGAGCCTCCAGCCACTGCAAACCAACTCTAGATGCATGTACCACCCTGTGCATCTGGCTTATGTGGGTCCTGGGGAATTGAACCTGGGTCCTTTGGCTTTGCAAGCAAGTGCCGTTAACTGCTAAGCCATCTCTCCAGCCTGGTATAGACCATTTTTTTAACAAACAAAATATGGTTTATTCTGTTAATCTTTTTTTTAATTAAATGAAGGCTGTTGTAGTTACATTTTATTTGTTTGTTTGTTTATTTATTTATTTATTTATTTATCAGAGAAAGGAGAGAGAGAGAGAGAATGGGCATGCCAGGGCCTCTAGCCACTGCAACGAACTACAGATGTGTGTGCCCCCTTGTGCATCTGGGTAATGTGGGGTCCTGAGGAATCGAACCAGGGTCCTTTGACTTTGCAGGCCTTAACTGATAAGCCATCCCTTCAGCCCCTGTTAATCTTTTCAAATAATTTGATTAAGTAGAAACTTTGTATGGACACATCATATGTTGGTACCATCATTTCCCTCCTCCATGGCCCAATTCCACTGAGGGCCCTCTTTAGTGGGATTGCTGGTATTCATCATGGAGTTGTAGATTAGTTGTGAGAGCAGCTGTCAGTCATTGAGGACAAGGCTATGTCTCTGGATATTCCTTCCCACTCTGTGGCTTACATTTTTTCTGCCCCTTCTTCCACAAACTTCTCTGAGCCTTAGTGGGTGTGTTTTAACTGTCTTTGGTGTTGAGTTCTCAGCAACTTCTGTTTTCTGCTTTGGTGCATTTTGAATATCGTCAGTGTCTGTTTGCACCAACCTGGCCCAGGTTATCAGGCTCACCATAGAAGCAGCACACTTGCTCATCTCCCCAGTTCCAATATCTTGGGTGATTGGGCTTTTAAACAAATACTCATTAGCAGATTTATATTTCATTATCATGAAACCCTTATCTGGAAGGTAAAATATATAACTTTTTGCATAAAATATTTATAAGTTTATTGATAAATTCATATTATGTTAAAATAAATAAGTATTTTAAAATCTATGTAGCATGTCCTTAATTTTGTCAAAATATAAATTTTCAGTTCACAAGAAATATTACATTTATATATATGTGAAAATTAAAAATGATTATTTTGTTGACAGAGTTGTAAAAACAAAATGCATATGCAAATATGTGCTTTGAAAACACGATATGAAAATACAGAATATTTTTTCATAAATTTTTTTGAAGTGACCCATCTTTTAAGTATTGATAAGGTACAGTGCATGCTGTATACTCTGAACCTGTTATTTCTATTCCTTCTTTGCTTTGTGTATTTACTCTTTGGGAAAAACTCCCATAAAATCACCATGAGTTCAGGATTAAGCTTGTACTCTAATCCAGGTTTCTTTCCTAGGGAGGAATACAGCCTTGATATAGAGATTTTTATCAAGAACCCGCAAGGCTAGAAGTCTACAAGCAATTCACTAGAACAGAAATGGTTTAAGCAAGCTCTTTCTGTTAACATTGTAGGCCTCGAATAATGGTAACAAAAACACTGAACTGTTTTGAATCATGGGCCCTATTTGAGGAGTTCCCAGAAGATGAGATTCCAATGTATTTCATTTAGTGGTGGACTTACACACTCACAAATATACACACACATGCACACAGTATCTCTATAAGTGCCTAAGCTTATAAATATCCATATGTGGGTGGGTGCACAAGTGTATCCATATGCATGTGTATGCCAAAGGACAACCTCGAGTGTAGTTCCTTGGGCACCATCACCTTGTTTTCGAAAGGGTCTCTTTCTGGCTTGTGGCTCTCAAATAGACTAGACTGGCTACCTAGTAAGTCCCAGTGATTTGCCTGTCTCTACTTCCCTAGTGCCGGGATTATAGGCATGTGCTACCATGCCTAGGTCATTTTTATGTGGGTTTTGAGGATTGAACTTAGGTCCCCATGCTTGCAAAGTAACAATTTTATACAGTGAGCTATTTATCTCCCCAGCCTTAGGAAGATAATTTAACAAAACAAAAAATTTTGGGTTTTGTTATCTGACTTATTTCCACTGAAACTATAGTTAATTATATTTGATGTTGTAAAAACAATATATTTGAAAGATGCTCTAAAATGAACTTTCACATTTAGGAGATGGCTCAACATAAATGTATTATTCAATAAAGAACAGTCTGTATGAATTTTGATAATAGATCAATATTTAAATGCTGAACTAGATGATCCAAATTTAACAGCTAACATTTTTTAATAACTGTCTCTCCTGATATATCTCAAAAGCACTCTATTAGCAGACATGACAGTCCAATTATCTCCATGGTGCTTAGCATTTCATGGCGGCCCAGTGCCAACAGCAGAATACAGGATGGGAAATATGCCAAAGAAGTTAACTGATATTAAAAGCTAAATATTGCTAGTGCTGAAAATTCAGGGTTTATGTGAGGCTAACTCCCTTGACCCTGTTTAAACTAATAAGATAAGTAAATATATTGGCACCTACTTAACTCATAACTCTTCCCTTTTATATTCTGCAAGGCATAAAAAGATGTGGCTATGTCCATTTTACTACAAAGAATGTTAGCAAAATTCTATGTTACATGAAATGGAAATGTTTGTTTCACTTATCATTGGAGAATATAAAAAAATTCAACTGTAAGTTGATAATTCATTTTATTGATCTGACCTATAAGGCTAAATCTACAGTACAGAGAAATTAGCCTTTTTAAAAGGAGGAAATGGAGGCTGGAGAGATTGCTTAGTGGTTAAGGAACTTGCCTGCAAGGCCAAAGGACCAAGGATTGATTCCCCAGGACCCACACAAGCCAGATACACAAGATGTCGAATGCATCTGGAATTCATTTGCAGCTGCAGTAGGTCCTGGTACATGCATTCTCCCTCCTTCCCCCACCTCTTTCTCTCAAACAAATAAATAAAAATAGTAAAAAAAATTTAAAGGAGGAAATATGAGAAAATTGAATAAACTAAAAATAATATGGGTCCAACTACAGGCTATATAAGAGTTTATGTTCTGTCAGTTTATAACTAGTAAGGAAAAATATCTAGAAATAGAAGGTTATTCATATAAAAGTCTAAATGAGTTTAAATACCAGGGCAACACCTAATAGTGCTGGGTCCACAGTAGAAATTTGAAGAAGGTATAATGAATGGCTAAGTTAATGAACAAATAATCAAGATAGAACTGAGGAACTCAGAAAACTGAGTGCCAGGCCTTCTTCTACCCAACTAGCCACACAAGGCAAGTTATAACACCTATACTGACTGTGTGTCTACAAAGAGCTGTTACAAGCATATGCATTACACTGCAACCCTATGAGGTAGGACATATTGTTGTGCTCATTTCATGAACAAGAAAATAATACAAAAAAGGCAAACAACTTAAGAGATAGAAGAACAAGGATACAAAATCAGGTAGTGTAGTTTCCAAATTCTCAAGTTACTCAGAGCATTACATATCCTCTCTGTATTATACTAATACATCTTTACATCCAAGGTATATCTTCATCATTGACAAAACACCACGTTTAGGTTGGTTTCCTAATTCCATAAAAATGTCATCATAGTGAAAAAAATATGGATGTGAATGTGTGATAAGAACACTAAACATGTTGATGAGCTTTGCTTGTAAAAGGGTCAGGTATTTAGCAAGCCATAAGTCCCCTTTATGACTCAACTCTGCCACTGGAGTAGAAAGATGCAGACAAGGCATGGACAGCACTGTAGTGGAGCACTATGGAGAGCACCATAGAATATGCTGCAGTAGGCACCATGGAAAAGAATACAGTCAAGCATCATGGACAAGAATGCAGTGAGCACCATGGAAAAGAATGCAGTGAGGCACCATGAATAAAAAGGCAATAAGCACCATGGACAAGAATTCAGTGAAGCATCATGGACAAGAACACAGTGAGTACCATGGACAAGAACACAGTGAGCACCATGGACAAGAATGCAGTGAAGCACCATAGACAAGAATGCAGTCAGCAACATGGAGAAGAATGCAGTAAGCAACATGGACAAGAATGCAGTGAAGGACCATGGACAAGAATGCAGTGAGGCACCATGGACAAAGCTGCAATGAGGCACTACGGACAAGAATGCAGTGAGCAACATGGATAATGCTGCAGTGAGCACCATGGATGAGAATGCAGTGAGCACCATAGATGAGAATGCAGTGTGTACCATTCACAAGAATGCAGTGAAGTACCATGGACAAGGCTGCAGTGAAGCACCATTGACAAGAACACAGTGAGCACCATGGAAAAAGCAGCAGCGAGCAACATGGACGAGAATGCAGTGAGCACCATGGACAATGCTGCAGTGAGCACCATGGATGAGAATGCAGTGAGCAACATGGACGAGAATGCAGTGAGCACCATGGACGAGAATGCAGTGAGCACCATGGACAATGCTGCAGTGAGCACCATGGACAAGGCTTCAGTGAGCACCATGGACAAGGCTGCAGTGAGCAACCATGGACAAGGCTGTAGTGCAGCACCATGAGCTGGGCATACTGGCACAGGCAGAGTCCTGCTTGGCATGCATCAGACTCTGCATTCAATTTCCAACACAACAAATGTACAAAAGAGGCTGTGTTTGACCATCAGTCTATAATTTGCTCCACTATGTCCCTATTATACACATAATAAAGGGATATTTCAGTGAGTTTTAGATAAAGCTAATTTAAGAATATTTCACAATATCCGTGCAAGGAGAAATCTTGAAATATCAGATGTTCAAGTCTTCCACTTTCACAACTCCATTTTAGAATGTATGACATATCTGCTTATGGATTCCTGGACTAGAGAATGCAGAGTCAATAACCAGATTAATCCTTGTCTGTTTTCATAACCAATGGAGAACCAAATGTCTGCACCTATGATGTAGTCTGGTTTCCAAGTCATAATTAGGTTTCCAGGCTGGGTCGTGTAGACTATCAAGTAAATGCATGGTCTAATATCTTAACCCTTGTTCCAACTATATCTGATAAATCATATCAACTTTGATATTTCATTCAGCAAATGGTCTGATATGGTATACATAGTAGTAAACTAGAATTTTTAGAAGTAGGGATTAAAAATTTTTGTATTCTTAAGCAATATATTCTTAAATTTTGAGATATAACCACTTAAAGTGGTCATAAATACTTATAAATAAATAAATACTTAAAAGTATTTGGTGATATGCTTGCTGAAAATAATGAACTTGAAATATTATTAAATAAGTGCATAAAACAATTCAAACATATTTTAAGGATAGTATAAGTAAAAATTAAAATTATTAAAATGTACAAAGAATGTTCTTTTTAACCACAGTGAAATTATACTAGAAAACAATTATAGAAATATATCAAAACATTAAAAATTATTTTGAATACTAAATCTCATATTCCTAAATAATCCACATATAAATTACAGCATATAAGGATAAGCAATAAAGTGTTTTCAGGGCTGGAGAGATAGGTTAGTACTTAAGGTGCTTGCCTGCAAAGCCAAAGGACTGAGGTTCAACTCCAGGACCCCACATAAGCCAGATGCATAAGGTAGTGCATGCATTTGGAGTTCATTTGCAGCAGCTGGAAGCCTTGACAAACTCATTCTCTCCCTTTCTTCCCCTCCCTCTCTCTCTCTCTCTCTCTCTCTCTCTCTCTCAAACAAATAAATATATTTTTAAAAAGTGTTTCTAACTAAGTGAAAATGGAAAACAAGAGGTTAAGGGGATGGTTAAGTGGGTAAATCCCTTACTATTCCAGCATAAGGCCCTGAGTCTGGATTCTCAGAAGCCATGTAAAAATGTCAAATGTGGTGGGGAGTGCCTGTAATCCCAGCATAAGGAAAATAGAGGAAGAGGGATCTCTTGGGCTTGCTAATCAGCCAGTCTAGCCTAACTGGTGAGCTCTTGCCTCATGGAGAGATCCCTTTTCAAGGAATGAAGTGAAAAACAACTGAGTAAGAAAGTTTATGTTGACCTCTGGCCCACACACACACACACACACACACACACACACACACACTCCTGTACACAAACATGTGCTCACATGCATATGACCATAAACATATGCATACATGCATACAACACACACATACATACACACAATAAAATGAAAAACAAAATCTCTAAAGGCGTGGGTGCAGCTCAGGAAGTATGCACAGGGAGTTGTGTAGCATTAACCACCTATACTAGGAAAAGAGGAGCTTAAACAACAATTCAAGAGCAACTGAACTGAAACTTAAAAGAGGTACCTAATACCACCTTGGAAGTCAGTGGAACAGGAAAGAGAGATACAACAGAAAACTGATATGAAATCATCAAAACTATCATAAACAGGGTTGGAGAGATTGCTCAGTGGTTAAGGCATTTGCCTGAAAAGCATAAAGACATTGGTTCGATTCTGCAGTACCCACATAAGCCAGATGCACAAAGTGGCACATGCATCTGAAGTTTGTTTGCAGTGGATAGAGGCCCTGGTTCATTCTCTCTCTCTTTCTCTCACTGATAGCAAATAAATAAAATATATTTTAATTATCATAAACATCTAGTCAAACTAGTTAGAATAAGAGAATAAACAAGTTGTTAATATAAAAAATAATAGTGGCATCAATACAAATTCTGCATTTATTAAAGGGATAATAAAGGATTATCATGAAATACTTGATGCCAATAACCTTGACTATTTAGATGACAGAGACAAATTCCTTGAAAATTTCCAAAGTGCAATTTAAAATAGTTTAAATAGATGTGTGACTATTAAACAAATTGAATTTTTAGTTAAAAACCTTATCATACAGAAAATTAATGGCTTCCATGAGGAATTTTATTAGACATTTTGAAAGCAAAATAATGCTCTTTATGGATAAATTCATGTAAAAAATAGAAGATATAACACTGCCATACATGTTATAAGAGTGCAGAATTGCCCTAATAGCAAAACTGGGAAAAAATAGACTACAGATAAGTATTCCTTATCTACACAGAAAATTCTTATAATTTTCACAAATTAATTCTGACAATATGTAAAACTGATATAGTATCATGCCAAGCAGAGTTAAGAAGAATGCAAGAGTACAGCTGGAGAGATGGCTAAGAGGAGAGAGGATGGGCACACCAGGGCCTCCAGCCACTGCAAATGAACTCCATATGCACGTGCCACCTTGTGGCTTATAAGGGTACTGGGGAATTGAGCCTGGGTCCATAGACTTCAGAGGCAAGTGTCTTAACTGATGAGCCATCTCTCCAGCCCTTCAAGCATGATTTTCTTTTATTAAGTAGAAACTTGGTGTAGACACATCATGTGGTAGTACCATCATTTCCCTCCTCCTGCCCCATTCTGCTGGGGGCCATTCTCAGTGGGAATGCTGGTATTCCCCCTGGGTTTGTGGGTTATGACCAGATGTAAGAGCAGCAGTCAGTTATTGTAAGGGGGCTGGGCAATGCCTCTGGACATTCCCTTCCACTCTGTGGCTCCTACATTCTTTCTGTCCCCTCTTCTGCAAAGTTCCCTGAGCCATGGTGGGTATGTTTTAAGTCTACTTTAGTGTTGGGCTCTCAGCAGCTTCTAGATTTCTGCTTTGGTGCTTTTTTAGTATCCTCAGTGACTGTCTCTATGACGCTGGTGCTGGTCAACAGGCTTGCCATTGAAGAAGCACTATTGCTCATCTTCCCAATTCCTCTGTGGTTTCATTTGGGCCTTGATGTTTGAGGAGTGGTTTATCTTCTCAGTTTTCATTGATTCATGAAAAAGAAAAACCAATTCCCCAATGGAGAATGAGGCCAGCATACATGCAATGGGATAAGCATTGTCAATTAAGAAAGATTTTGATGAGTGTAGCCTCTCTTTTGGCTAAAGGCTAGTGGAAGCTTCTCATTGGAGTTCATGATCTTGGTCTTCACAAGATTCTGACTTGGTTCCCAGTCCCAGCTATGGGTTCCTTTCCATTGAGCTGCTATCTTAGCCAATCAGAAAGCCATTGGTTACCCACCTAGGCAGAGTGCCACTATTGCACAGGCATGTCCGTCTTGTCAGATTGGTTGCTTCTATATAGCAGTGACCCCTGCTAACACACAAGGTTATTGGCCATTTTCCCCCAGCAACTCATGCAATGCTTTCCAGCACTATTTGGGCAGAACGTCTGGGAACTGGCTTGCCAGATCTCTTGATGTTCTGTATCAGCAGCATGTGGTACCTTCAGCAATAGGGTCTTGTACCTCAGGCAGGTAATCAAGCGCTTTGACAGAAACCTTTTTTGTTTTGGGGACCTTGTAGGTCTCTCCAATCAATGGCTCAATTTCTGGTACTTGGAGTTACAAGCCAGAGCTAAATGCTTTAGGGTAATATTTTAGTGTTAGGCTTCATCCCACCCTCTCCAGGACCAGTCTTACCAGGCAACTCTTGCATACTCCTATTGAAGGTTGTATTATTTAGTCTGTTATCCAGGAAAAAGGTATCTATGGAATGAATTCATTTTGATTTAAGTTTTGTGTGTATCTCCGCCTCCCATTTTCATTCCCCAAACATCTTCCATCCCCATTGTCTGACCTCAAATTGCCTTTCAGGTATGCCTACAACTCAAGGTCTTCCAGGCTAAGAACCACAGATGAGGAGGAACATTTGTCTTTCTGTCCTTGTGTGAGTTCACTTAGTATGGTCTGTTCCAAGTCCATCTATTTTACTAAAAAATTCATTGTATCATTTTTCCTTACTGCTGAGTAGAATTCCATTGTGTACCACATCTGCATTATCCAATCACAAAATTGTGGACATCTGGGTTGATTCCAGTTTTTAGCTACTGTGAATTGAGCAGCTATTAATATGGTTGACAAATATCTCTACAAGTGAAGCCTTTAGAGTAAATTCCCAATAGAGGAATAGCTGGGTCAGTTGGTAGTTCTATTTTTCTCTTTTTCAGGATTATCCATGTTGATTTCCATCATGGCTATAACTATGAGGTTTGATTTAATCCTTACCATGCTGGAAGGTTTATGGGGTTTAGTGTTTTGAACTTTTTCATGCCTGCTGCAGTTTTGGTTATAGTGTTTGTTCCCCTGTAGGATCTTGAGGTTGGCTGTTCAACTCTTCTGTGTAGAATATTTCCTGAAGTATTCTCTGCAGGTTTGACTTTGTGTTCATATAATCATAGAGCTGGATTTTGTCATGGAAAGTATTCCTTTTTCCATTGATTATGGGGAAGCCCTATTGAACCCCCAAATCCTGCATCAACAACACTGGAGATCTGGTGATGCTCTACCTACCCACCAGAGAGTAGCAAGCCAGGCCCTACTCTTGAACATGCATGTAGGGTCCCAGCCACCCCACACAGGCAGCAAGGAAATTGGGAAGCTAGAAACCAGGAGCTCTGGAGCCCAGGCCTGCTCACACTGGAGGAGTGCAAGGTCCAACTGGCCCACACCAGCAGCAGGCTAACTAGTTGCTGGAGAACCAGAAGCCAAGGAACCAGGATCCCAGGCTACTTTCACAGCCTACATAGGGTCAAAAGAAACCCAAATCAGCAGCAGGGTTACAGAGAGCCCAGGCCTACTCACTCCACATGCACACCCTCTAGTGCAGAGGAACCAGGAGATGGGAGCTGAGAGTCCAGGTATGCTACCTTTGTAGGACTGCAAGGTCCAACCAGCCCCACATCAGCAGCAGAACTAGGAGCCTAAGGAACCAGGAGTGTAGGCCTAATCAAGCTGCCTGTGCACATACCGTCCAGCACAGGGGAATCAGGAGTCAGGAGCCCCAGTTGCCTGCATGCAGGGTCCAAGCAGCCCCATATCAGCAGCAGTAGTACCAGACTCAATTCCCTTTCTTTAGCCTCCTACTGCATGCAAGACCCTCACGCTACCAATGTTCTTCTGATCTTCAGAGTTTTCCTCTCTTCAATAACATGAGTGTAATTTTATGGTTTTTTTTTTTTTTTTGGTCTGGCTGACTTTATTCACCAAAATGCTTCTCATTTTTCTCCAGGAAACAATTATGGGTGTGAACCAATTGGCAGCATTTACATTGCTAAGTTGAAACCTACGCTAAGGCTAAATATCAACGTATTTATCCATTTCTCACTGATAGAAATTTTGGGTGGCTTCCACTTTTGAAAGGAATAAAAGTAATTGCTCATGTGTAATTTTTTGTATTTCTTTCAGGGAATATCTGGAAGGGATATATCATAAGTTACATTTAACTTCATTGAAGAAAAGCAAATTTCCACAGGTTCCATTCCCATAAGACATGCGAGCTCCAATCACTTCGCATGTTTTATAACCCTTGTGGTATATTTTTGTTTAGATTTGTGATGAGTTTTATTGTAGGCATTTTAGTGAAAGTGAAGTGGTTCACTCCTTCTGATTTTCACTTGTATTTTCTCAAAACTAATGGTGCTAAGTATCAATGTGTGCTAGTCTGCTATATACATTTTATTTGGAGAAGTATCTAAATAGTTAACATATTGTGTTGGCAATGTAGCTGAGAATGTTAAGCCAGTGGACTGCTTGCCTAACATGAGTACAGACCCTAGCTTCCATTCCCAGCACTGAAAAAATATGTACATACTTAATTTTTAATATATAAATGTATATTTTCAGAGATAGGAGTATACATGCATAATGTATATGCACATCTATTAGGTTGTTCTCTTGTTGCTGAGTGGTAGAAAAACTAAATATATACTAAACACAGGTCTTTTAATGACATGGTTTGCAAATCTATTTTTCATGTGGCTATCTTTCAAAAAACTATGTCTTTTGAAGAGTTTGTATGGTATCTTTAAATTCTGAAGAAACTTATTATTTTTCCTTATTTCTTGCACTTTTTGGTAATAAATGTTTCCCTAAAGGTTTAAATTGAGGTGTGCTTTATAAAAATAAATTATCTACAACTGCCTTTGATTTCCTTAGGTTCTTGCACCTCCCATTCACTCCTGTCAAATTTTCTTTCTAAGGTAATCTACAAAGATTTTAGCTTTTATCTCATCTTGAAAGCTATCAAAAATAATTTATCAAAATTTAGTACCTAAAATGTGTGCTGTAGAGCTGTGAACACCTTCTCTATGACAACCCATACCAACCGTCCCCCCCTGCAACTATTTATTCTTATGGCTATCCCCTTCTAAAATCTCACTTTTAAGCATTGTACTTAATTTTTAGGAATCGCTGTTTCACCTTTGTCTCCAGGTATTCTGAGTGAAATAAGAAGATCGTACAATCAATTGATTCTATCACCTAATTAATTTTATCACCCTTTCACTGTATATTATCCATACCCTTGTCTACATTTCCTTCCTGATGTATCTTAAATTTCATAGTCATATGATCATAGTACTTCACTTACACTGTCATCTCCATTATGCCTTTCTTGCTCATAATATTCATTAGGCTGAAATTCAAGTCTGGTCAAACAATTTACTTTTACTTCTGGCATGCCTCTGCAGCAGAAAAAAAGGTAGAGAAAAACAAAGACCTTTGCTCACTAAACTCCTGACCATAAAACCATATATTATATACTCCCAGCTCAGCCAAACATCTATTTCATGCTCTCATTTCCTAAAATCTACTAAAGCCTTTTTTACAACAATTCTGTCTCCTGTATCACTGAGAATAAAACAGCTTTCCCAACTGCCTACTATATATCTTTGGACTTTCATGTGTTACTTTGAATGAGATGTCCATGCTCAATAGAGGCTAATTTTACCATCTACATTCTGAATCTCATTTCATTCTCTTTTCCCTACTTAAAACATTCATTCATCCCAGGTTATCCTCCAAGCTGTTTGGTCTAACATACTAACTCTACCTTGCTCTTGAATTATTTGCACCCCAATATGTACAAAAGCATATGTCCACTTTTCATTTTCAAAAAACAAAACAAGTATATTTGATCCCATGCCTATATTACTACCATGCCTATTCTCTTTTCCACTATAGGAATACTGGGAAGATGGGTTTACAAAATCTCTCCTCTTAGCATTGGATTTAAACCCAATCCAATCAAGCTTTTTTTTTTTTTCCTTGTTACTTTATGAAAACGGTTCTTATCATGCTTACTAAGTTGAGGTGACAACTCTGTCATCTTTTCATTTCCATGACTGAAAACTTATTCCTCCCAAGAGTAAACTATGGGTGATATTATATCCCATTTATTTTGTAATTTTTGAATATAAAAAACATGTCATGTGGAGACTGAGACAATGGCTCAATGTTTAAAGGTACCTGTTTTCAAACATGTGGAATGGATTCAATTCCCCAGAACCCAAATAAAGCCAGATATAGACAGTGGCACAGGCATCTGGTATTGGTTTGCAGTGGTAAGGGACAATGGTGTGTTATTCCTCCAACACATGTGTATATAAATATATTAACAAATAAAGATTAGCAAATCTGTTCCTTTTTAAATCACATATAGGGCTGGGGGGATAGCTCAGTCAGTATAGAGTTTGATCCCAGTACTCAGGTAAAAATGCTGACCATGGTGGAACATCTGTAATTTCACACCAAGAAGGCAGAGACAGAAGAATCCCTCAGACTCACTGGTTGGTCTCACCCAAACAGTGAGCTCCAGGTCAATGAGAGTCCCTGTCTCAAAAAGGTGATGATAATCCTGAGGACGACACCCAAGGTTGTTCTCTGGCCTACACACACACACACACACACACACACAACACACATTATTTCATGTGTAAACTTAAATTCTATTTAAATGAATGACCAAAGAAATGTTTTAAAAATAAAACAGGAACATATAATGCTTATAAATTTAGGTAAAAAAATAAAGTTTGAAAACCTTTCTGAGATTTATCAAGGCCTAGAAACAATATGAATATTTGTCTGGGGTCTACACCCTTATGCATACAAGGAAGCACTCTGCCATGCTGCCCCCAAATGACTTTATCAAAGCAGTTATATGAAGATTTATACATGCGTAAGATTTTCTCAAATAGTTTATATCTTAAAATATAATTTATAATCAAATAATGTAAAATGCATGAGTTGCCACTTCAAAAATTAGAAGTAAAGTCCTAACACCTTGTATATCATTTAAGAAAAAATTGGGCCAGGCATGGTGGCACACACCTTTAATTCCAGCACTTGGGAGGCAAAGGTAGGAGGATTGCCATGAGTTTGAGGCCACCCTGAGACTACATAGTGAATTCCAGGGCAGCCTGGGCTAGAGTGAGACCCTACCTCGAAAAACCAATATATATATATATATATATATATATGTATATATATATATATATATACATAATCAAGAACCCCAGTAAGTACAAAAGTAATTCACAGCAGTGATGCCTCCTGGAGGGAATGTACTGTTAGGAGTGAGGTTAAGGGCATTATAGCCAGTTTCTCCATGCCAATATTTGGCACACTCTTCTGTTGCTATGGTCCACCTTATGTTGGCCAGGTGGTGATGTCCACCCTCTGCTCATGCCATTGTTTTCCCATTATGGAGCTCCCTCCTTGAGCCTGTAAGCCAAAATAAACCTCTTTTTCCCACAAGCTGCTCTTGGTTGGGTGATTTCTACCAGCAATGCAAAACTGACAACAACAGTAAAGTGGTACTGAGGAGTGGGACTGCTGCTAGACACCTGAGTCTGTGGCTCTGGCCTTATGGAGCTGATATTCAAGAGGAATGTGGAAGGGTTTGAAACTTTAGCCTAAGAGACTCCTTGCAGTGCTGTAAGTACAGCTTGATGGACAATTATGGTCAGAGTTGAAAGGTCTGAATGCAGTAAGGACTATGGACTGTGAGGTTTGGCTTATAAGGGCAAGAAAGAGCTTTGCCTGGACTGGACTAGCAGTGTGTGTGGGAAGCTTGCTGTTATGCCTGGGTCCTGAGAAGCTGTGCAGGGCTGCTTTGTGTAGAAATGAACTGGTGGGAGCAGAGGGATATGGCAGAGAAAGAAAAATCTTTGGGTGAACTGCTGCCCGTTTAGCTGCAATTGAGAGATTACAATCTGTGAGATTGGGCATCAGGAAGAACGTAGACACTTTTGAAGGGACCTCAGTGCTCAAGGAGTGTCCTGTTCTTCAAAGCCCGCTTTACTCCCCCCTAGATTAACAAATTGGCACTATACCCGGTATTGTGGAGTACAAGGAATGCAGGAAAGAAAAGGTCATTGAGTTTGCAACATGGTCTTGTGTTTTGGGCAGTGTAAAGCAGGTTTCCTGGATGCCTGCATGGAGACCAGATGGAGCCCTGAGGACAAACCATGGATTGCAGTGGAGACCCAGTGGAGATGCCAGGACCACAGATAGCTGCTAAGGAGAGCTGCCAAGCCCAGTAAAGTTTTCCGGGACTGTGAGTAGCCTAACTGGAGGGGCGGAATTGGAACTCCAGAGACTTGTTGGTTAGAATTATTATACTTGGAGATTTGTCTCTGGTTAGAGCAGTTGGACTTGGAACCACAGAGTTTGATGCTTGCACTGGTTGTTTTAAATCTTGTATTGGTTGAGTATTTCTTTGCTATGCCCAATGCCATCTTTTGCAGTGTGAATGTTTATTCTGTGCCATTATGGTTTTTTTTGGCATTATGGCTCAGTTAAAAGACCTTAGACTATGGGGATGTATGAACATCATTGGAATTGATAAAAACTATGGGGACTTTTAAAGTTGGACTGAATGCATTGTATTTTATATCATGTATGGACATCAGTTTATGGGGGCCAGTGGTGGAATGTAGTGGTTTTATTCAGGTGTTGCCCATAAATTTAGGTGTTCTGAATGCTAGGTTCCCAGCTGATGGAGATTTGGGAATTAATGCTTCCTGGAGGCAGTGTATTGCTGGGGGCAGGCTTAAGGGTGTTGTAACCCATATCCCCACGCCAGTGTTTAACACACTCTCCTGTTGCTATGGTCAACCTTATGTTGGCCGTGGGGGGGGGGTGGTGTCCACCCTCTGCTCATGCCATCATTTTCCCTGCCACCATGGATCTTCCCCCTTGAACCTGTAAGCCAAAATAAGCCTATTTTTTCCCCACAAGCTGCTCTTGGTTGGGTGATTTCTACCAGAAATGCAAACCTCACTGCAATAGGGGGGCTAACAGAGCAAACACTTAAATGTCACAAAATTGAAACTGTAGAGACCCAGCTCCTTTTATGTGCTGAAAAGAAAAACAAGTTTACGGATGGCCTAGTTTGGGTAGAGAATGAAAAAAAAAAACCAAAAAGCAATATTCACTTCAAAATGATTTTATGGGGCTGGAGGGATGGCTTAGTAGTTAAGGTGCTTGCATGTGAAGCCAAAGGACCCAGGTTCGATTCTCCTGGACCCAAGTAGCCAGATGCATAAGGTGGCACATGCATCTGGAATTCGTTTACAGTGGCTAGATGACCTGGCATGCCCATTCTCTCTCTCCCCCTCTCTCTGCCTCTTTCTCTCTCTCAAATAAACAAATAAAAATGAAACATTTAAAGATGTGTGCCATCATGCCTGGCTTTCCTTTAAAAAATGTTCAAAATGATTTTATGATGGTAAGGAAAGTGACCATTATGAGTAAAAAAAAATAATCCCTTGAAATTGGATTAACATTAATAATGTAAAACATTTGGATATCATACTTTATATAGCAAATGTGACAGTTATAAGAAAATAGACTCTCACATATTATATTAATCTTACTGGCATAGAGACTTCTGTTTAAATAGGACAGTGTTAGCCACTTAAAATAATTTAGAAATCTATTCCCCTGAATGCTTTCCAGTTCAGCTCAAATCAAATCAATCATTAACCATGCTTATCAGCATGAAAGAACCAATCTTTCTTTTAAATGACCCACGACAATGCTGTATTTCAAATGAAACATTATGAATTGACATAGGTATCAAAACCATCTCCCAGAGAAACAATTGTTTGAGGACAATAGTTTTCCTGCCACTTGACATGATAAATATCATTTGTTCCTCCACATGTAAAAGAAGCAATTGTGATTTCTGTTTTCTTTCATATGTAGAGGCACAAATAATAGAGAAAAATAGCTGACTTTTCCTTATCTCTATGGTCTCTCTAGAAAGTTGTTTATGATATTGCTTCCTTATTCCAAATTTATTTTAACTGCATTTTAATCACTCCACAGAGAAATAAAATGGTATAGGTTGGACCTTTTTAATTTTTAATTATTATATAGTAATTGTAAGAGGTGATTTCACTATGACATTCCCACATATGCATATAATGCACTTTGTTCATTCATTCATTCTCTCCACTACTTTATCTCATCTCCACTTTTCACATCCCTGGTTCATCTTTCAGTTTTGTGTCCCATGCTCCCACCACCCACCCTTCCCACCTCAGCTCCCATATATGAGAGAAGACAGGATACTTGTCATTATTAGAGTGGCTTTTATCACTTAATACAATGCTCTCCAGATTCATTTCCCTGCAAAAGACATAACTTTTCATTATGGCTGAACAAAACAGAATTGTGGATATACCTTATTTTTGTCATCCCACGATCTATGTGTATCTAAACTTATTCAATAGTCTGGCTATTATGAATAGTGCTACAATAAACATGGGCATGCAGGTATCTCTACGGCAAGCTGGTTTTTTTTTTTTTTTTTTTTGAGGTAGGATCTTGCTGTATCCTAGGCTGACCTGAAATTCACTATGTAATCTCAGGGTGGCCTTGAACTCACAGTGATCCTCCTACCTCTGCCTCCAAATGTTGGGACTAAAGTCATGCGTCACCACTCCAATCTCACAAGCTGACTTTTATTTTTTGGGTATATATCCAGAAGTGAAGTAGATGGATTATATGATAGATCTATTTTTAGTTTTTTTGAAGAACCTCCATATTGATTTCAATAGTGGCTGGACTTGTTTACATTATCACCAACAGTGTTTAAGTTTCTTCCACACATACAAATATCTTACTTATCTGTTTTGTTGATAATCATTAAACCAAGAGGAATCTCAACATAATTTTGATGTGATGCATCTGAGGTTTAATGTGAGGACCTTTTTCATGAGTTTATGGTCCATTTGTCCATCACCACTGCAATCCATCTCATTAACATTGCCCTGTGTCAATTGGACTTTTTGCTTTTTTGTCGTTCTTCATGTTTTTGCACTCCACATATAAGACATTACTCCTCTGACATAGGAATGCTTGGTAGAGAAGTTTCCCCAACTTTATGGGGTATGGTCTTCATTCTTTTTTTTCTTTCTATGTACATCTAGATGTTAATCTAACATATGGCAAGGATTATCCCCCCACTCTGTGGGCTATGTTCTTCACTTTTGTTACTTTCTATGTATATCAAGATACTACTCTTCTCACACATGAATGCTTGGTAAACATTTTTCCTCAGTCTGTGAGCTCTTTTCTTCATTGAGGAGGGGGTACAGAAGCTTTTTAACTTAATGAAGTCCATTTGTTAATTATTTCTTTTATTTCTATGATTTGGAGTCATATTCAAAGTTTTTGCCTATGCCTGGATCCTAAAAATCTTTCCTCTAGGTTTTCCCCCAGTAGATTCACACTTTCAGGTCTTACATTAATGTGTTTAATCTATTTTGAGTTAAGCAAAATGTAAATATACACTAAAATCTATGCCTGACCTCAAAACTGTAAGAACAATGAATTAATTTCATGTCACAAATGGAGTTAAGACCAACATGAATACATTATATTCAAAGCCTCTCAGTATTGATTTACAATGCATATATTCACAAAGCATATGTTATAGATACAGACAGAAAACAGTCAGGCCCCCTTGCTTCCTTTAAAACCAAATAAACAGAATTAAGCTGTGCCTCTTGTCTTTTATGTGCTCTGTGCTCTGATGCCACGCATGTCTCTCAGCAGTACTGGTCGGTAGTTTTGCTCCAAAACTTCCATGTAGTCATAGTAGTTGCTCACGCGAAACCCACACAGTGCTTCCTCCTGCCAGAACATATGAAAAGCTCATTTAGCTGGGGAAAGACACATAGTTCCAAATCAGTACCTTAAAAATAGCTGATGTAACATTTATTGTCATCCTATGATGGTGGGGTGGTTTATGTGACTTGCAAATATATAATTGCTTTTTATTTGGTGATCTATGTGTACATCTGTCAGGAACAAATCAGGTTCTCATGAAAGTAGGTTCTTTTCAAACACAAAAATATTTTACACCTAACAAAAAAAATGAGCTCTTAGGTAGTGAAATCATCTGACCTTAACATATGTTTCTATAGTTAACATTTATAATTATTAAAGACTTTAAACTTTATCTACAAAAGGATGGAGAAATACTACAAGGTATATCTGTGTGCAGCTATTGTTCATAAAATCTCCAATAATTCTCAATCCATAGTACTGGTACTATGCATGTCTACACTAATTTGGAATTTAATGGCTAGTGCCCCAACTGAACTCAAGGGTAAGGAGCATGGAGCTGGAGAAATGGCTCAGAGGTTAAGGAATGTTGTCTTCAATGCCTAACAATCTGGATTCAATCCCCCAGTACCCACATAAAGCCAGATGTACAAAGTGGTGCAGGCATCTAGAGAAATTGTTTGCAAGGGCTCAAGTCCCTGGTGTACCCATTCTCTCTCTTCTTGCATATAAATCAATACCATATATATGAGTATGAACATCTACTTAGATTCATAGAGTCCTCTGGGGACTTTTCATTATTCCTTTTAGTATTTCCAAATTCTATCTAATACAGTACCTACCTTCAAATATCAAAAAATATTGCAAGAGTCATCTTCAACCCAGTGTAATTATTTTAGTAGTTTTTGAAGTTACAAAAATGACAGACAATCCATGCCTTTCAGGAGTTTATAGTTTAAAGGCAAAAAAGTATTAACATAAAACAGTAGCAATCCAAAAGAGTAACATGCAGTACCTATCATGTACAAGAAACTCTGTGAGAGGCAATCGTTCATAGAAGAGAAGCAACAACGTGGGGTACTTAGGAAACATTACCCAAAAGACAATTTTGAAGATCATTATCATTTTCCACATATCACTTAAAATGTATGCTTTCTGAGGAAAAGATTGAGATAGACTAATAAATTATTACAGATCAACCAGGCTGATAGAAGCTGAAAGGACAAAGTGATGCTTATACATAAAGAACATTGCCCTGCTACACCAGGAATAATACCTCCACATGTAAACATGAACTCTACATTTAACTGTACAATAACTGACCTTGTTTCTTCCATTTTCAATTGCTTTTTCCTACATTTATTACTAAATGGAAGGGTACTGATTATATTACTATATGGAAGTATATCAATTATGAACTTGAAACAAAAGTGAATGAGACAAGGTTATGCTCTACAATGTTATGATCTGAGGCACACATTATGTCTACAGCTGTTCATGTAGGTAACTGAACCAAAGGGATGATATTCCACTAGGCATGATGCCACATGCCTGCGATCTGGGCACTTCATATGCTGAGGCAGAAAGATGGTAGATTCAATGCTAACACAGGCTATATAGTGAGCTTCCTTCTCAAAATTTCAACCAACTAGCTGGGCATGGTGGTGCATGCCTTTAATACCAAAACTTAGAAGGCAGAAGTCGGAGGATTGCTATGAGTTAGAAGCCACCCTAAGACTACATAATAAATGCCAAGTCAACCAGGGTTAGAGCAAAATCCTACCTCAAAAGAAAAAAAATATCAACGAATCAAGACAAAGAAACAGGGTTGAAGAAATAGCTCAGAGGTTAAAGGTGCTTGTTTGCAAAACAAGTAAGAGATGTTCATGTGAGGACTGACAGAATACTGGATCACTGAAAATCTCTAGTTAAAACATTTGTTCTTTAGGGGATAAAAACAAGGTAAAGTGGGCTGGAGAGATTGCTCAACAGTTAAGGGGGCTTGCCTGCACAGCCTAATGACCTGAGTTTCATTTCCCCAGTACCCGTGTAGAGCCAGATGCACAAAGTGGTGCATGCATCTGGAGTATATTTGCAGTGGCTAGAGGTCCTGGCATGCCCATTTTCTCTCTCACTCTTGGTCTCTCTTCTGTCTTTCTCTGCTTTGCTTTCAAATAAAATAAAAATAAATAAAATATGAAAAAATACAGGATAAAGTAAGACACTCTTTCTGATCTAGAATCCACTTTAAACAGCTATTGCTGTGATCATAGAACCCATTTGAATTTATCCATGTCCTTCGAATTACATGTGATTTAGTTTTGATCACCTCTACTAACGCACAGCTAAGTTGGGATGTTTTGCTCTAACAGAGAAAACCCAAAGCTAGGTCCCATAGTCACAATTTTCAATCAAAAAAGTCATAACAACACTTTCCTGGCAAAAGTATAAACAAGATCTCTTTAAAATGTACAAAGCATTCTGCTTGAATTTAAACATACAACTACGTATAGAAGCCATAGCTGCTACTTGGCTTAAATGTATTTTTTCCTTAGAATAGTTTGTTTAAACTGGCTCCCATTTTAGGTATTAAAATTTTATATTAAAACTATTATCACTAGTGGTGTGTGTGTGTGTGTGCGCGCGCACGCGCGTGCACACATGTACATGGCATGTGTGTGGTGCTCTGAGGACAACTTTCAGTCGATTCTTTGCTTTTCCACCTCATTTGAGGCAGGACTTACCTCTAATTTTCTTTTGCTCTTTTCTTCACTGTGTTTACGATGAGTTTTTAAGGAATATGCCTATGTCTGCCTCCCATGTGGCTGTCACAGTGCTGGGATTACAGAAGCCCACCATGACTTCTGGCTTTTTATGTTAGATCTGGGGAATTGAACTCATGTACTCTGGCTTGAGTGCTTTATTCACTGAGCAATTTTCCCCAAACCCTTAGACATACTTTTAAAAGTCAAAAGAAAATATTCTGATAACTAGACCAAAGAGAAACCCATAAAAATGGCACATAAAGCTCTTAATTGCTCATTTCACAAGAGAAATATAAATATGCATTCAAAAATGAAATTTTAAAATGATATATCTCAGAATTTAAATATTTTAGGCAATATTAATGGTGAATAATTTAAAATAAGATGGATGTGGTGGCACATGCCTTTAATCCCCGCAATGGGAGAGAAGTAGGAGGATCACTGTGAGTTCAAGACAAGTCTGAGACTACATAGTGAATTCCAGGTAAGCTTGGGCTAGAGTGAGACCCTACCTTGAAAAACAGAAACAAAGAATTAAAATACCTGAATTTCATTTTTAGTCTTCAAAGTAAAATACTTTTTATCTTCTCCTAAATATTCTCTAATGGTCCTTTTTAGTGGATATTTTTACTTGTAATTATGACCACTCTGACTTCCAGCATATCATTAAAGTTATAACACAATTTCCTCAGAAAATTGCTTTATTACAGTTTCATGAAGAGATCTAAGAATATTGGAATTCCTATAATCTATAAATAGGCAAGCATGTTAAATGTGGTAACACTCTCCAGTTTTATATTTATAGTGAAATATTTGTTCAAGAAAGTATGTTAGTAGGTTACACTAGAGTATTTTAATTTGGGTTAGGAAGTTCAGGGCATACTGTCTTTCATATTTGTATCTAACTGATATTCAGTTGATTTGTATTTTAATGATTTGCTGTCATTAATTCTGGTTTTAAATGCTGAATTATCAAAATTAAAAATTACTATTCTATGAAAATCATATAAACAGCCTTTAATCCCAGCACTCAGGAGGTAGAGGTAGAAGGATCATCATGAGTTCGAGGCAGCCCTAAGACAACATTGTGAATTCCAGGTCAGCCTGAGCTAGAGTGAGACCCTACTTAAAAAAAAAAAAATCATATAAACATTACATTTTAATTTAACCACAAATTATAAATATACTAGGGGAATGCAGAAAGAGAATGGTAGGATAAGAAAACTAAGTATTTACTTCATGTAAAACAAAAGACAATTGAGAAGGTTTAAAATGAGGGATTTAAAAGACAGCAATATATGATTGATATTCAAGCAGAGGCCTGAAAATCCCAGAGGAAATAGGAAGAGTCAAAAGGGAATCTCTGGTGAGGGTCTACAGAGTGAGAAGGGATGGACTAGCAACTTCTTTAGTGCTTTAGTTCTATTTGACCTTTCAGAGTACCTTCGTAAAATGCATAATTTAAGAACCTTTAGGGACTTTTTAACATGTAAATATAAATTATAAATATAAAATGTAAAAAATTTACAAGGGAAAAATTAAAAACAAACTTGGGCTGGAGAGATGGCTTAGCGGTTAAGCGCTTGCCTGTGAAGCCTAAGGACCACGGTTCGCGGCTCGATTCCCCAGGACCCATGTAAGCCAGATGCACAAGGGGGCGCACACATCTGGAGTTCTTTTGCAGTGGCTGGAAGCCCTAGAGTGCCCATTCTCTCTCTCTCTCTGCTTCTTTCTCTGTCTGCTCTCTCAAATAAATAAATAAAAATAACCCCCCCAAAAAAACTTAACTTCATTAAATGAATTTCTAAAGTCTTTAAAACATTAGCATTCTAAATTGCAATGCCATCTGTATGCAATGTGTTCAGTATTATGTAATCTGGAATACACAGCTTCCCTCTTCCTTTGTACAAAGAAGTGCAGGATAAATTTGTCTGTTATTCTTACTATCTGTTGAGAGCCTCTGATCAAGAGTTTAGGTAATCTTGGGCTGGAGAAATGGCTTACTGCTTAAGGTGCTTTCCTGCAAAACCAAAGGACCACAGTTCAATTTCCCAGGACCCATGTAAGCCAGATGCACAGGGTGGCACATGCATCTGGAGCTTTTTTGCAGCAACTGGAGGCCCTAGCATGCCCTTTGTTTGTTTGTTTCTTTCTTTCTCTCTCTCTCTCTCTCTCTCAAATAAATAAGTAAAAATAAAATAAACAGAGTTTAGGTTATCTTGTTGATTCTTTAAGCCTCAGGTTTCCATGTATCAGTGTGGACCATGATAGCACAGGGCTGCTCTGTAGATCAAATATTCTAAAATTCAGACTTCTTATTATAGCCTTCTATGACCTGGTCTTTGTTCTTATTCTATCACTTTGTTCTGGCAACACAGATAATCCTGACTCACAAAAGGAGCTCAGTTAATTCTTTGAGCTTTTCACTTGCCTTTGGAAAGGATTTTGTCCTAAAATCTTTCTAAGGATTCACTAGTCTTGACTTTTGCCAGTAGAATTTTTAAGGATAATGTGGGTGGGTACATCTTACCTTTTGACTATTACTGTACCCTAGATATACTTACTATATAATAATTAGTCAAACAAGTCAAAAGACTGAATGATAACACCTCCCAAGTCCTTTGTCTAGAGCATAGCATTCAATAAGCACTTAAGTACCAATAGTGGTCCTAAGAACAAGTATGAATTTTTAACTTCACTGATAGTCTGAAACAACTGGGATACCTTTAACTGGCCACATTGCAACAGAGGGTAAGTACAGATGGCAAGTTAGGATTACTGATTGGAATCTGGCTCCTAACCTCATGTAACAAATGCCATCACCAGTACTGAAATACCACTATCTTCTAACCAACTCTCAAGAATGTCTTCCTGAAGTCTTTAAAAAATCAAGTTTCAAAAAATGCTGAAGACTAGCATCTGTCAACAGTCCATGTGTGGAGATAAAGTACTTACCACAAAAGCATGAAGACCAGAGTTCCGATCCCCACCACCCATGTAAATATCAGGTGGAAGTGGTGGCACACTTGTACTCCAGTGCTCTGGAGGTACCGCTAGCTACACTAACTGAATAAGTGAACTCCGGATTCAAGTGAGAACCTGCCTCAGTAAATCAAGTGAATTGCTATCAAGGAAGTCACCTGATGTAGAAATCTGCCTTCACATGCACATGTACACAAATCACACACACACACACATTTTTTTCAGTGACTAGAAGGCGTAAAGTACTATTTTAGTTGAAGATAAGGTCTTTTACAGTGTTAAATACACACACAGCACAGAAAGATCACATGTGAGGCAATAGTATGTTTCCCATGTTTTTATGATTTTGGACTAAGATTAGGTATTTCCTGATGTATTAACTCCCAAACATTTAATTATTAATGTTTTGGGCATTACAAAATAAATTATGACAAGTAAAGATAAGTCCCTTTGAATGCATTAAAATGGAGTAGACCTGATTCATTACAAAGTGTATAGAATTTAGCAAAGTTTACTTAAAATAACTGTATTAATATTAAATCTCATAAAATCACTTGAGAGGTGATTTTTCAGCTTCAATAATAGTAATTATCTTTAAAAAATGTACCCTTGAAGTTCAATGCATATTTGTTTATAAACATCAAACTCCTGCACTTTAATTCCTGTTATGGTTTTTATGCTTTAAAATAAGTTTGCCCATGAAAATATGTATGATATAATTGTAAAAGTTATTTTTCAAAAATCTGTCAAAATTTCATTATGTAAATTCATTGTACATGCTACTATGTTACTGATATTTTCATACAAATACATGATGTATGTTGAGCATATCCCCCATGCTCATCTACCATTCCCTTGTGAGAGAAGAGTGTTTTGCCTTCTGCTCTTTACTCTCTGTAGGTGTGATGGTTAAGTTTGTGTCAACTTGATCTGTTTACGAATCCACAGACAATACCCATAAGTGTGTCTCTGAGGTTGCTTCCAGGGAGAATTGACTAAAGGAGGAATCCTTCCCCCAGGGTGAGCCCTTCACCCAGAGTGGGTGGCCCCTCCTGGGGGGGGGGGGCTTTATCTAAGGAACCTCTGGGAAGGAAAGTATCCCCTCCTCCCACCTGGTTGCTGGTGCTGTTTGCTGCTTTCCAGTGAAGACCATCTTGGACTGAAGAGCGCATCTCTCTAGGAAGTCTCCAGGCCTTTAGTGCCAGACTGGGACTCCTGAGGCATCCAGCTGTGTGGACTGAGCAGGTACTGGGTTCCTTGACTCTCAGGCCTGCAAACTGCTATTATTAGACTGCCCTAAACTAATCCAATAAATTCCCTTTTAATACAATCCATTTTGTTCCTCTAGAGAACCCTGACTAATACAGATTGTGGTACCAGGAGTGATTCTAGAGAAACAGAATTACAAAGATAAATTTCCCTAGTGGGCTTGGTTCTATCTGAAGTTGGCTCTCCAACTTCAATGGCACTAAAGGCTCTATGGGTAATAATGAGAGAGCTTTTACTGGTAATAAGGACAGCACTAAGAATTCATGGTAGGATCTATTTAAAGAACTCTGTGAGATAGATAATTGGGTGATCCTGAGTCATATCTTGTGAAGATCAAGGAATTTAGTGACTCTGTATCTAAAACTTTGGATTATTTGTGGAAAACTAAGATGAATGATAATGCTAGATGGTTACTTCTAGCATCTCTGGATAAACTATTGGGAGAGATGCAGAAGCTCAGAAAAAAAAATCTCCAAGCTTAAGACCCACATACATGATCTGAAGGCTTCTAAGGGTGCCCTGAAGGAGAGTCTCCTCTTTAGCCAGGGCTCAAATTTCAGAAAACCAAAACCCAAGCTCATTGTAAGATTGGCTAACTTGCAATATAAACTCAAATCCCAGCCTCACAGACTATCAGAAGTTAAAGTGGGGGCACTGATTGGAAAAGAGTAGGATCCTATGACTTGGGATGGGGATATGTGGGAAGACTCTGAAGAATCTGGGGACACTGAACTGTCAGATTCAGAAGAAGCTGTTTTGCATGAGAATGTGGCCTCCCCTCCCTTAGCAACAGTTGCATCCCCACTCCCAGCCCCTGAAGGCTTGCCCTCTCCACCCTTGCTTGAGAATTAATCCTTCTTTGTCTGAGGAAAGATCAATGACCCTCCCTGCAGGAGGTGCTGACACTCCTCAGGGCCCAACCGTCTTCACTTCTACGCCTATAACAAGGTGGAAGGCTAGGCATGCCCCTAAAGGTGAGCTAGAAAGCATGTCTCAAGAGGAGGTGAGGTACACCCCTAAAGAACTTCAGGAGCTTTCTAACTTGTTCAGGCAGAAGCATGGGGAATATGTGTGGGGATTTATTTTAATGGTATGGGATGATGGAGGAAGGAACATAAGATTAGATCAGGTTGAATTTATTGAAATGGGCCCACTAAGCAGAGATTTTAGATTTAACACTGAAGCTCATACATTTGGAAGAGATGCCAAGAGTTTATTTAATTGGTTGATTGGCTGAAGCATGGATCCAAAGATGGCCTACTATGAGTGAGCTCCTAGCTGCTTGATATCCCTTGGCTTAATGCTGATGAAGGGATTAACAGGCTCAGAGAACTTGGAATGCTAGAGTGTATCTGTCCCCACAATGGGAGCATCTAGAAGATGTGCCCTTCACTAAGACTATAAGGAAGAGAAGGGAGCCCTGGTGTACTTTGTGAAGGGAGCCCTGGTGTACTTCAAGTTGCCATAATATGTAAAGAAGACCTCACAGTGGGAGCTGCAGTTGCTGCATTAGGTGACTTAGATGCAATGGGTTTAACTGGATCTCGGGGTAACAAGGGCCAAGTGGCAGCAAGGTGAATGTGTTTACCATAATGGACAACATTGGCAAAACAATGCTCATAAAGTTATGACTCATGTAGACTTTTGCTATTGGCTGATTCATCATGATGTTTCTAGAAGTGAAATAGATAAGAAGCCTACTAAGTTCCCGCTTGATCTGTATAAGCAGAAAAGTTCCAGAGCAAAGGAGCAAAAGGCCACTTTGACTTGAGCCAGTTTACACATCCTGAGACTCTTGATTGAAAGGGTGGCTGGGTTCCTTTGAGGAAGGAACCCCCTCACGATCCCCAAAAGTTTCAATAATAAGCTTAGTCCTATCCTCAGAGGGACCTATAGCTTTTTGCTAGGGTACCTGTACACTGGGGAAGAGGAAATAATCAGACCTTTTGGGGCTTACTGGATAGTGGCTCTTAATTAACATTGATCCCAGGAGACCCCAAACAGCATCATGGCCCTCTAGTTATAGTAGGTGCTTACAAAGGTCATGTTATCAATGGAATTTTGGCAAATGTTAGACTGAAAGTGGGTCCAGTGAGTCCCCGAACTCACCTTGTGGTTATTTCCCCAGGGCAAAATGCATAATTGGGATAGATATACTTAGGAGTTGACAGAACCCCACATTGGTTCCCAGCATAATTCTTCACAGAGATAGAAAAAATTATCTCAAAATTCATAATGCCCTGGATAATCAAAAATGTCCTCAGAAAAGAAACACCTTTGGGGGTTATCACCATACCTGATCTAAAGCTATAATACAAAGCCATAGTAACAAAAACAGCATGGACTGGCAGAAAAACAGACATATAGACCAATGACACAGAACTGAAGACCCAGCTCTTAGTTCCAGTAACTACAACTACTTGATATTTGACAATGGAGCCAACAACATATACTGGAGAAAAGACAGAACCTTCAACAATGGTGCTGAATAAATTGGATAATCACACATAGAAGCTAGCTGCACTACTCTCACCATGCACAAAAATAATCTCCAAATGGATTAAAGACCTCAGTATAAGAACTGGAATTCTTAAACTACTGGATGAAAAAATAAGGGGAACTCTCCACAATATAGGAGTGGGGAAAGACTTACTGAACAATACACATACAGGAAACTAAACAGTCACTCAACCCATAGGATCTCATGAAGCTAAAAAACTTTTCTACAGACACAAATATCATAGATGTAGTAGTCATGTTTGCATTGCTGGCAGAAATCATCTGACCAAGAACAGTTTTTGGGAAAAAAAAAAGTGTTTATTTTGGCTTACAGACTCAAGGGGAAGCTCCATAATGGCAGAGGGAAATGATGGCATGAGCAGAAGGTAGATATCATCCCCTGGCCAACATAAGGCAGACAACAGGAACAAGAGAGTGTGTCAAACATTGGCATGGGGAAACTGGCTTTAATACCCAGAAACCCACCCACAACAATACTCTGCCTCCAGGAGGCTTTAATTTCCAATTGCCATTCAGCTGAGGAGACTAACATTGAGAATACCTATGTTTATGGGGGAATACCTGAATCAAACCACCATAATAGAGCACACAGACTACACACAAAAATCCTTGCCAGCTATACCACTGACAGAAGACTAATGTCCACAATCTATAAAGAACTCAATAAACTTTGCAAAAAAAAAAAAAAAAAAAATCAAAAAATCCACTTAGAAACATGGGCAGAAAACTCAATAAGGGAAGAAAAACAAATGGTTAATACTCACCTAAGAAAATGTTCAACCTCCATGACCATCAGGGAAATGAAAATTAAAAACAACTATGAGATTCCACCTTACTCCAAAAGGATGGCAATCATTAAAAAATCAAAGGACAGTAAATGTTGTTGAGGATGTGGGGAAAGAGGAATTTTCATTCACTGCTGGTGGGAATGCAAACTTGTACAACCACTATGGAAATCAATATGAAGATGCCCCAAAAAGAGGAAAACACACCTACCAACTGACCCAGCCATTCCTCTACTGGGTATCTACACTCTTCACTGCAGAGATATTTGCTTTAGCATGTTTATAACTTCTCAATTCACAAGTGCTAAGAACCTGAATCAACCCAGATGTCCATTGTTTGATAAATGGATAATGAAGATGTGGTACATCTACACAATGGAATTCTACTTAGCAGTAAGGAAAAATGACATAATAAATTTTGTAGGAAAATGGGACTGACTTGGTACAGATCATACTAAGTGAATTCACACAAGCACAGGAAGATAAATGCAGCATATTCTCCCTCATCTGTGGTTCCTAAACTGGAATAGCTTGAATTGCTGGCATACCTGAGAAGCAACTTGAGGGTCATGTAAGAGGGATGGAAGGGTTTGGGGGGAGGGCATCAGGAGGTGAGGTAGGGGGAGATATACAGAAAACCAAATCCAAAATTAATTGATGCCATAGAAACCTTCCTCCTGGATAAAAGATGAAAAGATATAACCCTCAGTAGGAGCATAGATGGATTGTTTGGCAAGAAGGGCCCTGGAGAGAGTGGGATGAAGCCTAACCCTAAAGTATTTGGCCTTGTTTGTAACTCCCAATACCAGAAACAGGTTAAAACCCATGTTGTGCTGTTGATTGGAGAGACCTACCAGGTCCCCGAAACAAGGCAAACTTGTGTCAATACACTTGATTATCCACGTTCATGGAAAGGTAAGACCCTATTGCTGAAGACACACATACTGCTGATACAGAACACTGAGGTCTAGCTGAATCTGGAGGGAAGGAAGCTCTCAGATGGTTAGCCCATATAGTTCTGAAAACTGTGAAAATGGAAAACAATGTGAGCAAGCAGGGGACCCTGCTATATACAAGTAACCATTCTGACAAGATGAACACACCTATACAATAGTGGCACCTAACATAGGTGGGTAACCAATGGATTCCTGACTGGCAGATTGATCAGTGGAAAGGAACCCATAGCTGGAACTGGGAACCAAGTCAGAATCCTATGGAGAACAAGATTATGGACTCCAATGAGTAGGTCCCACTAGTCTTTGGCCAAAAGTAAGGCTACACCCATGAAAATCTCTATAAATTAACAATGCTTATACTCTTTAACCTGTCCTGATCCCATTTTCCCTTGGAGAATTTGTTTTTCTTTTTCAGAAAGTAATGAAAACTGAGGTCAATCAAAATCTATCAACAGGACAAGGATATCTGACTCCATGTCCACAGGTGAACCACCCCTAGCAAAGCAGCTAGGGCCCAGGTGACAATACAGAGGAAGTGGTTTGATGAGCAAGAGTGCTGCTTCCATGGCAAGCCTGACACCCTGAGCCAGGGTGATGGAAACAGACACTGAGGATACTCAAAACACACCAACAGAAATCCAGAAGCTGCTAAGGAGATCAACATTAAAGCAGATTAAAAGCACACCCATCAAGGCTCAGGGAAGTTTGTAGAAGAGGGGTTGGAAAGAATTAAGAGCCACGGTGTGGGAGGGAATAGCAAGAGGCATTGCCCCCCTCAGAGTGACTAACTGCTGCTATCACAGCTCATAGCCCACAACCCCATGGTGAATATCAGCAATCCCATTAAGGAGGACCCTCAGGGGAGTGGGGGCATGGAGGTGCGAAATATTGGTACCAACACATGATATATCCATATAAAGTTTCAACTTAATTTAAAAATTAATTTAAAAAAGGGCCCAGGATTATAGGACGAGTGACAAAGCTAGAACTGGACTTGGCAGACTCAAGCAACATAAGGAAAATGTAGAAAACATCTCTTCAAAACATATCTGACAGGTGACACGCTGCATTTATTGGCCAAGATGATTTTAATGCTATGTATACTTTTGTCTTTTAATAAACTACTAAATTTAAAACTTCCATCACACTTTCTCAGCCTAATCTCCATTTTTTTTGCCCCATCAATATCTTCTGATAACAGCAGCTGCCAAAAGTACCAAAAAAGAAAAAAAAAAAATCCTTCTCTACAATTTAGTGATTGGGTTGAAATTCATCTGATTTCTTCATAATTACACATTAATTTTTCATAACATGCAGGATTTAGTTGAGGCATTTTAATTAAGGGTTCTGTGCCTTCACAGCCAGATTTTCCCTGGAAGGCAGTCTTTTCCTAGCATGCATTTCAGTGAAGCTTGACCCAAGATGAATTTGCAAAGAAACACCACCAATCCCTACCAGCCTAGAGCATTTGAGAGAGGAATGCAGCAAACAAGCCAGTCCACCAGGGCACATAGGCTTCTACAAGAACCACCCACTACCAGGGGAAATTTCCACTAAGCTTATGTGTAAGTGACATGTCAGTTGCATAGAAAAAGTCCACTAGTAAAATTTCTTTTTGAAGAAGAAAATAGTTTAGATTTTCTAGCTAGTTGAGACATTTTGGAACACGTAATTTGGTGGGTATTTCTCTCACTATAATTATGATGGCCACAGACTTTTAGTAGTTGTCACAGACAAAATAAGTATGTTGAATATGATGGCTCATGTCTATAATCCCTGTATTCAGGAGGCTGAGGAAGGAGGAGGCCAACCTGGGGCTATACAGTGAGTTCTAGGTCAGTGTGGGATACAGTGAGATGCTACCTCAAAAGAAAGGGGGGATCAGACTTCCGGCCAAGATGGCGACCACCTAACTGCGCCGTATATCCCCGGGAAAGAAAGGTAAGGCATTAAGGATTCACTGGGTCTTTTAGGGGAGAGGAATCTCCAATAGATTGCCAGTGGGAGGGAACAGAGAGGAAAAAACAGGGAATCCCTGATTCCCTTGTGTGCGGGTAGCACACACCTCCCCCTAAGCAGCTGCCATACCCACATTCCCAGCTTCAGGAAACTCCTGCACTTAATGTAGGAACAGGGTCCCAGGCCAACATAGTTTCACTTGCCTCACTGCACAGGGGCGATCGCCCTGCTACCCCTGCCTATGAGTGACCTTGGCCAGGTTATGCCTGCTGGCTCACTGGAGCTCAGGCTCCTTTGATCAATTTGCCCACCAAATGATGCATGCTGCCATGCCGATCCCTGCTTGTGCAAGCATAGCCTGCTCGGCCCATTTGCTCATTTACTGCTCCCGCTGCCACACATTAACTTGCAAGCTCAGGCCCATTGCAACTGCCCATGTGAGCTCAGGCTGGCTCTGTCTGTGCTTACACAAGCTCAGGTGCCAGCCCCTCCCTATCTGCCATCCTGGCCGCCATTGTCCTATTGCAGGGGAGCACAGACTGCTTCCGGGTCCCAGTGCTCCCCCACACTAGAGTTTGAGCTGCTTCAGTGCTTGGTGCCTCAGTGTCCCTCCTAGTGTGAGCATAGGCAGCTTTGGCTCACTACCGCGTGAGAGCTCAGGAAACTTTGGCACCCCTGCCAGGCAGGAGCTCAAGCGGCTTTGGCAAGTGGCAACCAAAGCCCAGACTTCTTGGCAACTGCCTCAGGCTGCTTCAGCTTCCCACTCTGCTTGAGCCCAGGTTGATCCACCTACCTATGTGCCCATACACTGCAATGGGCAGACCACAGTGCAAAAGAAATACCATGAAAAATCAAATGCAAGAAAACCCAGTTAGATCACCAAGTCCTACAATGAATACAGCTAACCAAAACATAGAAGAACCATTAGGATCAGAACACCAAAATGAAACTAGAAGCAATGCAACCCTGACCAAGCTACTGGTAGAACTTGCATAAAAGCAACAAAGGACCGATATCATGTGGATGCTGCACTCACTAGACTAGACCTATTAGATAAGAAAATGGAAGGAGTTCAAAGAGAGTTAAGAGATATGAGTGAAAAAAAAAAAAAAAGAGGACCTCAAAAACCAGCTGGTGATGCTAAATGAAGGCATAAAGAAATGCAAGGATGAATTCCAAGAAGCATCAAGAAAATAAGAAAATGATGTCAAAAGGGAGCTTGACAGATGGATGGAAACTATACATAGAGAAATAGTAGAAAATGCAAACCTAATTGAACAAGTCCAAAACTCTCCAGAAGCTCTCAAGAATAGAGTCATGTGGAGGATAGAAACTCTGATCTGGAAGAAAAGATGGATAAAACAGTTCGAGAGATCAAAAAATTCAGTAAGTTCAAAAGGGTCTGTGAATAGAACATGAGGGAATTGTGGGATACCCTTAATCATCCTAATATCAGGATCATTGGAATACCAGAAGAAAAAATTCAGACCAAAGGCATGGAGAACTTATTTAACAAAATAATTGAAGAAAATTTCCTCAGTCCCTTAAAAGAAAGTCCCATCAGATACAAGAAGCTAACAGAACTCCAAACAGACTGGAACAAAGGAGAAACTCTCCAAGACATATTGTCATTAAGACTCTAAACACTGACACCAAAGAGAAAATCCTAAAAGCAGCTAGGGAAAAGCAGCACACCACCTTCAGAGGTAACCCCATCAGAATTTCTTCAGACTTTTCAATGGAAACCCTGAAAGCTAGAAGGGCCTGGAATGAAACACTGCAAGGCCTAAGAAACTATGGCTTCCAACCCAAACTACTCTACCCAGCAAAAATAACCTTCATAATAGATGGTGAAAGAAAAACTTTCCATGACAAAACTCAAATTTGACAATTATATGAACACAAAAGCAAACCTACAGAGAGTATTTCAGGAAATTCTCCACAGAGAAGAAACAAATAATCAAACTCAAATGCCTACAAGAAGCAGAACACAATAACCAAACTCAGAGAAGGCACAAAAAACTTCAAAGTCCATGCAAACACCAACCCACATTTACCATCACAATATGGCAGGGATCATATCAAATCTCACAGTCATTACGATAAATATTAATGGCCTTAATTCACCCATCAAGAGACACAAGCTAACAGGATGGATCAAAAAATTAGACCCTTCAATCTGTTGTCTTCAAGAAACCCACCTCACCACTAAAGACAGACACCTCCTCAGGGTGCAAGGGTGGAAAACAATACTCTAAGCAAACAAGAATAAGAAACAAGCAGGCATAGCTACATTAATATCAGATAAAATGGACTTCAAACCAAAAATAATCAAAAAAGACAAATAAGGCCACTTCCTACTTATCAAGGGAATGATCCATCAAGAGGATATTACAACCAGAAATCTGTATGCACCAAACACAGGGGCACCACAGTACATAAAACAAAACCTACTTGACAATAAAACGGAAATAACCACCAACACAATCATAGTTGGGGACTTCAATATACCATTATCATTAATAGATTAACAGATCATCCAAAGAGAAACTCAACAGGGAAGTAAGAGAGCTCAACAAAATCATTGATCACTTAGACCTAACAGATATCTACAGAACTTTCCATTCCAAATCCACAGACAACACATTCTTCTCAGCAGCCTATGGAACATTCTCTAAAATAGATCATATACTGGGTCACAAAGCCTACCTCCACATATATAGGAAGACTGACATAATTCCCTGCATGATATCAGATCACAATGCTATATTGCTAGAAATTAACAACAAAAGACCCACCAAGAATCCCAACAGCACCTGCAAACTCAACAGCACACTTTTAAACAATAAATAGATGGTGGATGAAATAAAAAATGAAACTGCAAAATTTTTGGAAATGAATGACGATGCAAACACATCATACCAACACATATGGGACTCAATGAAGGCAGTCCTCAGGGGAAAATTCATAGCACTCAACGCCTTCATAACAAAGACAGAGAGATCCCAAATCAATAACCTAACCATACACCTGAAGGCACTGGAAAACCAAAAAAATCCAATCCAAAAAGTTCCAGAAGGAAAGAAATTATTAAAATCAGAGCAGAAATTAATCAATTGGAAACTAAGAAACCAATTAAGACAATTGACAAAAGAAAGAGCTGGTTCTTTGAAAAAATAAACAAGATTGACAAACCCCTGGCCAATTTGATCAAGCAAAAAAAAAAAAAAAAGATGCTTCAAGCTAACAAAATTCAAAATGAAAAAGGAGACATCACAACACACATAAGTGAAATTGGGAGAATCCTCAGGACTTATTTAAAAAACTACTACATAAAACTGGATAATGTGGAGGAGATGGATAAATTCCTGGATGCATACCATCTATCAAAGCTAAACTCAGAGCAGATTAATCTCCTAAACAAACCTATCACAACCATCAAAATTGGAAAAGTAATCAAAAACTTGCCCATAAAGAAGAGTTTGGGACCAGATGGCTTCTCAGCTGAATTCTATCAAATCTTCATGGAAGAACTCAAACCAATTTTCCTCAAACTGTGCCACACATTTGGAGAACAGGGAAAGCTACCCAACTCCTTTCATGAAGCTAGTATCACCCTAATTCCAAATCCAGGCATAATTGCCACAAGAAAACTACCGGCCTATTTCCCTGATGAACTTAGATACAAAGATCCTGACAAAACTCCTTGCAAACCGAATCCAACACATCAAAAGCATTATCTACCTCAGTCAAGTGGGATTCATCCCAGGAATGCTGGGATGATTCAACATATGGAATTCTGTCAATGTAATACACCATATAAATAAGCTTAAGCACAAAAACCACATGATCATTTCGATAGATGCAGAAAAGGCCTTGGACAAGATACAACATCACTTCATGATCAAAACATTGGAGAGAATTGGCATGGTTGGTTCATATCTTAGCATAATAAAGAGAATATAAAAAACTCCTAAGGCCCAAATAATACTTAATGGAGAGAGACTGGAGGAATTCCCATTGAGATCAGGAACAAGACAGGGGTGTCCACTCTTACCACTGCTCTTCAATATAGTACTGGAAATCCTAGCACAAGCAATAAGTCAGGAGAAGGAAATAAAAGGGATACAATTTGGAAAGGAAGAAGTTAAGTTAGCTTTATTCGCTGATGACATGATTATATATGTAAGAGACCCAAGAGACTCCATCCCAAAACTCCTGAAGGTGATTAACTCCTATAGCAAAGTAGCAGGATACAAGATCAATGCACAAAAATCAGTAGCCTTCCTTTATGCAAATGACAAAGATAGAGAGAAAGAAATAAGGGACATAGTCTCATTTTCAATAGCAACAACAATAAAACTACCTTGGAATAACATTAAGCAAGGAAGTGAAAGATCTATACAATGAAACCATAAAAACACCCAAAAAAGAAATTGAGGAGGACTTGAGAAAACAGAAAGACCTACCATGCTCCTGGACAGGCAGAATTAACATTGTGAAGATGGTAATCATACCAAAGGAAATATACAGATTTAATGCAATTCCAATTAAAATCCCAACAGTGTTCTTCACAGAGATATAAAAAATGATCTCAAATTTCACATAGAAAGGCAGACGGCCTTGAACATCCAAACATATCCTTAGCAAAAGAAATACCTCTGGAGGCATCACCATACCTGCTCTAAAGCTATATTACAAAGCCATAGTAATAAAAACAGTATGGTACTGGCATAAAAACAGGAGTACAGACCAATGGAATAGACTTCAGGACCCTGACTTTGGGTGAAGCAACTATAGCTACTTGATATTTGACAAAGCCCCTAACAATATACCCCCCCCCCAAAAAAAGACAGCATCTTCAACAAATGGTGCTGGACAAACTGAATAACCATATGCAGGAAATTGAAACTTGATCCACACATCTTGCCATGTACTACATTCAAGTCTAAATGGATCAAAGACCTCAATATAACACCAGAAACTCGAATACTACTGGAAGAAAATATAGGACGTACTTTCCATGATATAGGAATGGAAAAAGACTTCCTGAACAAAACCCCAGTAGCTCACGAACTTAAACAGTCACTCAACCAATGGGATCACATGAAGCTGAAGAGTTTCTTTAGAGACAAGCATACAACAAGCAAAGCCAATAGATTACCCACAGAATGGGAGAAAATATTTGCTGGCTATCCAATTGACAGAGGCCTAATCTCTAGAATCTACAAAGAACTCAAAAACCTAAACAGTAAAAAGTCAAACAACCCACTCACAAAACTGGGCAAAGAGCTGAACAGGTAGTTCACAGAGGAAGAAATAAAAATAGCAAACACACACTTAAGAAAATGTTCATTATCCCTAATTATCAGGAAAATACAAATTACAACAACTATGAGCTTCCACCTTATCCCAGTAAGGATATCAAACATCAAAAAATCAAGTGAAAATAAATGCTGGCGATGATGTGGAGAAGTAGGAACACTCATCCACTGTTGGTGTGAATGTAAGATGGTACAACCTTTTTGGAAAGCAATATGGAGACTCCTGAAAAAGCTGACTATAGAGATACCAACAGACCCAGTTATTCCCTTACTGTGAATCTATAGTAAAATCCTTAAACCACAGGCCAGAGAAATTTCCTCAACCATGTTTGTAACAGCTCAATTCATAATAGCTAAGAGCTGGAATCAACCCAGATGTCCATCACTAGAAGAACTGATAACTAAGATGTGTTATATCTACACAATGGAATTCTAGACAGCAGCACAAAAAAAATGATACAATGAAATTTGAGGAAAAATGGTTGAACCTGGAACAGATCATTCTCAGTGAACTTACCTGTGATAATTAAGGTGTTGTCAACTTGATCTGTTTAGTAATCCAGAGAAATCCCTTTAGGGTGAGTCTCAGAGGTTGCTTCTAGGAAGGATCAACTGAAGGAGGAAGTCCTTCCCCCAGAGTGGGCGGCCCTGCTTAGAAGGGGACTTGATATAAGGAAGCTCTGGGTAAAAAGAGCCCCTTCCTTCCCTCCTTCCTTCCACTTGGCTGCCGGAGCTGCTCACTACTTTCCAGCGTGCATTGAAGACCAGTGCGGACTGAAGAGCAGCATCAACTGAAGACCCACATGGATCGAAACCCAGCGACTCCTCAGGAAGCCTCCAGGCTTTCTGGCACCATCTGCAGTGCTGGGTCAGGATTGCTGAGGCATCTGGCCACGAGGACTGAGCAACTACCAGGTTCGGTGATTCTCGGGCCTGCAACTGCTACTGGACTACTCTAAGCTGATCCAATAAATCCCCCTTTTAAAATAATTCATTCTAGCAGTTTTGTTCCTCTAGAGAACCCTGAATAATACATTACCCAATCACAGAAAAAAAATCGTCACATAGTCTCACTCATCTACAGCACCTAACCTGAATCTATCCAAGATGCCATATATACCCAGCAAGCCCATGGACTAGACTATATGATGGGTGGGGAGGGAGAGGAGGGCAAGAAAGGGAGTGGGAAACAGAAATCTAGACCCAAATGGCAATGGTACCATAAAATTCTACATCATAAAAGGCAGACCAAATGGCTGAACCTTCACCAGGCCCTTAGAGGGAACACCTGAGCCACAAGACACTGGAGTGGGTATGATGAAGACTGACCTTAATCTTCTACATCTTCCCTCCCTCACTTCCCCTCTCCCTCTCTCTCTCTTATCTCTAACTGTTGTATATTAGTTATCTTTTTCCTCATTTTCTTAGTGGGCACTGACCTGTAACTCCCAGTACCAGCATGGGGCTATCATCCACAATGAGCTTTTGATCAGAGAGACCTACAAGGTTTCCTAAAAGAAAGACAGATTTCTGTCAGAGTACTTGATGACCCACCAAAGGTTAGTGATAAGACCCTACTGCTGAAGACACCTTATGCGGTTGACATGTAAAATGGAATGGCATGGCTGGAAACTGGAAGAGAGTCAGTCCCCAGACAGTCAGCGCTTCTGGTGCCAGAAGGTGCTACATGGGCGACTGGGGGAAAATGACCAATATCTGTCCAAGCAATGCATGGTCTAACCTATTTAGCAGCAAATAACCTGTTGCAATGTTCACACAAGTGCAATAGTGGCGCACAGCCATGTTGGCAAACCAACTTCTCTTGATTTGCCTAACTGATCCCCTCAGTTGAAACAGGACCCATAGCTGGAGCTGGGAAACAAGTCAGAACCATATCCAAACATAAGCCCGCTCTCCATTATCAAGCTACCACCAATCATGGGCTACAAGAGGGCCTACACCTATTAAATTCTCTATAAAAAAGTAAGGGTTATCTCATTTGTCTGGAGGTAACTTACTCTTCGTTGGAGAATCTGCTTCTCTTTTTCAGATAGATGTAGTTCCTAAGGAGAGAGCCACCCCATCATACCTCAAAAGTGCCCAGGCTGAAACTAAGAACAACTGGCGAAGCAAGCAAGGGTGCTGTTTTCTTGGTGAACTGGGTACCAGCACAAGGGTGAAGGAGATCAACACAGAGAAAAATCAACTCCTACCAAATCAGATATCCAGAGACCCAGTGGCCCCCAACACCTCATCACTGAAGCAGACCAAAAATGAACGCACCATGGCTAGGGAAAATTTGCGGAAGAGGGGCCGGAAAGAATGTCAGAGACACATGTTGGGTCATGATATGCAGAGACATTTATCCTACCCATAACTGTGGACTAACTCCAGAATATATGACCTATATATCTCAACAAGTAGTGGCCAGGGGAGGGGGTAGGACATAGGTGAGCCTAACAATGGTACCCAATTGACTGTATTCGCTCAGTACAAAACTAATTAATAAAAAAAACGGGGGGGGGGGAATCAAAGGAATCTTTGACATCCAGAGAGCAGGAAAATAAATACATAAAATTAAAATTAGACACTCCAAGTCCAAGGACCCCACTTGAACATAACTGGCAGTATGCTCCAAGTTCAGTTCTTAGTAGTCACAACTGCATGGAAACAGTACACTTAACTATTATCCAGCCCATATGATTGTTGGATCTACAAGACTGTTATGAAAAACAAATCAATAAGAACTACGAAACAGGGGCTAGGAGTTGCTCGGTGGTTAAAGACACTTGGTTGCAAAACCTGCTGGCCTGGGTTCAATTTTCCAGCCACCTATGTAAATCCATTTGCAGTGGTAGGAGGCTCTAGTGCACTGACACAGACACGCACACTAACCAGTCAATACTTTACTAGTATTGACTCATTCTCATTCATCTAATTTAACAGTTGTTTAATGAGAAAAGGAAAATCAGGAGAGACCCTTGAACAATGCCCGCAGATATGGTTCAGCACCTTCTAATCTCAGAGACTCCTACTTCTTTTTCTAATATACTGATTTAGAATTTTTTTCCATTGTTATTTTTTATTTTATTTTATTTATTTTATTTTATTAGGTTTTTTTTTTCTTTTCTTCATTAGTCAGTTTTGTATTCAGCAAATACAGTCAGTTTGGTACCATTATTAGGCTCATCCGTGACCTACCCCCTCCCCTTGGCAGCTCCTTGTTGAGGTATACGGGTCATGCATTGTGGAGTTAGCCCACAGTTATGGGTAAGCTAAATGTCTCTGCATATCATGACCCAACATGTGGCTCTGAAATTCTTTCCGCCCTCTCTTCTGCAAAATTTCCCTGAGCCATGTTGGGTCTGCTTCAGTGATGAGGTGTTGGGGGCCTCTGAGGCTCTGGCTCTCTCATTTGGTAGCAGTTGATTTTTCTCTGTGCTGATATCCTTCCCCCTTGTGCTGGTATCCGGTTTATCAGGAAAACAGCGCCCTTGCTTGTTTCTCCAAGTTTTCTTAGTTTCAGCCGGGGCCCTTTTAAGGTATGATGGGGTGGCTCTCTCCTTAGGATCTACATCTATCTAAAAAAGAGAAGCAGATTCTCCAATGGAGAGCAAGTTAGCATCAGGACAAATGAGATAACCCTTCTTGTTATAGAGAATTTAATAGGTGTAGGCTCTCTTGTAGCCCACAATTGATGGTAGCTTGATATTGGAGAGTGGGCTTATGTTTGGATATGGTTCTGACTTGTTTCCCAGCTCCAGCTATGGGTCCCATACCAGTGAGGGGATCAGTTAGCCGAATTGAGAGCAGTTGGTTCCCCACCACGGCTGTGCGCCACTATTGCACTTGTGTGAGCATTGCAACAGGTTATTTGCTGCTAAGTAGGTTAGACCATGAGTTGCTTCAACAGATATTGGTCATTTTCCCCCAGTCGCCCATGTAGCACCTTCTGGCACTAGACGCGCTGACTGTCTGGGGACTGACTCTCTTCCAACTTCCAGCCATGCCATTCTAATCTGCATGTCAATCACATAAGGTGTCTTCAGCAGTAGGGTCTTATCACTAGCCTTTGGTGGGTCATCAAGTACTCTGACAGAAATCTGTCTGTCTTTTAGGAAACCTTGTAGGTCTCTCTGATCAAAAGCTCATTGTGGATGATAGCCCCATGCTGGTTCTGGGAGTTACAGGTCAGTGCCCACTAAGAAAATGAGGAAAAAGATAACTAATATACAACAGTTAGAGATAAGAGAGAGAGAGGGAGAGGGGAAGTGAGGGAGGGAAGATGTAGAAGATTAAGGTAAGTCTTGATCTTACCCTCTCCAGTGTCTTGTGGTTCAGTTGTTCCCTATAAGGCCTGGTGAAGGATCAGCCATTTGGTCTGTCTTTTAGTAATTAGAAAGTTATGGTACCATTGCCATTTGGGTCCAGATTTGTGTTTCCCACCCCTTTGATGCCCTCCCCTCCCTCCCCTTCCATCCTAGTGTCTAGTCTAGGAGGTGCTTGCTGGGTATGTAATATCTTGGGTAGATTCTGTTTAGGTGCTGTAGATGAGTGAGACTATGTGGCGATTTTTTTTTTTTTTCTGTGATTGGGTAAGTTCACTGAGAATGATCTGTTCCAGGTTCAACCATTTTTCCTCAAATTTCATTGTGTCATTTTTTCTTACTGCTGTATAGAATTCCATTATGTAGATATACCACATCTTAGTTATCCATTCTTCTAGTGATGGACATCTGGGTTGATTCCAGCACTTAGCTATTACAAATTGAGCCGCTACAAACATGGTTGAGCAAATCTCTCTAGCCTGTGGTTTGAAGGTTTTAGGGTAGATGCCCAGTAAGGGAATAACTGGGTCTGTTGGTATCTCTATACTCAGCTTTTTCAGAAGTCTCCATATAGCTTTCCAAAGTGGTTGTACCATCCTACATTCCCACCAACAGTGGATGAGTGTTCCTACTTCTCCACATCCTCGCCAGCATTTATTTTTATTTGATTTTTTGATGTTTGCTATCCTTATTGGGGTAAGGTAGAATCTCACAGTTGTTTTAATTTGCATTTCTCTGATGATTAGGGATGATGAACATTTTCTTAACTGTATGTTTGCCATTTCTATTTCTTCCTCTGTGAACTACCTGTTCAGCTCTTTGCCCCATTTTGTGAGTGGGGTGTTTGACTTCTTACTGTTTAGATTTTTGAGTTCTTTGTAGATTCTAGAGATTAGGCCTCTATCAGTTGGATAACCCCCAAATATTTTCTCCCATTCTGTGGGTAATCTATTGGCTTTGCTTATTGTTTGCTTGTTTGTAAAGAAACTCTTCAGCTTCATGAGATCCCATTGGTTGAGTGACGGTTTAAGTTCATGAGCTACTGGGGTTTTGTTCAGGAAGTCTTTTCCCATTCCTATATCATGGAAAGTACTTCCTAAATTTTCTCCCAGTAGTGTAAGAGTTTCTTGTCTTATATTCACATCTTTGATCCATTTGGACTTGAGTGTAGTGCAAGGTGAAATGTGTGGATCAAGTTTCAGTTTCCTGCATATGGTTATCCAGTTTGTCCAGCACCATTTGTTGAAGATGCTGTCTTTTTTCCAGCCTATATTGTTTGGGCCTTTATCGAATATCAAGTAGCTATAGTTGCTGGACCCAAAGTCCGGGTCCTCAAGTCTATTCCATTGATCTATACTCCTGTTTTGATGCCAGTACCATGCTGTTTTTATTACTATGGCTTTGTAATATAGCTTTAGATCAGGTATGGTGATGCCTCCAGAGGTATTTCTTTTGGTGAGGATATGTTTGGAAATGCGAGGCCTTCTGCCTTTCCATATGAAATTTGAGATCATTTTTTCTATCTCTGTGAAGAACACTGTAGGGATTTTAATTGGAATTGCATTAAATCTGTATATTGCCTTTGGTAGGATTGTCATCTTCACAATGTTAGTTCTGCCTATCCAAGAACATGGGAGGTCTTTCCATTTTCTCAAGTCGGCCTCAATTTCTTTTTTGAGTGTTTTTATGTTTTCGTTGTATAGATCTTTCACTTCCTTGGTTAATGTTATTCCAAGGTATTTTATTTTTTTTTTGTTGCAATTGAAAATGGGACTATGTCCCTTATTTCTTTCTCTGTATCTTTGTTATTTGCATAAAGGAAGGCTACTGATTTTGTGCATTGATTTTGTATCCTGCTACTTTGCTATAGGAGTGAATCACCTTCAGGAGTTTTGGGATGAAGTCTCTCAGGTCTCTTACATATATAATCATGTCATCAGCGAATAAAGGTAACTTAACTTCTTCCTTTCCAAATTGTATCCCTTTTATTTCCTTCTCCTGTCTTATTGCTTGAGCTAGGACTTCCAGTATTATATTGAAAAGCAGAGGTGAGAGTGGACAACCCTGTCTTGTTCCTGATCTTAGTGGGAATTCCTCCAGTCTCTCTCCATTAAGTATTATTTGGACCTTAGGAGGTTTGTATATTGCCTTTATTAGGTTGAGATATGAACCAACCATTCCAATTCTCTCCAATGTTTTAAACATGAAGTGATGTTGAATCTTGTCAAAGGCCTTTTCTGCATCTATCAAAATGATCAAGTGGTTTTTATGTTTAACCTTGTTTATGTGGTGTATTACTTTTCAGTGGGTTATTAGACATGCAAAAAAAGGTTCTAGACTTTCAACTACTGTATTTACAATGTTGAGCCTAAATTAAAATGAATACAAATGGGCTGATATTTTCTCCACCGAACATATTTCACACATCTTTTCATTCCTAAAGCAATGCTCTTGTCATGATAATTTTTTACCTTCTGTTAATATTTGAAACTTAAATCAAGAAAGGTATCATAAATTTCAGTACTCTGGGACCATGTGTTTATCTACAGTTTCTCAAGATAACTGATAATAGTAAAGGCTTAACATATTCCAATGTTTTAAAAACCAATTCTATTGCACTTGAGTATTTGAACTCATAAATTCATAATAAATGCTTGTTATAATTATTTTTTATAATGAGTCATGTTTTAAAAATATATTTATTATAAAAGAAACAGCTTATTCCACAAAAATACTTAAAAGGGCTAGAACATTTACAATAAAAAGTTCAAATCCCCTTGTTTAACTTCATCTTCTCTCCTTTTAGAGGCGATCATCATCAGGAATGTCGAACCATAGACTGATATGATAATCATTATAAGAACATTTTATAGCTTTACTACGTAATTATATAGGGAATTATTGATAAGTGTTTCTCCCTGTCAACAAGTCTGACTTTGAATTTTGAATCTGATTTGACTATATATGACATGAAAAATTTTGCATATATGGTCATGTATTTTGCAAATAAGAGGTTATTATAGGGCTCAATGGTATAAAGGAGAATATACATATACATTTAAATAAACCACAACAGAATTTATTACAAGAAAAAATGTTCATCAAAAGAGTGGGCTTTGACATCTATCTATGGAAAATACAATAGCAAAAAGAAAGTGAAATTGTTGCAGTAGTCACACAGTATTTTTCCTATTCTCTCAGATTTTAAAAAAAAAAGTAAGGTTATTTCTAGGACACATGCTAAAGTTAAATTGTTGCCAATCTGTTCTTAATTTGGATTTAAACTACCTCAATTTGAATCTTAATCATTGAACAAGAAATGAGATGATAACCTCTGCCCCACTTTAAATCCATAAGTTTAGACCCAGGATGGTTTGGGGCACATTTAAATGGTCCTATCTGCAAACTCTATAAAAATTTCCTCCCCAAAATCATGATTGACAAAGTAAGCAAAAACATTCTGCTTAAAAACGCTGACAAATATAGTATTCTTATCAGTGGTATGAAAGAATAATAGCTTATGAAATTTTAAGTTGTCAAGATAACTCTGCAGTCATCACCAACATTAACCAGACTTAGATAACAGAATATGTAAAGGCATCCTCTCAGTGAGCAGCAGCAAGTAATGTTTGTTACTCAATGTAAATAAAGCTAGTTTATTTGTCTGTCCATTATATTTATCTTATTGTTCTCCATTTGCTTATTTTGTCAACAAATAGTTATGAGAAGACACTACGGGCATGGTACTGAGGAACCTCAGTAAACCTGACAGGCCAAACTGTAGTCCCATTGGAGCTAAAGTACTATACTGGGAGAGGATTGCCATAATTCCAAATAATATTAAAAACTAGATCAGAAACTAAACATAGATAAATGGTTAGAGAATTATGGGTTGGGGGATATTCAGATATGAAAGTACATAAAAAATTGTACCCTAAAATTCCTGTAACTGATCATTACAGCTGATAAAATATCCCTTACTGAAAATGAACCTACATTTTGTCTTTAGCATAATTCCCATTTGTTAGATCTCTCTGTTCTCTGAAGGACCTGTTACAAATTGGTCTTTATATTTTCTACCTTTGTTTTCCTTTTAGATGTGTAATCAATGCCTTGTCATTCATTTTCTTAATAGTTCTAAGATTATAAATCTAGTCATGCATGAATATTAAGATGTTTTGAATTCAATGTGCAAAAAGGATGGACTGTAGGATCAATAGCATTTTCTTAAAGGAAATCATCAATAAATTGAAAATAACTGGCTAGTACCTAGTACAAAAAATAAAAATAATTTACTTAAAATATAATTTATTGACCTAGAGAAAGCCAAGCAAGTAGTTAACTCTAGTTGTGGTGAACATGAGTTCATGAACATGAGTGTCTATGGAACAGAGGGAGGAGTCAGGGGCATAGAAACTCTAAAGTAAAAAAAAAAAAAAAGATGTCAATCTTAGACAGATTTTCAGCAAGACTTGCATCTAGGGATGTATTTATATATCACACATTCCCTAGTGTACAGAGCTTCACATGTCACATCGTGACTGAGAAAGTAAACAAGAACATTCTGCTTAAAAATGCTAACAAATATAGCAATGTTATTTATGATTGCTGTGAAAGAACAATATTTCATGAAAACCATTATAAAATATACTTAGAAAAGTATTATGAAAAATATGAAGGTATTGTAAATTACTTTTTTTAGAAGTATCAAATTTCTGTACTAACAAAATAAATTGAACTTTCACTGGCCAAATATGACATAGCAATATTTTAATAAATGTCTTTTGGTACAGTGAATTAAAATGTAAAAGAGCAAAGTTTATGATCCAGGCAAACTAAATTCAGATTCTAGGTCTACACAAGTTATATATAGTTTATTCTGTTTCCTTAACTCCATGACTTACTTTCATCATCTATACAATAAAGGTAATCATGTCTACCTCTTAGAGCTGTTCTGGGAAGTAATGTCTAGCCAAGTATTTGATAATTACACACTCCAAATTAGAATTAATAATCATCAATTTCTTCTCGACATACATATACTTACTTTTAGAAAAACTTGCAGATCTTGAGTCTGTGTGTGCTGGAGAATGTCTTGTTGTAGATGTTTGAATATAGCAATGCAGATATATACTTGGTAATCTGCACCAAGGAAAATGCAAGTAGCAATATAATGACATATTTCAATCCAGTCTAAATAATTCCAAAAACACTGAGTTGTCCATTGTAGGAAAATCTTTAAAAAAGAAGAATTTCATTAAAAATAATTATAAAATAACATTTGACCTTTAAAAAGCAGTAACCAATAACACATAAAACCAATGAAAAGCCTTGCATTTAATCACAATAAAAATTGTCTGCATAGTAGTTGAAGTATTATACTTCTCCTGTCTGCTTTACATGTAAGAAAACCCAAGACCTTGGGACATGGGCACCGAGGAGAGCTGACAACATCTGCACTGCTCATGAGCCTGGGACATGGAAAGCTCACCTTGTCTGCACTGCTTATGGTCCTGGGGACATGGGCACTGAGGACAGCTGACAATGTCTGCACTGCTCATGTCCTGGAGACACGGGCACTGAGGACAGCTGGCAACGTCTGCACTGCTCATGAGCCTGGGACACAGGCACTGAGGACAGCTGAAAACATCTGCGCTGCTCATTTTCAATGCTGAGTGTTTTCTCTAGGTGTGCTGTCCTCTTTTGACCCACAACACCAGTCTGCTCTGCTGATAGATGCTAAGAGATAATGCAAATTCAAAGGTATGAGGGAGTTTCTAGCCTACCTATATTCACAGATGTATAATTATGCAGATGACAGATTGCTAAATGTTACATTAATGCAAATAGACACTTAACTCAATCAGGGAACAATTTAAACTAAACAGAATTATAGATCATATAAACAGGGAGATAATATAGAGACTATTTTGAAAATGAGATTTTTACAAAAAAGTTTCTCTTTTTGGCCTCTTTATATAATACTTTCTGAAAAGCATTTGCTCAGGTTATAAAGCCAAAAATGTCTATTATGAAGAAAACAGAAAAAAAAATGTGTAAAAAAGGGAGGGGGGTGAAGGGATGGCTTGCCCGTGAAGCCTAAGGACCCTGATTCAATTCCCCAGAACCCATGTAAACCAGATCCACAAGGTGGTGCATGTGTCTAGAGTTCATTTGCAGTGGCTAGAGGCCCTGGTGCAGCCATTCTATTTCTCTCTCCCCCTCTCTCAAATAAACAAATAAATTTTTAGGAAAAAAAAAGGAACAGGGTAAAGAACCAAACATTAGCAACTTTAGCATTTCGGTACATTACTATACATCCAACGTCCCTGCATCCCCTCAAAGGCAGAAAAAAGAAAAAAAAAAAGAAAGACCTAGTTCTCAGTATGTCAGAATGTGACCTTATTTGGAAGTAACATTTTTGTAGAGGTAACCACATTACAAAACATTCTAGGGTGCATAATAATCCAATAGGCCTGGTATACTTAGAAGAATGAATATGGATGCAAATGTCTTGAGACACAAGGAGAATGGTGTGAGGGGATGGAGAATTCCAGGGGTGCATGTACCAGGCTATGGGCACCTTAGGCAGCCAGAGTTAGGAGAGAAGCATGGATGTCTTTCTACAGCCTTCAAGCAGCAACCAGCCCTATGTTGACTTGCAACTTCTGGTGTCCAGAACTGAGAGACAATGAATGTCTGTGGTTTGTAGCTTCTCATTCATAGCACCTTACTTTTGCAGCCAGAGAAGACTTGGAAGTTACATTTAAGTATTTTGATTGTTATGCATGATATTATTTATGATTTACAAATTACTTTTGAAGAAAATTCCCCTTTGTTGAACTTTTTTTTTTAGGGGTTGAGAAAAGTGAACAGATAACATAGTATAGATCAATTTGTCATAGGTATTAAAGATACAAAGAACAAATTTTCTTTTTGTTCTATAATTTTGTCCTTTAGAAATATATTCTTAGGGTCTAGGAGATGGCTTCATGGTTAAGGTGCTTGCCTATGAAGCCTAATAACCAAGGTTCAATTTTCCAGGTCCCACATAAGCCGGATGCCCAAGGTGACACATATGCCTGGAGTTCGTTTGCAGTGCCTGGAGACCCTGACATACCCACTCTCTCCAACTGCCTCTTTCTGTCAAATAAGTAATAAAAATATATTCTTAAATAAATTCTCAAAGTTGCTCTTCACAACTCTGAATCTGCTAACAGCACATGTTATTTTGCTAGTCCTGCTCTTACAAAGAACTACAAACTAGATCGATATGACTAATTGTATTCTTGCTTTTCTCGAGTAGTCTTGCCCATGCTATCGAATGGCTGCTTTCTTCTGAGGTTTCTCTTCTTGGCTGGTGGATGACTACCTTCAGACTGTACCTGCTCGTGGTCACCTTCTGCAAATATCCTCTTATGAGTCATTTAAATTTAATTACTACATGAGATCTGTCTGCACTCTGAAGCACCGAGGATCAGTATTTCAGTGTGATTTTCCTTTATACAAATATGTGCTCCTTTTATTCTACTCCTGAATATTTGCATAGTGTCTGTTGAGTTTAATTTGATATTGCATTAAACTCATGGCTGTGAAGGTACACTATTTGTCAACAGGCAGGGTACAGTAAATCTCCCTTGGTTTCAACTTCAGTGTTTCTCATGGCACTAAGAGGATTCTTCTCAATTTCAACTCGGTAGCTAGGCGGCCACTACCAAATCCTGACTGTCCACCTCAAGTCCATGTGATGATACTCCGCTGGGCAAAGGAGGAAATATGGAGGAGGAGCTATTTCTTGCTATATTTTTGTAAACTATAATTATCATTTTTAACTCCATTAAAGCACTGCTGTTTTGTTCTTTGCTACCATTATACTTGCAATCAATTCATGGCTATGTTCTGTTAATAAAAATTAGAGACTACAGATGGATGGAGGGGAAACCACTAGAGAGTGAAAGAAACTATCCATGCTCCACCACCAGAGAAAACATTCCCACACAACTGTCAGCTTAAGGACAACTCAGAAGTGGGCAGTGGAGAGCAATCATAGCTTCTGTCATTCACTTATATTGGTTCAAAAGGCCTAGCACTGGGCTACGGAGAGAGTGCTTAGCAGTTAAGGTACTTGCCTGCAAAGCCTAAGGATCCAGGTTTGATTCCCCAGTACCCCCATAAGCCAGATGTACATGGTGGCACATGTGTCTGGAATTTGTTTTCAGTGGCTAGAGGACCTGGCACAACCATTCTCTCCTCCTCTCTCATGAATAAACTAAGAAAAAGCCTAGCACAAATTTACCACTATATCTAGGTTTATACTGCAGCTGTTATTTTCATACATACTCAGTATTGTTTTCTGTATATTGTATTTTTCTTCATTAAGATGAGATGGTGCCTGTGTCTTATTAGGCTGGGAATTCAGAGGAGGGAAAACACAAAGCTACAATGAAAAAGCATTTCAGAAATCCATATTCTAATATATCATAATGTATTATTCTACAGCAAATGTACATATGGTATTCACTTAAAAAATATTACAGAGGACCTAATACATAGACATCTAAATGAGTAAAAGACACTGAATGTGTGCTCTCATCAAGCATTAAAGGGGAGATACACTCTTTCAACATATGAGAAAGTGTGGCTTTATATACCATCGCATGGGCACTGCTAGGTTCATTTAATTCAGTTTTACTTTTACAGTCTATGGGACTGAATTTACTTACTTATTTGATTAGTGATTTCTATTATATAAAATGTTTAAGTGGCTCTAAATAAAAATACAAACCATGGTATATTTTTATTCCTTTCCTATCAGCACTCATTTAAGATATTTGTTAAACCTTTTTATATAGATTTGTATCCTTTCCTTTCTTATTTATGTGTAACACACTCAACAATTTCCACAACTTTTATTCACACTATAGAAAGTCACAAGATGTCAGTATAGATATTTTCTATTATTTCTATAACTGTACTCTATTACAGATGAGCCAGTTTATTCAACCAAACTCCCATCCACTTTGACACTATCAATAGTGCTACAGAAATTTTTTGCACATAGGTATTCTAATTTTTTGCAGTGTTTCTGAGATGTATTTATACAAGGTGAGCTTGAGAGATTAAAGGATTAATGCAGTGGGGTATGGTGGTGCATGCCTTTAATCCTAGCACTCTCGAGGCAGAGGCAGAAGGATCACTGTGAGTTCAAGGCCACTCTGAGACTACGTAATGAATTCCAGGTCAGCCTGGGCCAGAGCAAAACGCATCTCAGACAACAACAATAACAACAACAAAAGGATACATGCAAATGTAATTTTGATAGAAATTGTCAAATTTCATATAATAAGTTTCAAAACTGCCTTATTCCATCTTCTCCTGCACAATTACTCCATGTGTTGAGTGCCTTCAAGTCTCATTCACTGAGAAAACATGAACTGACTAAAGTGCTTAGGGAGGGAGTGAAACAAGTGCTCTCCACCTTGTGGTAAGCCACTGTTTCTTGTGTACTCTGGAGCTAATTATACACTAAAAAATAAATAACATGCTGATAAGGAAGTAAGAGCACTGGTATAATATGCAAATCATGCCATAGTCTTCCTAAGAAATTTTGATATTTCATGATATTTATGTCAAAAGATATTAACATGCAACACTGATAAATGCACATTTCATGTGAAGTAAGTTTTTCCCCCAGTATCTAGATTAAAAAAGGAAATCTCGCGATGAAGAGATGGCTTAGTGGTTAAGGCGTTTGCCTGGAAAGCCAAGGAACCTCGGTTTGATTCCCCAGGACCCATGTAAACCAGATGCACAAGGGGGCGTAGGTGTCTGGAGTTCGTTTGCAGTGGCTGGAGGCCCTGGTACGTCCACTTTCTCTTTCAGCCTCTTTCTCTCTTTCAAGTAAGTAAATAAATAAAAATAAGTTTTTTTTTTAAAAAAAGGAAATCTTAAAAAAATAAGAATTTTGGAGTGGAAAGTTTAGTGAAAACCATTAACAATATCCAAGTAAATAAAAATCAATATGATTTCCAAACAATTATCTATTATAACTAATCATTAACAGCTCTTCTGGTCTTATTTTATTTGCTCTCAACATAGAAAAGAATTAGTAGAAGAAAACAAACTTAAGACTCAAAGAAAATTTAAAGCTAGACAATGGTGACATACGCCTTCAAACTCAGCTCTTGGGAGAGGCCAAGGCAAAAATATTGCTGCATGTTCAAGGCCAGCGCAGTTATACAGTGTAACTCTGTCTGAATAAAGGAGAATGAAGAGAGGAGGATTGTGGTTTTTTGATTCAGGTGTCCCCAATAAACTTAGGTGTTCTGACTGCTAGGTTCCCAGCTGATGGAGATTTGGGAATTAACACCTCCAGGAGGCATTGTATTGTTAGGGGCGGGCTTATAGGTATACAGCCAGTGTCCCGTTGCTACTGTTTGGCACACTTCCCTGTTGCTATTGTCCACCCTATGTTGACCAGGGGGTGATGCCCACCCTCTGCTCATGCCATCATTTCCCCCTGCCATCGTGGAGCTTCCCCTCGAGCCTGTAAGCCAAAGTAAACCTCTTTTCCCTACAACCTACTCCTAGTTGAGTGATTTCTACCAGCAATGCGAACCTGACTGCAATAAGGATCAAAGTCGTTTTCACTGAAATCTTTCTGAGTGACAACTCAGAAAGTAGATTCACCCAGTGATCATGAAATCTACCATTTTTTATGGAATGAAAGTTAAAACATTAAATAAATACAAATGGGGAGTATTTATTCAAGTACAAAGCAACATTACAAATACAAGACAGTATATTTGTCATAAGTTTGGGAAAGAGCTGGTGTCTTTCTATGACTTCACATTTAAAAATAATTATTTATTTGCACATATCTATGTGGTTGCAACAAGGTCTCTTATTGCTGGAAACACATTCTGTCGAGCTTCATGTGGGAAGCTAAAGAAGTGACCCAGGCCAATAGGCTTTGTTAGCAAGTGCCTTTGACCACTGAGCATCTCCAAGACCCCAAGATTACATTTTCAAAAAGCACCTTGTCATGAAATCTGAAATAGTTCTCTGTAATTTTGCTATTGTAGTAGGGGTAGGGGAATGGGAAATGATACAACAGTAGAAGACTTTTTCTTTAAAAAAAAAAAAAACATTTTATTTTGTTGATTATTTACTTGACAGAGAAAGAGGAAGAGAGAGAGAGAATGGGCATGCCAGGGCCTCCAGCCTCTGCAAATGAACTCCAGACGCATGCACCTGCTTATGTATCTGGCTAACATGGGTCCTGTGAAATAGAACCTGGGTCCTTTGGCTTTGCAGGCAAATGCCTTAAACGCTAAACCATCCCTCAAGCCCTAGAAGGCTTTTTCTATACTGTATCCAGGTAGATTATCCACATTACTTTACTTGCTCAAACACTGCAGTGTCCTTGACAATTATATGCAGGATGGTGCCTCCAAGGAAGAAGAGATGAGTCAATAAAGAGTCATGATTCTTCTCGCCGGTTGTGGTGGCGCATGCCGGTAGGATATTGCTGAAGAGGCGGAGGCAGGAGGATCAGGAGTTCGAGGCCAGCCTGGGCTACACAAGAGTCATGATTCTTCTTAAACCAAGAAAGTATAAAAAATAAAGAAAATATGAATTCAGATTCTGCTATGTCAGTTACTCTTAACAGAAATGCTAGGGCTAGACAGACGGCTTAGTGGTTAAGGTGCTTGTCTGTGAAGCCTAAGGACCCAGATTCGATTTCCCAGTACCCATGTAAGCCAGATGCACAAGGGGGTGCAAGATTCTGGAGTTCCTTTGCAGTGGTTAGAGGCCCTGGCACCACCTGTTCTCTCTTTCTCTATCTGCCTCTTTCTCTCTCTCTCTCTCTCAAAAAAATAAAATATTTTTTAAAAGGAAACTAATAAACATATGTATTTCTAAGTATATTATGTTTTGTGTACCTCATGAGCTTATTTTTACTGTAGAGATCTGTATATTTCATTTAGCCACCTTCCTAAAAATCTGCCAATTTACACGAATTAGGCAATCCTCTAGCATCTAAAAATACACACTGTCAAAAGGCACTAGTCTTAATTAGATCAAAATTAATAAGCCTTGAAATACAAAATTTGCACCCAAATAATGACTTAGATATATCCATTTAGTTACTTATATCCCGATTTCATATTTTCAATGATAGATGGTTAAGAAAAAATTGGTTAGTTCATATAGGGAGCCACTGCAAGGTATTTTTTATATTTTTTATATATAAAAAATTTCTCATCAGAAATAACACAAAGTGATTTTCAAATAATCTACTACTTGTACGCAGTTTTGTTTGAACAAGTTCTCATGCTGTAACCCAGGATAGACTCGAACTGGTGATAATCTATCTACCTGCCTCCTACACCTGAGGACTGGTATTTCGGGTGTGAGCCTCCACGCTTGGCTTGTATGAAGTTTCAAACTGACAAAGTTACACCAAACTCACAAGATATATCAAATTCAAAGATGTATATGAAAATGACCAATTTGAAAGAATAGGGTCCAAAATAGGCCAAGTTTTTCTCCTCAGTCTTCAATAATCCATATTTTAAATTAAAGGATGTATGCTAGGGACTCATAAATAATTGGAAGCACTGAACAATATATACTCTACTGGTCAAGAGTAAAATAGCAGAAGATAACTCTCAAGAACATACTGCTCCCAGCTAAGATTTTCTAGAATAGAGAGATGCCTTGGTGAGATTATTGAAAATACTTGAGCAACTGTTTTCTAATCAGAATTAAGTATTTTGTGATTGAAATTTCAAACAAGTGCTTCAATACATACAAAAGGCTAACTAACTGACTGAGAAAATTTATTTCTTTTCACTAAATGCAATTCCTTGCTATAATTAAGTTTTCTATTAATGTTGCAAAATTTAAAACAAGCAGATTTATCTCACATAAGAAATGTAAGCCGGGCATGGTGGCGCATGCCTTTAATCCCAGCACTCGGGAGGCAGAGGTAGGAGGATCGCCATGAGTTCGAGGCCACCCTGAGACTCCATAGTGAATTCCAGGTCAGCCTGGGCAAGAGTGAGACCCTACCTCGAAAAACCAAAAAAAAAAAAAAAAAAAAAAAAAAGAAATGTAACAAACCAAATATTTCCTAAAATAAGTATAAAGGTATATATAAGAACTATGGTCTAAGAGGAAAAGATTTTTAGTAAAGCAAATACAAAGGGACTAGAGAGATGGCTTAGTGGTTAAGGCACTTGCCTGGAAAGCCAAAGGACTCAGGTTCAATTTCCCAGTACCCACATAAGCCAGATACACAAGGTGGTGCATGTGTCTGGAGTTTGTTTGCAATGGCTATAGGCCCTGGCATGCTCTTCTTACTTTTTCTCTCTCTCTCAAATAAATAAATAAAATTCTTAAAAACATTTAAAAAAATAACTAGAAAGGAATCCAAGGATAACTTTTAATTTATAAAACTAGCATCATAAAACAAACAAATGGGTCAAATAAGCCCAAGATCAAGCTAATAACTTGACAGGAAAACTAACATAACTCACTTGGTTGACTTCAAATCTTATTAATAGACCAAATTAAATACAAACCATGACTAGAAAAAATCTCTGGATGTAATATAGAATAACTTTTTCCCATCTATAGTTACTACTGGTGAAAGAGCTGGGTGATTTCTTAATAATTCAAGTTTAAAACAAGGACATAACTACTTGATAATTACTAGGTACTTTTAATTTTAGAAGATATAGATAATTTAATAAAAATGAGGAAATAAATCACATTATATAAAATTGGAGAAAAGAAAATTAGTTTGTAATGAACATTCTAATAAGAATAAAAGGATGATAAGCTTATTAGCTGCTAACAATAACCAGCGAGTAAACAAAGTGGAAACAGATCTCAAACTATACTAACTAGCAATTTGTGTAAAGGGAAATTACCATGCCTACACAGAAATATTTTTTATAACTATGGTAAAACAGAATGCAGAGAATTAAAGAATACAATTTGTTCCTAGATAGGAAGACTGAGTATACCAAGAATATAATTTAAAGTTTTTTGAAAAATATTTATTTGCAAGGAGAGAGAGAGAAAAAAAATACAGAAAAGAGTGACAGCAGAGAAGAGAGACAGAGAGAATGGGTATGCCAGGGCTTCTAGCCAATGCAAACGTACTCCAAAAGCATGTACCACTTTGTGAATCTGGCTTATGTGGGTGCTGGGGAATTGAACCTGAGTCCTTAGGCTTTGTAGGCAAGGGCCTTAACCTGTATTTGATAGGAATGCATTTTCTTTAACAACACAGATATAGTGGTTGAACAACTGCTCCATTCTGATGGATTACCTGTGATGGTGCAAAGCCAGACATGTGAAATGCCGAAAACACAAGTGGCAGCTCAGCCTTCAGCAACATTTCAACGTAGTGAGCACTACAGAAGTAGATCGGGTGGGTGCCAGTATCTATGCTATCCACAGGGAGGTACTTCTGTGTGAACAAGATATTAACAAGTGAATATACAGGTAAAATAATCAAACATATATTTATTTAAATCGTTTTGCTTATGGCATTATTTGCCAGTTTAAAATTTATGTGGTGGTACTGGAGATGTAGTTCAGTTGGTAGAGTGCCTGCCTAGAATGCATGAATCCCCAACATCATGTAACCTAGTATGGTGGTTCACACTTATATTCTGAGCACTCTGGAGATAGAGTATTGAAGGCCATCCTTGAGTACATGGCAAGTTCAGGGCTAGCCTTATATACCTGAGACCTTGCCTCCTAGTAAACAAGTAAATGAATGAATAAATAAGTTTAAAAACTACGAATTAAAAATGAAATTTATATGGCTCCTAACAGACCAAATTAAAAATGAAACTTGTATGACTACTAACAGACCAAAAACCTTTCTATACAGAAGCTATATTCAATAATCTTGATAACAACTAATACAATTGTTAACATAACAAACTCACTTATAGCAATTCTTATTAATTTGCCTACTAGGTGCCATTTTATAATTTTAATACACACTAAATGGCATTTATAAAGCCAGATCAATGATGGCTTATTTACATGAGCTAACAAATAGTCTTGTAACTCATGAAATTATAATTGATTTTATATTTTTAAGAGTTTTTTGCACTTTGTCTAGCTATAACTATGTAAAATAACAGTATCTCTCTGTTATTCAGAACATAGGTTTAATCAGAACACACAGAGGCTAACAGTATTTAAAATATTATATAAATAATATGTAAACTATTATATAAGCGAGGTTAAAATAAAATTGCAAAAACTCCAGTAATCACTAGAAAGTAGCACAATATGAATGACTTTATAAAATAATACTTTAGAGTATCTTGCTGTAGTGATTACAAATGAAAGACAGATGATTAAAAACTAAACTGAGCAGTCTTACATTTTACTTCAGTTAGGGTAATGCAGATGGGTCACTTTGGCCCTCACTCTACAAAGCATTAGTTCCATGTTGCTCCACCACTCTGGCACTCAACGGGCAGAAGAAGGACCAAGTTTTTCAGCATTGTGGTAGTTAGGTAGTGCACTGCATAGAACACTACAGAAAACTTTGGCCTATGAAACACAAATCTTTCTTCTTCCAGAAAAAAAGGGAAATAGAATATTTAAATATAAGTAAGATTTACACACTTTGTGCCAGCCAAAAGCAGAGAAACACTTCAAATAAAGGAATTAAAGCTCCTTATGAGAAAAAGATCTGTGTAATCTGTCTTCATTTCCAAAGGTATTTCTCATGTGACTAACTTCTGCAGATGCTCTGCAAATGGATCTTAAGAGTGCCATGGCATGCTAATGTTTGTAAACTATTAAATTCTATAGACTACCTTAAGTTAACTTTTCTATTGAAAATTTTCAGACATGAACATATTGTAATGATCATACTCCCCCCTCATTTACCTTCATGTCCCTCCTGCACCCATTCCACTGAACACCTTCTTTCCAACTAGTCCCTCTTCTATTTTGATGTAATTCCCCCCTCCTCCATCTTCCATGTCAGTATGTTGTTGGGCTCAATATTATGCAAGTCTTGTGGATGTAAGGACAGTTGACAGCTGCTATGAAGTCATGAATTCAATGGTCACTTCATGTCTGGAGGATAGTGTCCCACAAAAGTCTGTCCCACCCTCTGGCTCTTACATTATACCCATTATTTAATGTTATTAAATAACACAGTTATAGTAATTAAATTTGAATTTTGAACTTCTATTTTAACCATGTTTTCCTTTCACAAAAATGCTTTTGTTATCATTAATCTTTCATTCTGTTATCATTAGGTAATACACCATTTATTGAGAAAAAGTTAAATCTGTTTCTTCAAAGAGAATCCATTAAAGAACATTCAGATAGGAAAATAAAAATCATTAGATGACCCTCTATACATTTAACAATATTCTACTGAATTTAAATATGATGTTTCTTAAAATTTTAAATCCTCCTCTAAAAACTGCTTTTTTTAAGAAAGTCTTACAGAAATATGTAGTCTTGGCACCCAAAGGAAAGCAGAGGCCAGTAGTCTGGAAAACTGCTGGAGAAAGTGCACTGTCCTCTCTCTGTCCCCCAGCATTATCAGGAACAGCGAAGATGCGAACCAGTCATGGCCAACATAATTTGCCTGCAGGCAGACTGCACACCACCAGTTAAGGAGCTTCTATGATATCTTACAAAATGAAATACAAGAACTTCATAAATATTCATGTCTAGGATCTCCACTAGGAAGGAGACACAAATTGTACTTAGTACCCATTGAGTTTTCCATCTTAAAAGTTACTGAAGATATTGAAGCTATTGAAAAAATTTTATAAATAAAAGTAAATTTCTAAGGACTGATGAAGTTCAGTGGTAGAGGGATTAAAAGCCTTGGGGTCAATCCTCAACACTTTAAATACTGCAGCAAAATAAAAAATAAATATGTCTGGCACAGGTACTGTTTGGCATGCTATTTGCTTGTGGGTCAGGGAAAGCCAGGGACAGTAGCAACTGGAGGAAAGAGCAAAGGACCCTTTCTGTGAAAGCTCTGTTTACTCCATAGACACAGCCTGCTGTTCTGTCTATAGCTGAAGTTACCTGATGAGCAACTACTGTAACAAAGCAGCACAGAATCTGCACTTGGTAGAACTCACCAATGCAAATGGTTTCTATATATTCATTCTTTCCTTCAACTTAAATTCCATTTCAGAATAATAACTCAACTAAAATAATAAATGGAAATAGTGAAACAAGCAACAACCTCATTATTCTATAACTACAAAGCCCATTTTTTAAAATACTCTTGGGGCTGGAGATATGGCTCAGTGATTAAAAATGCTTGCTTGCAAAGCCTGCAAGCCCAGGTTCAATTCCCCAGTACTGACATAAAGTGACACAGGCATCTGTAGTTTGCCCCAGTGCATATATATTCATTCATTCATTCTCTATCTCCCAAATATATAAACAACTTTAAAAAATAAAATATTCTTTTATTTGTCTGAAAATGTCTCCTAATGATTCTATTCAGTTTAGGACTCAGTGAGTAAAATTCAGTCTAATGACTCTGGCTCAATTTAATAAAATGTATGTTTAAATTACAAAGTAAAATATGATTAGGATTTACTGTAACAGAATACAGAATAGCTTAAAGTGTTATTTTACTATAAATATGCTACTGTATCCCACCAAAAAACGTAACATACAGGAAGACAACTATTGTGGATCGACTCAAAAAGGATATGAAGAGAAGAATTTACAGGAGATTGCTGTTGCTTCAGAAATTTCTCACAATGCTTTAAAACCAAGGCAAGATCATTTTCTGCACCATCTTTTAACAAGCTAAGAAATTTACCATACCTAGAGAAAATGCCATAAGACATAAATCAAAAAGTATTAGGCTGTGTTACACATTGACTTTTGAAAATCCATCGAAGTGTATTAGATCTCAAGGTTTTATGTTGAAATCATCTTGGGTGAGCATAGCTGTATTAAACAAGGCACCTAGGAAACATTAATTCTCAGTATATGTTTCTCCTAATTACCGTATATTCAGATTAGCAGTAAAAACTGATACATTTACAGGAAATAACAGTGAAATAAAATGATGATACTCTGTGGGTGAGAAGTAGAATATATATATAAAAGCGTTAAAGATTATTATCAGTTATGTACACAGTTTGTATACAGCCATGTTGGTACCATCATTAGCCTCCTCCCTGTCCTTCCCCCTCTGCAGGGACCCTCCTCGTGGGGCAATGTGGGTCCTGCATTGTGGGGTTAGCCATCAGTTATGGTTAAGAGGCAATGTCTCTGTGCATAATATCCCAACATGTGGCTCTAACAATCTTTCCACCCCCTCATCTGCAAATTTCCCTGAATCATGTTGGGTTTGTTTTAGGTCTATTTCAGTGATGAGGTCTTGGGAGCCTCTGGTATATCTGGTTTGGTAGGAGTTAAGTGTCCTCTGTGTCTATCTCCTTCACCCTTGTGCTGAAAACTATGGAATGCTTCACAAATTTGTGGGTCATCCTTGTGCAGGGGCCATGCTAATCTTCTCTGTATTGTTTCAATTTCAGTATATGTGCTGCTGAAGAGAGCACAAGATATATACATTTACACATATAATGTAAAATACAAAATACTGAGTCTAGTTTTTTGATTGCTATGTCTAGAAGTGACTCTAGAGGTCATATATGCTGGATAGGTTACAGGGAGTGTTTGTTTTCAAATTTTTTTTATTATTTTCTTTATGAGGGAGATAGAGAGAAAGAGAGAGAATTGGCATGCCAGGGCCTCTAGCCAGTGCAGTCAAACTCCAGAAGTGAGCACCACCTTTTGTGCATGTGTGACCTTGTGCGTTTGTTTCACCTTGTGTATCTGACTTAAGTGGGATCTGGAGAATCTAACGTGGGTCCTTAGGCTTCTCAGGCAAGCGCCATAACCACTAAGCCATCTCTCTAGCCCTACAGGGGCATTTTGAATTATGATTAGGAGGCAGTATTGGCACCAAATGAGCAAATGCCAGGTGGTTAGATGTGGGACAGTCCTAGACAATAACATTTCACTTTACAAAATGGAATGGCTGTGCTGCCAGTGTGCTAATTTTTACAATGTGATTTCTGGGTAAAAGCTGATCATCATAGAGAAACACACTGTAATTAGCCTTTGGAATAATAATGAGCTGTAACTGATTTACAGCCACAGGTAATTTAATCATGTGGCAATATCCTCAAAGATAAACTTATTCTTTTCTGAACAATAAACTCTGTATTTAAGGTATACAGAATAATTGGCTGTTAGAGGCAGATGGATTATAGGAGTACACAAGGGAGACATCTCCCCATACCTGACAGCCATCATAAGGCCAAGCTGCTGCACAGATGAAAGACTTCCACTCTTCACACTTGCATCAGAAGCTAAAAACAACAGAAAAACAAGTTAGAAAACATGTATACAAGTCTGCATAATAATCACATTTTAACTGAAAATTAATAAAAGCAATATTTTTGCATATTTTAATGTGAATTTGAAAACACTGATAAATTTGTTCCTTTAAGAGCTGTCAGTTTTATTTTTAAAGGAATATATAGGAAAATTTTTATAAATAAGTTTCTACAAAACACTAAAAGACTATTAAATGTAAAATGACAGTTTTTAAATGATTTATGTTACTTGGCAATAAGTAAAATAGAACAAAATATAAAAGCTATGAAATATAAATAGCAATCTAGAAACATTATCCTCCCATCATGCAGTGCTTATGGAAGATTCAGAATTATAAATATACAGCATTGCTGTTTAGTTTTTTCTAACACTTGTTTTAAAATCTTTCACTATGCTAAGCTCTACTTCTACTGAATTAACAGTATATGAATGTGGAGAGAATGGGCTTCTTCTTTCAGGCCTGGTTTCTTTGTGAAGTATGGAATGTTATCATAAAACAAAAGTGGAAAAAGGGTTGTATGGTAGGTACAGAAGACAAGAGAGGTTCAGAGTTTGGATAGGTTCTTGAAACACTGAATGACCAACAAGATGTGCATATTCAAGAACCTTCATTTCTCGCTAAGGAGACCGTTGTTTATGCTAAGGAAGTTGTCCAAAAATCACAGATATGTAGTGGCCAAGAGGTAGAAAAGCTAAGTTTTATAAATTCCATTATCACTGAGGTTTTCCCATTCATTACATGGTGGTATACATCATGCTATCAGTATAAGCATAATCTATTTCAACTGCAGACTAATCTGTTTCTTGTAATAAATCATGTCTGATATAACAGGTGGAGACACCATGCAAGAAGCTATGAGAGAAAAGATAAATCATGCATCATCCTTCCATGTAATGTCAAGAGATAAAATGTGCACACAGATAACTGATAAAGGCATTTTAAAGCCCTAAGTGGAAGAAAAATGGAACACATAAAGTGCTATGTGAATTCTGAAAAAAGATTATTTCCAACTAGCGAGGAAGAAGTGGCACTTAAGCTGAATCTTAAAATATGAGTAGACTTTAGATCGTCAGAGATAGGCAAGAAGAAAATAAACCTCACTGATACCAAATACTGAGTCTTTGAACCAACAGTAATCAGTCTTCAGTGCTCAGATTATGTCCTGGTTTGCCTGAATGGTGGAGGAGCCCTGACAATCTCACATGTGGGAATCACTCACAACTCCAGAAAACAAGACTAGATTGTCAACATGCCTGGAAATGGCAATTTGTTACAGAAAGATATAACAGAAAAGCTTAAAAAATTTTAAAAATCTCTTAAGACACGTTGAGTTAATTCCTTCATAAATGTTATCTGAATTTTACTTATATTGGAATGCTATCTTTATAATGCTGCTATATTTTGCCTAAAATTACAGTACTGTCACATAGCTAGAGCTCATATAGCTTAGGATTTCTATTTACTTATGATTCAGTGTTGGTAGTGTACCTTCTTTCTCTAGTGGAGGAGGATACCCATTCTGTGCTCTTAGTCAGAGAAAATCTGTAGCAACAACAGACTGAAGCAAGCAATGGCCAAGCAATACCATCTCCAAAATTTTCAAACTGCTAAGTCATGGAATATCCTCTCACCATAAATCATGGGGCTTTAAGGTGCCTCAGGTCTTTGGTAGGAAGAAATAAATCCGCAATACAGAGATGAAGAGAAAGGCGACATTGCCAAGCTCAGCTTTGTACCATTTATGATTCTATTCCTTTTTCTGCATAAAAAAAGTTTGATTTGGGTTTCTGTTGTTGGTCAAAAGTGTATCTATATATATATTCATAAATCCAATAGCATTGTCATCATTTCTTAAAACCAGTAATCATGATTCATATAATGATTATAATTTCAAATGTTCAGTTGATAGTGACATTTTTATAATTTAGAATAAGTTAAATACATTTTTATGTATGCCCACTAAAATATAAGCAAGTTAAGTTCAGGTGAGTAGGGTCTAAATAGCACTTTTTAAAAATATCTGAATCTATTCCTTACATCCCCATATTTTATGCTGTTATTTTTTAGTTTTTTGAACTTTAATAATGTAAAATTTTAGAGCTACATTATTGGAAACATTATCTGATTTTGTAAAATTTAAGTAGTTTTAAGAAAAATCCCAAATATTCTGACCACATGATCAAATCTCATGAACTGTTATGAATAATGTGATTTCTATAAAGTATTTCCAGAACAGTTTTATTTTAGACTAGATAACACATGAACTATAGCGCACATAAGACTGTCTTGTCAAGTATGAAGAAATTCTTCTATTTTTTTTCTCAATTTTTTTTATTTTATTTATTTTATTTTTTATTATTTTTTATTTTTTATTATTTTTTATTTTTTATTTATTTATTTATTTTATTTTTTTATTTTTTTATTTTTTTTCTCAATTTTTATTAACATTTTCCATAACTATAAAAAATATCCCACGGTAATACCCACCCTCCCCCCACTTCCCCTTTTGAAATTCCATTCTCCATCATATCCCCTCCCCATCGCAATCAGTCTCTCCTTTATTTTGATGTCAAGATCTTTTCCTCCTCTTATGATGGTCTTGTGCAGGTAGTGTCAGGCACTATGAGGTCATGGGTATCCAGGCCATTTTATGTCTGGAGGGACCACGTTGTAAGGAGTCCTACCCTTCCTTTGGCTCTTACATTCTTTCCACCACCTCTTCCGCATCAGACCCTGAGCCTTGGAAGGTGTGATCGAGATGCTACTCAGTACTCCGGTCACTTCTTTCCAGCACTATGATACCTTCTGAGTCGTCCCAAGGTCACTGCCCTCTGAAAAGAGAAGATTCTCTACCCAAAGGGAGACTAGCATTAATATAAGGATATGAATATTAAGAGAAGTGCTTATTGGGCAGTTTGATAAGCATAGTATATACATTTATCCAGACATCAACAGATGTTACACCCCTAGGGCTCATGACTACCCCTGTTTTAAGTTCTCAGTATCAGGGATGTATTCCCTCCCATGGAGTGGGTCTCCAGTCCAACTGGAGGGCAGTTGGTTTCCACCATGATAGATGTGCCACTACTGCACCCATTGGCTCATCTGGCCTGGCTGGCGAATTATAAGACTTGCAGGGTCCACTGTTGAGTATCTTCACTGGTGGTATCTCTTTCTCCCATTGAACTACATGTACAATGGCTTCTCCCCCCTTTCTGTAAGCTGGTCTACGTGCAGGAGGTTATCAGCTCAGTTCCAGCAGGATTTCTCAGTGGCCTTGCAGCCCAAGTACGTGGAGTCTTCAGCAATAGAGTCCTACCATCTATTCCTGGTGGGAAGCCAAGGGCCTCGGCAATGGCCTATAATGTTTTGGGGGCATCAGGGACCTCCCTGGCCAACAACTCACTGGAGGTATCCCATTCCTGGCACTGAAAATTTTCTAGCAACGATATATGGCTCCTGAGTGTTCCATTGCCCAAAACTGGAGGATTCCATATGATTTATTTATATCCTCTTAGATTTTGATGAGCCCAACCTCCACCTCTCCTTTACTCAATCTCTTCCCCTGACCTCACTTTGGGCCTTTTCACCCCCATTAATCTATTCTTCTACTTACATATATACAATACCAACCTATTAAGTACCCTCCTCCCTTCCTTTCTCCTCCCTTTATATCTCTTTTTTTAACTTACTGGCCTCTGCTACTGAGTTTTTTCCTTCTCACACACAAGCCCAATCATCTGTAGCTAGGATCCACATGAGAGAGAACAAGCAGCGCTTGGCTTTCTGGGCCTGGGTTACCTTACTTAGTATAATCCTTTCCAGATCCATCCATTTTTCTGCAAATTTCGTAACTTCAGTTTTCTTTACCACTGTATAGAACTCCATTGTATAAATGTGCCATATCTTCATTATGCACTCATCAGTTGAGGAACATCTAGGCTGGTTCCATTTCCCAGCTATTATGAATTGAGCGGCAATAAACATGATTGAGCATGTACTTCTAAGGAAATGAGATGAGTCCTTAGGATATATGCCTAGGGGTGCTACAGCTGGGTCATATGGTAGATCAGTTTTTAGCTGTCTTAGGAACCTCCACACTGATTTCCACAATGGCTGGACCAGATTGCATTCCCACCAACAGTGTAGAAGGGTTCCTCTTTTTCCACATCCTTGCCAGCAATTATGGTCATCTGTTTTCATGATGGTAGCCAATCTGACAGGAGTGAGATGGAATCTCAATGTAGTTTTAATCTGCATTTCCCCGATGACTAGGGAGATAGAACATTTTTTAGATGCTTATACGCCATCTATATTTCTTCTTTTGAGAACTCTCTATTTAGCTCCATAGCCCATTTTTTAATTGGCTTGTTTCATTTCTTACTATTTAACTTTTTGAGTTCTTTGTATATCCTAGGTATTAATGCTGTATCAGATGTATAGCTGGCAAAGATTTTTTCCCATTCTGTAGGTTGCCTCTTGGCTTTATTTACAGTGTCCTTTGCAGTACAAAATCTTTGTAATTTCATGAGGTCCCAGGGGTTAATCTTTGGTTTTATTGCCTGAGCAATTGGGGTTATATTCAGAAACTCTTTTCCAAGACCAATATGTTGAAGGGTTTCCCCTACTTTTTCCTCTAGCAATTTCAGAGTTTCCGGTCTGATGTTAAGGTCTGTAATCCATTTGGACTTAATTCTTGTGCATGGAGAGAGAGAAGAATCTATTTTCATTCTTCTACAGATACATATCCAATTTTCCCAGCACCATTTGCTGAAGAGGCTGTCTTTTCTCCAATGAGTATTATTGGCATTTTTATCGAATATCAGGTGGCTGTAGCTACCTGGACTTACATCTGGGTCCTCTATTCTGTTCCATTGATCTACATGTCTGCCTTCGTGCCAGTACCATGCTGTTTTTGTTACTATGGCTCTCTAGTATAGGTTAAAATCAGGTGTGGTGATACCACCAGCCTTATTTTTATTGCTCAGTATTATTTTAGATATTCAAGGTTTTTTTTTTTATTCCAGATGAATTTTTGGATTGTTTTTTCTATTTCTGTGAAGAATGTTGTTGGAATTTTGATAGGGATTGCATTACATGTGTAGATTGCTTTTGGTAAGATTGCCATTTTAAAAATATTGATTCTTCCAATCCAGGAACAAGAGATGTTTTTCCATTTCCTAGTGTGCTCCGCAATTTCTCTCTTGAGTGTTTTATAGTTTTCATTGTAGAGATCCTTTACTTCCTTGGTTAGGTTTATTCCAAGGTACTTTTTTTCTTTGATGCAACTGTGAATGGGAGTGATTCTCTGATTTCATCCTCTGTGTGTTTGTTGTTAGCATATAGGAATAATACTGATTTCTGTGTATTTATTTTGTATCCTACTACATGGCTGCAGGTGTTTATCAGCTCTAACAGTTTGTTGGTAGAGTCTTTAGGGTCCTTTATATACAGAATCATGTCATCTGCAAATAATGATAACTAACCTCTTCCTTTCCAATTTGTATCTCTTTTATGTGTGTCTCTTGACTTACTGCTATGGCTAAGACTTCCAGTACTACATTAAATAAAATTGGGGACAGTGGACACCCTTGTCTTGTTCCTGATTTTAGTGGAAAAGCTTCCAGTTTTTCCCCACTTAGTAATATGTTGGCTATAGGCTTGTCATAAACTGTTTATTATATTGAGAAATGCTCCTTCTATTCCCAGTCTCTGTAGGACTTTTATCATGAAGGGATGTTGGATTTTGTCAAACGCTTTCCTGCGTCTAATGAGATGATCATGTGATTTTTGCCCTTCAGTCCATTGATATAATGTATTACATTTATCAATTTGCATATGTTGAACCATCCCTGCATCTCTGGCTACTTGGTCAGAGTATACATCTTTCTGATGTATTCTTGATTCTGTTTGCCAATATTTTCTTGAGAATTTTTGCATCTATGTTCATGAGGGAGATTGGTCTGTAATTTTTTTCTTTTGTTCTACCTTTGCCTGGTTTTGGTATCAGGGTGATGCTGGCTTCACAGAAGGAGTTTGGTAGGATTTCTTCTTTGTCTATTTCATGGAAAAGCTCAAGAAGCAATGGTGTTAGTTCTTCCCTGAAGGTCTGGTAAAATTCAGCAGTGAATGCATTTGGGCCTGGACTATTTTTAGTTGGGAGATTTTTGATAACTTCTTGGATCTCCATGCTTGTTACAGGTCTATTTAAGTGATTAATCTCATCTTGATTTAATTTAGGTAGGTCATATAAATCAAGGAAATCATCCATTTCTTTCAGATTTTCATACTTTGTGGAGTATATGCTTTTATAGTATGTCCCCATGATTTTTTGAATTTCTCTGGAATCTGTTGTGATGTTACCTTTTTCATCTCTAATTTTATTAATTTGTGTCTCTTCTCTCTTTCTTTTGGTCAGATTTGCTAAGGGTTTATCAATCTTGTTTATCCTTTCGAAGAACCAAGTCTTTGTTTCATTGATTCTTTGGATATTTTGGGGGGGGTTGTATTTCATGAAGTTCTGTCCTAATCTTTATTAATAATTTCTTCCCATCTACTGATTTTTGGTTTGCCTTGTTCTTCTTTTTCCAAGGCTTTAAGGTGAAGCATTAGGTCGTTTACTTGCAACCTTTCCAATTTCTTAATATAGGTACTTAAGGCTATAAATTTACCTCTTAGGACTGCCTTCATTGTGTCCCAGAGATTTTGATATGTTGTGTGCTCATTATCATTTGACTCTATACATTTTTTGATTTCCTTCTTGATTTCTTCATTGACCCATTCATTATTTAGTAGTGTGTTGTTTAATTTCCATGGTTTTGTGTATGCTCTATAGCCTTTCTTGCTATTGATTGTAGTTTGATTCCATTGTGGTCAGATAGAATGCAAGGATTTCAATTTTCCTGTATTTGTCAAGATTTGCTCTGTGTCCTAATATATGGTCTATTTTAGAGAATGTTCCATGTGCTACTGAAAAGAATGTATATTGTGCAGCATTTGGATGAAATGTCCTGTATATATCTGTTAGGTCCATTCCTTCTATGACCTCATTTAGTCCAGATGCCTCTCTGTTTATTTTTTCCTGGAATGACTGGTCAATGATGAGAGTGGGGTGTTGAAGTCCCCCACTACAACTGTATTTGGTGTTATCTGTGACCTTAGTTCTAACAGCATTTGTTGGATGAATTTGGGGGCCCCCATGTTAGGTGCATACATGTTTAGGATTGTAATGTCCTCCTGTTAGAGGGTGCCTTTAATCAATATAAAGTGGCCTTCCTTATCTTTCGTAACTAATGTTGGACTGAAGTCTACCTTGTCAGATATTAGGATACCAACCACTGCTTGTTTTTCTAGGTCCATTTGTTTGAAACACTGTTTTCAAACCTTTCACTCTAAGATAGTGTCCTTCCTTTGTAGAAACGTGGGCTTCTTGGAGGCAACAAATTGAAGGATCCTGCTTTTTAATCTAGTCTGCAAACCTATGTCTTTTGGTTGGGACATTGAGGCCATTGACATTAAGAGATATTACTGAAAGTTGTGTATTCATTTTTGCCATTTTTTGTAGTTCTTCCGGTTTTACCTTTGCTCTCTTGTGTTAACTAGTATTTGAGTATTGTTTGTTTTTTTCCCAGTTTCCTTATATGTGTGCTTTTCTTTTTCTTCAGCATGGAGGATTCTTTCAAGTATTTTCTGTAGAGGTGGTTTTGTCTTCAAATACTCCTTTAGCTTGCTTTTGTCATGGAATGTCCTTATTTCTCTGTCTATTTGAATGGATAGCTTTGCAGGCAAAGTAACCTTCGTTGAAAGTTGTTATCTTTCAGAACTTGGAATACATCACTCTGTCTGGTCTGTAGAGGGTTCCAAGTCAGCTTGTGACCAGGTAAGGCCCTTCCCTAATGTATAACAGAAGAGGAAACAAAGCCACTATAAATCAAGAAGCAACAAATAACAAGCTTATTTAAGAATGGCAAATCTGACCATCCATCTGATTTAACATATGATTTATCCTGATATGGAAGGTACAATTAGCTCTTCTGGTTCAGGCCTATATACCAGGCTTATTAGGCAGGTACTGACCTGGTATAATCCCAGTTACCTTTTGGGATGATTTTGGTCTCAGTTATGCTGGTCCTGCTTGGGTCCCGCTGTTGGTTCAAGTAGGCATGGCCGGGTCCCTGGACCACTGCTCTGTCTGCTGGAGCTGGGCACTGGTGGTGGGAGAGGGGAGGCTGCCGATGGTGCTCTAGTTCTCTTGCTATTACATGTGTTCTTCTACCTTGTGATCTCTGTTTTTCACTGCCATTCTCCCTTCATGTTTCTTGAGTTTGCGGAGAGCTCCGGTGTGAATGGAAAATCCCCTCACCTGGCTTTTCCTGCGGCTCAAGCCGAGCATGGCGGCTGCCTGGCGCACAGCCGTTGCAGTCTGCGGACCTGCCGGAGCTGCTTCTGCGGGTCTGTGTGGGCTCTGGATGCTCTGGATCTCTCTTACTTCTCTGCTGCCATTTTGATTTCCTGTACACCTCACTTTTTAGTAAATGTGTGTATTTTGCTGGATTTTTTTTTTTTTTTTGTCTTTTTCCCTCCTAGGCTGCTTTGGCGTGGTACCTAAGCTGCTATCTTAACTGGAAGTCAAGAAATTTCTTTTTAACTAATACATAGCTCTGTGTGTTTACAGTAATGCTAATGACTTCATTCTAGAAAGTATAATGCAGATAGCTTTTGGTTTGTTTGAAACAGGATCTTAGCCCAGGTTGGCACTGAACTTGAGGCAACCTTCCTGCTTAGCTGTGCTCATTTCACAAGATATGGCTATATTTCTAAATCTTCTAAGGAGTTCAAAACAAACAGAAGTAAACCTCACTTCAGATGATGAATTTGATCACAAACAGTGAGTGTCCATCCATCACTTTCAATTATTTTACAACATTTTACTTATTCATTTAGTTGAGAGAGAGGAGAAGAGAGAGAGAGAGAAAGAATAAATATGAGAGTGGGTGAGCCAGTGCCTCCTGCCTTTGAAATCAACTCCAGATGTATATGCCACTTTGGCATCTGGTTTTATATGGGGAATTGGGCAATTGAACCCAGACGGTCAGGCCTTGTAAGCAAGCTCCTTTAACCACTGAACAAGCTCCCCAGACCCCGTAATTTTCATTTTTTCTTTCTTCTACTTCTTTTTTATTGTTTTGTTTTTGTTTCTGTTTTTTGAGGTAGGGTCTCACTCTAGCCCAGGATAACCTAGAATTCACTATGTACTCTCAGAGTGGCCTGGAACTAACAGCCATCCTCCTATCTCTGCCTCCTGAATGCTGGGATTAAAGGCGTGTGCCATTATGCCTGGCTCATCATTTTCTTTCTTTCTTTCTTTTTTTTTTTTTTTTTTTTTTTTTTTGTTTTTCAAGGTAGGGTTTCACTCTAGCCCAGGCTGACCTGGAATTCACTATGGAGTCTCAGGATGGCCTCAAACTCATGGCCATCCTCCTACCTCTGCCTCCCAAGTGCTGGGATTAAAGGTGTGCACCACCACGCCTGGCATCATTTTCATTTTTAAAGTCCTCCAAAGATTACTTCTTGGGCATTAAAGTTGAGGGCCATTGTGAATTAGAGTAAAATTCAGAAAATAAAATTGGACAGTGATATTTATACTACACATTTTGAACTTTAATGTATTAAGGGGGTTATGAGGAAGTTTTTAATAGACCAAATAAACATCAATAATCTAATTTTTGATAATATCAACAATGTTAAACAGATCCCCGAAAACCCCACACATCCCTCTAGTATGAATAAAATCATACAGAAGAAAAGTTTAAAAAATAAAACATTACCCTAAAGCAGGAATGAAGAAGCCAGGAAATGGTTCAGGGTCATAAATTAATTGGAGACACCTCCATTCTAGACATATATTTGATACACATTATGACATTTTGGCCAGAAGAAATGAATACCAGATTACAAGAGCTCAGTGAAATAAACTTTATATACATTCTGGACTAACTGCATCCTACTGATGTGGCAAAATATTAATTAAAATTTAATGACTAAAAAATAGATATCTTGAATCAAGTGTGGAGGTGCATGTATGTAATCCCAGCACTTGAGATTTGAGACCAGAGCATCTCAAATTCAAGGTCATTCTGGTATACATACCAAAACAGTGTCTCAAATATATCAAGAAAATTAAATGGATGTCCTCAAGGTATTGATATTCTGATAGCCATCATGAAGTGATGTGCACAACAGAGCACACAGTAGGCACTTAAAACCAAGTGGAGTCATATTCAGGTGAGAAACTTCTGAAAATGACTAACAAAAGCCATGCTTTAAACCCAAAACTTGGGTAAAACAAAAGGTTGAAATTGATACTGGCTTAAAAATATTCTCTGAAGTCAAACAGGAAATAAAAGGTATAACTCCCCTTTCCTGAATCACTGTTAAAAGTCTAAGCTGTTGAAAATGGCTAACTAAAGACATCATACTTATTCACACTTATTTTTAAAAGTTTTATTCAAACTATGACATCACTGTTATCACAATGATTTGAAATGGGCAATCATTTCAATTATACATATAATAGTCTCAGAATAAAATAATTTGACAAAAGTTACATAATAAGGAATGTAATATCTTACTCTGGAAATTCATTCTCTTCTATTTTTGGTTTGCAAAGCTAGCACACTGGGCAGTGATAGGAGAAATTAAATCTATTCTGCCTGGCACTTGGCTAATGGTGTGGAAAAAATAAATTTTCATAGGAGTAAAGAATTTTTCCACTGAAGGAAATCCATGGTTGGAGGAACAGTTACTGTTTGGCTGCTACAAACTCCTGAACTCAGTGTGTCATAACGTTAAAGAACTCTTACCACCCACAGAACAAATTCAGAGCACTTTCTCTTCCCACCTTCCTTCCCCCAAGTATACTTTATTGCTTCATCTTCAACATGTGGCTGTACCCACCCATTTTACTCATAAAAATCCAGTACTTTAAGGCCAAGATACCAAAGAATAGGGTCTCATTGGTATTGACAGAGGTTAGAAGCAAGGTAACCTTCTTTTATAGGCCTTGAACATAAAACACAGATGGCAACCTGATCTGGTAAGATGAGAACACCAGTGTGTCTGATTCAAGATGGTGATGAGGAGTAGCTTCCTGATTCTTCCCCCTTAATTTTTTATGCCCTCCCACCCTGCCACTCCACCCAGGGGCAGGCCCACCAACCGATTAGTGTCCTTCATACACACTGAACTTTGCAATAAGGCTCATCCAAATTGAATAACTAATTTATAAAAAGACCTCATCCAATTCTCCACATGAATTTCCCTTCTCAGTATCCTCCCAGCTGGGATGGGGAACCCCCCCCCCGCCCTCAGTTTGGGAGTTTTTCTTCTCTCTTATCTCCTATCTTAAAATAAATCTGCCATATTTTACTCTTATTCCTGTCTAAGTTAATAGATTCTTTTTGTTAATTGTAACATAAAGGAACTTGGGACTTGATAGTCACTGGCAGGGAGTTCTAAATTCATCCAGAGACCAGAACATCATGGGCTGTCATCACTGTAATAAGATGGTGTTATTTGGAAAAGCTGTGTGCTTAGTCCACCTCCTCAATTGCAGGGTCATATAACATACCTCCTTGCAATTACCAAACATTATACTTTACTTACAATCATGTTCAATAAAAGTAAGATAGAAAAGAATAGTTTTGGTTAATGTTCAAAGAAAGTATAAAAGGTATATATGTTAAATTTGCAAATTAACAGTCAAAGGTGAGGGGATAGAAATTTTTCTGATATCTTTCCACCCTTTCGATAAAAAAACACCATGAAAAGAGATTTATTATGAATCTGATACTTGGAAGACGTATTTAATGTAACATTTCAAAGAACTAATTACAGTAGAAAAAAAAAACACAGTTTGTTGGAGGGAGTAGAGCTGATAAGAAGGTAGTATCTCTTAAGTTTTACAAAGATACCTGCTTAGATGTACTACCGCAAATGTGCACATTATCTGTTTGTCCTTACTTCTTTCTTTAAGGGGATAAACAGTTAAACTAATTTGATTTTTCCTGATTTGCAAATTTTATACTGGATTGAGATCCTCAGGGAGCTAACAGATGGATGATTTGTTTTTCTAATTTCAACTACCTCAGAGTTTAGAAAGCTGTCATTTAAAAAAAAAAGACAATCAATTTCCTATTTTAAGAATATGAAAAAAATGAACATACCAAGCATTTGCTTTTAAGTACCTTTTATGCTAAAATCTAGGTTTTGCTATCTGAAAGTGAATAGAGGGAGATTTTATAATCACAAACCATTCTTCATCCAGCAGAAAATACAGGAGGATGAAGGCACTGAAAGCTCTGCACTAGCCAAGAGCTCAGCAGACCAAACCACTGAGTATTGAACCATCAAGCAACAGGAAGATACTTAGCTTTGGACTTTATACAAAGCCTCAGGGGACAAGAGGACAGCCCTTCAACTGAGCCCTTCACTATTTTAATTCACATTAAAATACAATCAGCAAATGCAACATAACAGAGAACAGTAAACACATACACACTAAGTAATCAGTCTTGTTGAGTATTTGGATAACATACAAAACAAAATTTTAATTTTGGACTACCTGCAGAAAATATGACCCAGTGGAACAATGAAACAGAGAGCTATTGAAATTGGAGATCATTACATTTAAGTGTAAAGAGATATCTCTAGTCAAGCAAATCTCCAAAAATCAATTCCTTCTTATTTCCTGTTACAGGCTTGGTCATTAAATCCTGTATGTTTTCATAAAAGTTTTTAGGTTTCTTCATAAAATTATGATTTTCACACCAAATGCTTTTCTTCAAAAACTTCATAATTTCTCTTTTCTTTCCTCTATGTCTCAGCTTATCATTTTCAATATTATGACTGTGCTATTTCAAGGATCTATTATATTGTTGAATTATACAACATACAGAAGACCATCAGCACCTATGTAGGTTATAAAAAGAGCTAAACATACCGACTCCCTCTGCTTATCTTAATTTTTGTTAATTTACTTTCATTTATTTCTTTTATGATTCATTTTATCTCTTTCTCAATTTGTCATTAGATGTTACTACATGTATATAATTAGTTATAGGTTAATCTGTGTATTTGCAATTATCAGTATATTTAGAATTGTTATGGAATTTTGTGGGACTACACATGCTTAGATAACTAAGAATTTTTAACCAAATTCCATATGAAAAAGAAGTATGAGACTTAGCCATAGACACTGTAATAACCATCAAAACAATAATCAGAAGTGAAAGCAACAGTAGCAGAGGGAGGAACTTCTGCTTAGGATTAAAGACAAGGCTGACATTCTAACCAAAATTTGAATTTTGAGTTGGGCATTATCACGAAGGTACGATAGTGCGGGAAATGTCCATCCTGAAGAACTAGTGGGAACAAAGGTCAGCGAAGTGAAAGGCAGGAATGTGTTTGGGCTCCGATAGGTAATAAGACTCCAAGGATAGGCTGGTCCAGACTGGAATCATATGTAAATTTGATTAATTATATTTTACGGAAATATGAACATCGTATAGTGTTTACACTGAATAAGTAACACATTTGAATGATTTTTCTTTTTCAAATTTATTTTTATTTTATTTATTTATTAGAGACGGGAGTGGGGAGAGTGTATGCGGAGAGGGGGAGAGAAAGAGAGAGAGCGAGAGCGAGAATGGGTGTGCCAGGGCCTCTATCCACTGCAAACGAACTGCAGATGCTTGTGCCACCTTGTGCTTACATGGGACCTGGAGAATCAAACCTGGATCCTCAGGCTTTGCAGGCAATCACCTTAACTGCTAAGCCATCTCCCAGTCCCTTGAATGATTTCTCTTGTAAACGGAGACGTGTTATCACCCTTATGGGGGCAAGGAGCCACTTCCATGACATCCCATCATCACAAATCTTGTGGCCTCTTTGCATTCTTCACTGACCTTGGCACTGGATGATCACTGATGGCAAGCACCAATTCTGCATTCTATTTCACTTACCACAGTTGCTACTTTTCCTAAGAATAAAGTTAACCTTCTTTTCCAAAACAATAATTTAATAGGCAACAAAAGAAATCCATCTAAAATAAACTCATAAGCAGAGGAAATAATGCCCTTCTCTTCATTATTGAGTTTTTTTTTAAATTTGGAAAATATTTTTGGACATTGTTATTCTAAAGATAATGATGGTTAAGACAGACGCAGCCCTACTGGAGAAAAAAGCAGCATGAAGAATCAGGGGCTGGATGAGAACATCAGAAATACATGGCAATGTGATATGTTATTGATTTTAAATAACAAACTAATTATTCAACAATTTGTATTTCCAGCCCACATTTTTCCTCTAAAATTTGATTCACAGTTCCAGCACCATAGTTCCTTGAATATCTGCAAGTCTCCAAAACACAGCATCAGAAAAAAAACTAGCTCCCAGTCTTCCCTCACAAAGCTATTCTTCTCATATTAATGGATAGTTTTCCAGTTTCTCAGTGGCTAGGACAATAGTCTTCTTCATTCTCTCCTTTTTCTCCTGCCCCATATTTAACCCATTACTCAGTCCTACAAGTTTTATTTCCAATACACACTCCTAATCCAAGAACTTCTGTCTCTACTACTGGCATCCTCATCCGAGCCACTGCAATTATCCATCTGGATCTTTGCAATGTCTTATCTGAACTCCATACTTTAGCCCCTTGTCCTCATCCAGTCTTTTCTCAACATAGTAATTTTATAAAGTGCAAATCATCACGACTCTCATACATTCAGTGAGCTTGTATTTATAAAACGTAGCCCTAATGACCCTCGCCTCTCTACCAACAACCCGCCCCTTCCTCCTTTCTAGACATGCTCTTCTTCCTGGCTATTTGCTAGTGCTCACTTGCTTTGAAAATACTCACATTCTACTTTCATTTTCTCTACTGATGGTTGTTCCAAAAATCATGCCATCAGTGGAACTATATGTGAGCAGCATTACATACTGTAATCTTCATGCTCAATTTCTCTGCTCCCTTCTCAGTTTTGTATTTCTCACTTAATATCATACTATTGGATATACTGAATTTTTTATTGATTTATTTTCTGTCTTCCCAATGGAAAATGAACTCCATTAGAAGCAAGGTTTTTGCTTTTTTTTTCTCATTTGTTTACTGCTATGCCTCTGCGACAAGAAAAGTGCCAATTCAAGTTCAAGTACATATTTTTGTTGATAAAAATAAATATGCAGGTGTCTACAATAGAGGGATAACAGTGGTATGAATTCGTGAATTTCCTAGGAAAGTAAACATGTTATATGGAGAGGAAGGATGATGCTAGAGAAAAGGGAGGGGAAAGATAATGTGAGGCTGTGGGTACCATGGGAAGCTTAGACTTTACCCAGTGGTCAACTGGGAACTCCTAAGTTCTACTAAATGGGTCTGGATGTCCACTTTCTTTCCTTCTGAAGGTGCTGGCTTCTCATACTTCTCATTACAGCACTAGGGAGACTACGGAGAGCAAGTTAAGGCCAGCTTGTGCTACAAAATGAGGGTCTGTCTCCAAAAAATACATAGCAAATAATGCATGTATAAAAGAACCAGACTTTAAGTTGAAAAAGCATATTAAAAAGTCTACCATAATGCCCTAGACAAGAGGCAGTGCAGTCCTCAATTAACATAAAGACAAACTGAATTAAATATGTTTGAGATATATTAGAGATACATGGAGATGATAACAGAAGTAATATAAATGAATGACCAGAGGGGATATGCAGACTTTACACAGTCACTAATGATTCTTCATTTTCTGGCCTAGATGGTCAGTGTATGAATGTACAAGACAAAAATCACAGAGGGACAGTACTTATCAATGAGGTCTGAGTAGTCCTCGCTAATATTCTGAGTCTGAAGAACTCTATGGATGTCACATCCAGATGATATTAAATTATCTGGCAAATGGAGCTGAGATACTGAAGCTGACATTAGATATTTGAGTAGAAGATGTAAATTTTAAAGCCATTAATTTCTATGAGGCCAAATATGGATTGTCTCAGGAACTCATCTTGAAGTTTAACAGTGAATATGATATTAAGAGAGTGGAAAGGTAATCTGACTATGGCCATCTGAGGTGGGTCCACCAGAAAGTGATTAAGATTAGATGAGGTCATCAGGACAGTCTTCATAATTGAATACTTGTGGCTATGTAAAAGGGAAGACCAGGAAACATACATGCATACTCTTATCTTCTACCAGATGATACCTTGTGCCAGCTTAGGACTCAGATGTAAGAAAGACATCACTAGACACATCCCCAAAACCTTAAAAAGAATAATGAGTCAAAAGGAACCTCTTTTCTTTATAATTTTTCCCAGTATATGGTCTTGTAATAGTGCAACAGAAAACAGACTAACACAGTAAAATAGTATGAGCAGCTGAGAAAACTAGGGGTATATTATAAAGCCAGAAAACTGAAAGACACTACTTATGAAAAAGCAGTTTCTAAGAGATCCAAAGCAAAAGAAACATTCCCAGAGTTATAAGGAAATCCATATATTTCCAAAGAGTATATAAGGCATTAAGTGAGATATTATCAAGATGGTAAAACTTACATACATTTGCATTCTAGTTATCTCTGTGAAATATTATAAGTTTGAAAATGAAGCATTTCTTTCAAATTACATGATATTAAAATATACCTGTGGGCTGGAGAGATTGTTTAGCGGTTAAGGCGCTTGCCTGCGAAGCCTAAGGATCCATGTTCAACCCTCCAGATCCCACTTCAGCCAAATAGCCAAATGCACAAAGGTGAGGCAAGCACAAGATTGTAGATGCCCACTAGGTGGCACAAGCATCTGGAGTTCAATTGCAGTAACTGAGGCTCTGGCATGTCTCTCTCTCTCTCTCTCTCTCTCTCTCTCTCTCTCTCTCTCTCTCTCAAATTAAAAAAAATAAAATAAAAATGTACCTGTATATTCCACAGAAGGGAAGTAGCATTCAGATGGGTTTTCAGTGATATGAAGCACAAATTTTTCAAGCAATTCTCCTAAAGCTGTAATAAACAAAAGCACTAAATATTAAAGGTCAAGGTGATAAGTGATAATGTATTTTTAAATCAGACTAATTAATAAAAGTCACTGGAACTTCTCAGTTATATGGGTTAAATACAAATTCATGCTTATGACTCATAATGAGTTAAATAAAAATTTAATAGCTTAGCTGAGAATGTATTCAATGTAAAAGTGCAAAAGAATTATCTATTAACTTGACATTCCCTAAGGATTATTTAAGAATTTGCTAAAATGATTTCAATAAAGTAATTAAGCTTTAATATTTTAGTATTAGGATTTGTATATACAGAGGAAAACTCCAAGACCAGGTTTAATGTACAACTTATGTCTGTTTCATGTTCACATCATATTATGTCTTTTCTTTGGCAACTAAAGGTATCCATGGAAATCAGATCAGAAGGAAGTGTTCCTTATCTGGCTTAGAAGTGACAAAATGATTCATTTCCAGGCTGTTGTGATAATGTCTTGCTTGTATATATTAGCCTAAAATGGATGTATCCAGAAGATTAAAATTAATATGTAACCCAGAAATGTATCTATAAAGTCACTGGTTTGCTTAAGGATAAAGCAAGTAGGATATCATCACCTTTTAAAGTTGCATCCTAGTTACATTTTGATATTAGCTACAGCCTGTATTAACTGCATGTGTCCTCTTTTACATTCAAATATATTTTAAGCATATAATAAAAGTAAATTTAGTGTTCAACATGTAAAAAGTATAAAATAAGAAGTATATTTTACAACTATAGATGGTAAGCTATATTTTAAAACCTAAAATGATTTTTTAAAATTTATTGAACTCATAACTCCAAAATGAAGTAAGTATTAGGAAGTATGAATATCCAAGTCATGGGTCAAAAATACACCAGTATTGTAAGTGAAAATTTACAGTTGCATAGAGAAGTTCTATTGTTATAAACATAGGCATACATTCTCTCATCTTTCTGAAAATCTTTCAAAGATCTTTCTTCTATGAATCCATATATAGGTAGTATCTTCAGGTGACAACCTTTTAACTTCTCACTTATATAAACTTTTTGAGATTATACATTTTGTAGAAATAATAATGTGATGAACTTCAGATACAATCATTCTTAATTTTTAGTAATCTAAAATGCAAGATATACATTGGTAAAAAATTGTCCTGAAACATAAACTAAATGGGAATTTAAGGCTGGGGAGATGGCATAGCAGATAAAGGCACTTGCACGCAAAACCTCCCTAGGGCCCACATAAAGCTAGATGCACAAAGCAGCACATGTGCCTGGAGTTCATTTGCAAGAGACCCAGGTGTGATGGTGTGCCCATGTTTGTTCTCTCTCTCTCTCTCTCTCTCTAATATATAACAAACAAAGTAGGGAAATATCTATTTAAAATTTTAGGAGCTGGGTGTGTTGGGACATGCCTTTAATCCCAGCACTTGGGAGGCAGAGGTAGGAGGATCACCATGAATTCTGAGTTCCAGGCAAGCCTGAGACTACATAGTGAATTCCAGGTCAGTCTGTACTAGAGTAAGATTCTACCTTCAAAACAACAACAAAAATAACTTTATAATGACTTTTATTTTAGTTCAGCCATATTTGCTACAACATGTGAACTATAGGACAAGTCAAGGTAGTTACTAGACTGTTCTCTAGTCCAGGTGGAGCCTACACTTTTGTTTGATTTCATTTTTGTACACTGCTTCACATTAGCACTTGACTCTGAACCTGGCGCCAAAACGCACAATGTTTGATACATCCATAAGAGCCATAGATGGCGCCATGAAGACAGGCAAAGTAAGTGGAAGGTGCTGGGGAAAGGTGGAGAGGAACACAAGCAGAAAAGAGAACATTGCTTTTAGTCTTCTAATTACTGGGGAGTGATTTTAAAAGGTTCTTATGTTTTTTTTTTTGTTTGTTTGTTTGTTTGTTTTAACAGCACCCTGTTCAAAATGTCAGCAACCTGTCCTAATATCTGCAAATACCAAAGTGGACCAAAGCTCACCAACATCCTTTCTTATTTCTTGAGTACTCTAAAATTTGGGGTGCAAGAAACAATTCTTAACATTAACAAGTTTGCAATAGGATACTTACCTGGAAAGGAAAATACAAAATACTCTTTTGTCTAATGTATATCTTATTCTTAAAGGGCAGGCCTGACATTTCTAGGAGAGATTTCGCATTATGGCCTTCCCCCATAATTATGGCTATTTCTGGGGGTAGCACCTCTAGAGGTGTACTATTTACACACTAAAACAGAGATGTGGAGCTCCTAGTGCTGAGAACCTGAAGGCAGTGTCCAAGGACCCTGACTCTGCTTTCTCCCTGGACCTTGCCATGTAAAATGGTCAGAATGTTGGCATTCCTCCTGAACCCCTACCCTACCACACATGGAATTTATAGGCAACAGGAGTGCACTAACAAGTAGCACCTCTGGGAACTGATTAAGTCATCAAAACTTTCTGCTTATGAATGAGCATACAGCCCTTATAAAAAGAGGCTCAGAGCTGAAGAGATGGCTCAGTGGTTTAGGTGCTTGTCCATAAAGCCTAATGACACGAGTTCAATTACCCAATATTAACATAAAGCCAGATGCACAAAGTGGTGCATGTATCTGGAGTACCTTGAGCACAAAAAGGGCCTGGTGCACCTCTCTCTCTCTGCCTCCCCTCTTTCTTTCTCTCTGCTGGGTTGGTGGTGCACACCTTTAATCCCAGCATTCAGAAGTCAGAGGTAGGAGGATCACTGTGAATTCAAGGCCACCCTAAGACTACATAGTGAATTCCAGGTCAGCCTGGGCTAGAACTAGACCCTGCCTCCATGTTCTCCAATGTTAAAACACCTACTAGTCTTTTGCTAAGAGGGGCTACATCCATCAAAATCTCCCTAAGTTAATAACAATTATCCAATTTAACCTATGCTGACTTCACTCTCCATTGGAGAATATTTTTTTTCTGTTTCAGAAATAGCAAGGCCCCAGGAGATAAACCACCCCTCGCATTTCAGCCAAGACCCAGGCGAAGCCACAGAGGATGTGGGGAGACAAGCAAGAATGCTGTTTTCATGGTGAGCCTGACAATTAGTGCCAGGGTGAAGGAGACAGATGCTGAGGATACTCAACACATACCAAAGCAGAAATCCAGAGGCTCCTAAGAGCTCATCACTGAATTAGACTTGAAACATACCCACCAAGGCTCAGGGAATTTGGGGGAAGAGACGGCAGAATGATTCTAAGAGTCACAGGTTGGGACATCATGACCAGAGGCATTACCTGCTCCCAATAACTAACTGCTACTCCTACAACTCATAACGCACAACCCCATGGGGAATACCAGCAACCCACTGAGAGCCCCCAGTGGAATGGGGGCAGGGAAAAGGGAAAAGATGGTACCAACACTTGATGTATCCATACAAAGTATATTCTTAATAAAAAATTATCAATTAAAACATCAAAAAAAATTAGAAAGAGGCTGAAGGAGCTACATGTTCTTGTTTTCACCACGTGAGGAAGCAGTAAGAAATCCATGTTGGAAAAGAACAATGCCACAGCAGAAAATAAATCTGCCTGAATTCAGACCTTGATGTGCCCAGCTTTCAGAATGGTGCGACATTAATTCATATTAAGGTATTAGCAGACTATGATACGATCACCACAGTAACTTGTTTAAACCACAAGATAGCACAGAGCTTGCAAACATTCAAATTATCTGATGCATCCACTTTTTAAGTGTATTCAACAATATCTTATGCTGTTTGTATATCATCAAATCACATGAAAGTTGAGTCAACTGTGTTCAGCTATTCCCCTGAAAATCCTACAAGTAGCTACTAGATCAATGTTTTTCAAACCCATGCATATTCAGGGACTGATCACACTTCTTTCTCATCTCTCTATCCCACTAATTCCACTACTGGGTAACAGGTACTTAACTAGTCTTGCCCCAAGTGCCTTTATCTATTTTCACGCAAATTAATAAAGGCATAGCCAATGTTTTCAAGTTGTCTATCTTGATTCCTCCCTTAAAAACTATTCTATCTTATGTAATTATAGATTCATAAGTTGAAAGGATGGTTAAGAAAGTAGAAAATTTTAACCATTTTGTAGAGTAGTTTTCTTCATGTGTGCCTTTATCTCTGCTTCATGTTTAAGAACAATTTCAACGAGTTAAAAAAAATTGTGCCTCTGTGGCTAAAGAAATCACAGTTTTATGCCTGCCCCCCATACCCCCACACTCAACCTAGAATTTATGAGGTCAAAAGAAAAAAAACACAGGATTCACCTCCAAGTTGTCTCTGGGACCTAAAGGATCCCATCAGGTGGGTTGTCTCCTATGTTCTAGAGTTATTTTGTTTGTTTTATGCATAGTATCCAAGGATTTTTCCTGTACATACTAGGAGAGAGAAGAAAAAGAACATCTAATCCAGTTTTTAAAAGTATCAGTTACTTTGGAAATATGTTTTGCTACAGAAATCCCTTGCAGTCTGAATGTAAGTACTATCAGATAAACCACACTAACCCAATCTTCCTTTAGTACTGTATTCCTCTTTGAAATCATTTTTTATCTTGGTTTTCACATTTTATTGGGTAAATAATTTTAAAGGTAATAATTAGTGTCAAACTACTACAATGTCTTTCCATAGCCATATTTTACAGACCCATATAAACCTTCTAATATTTTCCTTTTTGCTGATCTTAAATATTTTAAAGTCATACATGCCATATAAAATGCTCATTTCCAATAGCTTCTTCAAACTATGAAGCAATTAAATGGGGAAGGAAGGAAGACCTACTTATACTAGAATGGGTTTCAGGTATCTGTGATGCCTTATTGTAATCAAAAACCAGGTTACTAAGAAATATGAAAAAGAAGAGCTACTCCAGGTAGCTTTTTGCTTATTATAAGTCTCATCATTGCATCACCAAAATCTCCTTATACTGGTGACCAATTCAAAGTAATTTGGGGGAACATACAAAACACTAAAATAACTTATAAACTAGATCTAAATATTTCAAAGTAATCAACTTTGATATACAAAAGCGGTCAGGGGTTTGTAAATGGAAGCCTATTTTCTCAGTGCATCTATGTACTAGCTCATTACTGGGTTTGGAGCAAAATAAAAGGCTTTCTTCAGTAATAAACAAGCAAGCAAGCAAGCAAACAGACAAACAAACAAACAGCATATCTTTGAGTATAAAGGATCAATGCTGGTCTTAGTAGTATAAACAGAAACCCTAACCCACTTTCAGTCCAGTGCATACTGTCCCAATGCCCAGCACACCAGAAGTTTGTGTACTAGCTTCTTGACTTTAGTGTGCAGAAATCTAAAACTGTCATCTGGAGTAGGTTCCACCTCTTATGTGTGTTAGATCAAGCCAAAGAAGACCCATGTCCAAGTGCTGCTACAAAATCCTGCCTTCCAGTGCTTACAAAAACCTTGCAGGTTTAAATGTGTTAACTTCTTTATTTTTGTACAGTGATTTTTTTGTGAGTGATTTTTGCTAGTGATGTTAAACTGAATTAAGTTTATTTGAGGAGCGTCAGGCACCTCCTACATTTAAATAAAATGACGATTTTCATTAAAAAATTTTTTTAAAGTGGAAACACACTGTATGTGTCTCAATTAAGGGTTTCTGAAATCATTTTTGAGGGGTGCTGAGGATTAATCTTAGGGCATCCTGCATACTAAGCAAGCAGGAGCTCCACTGCTGAGCTCATACCTCCAGGCCTGAAATCATCATTCTTTCTCTAAAGATGATTATTATCATATCCCTAATCTAAAGACTGGAAATCCAAAATGCTCTAAACTTCTAAAATTTTTGATTACTAACATAACATTCAGTTTCTGAATTTAGAGTAATTCAGGTTTCCGATTATTGGAGGTCAAGTGGTTAAATTTACGTAAATATTATCAAAGACGAGGGCTGGAGAGATGGCTTAGTGGTTAAGCGATTGCCTGTGAAGCCTGAGGACCCCGGTTCAAGGCTCAACTCCCCAGGACCCACGTTAGCCAGATGCACAAGGGGGCGCACGCGTCTGGAGTTCATTTGCAGTGGCTGGAGGCCCTGGCGCGCCCATTCTCTCTGTGTCTCTCTCTCTGCCTCTTTCTCGCTCTGTCTGTCACTCTCAAATAAATAAATAAATAAATAAACAAAAAAAAAAGAAGTTCTTTTTAAAAAAAAAAAATATATTATCAAAGACGAATAAATCCAAAATGTGAAACACTTCTAGTCCTAAGCATTTTGGATAGGTAATAACAAATCTGTAACTTTTAACCAAGCCTTATATAATTATCTGGCTATATCTTGGTTTTATAGCCATAAATAAACATTGATTCTAAATAACTATAAAATGGGCTGATCTGAGTCCATAGGTATGCAAATCCTTATGACTTGGATATATTAGCTTAGCTGCAGCATATAAGGAATATTCAGAAGGAGACAATAATTAAGAATTGTGCTTGCCAGGCATGGTGGTGCATGCCTTTAATTCCAGCACTTGGGAGGCAGAGGTAGGAGGATTGCCATGAGTTCGAGGCCACCCTGAGACTACATAGTGAATTCCAGGTCAGCCTGAGCTAGAGTGAGACCCTGCCTCAAAACAAAACAAAACAAAAACAAACAAACAACAACAAAAAGGATCGTGCTGAATTTCTCTGGTTTATGTTGAAAAAGAAAATCCATGATAGAAAATGCTCTACTCACTTCCTCCACCAATTACATCAGGTTTGGTCTTCATCATTTTGCAAAATTGTCTTCGGTAGTTTTCTATCCACTCAGTTTGTTTATCACATACTTTGAAGCACGATAATAGCTTGCCAAGATCACTGTCTAATAAGAAAGAAAATGTGTTTCAATTAGACTCACTATATTGAACCAGGTGTTGATGCTAAATATGTAGTCAGTTATAAAATTAAAAAAAAAAACTAGCTTCCAAAGGGAAACATTTTTTCTGTAATTACATTTTCTACACTATTAGTTATTGTTTACCATATTGACTGAAATGTTATAAAATTTATTATTGTCTTAGTGAAAAATTTTAAGATGATTTGTTAGTTTGTAACCATAAGTCTTAACTAGTCTTTCTCTGTTATCATTGGGTCGTTATTCAGTCTCTAGGTGGAAGTCAGTATGAAGTGTAAGATTTTATCCCAGTATCCAGACTGATACTGAACATTACACACGTTCTTCATGCACATTGGGATGCACTTTATTCATACCTTTCAAGGCAAAATTAAAGCATATATGTATTAAATCTAGTCAACAAATATGATCAACACTTTGAAACAAATGTATACTGATAAATATTTTAAAATATGGTACTTTGACATATTGGCTATTTAAGTATAAGTTATATTTACATCAGTCAAATTGAAATGAAAAATAAAAATGTTCTAGAATTCCTTATATATGACTATAATAAAAACAATGTTGCTGTCTTCATGAAATTTATTGTGTGATTTAAACCATATAATTATATATGCGCATACAGTAGTTCCTTTTATCCATGGAAGGTATATTCCAAGATCTGCAGGGAATAGCTGAAATTGCCAATAGTTTGAAGCCCTATATACATATACTACATTTTTCCTCTCCATACTTATGATAAATACCTATGACACATATCTATGATAAAGTTTACGTTACTAATTGGGAACTATGAGGCATTTAGAAGATTAATTAATAATAAGACAGAACAGTTACAATTTCTGGTAATGAGAATTTCACCACTCCTGTACATTGGAACCATGACTAGGTAAAATAAAAGGTTACTTGAACACAAGCAAGAGGATATCACAATTGATTTGACCAGCAGAATGGTGTATAGGTGACCAATGAGCAAATAGCATATACAACATGGATTATCTGAGTAAGGGGATGATTTACTTTCTGGACAAGAGAGTGAGAAGGCAGAAGGAGACTTCATCATGATACTCACAACAGCAAGCCAATTTAAAAATTATTTCTGGAATTTCCTCTTTAATATTTGCAGGATAATAAAGTTGGCAGTCTAACTGAAACCACGGAACATGAAAGTATAAGTAGAACAGACTTCTGCATTTCTATTTATATGTACTCATGCACAGAGATTACAACAGTCTCAACAAGGTATATATCTTTTCCCTAAATTTAAGCATTACTTATCCCTAAACTGCTAATATGCATTACCTTATTGTCCTCATCGTTATCAACCTAAATTTATATTTATATGTAATTAATAATTGATAAAAATTTCAAGACATGGGTAGCCTGTAAGGAAGCCAACAGACCTACATGGGCTAGATCCATGCCCCACTTCTTTCCTATTTTCTGATCCAGTCATCTGTTTTCTTCAAGAAACCATTTAATATCAAAGACACAATCTGAGGATGAAGAAATGGAAAAAATATTTCAAGCAAATGGAAATAGAAAAAGAAGAGTAGGTATAGCTATACTGATATCCACAAACTGGACTTCTAACCAAAAGTGCTCACTAGGGATAGAGAAGGCCACTTCATAGTAACTATGGGAGCAAGGGAAAAAACCCAAAAGTTATTACAGTACTACACATGCACACCAAACACAAGTACAGGAAGTTTATAAAGCAAAATCTACTATACATAAGCCCAGACACCAATCACAACACAGTAATATAGTGGGTTATTCAATACCCCACTATTGCCAATAGACAGATAACCTAAACAGAAATTAAATAAAGAAACACAGTAAAGCTAAATGATATCGTAAATCAAATGGACTTAAAAGGCATCTACCAGAGATTGTATCTAAACTATATTGAATACTCATTCATTCTTCTTGTTCATGGAACCTTCTCTAAAACTGATCATATTAAGACACAAAGCAAGTCTCTACAAATTCAGGAAAACTGAAATAACTACTTAAATTATATCTAACCACAATACAATTAAGGTGAAAATTAACAAGAGCAACAACAGAAAATTCACAAAGGCCTGGAGACTGAACATAAACTATTGAATAATGAATGGTCATCAAAGAAATCAAGAAGGAAATTAAAAATTAAAAGAAGAATTAAAATGAACACACAATATACCACAAATCTGTTGGACACTATATAGCTCTAAATACCCATGTTACAAAAATAGATCTCAAATAAATAACTTAATAATCCATCTGAAAGCCTTGGGAAAAATAATAACACAAATCCAAAAGTTCCAGGAGGAAGGAAATAATCATGATGGGGGCAGAAATCCATGTATTATATATGAAGAAAACAATTAAAAAATTCATGAAACAAAGAGCTGGTTCTTTGAAAATTTAAACTAGATAGGCCCTAGCCATTAACCAAAAGAAAGGGTGAGAAGACCCTAAACAACATGATTTGGAATGAAAAAGGAGAAGGAGAAATTACAGCAGAATCCAGGGAAACTGAAAGAATTATAAGGACTTGTTTCAAAAATCTGTATTCCACCAAACTAGAAAATTTAGAAGTAATGGATAAATTTTTTGACACATATGATCTGCTAAAGTTAAACCAGAAAAGATAAAAAATATTAACTAGAGCTATGAAAAGTAATGGGATTGAAAGAGGAATTAAAGATCTCCCAACTGGGCTGGACAGATGGCTTAGCGATTAAGGTGCTTATCTGCAAAGCCTAATGGCCAGGGTTTATTTTCCTCAGTACCCATGTAAAGCCAGATGCACAAGATGACACATGCATCTAGAGTTTGTTTGCTATGGGCTAGAGGCCCTGGAGTACCCATTCTCTATCTGCCCTCCCCCCCAAAAAATAAATTATTAAAAAAATCTCCAAACCAAAAAAGTCTAGGCTCAGACAAATTCACTGCTAAATTCTATCAGACCTTTACAAAACAGATCAAAGTGCTGCTCCTTGTTCTATTTCATAAAACTGAAAAGGAGGGAAGATCCATAACTCCTCTCATGAACTTAGTATTACAGCAATAGCATAAATAGAAAGAGGCACACACACAAATGTATTGATGGATACCCCTGATGAACTTAGACACATAATAGCATCCACCTCAAGCAAGTAGGTTTCATATAAGGGATACATAGATGGTTCAACATATAGAAATAAAAAAATGCAATACATCATATAAACAGACTTAAAAACAGGAGTCACATTGGAGAGAAACCCATTTTCCTTACCATCCTGCTGATGGTAAGCAAGCAGATGATCTGGTTTTCATGGTTGCTGCAGCTATAGTTGCTTCAAATTTGAAAGTAAAATACATGAAAATAAAATAAATTTTCTGAGTTCTCCAACTAGCTATTTTAACAGCTGCAGCTCCAGATTTACTCCGTAGGAGAGAAACTATAATTTCAGTAATACTGCCTTACCAGGCTCCTCAGTTAACAGGTTAATGTCAAATAGAAGTCAGGTACTTTAATCTGTAGGAAATAAATGCTATTTCCAAGAATGTAAGTGATAAATAAAGAAAAGAGAATGAGAGTATGTCTGGCTGGACATAAAGCACTAGATAAGTATTTGAGGAAGGGAGAATTTCATCACCAAAACCCACATACTGGCTATGTGTGTCATATCAACCATAATGACTTTACAATCAGGAGAAATAATTTCTATCATCAGGTTTTATGATACTTTATGTACTATCATATTATTTATGGCCATTTCCACACTAATGCCTATGAGATTCCATTCTTTGGGTTTTTGGGGGGAGGGGATGAGGGACAGTAACACTAAATTTTATCTACTTCATTACATTGACAGTGAGGACAAACCAGTGCAGTCATTTGTTATTTGGGTAATTTCTACCTGTTAATTTCTTAAAATATTATTGCACTCAGATGTTCAGTCCTTGCTATATACCTACCACCCTGACCTTGAAAGGATGCTTGGGAACCTATTATTCACAAATGCTTCAAGATTTTCTTAATGCTGTGGCATTAGGACTGATATTTTTCCTCAAATGATTCTGCTATGCAGGCAAATTGAACATACTGCCACAAATGAAAAAAAGTACATATACATATATATATATATATACATATATATATATGTATGTATATTAGATTGCAAAATTATGCTAGGTGGTAAATATTTGTAATCTAAGCACTGGAGAGGCTGACCACGGCAAGATCAGAAATTTGAGTCTAGACTGTGCTACACAGCAAGTCTCTGTCAAAAAATTCATGTCTGGTGAAGAACAAGAGGTGGGGATTGACACTTGTATATAACAGCAGAGATGACTGCTATCCTTGATAAAGCAGTGCCAATGATGTGGTGACAGGGAGACCTATTTGAAATGATAAGAGGAGAAATATTTGATGCAACAAATTTAGATAATTTTCTCAGGAGATAGCCATGGCACTGACAGAAGGTTCATTATACTATACAAGTTTTGGATTAGTCAAAGTTTTTAATGTAGAAACTTTTTTGTGAGAATTTAAAATATATTTCCACTTGTATAGAAACAAAATGCTCATGTGTATAAATGAAACACTGTAATGAAGTACTTGAAGTAGCAATAAAGAGAGAGACACAGAGAGAGAGAAGGCATGTGTTATCACAGTCATGACAGAAGGCCTAAACAGGCACAAGGCAGTCACAGGAGTTGACATATATTAGTATCACTAGATCTATTGCTCTAGCAAAATGAGAAGCATGGATATTATCTATAGTATGAATGGGGGATGAGGAAGGTTTGAGGAAAGTTTGTAAACTCATCTAGCAAAGTAGGAAAGTAAGTGGGCCTGGAGACATACTACATGGTTGCCTAGAAGCACTGTCTGGGGTTAATGATGTGCCCTTTGCCTCTGGGCTGGGCAAGAAGCTATGAGTACTCTTTGTAACTTGTTACCCCAGAAGAAAATATACACATTTTTTGTACATAAGTGGTGCATGTGTGTGTGTGTGTGTGTGTGTGTGTGTGTGTGTGTGTGTGTGTTTGTACAAGGGTGAATGCACATGTGTGCAAAAGTCAGATATCAGCATCAGATATCTTCTATCATGCTCCACCTTACCTTTATTGAGGCAGGATCTCACACTGAACCCAGAGCTCAATAATTCAGCTAGTCTAACTAGCCAGCAGAGCCAAGGGATCATCCTGTCTCTGCCTCCCCAAGGCTGGTATTTCAGGTACACCCCACTGTGCTTGGCTTCTTCATGGGTGATGGGATCTGAACTCAGGTCTCCAGGCTTGCAAAGCCAATCTCTCTCTCGCTCCCTTCATTTTTCTCTCAAATAAATATTTTTAAAAATCAAATGAATAAATGTTTACCTTGAAATTGAACTTAACAGAGATAAAAAAAATTTATACTATGCTAAAGGAAATAGACTAAGAAAAGGATAGAGTCACTGAAAAGAAAAAGAACCAAGTTTTGATTATTGTGTTATTTCCAATTCTCAGGGAAATCCAAGATTCTCAATCCTCAAGAAATGTATATAAAATAAACGAATGAATGGCCTAATAAATGTTAAAATCAAAAAGAAAAATGACAAAGCACAAACACCCGATAAAATGACTGATGCCTGAGACCAGGAAATATGAAAGTGAAAGTGTGAGAGCAGTTCAAGTTCAATGACAGATGTGAGCCAGTATAACATAGCCGACAGGTACCATGTCAAGGGGCTCTTCTTGATAAATGGTAATTTCCCTCCCCAAGCTGAAAAAGCAACAGATTTGGTCACACACATTTGATGGAATTATAAAGGACAGCAATTGGTAGAAGACTGACTTGTAAACTTAATGAAGAGTTTGATAATATATTTTTATACATCATCTCAGAATCCTCCAGTCTAGAAACTTGTATGTTTCTGTTGCTCTGTGGATAAAGTCTAAGCCCCTGGGTGTGAGGGATGCTGGTTTCATGGCTTATCTCTTATGCTCAGGTCTTACCTCCTCTCACTGCTGCTCTCACATTCCAAATCACATGCCTTTCAACTCTCAATAGTTCTCTGAATGTAATTTGTTTCTTCAAATCCCTCTGATGTTTACTCTTTCAAAAATACCATTCTATAAGCCAGACATTATATACTAAGCTACATGCCTCCTTTGTACAGGATTTTCTTTAGCAGCAGTCTGCTTGTATACTGTTGTAGCAGCAAAATTTGTCTATTTTACCCATATTACACAGCCTTACTAGGCTACCATCAATTACATGAGTATCTTCGCAGAAAGCTTACAACTCCTAACAAAGGTGGTACTACATTTCTCACTGTAATTCAAATAATATATATGGACAAAGGATTTTTGTGAATATTTAGCAGAAACTAAAAACATCAATCACGTTGAATAAAGCTCTACATACCCAGAAATTACAAATCAAAAACTAAATCATTTTTTAAACAAACACTTGTACTTACTGAACAGATTTGTTACACATTTACTGAAAGTAATACTTAGTTGCCCTCATACAAATACTAATTAAACAAGTAATAGAAAAAATTATTAAAAAAGTATAAATTGGCATAAATGCACTCATGTATGTACACTAAATGGAAATCAATATTCATCTTCCTTAATATATTCTCTTTATCTCAAGTTTTAACAAAAACATAGTAACATCATCGGATAGTGCTTCACCTTGTTTGATATCATCTCCAGGGATTCCTGACAGGTAGCAGTAGGGCACAGGAAAGGATGAGAACATTGGCCATGGGTATGGGTCAGCACCCTGAAACAAAACCACATCAGCAATTTTAGGAAGTGGTTTAAATTTCCAAATTTTAAAGCTTTCTGAAGTATCATTAATTTAAATTGGCTTTTACACTCAGAAATTCTAAGAAGTATATTCATATCAAGGCCATATATGACACAGGATAGGTATGAATGTAGCCAACACAAGCATTTAGAGATATTTTTATTGTAATTTCTTTTTAATTTGATTGATACTCAAGTGTTAACTTTGGACATGACAACATTGTGTCAACATGTCAAAAGGTTGAACATACCTATAAATTTGCACAACTGATCAAAAATTAAAGGAAGAATACAATCTTCAAGTGAAATCTGCATTGTTTTCTCTCACACAATGATGTTTTCCTGTTATTCTTTTCTAGCTCATCTTTTACTGAACTGACAGTTAATGGAACACACCTTGATGAAAAACTCTTGTATAAGAAGCCATAATGTGCATATTATTGATGCAAAAGAGACACTCTATATTGGCAAAATAATAAAAAATAATAATGGAATAGTAACAGCTAAGTATTATGGAAGACATTAACATTAAAATATTCAAATACATAAAGGAGAATGATACTTTTTAAATTATTTAATTAATTTGAGAGAAAAAGAGAGCAAGAGACAAATAGAGAGAGAGAATGGGTGTACCAGGTCATCAAACAAACTCTAGACATGTGTACCACCTTGTGTATCTATCTGGCTTTACGTGTGTACTGGGGTACCAAATCTGGGTCCTTTGGCTCTGTCAGCAAGCTCCTTAACCATTAAGCCATCTCTCCAGCACAACATGTTTTAATAAGACATTGACCTACTCTTCTACTCAGCAAGAACTCATGATCCCTTACACATGACACTAGTATTTGGTTCTATAAAGTGCTTACCTGTATCTCGACCTTGTTAAGCAACACAAGTTCAACACTGTGAAGTCATACTGCATGATGTTGTCTACTTTCACTTTGCTTGAGAATCGTGCTTCAAAATAAGGTCAAAATATTGCACTTACCTTCTCTAGCATCCTGGGAGGCAAACTCCGCTCAGATGGCCCACCAATAAGATTTATTCTTACAAGTACATGATTTCTCTCTACTGATAAACCATCAATTATAAAGTCCCTGAAAGAATAAACGTTATTTTTATCTTCTTAAATAAATATGAGTTGATTATTAAATCATGTCACTAGATGACAAAGAAAAAAGTGTTTGAAAAACACATGAATTTTCAACATATCACTTAAAATACAAGGTTTAGGCCAGGTGTGGTGATGCATGCCTTTAATCCCAGCACTCAAGAAGCAGAGAAAGGAGGATTGACATTAGTTGCAGGCCAGCCTGGAATTGCTGAGTGAGTTCCAGGTCAGCCTGGGCTAAAATAAGACCCTACCTTAGAAAATAAGAAAAGAACAAGAACAAGAAAAAAAAAATACAAAGGGTCATATCATCCTTTCATTGCTAAGGAAGAAACAACTGATGAGTATATAATTGGCATGAGAGTGGTGAATAAAAGGGAATTTATTTTCTTATTTTAAAAATATTTTATTTATTTATTTATTTGATAGAGAGAAAGAGGGAGGGAGAGAGAGAGAAAGAGAGAGAGAGAGAAGGAGAACAGGTATGCCAGGGCCTTCAGCCACTGCAAGCAAACTTTAGACACATGTGTCACCTTGTGCATCTGGCTAACATGGGTCCTAGAGAATCAAACCTAGGTCCTTTGGCTTTGTAAGCAAACGCCTTAACTGCTAAGCCATCCCTCCAGCCCTAAAAGAATATTTCTTAATGAATGATATGGAACTTAATGGCAGTAAAAATGTGCATTATTTCTCAAGTGATTGCACTATATTTCTTAAAAAGCTGTACTATGCTCTGTATGTGGAGCCCAAAGCTGAGAAACCATGAGTTGCCCAGGAGCCAGTTCCACCCTCTCTAGTATTATTCATGGCTTCTTTCACCTCAAATCCTAGGTAATACAGAAAATCACTGTCTAAGTCATTTTAAAGGAAGCTTGTTATTATTATGCTCTAAGGCTCTCCTTAAAAAAAGAAAAGTAACCTGTGGCTTTCAGACGTCTCAATGACATTTTCTTCCTGTGCACGTAGTAATACTTTAGATACTTGATACTGAGCCTCCAATAATAGCAGAGTGTCCAAATTACAGCATACCACACTCAATAATCTATATAAAGAAGGAAAATGAAAATCACATAATGTCCTGAAACTACAGCATAAACAAGTTCTTGACACTTCAAAGCAATATATATAAATGCAGACACTGATACCTGAATCTTGGCAGGAGACCTGAACCTAAACCTAACTATTATAGACACATCATTATCCATTTATAGAAAACTACAGGCTCAACACAAGCAGGAAGGGGATACGAGAGGGGAGGGAATAAACAAAATACATTATATACACATGTAATGAAACCCACTGTGAAAAGTTAATATATGCTAACAAAAGAGTTTTAAAGAATTTACACTACACATATCTGGAAGAGGAAGGTGAAACAATCTCATTTTTAAAGATACAACTCAAAAGTCAGGCCTCTTAGCACAGGCCTGTAATTCCAGCAACTTGGAAGGCTGTGACAGAAGGATCCCAAGTTCATGGCACACTTGGGCTACAGAGTGAATTTAATAGCAACTTAGAAAGAGTGCCTTAAAACAAAATGTAAATAAATAGGGAGGGTTGGGGTTGTATTTCAGAGATGGAGCACTAGGTTGAATCTCAAATACCATAAGAATAAAATAAAATAAAAAGTTAGCAAATAAAGATACTCAACACGAACTTCTTTCTGGGAGGAATACATGCCTAGTACTGAAAACCTAATAAAAAGCCTATGCTGGGGTAGGTCATGAGCTCTAGGAGTGTAACACCTGCTCTTGTCTGGCTAAGTGTATATATTATGCTCACTAAACTACCCTGTAAACATTTTACTTAACATTAATACGTATATATTAATGCTAATCTCACTTTTGTTAGCAACGCTTCTCTTTTCAGATGGTGGTGACCTCTGGCATGACCCAAAAGGCACCATGGTGCTGAGAAGTTACAGAGGAGTATTCTGTACTGAAATATCGCTATCAAATCTTCCAATGCTCAAGGTCCATTGTGGAAGAGGTGGTGGAAAGAATATAAGAGACAAAGAAAGGGTGAGACTGCTTACAATCCAATTGTTCAGACAGAAATTGGCCTCAATATCCATGACCTCACAGTGCCTAACAAAACCTTCACAAGACCCTCAAAATAGGAGGAAAAGATGATGAAATCAAAATAAATGAGAGATTAATGGAGAAAAGAGTGGATATGATGGAGAGTGGATTTATGAAGGGGTAAGTGGGGGAGAGGAGGGAATTATCATGGTTTATTGTCTGTAATTATAGAAGTTGTCAATAAAACAAGCTAAAAAATCAGAAACAGTAAGCTGGGGAGATAGCTAAGTGATTAAAGGTGCTTGCTACCAAAGCCTTCCCTCCCTGATTTCATTCGCCAGCATCCATGTAAAGCCAGATGCACAAATTGGTGCATGCATCTTAGGTTCATTTGCATTGGCAAGACACTCTCACATGCCTACATTCACTCTCATTCTCTCTACTTGCAAACAAACAAACAAATAAATAATTTATTTCCTGCATTAAAAAATTACAAAGCCGGGCATGGTGGCGCACACCTTTAATCCCAGTACTTGGGAGGCAGAGGTAGGAGGATTGCTGAGAGTTCAAGGCCACCCTGAGACTACATAGTTAATTCCAGGTCAGCCTGGACCAGAGTGAGACCCTACCTTGAAAAACAAAACAAAAACAAAAACAAAAAAACAAACAAACAAACAAAAAAAAAAACAGGGAGAGCATTTCCATTAAGATTGCAAAGAAGGCAAAACTACCCACTCCTCTCTTTTCAAAAAGGAGGTTATTCCCAAGAGATGAATAATTGATAAGTGAGTGAAGTTTTGTTTTAAAACAGGAGTAAGGGAATGCTGGTGGCCTTAAAGGGCTCATGGGCAGTAGTGCTAAGTTAGACTATCTAGACTCTGCCTGGTACAGCTGATGATGGAGAGAAAAGTCTTGGGAGAGGCAAAGAGGTAAAACCTTCCCACAATTCCCACTTAACACAGATAAGTGAAAGACATACACTCACAAGACAGAACAATAAGTTAAATAAAAATAAAAGTAAGCTCAATCTAAGGTCAGTCTGAACTGAGATCAGCCAAGAAACCTTTCAATTATATGCAAAAGACCCAATGTCTGGCTTCCAAAACAGAAAGCACAAGCCAAGTCCACTGAACCCATGATGGCTGATCCTAGTTGTCAACTTGATTGGATTAAAATACCTACAGCATTCACGATGCATACCTGGGGTATGTCTGAGGGCATGTCTGGAGAAAAGTAACGCTAGGTAGAAGACTACCCCTGAATGTGGGTGGCATCATCTCATGGGCTGGGCTCGAGGACTGACTAAAAAGGCCTTTCATAGTACATTTCCATTCCTTGGCCTCTTGATCCACTAAGTATAAGCAAGTAGTAGCCTCATGTTTTTGCTGCCATAATCAAGTCACTCCAGCCACCATATTTTCACTGAGAAGTATGACTGGACCCTCAAACTTTGAGCCAAAGCAAATATTCCCTTCCTTTGGTTGTTTCTTTCCACAAAAATGAGGTGAATAAACAGTGTGCCTCCTTTCTAACCCCTACCACATCATAAAAGGGTAAGGGACAAGAGAGAAGATGATTGTTACAACTTTTTAAATGCCTGCATTATATGAAAAAGATATATATGACAGGTTAAGAGGCAAAAATAAAAAGACACTTAAGCCTCTGGATTTGTAGACACCCATGGATGTGCCTCAGCTGTGGTTTGTTGTTGTGGAGAAGGGACAAGAGAGAAAATGCTCCTCAGCTGTGGTTCATCATTGTGGGTAAGGGACCAGAGAGAAGATGCTCCTCAGCTGTGGTTCATTATTGTGGGTGTGTGGTAAGGGACCAGAGAGAAGATGCTCCTCAGCTGTGGCACACTGTTGTAGGTAAGGGACAAAAGGTTTCATTTTTCTTTTTCTGTGGCTTTGTTTTCCTATTTTGTTCCCTTGTCCACTTGATTTGCTCAAAACACTAATAAAAAATACCATATGCTAAATCCAGCCATGGTGGCAGGCTGCAGGGGGCGCCACAGCCTAGACCCAGGAGCAGCATATGGTCTTTCCCTATCCCAGGAAGTAAAACGCTGTCCACTCTTTCTTTAAACACCATTCAAGATATTAAAGTCAATGCAAAAATACAAAAAGGAAATTGCAAAGTAACAATATCTCTAAAAGTGATGAGATTTCCATTATTTGAAAGTAACAAAACCATGTATTTGTGAGCCCCAACTCCCTAATGATGTAAAATTCACCTTCAAAACACTGGATGTCAAAATATATCAAGAAAACATAGTTGACTCCCTGGTAAGAGACTAAGCACCCCTCACACATCAGCCACCACAGAGAAACTGGCAAGATGAGCAAGAGTGCTGCTTCCACAGCGAGCCTGACAACCTGCCCCCAGATGAAAGAGACAGATACTGAAAAAACACACCAAGGTGGAAATCCATAAGCTGTTGAGAGAACAACACTAAAGCAGAGTAAAATCACACTGACCATAGCCCATAGCTGAGGCAATCTTGGGGAAGAAGGGGCTGAAAGATTGTAAGAGCCACAGGGTGGGAGGGAATATCCTCTAGAGCCCCCCCACCACCACCACCACCGTGACTGACTGCTGCTCTCAGAACTCATAACCTACAACCCCATGGTGAATACCAGTGATCCCACCAAGGAGGGCCCTCAGTGGAATGGGGGCAAGGAAGAGGGAAATGATGGTAACAACACATGATGTGTCCATACAAAGTTCTACCTAAAAAATACTGGTTGAGGACTGAGGAGATGCCTCTGTGGTTAAAGGTGCTTGTTTTCAAAGCCTGCCAGCCCAGGTTCAATTCCAGAGCATCCATGTAAAGCCAGATGCACAGGGTGGTGCATGCATCTGGAGTTCATCTGTGGTGGCAAGATGTCCTGGCAAGCCCATACACACATTCTCTCTCCCAAGAAAAAAATAAAAATATTTTTAAATACTGGTTGCATATGTACTTAGTGACTACTACTGTGATGATATACCAATGGACACGTATGCACAAACATCCCAGTCCATATGTACTGCAAAATTCTTGGGAACAGTTAACAAACAAGGTAAATTGTTAAAAAAAAAAAAAAAAAAAAAAACTTCAGTATGTATTCAAGTAAAACAGTGTTCCAGACAAGCAGTGGCAGGAATGGATCACTATGTGATTCCAATATAGTGATCTGAAAAGAACACACTAAGATGATGATACACCCTGAAAAACAGTAAGAAATCAGAGAGCAAATCATGAAGCTCTGTGGGAGAAAGTGTTCCAAGCCAAAGGAGCCAAGGTGAAGGCATTTCCACAATGTCTGAGGAACAGTAGTAGGGCCAAAGGAGCTAGAGTGGAATTAGGAGACTAAGGAGATGAGGTGGGAGTAACATGAGCAATTCAGACCATGCAAGCACTTGTGAAGACTCTGTACCTCAGTGGCAACCTAAAAAAGATGACACTGGGTGCTAGAGAGAGGGCTTGGTGGTTAACATACTTGCCTGAAAAGCCTAAGGACCCAGGCTTGATACCCCGGTACCCACATAAGCCAGATGCATAAGATCTGTTATTATAGAACAGGCTGAAATTAAGTACAAAGGGATGAAAATCAGTTAGTTAAAAGCTAGTCATAATTACTTAGAACAGTGACTTATACTATGGTACAAGGATTAACTGAATGACAATGTCTCCATGGCCCCTTTATGCTGCTTGCTGATGCTCATGTCCTTGTGAACTTCCTTTATTGAATGAAGATGGAACCAATGATCTCCCTCTAAACAACACAGCATGCATGGTAAAAATGGAGTGTGCTAGTGTTCAGAGTAGTGTGATGCGGTGCAGTGTTGCTCAGCTTGGGACCTATATCAGTAGATGCTGCCTGACACCAGTCAGACATTAGTAGTTGGCTTGGTTTATAAGATCAGCTGCTGTGTATCAGAGTACTTGTATTCAAGCAACACTGACATAGTAGCCTAATCCTAGTCACTCACCATATCTCATCACATAATGACACAAGAGGTATTACATCATCATACATTATCCTAAGAGTAGTCAGTACACTACAATATGGTACTCTGATACAACAAATTCACATCAACCTTAATATAGACTATTATTAATATACAGAATATTATGTTCGTATATATAATATATTATCATATGTTATATAGAATATTATTATATATTGTTATAATTGTTTATTATTATTATTATTATAAATTATTGTTCATCTTTTACCATGCTTAACTTATAAATTAAACCTTTATCATAGGCATGTATGCACAGGAAAAAGCATAGTATGCACAGGGCTCAGTACTACCATAACTTCAGGTATTTGAAAACCTTGGTATGTGTTTCCATTTATAGAGGAAAACCACTGCATTAATTTCAAGGTCAACAAATAAGCAAATAAAAGTATGGTACTGTCATTTGGTTGAAAAGGAGGGAACAATTAGAAAATAGGAGAAAACACACACACACACACACAAACATACACACACACAAAATATACGTATGCATGAGAATTATGTAGGTTACCCAGTAGGAAAATGCCTTGAAAATTCAGTAAGTTTACTTCTGTTAGCAATAATCAAACATTACCAACAGGACAAAAATCCTGTGAATAATAAAATACATGAAGTAATGAAAAATTTAATAGAAAAATCACAAGATTTATATGAAGAAAGTTACATGTGTTTCTGAAGAATGTAATATTTCAGAAAACAGAATGGCACACCTTCTACCAAGGTGAGGATGTTACATTCAGTAAAAACATGATTATCGATTTCCGGTCAAGATGGTGTCCGCACAGGGAAGAAAAGGCAACACTCTTAAGGTTAGAGGTTTTTTGTTTTTGTTTTCTTGGTTAGGGGTTTGCCGATTCTAGTAGGCTTCCAGTGGGAGGATACAGAGAAGCAAAATAGGGAATCCACTGATTCCCACATTCTTGGGTAACCCACCAGTCCCCCAGTCCCCTCAAGCAGCCATCCTAGCTGGAGTCCCAGTAGGAGGTCACTCCTGCACTAACAGTAGGTGAAGTGGACCCAAGCTAGTAGGCTAGGTCCTCGGCCCCAGGCTTTTCTGACATCAGATGAGCTCCATGGGAGTGATCGCAGTTCCAGTTGCCATTACCACCCAGCCTTGCTGAGCCCCACACGCCATCTCCGTTCCCGCCAGCCTTGCAGATCCCCGTGAGTGATTGCAATCCCAGCCCAGCCTTGATGACCCCCACATGTGTGATCACCATTCCTGCCCAGGCTTGTGGAACCCCGCCAAGGCAATCGTCATCCCAATTGCTGCTACCCCCTCCCATCCCCGAACAGGGCCCCAGGCAAGTGTCTCCACCCTAGCCTTTCTGACCAACAAGGGCAATCGCCACTCCATTCACTGCCGCAGCCCCCCCCCCACCCCGACCCAACAGGCTAGCGTCCCACACCCTACGCTTTCTGAAACATTGTGATGGGCAGAACACAGTGAAAAAGGAATAGCATGAAATATCAGATGCAAGTAAATACAGATAAAATGCCCAGTCCCACAACAGATGTCTCTAATCAAAACAGAGAAGACACAATAGGATCAAAACCCCAAAATGAAGAAACAAACTATGCAACCCTGGCCAAGCAAATAGCAGGACATACAGAAACTCAACAAAGGGCCAATAATTGTATGAATGGTGTGCTCACTAGATTAGACCTATTAGAAAAGAACCAGGAAGGGTTCTTAAGACAGTTGAATGATGGACCTCCATAACCAGCTGACTAAGCTCAATGAAGATATAATAGGATGAACTCCAAAAACCATTAAGAAAAATGGAAAAAAGGGCTGGAGAGAGATGGCTTAGCAGTTAAGCGCTGCCTGTGAAGCCTAAGGATCCCGATTGGAGGCTCGATTCCCCAGGAAACACGTTAGCCACCTGCACAAGGGAATGCATGTGTCTGGAGTTCATTTGCAGCGGCTGGAGGCCCTGGCTCTCTCTCTCTCTCTATCTGCCTTTCTCTCTGTGTTTGTCACTCTCAAATAAATAAATAAAAATAAACAAAAAAAATAAAAACAAAAGAAAATCAGAAAGTGACATGAAAAGACAATTCAAGAGAGGGTTGGAAAAAAGCAATAGAAAGTAGGAACCAAATTGGACAAGCCCAAAACTCTATAGGAGCTCTCAAGAAGAGAGTCAGCCATGTGGAGGATAGAAACTCAGAATTGGAAGACAAAACAGAAGAAACAGTTTGTGAGTTCAGAAGTTTCAACAAGTTCAAAAATTTCTGTGAACAGGATATGAGGGAAATGTGGGATACCCTTAAACGTCCCAACATTAGGATCATGGGAGTAGCAGAAGAGAAAGAAATACAGATCAAAGACATGAAAAATTTATTCAACAAAATTATTGAAGGACACTTTCCTACTCTCGCAAAAGAAAATCCTATCAAGTTACAAGAAGCTAGCAGAAATCCAAACAGACACCAAACCACATAAACTACCACAATATAGTAGGGATTAAATCAAACCTCACAGCTATTACCCTAAATATTAATGGCCTTAATTCACCCATCAAGAGACATAAACTAATAGGGTGGATCATAAAATTAGACACCTCAAGAAACCCACCTCACCACTAAAGACAGATAAAAAGGTGGAAAAATGATATTCCAAGCAAACAGAAATAAGAAACAAGCAGACATAGCTATACTAATATTGGATAAAATAGATTTTAAACTAAAAGTAATAAAAAAGACAAAGAATGCCACTTCTTACTTATCAAGGGAATGATCCAACAATAGAATATCACAATCATCAATGTTTATGCACCAAACACAGTTGTGCCACAATTCATAAAATAAAACCTACCTGACAACAAACCAAAAAGAACAGCCAACACCATCATAGTTGGGTATTTCAATATTCCACTGTCAGCAATAGACTGAACATTCAAACAGAAAATTAACAGGGAAGTAAGAGAGCTCAACAACACCATAGATCAATTATAAGTAATGGACATCTACAGAACATCTACCCCAAAATCACAAATTACACATTCTTCTCAGCAGGCCATGGAATCTTCTCTAAAGTAGATCATATGCTGGTTCATAAAGCCTGCCTCCATATTTTTAGGAGGAATGACATAATTTCCTGCATGATATCAGATCACAATACTGCATTATTAGAAATAAACAATGAAATATGTGCCAGAAACCCAACCAACGCCTGGATACTGAACAAAACACTCTTAAATAATAAATGGGTAGTGGACGAAATAAAAAATGAAATTGCAAAATTTCTACAAATGAATGGCAATGGGAACACAATGTACCAAATCTTATGGGACACAACGCAGTGGTTCTCAGGGAAAAATTCATTGAGCTACATGCCTTGATATCAAAGTCAGATCCCAAATCAATCTACCTAAAGGCATTGGAAAAGCAAGATGTATCTAAACCAAAAAATCTCCAGATGGAAAGAAATAATTAAGATCAGAGCAGAAATTAATGAATTGGAAACTAAGAAAACAAGAAAGTTGACAAAACAAACAGCTGGTTCTTTGAAAAAATAAGCAAAATTGATAAAACTCCTGGCCAATTTGATCAAATGGAAAAAAAAAGAGACGCTTTAAGTTAAAAAAATTAGAAATAAAAAAGAAGAGATCATAACAGATATAGAGAAATTGGGAGAATCATCAGGACTTACTTCAAAAACCTCTATTCCACAAAATTGTATAATATGGAGGAAATGGATGAATTCCTGGACACATACCACCTACCAAAGCTAAACTCAGACCAGATTAATCTCTTAAGCAATCCTTTCACAACCACTGAGATTGAAAGTGTAATCAAAAACCTCCCTAAAAAGGAGAGTCCAGGATCAGATGGCTTCTCAGCTGCATTCTGTCATACATTCATGGCAGAAATGAAACCAATTTTTCTCAAATTGTGCCACACAATCAGAGAACAGGGAAAGCTCCCCAACTCCTTTTATGAAGCCAGTATCATCCTAATACCAAAACCAGGCAGAGATGCCACAAGAAAAGGAAACTACAGGCATATTTCCCTAATGAATGTAAGTACAAAGATCCTGAACAAAATCTTTGCAAACCAAATTCAACAGCACATGAAAACATTATCCACCTGAATCAAGTAGGCTTCATCCCAGGAACATAGGGATGGTTCAACATATGGAAATCTGTCAATGTAATACATACACCACATAAATAAGCTTAAACACAAAAACCACATGATCATTTAGATAGATGTAGAAAAGGCATTTGACAAAATACAACATCACTTTTTATGATGATCAAAGAATAGGCATGGATGGTCTACATCTCAACACAATAAAGGCTATATATAAAGACCCTAAAGCCCAAATAATACTTAATGGGGAGAGACTGAAGGAATTCTCACTGAGATCAGAAATAAGACATGGGTGTCCACTCTCACCTCTGCTCTTCTACATATTACTGGAAGTTAGTCCTTCTATGAAGAAATACAGAAATTCCAACAGACGCTCCATAAAGGAAACAGTCACAATTCATGAAGTGTACTAGTACCCATTGGAAAGAGGTAAAGAGGAAGTATAAAGTAACAATAGATGGTCACTGATTCTCCCAATAGTTTTCCCATAGCAGTTTAAAATTACTCATATCATTATTATTGCTATCAAAACCATCTGAATACAAATTTCTATATATAGTTGAAAAACATAAATTTTTCTGGTGTTCTACCTTAGTGTTAAGTGTCTACAAGACCTACTGCAGTGTATCTGTTTAGCAAGTGCTACATTATCAAGATAAAATCTGTTTATAAGAGTCAATTAAGATACTCTATATAGCAGTACTGCTGCTGTGGTTAAATACCAGAAGGACTGTGTTTACCCTAGCATGGATATCAATGCAGCATACATCATTTTTATCAGAATGTAGTCCAAGACTGTCTCAAAGGTCTTATCATACACGGTTTTAATGAAAGAAAAACTATACTAATGATGTAATACTAATAGCACCTGGGTGGGCAGGGCATAGCTGATACTGTACATGCTTCAGACAACCACAGGTGTATTAGAGGGTAAGAGACAGAGAGATGCATGATCCAAAGGTTAGCCATCTGAGTACAACACCCAAATATCACAAGCATGACATAAATTGTGACATAAATTACTAAATCTTGTGCTGCTTCCCACCAAAGGAAGGTGATATGCATCATTTTGAATTGTGACTTTCTGAATTTTGGGAGCAACATCTACCATTTTAAGTGTACTGCTCTGAACTACTTAGCAACTCCATCATTTCTGAGTGTTACACTGAACAAAAATAAACTCTGAATCTCACACAGGCTGCAAATCCAGAAAGTAAATTGAGTTTGTAGCCCAGCAGACTCAATGCTAGTCAACAATTCAGTAGCAGACTGGATACCACAGGAGCTTCTGGCAAAGTGGAATACAAGAATCACATGCAAGCAACTGGACTTGAATCCTAATTGCCTTTCTGTTTGTTTTAAATCCTATTTTGTGATCTTATTTTGACAAAAACAACTATAAGCTCTCATGTCTTTTTTTAATTTATTTATTTGAGAGTGACAGAGAGAGAGGAAGAGGCAGAGAGAGAGGGGGAGAGAGAATGGGCATGCTAGGGCCTCCAGCCACTGCAAACGAACTCCAGATTCATGCCCACCTTGTGCATCTGGCTTACATGGGTTCTGGGGAAATAAGCCTTGAACTGGGGTCCTTAGGCTTCACAGGCAAGTGCTTAACCACTAAACCATCTCTGCAGCCCCCTGGCTACTCTTATTTCTTAGGAAACTCCTTTATGTGTGACTTCATAAGGCAATTTTATATAGTGCTACTTCGCTGAAAGTAAGTACCGGTTCAACAAGGTTCCTTGTAGAGTCTTTGGGCTTTCCTAACTATTAAGTTATTTCATCTTCAAGACCTACCAGCTCATAAGTTGGTAGAGTTAATACTCTGAAACTGCTTGGGTTACCAAAAAATTTCTGTAGATGCATCTATAGATGCAAAATTCCAGTGACAATTTTCATAGAATTTACATAGCAATATAAAAGGCTTCAAGATACCACATAAGGAGGAAACAGCTGCTTACCTAGAAACAGGTTTAAGATACTCCAGATGTACAGATGAACAAGAATGGAGCTTTAGATACAGATCTTAAGCTCAGATATAAAGAACTGTAAACCACCTGAGGCAGCCTGAATCACAAGCAAAAGATAGATTGCATGTGAGGTCAAGTCAAATGAATGCAAAGCAGGGAAAGTCAAGAGAATGTGCAGTAAGGGAAAGTCAACAGAATAGGTAGTAGGGGAAATCAACAGAACTGCAGAGCAGAGAAAGTTAATGGAACATGCAGTAGGGAAAGTTAATAGAATATGTAGTAGAGAAATCTAATAGAATGTGTAGTATGGAAAGAAATTCAATAGAATGTGTACTAAAGACAACCAATAAAATGTATAGTAGAGAAAGTTAATAGAATGTATACTAGAGAAAGTCAACAGAATATATAGTAGGGAAAATCGACATAATGCATAGTTGGGAAAGTGAACAGAATGTGGAGTAGGGAAAGTCAACTGAATGCATACTACAGGAAGTCAACAGAGTGTATATTATTGTTGTAGTAAGGAAAGTCAATAAAATGTGTAGCAGGGACAGTCAATACAACGTGAAATACAGAAAGTGAACAAAATGTGTAGTAGGGAAATTCAACAGAATGCATAGTACACTAAGTCAACAGAATGTGTAGTATTCTGTTGTAGTAGGAAAAGTCAGTAAAATGTGTAGCAGGGACACTCAATAGAATGTAAAGTAGGCAAAGTCAACAGAACACGTAAGAGAAAAAGTCAGCAGAATGTATACTAGGGAAAGTTAATAGAAGGTGTAGTAAAGAAAGTTATAAACATTAGTTAAAGCTTCAAACTCACTTGTAGTAGCAAGAACAGGAGTAACCTACTATACTTTCAACCTTCCTTTGTTAAGTAAACCTTTCTACAGTTACCAATTTCCTTTTGATTCCATGTCTCCTTCCCTAGGGTATTGACTTAGCAATTCATACTACAGGTTATCCTATAGGAAGATGGGATTGCAAATTAACTAACAAAAAATGAAAATTACCACCTATAGGAAGCAATTGAAGACATCTGTGTTGGGGGGGCACTTCACCAAATTAGAGGGTGTCATTGCTGTTACTACACATTGTACCTCTAGTAGTCTAAGGTTCACATGACACAAAATAAAGTATTTAGAAAGTTCTGTTCACAATAAGCACTGCCTTAAGTACACTTGAGACACTATTATTAAAATAATATTTTGTGGACTTCTGGGAAAGATGGTGACATAATAGCCAGGCCAACCACAGCCTAGGGAGAGAAATAAGCAGAAAAAGAGCAAAATACACTCTTATACTAAAAACTGAAGGTGTATAAGTTATTATCAACCACAGCGGAGAATCAGGAGAGACTCAGAGCATTCAGCAAACAAGAAATCAGCCAGAATACCGCCGAGATGCCATCGACCCCAATATGCATGCCCCACCTGGAGGAGCAGAAACCAGGTGAAGAGATTTTTCACTCACAGCAGCTTCTTCACAAGGTCATGAAACCCAAAGGGGAAGACAGCAGGGAACAGCTAAGCTGCTGTTGAAGGAGAACACAAATGGGTCCAGATGAGCAGCTCCAGTACCACTCCAGACATCCTGCACAGCCTTCATTCTGCCAACCACAAGTGCCAGGGACCACCTGAGAACTCATCAACCCCCAGCTGCACAGTATCCAGCACAGCAGATCTGAACACCAGATCCAGTGAACTAAGCAGCTTAAGTGAATCCACAGTGTAACAGTGAGAGATAGAAGTGGGCATTCAGCATAGATGAGATTGGAAGCCCTCCAAAAAGGTAACAGAGCCTACTTACACAAGTTATGTAGGCCTGCACTGAAGTGCTAATCTCAACTTCCATATCCAGGCAGGCTATGTGTAAAATTTGATGGATGTATTCTTGGTTACTTTTACTACTCAAATAAGCTATATGTTGGTATTGACTATTATTCCTTTTGAATTCCTAATGTATAGGGCTTTGTACTTTTCTTCTGACAATACTTGGAGCAGGATATCACTCCTCCTCAGGCAGACCTGTAACCCATTTCACAACAGAAATTTCAGCCTGCCAGTTGACAGGAAAGGGGTGTGGGGCAACACATACCCTTACGGACTTTAGCTTTATTAGATTATCTGTTTGTTTTAATCCCCACTCCTGAATAAATATTCTGTGCTGATTTTGATTGAATTTGTGTACTGCTCAGTTGAATTTTAGAATTTGTCAGCAATTTGCTCCACCCAGCCTACTAGAAAATTTGCATAGCAGGCAAACTCAACAAGGGTCACTTCTGCTATTACATTTACCCTAAATATATAAGAAGTCAGATTTACACATCTAAGAATACTGCATAAAAATACAAAACCCAAGCATGAAATTAACTCAAGTTGCAAAAATCTCTATATTACACAAGAAAAAAATAAAGATAATAGAATTCCACAAAAATTATAAATCCATAAGAAATGACCTCCAGTGAGACTGACTTAGATAAAATGCCTGACAAGAGTTCAAACCCAAGACTATAGTTTCAGGGATCATTTCTATAATTTGTTACTAGAGAAATTTCCATCTCCAAAAATATTGTTGGACAAATTGGATGACAATATGTAGTAAAATAAATCTAGACCCAAGTATCTCTACATACACAAAAATCAAGTCCAAATGGATTAAAGACCTCAACATAAGACCTGAAACTCTTCTCCTACTAGAAGAAAAAATAGGAGGCACTCTCCATGACATAGGAGTGCGGAAAGATTTCCTGAACAAAACCCCAGTAGCCCAGAAAATTAAACACTCAACCAATGGGATCTCATAAAGCTAAAAAGCTTTTGTACACACAAACGTACCGTAAGCAGAGCCAATACATTACAAACTGAATGGGAGAAAATCTTTGCCATCTATGCCACTGGCGGAAGCCTAATATCTTCAATTTACAAAGAACTCAAAAAACTAAATAACAAAATAACCAAACAACCCATTCGAAAAATGTGGCAATGAACTGAATAGGGAGTTCTCAGAGGAAGAATTACAAATAGCTAAGACTCACTTAAGAAAATGTTCAACATCCCTAACCATTAGGGAAATGCAAATTAAAATAACCATGAGATTCCACCTTGCTTGAGTAAGGATAGCAATCATTACTCTCCGTTGGAGAATCTGCTTCTCTTTTTCAGATAGATGTAGATCCTAAGGAGAGAGCCACCCCATCATACCTCAAAAGGGCACCAGCTGAAACTAAGAAAAATTGCAGAAACAAGCAAGGGGGCTGTTTTCCTGATGAACTGGATACCAGCACAAGGGGGAAGGAGATCAGCACAGAGAAAAATCAACTCCTACCAAATCAGAGAGCCAGAGCCTCAGAGGCCCCCACCACCTCATCACTGAAGCAGACCAAAAATGAACCCAACATGGCTCAGGGAAATTTTGCGGAAGAGGGGGTGGAAAGAATGTCAGAGCCACATGTTGGGTCATGATATGCAGAGACATTTAGCTTACCCATAACTGTGGGCTAACTCCACAATGCATGACCAGTATACCTCAACTAGGAGGGGCCAAGGGGAGGGGGTAGGTCACGGATGAGCCTAATAATGGTACCAAACTGACTGTATTTGCTGAATACAAAACTAACTAATAAAGAAAAAAAAATTCTAACAATGACAAATGTTGGTGAGGATATAGGGAAAGAAGAACCCTCACCTCACCCACTGTTGGTGGGAATATATATATTGATTTACCGATTTTTTAACTTTTTTATTGACAGCTTCCATAATTATAGATAAACCATAATTCCCTCTCCTCCACAATTTTCCTCTTAATCAATCAACTCTCCATCATATCCCTTACTCCTCTCAATTGGTTTCTTTTATTTTGATGTCCTCAACCTTTTCTCTTATTAAGAGGGTCCCATGTAGGCAATACCAGGCATTGTGAGGTCATGGATATCCAGTCCTTTTTGTGTCTGGAAGACTGCATTGTAAACAGTCCTACTCTTTCTTTGGCTCTTAATTCTTTCTGCCACCTCTTTGACAATGGACGCTGAGCTTTGGAGGGTGTTTCAGTGCTAAACACTCCTCTGTTACTTCTTCTCAGCACTATGGTTGGTGAGTTTTGAGTCACCCCAAAGGTCACCACCACCTGAAAAGAGTATCATTAATATATGGGTATGAACATTAAGAGAAGTGCTTACTGGGCAGTTGGGTAAACATAATATATTACATTTAGCCAGACACTAGCAGACATTACACCCCTAGGGCTCGTGACTTCCACCATAGTAGGTTTTCAGTACAAGGTATGTATTGCCTCCCATGGAGCTGGTCTCCAGTCCAATTAGAGAGTGGTTGTTTTCCCCCATAACAGATGTGCCACTGTTACACCCATTGTCCCATTTAGCCTGGTTGTCCAAACTTAAGGCTTGCAGTGCCCACTGTTGTTTTTCTCCAACAGTGACTTAGCTGTCCCATAGGGCTGCATGCAGTATAGCTTTTTCCACCTTTCTGTCAGCTGGCCTACAGGGAGCAGGTTTTCAGTTCAGCTCCAGGTTGATCTTTCAGTGACCTGGTAGCCCAGGCATGTGGGGTCTTCAGCAATTGGGCCTAACCATCTATTCCTGGTGGGAACCCAAGGGCATTGACAATGGCCTGTAATGTTTTGGAGGCATGAGGGACCTCCCTGGGCAACAATTCACTGGAAGGTATCCCATCCCTTATACTGAATTTTTTCTAGTAACTATCTATAGCTTCTGAGTATGTCATTGTCCAAAACAGTAGGTTTCCATGCACATTATTCATACCCTCTTAAATTTTGATTAACCCTCCCCCAACCCTTCTGTTATTCAGTCTGTTCCCCTGACCTCAGTTAGGCCTTTCTGCCCCCAGCAATCTGTCCATCTATATGTACTTAGGATTTGGCAAAACCCCCAGGTTGGTTACCTGACTTGTGGAGTAAGGGCTATAATGGTTGGAAAGTCCAAATGGAAGCCATTGGATCTCCCCCCTCCAGGGAAAATAGTGAGCCAAAAACAGTATTGCATCCCTGGAGGGATGGCAGAAATTAATGCCACAATAAAGGATTTAAAGGATGTAGGGATGGTGGTTCCACCAGGTCTTTCTTTAACTGTCCTACTTGGCTTGTTCAGAAGACAGATGAATCCTGGAGAATGACAGTGAATTACCAGAAAGCTAATCAAGTGGTGACTCCAATTGCAGCTGCTGTACCAGATGTGGTTTGTTTACTGGAGCAGATTAACACATCTTCTGGTGCCTGGTATGTGGCTATTAATCTTGTAAATGCTTTCTTCTCCATACCAGTCCATAAGGACCACCAGATGCAATGTGCCTTCAGCTGGCAAGGTCAGCAGTACACCTTTACTGTTTTACCTCAGGGTTATATTAACTCTCCAGCCCTGTGTCATAGCTTAGTTCACAGAGATCTTGATCACCTGTTCCTTCCACAAGGTGTCACATTGGTCCATTATATTGTTAACATTATGCTGATTGAATCAAATGAGCAGGAGGTGGCAACCACTCTGGAGTTGGTATTGCATATGCATACCAAGGGATGGGATATAAATCCATCCAAAAATTCAAACAATTGCTCAAATACCTGATAGGTAACTCAAGGCCTAGACAATAGGGCTGGAAGGGTTTAGGGGGGAAGGGAAGAGAAGAAGGGAGAACACAAACATAAAACTAAATCCAAAATGAGCTTATACCAGAGAAATCTTTATCCTTAGAGATAGCCTAAAAGATTTAACCTTCATAAGGAGTAAGGAGGGAGCATCTGAAAAGTAGGGCCCTGAAGAGGGTGGGATGAAGGTTAAGCATTTAAGGATTTTGTTTTTTCTGTCTCTGGTCTGTAACTCCCAGTGCCAGAATGTTATTCAGAGACCTATGAGGTCCCTAAATCAAGATAGCTTTCTGTCAAAGACTTGATTACCCACATCAGGAAAAGGTTAAAACCCAGTTGCTGAAGACACCATATGCTGCTGACACAGAACATGGAGATACCTGGCTGGAATCGAGAAGAAAGCCAGTCCTCAGACAGACTGTCTAGTGGAGGAAAGCATTACATGAGCTACTGAAGAAAAGTGGCCAAGAACAGTCTGAGAAACCAGAGGTCTCAGTTACTCAGAAGCAAACACCCTGATGATAGGATGTACATGCCAGTGCAATAGTGGCACACAGCCTTGGTGGGTACCCAATATCTTTCTGATTGGTTTAGAGATCTTGTCAGTGTAAAGAAACCCATATCTGGAATTGGAAACCATACCAGAAGCCTATGGAGACAAAGATTATGCTCTCTAGTGTCAAGCACTCACTAGTCTTTGACTAAAAGAGGGGTTGCATACATCAAATTCTCCCTAAATTAATAAGGTGTATCTCATTTAAACTATGCTGACTTCATTCTCCATCACGGTTTCATAGCTCCCAACATTTCATTGCTCTTTCTCCCCCACATTCTTCTTACTAAGAAAAGGGGCAACCCAAAAAATACAAAAGTAGATAAACATATTATTCAGGATAAAGTTAATGGGAAATCTGGTTAACAATGCATGGGTTAAGAAAGCACAGGTTAGGGCTGGAGAGATGGCTTAGCGGTTAAGCGCTTGCCTGTGAAGCCTAAGGACCCCGGTTCGAGGCTCGATTCCCCAGGACCCACGTTAGCCAGATGCACAAGGGGGCACACGTGTCTGGAGTTCGTTTGCAGTGGCTGGAGGCCCTGGCACGCCCAGTCTCTCTCTCTCTCTCTCTGCCTCTTTCTCTCTCTGTGTCCGTCTCTTTCAAATAAAGAAATAAAATTTTAAAAAATCTTAAAAAAAAAAAAAAGAAACACAGGTTAGACATTACAATCTCTAGGATGAGGTTGCATGGATGCAAACACCAGCTATGCACTTTACTAGCATCAGCTGACATAAATGGTTTAATTTTTATCCATAATTTAATCCATATGATTTTAAAATGAGATAAAAATAGTAACTATCTGATGAGATTGTTCTCAAATTAGGTCTTTTTTTTTTTTTTTTTTTTTTTTTTTTTTGGTTTTCCAAGTTAGTATCTCGCTCTAGCCCAGGCTGACCTGGAATTCACTATGCAGCATCACAGTGGCCTCGAACTCACAGCGATCCTCCTACCTATGTCCCCTGAGTGCTGGGATTAAAGAGGTGTGCCACCACTACCGGCTCAAATTAGGTAACTTAATTGTCAAACCAACATAAATACCTAGGCTGAATGAGCATTACATAAGTGTTATATAGTAGAAGCAGAGGTGTTAGTATATATTCTAGGACAGTCTTAGATATATTACTAATAGAAACAAAAATAAAGCGATTAAAACTTGAACAATTATTTAGGAAAACAGGAGTTTATGAAGGATAATTTACAGTCAAATTATACTTAATTCATCAATAAATAGCATACATATAATGTAAGTTTGCAATAATGATTTAATCAAGAATGTGTTAAAACTACATAGCAGTGAGGGAGGGAAAGCCAAAGAACCGAAGTCCTAAGTTTCCCAGTCCCAGAAAAAAGAGAAAAGAGCCTAATGTTGAAATATCAAGACAGTAGTATACATATGTTATTTACAGATCTATAGATGAATTCAAAAGGAAGGGTAGAGTCTTATTCATTCTTCAAATGTTCTCCCACTATGGTCTTTAAGCTATGTAAATTTTTACTTTAGTAAAAATAAAAGTAGTGCTTGGTAGATGCCATTCAGGGCAAGAATAAACATGTTCCCTAGCTGCCTATCCAGACAAAACCATCATTCTGAAACAGGAGGGAAAGTAAATTCAATCTACAAAAGATAGATCTTGGGCTGGAGAGGTTGCTCAGTGGATAAGGCAATTACCTGCAAAGCTTAAGGATCCAGGTTCGATTCCCGAGTACTCACATAAAGCCAGATGCACAAGGTGGTACATGCATCTGGGGCTTGTTTGCAGTGGCCAGAGACTCTGGTGTACCCATTCCCTCCTTATCCCCCCCATCTTCTTCTTTCTCTCAAATAAATAAATAAATGTTTAAAAAAAGGCATAGATCTTCACTTACTTCTTTGCTTTTGCTCAAATAGAAAAAATAAAAACAGCTGACCAAGGTGGCACATGTCTTTACTCCAAGTACTTGGGCAGCAGAGGTAGGAGGATCACCACAAGTTCGAGGCCACCCAGAGACTACAAAGTGAATTCCAGATCAGCCTGGGCTAGAGTGAGACCCTTCCTCGGAAAATAAAATAAAATAAAATAAAATAAAGTAAAATAAAATAAAATAAAATAAATATATAAAAAATAAAAACAAAGTGGGGTATGACTTTGGTTCCTGGATTTGGGAGGCAGAAGTAGGAGAATTTTATTGAGTTTAAGGCCAGCCTGGGGCTAAGTAGTGAATTGTAGGTCAGCCTGGATTATAATGAGGCCATACCTTAAAAAGAGAGAGAGAGAGAGAGAGAGAGAGAATAAAACAACAACAACAAAAAAGTATTTTATCTTTTAAGCTCTAAGGTATGTCTTACTAAATTTGATCTCAAATGCAAGGAAACTGCATACAATCTAAATTTTTTAAAGAACTTTTATGATTATATTTTCAAGAGAAAATTATGGCAAAAATAATAGCAAACAACTTAGGAAGTTGTTTCTCATCTTTTATTCATGGGCAGTGTTTTCTGAAATATCTTAGGTAAATATTTATTAAAATAAAACATAAACAACAAAATAGCCCTTATACAAACATGAGAGGAAAAGCTGAGGCCCTTATATTCTGAGACTCAGTTTAACCCATACTCAAATATTATGTGTATCTACCTCATCCAGAACTCTGGCCATGGCTCCTGATACCAGCTTTTATTGGGGAGATGGGTGGTTAGAGACAGACAAGACACTAATTTTACATCTAAATCAAATTGATCTTGTTTATATTAGAAAACTGAAATAAAACTACTCCTGAGTAAATGGCCAAGGTTTAGCCATAAGAAATTGGAACTACCATATTGGGGGTATTTCCAGGACTAATTCAAAAACTACTGCCAAAAATTTAGGGCAAAGAATTACAACAAACAAATCGTATCCTGATTATAAATAATTCTTTGCCCCAAATTTTTGGCAATAGTTTTTGAATTTATAATCAGGATAGGATTTGTTTGCTAAATACTAATACCTTTCTTGGGTGCTGCTAACAAATAATATAGTAGCCAGGCATGGTGTCACACACCTTTAATTCCAGCACTTGGGAGGTAGGGTCTAAGCCTGACCAACAATGTTAAGATTATATTGAAATCCTAGGACAGAACCCCCATCCCAAGAGGGACCCAGGTTGTTTGTGGAAAAACAGATCTAGGGAAAACATAAGAAATCAGATCATACCTTTATCTCTAGCAAAGTGGAGGCCTTCCTCCTGCCTTTTTACTTTCAGAGGCCCAGTCACCCTAACTGCCTACTCTTTCTCTCTCAAGTCTCTCCTCCTTCAACTGTGTCTGTCACAGAAACAAAGGGAAAGCTGACATGCCCACCTGCCCTTCATCTTTAACTCATCTCTGTCCCTCCCTCTTTCCTTTACTTTTATTCCCTCTTTGTCCTACTTGTATTTTACTTTCCTCCCTCTTCCCTCTTCTCTATATACATCCCTCTTGTCTCCCATGCCATTTCATCCTTATACTCCTCTTCCCCACCCCACTCAGTACTAGAAATAAAATTTACCTTCCAAATGTACAATATTTAGTTGAACTATCTGAATAAAGCATGTGAAACTAGGAACTGATTATTCCACTTGTTTTGAATAAGTTTTGAATACAATGAATTTTCTATGAGGTTATAAAAACATCAAATTTAATATCACTAAAAGAATAACTCTTTTTAATTATTATAAAAACTGTATGCTGTTTTAAAAAAATTACCATATCACTATTGTGAGGAGGCAAGCACTTATCTAGGGTAACAGGAGTGATTATGTGCAGTTAAGCCTTAGCTATCAATATTCTCCACTTGAAGAAATTCTAAACACATTCTTAGTTTATCTCTTTGCTGCAGTCACAGGCCCCTTGGTTTTCTCCTGTCACTCTCTCCCAGTAGTAATCCAGTGCACTCAGGGAAGAAATATACTTCATTTCTACTAATAATCTAGATCTTTTCATGCATGCATCATCACAAATTCTATAAATGCACTTTAAAAACTTCAGTCATATACAGTATGTGTGTATACATATATAGAGATAGACATGTATATGTATTATGTATAACAACACGTTCCCATATATTTTACTTAAGCAGATTTCATTCCTTTAATTTAAAGGTGCTCCTTCTTTTTTTTGTTTGTTTTTATTTATTTATTTGAGAGGGACAGACAGAGAGAGAAAGAGGCAGACAGACAGACAGACAGACAGAGAGAATGGGCCCGCCAGGGCCTCCAGCCACTGCAAACGAACTCCAGACGCGTGCGCCCCCTTGTGCATCTGGCTAACATGGGTCCTGGAGAATCAAGCCTAGAACTGGGGTCCTTAGGCTTCACAGGCAAGCGCTTAACTGCTAAGCCATCTCTCCAGCCCTGAAGGTGCTCCTTCTATTGGCACACACAAACACAAAATTGGGCAAAACTTAATTCTCTTCCTGCCTGAAAACCAAAAGCAAAAAGAAGACATGAATTCCACAAGCATTAGTCATGTACTCTAAGACCGCATGTCTGGAGCTTCAGAAGGTTACCACTCCACCAGAACAACTTCTGAAGGACAGAGAGAGGGAGCAGAGTCACTCTGCCATTCTGTGTGAGCATCAGTGTGAGCAGAGGCTGGGAGGCATCTATTCATCTTGTGCTATGCTCCACATTCATATCCAAGTCTCATAAATACTTTGGCATCCTCTATAGCTGGAACTCAGTTTATCCTTTTATAAGTAAGCACAGTATGGTTTGGGGACATACTGAGACTGATGAATTTGCACAGTTTGCAGAGCCAAATGTTCAAAAATATTTATACATATACACTCAAAAGAAATTTTAAATCTGGATATACAGAAACAGAGTTAGTAAAGAACTGATCACTGGTCAGATGTGATGGCACACACCTATAAATGGCGCACACACCTATAAAAGGCAAGAGATGGCTAACATGAGTCTATATAGCAAAACCCCATATCAGACAATAAAAACAGAACTGTCCTTTGAAGTCACTGTATCAAACAAGAAGAGGACTAAAGGCATCACTTTAGAGACAAATTCCTGGGCAGGGAAGATAGGTCAGTTGGTAAAGCACATGTCATGCCAATGTGAAAGGATTTGAGATCAGATACCAGTACTCCCATAAAGTCTGCCCTGGGCATGCATGGCACCCACCTGTAATCCCAGCACTAGGGAGACAGAGAGAGGGAATCCCTGGAGCAAGCTAGCCCAACCAGTGAGGTCAGTGTTCAAGAGAGAACCTGTCTAAATAAGGTGCACAGCAAAACAAGGCACTTGGCATTGACCTCTAGCCTCAACAAACATACATGCAAACATGTATACACACAGACACACATACCACAAATAAACAACTATGCAAAAAAGAGGAAGTTCCAACTGAAAAGACAGATGGAAGAAGAGGAAGTACTAGCAAATGACTGACAAAAAGTTTCCTAAAGAAAAGAATACATTCTCAGAAGCCACAAAAACAGATGAATAAAACACAGGACTTGGCATAGTTAAAGTTTTCTGAATGTACAGTCAAATGAAAGAGGAAATTGTTAACAGTTTGGTAGATGCATCATGTCCCAAAGTAAAATGATTCACACAAAAAGGTGGATAGAAATGTATAAAATTGGAACATGTACCTACATTTTGACATGGTAAGACCAGTTCTGAGAATTCATAGTAAAGCAATAATTATGGACATCTAAATATGTTTCTACGGATATGTAATAACTTAAAATACTTTATACGTCATAATTGTATAAGATAATTTTAACAATAGGATCCATTTATATAATGAAATGTAATAATTTTGGATTCATTAATTAGTAATAGATGCCTTTTTATTTTCTGTGAATTAAGAATAAAAATAAATATTAAATATATATATATATATATATATATATATATATATATAACTGTATATGAATATGGATGCTTGATTTCAAAATGTGGACAGGTTTTTATAAAGGTTCTATTATAATTTCTGATATAACAACAACATTAATCAAGTTTAAACCTAGTTAGCAACTGGGTTACTGGGAATATGTACATGGGTGGATTGCTATAAAGGAATATTAACACTCAATTATGCTTATTATTAAAAGTAACCAAACTGTTTCTAATCTGAATTTATTTCTAATACATATATAAATATTAACTCTTTCTCCAAATTTTAAAAAACAAATCTTTCATAAAATTATTGATTATGGGGGCTGGAGAGATTGCTTAGTGGTTAAGGCCTTTGTCTGTGAAGCCAAAGGATCCAGGTTCTATTCCCCAGGACCCACATAAGCCAGATGCACAAGGTGGCACATGCATCTGGAGGGCCCTGACATGCCCATTCTCTCTCTGTGTGTGTCTGTCTGTCTCCCTCTCTCTCAAATAAATAAAATATTTAAAAAAATATTCATTATGCTGTATATAAAATTTACTGTTGGTGGATAACTATAAAATAATACGGAACAGAAAACCTTCAATTTATATATTCTTCTTCTAAGTATAGATACCCTAGGTTTTCTTTTTTCTAAATCCTCAAAACTGCCCAGCCACAGGTTATAACAACATAATATAGACTAAGACGGATGGGGACAGGGAAATTGGTAGGCTAATGAAAGTATTAATGGCCTCATCTTCCCCAGGAGACAATCAATTCTAACAGTGAAACACAATGCTCACATTTCTGGAAGGTTTCACATAATCTTTTTTTTTTTTCCTCTAAAACTTACAGAAGTCTTGCAGAAAATGCCCAGTGAAGTAAAACAAAAAGTTAGTAAAAATACAACAATTCCCTTAGCCTCACTATGGTTTCCTTTCCTTTTATATAAAATTCAGTTAGAATTTAAAGTGGCAACCATAACATGATTCCATTTTTATAACTCAATTTATTTCTATGTATCTATTCTGGCCTGTACATACAGAGAAAAATACCTAGGATAATTTTCTTCAATGTTACTAATAACTGAGAATTAAGAGAAGGGCTAGAGTAATGGCTCAGTGGTTAAAAGTGCTTGTAAACCTAACATCCTGGATTCAACTCCCCAGTACCCTTGTAAAGCCACTTCATGGTTACTGGAAAAGAAAAGAGGTACACATAAAAATCCAAGACATACACAGATTCAAATTTAATATACACTGCTCCACTATCGTCTGCAGTATCTCCATAGACCTCAGTGATGAACATACAGGAGACTGTAGTGAGGGAAAAAGAAAAGTAAATTTCCTAACCAATATCCCAGTGCTCACGTAAAGCCAGATGTGCAAAGTGGTACATGCATCAGAAGTATGTTTACAGTAGCAGAAGGTACTGGTGCATCCATATTCATTCTCTCTCCCCCCCCCCCCCGTCTCCTTTTCTCTGTCTCTCTCTCAAGTAAATAAATAAAAAATATTTTTAAAAAATTTAAAAGCCTGGCGAGGGGGTGCATGCTTTTAATCCCAGCACTCTTGACATAGGAGGATCACTGTGAGTTTAAGACCAGCATTAGATTACATAATGAATGCCAGGTTGCCCTAGGCTAACACATGACCCTACCTAAAAATATAAATTAATTAATTAGTTAAATAAGTTAATTAATTAGTTAAAAATATGAGTAGAACAGAACAAATGTTTGATTTTTTGCAACATATACTATATACTTAAAATTAAGCACCTTACCTTAGACCAAAGATGTGTGATTGTTCATAATTGAATAAAGAACAAATCTTAGCTTCTGAGTTCAAAATGATAAGCCTATCAATGATATCCTGAAAAACAAAGATAGACTGAGGATGTACTTACCAGAAACTTTTCACTAAATCAAACAATGAATACTCATTAAATGTGTTTCTCAAATTTGGATTTACAATGAAATCAGCTGGAAGCAGGGGAGAGACACAAAATTCTGGATTTACTAGTCTAGGTGGCACCTGGGCATTATGATTTGGAAATGCCCCTAAACTGAATCTAATGTTCAGCCAAAGTGAAGAGCTGTTAATTTATACCCTAGCTTGTGACTGATACAGCTTTTATTGTTAAATAAAACTAATAAAACTGTCAAAATATAAACCAGTGTGAAAAACAAATATGAAATTGACAAATGTGAAGCAAAAACAGTGACTCAATATCTTTATGTGGTAACTGCTTGACATTGTGTTAACAAAATTCCTTTACCTTGTGTAAATCAACAGTTTGCAACAACTCTGGCTGAACATCAGAATAACCTAGGAAGCTAGATGGATCATTGAGACAGAGATGAAGATTGAGGATTGACGAATGAGAGAGAGGCATACAATGGATGGATGGACACATACCTAGGATCTCCTCTGAGGTAGCTTGAATATATGTCCCCAAATAGACTCAAATGTTTTATTTAACCTTACAACTTGGATTTCCAGCCACCTGGCTGGAAGAGGTGTCACTGTAGGCAGATTCTAGGGTCCAGTCCTAAGGTGTTTCTTAAGGTGTTACTGGGGTGGATCTGAATTCCAGCCTAAGGTATGCAGAGTAAGCTCTGCCTGTACCAGTTTTTTGTTGTTCTGTTTTCTTTGATAGTGGATTTGCTTGCTTGCTCTTGCTTGTGGTGCTAGTTGTGGTTTTTCTCTCTGCATGGATTTGGTAAAGAGGGCCAGCATCTTCTACCATTATGGAACTTCCCCTGGATCTCTTAAGCTTCAAATAAATCCTTTCCTCCTATAAGCGGGGTTGGTTTGGAAGTTCATCCCAGCAGTGTAGAGCTGACTATGACATCTTCAGACCAATTCAGGCACTATACTTAGAAGTGGGATTCAATAATTAATATTCTTAAATGTTCTTCAAGATTTTCAGGAATGTGACCATGCATCCAAAGCACAGGCAAGAGTAGACACAGATGAGCTAAGTGCCACCCGCTGTCCAAACACAGACAGTATTAGTCTGCCACATGATTTTAAACAAGCTCTGAAAGCTTTCCTATAAAGCCCTGATTTTCACTGGGTGTCATGGCTCATGCCTATAATCCTAGAACTCGGGAGACTGAAGCTGGAGGATTTTCATGAGTTTGAAGACAGCCTAAGCCACAGAGTGAGTTCTGGGATACAATATGAGACTTGTATATCAAAACAAGAAGAAGAAGAAGAAGAAGAACAAACTTATGAACATCGTGCTTTTATGTATGTTTGAGTATATACCTAAGAATTTTATTTGGAGATAAATACTTGTTTCTCATTGCTCATTTTCTTCACCAACAAATTTGCTACCTCCAATGAATATAAATGCAAGACACTTCTGTGATGAATAGGGAAAAACAAAAAGAGAAGGGTTGTGGACATTGCTCAGTGGGTAGGTAAAGACACTTGCTTGCAAAGCTTGTTGGCCTGGGTTCATTTCCTTGGATCCAAGCAAAGCCAAACACAAAAAGTGACACACGCATCTGGCATTTGTTTGCAGTAGCAAGAGGCTCTGACACACACACACACACACACACACACATTCAAAAAGATGGGAAGGTTTTTGTAGGGAGCTAAGTCAAATAGAATAAGAGACAGGGAATGAGTTGGCTGGAATCTGGAAGAGAACCAGTCCCCAGACAGCCCATCTAATGCTGGAAGTGACTACATGAACTACGGGAGGGGAGGGGTGGAGGAGAGAAGTTGCCAACATCTGTCCAAGTAACAAGAGGCTAAGCTACTCAGAAGCAAGCAACCTGATGTGATGCTCACACAAAGGCAGTAGTGGCACACAGCCATTGTGGGTAACCAACTGCTCTTGGATTGGCTAGCAGACCTGCTCAGTGGAAAGAAAACCATATCTGCAACTGGGAAGCAAGTCAGAATCATATCCAGATAATGAGTTTGCTTTCCAATATGAAGCTCCCACTAATCTTGGACTACAAGAGGGTCTACACCCATTAAATTCTCTCTAAACTAATAATAGTTATCCTATTTAACCTGTGCTGACTTCACTCTCCATTGGAGAATCTGCTTCTCTTTTTTCAGAAGTGGGACCTGAGGAGAGAAACTACCCATCACACCTCACCAGGGCCCCAGTTGAAACCACAGAGGAATTGGGGAAATGAGTTAGAATGCTGCTTTTTCGGTGAATCTTCACAAGGGTGAAGGAGACAGACACTTAGGGTACTCAACACCAACCAAACCAGAGATCCAAAGGCTCCTAAGAACCTATCACTGAAGTAGACTTAAAACATACCCTACATGACTCAGGGACTGGAAAGATTGTTACAGCCACAAGTTGGGACATTATGCACAGAGACCTCTTTGCCATAATTGACAGTAAGGACGAAATTCAAAATCACATTTCAAAAATACTAATAAAAACAGCAAAAAAAGATTTTGGACAAATTAACATAGTAAAAATTGTTATTCAGTATGTAAGAATGCGTTTGCCATTCTAAAAACATCTTGGACAATTTTAGAATACTTTATTTGCCTATGAGTTTTAAAAAGCAAATGTTAATGGGCTAACAATGAAGAATGAAAAACATCAAGTTTTAAAGTCCTGTCTTGTCTGCTTGGCTGGGCAGTTTTATTCCAAGAATGCTGTTACAAACTGGGCTATGCAACTCATATTCTGTTCTATTCCCCATACCTACCTCTCTCTTCATTAGTAGATTATTCGTTTAGATTAATGAAATGTGCTATCTGAATGCAAAGCTGAACCTATCTGACAGTTGCTAACACCTTGCAGATCTAGAGTTCCAGTTCTGAATCTAAGTACCGTATACTGTAAGAATAACAATGATGAAAGCAGACACTATTACCAACAAGCTAATGGAAGAGGAGATTGCAGCAGTCCATCAATGATAATGCTTTTTCAGAGAACAAATGTTACAGTAAGTAATTTCTTCTTCAAAGAGGATTGCATTGATGAATCACCATTTAGGGAAGAAGTGAGGTTCCCAGGAGCCTGCTTAAGGGCTTCGGTTTCTAAGTTCCACGGCGTTGTCAGTCCTAAGACAGGCTTCCTATGCCAATCTGCACCTTCCCAGCAGCAAGCCAGGGAAAGGCCTGAAGTGACTAATAGTCTTCAGAAACTCTATCTCTTTTCAGAACTGTATTTCTTTTCTCCAGTTGGAGTATGAGCTCAATAGCCTACTAGCCCAGACTAAAACCAAGGCTGGGAAAACAATGGGGAGTCCTGTGTAAAGAGACCCACATCAGAATGGGCACTCAATTGGGCTGTCACAGCAGCTATCCACACACTGACTCTTTTTAGGAACAGCAGGAGCCATCACTCTATAACAAGGCCCCTATTCCTGCATCAGGCCTATTAATAAAACTAGGCCAGTCAAGGTCATTCCTTGGCCTTTTCAGTCAGGGGAAGTAGAGGGAAAGGCCACTTTTTATTGCCCGAGTAAAAAGTACATCTGCATGCTACTCCCCAGAACCTCAGAATACCAGCCCATGCGGAAAAAGTGTGTTTACAGAGGTAACTAAACTAAAAGTTTTAAACATCCTGGATTACCCAGAAAGGCCCTAAATCTAAAGCAAGTGTCCTCATAAGAGAAAAAGAGGGAGATTTAAATCAGACAGAGGCAGAACTGGAGTCAAGCAGCAATAATACCTAGAAAAATGCTAAAAAATGCTAAGAATGCCTAGAAAAAAAAATAATAATCTGAAGAAGCAAGAAAGGATTTTGCCCTGGAAAGCTGGGAAGGACTTTGGCCCTGGTGATAGCTTTGATGGCATCTACCTATGATCTGCAAAAGTTTACTCTCACCTTATGTTTGTGTCTGACACACACACACACAGCATTGATTTGCTCTCTTAATAAATCTTAATACATTGTTTTCGTATTTTTAATTAAAAGCACTACATTGTACAATAGAGATTTAGGATACATTCACCCTATATAACCAAAACGTTATACCACATGACTAATACTTGTCTCTTGTCTGCTTTGGTCCTGCCCCAACACTAACAACTAATATTCCACCCTCTGATTCTATGCTATCTATTCTATGATATTTATTCTATGATATTCTAACATATCCACTTTAGATTCATCATATAAGTGGAATCACAGTATTGGTATTTGTGCATCTGGGTTACTACACTTAGTATAACATCCTGTTTTAGCACAAAATAAACAAGTCTAACCACACAACTAGGATTGGGGAGATGGCATCAGGACCTGAATTCATCCCCAGGACTCAGGTAAAAGCTGGGTTAACCATACAAGCCTGTGACCCTGGCATGGGGAGGTGAAGAAAGGAGGATACCTGGGACTTGCTGGAGCTAGCCAACCCTGCAATCTCTAGGTTGAATGAGATCCTGTCTCAAAGTAAGGTGGAGAGTCATTGGATTATGGCCTCTGAACACAAAACCACACATGTTTATAGATATCCACAAACACACAACATATACATGTGTACATGAACATAACACACATATATGCAAAAAGTATTTCACACAGTTAGTTATGGAACAGAATGAGAAAGCTACCCACAAAGTATGTAAGTACTGACAGATACAATTGAGCATAATAAATCATAAACTTCAAAGTGCAATGATTAAAAACACTGTACAAGCTGGGCGTGGTGGCACACGCCTTTAATCCCAGCACTTGGGAGGCAGAGGTAGGAGGATCGCAGTGGGATAGAGGCCACCCTAAGACTACATACTGAATTCCAGATCAGCCTGGGCCAGAGTGAGACCTTACCTCAAAAACAAACAAACAAAAACCTGTACACACGTTTCATTTCACATTAGTTACCAAAAGTTTCCCACAATAGAACTACTTTTAAATTTCAGATATTTAGACAAAACTAAAGTTGAAAGTATTTGAAAGGACAAAATCATACTGAAAAGCAGTCATACCCAGGCCAAAAGCTGAGTCAGTAACGATTTGCAAGGACAAATCAGCATCACAAGTAATTCTTTACTAATCTAAGTATGTACTCACACACACACACACTCTCATGTGTGTTCTGAAGGGTTGATGGACTCTTTATGAAAGACTTGAACTTTAACTCAGAAAGCTCTGCGGAACTGAAACAATTGAGACATTCTGTCCTACAGAAAACCACTGAGGCAGCGCCTCTGACTCACTGTGAAAGATCCCCAAAACCAGACATTTCTGCTATTCAGTTTCTTGTCTACCCCCACCAGACTGCACCTGATTCCTGCCATTTCCTCAGATAGTGCCCTAGTAGGCTGAGCCCCTCCCCTTGCTAAGTTCTTCAGCCTCCATCTCACAGGAAGGCTACAGCCCCTCGCTGTGCTTTAATAAACAGTCTCTGTCTATTGACAGTCTGGTGTGCTTTTCTCCTTCACTTTCCTTACACTGTCTAATTCATCAACTTACCCAAAAGTAAAGGACTAAAAAAAAAAAAAAAAAAAAAAAATCCCTTAATAATTAAACCAGGCTTATCACATAGGTGATTTTTAATATAATTTGTTTCAAATTAAATATGCTTATATTGCCCTCATGGGCATAATGCATAGTGCATTAAAATACAGGCCAAAAATGCACTGACTCTTCGGTTAGAATGATGGATCAGCATTGGTATAAAAAATGACATAAAATATATACATATACTTGTACACATATACTTCCATTTATGCCAATTCACTCTCCAGGTCAGATGGTTAGTTGTGCATTTTGATAGGTGTTAGGGCTGTTGTATGGCCTGGATACAATAAAGTCTCCATTCACATGGGAATTCAAAAACTGATAATCCACAGATGAGTGATTAGTTTCACTTTGACATGCTATAGACTGTGTTTTGTTTTCATCCTGTATAAATAACATTTTTGCTAGAATCTCAAACAGTAGCCATTTAGAGAAGGGCAAACTGAAAGGAAGTGACTTACAATGATACATGTTGGAACTTCCCGAAGGGAATACTCTGCTTTATCAGGCAGCTGTTGATGGCCCACCAGCTCATACAGGGCAGGAAAGGACAGCAGGTTCACCAGAGCTAGAAAAGACTGGGGGTGGGGGAGGTCATTTAAATGGATCATTGTATTTTCAACATCATCCACAGGAAGACTCATTCATGGAAAATATTCTAGCTATATGTCTATGAGGTATAATTTTATTAAATAAATCTAATTAATACACATCAAATGTAAAATATCTACATTTATAAGAGGCATAAAATCACTAACATAAATGTCAGTCATCTATTAACTGAGAAAGCTGAGAAAACTGATAAAGAATATGTAAGAGTTAGAAAACATTTCAAAATGTGATATATTTCTTGAATTGTTTGGTTCTGACAAAAAAGTCCATGTTTCTAATTCTTTGTAGTATTTATTGTATTTGATATGTAAGATAAGACAAGAAAATAAATAATACCTAAGGATTCTCAGGCAAAGTAATAATAATAAACTCTATTCTTGCCCTGAGGCCATAAGATTATCTTTTAATATATGCATGGAAAAACCCAAATAACCTAGGCACTAGAGTTCATTTTCAAAAGCTAGAGTTTGTTTCTTTTTTTAATCACAACTAGCTCCTTATGTTGGTGTCATCTTACCAAGTCTGTCTCTCCATGAAATTTTAAGCTCCTCATTCTAGCTTCATCTACTTAAATGAACTAAGATAAGATTGTTTTCCCCTCAGGCAAATTTCATTCTTGGCTATTCCTGGTATTTTCATGGGTACCTATCACCAAATATCAAGCAACTCCAAATTTCTAAACATGACTTTCAAGGAACTTGATCAATTAAATCCATTCTTCTCTCCCACCTTGAAGTTTCTCTTTCTTACTATAACCTAAATGAAGTCACCAGTAAATCAAATAGCCTGTGGTCTTCTTCCACTGACCATCACCTATATGAATTTCTTTCCTTCTACTGTCATGTTCTTCCTGTCCACTCTCTCATTAACTGTTATAAAGTTTTTTACAAACTTTGTCTAAAGATTTTCCACTTGACTCCATCTACTTCCACAAGTTCTATATTCTGACAATTTACAGTTTCAGTTTGTATATTAATTGAATTTATTTTTCAGTATAGTGTTCTGCTTCATAATTTAATTTTTAAAAATATACTAGATTCAAAATTTTTCAATCAGACATCTGAGAATTTTCACTAGAATGAGAAAATCAAACCGAAAAATATAACAGACAAATGTAACTAAATTTCTCATTTAAGCAATAAGAAAACTAGGAGTGTGGATAACTAATAACATACTGGTCAAAGAACTAATCTATTTTCTTATTATCAGGTGAAGGCCACTCATCATGAGTCACACCATAGCTTTCAGATGCTATCTAACAATGTCCTGTTAAATTCTTTCTTGCAAACCTTAAAAGTAGAGTCCATCTGACATCTCCTCCTTAGACTAAACACAGTGGTATTTAACAGACTACTGTGGCCTTGTTGTGGAGATACAGAATACACAACGGTTTGTGACAAATGTTATTTCTGAATAAAAGTATGAACTTATATTAAGTGTTTTAATAATGCAATGTGAAGCCAAGATATAAATTTTCACCAAGTCTATGAAGAACATAATCCAATTAATTTTAAAGCTAGCAACTACCTTGATAATAATAAAGTTGTCTAAAACACTATTACTTTAATTGCATCCATTAAAAAGATAGAAGAAAACAACAGGTTATCAATTAAAGCATGCTTGAGAAATCTGTCTATAACTACATATGGAGTGAATAATAAGGTAATGAAAGGACTAATTCCACCTAAAACAACTATAAAAATGAATTCACTCTTCACCAGGGGTTAACCAGAAATATGACTAATAGATTTCAATATATCTTCTCAAAATTTAATTCAGTGTTTGAGTATTTATACAAGGTATGAAACACAAGCTAGAAATGCAAAATACAATCATTTTTGCTAATATTAATTTTACCAATCCTTAGATATTATCATAATTCTTTTACTTTCCCGTTAATAAGGGCAGATTAAAATTCAGATAGATGGTCATTTTGAAAAAAAATAAGGAGAGATGATCTCTATAAATCACATAATATTCTGTTGAGGGTTTCTTATTATGTATACAGAGCAGTTCCACTGGCATTTACGGACTATTTCTCCTCTTAAAAAATAAAACGAGCTGGGTGTGGTGGCGCATGCCTTTAATCCCAGCACTTGGGAGGCAGAGGTAGGAGGATTGCCGTGAGTTCAAGGCCACGCTGAGACTACATAGTGAGTTCCAGATCAGCCTGGGCTAGTGTGAAACCCTACCTTGAAAAACAAAAAACAAATGAACAACAACAACAAAAAAGATGTTTTTGACTTATAGTTGTGGCAATTTCTGATATGCTACTCTAAACAAACTAAGTAGAGCTATAAATGAAAGTGATTCAATGATGGTACTTGAACTAAAATAACTAGACAGAAATTTAAAGAGACTTGAGAAGCTTTCAGCAGATTATCAGTAGAATGAAAACAAATCAATTTCTCACACACTGAATATTTTAAGACATTTAGCAGATTGTAAAACTGATATATTAAGCACTCAAGGAACTAAGTTATGTACTATATAATCATCAGTCCCCGCAAAAGTACATGACATGTGTTACTGATCTCCAATATTAGTTTACAGTTTAGAATAGCACTAACATGAATCTACTCATTAGTGTTTTGAAAATGTAAAGCTTTATGAAATAAAACTAATGGAGCACAAACTGTTTGATATATTTTAAGACAAAAGCATAAAATCTCTCCGAGCAACAAACTTTTCTGATGAAATAAAAATCTTTCAGGGCTGGAGAGATGGCTTAGTGGTTAAGCACTTGCCTGTGAAGCCTAAGGATCCTGGTTCAAGGCTTAATTCACCAGGACCCACGTAGGCCAGATGCACAAGTGTGTGTGTGTGTGTGTGTGTATGTGTGTGGTGCAGAGGACAACCTTGGGCATTATCTACCTCTTTTGAGATTGGGTTTTCTAACTGCCTTGGAGACTACCAATTAGCTAGCCAGTGAGCTTGAAGGATCTTCCAGTCTATATTTCCCCAGCACTAGGATTGTAGTACCATGACACCATACATTTTACATGAGTACTGGAAATCAAACTCAGGTCTTCATAATTTGCAAAGCAAGACATTTTTCCACTGAACTATCTCCTCAGCAGGCAAGTGCAATTTTTAGTTGTCAATTGTATCATAGTAGTTAAACTTCTGATATTAAGTAATCCTAATACTCATCTATAATCGTTTTAAAATTTATGTGTAAATAAGCATGTGTTTATATGGATGGTCATGGGTAATAGCCTCTGCAAATGCTAAACACATGTGCCATTTTGTATGTGGGTTCTGGGGAATCAAATCTGGGCTGGCAGGGTGTGCAGAAAGAGCTTTTAATCATTGAACCATCTCCCAATCCCTACACTTAATCTTTTTTTTTTATTTTTTTCAAGGTAGGGTTTTGCTCTAGCCCATGCTAACCTGGAATTCACTATGTAGTCTCAGGGTGATCCTCCTACCTCTACCTCTGCCTCTACCTCTGCTTCCTGAGTGCTGAGATTAAAGATGTGCACCACCATGCCCAGCTCACATAATCTTTTAATATCTGTAAAATCTTTGGTAATACTCCTCCTTTCATTATAGATATAGGTAATCCCGAATCTGTTCTTGTTCAAAAGAGTGAGAGTATATCAGTTTTAATAATTTTAAAGGATTAACTTTTGACCTTGTTACATTTCTGCAGTATCCCTGTGTTCTGTGTCACTGGTTTCAAGTGTAGTTTTTATTGTTCCCTTTTATATTTTCTTTGCTTTAGGCAATTTGCATTTCTATTCCAGTCTGTGTGTGGAAAAATTTTCTCTCACGCTGTAAGCTGTCTCTTGATTTTGCTATTTCTTTTGCTGTATAGCTTTTAAATTTGTAATTATTTCTGAGCTACTGGAGTCTTTCAAAATGTCCTTAACTATGCAAATATCTTGAGATATTTTGACACTGTTTTTCTATGGAAATTTCAAGGTTCAGGTCTTACATTAAGGTCATCAACCCATTGTTGAGTGAACTTCTGTTCAGGATGAGAGATATAGATGTAATCTCATTCTTCTACATGTGTGACTATACAGTTTTTCTAACACCATTTATCAAAAAGACTATCTTTCCTTCATTGTACCTTTCTGTCAAAAAGGAGGTATTTATTTCTGTGTATTTATTTCTGTCTACTTTCTTCTACTCAGTTGGTCTAATTGTCTGTTTCTGTACCACTACATTGCTATGTTTGTGACTATGCCTCTTTCGTATACCTTGATACCAGGTATTCTCAGCACTGCTTTTTTTTTTTTTTTTTTCCGGGATTACATGACTATTCAGTGTCTTTTCTGCTACCATATGATCTTTAGGGTGCTTTTCCTAGTTCTGCAAAGAAGATTATTGGAATATTAATGAAAATTGCATTGAGCCTGTATATAACTTGGAGAATATAGCCATTTTCACAATTTAACTCTGCCTATCTTTGAACATAAGAGGTCCTTCCAGCTTTTTATTTATTTATTTATTTATTTATTTATTTATTTATTTATTTTTAGTATTTTAAAATTGTCTGTAGGATTTGTTTGCTTCCTTGATTAGGTTTATTCCTAGGTATTTTATTTTGGTCTCTTAAATATAAAAGAGGCCACCATCTTAGTAAATACTTGTAAAGCCCCAAGCAACTTGCTTCTTGGAAAAACAAGGACATTTCACAAAAATGGAAACCTGGGCTGCAGAGATGGCTGAGTGGTTTAGGCAATTGTCTACAAAGCCTAGGAAGCCAGGTTTGATTCCCCCAGTACACACGTTAGCAAGATGAACAAGGTGGTGCATGTGTATGGAGTTCATTCCCAGTAGCTAAAGGCCCTGGTGCACCATTCTCTCTGTCTCTCATTCTCTCTCTCTCTCTTTCTCTCTCTCAGATAAATAAGTAAATAAATAAATAAATAAATAATGAAAACCTATTTATGAAAATCAGTGCATGCAGCAACACGACCTACACATATTAAGTTCATATAATAAACACTGATACTACTACTGAAAAATCAAGGCTGCTACTGTACTTACCTTCTCATTTCTGGGACAAAACACCTGAAATGCAGCTGATAGGAGGGAAAATCTTATCTTTACTGACAATCATGAGTGGAAATGTCAAGGTGGCAGAGAAAAGATGGTAGAAGCAGAAGCTAGATCGTTATCACTTCTTGCCCACAACAGCTGACAGAAAGCAACCAGAGAGTGAGCTGACCTCTGGAAAGGAAGAAGCTGGGCTTTAACAGCCAAAGCCTCTTCTAACAAGGCTCCACCTCCCAAACTGCCACCAGTTGGTGACTAAATATTCAACACACATGAGTTTATGGGGAAATGTGATTTGAACCACCACAGGTACATCCTAGGATAACTGTAATTGAGCAGAATATTAATTATTTTTATTTATGTTTAAGTATTTGAGTTTACAAAACAATGATCTCACTATGACATTTTCATTCATGTTCCTCATCATCATTTTTCATACGGACCTGACCACTATTCTCCATTTTTTGATGCTATTGTGAACAGTGGTGTTTGGCTGATCACTTTCTCAGTACATTCAATACAAGTATACAGAAGAGCCAATTATTTAATATTTACAATCTCAGCATGTTCATTATTGACATAAAAAGATTTTTTTACAATTATGTTGGTTGGGCACAAAATGACAACTGTGATGGGCAACACTTCATATTTCTAGTTCTCATGTTAGTTCATCACTTGAGGATTACCACGTATGTGTGGATCACAAATGCAGACATGAGGTGCTATGTCTGTGGCTCTGTCTTTCCCAAGAAGCCACTCCATTTTCTGCTGCCATATAATATCCTAAATTTACTATTCTGGCTTAAGAAAGTTTTGTAATCTTTGGAATATCAACCTGTACTTTTCTTAAAGCAAAAATCTGTTGAATAGAGAATGTCAAGCAATATTCTGGATGTACTCACCTCCATTCTCTGCCCAATTTTGGTCATTGAAATATTTTTAAACACTTTTTATTTTCTAATGTTTTATTTTCCACAAGAATGAATTAAACCAATATCTTAAAAAGAAGATGTTCTAAAATTTTTGAGGTTTCTTAAAAATTACTGTATAACATTAATTGTTGTGCAGATTACTACACAGTCACAATTAGAAATCATTACTTCAATCTGCTATTCAACTTTAACAAAATGTATGAGACCTCCAAAAAAGAAAATTCTGCTGGACTTCAGTCAATAATAGTATCTTGGGCTGGAGAGATGGCTTAACAGTTAAGCGCTTGCCTATGAAGCCTAAGGACCCTAGTTCTAAGCTCGATTCTCCAGGACCCACATTAGCCAGATGCACAAGGGGCGCACACGTCTGGAGTTCGTTTGCAGTGGCTGGAGGCCCTGGCGCACCCGTTCTCTCTCTCTTTCTCTATATATATATGCCTCTTTCTCTTTTTGTCACTCTCAAATAAACAAACAAAAACTTTAAAAATAAAATTAAAAAATATAATAGTATCTTATCTCTCACCTCTATTCTTTGAAATAATCCAGACAGTTTTCTATTAGAATGAAACCTAAGGGCAAAAAGGTTCCTGAACTTGTGTTTTAGATGGTTGGTTTATGTTTTTCCAGGATTTGATTTTTCATAATATACATTATTACTCTTCATTAAGAAAGAAAAGCTCTAAAAAAAGTAACATAAAAGAAAAGTGCCCTCCAAAAATAGTTCCCAAATAAATATTAATATTTCTACAGTTCACTGAATTTATTATGAAAAAGAAAAATTAAGAAAAATTCTTGCTTATAAGTGAAAGATTTACATGAAGTCATTTCTGTGAGATTCACTTCAAATCTATGTGTTGTCACATTAAATAACTTACCTTTTGACAACTTCGATCAATAGGATCTACTGGAGTAGATTTGGGGTGGATTACCCTAACATCATCTCTTCCACATTCAAGGTTAGACCATAACTCAGTTAGAAGAGCACTGATAAACCCTAGGAAAAAAATAATTTTGTGCCATATTTGCAGTAAATATTTTATGCTCATGGAAGATGAGCTTTTCCTTATAAAAAGATATGTCCAGTCTCACAGATGAAAAATCACAGGAATAGTAGTATTAACCTTGATAGAAAAGACATGTGTCAATATACTTTTATGATATTTTATTACCATGATACCCTATAATGAGTAAACATGATAAGAAACTATTTCCATGTAAGACTGCCAAAGTTGCATGGTTTGGAGATGAAGAAAGAAAAATGAGGCATCAGTAAATAAAGTAGGCCCCCAAAGAGTATGTTCTAACTGTCATCTTCTTTTTTATCATTCCATAGTCTCAGAACAATTGTGCCACTTTAATACAGACTTTAGCTTCTCATGACTCAAATACAATATAACCAAATGTGACTATTAAATTCCTCATATCACACAGAAAAGTGTCAGAACCTAACATCCAACCAATATTAGTATGCTCATAACAATATTAGAAAAATACAGGTTCTCTGGCACAATAGAAACCCTGTAGGCTCTGAAATTGAAAGCACCAAAGTTCAAACCTTAAATCTCACAGTTCACTAGGTACCTGCACATTCTTGGGAAAATCCCTGGTCTTCTTGTGATTCTGGTTTAATAATTCAGAAACTGAAATACAGGCAGATTTTTGCTTAGTTCTTTTTCCCTAAAGGAGTTCTGACAGTTTGCACCTTGCCAGAGGCCAGAAATGTTAAGAATTCCCTTTTCTTAAAAATGTAAGTGGAAGCTGGGCATGATGGCACACGCCTTTAATCCCAGCACTTGGAAGGCAGGGGTAGGAGGATCGCCGTGAGTTTGAGGCCACCCTGAGACTCCATAGTGAATTCCAGGTCAGCCTGAGCTAGAGTGAGACCCTATCTCGAAAAACCAAAAAAAAAAAAAAAAAAAAAAAAAAAAAAAAAAAAAAAAAAGTAAGTGGGATTATCCCATTTCCTAGAAACCTAGCTAAGCACCTGAATACTTGGTACAGAAGCTAGAAAGACCAGCTGAGCCCTGCTCAGTAAATTCCCACAGAAGACACCATAGTTACCAGATCCCCACTTGGGACCCTTTGCATTTGGGAGCTTTCTGCTTTATTATCCCTAGTGGGGCTTTCTCATTTCCAGGGACCCCTCCTGCTTTGCAGGAGCTCTTCCTTCTTCTTTCTCTTAAGCACTATAATAAAATCTTTCAAAACCTCACATTCTATGGTCTGTGGATTTCATTCAATGAATCCGTAAGACAAGAAGCTGGAGGCTACTAACTCAGTGGAAGTTTGTGTGGTCATAATCCTACAGTTGTCTAACTCCTGGGTTAAAGCCCAACCAAGAGTAGAGAAGAGTTCTATTGCTCCTGAAGACACTCCAAATTCCCATATCATCAGTACTTGACCATGTCAATTTAATTTTCAGTTGCTTTGCTCATTGTTTGTAGTAATAATAACTTCAATTATGAGAAAGACTTGCCTGAATTTTGCAGAGCTACTGCACCTGCAGCTGTGGATGCCACTTGCACAACCAAAACTCCATAGCCAAACTTTTTCTCCCTGTGGATCTAACATTAAAAAAAAAGATAGCAATGAGAAGGAAAAACAAGAGCTTGTGAATATTTTATGTTACATATATTATGCTGATTTTTAAAAGAATCAAGGTAACAGCAGCAGCAAAAACAAACCATGAAACTAACAAGTTTGTACTAATATAAAACTTTTGACAATCTTATTTCAGACCTGGGTTTTGACCTTAACATTTTGACCTGAAACAAGTCATTTACCTCTCTGGGCCCAAGTCTCCTCATAAATAAACTAAAGGACTTCTAGCGGATGGAGAACAAGATTACTTCCCACACTAAATTTTATTATCACATTATTACATTTGATTTTTTAATTATTTATTTCTGTGTGTACACACGCACACATGCCAGGATCTCCTGCCATTACAATGGAATGCATTTACAGTTTTAAGAAGGTGGATGTATAATTGAACCTGGGCCACAGGTTTTGCAAGCAAGGATCTGTAACCACTGAGCAATTTCCCCAGGCCTCCATTCTTAATTTTAACATGTTTCCTCACTTGTTAATATTTTCACTACCATTTTCTAAAATGTCTTTTAAGTAATCCATAACTGTAAGAAGGGCTGGAGGTATAGCTTAGTAGTTAACACATTTGCCTGCAAAGCCAAAGGACCCAGGTTCAATTCCCCAGAACCACATTAGCCAGATGCACAAGGGGGCGCACGCATCTGGAGTTCATTTGCAGTGGCTGGAGGCCCTGGCGCGCCCATTCTCTCTCTGTACCTCTCTCTGTCTCTCCCTCTTTCTCTGTCAAATAAATAATAAAATATTTTTTTAAAACCTGTAAAAAGTCATTATGATGATTTCTCACAAAAATAGCTAATGTGATTTTTGTTCCTATGATGATTAATCTTGTTAATTTGATGGCATTTAGAAAAACCATGGAGAAAACCTCAGGGCTCATCTGTGAGGGAGTTTCTAAATTAAGTTAACTGAGGTGAGAAGCAACATCTCATGGGATAGGGTCCTGGAGTAAATAAAAAAGAGAAGATGAGCAACGGCTTTCACCTCTCCTATCCAGACTCATAAGCAATGGGACTAGTCGCTTATTATTCCTATAGCCACACCTTCCCCACCATGATTAGATGATATCCCAGGTAGTGGAATCTGACATGAACCGTTACTCCTTAAGTTGCCTTTGTCAGGTACTTTCTGAGGCCAAGATAGTAACCAACATAATTCCTAAGAAAGGTAGTCATCAAATCTTAATCATTACTATATCAGTTTCTAAATCAGACCTGCAATTATATGAGCTACAGCAATGATGCATGAGGCAAGAGTTGCCCACTGGTGCAAAAGTGACATGACTGCTACGAAAATAACCAATGGCTTTGTGATTGGACTTGAGGTATGCCCCACAGGAAGAATTCATGCTTTGTACTGTAAAGATGGTCAAAAGCCCATGGCTAGCAAGGTAGTAGGACACAGATTGGAAGCTCCTACTATTATTTTGCTGAATAGACATGCTGTCAAAATTCCTTCTAAACATTAAGATTCATTTACACCCATAGTGTTGCTCTCAGTGTTGGTCAGAGAAGCATCTTTATGTAGTGGGCAGTAGTTAATGTAGAAAGTCCTAACTGGTCAAAGTGCTGAGAATAAGTGACTGTTAAGTGCTCACCCTATGCAGAACATCTATATCATATGCTCCAAGCGTCTATAGAACATTGGGTAGAAAGGGTAGAAAGAATGTAAAAGTTTGAAGATGAGGAGAAGTGCTATGGAATGTTGTCTTTATGATGTGGCCATTCCATTCATGAGCTAGAGCTATGATAAACTGCACAATGCTTGCACAATATGGGTCCATCCAACAACATTCCATCATAGTTTGAAGCTCCACTCCTTACCAACGAAGTATTGACAATTAATGTTCACTTGGTGTGATAGTTTATACTGTCAACTTGACAATCTAGAATCACCTATGAGGGATTATTTAGGTGAGGTTAGCCTCTGGCAATGACTATGAGGTTAACTAAGGTGGGAAGAACCACCTTAACTGTGGGCAGCACCTTTCTGTGAGTCAGGGTCCTGGAAGGTATAAAAAGAAAAAAGCTGGCTGACCACTGGTATTCATGGCTATCTACTTCCTTAATATGGGCTGAATGTGACCAGCTGCCACTCCTACCTCCATGCCTTCCCCACCACCATGATGTAACCTGGAACTGTAAGCTGAAATAAGTGCTTCATCCCTTAAACTGATTTTTGACAGTGCTTTCTCCACCCCTGCAGCAATGAGAGGCTAAGTAATTCACTTGAGGAGGGGTGACTTCTTTCAGAGAGTAAGTTGACCACACACCAGAAATGACATCCTCATGCAAGGAACCTTCAATTCAGAGTGGCACACACGCACACACAAAAAGACATGAAAGGAGCAGGGACCATGGTTGGGAAAAAGAGTACTTGCAAACGTGGTGGGGAAATAAGGGAAATAATGGGAGGTGAACAGGATTAACATATATTTTATACATATTTGAAATTATCAGATCATTTAAAATATGAGGGAAAATGAATATTGTAAGTCATGAAGCAGCTTGCCATGTTACAGAGAACACAAGTACTCAGGGTAGCAAGACAGAACCTGCTTCTCGTCACATTGGCTAAAGTGATGCTACCTTAAAAAATGTTGGACTTCAGAGAAAAGCTAGTCATTCAGAACTTAGATATTAAAAAAAAAACATTTCATTAAAATCTGTTTTAATTTCAGTTTTTAAAATATAAACTGAACATTCATTTCAAGCTTACAAAAATAAAACTGAGAGAAACTAAAATACTGTGTTGAAATTTGATCTATTTCTATTGCTCATCTTTGTAAGTTAGCCTTCTTTTTTTTATTTTCTGTTAGTCTCATTTCTCATTTTCCTTAATTTATATTTCATAGTTCTGAAGCCAGATAACACAGACAATCAGGAAGATAAAGATCTACCCCTTCCCACATGTCTTCCTGTATAATAATAGTAAGACTGGCTTAATGTAAATATGCTTAGATATGTTCCTCCTTCCATTCCTTGGTGTTTTTAGGGCATTTATCATGAACTGATTTTTCCCCCTAAAGCTGTTTTTGCATTGATTGAGATGATCATGTGATTTAGTTCTTTGAGACCATTTATGTGATGTACATTTATTGATTTCTGTTCACTGGACCATCTTTGCATCTCCTTAATGAAACTAACTTGGTTATGTACAGTGATCTTTTTGATGTGTTTTGAATTCTGTTTGTAAGTATCTTACTGAAAATATTTATATCTATGTTCATTAGTGATATTGGTCTAGAGTTTTCTTTTGGTATTGTGTTTTTATCTTCTTTTGGTATTTATATTCTGTAAACACAGACAGTGTGCTGGAAAACACTAGTTTTTAAAATTTATACAAATAAAAATTCTGTCTAATGCTATGTACATCATCCAAAGCTGTATCTGCATGGTTTGAAGCATCTGAATGACAAAGGAGACTTGTCTGAACTGCCTGCATGATTTCCAAACAGTAAACAATGTAAACAACACAGAAAACCTCAACTGTTTAGTAGTTTATGAGCAGGTTCAAACTCACTCAGGAAAAAAAGCAAAATAAAAGATACATGTACATAAAAAGTTTGATAAAATATATGTGTTAGCAAAACAGCATAAATATATATGTATGTATGTATATACACCCAAGGATATTACATGTAGTAAGCATTTAAATATGAAATGTTTGCGGTAAGGAGATGTATGCAGGGTGAAATGGACCGACCAAACATAAGTCCACTAAAGTAAAATGAATAAAACCAAACAGGAACCTTGCACAGACAGAAGAAGGTGGCACGCCATCAAATGAGGCAGAGAAGTAGCTAAATTCTCTATAGCTAGGGTTCATGTCAATAAAAATAAACGAAAAGCATACCTGCATGTACAAAGCTAATACTACTATCCCATAAACTGAGAGATGCATTTTATGTATGAATGAACAGTCAGGATTCTAATTCAGGAACTATTTATTCTTCAGCAAAAACAAAAAGGCAGCCAGGTGTGGTGGCGCACGCCTTTAATCCCAGCACTCAGGAGGCAGAGGTAGGAGGATCGCTGTGAGTTCGAGGCCACCCTGAGAATGCAGAATGAATTCCAGGTCAGCCTGAGCTAGAGTGAGACCCTACCTCAAAAAAACAAAAACAAAAACAAAAACAAAAAAAGGCTTGTTGGGGGCAGCAGGGAAGATGGCCTGGCAGTTAAGGCACTCGCCTGTGAAACATAAGGACCCATGTTCAACTCCACAGATCCCATGTAAGCCAGACACACAGATGATCATAGCATGTGCACAAGGTGGTACACATGTCTGGAGTTCAGTTGCAGTGGCTAGAGGCCCTAGCTTTCCAATTCTCTCTCATTCTGTTTCTCTTGTTCTTGTTTTCTCTCTCTCTCTCTCATAAAAAAAAAAGTTTTGTTGGTTTTCTCATAGGTTTGAATGAAAGCAGAAAATTAGAACTAAAGACAGAAAAATGTACTTGCCACTTGCCTGTCATCAGGCAAGCTAGTAACATCAAAGGCACCAGCTGCCAGACATAGAAAAGAACACTTAATTTGAGAGCAGCTCCTAGCCGCGGCCTTACTCATTGAAGGAAAACGCCTTCAAGAACACACCTAACATCCTTAAAACCCTAGAAATTTAATGCTATTTACTATTACAATCACAAAAAAGTAGCAGAATACAATTCATTTACTATCTGATTAAAGGATAAAATTCACAGTAAATTTTAACAGTGAAGAGAAATCCACTAAAGGTAAGTTTGCTCTTAAAACACTGACTGCTACCTTTACACATTTAGACTCAATAGTTTCATTTTTTCAGAAGATCCAGCCAGTTTCAGTCTATACAAATGTTTGATCATGTTGATAAAACATCTAGATGGGACTGGGGAGTTGTTCAGTGGTTAAAGGCACTTCTTTGCAAAGTCTACCAGCTTGGGTTAGATATGAAGTACCCACATACAGCCAGACACACAAAGTGAGGCATGTGTCTGGAATTTGCTTACAGTGGCAAAAGTACTTGGTGTGCCCAATGATATTCCTTCTTCCTCTCCCTCCCCCCTTTCTCCTCCCCTTCCCCCTCACTCCCTCTTCCCTCATTCTCTCAATTTCCCTCCCCTTTCCCTCCCTCCTCCCCTTCTCCTTCCTCCCCCCCCCCTTCTTCTTCATCTTCCTCCTCTCTCTCTAATAAATCAACAATTAAAAAATCTAGATAATGGAATTTTTCAGTTGCATCTGGCTGTTCATAATTCTATAAACAGAGCCAGACACCAGAATTAACTACTTAATGTTTTCTTTTAAGAAAAAAGTCAAGTGCTTCAATGCTATGTGGATTTTAATAAGAGCTCAACCACATCTCCATGCACACAAAAGAGTGATGCTCCTAATAGCTTTTACAACAACAAAAATTCATTTGTTGTTGTCTGTAGCAGATAGCAATTCTTACCTGCAGTTTTTTTGCATATTGTTTGAACATAAATGTCACACATTCATTGATGGCACCTGTTCTTTGCAGAAGTAGTAATCCTTTGGGGGTGGCAGCAAAATTTAGTAAATCATCTAACAAACTGTCTTCCAAAGCCATACTGAAACAGGTAGGAGAAAAGTAAAGAGAAGTTTAAGTGTACTCAAAAGCGGAAATACTTCAGCTCAATGTTGCCAATAATTAAACTAATAAAAGTGCCTACTGACTGTAAATGACTTAATAGATAATATAAAACAAGATCAAAATGGTGCCTTTGAATTGTTTTATTTTTCCATTATCTGTCATAGTATTTTCCTTCACAAAATGACTCAAGTGTAAACCAAATGTGTTATTTTTGTATTATATCTATGCTCTCTCATCCATGCCTTGGTTCCACTCAACCTTCCTATGATAATTCTGCCACACTTGGATTCCCCAAGCCTAAATTCTCCATTATTTCTGTACCTTTTTTCCAGGATGAATGCATTTCTAATGTCCTAAAACATAGTATACATATAACTCTTTATTTTTCATAGGTTTCATTTTACTTGAGAGGGAATAAAGTCAGAATTAATATGTGATGGGTTAACGAAGGGAGTGGGGAAAGTTAACCAAAACTAAGGAAATATGAAAAGGCCATATAGAAACCTACCTTATAAAGTAATTAAAATATAATTAAAATAAGAATGAATAGAGATACCCTGCATGGATGGACAATGGTGCCCTCAGAATCTATGGATTATTTATTAAAAATAATAATGATATGTGTGGGATATCTTCCTAAAAGTTATTGGTCAGGGGAGCCCCAGAGACTACCAAAACAATACAAACTACTGTTCTTGCCAACCAAAAATACAGAGTAAGATCTTACTGTTGAAGATTCCACACACTCTGCTTGCAAGGTACAAAGAAGTCAAGGTGAAAGTGAACTAGAGCTTCCTCCCTACTTGCTAGCTCTCATCCTGCCAGAGCAGCTGCTAAGGGGAGACAAGTCATCAATGTCCTCACCCAGTGCTGGAGCCTGCAATAACTACAAGGGAGAAGTGCCACAGGTGCAATCATGGTATGATAGCTAAGAGAGTAACTAACCACTTTTTATCAAATTGAGACACAGTATACAAGACATAATTCATACCTTACAGTATACATCAGGTATGGCTGGACAGCCACCTACTATTGTTGTTTTGCTAAACAGATGTGTTGCTGCCCAAGCCTTCTGGAACCAGCTGATTTCATCATGAGTCCTTGATGCCAGACATAGAGCTTGCTTTAGGATGTGATATTAGCCCTCCTGGTTTTCAATCTTGTTTGGTCCAATTTTTCCTTGCTGTACTCCCTTTCTTCATTTTTTAAGAATGGAAGGTTTACACTTTGAATATTCATGGGAAGTATTACCAGCTTGGGTTAGATATGAAGTACCCACATACTCATATTTAAAAGATTGTCATTAGTCTCAAATGAGACTTCAGACTTTGGAACAGGGTTGAGACTGCTAGAAGACTATTAATATTGGATTGAATTCATTTTTCATGATGAGATGGCCATGAGTCTATGGGGGCTGGGGGAAGAATGTTGTCTTTTGAATGTGAAATGTTTGTGACTAAGCTTCACACATAATCCCTAGCTGGTGCAGACTTTAGGAAGTGAAGCCTTGTAGCAAGAAGTGTGTCACTGAGGGGTAGACCCTGAAGTTTATTAGTTCAGCCGCACTGGATGTTCACAGTGAACTCACTCGCTTTCAACTTCTTTCCTAATGATATGCAACTCTGCTGCCCCCTGCTATTTGCTTTTATCATGCTTTCTCCACACTGATGAAACTTCCCCTTGAAACTGTAAGCAGCTTCCATGCTACTTCTGGTCAAGTGTTTTGTTCGAGCAATGAGATGGTAACTGTGACAACTGTTAAATGTCTTCAAAATATTTGTGATTTTTAAACTTTATTTTTAGACAAATTCATACATGTATGTAATATGTTTTAATCAGAAATAGACCCCTTTTACCCACTATTATCTCCATCCCATTCATGATATTTATATTTTTATTTTAGATTTTTTTATTTATTCATGATATTTATCTTTTATTTTAGATTTATTTATTTTATTTATTTGAGAGAGAGGCAAACAGAGAGAAAGAGAATGGGCACGCCAGGGCCTTTAGCCATTGCAAACGACTACAGACATATGCACAACCTTGTTTACGTGGGCCCTAGGGAACTGAACTGAGTCCTTTGGCTTTGCAGGCAAGCACTTTAACTGTTAAGTCATCTCTCCAGTGTGGAATTTATTTTTATATCCACAGATCAGTGTTTTCTCAGACTTGGGAAAAAAATAAAATTTCCTATTTTAAGAAAGACGTGTATCACACCCCCTAAGGCTCAGAGATACTACAGTGCAGGTAACATAAAGAATGTAGGAGTCCAAGAACGGGGAGGAGAGCACTGGAATGTTGTTTTCCAGATACAAAGTGGCTGTTGTGTTCATGATCCCCCAGTGGCGGATACTACCCAAGATCTGCATAATATGAAAAAGCAATGTTTTTTAAAAAGTGATGACATCAAAACAGAAGACAGACTTGCTGGAAAGAAGAGGGGGTTCAATAGAGGAGGATGTTAAGGAAATTCTTTCCCACTGTCATTCACTTTCCACCTGGAGAACGGCCTGCTGTAACACTGTCCGCCACCTACTCACCTACTCCCCACTCCTCATAGAAAGAAGCAAGAATTCAGGGGACTTGAAGGATAACCTAGGCATGCTCAGATAAGCAATGCCTATCTTTCAGTATACTAGCTCTATACAAAACAGCTATCTGAAGAAAATACATGATCTGCTCTACCATTAAGTTTAATGGCAGTAAGTTGCAAAGGAAGCCTGCCTGTCCACTGCAGACTTTGCCTGAACCAAATTTGTCTAATATTTTTAAAAAGCTATGTTGTTCAGGTCTTGATTTGCCTGACATCTTCATATCTGCTAACCAGCTCAAAAGTCACATGTGAATCCATAGGGAATCTAACACTAGAATCTAAAAATAATATTTGGCAGTAAAACATTAAGTATTAATCATGTTGCCTATCACATCAGGCCTACTAATCATATTCTGTCTTCCACGTGGAATAATACACACCCCATTTTACTATGCAGTTAATATCCATATATTCTTTATAACTAGTTTGACAAATCCTGAGAAGATTTTTCTCACATATTGAATCCCTACAAGTCCGAATCCTCCATAACTCATACCAAGAATTCAGCATACTGTTGCCTTACTGCATTTGCATATTTCTGTTCTAGAATGCACAATAGCTCCCTGAGGGCTATGTGCATCCTCTGAACTTAGCACAACATATAACTGAATGAATAAATATGAGTGAGTGAGTGAAAATAGAAGCATGAATACTATACAAAAACCCGAGTTCTTAAAATGAAAGTAAGTAAATCTAAAAACTAAGTGGTTCACAGAAGTATTTTCTTATACCCTCAGTGATAAGAAAAGCAGTCATTGATAGAAGTGTTTAGTAACCATTTTAGAAGAAAAATATATAAAGCTTCTAGATAATTAACAATTTAGTGAATCTTTACACTTTTAAGGAAATGCAACACTTTTTAAAAATTTAACTAAGTATCTAAATCAAGCTACATTTACCTAGAAAAAAGAAGAAATTAAAATTTGGCATTTATTTAATGAAGAATATCCCTTAAAGCTCTTCCCATTATCTTCCTGGACTGTGCCATTGCACAATCATAAATTAAAAGAAAATCCAGATACATTTATTACTAAACTATAGCTTTAAAAATATTGTTTTGTTGGGCTTTCTGGTGCACACCTTTAATCCCACCACTTGGGAGGCAGAGATAGGAGGATCGCTACAAGTTTGAGGTTAGCTTGGGACTACACAGTGAGTTCCAGGTCAGCCTGGGCTAGAATGAAATGCTGCCTCAAAAAAAAAGGGGGGGGGAATTTTCTCTATTAATCCGAGATCACATCCTGTCAGTTATTATACAGCAGATAGTTAAAATACTGATGTAAATAATTTTGAAATGCCAAAATCTAAACAAATCACTTGAGGTACGCCTACTATTTTGAAAAAGTAAAATTCACTTTACTGGCATTTGAGAACTCTTCTACTGAACACTAACATTTCAATTTTAGCATTTGGTTATTTCCCAGATTTTCTGGAAACACTACAATATGGCAAGCTTTCTAATACAAAATGTAGCCACAGTGGGAAGTAAGTATAATAAATACTGCTAGATTTTTAAGAGTTGTAAGTATCACATAATCTCTCAAGTGTAATTTCCTTAAACCTGTATGCATAATTTACCTTACTGGAAAAAAAGAGTGTTTTTATTATATTTTTCCAATACATTTCTATTATTTCCACAAATGTAATAAACAGATGACTGACAATTGTACTTACAAGTTTAGAGATTTCTGGCTTATTGAAGAAACAGAATCTGAACCCTCTACTGGAGTAGGAATTCTTCCTGACAGCAAACTTGTCTAAAAAATAACAGATGAATTCCCATTACTACTTTTCTCACTAAGAGACTACTTATAGGATCTCTTCCTATCTTTTTGTGCTTTCAATTATAATCATCTTTCAAAAATTACATTATGGTTTTGCTAAATATTAAAGTATTTCAGAAGTAAGCCACATAAAGTGGGGATCAAGGACTTAGCAATCCACTAATATTTGCATGTTGCCCCATTATACTCTTCATATAAAAAAATCCAGCTTTCTCTAGAATGTGCTTAGAAATAATTTCCATTGCAGAATGTTAGTTATGCAGAGAGAATTTACCTAAAGCTTCCATCACCAGAATAAAAGACTTTGTGATACTGTGTTGGAGCTCAGAACCTAATTCAACTATGGGAGCGGGTACTGATGTTCTTTTGTGCCAAATTAAGAAGTAGCATGTCCCCATTAAGGTACCTGGTCCACAGTATTCTACCACTTATTGTACCTGTAACTAAAATAAATATCTGCAGACAGGAAAAAGGAATCTTGACATACTGACCTTCCTCCATGCCTGTGCTATAGACTCATGTAAACCATAGGGAAGCAGAGCCTGTAAGCCTTCACATGTACTGTAGATTTGACGACACACTGAAAGTAAAGCTCCTTTAACTAAAGGCAACAGTTCAGATCCAGAGAATATAGAACAATCTTCAACAAGGAGTTTCTTTGAAAACTTGGCAATTATATGAGCACCTGTAGGACTAAAAGATGACACCTAAATGTGACACCAAAGCCATACAATACTTCCTGACTTTAATAGTCACAACTACTCTCCATTTGTTAGTTCCTTTCTATTTGTCCCTTAGCATCATTCAGACAGGTCAGTATTGCCGTCCTAACAGTATGTGTAATGAAGGCCAGAATTACACACAGGGCAGGAGCAACACAGCATACAGTTGAAGGATCACAAGTGCTGTCATCCTAAATCCTCCATTACTATTCCTGTTGAGACCTGACTACTCTTAGCAAGACCCATCTAAAAGGCTGAGACACTTTCGCTGAGAATAATACACAAGTATTAATAACATAGACAGAAATGCTTCAATGTGCCAGATACTATTTTAAGTATTTTTTTAATATTTACATCTAACCTCTTCCTATTTCCTTATGTATCCTGTAAAATGACAGTTACATCTAGAAACTTAATTCATTTAGTTCTACGTCTTTTATTTTCCCTTTAATCTTTTTGCTAAGGGAAATAATTAGAACATGAATTTTAAGCTGAATAATGTAGATTCTGTAATCATTTTTAATATTTTACATCTTTTTATTAAACTTCAATATGAAAAAAACTCTAAAAAAAAAGAACAAAAAAGTTATAAAAACAGTGACTGGGAAAAAGGACAACATACAAATTAAAAGTATTCATACAGAAATAAAACAAACTTAGAAGCTGACTTGGTGGCACACACCTGAAATCCTAACAGGCCAGAGGATGAAATAAAAGGATCACAACTTCAACAACAGCCTCCACTATTAAACAGAGACACTTGATCAAAAATATTTTTAAAATAGCCGGGCATGGTGGCACACACCTTTAATCCCAGCACTTGGGAGGCAGAGGTAGGAGGATCACCATGAGTTTGAGGCCACCCTGAGACTACATAGTGAATTCCAGGCCAGCCTTAGCTAGAGAGATCGATCCTACCTCAAAAAAATATATAATTAAAAATAAATTTATATAGAGTTAAATCTTTAAAAAAAAAAAAAATAGTCCCACCGCTCCCTCAGGGGCCACTGATAGTTAATAGCTGATGGAAAAAAGGAACACATTTTCTTGTTTTTTTTTTTTTTTAACATTTTATGAGAAGAGAAGTCACTTGCAAATTTCCCATTTTCCTGTAAATAATCCCTCATCCAAGCTCATATAAGCAACTATAATTAAATTCATTGGGCACACATGAAGACACACACACACACACACACACACACGACACTGAAGTAGAAGTGGGGCTAGAAAGAGGAGGTCTTCATTGGGAGGGTGGAAAGAGCTATCAGGGATAGATGATTTGATATGATATGATATGATATGATATGATATGATAAAAATACACTATGAAGATAATGCAGTAGAAAAATCATATACATACATGAAATCTTTAATAAATAAGTATTTTTAAAGTAATAGATGAAATACAGAAATGTCAGAATTCATGACAAAGAACTATTATTCCTAATTTTTAATGTAATATATTAAATACATCCAGTTCAATATGACAAGATGTAACCATACATATCTGTTCCCTCCATCAACACTAAACTTCAAAAGTAAAACTATTTTTCTGAAGTTATGAAAAACTGCAAAGACAGAAAGACTGGGAAGAGTAAAACAGTAAAATGTAGAGCTTGAAAAACAGAAAAAATAGTGACCCAGGACCTAACATCCTAGAACATCTGGTGCACTGTGAAACAGAATCAAACTAATTCACTCCATTCATGGCTATTCTTACTGGGACATCAGGTCACATTATCATTTAACACGGCATTAGTAGCTGACCAGAAAACCAAACTACCCTTGAAGATGTGATCCACATGTCAAGCGTGAATACATACCTCTCTCCTTCAGAAGAGCTCATGTTTTCTCCATAGAGAAGCAAAGTCAGTCCTTCTTCTACAGAAGCCACTCTTTCCAAGATTCCAGCTATGTGAATTAATGCTGTTTCAGAGCAATGTGGAGCAGCCTGTACATAAAAAAGATGACAAGACAAATCACAGAATTTTATGGCATAACCAGGGCGGTCTATAATCTGTAAAGTTATATGGCTACCACCACAACAGAAACCTAAATGATTTATGTGGCTATGAAATTATATATCTGAATTAAATGTATTATTATATGCCTTTACAACACAGCTAATGAGGTAATTAAATTCAATATTTTCACCTAAGCCAGTTATTGAGAATCACAAATTTCAGTTACATTTTTATATGTAGTTTGGGTAAACAAATGCAATAGCATCTTCTATTACTACTGGGCCTTGTACTTCTCAGGCATGGAGTTACACCAGCCATTATATTCTATGTCAGATCTAACATACTATGATGCTAAGAGAAATCCACTTGTAGACCCGAAATGGTCAGGAGTAGAGCACATCAGACTATAGAGGCCAGTTCATGGGCTGACCAACAGCCTTATACAGCCACCCAGGAGAAAGCAAACTGGGCCAGTTATATTTACTCACTTTAAATGGAAGTACTAAACTTCTTTTGCCAACATTAACAAAATAGCACAAATATATATATTTAAACCATGAAAATTAAGTTAATGCAAATCCCACCGACAGTAATTCCTGTTTTTCCTGAGGTCTGCTCATCTTTTTCTATCTGCATGGATTCCACCATTTATTTTGTCTTTTAAAATGTTTAAAATGTTTATTAAACTGTTGATCAAAGAGACCAATGTGGTCCCCAAAACCAGACAGGCTTACATCAGAGCACTTAATTACCTGCCCAAAGTAAGTAAGACCCTACTGCTGAAGATATCACAGGATACCAACACAGAACATTGAGAGATCTGGCTGGAATCTGGAAGGAAGCCAGTTCCCAGATGGTCTGACCATATAGTGCTAGAAAGTGCTTACATGAGCTGCTGGGGGTGGGGGGAGGATGGCCAACAACACTCTGAGCAAGCAAGGGACACTGCTATATGAAAGCAACAAGCCTAACAAGATGTACACACCTGTGCAATGGTGGCGCCCAGCCTAGGTGGGTAACCAGTGACTTTTTGATTGGCTAAGAAATCTGTTCAGTGAAAAGGAATCCATAGCTGCCAAGTCAGAATCCTATGGAGACCAAGATTGTGGACTCCAACAAGAAGCTCCCACTAATTTTGGGCCAAAATGGAGGCTACACCCATCAATATCTCTCTAAATCAACAATGCTTATCCCCTTAAACCTATTCTGATCTTACTCTCTGTTGGAGAACCCCTTTTTTCTTTTTCAGAAGGCAGCAAGAACCAAGGACAACCAAAATCTACCAACAAGATAAGAAAAGATAACACATCAGGTCCAGGTGAAACCACAGAGGAATTGGCGGGATGAACAAGAGTACTGCTTCCATGGGGAGCCTGACAACCTGTGCCAGGGTGATGGTGACAGACACTGAGGATACTTGAAATGCAAAGCAGAAATCCCAAAGAGTCTGAGAGCTCAACACTAAAGTATACTTCATGTACACCCACCAAGGCTCAGAGAATTTTGTGGAAGAGGGGGCATAAAGATTGTAAGAGCTACAAGGTAGGAGGGACTATCCAAAGGCATTGTCCCTGCCAACCCCCACAATGACTGATATTCTCACAACTTCTAACCCACAACCCCATGGGGAATACCAGTAATACCACTGAGGAGGGCCCTCATTGGAATGGGACAGGGAGGAGGAAAATGATGGTATCAACACATGATGTGTCCATACAAAGATTCCACTTAATAAAAAAGAAAGTTGTGCCCAATCTAGACTGGATATGGTGGCCCTGTCTTTAGAAAAAAAATTACATTATTTACACACACACACACACACACACACACACAGAGGAACATATAGCTACTTTATTAGCATATTTTCATACAAAATATTTTTCTTAATCCTTACCTAGAATACTTTCCTTCTCTCATATGTGAATGTATAAATATATTTATACATATCTATTCTATTCCTCATTCTATATATTTTCTATTCAGAAGTCTTGTTCACATAGGCTCCTTAAAACAATGAATATGACTTCTTCTCTTATGTATTTGCAATGCCCATCACAGAGCCCTGGTATGAGAGTGGTACAGTGGGTGATTCTAGATGTCTTACATTAGATACTGAATGTTGGTTCTATGCCAGTGGACTAGCCCTATCCTCAAGAATAAATGATAAATGTACAAGTACTATGACTGAAGTATATAATCTGGGAAAAGAAGGCAAGAGAGCATGGGAGAAATTTCCACAGATAAACTCTGGAGAGAAGAGGACCTCTTCATGTGGATCAAGCTTAAGACTTTCCAGGGGGAGGGGAAAGCAGACCAACACAAGGAAGTGTAATAACCTGGTTGAGAATATGCAAGTAGGCCGTGGCAACGAGAAACAGAGGATGTGAGCAAAGAGCACATGATAAATGGCAAGTTTAGAACACTGAGGTTTATCCAGCAAGCAAGAAAGCATTTGACAGCCCACTGAAATGTGGGCCAAAAGGAAGATGAGACATGTAAAGACAGACAAAACAAAAATCCTCCTGTTCATACTCTGGATACTCTAAAGGCCACTACCAGGAAGCTAAAGTCTCAGAAGTGGAGAATGTTCTGAACAGACAGCAAGAGGAGTAAGGGCACAACTCTGTCAAGTGTTAAATATGTGACATGGAGTCTCGGTGTGAGAATCAAAAGAGATAAAGAAGCATAATGGCCAGTGTTCAATTCCTCAGTGCCAACATAAAGCCAGATACACAAAGTAGAGCATGCATCTGTAGTTTGTTTGCAGTGGCTGAAGACCCTTGCATGCCCATTCTCTCTCTGTCTCACTGTCTGCCTCTACTTGAAAATAAATAGAAATTTATTTAGAATGAAACTTCAAACTGAAGGGACACACCCAAACAGAACCAGACTGACTTGACACCAGCTCTAACACAGCTCTTCCTTTTTCACAATCAGCTCTCCAGGAAGGCAATCTTACTGCAGAGGCTAGAAAATTACCACCCAAAGAATGGCAAGCTCAAAAGACTGAGTGTGTTTACAGGACAACAAGTATCTGCTTAACTGAGTCACATTGCTAAGTTTTAATTTCATCTGCAGATAGAAAAACCTTATTAGAAAAGAAATTAAGATGCATATATACATTTCCACCTTATTACAACTAATAAATCAACTAAGTAAATAAACTGATTTAATAAATAAAAGATATATGAGAAAAAATACTAATTTTGAAAAGATAGTGTAAAATATTTCAATATACCAAAATTCAAGAGTTCCTTCAAACATCCACTAATACCTGATTAAGACCTTTTAATCTCTGGCAAACCGTACCAACCTCAGCTCCATTCATGAGGTTGTGAATAGGCTGAAGAAGTGCCTCCACCACGGTATTATTGTACAAGCACTCCACTGCACATGCTTTTTGATCACACAGTATCCGTAGAACTTCAGTCACCATACTTGCAGGAGAATAATTCTCTAAGAAGCAGAATAAAAAGTTAAAATTCACAACTAAAGGCACTTGTCAATACTACTTTTAGTGCATACTGCTATCCCAAAATATTCAAAAGCAAGTTAATAGTTCAAAAAACACACAACTAAATGCCTACAACAAAATTTACTACAAAATTATAACCTAAAACATATCTCATTTAGCTTAACATGCCTTCAACTTAATAAAAGAACAAGGAAATGACAAACATATTAATGCCTCCTCTCTCTCTCTCTCTCTCTCTCAAAATAAAAATAAAATTAAAAAGGGCTGGAGAGATTGCTTAGTGGTTAAGGCGCTTGCCTGTGAAGCCTAAGGACCCATGTTCTACTCTCCAGATCCCACAAAAGGCAGACGCACAAAGGTGAGGCAAGTGCAAGGTCGAACATGCCCATTAGGTGGTGCAAGCATCTGGAGTTTGCAATGGCTGAAGCCCTGGTTCACCAATTCTCTTTCTCTCTCCTCTTTCTCTCTCTCTCCTCTTTCTCTCTCTCTCTCACTCTTGCTCTCTCTCTCTAAAAATAAAAATAAAAAATATTAATGCCAAGAGAACAGAACAATATTCAGTCTGACATTAAGCTGTTGCATGACACTGAAAATGTGCTGAAGACCACACATACTCCTTCCTCCCATGCAGAAAACACAGACTTGCATTCATTTTGTTTCTTTCTCATAAACAATGCATTCAGTACTCAGTACTGAGTTTGGTGGGCATGAAATGAGCCATGAAGGCATGACAATGAGCGTCAAAGAAGGCAGAGATGAGTCAGCTCTTTCATGGAGTCTGGCTCATTTCTATCATCCCCAAACATAAGGAGAACAAGGTCCCATTTTAAAATGAATGAGAAAAAAATCATGGATATTGTAACACTGTGGAAATGGTCATTGAAATAAATGTGATTTTCTATTTTAGAAATTAAGAAATTTTCAGATATCACATCTGATATTCTCAAAACAGTACTTTTTAAAACCCTCTCCTAGCAAGACATAACACTAAAACTATCAAAGTTCCTAACTTATGTTATAGCAGTCCACAGTCCATGAACATGCTCACTTCAAGCTATGCAAGGAAAAGAAGTAAATGATCTCCATCCAGCTACAGATGGGTAACAGTGAAGAAACCCAGCATCAGTGAGAACACAGCTCCTCATGCACACATGCAGAACTCCGGCAGTACAAGTGCAGGCCAGAACCAGACAAACACAAGGCAGTGCAGGCAGAGAAAGGAGAGTGACAAAACAGTGCACTGACAACCATTAACCTATTGACAAACTTCTAACCAAAAAGGAAAATTGTTATCATAAAGGCAGCTGAGAAGAATGTACTCAGTGCTTGACATGCTATGCAGATAGAAAGGAGACCCAGAATCTCTGTGGAGATCAAAACACAAAGACAAATGCACAGATAAAACCTCCTGGGTTGTAGGTATAGTACTGTACATAGATATAGGCCAAGTCATTGTTTTCCTCTGACTCACCTGAGTTCCTCTCAGCATTTGTGCCAGCATCTTCAGAAAAGTCTCCAATTATATAACATCATTGCTCTGATATTAACTGTTTCACTTTGGAAAATGTTATTGATTGATATTCAGATGAAAAGTGTATGTTATCTTTGAAGTTATGTTTTAAAGCACTTTTACAAGCCAGGTAATATGCACCTGAGCAAATGTCACTTTACAGAAACACATGAAAGTTTTCCCCCTTTGGTCTCAGTAAAAGAAAGCCTTGAAAAAGACTGAAATATTGGGTGTTAGTCACAATAAACAAGTTGATCACAACATCCTCAAAAGACAAAGAAGAGATGACAGCCAAAGAAAAGATGTTGCATCTGTTGATTTAATATCACATCCAGAGAAAAACTGATGTTAAAAAAAAATGGATAGCCAAGATCCATCTATAAGACAAAAAGACTGCCCCCTGCCATGAGACTTGCCACCTCTACAATATCTGGTAGGACCCAGGAGAACTTACAGAGGAAGTGGTGATATGAATACTGTTCTTACTGCTAGCCAGACAACCAATTCAAAGATGGCAACAGACATGAGAATCAATAAAAACCTATCAAAGCATAAAACCAAAGGCTACAAAGAACTACAAAGAACAGGCCTGCCATGACTAAGGGAATGTTGCAGAAGATGGGTGGAAAGATTGTAAGAGCCTCAGAGTGGATGAAGTACCCCGATACACCATCCCCCACTATCCCAAAGGAACTGACTGAGGCTTTTATGACCCCACAGTGAATCTCATAACCCCACTGAGGAGGGCCCCAGGGTAATGAAAGCCATGGCAAGGGAATGGATATAACAGTATAACCTGTTATAATATGCATAAAATAAAATTTTAAAAATTAAAATTCTCAACAAACTTGTTTCTAAATTAAAATGTTAATAGCAGATAAGAAATGTTATAAAACATAAAAAAATCCCTTCAGAACCAATTTCTTACAAGTAATACCACTTACCAAAATTGGTCAGTAACTCAAAACATTGAGACAAGTGAATACTCAAATATTTTAGATGGTTTCTTTTTCCATTTAAATAGAAACATCATGGGTTGAATTTCTAGCACTACATGAAACAACATTAAAATAAAATAAAAATTAAATAAAGAGAATTACCAGAATGTGCAAATGATGTCAACTTCACACAATTTGGTGAATAACAGATGAGTTGAGTAAACAGAACCAGCAGATTTGTGAGAGATACAGAGTCTGTATAAAGAGAAAAGAAAAAGAAACTTAATTCAGCATATGCTTACAACCTAAAAAAAAAAAAAATTAAAGTGCATTCCAACCTCCTGTCAAATTGCATCACAGTTTCTATAAAAATGCCATCAGAAGGGAACTATAGACTGATACATGACTCCAGAACAAAACAGAGTACAGTAAAAGATAGCACCTATGGCATTCTTGTCCTGCCACATGAAGGTATGGTTGGCATCTGTTTGAGCCAACCCTGAAATATAAATCTATGATATAAAGTTGTATGTGTCTGATTATGCCTATTTGAGGTAATTCAATTATGAGTAGTCAGTTCAGCCTAATATGTTGGTCCACTAACTTAGAAATATAGAACAAGGTCAGGAAACGTTTAAAATAAAAGATGGGACACTACATATTCTAGGATTTTTGGCAAAACAACCTCTATCATGAACACTGTGGTGTGTTGCTATGGCACCATGTAGTGCAATGAACAAATGAGTGAATGTTACTAATCACACCTTACATACACTCAAAGCTCAGATGTTTTCCATGTGTCAGAAAACAAACTACTTTTTCAATAGGTTAAAAACATGAAAAACATGTTTAGTTCACAAGAGTACAGATCAGCTATCAGGCCAAGTTTGTTCGGCCCATGGGCTACAGTTTAGTAATCCTTGCTTTAGAACTTACATTAAAAGAATTTGGAGAAGTGGTATATGATATTTAAAGTTGAATGCTGGCCTATGCTATTATTGAACAAACTTCTCAATCTCAATTTTAAGATCAGATGTGACAGGCCAAAATATAGATGTTAAATGTCAATGTAATATGCTAAATATGTTAAGATAAGTAGTTTATAAATGTAGGTATAATACTTATAAAACCATCAAAGGTATACATTAGTCTTTCTGTAAAGTTCAGCTGCATTCTATAAATGGCAGCTGCTTCACTGAAAGTCAGTCTTCTACTAAGTGCCCATGAGGCCTTATCTATAGAATACAACCTTGAGAAGTACAAACAAGGCTCGTGACACTATGTCTATTCTCGGGAAGCTCAGGATTGGGGCAAATGAAACAACCAGACATAAGACTTTTCAAAATGAATATACTCTGTAACAGCAAAGGATAGCCCTTAATCTGATTTTGTAAGTTTGTAAGAATGGATTTCACATATTTAAAATGTGTGAGGGGTCCTCAAAATCATGATCAGATGAGATTTTCTCGCAAGACTCACAGGACCCATTATATACTTATAAGCATGCTATACATTTTCACAGGATGCAAAGCAAAAACAAAGGAAAATAATATAGGGTGAAATCCAGAGCAAACCAGGAAAGAGCTTTTAATGGGCCCACACCCAGTGAAGTGGCACAGAATACCACAGTGACTGGTGACAGCATGTGTGAAATGCTACTGACTAAGAAAGTTCACAGGAGACAGTGTTCAAGACTTTTACTAGAGTGAGCACACAGACAGATGCCTTCCACCTAGCACATACAAAATTTCTAACCCCTCCCAAATGAAAGCAGTCATAGCATATATCACAATGTGTATACAGACAGTTTAGGCACACTGATCAATATATCAACTGCTTATTTTCACTCATGAACACAGAATAACAAACAAGACACAGCAGCTGTCCCATTGGGCCCACGGTATTTACTAGGTAGCATTCTTTTTTTCAGAAATATTATTCTGAACCCCGCGGCATGACATTCTTAGTATAGATGTCAGTTGGACTGTGTTAAGTTAGACTTAAAGTAGAAATGAAATAGTGATATGTGAAATGGAACACTCTCAACACCTCTAGGGCCATGAAATCCCCTGAGTCCAACATTCCTGACATCATAATTTCACTTCTCAGATTAGAAGCCTACAATGAGAGATTTGCTCAAAGGTAAGAAACATACTGTAAAATAGCCCAAATTACAGAAGTCTCCTTGTAAATCCTGAACTGGGTTGACAAGTATATGAAAGATTTTCAGAAGTTGGGAGAAATAAGCAAGGAAGTCACAATCCTATATGTGCAATAACAAGCATATATTGAACTAACAGAATACATGCTTCAAATGTCAAGATGAAAGGCATGTAGCTAAGAGACCAAGTCCAATCCACAAATATGAATTTTTTGCCATATAAATGTTACCAAACTTAACCTATTCTTTTCTCCTCATTACACTTACCTTTTCTATTTTTCAGCTTTATAGGAAATAATTTTCTGCCTTGTTTATAGACCAACAACCTTCCCAAAAGACATAGTGAGTGAATGAAATAAATATATTGTAGTTCTTGTCGTGAATAGTAGAAGCTTTTCTGCTTCATGCCTTAAAAAAGAAAAAACAGGAACATTAATTTTAATATTGTTTAATTTCCCAGTACCTGTCTTAAATTTTTCCTGAACATCAAACATGGTATAGTCTGTAATGAAGAAAATATTGGTATACATTTTTAAATGTGTTTACTTTCCTTATTGTTTCCTATAAATTTCACCATAAATATGAGCGATATCAGTCATTTAAAAATTAGAAATTCAGCTTCAGAGATGGCTCAGAAGTTAAAGATGTTTGCTTGCAGGGACTGATGGCCTGAGTTAAATTCCCCAGTGCCCACTAAGGCCCAATGCACAGGGTGGCACATACATCTGGAGTTTGTTTGTAGTGGCAGGAGGCCTTGGCATGTTCATTCTCTCTTTACTCTTGCAATTAAGTAAATAAATAATATTTAAAAAATAAATTTGAAATTTTAAACTGATGACATCAAAATAGAAGATAAACTAGTTGGAAATAAGGGATTCAGTGGAGAAGGGATTTAGGAGGGGGAAAACAGAGTAGTGGGAGGTGGATTTTTATCATGACATATTGTTTAAATTGATTGAAGTTGTCAATAAAAAAGTTTTTAAAAAGTTAGAAATTTGGGCTAGAGAAATGGCTTAGCAGATAAGGCATTTGCCTGCAAAGTCTAAGTATCCAGGTTCATTTCCCCAGTACCCAAGTAAGCCAGATGCACAAGGTGATGCATGTGTCTAGAGTTTGTATGCAGTGGCTGGAGGCCCTGGTAACCCATCCATTCATATTCTTTCTTTCTTTCTTTCTTTCTTTCTTTCTTTCTTTCTTTCTTTCTTTCTTTCTCGCTCTCGCTCTCGCTCTCCCCCTTCCTCCTTTAAAATAATAAACACTTTTTTAAAAATTAGAAAATTTTAGAAGAGTATAATATGCTAACAGCATTTACTCTAAAACTACCATAATATGGCTAGAGTTATCTATCACCAAAGTGAGACTTCAAAAATGAGTTAAGAGAGGGAAGAAATTAACAGAACACATTACTGTTTAATATTATAAATTGATAGCCACCAACATAGATAAAAGTCCATGAAAATATCTGAAAATGAAAAAAGAAAAAACTCTTAAAACTGAAATACTTCTGTTCCCCAAACATTTTAAGTAAGGAGTATTCAACCTGACCTACAATAGATTCTATTTACAACCATGTCTCCAAATGAAAGTAGCATCTTTAAAATATAGACATCATTCAATATATAGTATCCATTCATTCATCACCCACACATCCAAGGTCTATTGAGTAGCTAATGTTACAAGACCCTACACTATTCATTAATATTAAAAAAAATAGTAAGCAGCATGAAAAGTAGCTTCTAATTCATTCTGTTTATGGTCAAGAAAGAGTCTGGTATAATAAGAGTATTATGAGGACAAGTAGGAGGGGTAAGAAGCAGCAGATCAAGAAGCATAAGCCACACAACGAAAGTAGGTTTAATTAGGTTATAGAGAAAATGTTAAATTCTTTTCAGGAAGAGAGGTACAATCAAATATGGGCGTGGAGAATGGACACTGATGGGAGCATAGGAAATCCTTTCCTATAACACACTGCATGACCTCATCAACTTTCTGGAACCTTGATGCCAACGTCCATTAACCAATCTCACTTGTAATTCTACACAACTACAAAACCAGTACAAGGATGATACAAAGTTGTTCTATCAGTCTCCACGTGCTTGCACAGAAGAACCTGAGAAAATACTTCCCTAAAAAGTCCTAGTGCAGCAGAGTACCTGATGGTTGTCTTAGACACTTCACACCCTCTTCAAGCACTCTCCCAAATGAATACTCTGCATCTTTTTTTAGTTTCTTATATGTTTAACATGTGTGTGTATTAGGCACACTAGGGCCTCCTAAAGCTGAAAATAATTGCCAGATGTTTGCTCCATGTTTTGTGTCTGGCTTATATGAGCTGCTTGGAAATTGAACTACAGAGAGCAGGCTTTGCAAGCAGATGCCTCTAACTACTGAACAATCTTCCCCTGCCTATAGATAATTTGATGGATAAGATCTTGCCCTAAAGGGTCCTTTCCTATTGTTCCAGGCCAAAGTGTGAGGCATCTTCTTGATGACACTAACTTCTTTATCAGCAGTTTGTCTGTCAATCTTACCCTTAACTTGAAAGGTGTCCAAGCTCATCTCCACTAACTACACATTTTTAACAACTCTATTCCCTTTTCTGCTCTTTGTGTGTCAATCTAGTTAACATAATGAGCAATAATCATGTCACAGCCTGAATGCCATACTGTCTTGAAATTTCCTCCACCAAATCCATTAGTCCATTACTTTTTTAAAATATTTTTTAAATATTTTATTTAAAATAGAGAGAGAGACAGAGAATGGGTGTGTCAGGGCCTCCAGCCACTGCAAATGAACTCCAGATGCATGTGGCCCCTTGTGCATCTGGCTAATGTGGGTCCTGGGGGATTGAACCTGGGTCCTTTAGCTTTGCAGACAAACGCCTTAACTGCTAAGCCATTCCTCTAGCCTAGTCTCTTACTTTTGTTGTTGTTGTTTTCATTTCAAGACAGGGTCTCACTCAAGCCCAAGCTGTCCTGAAGTACACTCTGTAGCCCTAGGCTTGCTTTGAACTGAAGGCAATATTCCTTGCTCAGCCTCTGTAGTGTAGGTTTAAAGGCATGCATCACTATACCTGGCTTAGTCCATTACTTTTTTTTAAGTGAACCTCATTGAAATGCTCAGGGCTCAACTGGAATGTAGTCAGATTTTTCCCAGGATGCAACACAAGTCTCCTCTATTATAATTTCCGATAAAATCTTCATTTCCTCTGAAGTTCCTAGAGCTTTTAGTCTTTCCTATCCACATTTCTCTTGGCATTCTTGTCTCTAAGCTCCCACCTGAATAGTCTAGTGAGCTCTGCTTGCAGGATCTTAGGGCTTCTCAAGCCTACAGCTCCTACAAACCATCCCAGGTGTCCGCAAAACAATGCTCAGTTTCATCAAGGTAATGACTACCTCCTCTTTTAGTACCTATCCTTGGGTACTATGACAGAATTCCTAACAGAAGTAACTCAAGGGAGCAAAGGCTTATTCTGGCTCCCAGTCCAGGATGACAGAAAGGATCAGCAGTAAGATCAAGCTCCTGTCATGATGGCGGCAGTGAAAGAGGCACTGCGCTCACATCTAGTGTGCCAGCAGGTAGAGTGAGCTTACACTGGAGCCAGCACCAGGCTGTAACACTCAAGACCTGCCTCCCAGTCACCCATTTCAGCAAGCTTTGGCACACACTCTAGTAATTCATTACCTCCAAAAACATTGCCCCTAGCTGAGGAACAATTGTTAAATCATGTAAACATATAGGGGACAATTTACAACAAATCTACAACATCATCCAACTGGGTACGAAAATCACAGAGACAACTCAGGCTAGAAAATACAGATTTACACTTTCAATCTATATCACCAATTCTCCCTGCTCAACTCCCAATGTACCAGAAAAAAAGGAAGACTGAAGTAAAAATGGGCAGCTGAAGGAAGAGATGAACAAGTATTTTGAAGTAAATGGAAAAAGAAGCACCTTGTAGGTTTCTAGGTAAGGAAAAAAAAAAAAAGAAAAACCATGAAGATCTACTGGATTAGAACGGGGAAAGTGCTATGAATAACATTTGTGTCACCAACAAACTAGAAAAATTCACAAATGTGTGAGATAACACAAATTTATATAACCTTTTCCTTATTTTGAATAATTTCTGACTTCTAACTTTCTTCTTAGCTCAAAATGCTAGCTTTTAAACCCATTAATTATTGATCTTTGAACAAATTTCCTAGCATTGAGTTTTAATGAATTAACTCAGAGATAAAACATGAGAGGGCTGGAGAGATGGCTTCGTGGTCAAGGCATATGCCTGTGAAGCCTAAGGACACAGGTTCAATTCTCCAGGTCCCACATAAGCCAGATGCACATGGTGGCACATGAGCCTTGAGTTCGTTTGCAGTAGCTGGAGGCCCTGGCACACCCATTCTCACACTCTCTTTCTCTCTTCCCCCTTAAAATAAATAAATGAACTAGATAAATAAAATGTTAAAAAAAAAAAACATAAGAGCCTCATGTTCTCAAAGAAAGATGTTTGCTTAGAAAATCACTATAAAATAACAAAATCTTTTCTTCTCAATTTTTAATAACATTTTCCATCATTACAAAAAATATCCCATGGTAATACCCTCCCTCCCCCCAAAATAACAAGATCTTAAAAGAAATAAGATTCAGATCTAAAGTTATAAAATGGGAGCCATTATGACAGATGCCAATAATTCAGCAAAACATGATATATTTTTAAAAATCACTAAATAGGAAAAATATCACTACAGAGGAAAACTTAAAATGACACATATTTGGACGTAAATGATGTCCCAAATGACAACCACGATGAGACAACAATATACATAGATCTGTAACAGGCAACAAAGACTGAAGCAGAAGTAAAATATATGACAACTTAAAATAATACCGAGGCCAGAAAGCTTCACTACTAAACTCTACCAGACTTTAACTATTTAATTTAATTTAATTTCATCGTGTTTTACATATACATATATCTTTGTGTGTGGTGTGCATGTGGATATGAAAATTATGTGTATAGTTATGCAATCATGCATGTGCATGTACATGTGCACGAATGATTTGTTTGTATTTGTAGGGCAGAAGTCAGCACGGAATTACTTCCTTTGTCACTCTACACCTTATATTTTGAGACAGAATCTCTTAAATTAACTAGTTGTCATGTACCAAAAATGCCCTACCTCTGCTTCCCCAGACCTGGGATTAGAGGGACTTGCTACCATGTCCAGCTTATACATGGGTTCTGGGATCTAAATTCAGGGATCTGTGCTTAATATGGCAAGCATTGCACTGCCTGAGCCATCTTCCCAGGCTACTATACCAGAAAGTTAAAGAACACCAGGTCTTCCTAAAGCGAGTCATTAAAAAAAGAAAGGCATGGTAGTGCATGCCTTTAATCCCAGCACTTGGGAGGCAGAGGTAGGAGGATTGTAGTGAGTTTGAGGCTACTCTGAGATTACAGAGTGAATTCCAGGTCAGCCTGTGCTAGAGTGAGACCCTACCTTGGGAAAAAGAAAAAAAAGGAATGTTACCAAATTATTTTATGAAGCAGCATTACTCTGATAAGAAAATGATAAAGGCAAGGAGTGGTGGTGCACGCCTTTAATCCCAGCACTCAGGAGGCAGAGGCAGGGGGATCGCCATTAGTTCGAGGTCAACCTGAGAATACAGAGTGAATTCCAGAGTGAGACCCTACCTCAAAAAAAAACAAAAAAAAACAAAAAACTATACACCAACCTCACTAAAGAACATAGATATAAATATTCTCAATAGACTTCTTATAAAATGTAAAACACATCTAAAAGAGATTACTGTGCATAACCAAGTTCATTTTATTCAGGAGATGGAGAGATAGTCCAGCAAACAGAAATCAATGAATGTACATTCCATAAATGGTCTCAAAGAACTAAATCACATGATAATCTCAACCAATTTAAAAATAACGTTACAAAAAAAATACAGTATCACTTAATGATAAGAGCCCTAAAAAACAAGGGAATGGAAAGAGGAACATATCTAAATATATTTACATCAGGCCAATCCTTGATGGGCAAATATCATATATTCTCTTTCATTTGTGGTCCCTAAATTCTATATACATAAAATTTTGTGCATAAATATGGCATGAAGGTAGAAGAAAAACTGTCAGGAGCAACAAAAGGGAGAGAAACAAGGTGTGAACAGGGAGGGCTGAAAAGGGAAAAATATGCTTAACCTGAATATATACTCAGATGAAAAACATATACAACACAGTACCATGTACAATGAATATAACATGAAAATGTTCAACAAAAGACTTTATGTTTCAACAGTCATTTTTATTCATGAAGTATATACTTCTTTAATGAATTATATATTTTAATATATGTAATAGAGGTGAGGTGGGTTTCTTGAAGGCAACAGATTGAGGGGTCTAATTTTTTGATCCATCCTGTTAGCTTGTGTCTCTTGATGGGTAAATTAAGGCCTTTAATATTTAGGGTAATGACTGTGAGATTTAATTTGATCCTGCCATATTGTGATGGTAAATGTGGGTTGGTGTTTTCATGGACGTTGAAGTTTTTTGTGCCTACTCTGAGTTTGGTTGTTGTGACCTGTTTCTTCTAGGCAATTGAGTTTGATTATTTGTTTCTTCTCTGTGGAGAATTTCCTGAAATACTCTCTGTAGGTTTGGTTTTGTATTCATATAATTGTAAAGCTCAGTTTTGTCGTGGAATGTTTTTCTTTCACCATCTATTATGAGGGACACTTTTGCTGGGTAGAGTAGTTTGGGTTGGAAGAGACAGGTTCTTAGACTTTGCAGTGTTTCATTCCAGGCCCTTCTAGCTTTCAGGGTTTCCATTGAGAAATCGGAAGTAATTCTGATGGGGTTTCCTTTGAAGGTGGTATGCTATCTTTCCCTAGCTGCTTTCAGGATTTTCTCTTTGGTGTCAATGTTTAGAGTCTTCATGACAATATGTTTTGGAGAATTTCTGCTTTGGTCCAGTCTGTTTTGAGTTCTATTGGCTTCTTGTATCTTGATGGGCCTTTCTTTTAAGACACTGGGGAAGTTTTCTTCAATTATTTTGTTAAATAAGTTCTCCATGTCTTTGGTCTAAATTTCTTCTCCTTCTGGTATTCCAATGATCCTGATATCAGGACGTTTAAGTGTATCCCACAATTCCCTCATGTTCTGTTCACAGGAACTTTTGAACTTACTGAAATTCTTTAAGTCTCTAACTGTTTCTTCCATCTTGTCTTCCAGACCAGAGTGTCTATCCTCCACTTGGCTGACTCTATTCTTGAGAGCTTCTAGGGAGTTTTGGACTTGTTCAATTAAGTTTGCATTTTCTACTACTTTTCTATGTATAATTTCCATCCCTCTGTCAAGCTCCCTTTTCAAATCACTGTCTGATTTTCTTGATGAGTCTTAGAATTCATTCTTGCATTTCTTTATGTCTTCATTTAGCATGGCCAGCTGATTTTTAAGGTCTTCTTTTTTTTTCACTCTCCCTCAAATCCCTTAACTCTCTTTGAACTCCTTCCAATTTTTTATCTATTAGTTCTAGTTTAGTGGTGGCAGCATCCACACGATTATCGGTCCTTTGTTGCTTTCCTGCAAGTTCTACCAGTAGGTTGGTCAGGGTAACATTGCTCATACCTTCTTCAACTTGGTGTTCTGATCCTAATGGTTCTTCTATGTTTTGGTTAGATGTATTCATTGTTGGACTGGGTGATCTAAATGGATTTTCTTGCATTTGATTCTTCATGTTATTACTTTTGCACTGTGGTCTGCCCATGACAGTGTATGGGCACGTAGGTGGGTGGATCAGCCTGGGCTCAAGCACAATGGGAATCTGAGGCAGCCTGGGGTAGTTGCAAAGCAGCCTGCGCTTTGGCTCTCACTTGCCAAAGCCGCCTATCTACTGCCTGGCTGGGGCGCCAAAATTGCCTGAATTCTCAAGGGGTAATGTGCCAAAGTTGCCGGCGTTTGAGCTAGGACTGACACTGAGGCACCAAGCATTGAAGCAGCCCGAACTCTGGCTGGGAACACTGGGACCCGGAAGCAGTCTGCACTCCCCTGACACAGGACAATGGCGGCCGGCCTGCGTGGAAGACAGGTAGGGGATGGCACCTAAACTGGTGCAAGCCAGAGACACAGTCTGAGCTTGTGTGGCAATTGCTGTGGGACTGGGCGCACTCAGTAAGTGGGCGAATGTGCAGAGCAGTCTGGGTCAAGCAACTATAGCTACTTGATATTTGATAAAGGCCCGAACAATATAGGCTGAAAAAAAGACAGCATCTTCAACAAATGTTGCTGGACAAACTGGATAACCATATGCAGGAAACTGAAACTAAACCCACACATTTCACCATGCACTACACTCAAGTCCAAATGGATCAAAGACCTCAATATAAGACCAGAAACTCGAATACTACTGGAAGAAAATTTAGGAAGTACTTTCCATGATATAGGAATGGGAAAAGACTTCCTGAACAAAACCCCAGTAGCTCACGAACTTAAACCGCCACTGAACCAACGGGATCACATGAAGCTGAAGAGTTTCTTTACAAACAAGCATACAATAAGCAAAGCCAATAGATTACCCACAGAATGGGAGAAAATATTTGCAGGTTATCCAAATGATAGAGGCCTAATCTCTGGAATCTACAAACAACTCAAAAATGTAAACAGTAAGAAGCCAAACAAACCACTCACAAAATGAGGCAAAGAGCTGAACAGACAGTTCACAGAGGAAGAAATACAAAGGGCAAACACACACTTAAGAAAATGTTCATCATCCCTAATCATCAGAGAAATGCAAATTAAAACAACTATGAGATTCCACTTTACCCCAATAAGGAGAGCAAACATCAAAAAATCAAATAAAAATAAATGCTGGCGAGGATGTGGAGAAGTAGGAACACTCATCCACTGTTGGTGGGAATGTAGGATGGTACAACCACTTTGGAAAGCAATATGGAGACTTCTGAAAAAGATGAGTACAGTGATACCAACAGACCGAGTTATTCCCTTACTGGGCATCTACCCTAAAACCTTCAAACCACAGGCTAGAGAGATTTGCTCAACCATGTTTGTAGCGGCTCAATTTGTAATAGCTAAGAGCTGGAATCAACCCAGATGTCGATCACTAGAACAATGGATAGTTAAGATGTGGTATATCTATACAATGGAATTCTATACAGCAGTAAGAAAATATGACACAATGAAATTTGAGGAAAAATGGTTGAACCTGGAACAGATCATTCTCAGTGAACTTACCCAATCACAAAAAAAAAAAAAAAAAAAAAAAAATCGCCACATAGTCTCACTCATCTACAGCACCTAACCTGAATCTAACCAAGTTACCTTACATATCCAGCACGCATCTCGTGGACTAGACACTAGGATGGAAGGGGCGGGAGGGGAGGGCATCAAAGGGTAGCAAACACAAATCTAGACTGAAACGGAAATGGTACCATAAAATTCTACTTACTAGAAGACAGATAAAATGGCTGATCCTTCACCAGGCCCTTACAGGGAACACCTGAACCACAAGACACTGAAGAGGGTAGGATCACGACTGACCTTTATCTTCTATATCTTCCCTCCGTCCCTCTCCCTCTGCTTCTCCCTCTCTTCTCTCTACCTCTTGTATATTAGTTATCTTTTTCCACATTTTCTTAGTGGGCACTGACCTGTAACTCCCAGTACCAGCATGGGGCTATCATCCACAATAAGCTTTTGATCAGAGAGACCTACAAGGTTTCCTAAAAGACAGACAGATTTCTGTCACAGTACTTGATGACCCACTAAAGGTTACTGGTAAGACCCTATTGCTGAAGATACCGTATGTGGTTGACATGCAAAACATAATGGCATGGCTGGAAGTTGGAATACAGTCAGTCCCCAGACAGTCAGCGCGTCTAGTGCCAGACGGTGCTACATGGGCGACTAGGGGAAAATGACCAATATCTGTCCAAGCAACCCTTGGTCTAACCTACTTAGCAGCAAATAACTTGTTGTGATGCCCACACAAGTGCAATAGTGGCACACAGCCATGGTGGGGAACCAACTGCTCTCAATTTGGCTAACTGATCCCCTCAGTGGTATGGGACCCATAGCTGGAGCTGGGAAACAAGTCAGAACCATATCCAAACATAAGCCTACTCTCCAATATCAAGCTACCATCAATCATGGGCTACAAGAGGGCCTACACCTATTAAATTCTCTATAAAAAAAAGTAAGAGTTATCTCATTTGTCCTGGTGCTAACTTACTCTCCGTTGGAGAATCTGCTTCTCTTTTTCAGATTGATATAGATCCTAAGGAGAGAGCCACCCCATCATCCTCCAAAGGGCCCCGGCTGAAACTAAGAAAAATTGGGGAAACAAGCAAGGGTGCTGTTGTCCTGATGAACCAGATACCAGCACAAGGGGGAAGGAGATCAACACAGAGAAAAATCAACTCCTACCAAATCAGAGAGCCAGAGCCTCAGAGGCCCCCACCACCTCATCACCGAAGCAGACCAAAAATGAACCCAACATGAATCAGGGAAATTTTGTGGAAGAGGGGGTGGAAAGAATGCCAGAGCCACATGTTGGGTCATGATATGCAGAGACATTTATCTTACCCATAACTGTGGGCTAACTCCACAATGCATGACCCGTATACCTCAACAAGGAGGGGCCAAGGGGAGGGGGTTGGTCACGGATGAGCCTAATAATGGTACCAAACTGACTGTATTTGCTGAATACAAAACTAACTAATAAAGAAAAAAAGAAAAGGAAAAACAAAAAGAAAAAAGGGTGTCAAGACATGTTTTATCCATACCAGTATATATATATATATATATATATATATATATATATATATATATATATATATGTATATATATATATACACACACACATATATATGTATATGTAATTGAGAAAATAATACTTACCACAATGTTTTGAATGTCCCAAAATTTCATCAGTTTTCATGGCCTCACATAGTTCCAAGTACTGAACACATTGCTGAACTGCTGTAATTATCTTATGGAATAATAGGAACTTATTAATTCTAAATAATTATAGTCCACAAAGCTACAAAATTCTAATATATGTGTATTTGAAAGTGCCACAATAAACCCATCATCTCATATGATAACTCAAAAATTAATATAATATAAGAAGAAAATTACTCCTACTATAATAATTGCTATATTTTAGATTAGGAAATAAATTTATAACATTAAAATATGACTATTATTTGTTTTACATTTGTTATATACCTTAAAAAGTTAATGAAGGATATAAAAATAGTATTGGTTAATAATCAAGGAAATATTTAGAATATTTCCTTTCCAGACACTGAATTCATTCTCTAATCACACATTAATGATAGAATAATTTTGAGGAAGAGCAGGGGAAATATTTATGAAACAACATATACTGTTATAAATGTTATATTTATAGATATAAACAAATACATATTTTATTCTGTCGTGCAATATGCAAAAACTCTGTGGCAATGATTTTAAAACTCTCATCCAAGCTCCCAGCCATGGAGTCTCTCCTTCCTACCCAACCAGAGAAATATCAACTTGATCAGGCACCTATTTCCATCTCAAATGCCAGAATGAAAGAAATTTGATATAAAAAGATACCCAGTGATTTTCCTGAGTCTCCATTCAAACTTCTCCCGTTTCCACAGTAGAGTACAAACCTTTCTCCTGTCTTCAAAAACCTATGTACTTCTTATAGGTGTGCTTTAATTCTAATTTCCAAACAAATTAGAAGCCAATAATGATATAACAGTAACATTATTTGTTTGGTACAAATAAGGTCATTGGTAATCTTATAAGATCTCAGGTGATGGTGGCAAATAAAGCCTGAAATAAGAACTGAAAAAATAAGAATGCCCAGTATGAACTTTTATTTTCAGAAAACCTGTCCATGATGAATAGAAAGCTACAGAACAATAGTTCACCTATGGGTCTGTTGTAGAACGCTTCATGTTGCTGGTGTGAACACTCAACCCTGACATAGTTTATGGGAGGAAGGGGTTTGTTTCAAGGTTACAAATCAAGGAGGAAGTTCCATCAGTGGCAGAAGAAGCTACTTCCAAACATACATCCAAGGAGAGTGAAAATCCATCACTAGCAGCAAACACCAAAAACAACAAGCACAGACTGGCAGCAACCAGCAGAGATCCCACCAGAGCTCGGATTGCTCTTCATACCTTTGGGCTAGAAATCAGATCCTCCCAGAAACACACTTCAGGTATGGACCCCAGAATCTACCCCCAAGTGATACCTCCTTCAGCCAGGCAGTTAAGAGACACAAGTTACAAGCTTTAATAAAACATCTGAGACAATGGGATACATACATTTAAACTACCACATTCCACTTCTGGTTTCCAATGGACTCATGGCCATCTTACATTGCAAATTATATCTAGTCCAACTTAAAAGGTCCCTAAAGTCTTTGCCATGTTAAGATTGTTTCACAGTCCTAAGTGTCATCTGAGATTCAAGACTGTATCAACTGTGAGTCCTATAAAATCAAAACAAGTTGCATATTTCCACTGTATAATGGCACAGAGTAAAAATTTCCATTGCTATAAGGCATAACAAGGGGAGAATGGACCAATGTAAAATCAATAACCATCAGGTAAACATAAGCCTCAGTGCCAATCCTAGCTTGAATGCAGGCAGCTTGGGCACATTACCCCTTGAGAATTCAGGCAAACTTGGCACTCCTGCCAGGCAGTAGATAGGCGGCTTTGGCAAGTGAGAGCCACAGCCCAGGCTGCTTGGCAACTGCCCCAGGCTGCATAAGATTCCCATTGTGCTTGAGCCCAGGCTGATCCACCCACCTACGTGCCCATACACTGTCATGGGCAGACCACAGCGTAAAAGAAATAACATGAAAAATCAAATGGAAGAAAATCCATTTAGATCACCCAGTCCAACAATGAATACATCTAACCGAAACATAGAAGAACCATTAGGATCAGAACACAAAACTGAAGCTATGAGCAATGCAACCCTGACCAACCTACTGGTAGAACTTGCAGAAAAGCAACAAAGGACCGATAGGTTTCATATCCTTCCACATTCCTCTTGAAAATTAGCTCCAAAAGGCCAAAGCCACACAGTCAGGCATCTAGCAGCAACCCCACTTCTTGGTACCACTTTACTGTTGCAGTCAGGTTCACATTGCTGGTAGAAATCACCCAACCAAGAGCAGCTTGTGGGGAAAAAAAGAGGTTTACTTTGGATTACAGGCTTGAGGGGGAAGCTCCATGATGGCAGGGAAAATAATGGCATGAGCAGAGGGTGAACATCACCCCCTGGCCAACATCAGGTGGACAATAGCAACAGGAGAGTGTGCCAAACACTGGCATGAGGAAACTGGCTATAACACCCATAAGACCGCCCTCAACACTCCCTCCACGAGGCATTATATATGTTATAGTATTCTTCTGTGTTTCATATAGAGCAAACCAATGCAATCATCATTGCTTACTGTTCTCTATGGCTTATGCAGTCCAAACTTCCAAGTTTATGCATATCCCTCCAATATACAAGTTCTGAAAGACTAAAATCCACATGAAGAGATTCATCTCAGCAACATCTGACTTCTCTGGTACCAAATTTCTGTGTTGACATTCATTAAAAAGACAAGGCTTCTAAACCATATTATCCTATTTGGGGGGAATTGCCCTGAATTTAAGGAAGACTAACCTCTATAACTTTCCAACCCAGAAGTGAGCAAACTACTTCTAGGAGTAGGACCTGAGAGGTTAGAGAGCTAACACCTGTTGCATCCATCCCAGGAGTAGGCTAGCTGCCTCTAGCAGCAGCATGAGGAAAAAAGAAACTGCTGTATCTGCTGTCACTGATGCTCTGAAGATCTTGAGGCTATGGCTGTGGCTTCCTTGAATACAGGTATTCATTGGCATTTTTATTTTATTAAATAGCTAAAATCCAACAATACATGAATATGCAGCACATTGTATAAGCAAAGACTAAAGAAAATTCAATTCCTAAAACATCTGTTAAAGGAAGGGATAGATGGGTATGACCTGCTGGATTCTGTAGGACACACATATACTCTGATTCCAAGAGCAATCACATTAAACCCACTTGTTGCATTCAATAGATCTTTGGGTCCATAGTTATTGACCTCATTGTCTTCAATGATATAATCAGCACTTTTTATGCATGTATGCTTGCCCTGAGTTGAGAGTTGAACCAGGCCTCTGAGAGAATTGGCAAAAAGAATAGTTTAAGATCAGTCAGCTCTCTAAACATTGCTTATCAATATTAGTCATTTGTGCTGTTCAGGCCACAGGTACACCAAGACAGAGAAAACCTGGTAATATTACTTTAAGTGGGTGGATTACACAGTTGTAACAGTAACTTTAGGGCAAGTTACAAGTAAGGAATTTAGTATCTCACAGCAATAATCTAGGAAAAGCTATTGTTAAGGACCATAAGAAATATTATTGCAGTGTGTTCCCATAGTTTATTTCCATATTTCATTTTTATAGTTCATTGCCACAGTTTATTTTTATAGTTCATCCCCATACCATGCTTCCTAAATATGATATTCCTGAGTTGTTTGTTCCTTTATCCCGGTTCTCTGTCACAGTCTCAGTTCAAACTGGCATCATCTTTTGCTTATGCACAGTCTATTAACCCTCACTTTCTGCTATAACATTTATTTTTTTTTTTAGAATTTTTTTTCATTTTTATTTTTTATTTTATTTTTTTTTACAGTCAGTTTGGTACCATTATTAGGCTCATCCATGACCTACCCCCCTTGGCCCCTCCTTGTTGAGGAATACGGGTCCTATGGCACTTCCAACACATTTTCCAGCAAAAAAAAAAAAAAAAAAACATACAGATCCATTAAAAGTGACTTTTACAAGATTCCACAGTGGCTGCGAGGGAATGACATAACTGAGGGAAGCCCAGTGGTAAGGAGGGCTGTGTGCCATTGTGATATAAGGCTATATGCCTAGGTAGAATGTCAAGGCTACATACCTTTCTATGGTGGCAGGAGAGTGGTAAAAACAAGGGAAGGACAGCAGTGAGCCTCTGTGGTAGCTTCTTGGGAACTGCTTGGGAGCATTTACCCAGGAGAAGAGCCATTACAAAGGGAGCAAGCAGGGCTAACCATCTGGTATAAATGCCAACCTGCAGTGGGACTGAATACGAGGGCAATGCACAATTCTACAGGAGCTGCTCGGCAGAGCAAAACCCAGAGGAAGAGCTAGTGGGAAAGACCATGAGCTGGGCTACTCCTTAATGCCCTGTAATTTAACAACCATAACAAGGGGGAGAAACTTAAAGGAGATTCTACTTCTCACACCCACCTTCCAAGCCCCCCAAAAGAAAAAAAAGGTACATGAAGAAGAGCTGAAGCAGAGGACAACAGAATAATAGCTTTGGTCCCCAAGAGAAGCTTGAAGGTGATATCACTCCAAACAGCCAGACAATAAATAGGGCTAGAAGAACAGCCTCTAATTTGGACATCAAGCAAGCCAGGCCTCCCAAGATCTTATCCAGTTTTCCAGGAGGTGGTACACACAAATCAGACCCTTCTCAGGCTCAAGAGCACCCATCTCAAACCAGCAAATAGACTGCAAACTCACAATCTTCATATCAAATTAAATCAGGCCACTCAACACAGGTTATACCAAGGCTGATATTGGCGCATCGTCAGTGACACAAATGATCTTCAGATGGACAAGCCCCCAAAGCTAAGCAACTACAACACAACACCAAACAAAAGGATCCCTGCCAAGATCACTAGCCCTCAAAATGGAAGTCTCCAGTAAAAGCTTAGAGGAAACCCAAGACATAGAAGCTCAGAATGAAATTTCAACAAGCATTTTAAACAAACTTAATGAGACATTGGACAAACAACTTGTTGAATGGTAAGAAACTGGGCAAAGAGTAATCAAACAGGAACTCCAAAATGGCTGAAGGAAATGGAAGAAAATCAACAAAAATAAATAAAATTACAAATCAAAGTATGGCTCAATGAACTGGAAGAAAGGTGACAAAAGAACTCGAAGGATGTATAAACGAAATGGAAGATAATCAACAAGAACAGCTTAATCAATTGCTGAAGTAAACCAAAGAGAATCAAGAAACAGAATTCCACAGACAGCTTAATAAAAATCGAAGACAATCAAAAAGAGACAAACAGGGCTGGGGAAATGGCTTAATGGTTAAGGCATTTGCCTGCAAAGCCTAAGGACCTTCGTTTGATTTCCCAGGACCCATATAACCCAGATGCACAAGGGGGCACATGCGTCTGGAGTCCATTTGCAGTGGCCAGAGGCCCTAGCATGCCTATTCTCTCTATATATCTGCCTCTTTCTCTTTTTTTTCTCTCTCTCTCTATAATAAATAAACAAATAAAATATTTTTTTAAAAAAAGAGATAAACAGAAGGCTAATGAAATTTGAGGAGAATCAACAAATAAATGAGCTCATGGACCAGTGGAATAAACTCAACAAGGGCATATCCAAATGCAAGAAGGAACACCAAGGGACAATAAAAATGTCAAACCAAGAAATGAAAATGGGATTCAAGCAAGATATGGAAATGCTGAAGGAAAACATAACAGAAAACAGAAATGCAACAACCCTTTTAAAAGGCTCCCAAGAAAGCCTCATTAACTGTTGCAGTCAGGTTCACATTGCTGGTAGAAATCACCCAACCAAGAGCAGCTTATAGGGAAAAAAAAGAGGTTTATTTTGGATTACAGGCTTGAGGGGGAAGCTCCATGATGGCAGGGAAAATAATGGCATGAGCAGAGGGTGAACATCAACCCCTAGTCAATATCAGGTGAACAATATCAACAGGAGAGTGTGCCAAACACTGGCATGGGGAAACTGGCTATAACACCATAAGCCTGCCCCCAACAATATACTCCCTCCAGCAGGCACTAATTCCTAAATCTCCATCAGCTGGGAACCTAACATTCAGAACACCTAAATGTATGGGGGACACCTGAAACAAACCACTACATTCTTTCCCTAGCCCCCATAAACTGATAACCATATGTATGTAAAATGAAATACATTCATCCAACTTTAAAAGTCCTCCTAGTATTTATCAATTCCAATGATGTTCATACATCCCCATAATCCAAGGTCTTTTAACTGAGCCATAATACCAAAAAAAAAAAAAAAAGAACCATAATGGCACAAAATAAACATTCATGCTGCAAAAGATGGCATTGGGCACAGCAAAGAAATACTCAAGCAGTACATTATTTAAACAGGATAAACAGAAATCTCTGTTTTTCCAACTACAACTACTTGAGCCAGTGACAAGTCTCCAAGTCTGACAATTCTAAACAGCAAGTCTCTGGAGTTCCAATTCTGCCCCTCCAGCTAGGCTACTCACAGCCCTGGAAAACTTCATCCAGGGCCAGCAGCTCTCCTTGGCAGCCATCTTGTGGTCCTGGCATCTCCACCAGGTTTCCATTGCAACCCACGGTTCATCCTCATGGCCCCATGGGGTCCCAATACAGGGAACAAGCAAACATGCTACACACTGCTCATGACTATTTCCAAAACACAAGACCATGTTGCAAATTCAATGACCCTCTCTTTCTTGCATTTCTTACACTCCACAATACCAGGCAGGGTGCCAATTTGCTAATCCAGGGGGGAATAAAGCACACATTGAAGAACAGGATACTCCTTGAGCACTCAGGCCCCTCCAAAGGAGTCTACATTCTTTCTGTTGCCCCAGTGCAGGTCAGCTAGCCCAATCACAAAGGTTGTAATCTCTCAATTGTAGCTGAATGGGCAGCAGTTCACCAAAGATTTTTTTTTTTCCCCTATGCCATATCCCTCTGCTCACACCAATTCATTTCTATGCAAAGCAACCCTGCACAACTTCTCATGACACAGACATAACAGCAAGCTCCTCACACAAACTGCTAGCCCAGTCCAAGCAAAGCTCTCTCACACCTTCATAAGTATAAACTTCACAGTCCATAGTTCCTACTGCATTCAGGTCTTTCAGCTCTGACCAGAATAGTCCATCAAGCTGTACTTAGAACACTGCAAGGCATCTCTTAGGCCAAGGTTTCAAATCCTTCCACATTCCTCTTGAAAATTAGCTCCAAAAGGCCAAAGCCACACAGTCAGGCATCTAGCAGCAACCCCACTTCTTGGTACCACTTTACTGTTGCAGTCAGGTTCACATTGCTGGTAGAAATCACCCAACCAAGAGCAGCTTGTGGGGAAAAAAGGAGGTTTACTTTGGATTACAGGCTTGAGGGGGAAGCTCCATGATGGCAGGGAAAATAATGGCATGAGCAGAGGGTGAACATCACCCCCTGGCCAACATCAGGTGGACAATAGCAACAGGAGAGTGTGCCAAACACTGGCATGAGGAAACTAGCTATAACACCCATAAGACCGCCCTCAACACTCCCTCCACGAGGCATTATATATGTTATAGTATTCTTCTGTGTTTCATATAGAGCAAACCAATGCAATCATCATTGAGTTTCTCATGCAACTTCCACTCAAATATATCATCTGCCTATTTTACAGAAGTAATTCCCCTAGAAATATGTGATCTGAATCAAATTACATGTTAATACTTTAAAAATTTGGCTTCTCTCAAATCAGTTTGATATTTACTATACATCTAAATATTTCCTAATTGTTATTATGACAGCATTTGAAGGTTCCACTTTCATCAACTGTATGTTTCCAAGCAAGATCATAGTAAAAGGATTGCTTCATTATCCAGTATTAATCATCACTAAATTTTCATATTTAAGATACTACATCATATATCTTTTTGTGATATCATTTCTCAACAACAGATGAAAACACTTACCAGAGACTTGTATTTCTTTTCAAGAAGTTTTAAGACTGCAGTTCTGCTATAATATGCATGCTAAAATTAAAGAGAAATGGCATTTAATATTCAAGCTATGCCATTTAAAAACTATTCTTCCTGCATAATTTCCAGTATCGTAAATCACAAAACAGTTTAGGCTTAAATCATAATAATCAATGTCAAGCAGTTTTTTTCTATGTACAATGCATTAAAAGTACAGCAGTCATAAGAATGCAAATTATATAAAAAATAGTGTGGATCAGTTAGTGTCAGACAAGTGGGGAGCTATCCATCAATTGTGTATAATTTATAGTTTAAAACAACCAGCAGAATAGTATACCCAACTACATTGCATGAGAGAACCCAGGGGAAAACACCTAAGTGGGAGTAAAAATTATCACAAATATTATACCAAAGTAATTTTTTCTTTTTTAGGGGGTGGAGGGACTAGTTGTATATGGTATGTGCACACATATCAAGGACACAGGAAGACTTTAGATATCCTTCTCCGTGGCTCTTCTATCTTTTTACCCTGAGACGCCTTCTCACTGCACCTGAAGCTCCCCATCTTTCCATCACATTGGCTGACAGAAAGTCCCATTGGTTAATCCTCTGGTGTCTCTGCCTTGCTCTGCTCTGGGGTTAAAAGCATGCATGGTCATGCCTGGCTGTTTATGTGGAAGTTGGGGATTGAAGTCGGGTCTTCATGCTTGCACAGGATGTGCTCTTACCTCCTGAGCCAACTTCCAGCCCCTGGTTAAGAGAATTGCTAACTCATTAAGTTGTGCTTTTACTGAAAGTTCATCAAAACCCTGTATGTTGTGGCCTTCAGCTTGAAATGTTTTCAGGAAACATCACTCCCCTTTTCAGCTTTCACTAGGAAAACATGCTGGTGCATAACTGAAACTACTTTTAATATAAATGTGTTCTGCCAGGAATGGAGGCTCAGATCTGTAATCAGCTTAAGTTTAAGGCCAATTTGGATTACATGATAACTTTCTCACGTGTATATAAAACCATGTTCCAAAAAGGAATCCTCATCACACCTTTACTAGACCAAGGTCAGCAAACTATATAACCCTCAGACTTAACAGCCTACTACTCTACTATGGTTTCATGGAACACGTAAAACACATTCATTTTACTTATTATCTATGGATGTTATCAGTTGGGCTGAAAAGCTGCCAAGACTGTATAGCAGTCTACTGTATAGCACAAGGTAAAGCCAGAAATATTCACGGTCTGACCTTTATATAAAAAGTTTTCTAACCGTTGGCTAATTGATGAATTTTCATTACTACTATAACAAATTCTAGAATCTGATTGTTGTAATAATAGCCTAGTGGCGAGTTTTGTTGTTGTGACTGGCAACATTCAAGTAAGAATCCAAGTACTAAAAAGCAAAATGTTAAGTGAAACCCCTTTTAAACAGTAGAATATAATCTTGTTGCTTTTTTTAAAGGCATAACCAAATCAAAGTATATATTCACATAAACTAAACACTTAACTGGTTGTTATCCCTGTGTTGCATAATTAGGAAAAAATGTGCTTTTGCATTTTTTTGTATATTGTCTTCAATAAAAGCACAGTATATCACCAAAAAAAAAAAAAAAAAATCAAGGTGCTGGGCATGGGATTACTTGGGAGGCTGAGAAAGGAGGATGAAGATAAATTCAAGACCAGCCCGGGGCTATAGTGATATCTTGTCTTAGAAAACAAACAAAAGAAGTATGAGATGTGGAGAACCATGGATCTGGGTTAATTAAAGTAAACTGAGAAAGCATTTAGCAAATACTGCTGGGTAGGCAACCTAAGCACTAAGCAATAAAGTCTTAGCTTCTTCTATAGAAACAGGGCATTTATCACACACTGTCAAAGGAAAAGGCAAAACTATGAGGTGGATGATGTTCACACTGTGCTGCTGAGTAATAAACAAACATGCCACTGCTTTGCATGACAAGTCTCTATCTTCTTTCTTCTCCATGGCAACAAACACCTAGAGCCAGGGAGATAGGGGGGATAAACTAGGATGGGGCACAGAAGTCAGTAAATGAAACCATTATACCACAGGGAGGGAGGGGTACAGCACAAGACTGTGTTACTCTTCATATGACTTTCACATTTAAACACCAAACAACTAGATTCCGGCTAGATCCTTCATCTTCAATAGAGTCAAATAGCTTACTATTTAAAATGCTATTCAGACTGTCACAAGGTAAATAATGTTGGACAAGTTAACTATGCTTGAGGTACTGCATCTCGAAAACAGGGTATTAATATCTACCACCCCTATGCTTTTATAAGATTGAATTTGCATGTACAAAAGGCAACTAAAACTCTTAGCACAAACTAAACACTGAAACCCTGACTTCAAATGATGCAGCAAAAAAGTTTCCTTACCATCCACTTTTTGAACCATACAGCCTTAGTATCAACTAATGCAAAAAAGTAGATTGGATCCAGAATCTTTTGTGAGATAAGATGGCTTTGATCATGTTTAACTGACAACAAGGACAAGGTACTCTCCACAATTTCTTCCATATATCTAAAATTTGGAAAAGAAGTTAGTTTAGGTGTTAAAGGTTAGTATACATGGTACTGGTGGTGTCCTTTATACTTATGGAATAATAACATAGACTATAATGTTTAGGAATATTTTTATATTTCAGCAAATATAAGATACATGATTCACACTTTCATTTGTTCTGTTTAAAACAACTTGGGTTAAGCTGAAAAGATGCCAAGTAAAGTGATTTCCAAGCAAGCCTGAGGACCTAAATTCAGATGCTCAGTGCCCATGTAAAGTCTGGGTATGGCAGCATATGCTTGTAATCCCAGAGCTGGAGAAACAGACGGGAGGATGCTTGAAGTTTGCTGGCCAGCTAGACTAGCTGAAGGTTTGAACTCCAGATTGGCTGAGAGACCCTGTCTCAAAAAGTAAGGAAGAAAGCAATTGAGAAGACACCCAATGTTAACCCTGGCCTTCCTAAGTGCATATGTGAGCACACACACACACACACACACACACACACACACACACACACACAGGGAGAGACAGAGAGAGAGAGAATAAACAATAAAAGCTTATGCTTTTCCTATTTTAATACTAACTCACTGTGGTTTAAGTGTAAATGGCCCCACATAGACTCAGTTATTTTTTTTTCATTTTATTTATTTATTTATTTGAGAGTGACAGACAGAGAGAGAAAGAGGCAGAGAGAGAGACACAGAGAGAATGGGTGAGCCAGGGCCTCCAGCCACTGCAAACGAACTCCAGACACATGCGCCCCCTTGTGCATCTGGCTAACGTGGGTCCTGGGGAGTTGAGCCTCAAACTGGGGTCCTTAGGCTTCACAGGCAAGTGCTTAACCACTAAGCCATCTCTCCAGCCTGACTCAGTTATTTTTGATTAAGTTTCCTAAGGTTCCTACTTAGTCTTTAGCAGAATCTTGCTGTTGAGTCTTGCTGGAGTTGGTATGCCACAGGGGGCAGATCTTGAGTCCAGCCCTACTAGGTGTGTTGAAAGCCAGTTTGAGCTCTATTTGTACCGCTGGTGCTGGCAGTTTTCTCTCTCCTATGAATGTACGCTGAAGTGCAGCAGCTTGTTCTGCCATGATGGAGCTCCTTCTGGAATCTGTAAGCCTAAAGTAAACCCTTTCCTCCCATAAGCTGCTTTTAGCCATATGTTTGTCCCAGCAATGAGAAGGTAACTGCATCATTCTCCAAATGTAGCTTTTTAGTGTAGATATAGAAGCTCTTATGAGTTGGAAAAAATGGTAAAAGAACATTTTGGAAAATTTGCCTAAAGTACTAAACACTGCTAAGAACCTCACTATGACATCCCATTACCTTGTGTGTAAGTGACATAAAATAGCATTGGGTGGAGCCATTCGCACAGCTAAGAACAAAATTAACAAGAAAAATCTTTTCAAAAACTGTGTTAGCAAAGCGTAGTAGCACACACCTTTAATCCCAGCACTTGGGAGGGAGGCAGAGGTAAGAGGACCACCAGGAGTTCCAGGCCACCTGGGACTACATAGTAAATTTCAGGTGAGCCTGGACTAGAGTGAGACCCTACTTCAACGCCCTCCCTCCCACAAAAAAGAACTATGTTAATCCCTTCCAGACATATATGTCATCCCCCTGTCTTTGAAATGCCTGCTATAATAACATCCCTATGTGTATATTAATTAAGTTAGGGGACTTACTTTTCTGAGTGACGAATCCAGAAAGACGAGACCTCTTTCTGATATTCATTCAGAAGACGAACCTATAAGGCAGTGTATGGTAGCTCTCAAAATACTAGAATTCTTAAATATTCTTTAAGTATTATGATTCTTAAATATTCTCCAAATATTAGAATTCTTAAATATTCTTTTAAAAAGCATATTGTAATAAACAATACCTTTTTAAGTAAGCGGATCACATTGGGATTAGTTATGTCTACCCCCGTTGACAGAGTAGGGATATGATTTTCTCTAGAAAGAAAGTGTAACTCCAAATATTTAGCTGAAAACAAAAACCAAAAATATACAACTTTTATATCATTCATATATAGTGCTTTTGGAAAAAAAGTAATTTCTTATTCATTTTCTTAAGTACATAAAAAATATTTTAAATGATTTAATGAACATACCCAAGCTTATATAAATTTCCTTGGTCATATGTAATGGTGAAAGTGTAAATGTCTGTGCATAGAATTTTAAAATCCGGTCCTGTGGAGATGAAGATTTGCATCTGAGATGTATACAAGAACATTTCTACATACTAAAAATCTCAGGAAATAACACAGATAAACTCCTCAGAAATAAGACTAAAGATATGTCTATATAAAGGAAACATTCTTTATCAACAAAAAGTGAAACAGATGATAACTATACTAAACCCCTGTGGTAAGGTCTGGTAACAGTAAGTAGTGACACTGGAAGGTGGGAGGAGAAAAGGTGGAAATATGCCCTATGGATATGAGACAGAAGATCTGCATCTGAGATCCTAAGACCTTTATATAAAGGTGTCACCCGACTGTAGAACAAAGTAGGTACCATTAAGTTTTAAAAGATCATACATTTCCAAATTTCTTTTTTTTACATGTGTGTATATGATGTGTGACAGTGTGTGAATTCATGTGCATAGGTGGGTGGGCAAATGTGTGTGTGCAGGTATATGGGGAGGCCAGAGGTCAACATCAGCTTCCTTCCTCAATCCCTCTCACATTATTTTTTAAGACAGGGTCTCTCACTGAACTTAGAAATCAGCAATTCTGCTAGCTAACCAGCAAGCCTGTTATTCTCCTGTCTCTGTCTCCCCAGCACCAGGCTTACAGTCATATGCTGCAATACACAGATTTTACATGGGTTCTGGACATCTAATCTCAGGTGCTCATGCTTAGAAAATGGACTTTTATCAACTGAGCCATCTCTACAGCCACCAAGGTTTGTTTCTTTAAATTTAATTTTAGAAATTGGACATTTAGGAATCTTTACAGCAATTGTGCCTACTTTCTAGAAAAAATATACAATATTTTTAGTTCAACTGTATTAAAACTCAAAGTAGAAACTATCACGAGTAAATGAAATGAGAACCAAATGTAGTTAATGTGGCTAGCAGATACTTAAAATAGTAACTGTTATTATCACTTCACTTACACTTACATAACCAAAATGAATAGATTAATTCAAGTTCAAGATGAAAGGGATCTTCTGATAAGTTCCAAGACATTCCTATTGAACAAAAATACTTGAGGAAGTCTAATTTTCTTAGTTGTAACAATTGACAAGTATGTGTCTCTTTTCAGCCACAATAGCTTCACTCAGTTACATGTGACTTTTCCACAGAACAGAGGAAGAAACAACTAAATCTAGCAAGATGGATGCAACACAGATGAAAAGCATGCCAGGCTGTTTTCTACTAAAAAATGACTGATCCTATTACCACTTTTCCTTGATGAGTACTGTGAACTTACTAACTTAAGTAATCAAACTAAGCTTGGCTGTAAATAAAATCTATTTTGATATGGTTCTCTTCGGTTAAGGGGGAAAAATAATGGCGAAGTCTCAACTGCATTTCTTCTTAGCCTTGAAATGTTCAAGGTACCCTAAAATATCCCTTCCTTGCTTAAAGTCCTTGTACCAAGGTTTTTATAGAAGTCTAGAATACCCTCTGGTGTTAGTAACTTTGAATTGCATCCAGGTTGCTGGATAAACATATTTCACTTGATAAGAGTTAGAAAAGTGGTCCCCAAATCATTTCTGTTCCCCAACATAAGTCTATCTCCACTGACACAGAGTGTAATTCGATGCTCAGACTTTTCTGTAACTGTGTATTCCTCTTAAGCACACGTCCCCAAAGGGCAAAGATATTTTCTGTCTGGTCCAAAGTATGTTCCCAGCATCTAACTGGTTCAAAGTATGTTCTCAGCATCTAACTAGAAATTATTCAAATTGTACATATTATATACATATTTGTTTTACACATGTCATTTATACTACTACCTTCAAGTTTATATAGAACATGATATCAGCTAAAAAGCCAAAGTTCTCCTTACCAATGTGTCAATTAAGAACAAAAAGATTTTGTCACTAAAAACAACCCAGTGGAAAGCTAAGAGCTGGGGCTCCGTGACAGTGTACTTGCCTGGCATGCATAAGGCCCACTGATCCATAGGACCAAACACACAAAATTCAACTTGTATTAAAATGTGATGTTTGACGGAGCCAGGAATCTTTCAATCACATGATTAGTAGAATTATGAAAATTATTGAAAATAAGCTTAATTTTATCATATAAAAAATGAAAACTGGGTCTGGAGACATGGATCAGCAGGTAAAGGCACTGGCTTGCAAAGCCCGATGACCTGAGTTCCATTCCACAGTACCCACATGAAGCCAGATACACAAATTGGCACAGGTATCAGGAGCACACTTGCAATGGAAAGGAGCCTTAGTGCACCCATTCTCATTCTCTCTCTCTCTCTCTCTCTCTCTCTCTCTCTTCACTCTCTTTATCTCCTTACAAATAAATAATATTTTTTAAATAATCTTTTTTGGTTTTTCAAGGTAGGGTCTCACTCTAGCCCAGGCTAACCTGGAATTCACTATGTAGACTCAGGGTGGCCTCATGGCAATCCTCCTATCTCTGCCTCCCGAGTGCTGGGATTGAAGGTGTGTACCACCATACCCAGCTAAAATAAAAATTTTTTTAAGTGAAAAGTAACCCATAAAGTCATAGCCATGCCAATCTTTACATAAATCAATCACATCTCTTGTGGCCCCATAATTTTATAATTGTATGGATTTTTTCTATATTTGATTCATATAACATCTCAAATTATATTCTAAGCTGTTAGCTTAACATCTTTCTAACTTTTCTTTTTAAGAAGTTAGATAATATTTAAATAAACACTAGAATCTAGGAGGAAAATTATTTGGATCCTTAGAATTAACTGTAAATTGTTTTAAGTTCAAATTTTCAAACATCATGAACTCTTAAATGTTCACTTTAACTTGGAAATAATAACAAAACCACTTGGCTGCTCCTTCAGAAGATACACCAAAATGCACCATGCTTTGAACCAAATCATTCCATAACAATTCCTGAAGAAAGTTATGACAATGTAAAAACTGAAACTGAGCTATTATAGAGAACTGCCATATTCCATTTGGAGCTAGCATGGTCAAAATGCAGGACTGATTCTAACACCTCTAAAACATGTCCTCACATTAAACACAGGATCGGGATCTGAAAGAGACACGGTCAGTTTCTCACAGAGAGTAGTCCAGTTTTCCCAGTTCAGAATATCAGATGGAGGAGCAGAACATAAAGCTTGCAAAGCTTCATAGCGAACCTATGAATTTTAAAATCAACATGTTACTAACTCAGCCACTAGGACTCATTTCAATTCTCCAAAACAATATCAGACTATTGAAAGGTAAAGCCTAAATAACTGTTTTAATGAGGCATTATGAGAATGAGATTTTATAGAATAACCTTTATAAAATAATTCTTATGAACACATTTTTAAACTAAGTACCAAAAACAGAAACAAATAGGTTGATTTGCATAAATGTACTAGAAGATTACTTTAGCTGTGACAGTTATAGGTGTCACAGCTAAGAGAAATAGAAGGATGATGACTGAGTAAGAATCACCAAGGCAACGTTTTCCAATGGCCTTGTCTTATATACTTTCCCCACTGCAGTAGACCCATGGGTGCTGCTGCAGTCTGAAGGTTTTAATTTTAAAACACTGTCTACACTGGCCCCTGGTTAAGCATTCCCGTTCCAGAATATATGAACAATTCTCACAGAACAGTTATCTTGAACATTTTAACTTTTGTTAGAGATAATATCTAACTTTCTAACTACTAAGATAGGAAAAAAAATAATCCAGCAGTGAAATCCACAATTGAATATCTCTATTTCCACAGAAAGTTTACCTGCTAATTAGACTCCTTAATATTCACTCAGAATTCACTGAAAACAGAGTATGGCCCAGGACACCTGGAGAATAGCTCCCTTTCTATGGAACAAAGCTACTCCCCCAACTACAGATAAACGACACAGCAAACCCAAGTGGCTATTCTTAACCTAGTCTCTGGAATCAAGTGAAGCCCAGTGAGAAAGGTGAGGCATCAAGTGAACAGCTAAGACCTTAGAAATCACAAGCTCAGTTCTTTTAGAACAGGGGTAAGAAGAAATGACATGGATATTTGAAAATAGCTATGTAGTCATGGAAAAAGTGCTAAACATATCTCTGTAACAGGTACTGGGAGAATACAAAGAGAATTTCAAAACTTGGAATTTATAGTACTAAGTTATTTCTCCTTTACGTTTAACTTTTAGGACAAAATCCCACTAGCAATTTCCTACTTGCTGAAGGAAAGTATAGATTATTGATAAGTACATATTACCAAGTAGTCCATTTAAACTAATGACCATAAAATTTTATCACATAAAAGTCATGTCTTATCTCTACCTCAAATATGTTAGTTACTAAGAACCAAGAAAACACAACAATGAAAAAGACTAAGAGAAAAAAAATTATTCTTCTCTGATTTCTCAGATTTCAATAAGAATAAATCATATCTATTCATTCAGGTGAAAACAAAAAATGTGAAAAGTAATTTATTTCAAAACTTAAGAGTAAATGGCAGGGCAGGAGAGATGACTTGGCCATTAAGGCACTTGCATGCAAAGTCTAAAAATCCTGGTTCAAGTTCTCAATACCCATGTAAAAGCCAGATGAACAAAGTGGTGCATGTATCTAGAGTTCATGTGCAAAGGCAGGAGGTCCTGATCCATCCATTCTCTCTGTCTCTTTCCTTTATTTCTCTTTGCTTATAAATAAATACAATATACAAAAAAAAATGCAGTTTTTAGAAAAAAATCTTCATTTGTTCAAGAAAAGAAAATTCAAACAACCTATTGCTGTTTCTATTTCAGATAGTTTTCAAATGGAATAAGACATCACAAACAGTAATTTATAAAATATCTTAAAATATAGACAACTTTGATATAATTGCTTCTTGAAAACAATTTTTTTTCTAATAAATTTTCAAAGTTGTTTTTTTTTTTTTTTTTCTTCTCGAGGTAGGGTTTCACATTTGTCCAGGCTGACCTGGAATGCACTATATAGTATCAGGGTGTCCTCAAACTTACAATGATCCTCCTACCTCTGCCTCCCGAGTGCTGGGATTAAAGGCATGCACCACCATGCCTGGCTCAAGTTCTCAAAGTTTTATGTGGACAAGTTGGAGAGATGTTGGTCAAATGAAACATTTTATAACCAAAAGTTTAAGACATCCATTTTACACCATGATGACTGTAAAATAGTTTACTACAGTCCTGAAAATTTATCAAGAGCAATTATAGCTATTCATATGCAAAACAAAGTATGGTAAGCATGTGTGGTAGTACACATTAGCTGGCTCAACTTAGTCACTGTTCAATGTATGCATGCTTCAAAATATGTTGTACATGATAAGTATATATTACCTATAAAATAATCATTAAGTACGTGCTCAAAATTAAAACAGCACTGCGTTTCCTAACAACCAACCAACTAAAATACTATACACAAGCAATAGGGAAAGAAATATTTGAGGACAACTGTACAAAACTTCAACTTCATCCCTTTCAAAATGGAAGAGGGGAAAAATAGGCACATAAAATCTTCTGACTACAAAAATTCTCTAAAAAAATGGCCCTTGTTCTATGAATGTTCATTTCAGACTGGAATGTGTACCTGGAATATCAGTCTGGGACAGCCCCCCCAACAGTGAAGGCCTATAATCCAGAAAAACAGCCCAGCTACTGCTGACTGCAGTCCCATACATTATAATGCATAGCATTTGATAGCCATCCTTTAAACTTACCTCCTTAGGTTGCCCAGGATCCAACTGATCTAAAATCAATTGTAATTTTCCTTGACAAAATTTGTAACTCTGTAATACAATTGACAGAAGATGCAGGTATTTAGTAAACTCTTAGAAGGATTGCTGTAAGTGATTTTGTTAATGTAATTCCAAGGAGTATGCACTCTGAATAGGAGATTGGACATCTATTTTGACTTGCCAGCAAACTTAGTGCTTTTGTTTTCCAAGACTTTCAAATGAGAACTGAATATCCCAACAGAACAGTGTACCTTCATGTATATGAAAGTATTCGCTGAGTAACTGCAATGTGTAGAACATAGACTCAAAAGACAAAATGGAAGTATTGTGTGCCCAAAAGGGTGAGAAGAATGAAACAATAATGCAGATGGACAAGCAAATAACCAGGTAACAGGAGGAGCAGCTACAATGCTGCCTGAACATCTGGACACCTTTCTTCCTGTACACTTTCTTAGCAAGTGCCCACAGTTCTTTGGTGAATAAAATCCTGAAATAAAAGCCTACATCTGGAAATTTTGTACAGTACACCCACCATGTCTTTCTCCAGAGCTTTGTATGGCTGCCCTCTTACCACTCAGTTCAAAAACCCCAGAGAGGGCTGGAGAGATGGCTTAGTGGTTGAGGCATTTGCCTGTGAGCCAAAGGACCAAGGTTCGATTCCCCAGGACCATATTAGCCAGATGCATAAGGTGGCTCATGTGTCTGGAGATTGTTTGCAGTGGGCCGGATGTCCTGGCATGGCCATATTCTCTCTCTCTCTTTCTCTATCTTCCTCTCTCTCTCTCCCTCTCCTCTCAAATAAATATTTTTTTACAAAAACCTCAGATGATTTCTCTCCACACTGATGACCTTCCTTTAGAACAGAGATGGGGTTACAGGCCTTTCTCCTGGCTACCCACAGCACTGTGAAGTGAAATGGAATGTTTGCCCTTATATGTCTCCATTACCTGAAACACTATCCCAGTATAAGGTAGACACCCACTGTTTTGTGCAATACAAAAACAACTCCAAACCCAGGCTTCCTGCTGTGCTGTGTCATCTTTGTCTAAGAACAGAGAGTACAGCACCATAACACAACAAATGAGTCCAAAACAATTTGAGATTTCACATCATACAATGTAAATTGTCTTTAAAAGCCTTGAAGAGGTTAAAGTTTTACCCCTTTTTAAAAGTATATTGCTTCATTGTTGAAAAGTCCAAACATGTTATTTTTTTAATAAAGAAGGCAATATAAAACAAAGCTCTAATTTGGAATTTTCAATGTACTGCAATGAAAACACTAAATGTTGTTAAGGGTGACTATGGGGTAGATACAAGTATACATGGAAGCAGCTATCTTATCTAGTGGAAAAGTACATAAACTTAGATAACTCAGAAGAGAGATCTTACATAGAACACACAAAAATGCATACCATTTGATATACATGTAATACATATATACACAAAATATACATGGATATATGCAATGTATGTATAAAAACTATATATCTATAAAGACTTATTCTGCTGGTTGATAAGTTCTTCTCTTCCTTTAAATATGTCTCTTCTGTCTCTCTGTCTCTCGCTCTCGCTCACTCGCTCGGAAAGCTAACTTTCTGGTCCTACCATTTGCACCAGATGATTTTTGCAGATCATTATCTATATATAGCTAATTGTCTTATCAGCAAACTCATTAAGCAGAATATAAGTTCTAAGCAGACAGAAATCCTTCTCCTCAGTTATGACATTCACTCCCAGCATCACTATAAGAATTCATTGGGCTAAGGTAAGTGACTCTCACTTTGACATCATTAAAAGTTTCAGTTTCCATCTTTTTAAGTAACTTTGATGAGAAAATTGAAAACAACTGATTTCTGCCTACCAACTACCTATTCAAGAACAGGCAATCCAAAAATATAATCAATCGATTTCCACTCTAATCCATTTATCCATTCCCATTCAGAAAAATTTCTCCTATAACTCTTCGATACTGTCAGTTTAAGAGCTTCCCTTTACCTTACAACTCTATTATCTCCTTACTATCTTAATCTCCTTAAATAAATAATGCATAAATGACCAATCCATTGTCATCCCTCAATGCTACCATATTTGCCTTTCCTCCTGCTTCGCAAAGCATATTAGGAAAGCATACAGCCTTGGGAGGGAGGTGAAGCTCAGCAGTACAGCACTTTCTTAGCATGTGCAAGGCCCTGGGATCAAACCTCTAACACCATAAGCAAAGACAAAAACATACCTAAGAGCTGGGCATGGTGGTGCATTCCTTTAATCCCAGCACTGGGGAGGCAAAGTATGAGGATCACTATGAGTTCAAGGGTACCCTGAGAGTATACAGTAAATTCCAGATCAGCCTGGACTAGAGTGAAACACAACCTCACAAAAAAAAAAAAAAAAAAAAAAAAAAACCTGAAAGCATAAAAAGAAAAGGCATAACTTAGCCTCAATTTTCTACCCTATAAAATTTATTTTTTTTTTCTTCTTTTGATGGCTTTTAGTATATGTGGGGGGTACGCATGTGAAGACCAGAGGATGATGTCAGGGCCTTCCATCTCTGTTTTGCCCTATTTCCCTGATACAGAGTTTCTCACTGAACCTGAAAGCTCATGGATCTTCTCTGTCTGAGCAGAAAGTCCCAGCAGTTCTCCTGTCTCTGCCCCTCCACACTGGGAACACAGGCATGTCCAACTATAACAGGCTTTTCTGTGGTACTCGGGAGTGAAAGCAAGTCCTCATGCTTGCACTTGCACAGGCAGCACTCTTACCTCTGAGCAATCTCACCACATCTTCTAAAACATAATCAAACTTCTCTTTCAAAATGTTTTTTAATATTTATTTTTATTTATTTGAGAGAGAGAGAAAGAGGCAGATAAGAGAGAGAATGAGCATGCCAGGGCCTCCAGCCACTATAAATGAATTCCAGATGCACGTGCCACCCTGTGCACCTGGCATCATGTGGGTAATTGAACCTGCGTCCTTTGCCTTTGCAGACAAACACCTTAACCACTAAGTCATCTTTCCAGCCCTCAAATGTTTTAAGTAAAAATTTTTATTACACTAAAAATCAGAATGAGTCTAATGCCTGACATAAAGCTGACCTATGGGGTTCTCTTTTCAGCACTACTGTTTATTAGTGGACAGATATAAATTGCCATTGCAATTAACTACAATATATTCAGCTATAGCATGCAATGTCCAACTGAGTATATATGTGTTAAATTTTCAACAGGTCCAAATATTTCATAGATTGCAAATTCCCAAGGAAGTATGCAACATCTCTGGCTTGACTGGTAAAGTAACAAATAGATGTGTTGGTGGTAACAGATGTGATGCTCATAAGATAGGTAGAAACTTCCTAAATGAATTTTAAAATCATATTTACATGTGCTATAGTATAAACTGAAAAAATGAAGGTGGAGAGATGGCTCAGCAATTAAGTGTTTGCTTGCAAAGCCTGATGGCCTGGGTTTGATTCTCCATTACTCTTGAAAAGCAGATGTACAAAACAGTGTGTCTAGAGGTTGTCTGTAGCAGCAGGAAGTCCATTCTCATATTCTCTCTCTCTTTCTCTGTCTCTCTCACTCATTCTCTCTCTCATGAATAAATGCTTAACAAATAAATAAACTGAAAAAATAATTGCTGAGGTTACTTAAAGACCATAAAGTAAAGAACTGATAAATAATCTAAACTAGTGGTCTGAGGATCAATCATGTTTGGTCTTCTTCTATGAGCAGTAAGGGTCTGAAGTAAAGACTTTCCCACTTAAAGAAAATTAAAGTGCATTTCTGTCATATACAGGTTAAACACTACAGACAGACACCTTTTGCCTTTTTTTCATACCAAACATTTTCTTTTTGTTTCTTTTGTTTTTTTTTCAAAGAAGGGTCTTACTCTAGCTCAGGCTGACCTGGAAATCACTATATAGTCTCAGGGTGGTCTTGAACTCACAGTGATCCACCTACCTCTGCTTCCCAAGTGCTTGGATTAAAGGTGTGTGCACCACATCTGGCATCCAATCAATTTTCTTTTTTTTTTTTTTTTTTTTTTTTTTGCGAGGTAGGGTCTCAACTCTACTTCAAGCTGACCTGGAATTCACTATGTAGTCTCAGGGTGGCCTCTAACTCACAGAGTTCCTCCTACCTCTGCCTCCCAAGTGCTGGGATTAAAGGTGTGCACCACCACGCCTGGCTTCCAAGCAATTTTTTATTATAATATATTCTGAAATATTCATACTATCTAAGTAGTTTACCACTAATTAAAAATTCACAGAGATAAGAGGATCACTGTGAGTTTGGGACCAGCCTGGGACTACAGAGTGAGTTTCAGGTCAGCCTAGGCTAGAATGAGAACCTACCTCAAAAAAATAAATAAATAAATAAATAAATTCAAATTATTTTTTATTTTTAAATGAATTTACTCCAGGAATCATTTCTAATGTTAAAAATGTTTAGTCTGGGGCTGGAGAGATGGCTTAGTGGTTAAGCGCTTGCCTGTGAAGCCTAAGGACCCCGGTTCAAGGCTCGATTCTCCAGGACCCACGTTAGCCAGATGCACAAGGGGGCACACGCGTCTGGAGTTCGTTTGCAGTGGCTGGAAGCCCTGGCGCGCCCATTCTCTCTCTTTCTCTCTATCTGCCTCTTCTTCTTTCTGTCACTCTCAAATAAATAAATAAAAATGAACAAAAAAAATTTTAAAAATGTTTAGTCTGTAAACTATCCTGGCCTTTGAACACACAACCAGCTGGGGGAAGAAGGATCAACACTTAAAGGCACTTGCTTAAAAAGCCTGCCAGAAAAAGTTCAATTGCCTAATAACCACATAAAAACAGATGTACAATCTCTCTCTCTCAAATAAATAAATAAGTAAAACACAACCAATAAAAGCAAAAGAACTCTGACTACTGTCCAAACAATACAATACTGCTGCCAGACCTGAAACAAGATGTCCACTATTATTTGGTGGAGAGAGGCAGAGTTAGGAGCAAGAGTTAGGAGGCCAGACTTGTCTATAAAGTGAGACCCTACCTCAAAAATCAACCAAGAAAATATACTTTGGTGGCTAAGACACACTTAAGAAAATGTTCAACATCCCTAACCATCAGGTAAATGCAAATGTTAAAAACTATGAGACTCTACCTTACCCCAGTAAGTATAGCAAATGTTAAAAAATTAAATGAAAACAAATGTTGACGAAGATGTGGAGAAATAGGAACACTGCTACGGCAATCAATATGGAGACTCCTGAGAAGGATGAATGTAGAGTTGCCAACTGACCCTGTTATTCCCTTACTGGGCATTTATCCTACAATCTCTATTTCAGTTCAGAGATATTTGCTCAACCATGTTTGTAACTGCTCAATTCATAATAGCTAAAAACTGGAATCAACCCAAGTGCCCATCATTAGAAGAATGGATAACCAAGATGTGGTATCTCTACATGATGGAATTCTACTTAGCAGTAAGAATGACACATGAAATTTGTAGAAAAATGGTAGAACTTAGAACAGATCATTCTAAGTTAACTCACACAATCATAGACAATCATCACATGATCTGACTCATCTACAGTTCCTAACCTAGATCAGCCTGAGTTGCTGACATACCTGAATGGCATCTCAGAGGCTTGGACAATAGGGAGGGTAGGGCCTGGGGGAAGGGAAATGGCAGAGGGGACATAAAACTGAATCCAAATTGATCTGGCACCATAGAATCCTATATCCTGGAAGTCAGACTTAAAGGTGGAACCCTCACAAGGACCTTAGGAGGAGCACCTGAATCGAAAGGCCCTGGAGAGGTTGAGATGAAGCCTAACCTCAAATTTCTGCTGTTTCTCTTTCTTTTCTGTCTTTTCTTTTCTCTTGGAAATGGCCTGTAAAATTCCCTGTACCAGGATGTGGTCTACATCCACAATGAGCTGTTGATCAGAGAGACCTACTAAATCTCCCAAAACAAACAAGACAAACTTCTGTCAGAGCACTTGATTACCCACCAGAGGTTAATTGTAAGACCCTACTGCTGAAGACACCATAAACTCATCACAGACCATAGAGAGACCTGGTTGTAATCCAGCAGAGACAGTCCCCAGACAATTAGCCTGCCTAGTGCTAGAAGGCACTTCATGAGCTTCCTGGGAAAAGTGGCCAACAGCTGTCCAAGCAATTCAAAGTCTAAGCAACTCAGAAACAAACAACCTGACATGACACTCACACAACTACAACAGTGGCACACTGCATGGTGAGTAACTAACTGCTCTTGGATTGGCTAACAGATCCACTCAGTGGAAAGTAAACCATATCTGGAACTGGGAAACAAGTCAGAATCATATCCAGATAATGACTCTACTTTCCATTGTCAAGCTCCCACTAACCTTAGACTATAAGAGGGTCTACACCCTTTTAATTCTCTCTAAATCAGTAATGGTTATCCCATTTACCTGGTGCTGACTTCCTTCTCTATTGGAGAATCTGCTTCTCTTTTGCACACAGGAGTCCCAGCTGAAATCACAGAGGAATTGGGGAAATAAGAGAGAAATCTGCTTTCTCAGTGAATCTGATATTAGCACAAGGGTGATGGAGAAAGGTACTGAGGACACTCAACAACTACCAAACCAGAGATCCAGAATCTCCTGAGTGCCCATCACTGAAATAGACTTAAAGGCTCCCAGCATGGCTCAGGGAATTTTGCAGAAGAGGGGGCAGAAAGATTACTAGAGCCACAAGTTGGGACATTTTGCACAGAGACATTCCCTCTCCCCCTCCCCATAATGCATGACCCACAATCTGCATTGGGTTGACCTGCATTCCCAACAAGGAAGGCCTCTTCAGAAAAGGGGCAGAGAGGAGAGACAGGATGGTACCAACATGTATTGTTTACAAACAAAATATGTCCATATCTAATCATACAAACACACACACACACAAAGAGAGAGAGAGAGAGACTTTGGTAAATGAAAAGGAAAAAAATGTAAACATCAAACCTATCTCTGGCTTTAATATATATGGCCAATGATTTCTTTCCCAACTTTAAATCATAGCAACAATAAAAAATACAAGACCATCTGTTGCAGTCGGGTTCGCATTGCTAGTAAAATCACCCAACCAAGAGCAGCTTGTGGGAAAAAAAAAGAGGTTCATTTTGGCTTACAGGCTCAAGGAGGAAGTTCCATGATGGCAGGGAAAATGATGGCATAAGCAGAGGGTGGACATCACCCCCTGGACAACATCAGGTGGACAATAGCAAAGGACATTGTGCCAAACACTGGCTTGGGGAAACTGGCTATAACACCCATAAACCCACCCCCAACAATACACTGCTTCCAGAAGGTGTTAATTCAAAATCTCCATCAACTGGGAACCTAGCATTCAGAATACCTAAGTTTAGGGGGGGACACCCAAATCAAACCACCACACCATCCAATGCTGATGGTATATAATATTCAAAATACTTTACATACATTACATCCTGAAATTCACAGAGTGGCCCCACAGGATGGGCTCACTATTACCATAAGAAAGCTGACCCACAGAAGAGGCCAATGAAAGTTAGGTTCAAGTGCCAAGGGCAGTGCCACAGATTAATTCAAATTGCTTCATTCAAGATTTGGAATGAATCTAGTTCACATAAATGGGGCATTTTTTTTTCAAATTTTAGTACAATTAAAACTTTATACATTATCCACCTATCTTCAACTTAACTTTTAATGCAGAACAAAGTATATAATTTCATAACCAAAAACTAAGTGGTTTTTTAAAAAATTTTAATTCTAAATCCCTTCTAAGGTTATTAGATGTTTTAATTATGTTTGCCAAAAATTAAGATTATTTAAACATGTATTGAGCAGTAGTAACAAAATCTGTTACTACATTAAGGTATGAAGAAGCACTTAAATATTCATAATAAAAGAATGTTAACACTGTTAATCAAAGAAGTTACTTACCATATGAGGAAACAAACAGTGATGCGGCAGATGAAATTGAATAAAGAAATCAACCCCAGATGATACTCTAAAACGCATTTTCTATTACACAAGGCTTTTCCAGGGAAACAGTATGACACTGAATCTCTTCCCTATCTACTTAGCTGCACCCTACTTGTATGTTATCTGGTTAGTACAGCCAAAGACACAGACACCCCAGAACAAACAGCTTCCTGTTCACATTTGTACTTTCTTATCACTGATTTATTGCTAATAAATTTTCTGTTTGTGCCCCCAAAATCATGTAACCTTAGAAAACAGTAACCAACTGTGGTAGTTTGATTTAGGTGTCCCCCATAAACTTATGTGTTCGGAATGATAGGTCCTCAGCTGGTGGCAATTTGGGAATGGAAACCTCCTAGAGGCAATGTATTGTTGGGGGCATATAAATGAGAAATTATTCACATAAACAATCTCAGCACATAAAATGCTAAGGTAGGATTATGGATTCAAGGCTATACAGCAAGTTCAATGTCACACTGGGCTACATAACAAGGTGTTTAACACCAGAATGAGGAAAGGAAGGAGGAGGCAGAGAAAGAGGAAGAAGAGGAGGAAGAGAAAGTAGAGGAGGAAGAACAAAGGAAAAGGGAGCAGGGGGAGAAGCAGCCACCCCTGACACCAGGCAGGATAGCACAGCCTGTAATCTCAGCACTTTGTTGGCAGAAGCCAAAGGACTGCAGCAATGTGAGGGTGACCCAGTTTCTACAAGCTGATTCCAGACCAGGTATAGCTACACAGTGAGACTCTATCTCAACACGAGGAAAAGAAAGAATGGAAACAAAGAAGTACCTTTATGTGCAGGTGACATAAACCTATACTTAAAAAGGTTTAAAGACTCTACCAGAAGATTATTGAACATGTTAAGCATTTTTAGCAAAGTAAAAGGATACAAAATCAGTACTTATTATATTTACCAATAACAAAACTGTCCAGACAGAAATCAGAGAAAAAAATTCCATTCACAAAAACTTCAAAAAATACTAAAATGTGGGGCTGGAGAGGTATCTCAGTGGTTAAAGGTACTGTGTGCAACGTCTGATGGCTTGGGTTTGATTCCCTAGTATCCACCTAAAGCCAGATGTACACAAAGTGGTGCATGCAACTGGAGCTTTTCTTTTTTCTTTACAGTATCAGAAGGTCTTAGCATATCCATATTCATTCATATTCATCCAATGATTGATTGATTCATTCATTCATTCTCTCTCCTCTCTCCTAAATAAGAAAAAATTATTTAAAATACCTAGCAATAAACCGAAGTAAGGTAAAGAAAGACATCTACAGTGAAAGCTCTAAGGCATTGAAGATAGAAACTAGAAAGGACACTAAAAGATGGAAAGAACTTCCATGCTCATAGAATGGCAGAATTAATGTTATGAAGCTGGACATATTTACAAGAGTGATCTACAAAGTCAACATAGTCCTCATCAAAATTCCAATGGAATTCTTCAGAAAACTAGGAAAAAAACCTTAAATTCACAAAGAAACAAAAATATGCTGAACAGCCAAAGCAATCCTAAGCAGGAAGAGCAATGCTGGAGGTAACATAATAGCTGATTGCAAGTAATAATACTACCATGCCATAGTAACAAAAACTATATAGCACTGTCACAAAAACAGACATGCATATCAATAGAAGAGAATACAGTACCCAGAAACAAAACCAATTAGGGAGTTACAGCTCCCTAATTTTCAACAAAGGTGTCAAAAACATATACTAGAAAAAAGATGACTTCTTTAACAAATGATGCTTGGAAAATCAGATATCTACATGTACAAGAATGAAACTAGATCCATAACTGTCACCCAATACAAAATGAAAATGTATTAAAGATCCTGATATGAGACCTGACTTTCTCAGACTTCAAGAGAAAAACATACAGAAAACACTTTAAGACTTTCTGTATGCAATCCCATAGAAACTTATCCTAAGAATTGACACACAGGATTACATATTAAAAAAAAAACTTCTGCTCAGAAGAATGGTTTGTTTGTCTAGGTATATGATTTTTGCTTGGAGAAATAATCAGTAGAATGAAGAGCAGAATGAAGAGACAGCTACAGAATGGATAAAAATCTTTGCCAAGTATACATCAGACTGGTGATTAATATCTAGAATATATAAAGAACTATAAAAATTAAACACAAGAAAATCACTTAATAATGGGCTAATGCCGGGCATGGTGGCGCACGCCTTTAATCCCAGCACTCGGGAGGCAGAAGTAGGAGGATCGCCGTGAGTTCGAGGCCACCCTGAGACTCCATAGTGAGTTCAGCCTGGGCTAGAGTGAGACCCTACCTCGAAAAACCAAAAAAATAAAAAATAAAAAAAATAATAATGGGCTAATGATCAGAAGAGAAAGATCTCAAAAGAATAAATAAAAAATAAATAAAAATAATAAAATAAAAATAAAAAATAAAAATAATAAAAAATAAATAAATAAATAAAAAAGAAATTAGCCATCAAAAAATGCAAATTAAAACAGCTTTAAAATTCCATCTGACTGGGGGCTGATTTGTATGGGAGATGGATGAATTTAGATTGATGGACAGCTCATAGAATGTAGGCATACAATGCACCATTGACCCTAAGCACTGACTCAAGAGTTACTTTTTCATTTTTCAAGTCTCAGGAGCAAAGACCATGACTTCATCAGGCTATGCTTGTCATTATTTAGCATTACCACATGCACTTCCTGACATATTGCACAATGTATGGACTAGATGAGGTAGCTTGCTCTGGGGTTTTTGTGCTAATCACAAACCACAAGGTAGAAAGATATTTCAGCTGACCATTGTGGTGAATAAAGATCAAATGAGTTTAAATACAGAGAAACTTGATATTTGTTATCAATGCTCAGTTTTAGAACAAATGTCTGATACCTTTTCAAAGACTTTTTCAATTCTGAACATACTACTTAAGCCTGGCTTTGGTCAGTTACAGAAAAGGTATCTCTTTTTATAAATGAAAGGAGTACTCAAATAGCTCCTAGAGCTGACCCACTCTGAAAAAATTATCCAAAGTATTATAACATTCACACACTTCTTTCAAATAATTCAGGGGCAGGACGTGGTGGCACAAGCCTTTTATCCCAGTACTTGGGAGGCAGAGGTAGGAGGATTGGCATGAGTTCGAGGCCACCCTGAGACTACAAAGTGATTTCCAGGTCAGCCTGAGCTAGAGTGAGACCCTACCTCGAAAAAGAAAAAAAAAAAAAAAGTTCAGGAACTATATACTTTCTTCATGGGCAGAGTTTTTCATGTTCAACCTAATTAGTCTTTTCTGAAAGTCATTTCAAAGGACAGATGCTAGAAAATTCAGGAATAACCAACAAATACCCCAAAGGAATGAAAATTCAATTTCTTCTCAGAATCAAAACAAAGCACAGAACTAACTTCTGAAATTATAACCCATTTCTATCAAAATTTGAAAAAAAAATCTGTGATTATGATGACTATAAATAACTTAGCATTTGGGAATTAGCAGTTGATTAAATCCTACCTACTCAATTAACCTTATTTAGATCAAAACACTTTCAGTTCTTGGAACAAATTAACAATACTCCATTTTTTTTTGTTTCAATCAACATATTAAGGTGATTCACTAAATAAGAGCCCTTAAATCCTAATGTTTTTTTCTGTTTTTATTCCATGTGGATGGATGGGTGTGGTGGTTTGATTCAGGTGTCCCCCATAAACTTAAGTGTTCTGAATGCTAGGTTCCCAGTTGATGGATATTTGGGAATTAAAGCCTCCTGGAGGATGTGTATTATTGGGGGTGGGCTTATGGGTGTTAAAGCCAGCTTCCCCTTGCTAGGGTTGGGCACATTCTCCTGTTCCTGTTGTCCACCTATGTCAGCCAGGGGTTGATGTCCCAACTTATGGCTCTAACAATCTTTCAGCCTCCTCTTTTGCAAAATTCCCTGAGCCATCTTGAGTGCATTTTAAGTCTACTTCAGTTATGGGCACTTAGGAGCCTCTGGATCTCGGGTATGGTAGGTGTTGAGTGTCCCCACTGTCTATCTCCTTCACCCTTGTGCTGACATCAAATTCACTAAGAAAGCAGCACTCTTGCTCATTTCCCCAATTCCTCTGTGGTTTCAGCTGGGGTGGAAAAATGTGGAACGCTTCACAAATATGCATGTCATCTTTGTGCAGGGGCCATGCTAATCTACTCTGTATCGTTCCAATTTTAGGGCATGTGCTGCCAAAGTGAGCACAGTCTTTTAATCTCATCAGAAGTGGCTTAATCTACCTATCAAGCCAACCATCCATTTGCCTTAAACTAAAAAGTATCTCTACCCTACATTCTTCCAAACACAGCCTTTAAGTTGTACTCTAAATATTTCCCAAATCGTTATTCCTTCAAGAGTACAGTCCTAACTGTGGCCAGTATGCAAGCTGTATTCACTGTTCATCCAAACCTATTACACCCACTTTATTAACTAAGTTCTTATAGCATTCCTAAGTAGACATCAGTGTTTCACTAAAAATATTGGGCAGAACTGTTCTTTTTTCTTTGTGGTGTTAGAAATTAAACCAGGACCTCACTTATGCCAGAGAAATATTCTATATCCTCTGTAGAATGGCAAGTGTCTTCTCACGGGTACAGATTTATGATAAAATGATACAAATGTGGTCATAATTGGGTAATCAAGAGCTACTTTTCAGCTAAACAAACCTCAAGAATGAAGATCATATAAAGAGACTCCATTGTGCTGAAAGTCTATAAGAGGCTGCTTTCCTTCTTCTTCTTTTAGGACTAAACAAGTCTTATGCCTATTATTCTCTCTCTCTCTTTTTTTTTTAATTGTTATTTATTTATTTGCGAGAAGAGAGACAGATAGAGAGAGAATGGGCATGCTAGGGTCTCTAGCCACTGCAAATGAATTCCAGACACATGTGCCCCTTGTGCATCTGGCTTACATGGGTCCTGGGGAATCAAACCTGGGTCCTTTGGCTTCACAGGCAAATGCCTTAACCACTAAGCCATCTCTCCAGTCCCTTATTCTCTCTCTTATCATTTGGCTGGAATGGTGAGAGAACAATAGGCTTAAATGGCACTTGTCCACCATTGTGTCATTGAGCAGGAGACTTTGAGTTGGGGTGATTTTGTGCTACGCTAGACGATGTGACAGATTGGGAATTTCTTCATGCTGTGTCTCTTGATCACTTCTTGTTGGTGGACTTGCTTCCTCCTCAATAAAATAAAGCGTCTCCCTATGATGGGTAGACAACAATGCAAAAAAGCCAATAAAAGTCAGAAAACTGAGAGATCTCTACCAAAGGATTCCTAGTACTCCAATGGAAGCCTCCAATGAAATCATAGAGAAATCAACAGAAATTCATTTCCAAAATGAATACACAACAACCAATGAGACACTGATCAAAAAAAAAAAAAAAAAAGAAAGAAAGAAAGAAAGAAAAGAAAATCACTAAACTGGAAGCAAACCAAAGAATCAGTAATGGCATGAACAAAATTGAACAGAATCATCTCCTAGAGCATTCAGCTTTTGATAGTAGGCTTAACTTGGTTGAAGAAAACATTAGAAACCTCCACAGAGATATGAATAAATTGAATGTGAGTCAAGAAATAGAAGATCTCAACAACTGGTTGATTAAGCTTAATGAAGACTTAAATGCAAGAATGGATTCCAGGAAGCATCAAGAAAAATCAGAACTCAAAGGCTGGGCATGGTGGCACACACCTTTAATCCCAGCACTCCGGAGGCAGAGGTAGGAGGACTGCCATGAGTTTGAGGCCACCCTGAGACTACGTAGTGAGTTCCAGGTCAGCCTGGGCTACAACAAGACCCAACCACAAAAAGAAAGAAAGAAAGAAAGAAAGAAAGAAAGAAAGAAAGAAAGAAAGAAAGAAAGAAAGAAGAAAGAAAGAAAGAAAGAAAGAAAGAAAGAAAGAAAATCAGAACTCGAATTGAAATCGTACCTCAAAAAAAGAGATGGACATGATGCAGAATAACACAACAGAAAACAAAAATCAAATAGAAATTATAAAAGCCTCTCTAGAACCACTCACCAACAGAGTTACTAATGTGGAAGACAGAACCTCTGACCTGGAAGACAAGGCAAAAACATTGCAAAGTTCAAAATATCAAGTGAACAGAATATGAGGGAACTATGGGATACCCTAAACGGACCAAACATCCAGATCATGGTATACCAGAAGGAGAGGAAATCCAGGCCACAGGCATAGAAAACATATTCAACAAAATTATTGAAGAAAATTTTACGAATCTAACAAAGGCATATCCACATACAAGAAGCTCACAGAACATCAAACACAGGACCAAAGAAGAAACTCTCCAAGACACAACATAGTCAAAACTCTTAACAATGAAAACAGACAGTGTTAAAAGCAACAACTGAGAAACAACTCACAACATACAAAGGCAATCCCATCAGAATTGCATGAGATTTCTCAGTGGAAACCTTGAAAGCCAGAAGGGCCTAGAATGGAACACTTCAAAATCTAAAAGGCTATGTGGTTTCCAACCCAAGCTAATCCACCCAGCAAAAGTATCCCTCATAATACATGGTAAGAAAAACCATTCCATGAAAAAAGCCAACTCTATGATTATATGAACAAAAAGCCAAACCTACAAAGAATACTTGAGGAAATATTCCACACATAACAAACAACCAATCTCAAGAGCTAACAATAAGATCACAATAACCCAAATAGAGCAGGCTCAAAATAGAAGAAAAAACACCTCATCATGGCAGGGATTAATTCAAGCCTTACAGTAATAATCTTAAATATTAATGGTCTTAACTAACCCATCAAAAGACACAGGTTATCAGGATGGATCAAAACCCTGGACCCTTCCATCTTCTGTCTTCAAGAAACCTACCTCACCACTAAGAATAGATACCTCCTCAGGGTGAATGGTTGGAAAATGATATTCCAAGCAAATGGAAATAAAAAACAAGTGGGTATTGCTATATTAATATCTAATAAAATAGACCTCAAACAAAAACTAATCAAAAAGGACAAAGAAGGCCATTTCTTACTCATCAAGGGAATGATCCAACATGAGCACATCAAAATCATAAATGTATATGCGCCAAACACAGGTGTGCCACAGATTATAAAACAAAATCTATTCAACAATAAAACAACAATAAAAACAATAAATAAAATCTATTCAACTAAATACCAACACCATTGTAGTCAGAGACTTCTATACTCCACTACCATCAATAGACAGGTCATCCAAGCAGAAAATCAAAAGGGAAATAACAGAGCTCAACAACATCATAGATCAACTACACCTAAAGGATACCTACAGAACTTTGCACCCCAACTCCATAGAACAAACACTCTTCTCAGCAGTCCATGGAACCTTCTCCAAAATTGACCACATATTAGTCCATAAAGCGTGCCTTCAAAAAGTCAGGAAAATTGAAGCAACTCCCTGCATCGTGTGAGATCACAATGCTTTAAATGTAGAAATTAACAAAAAGAGACACATCAAGAACTCCATCAGCTCCCACAGACTAAAGACCACACTTTTTTTAAACAAGGAATGGGTCATAGAAGAAATCAAAAAAGAAATTGTAAAATTCCTAGAATTGAATGATAATTAAACACAACCTAACAAAACTTATGGAACACAATTAAGGCAGTCCTAAGGGGAAAATTCATAACCCTAAATGCCTTCATTACAAACACAGAGAGGTCCCAAATTAATAACCTGACTGTCTACCTAAAGCCCCTAGAAATACAAGAAAAATATAACCCAAAGAGCTCCAGATGGAAAGAAATAATCAAGATTATAGCAGAAATTAATGAACTGGAGACTAAGAAAACAACTTTCAAAAATTGATGAAACAAAGAGCTGGTTCTTTGAAAAAATAAACAAGAATGACAATCTACTCGCCAATTTGATCAAGAAAAAAGAAAGAGAGAGAGAGAGAAGTCTCAAATTAACAAAATCAGAAATGAAAAAGGAGAGATCACAACGGACATCAACGAAATTGGAAGAATCATTAAAGCATACTTCCAAAACCTGTACTCCACAAAACTGAATAATCTGGAAGAAATGGATGAATTCCTAGACACATACCATCTGCCAAAACTAAACTCAGAGCAGAATAATCTCCTAAACAAACCTATCACATCCATGGATATTGAAAAGGTAATCAATAACCTCACCAAAAAGAAAAGTCCAGGACTATGTCTTCTCAGCTGAATTCTATCATACCTTAACTAAAACCAATTTTTCTCAAACTGTTTTACATAATAGGAGACCAGGGAATCCTCCCCAACTCCTTTTATGAAGCTAGCATCACCCTAATACCAAAATCAGACAGAGATACAATAAGGAAAGAAAACTACAGGCCTATATCCCTAATGAATTTACATGCAAAGATCCTGAACAAAATCCTTGCAAATAGAATTCAACAACACATCAAAAGCATTATCCACCTTTGATCAAGTAGGCTTCATTCTAGGGATGCAGGGATGATTTAAAATAAGGAAATCGGCTAACATAATACACCATATAAATAAACTTAACCATAAGAACCACATGATCATCTAAATTAATGCAGAGAAGACCTGTGACAAAATACAACACTGTTTCATGATCAAAACACTGGAAAGAACAGGCATGGAGGGTTTATATCTCAACACAATAAAGGCTATATGTAAAGCTCCTAAAGCCCAAATAATTCTTAATGGGAAAAAAGGAGTTCCCACTGAGATCAGTAACAAGACAGGGGGGCCCACTCTCACTACTCCCTCTTCAACATAGTATAAACAACAAGTATAGAAGTATATAGAAGACAGGAGAAAGAAATAAAAGGGATTCAAATTGGAAAGGAAAAAGTCAAGTTAGCCCTATTCATAGATGACATGACTCTATATATAAGTGACACAAAAATCTCCCACCTCAAAATTTCTAAAGATGATAAATTCCTTCATCAAAATGGCAGGATACAAAATCAAAGCACACAAATTAGTAGCTTTTGCATATGCAAAAGACAAATATAGAGAAAATAAATCAGTGAGACTGACCCATTTTCAATAGGAACAAAAAAAACTTAAATACCTTGATATGATAGTAACCAAGGATGTGTAAGACCAATATAATGAAAACATTAAAAAAAAAAAAAAACTCAAGAAAGAAATCAAGGAGAACTTGAGAAGATGGAAAGACATTCCATGCTCCTGGATAAGCAGTATTAATACTGTAGAAATGGCAATTCTACCAAAAGCAATATACAGATTCAACACAATACCAATAAAAACACCAGCATCATACTTCAAAGAGATTGAAAAAATGATCTCAAAATTCATATGGAATGAAAGAAGGCCTCGGATAGCCAAACATATCCTCACGAAAAAAAAAAAAAAAAAAAAAAAAAACACCTCTGGTGTTATCACCATTCCCGACCAAAAGCAATGTTACAAAGCCATAGTGACAAAGACAGCATGGTACTGGAATAAAACCAAAAAATAGATCAATGGAACAGAATTGAAGATACACACCTTAGGTCAAGTAACTACAGCTGTTTGATCTTTGACAAACATGGCAATACTGTAGACAGCAACTTCAACAAATGGTGTTGGACAAATTGAATGACCATATGTAGGAAAATGAAATGAGACCCACTCATTTCTCCATACATAAAAATCAAGTCCAAATGGATTAAAGATAGCAATATAAGACCTGAAACTCAGCCAGGCATGGTGGCGCATGCCTTTAATCCCAGCACTCGGGAGGCAGAGGTAGGAGGATCACCGTCAGTTCGAGGCCACCCTGAGACTCCATAGTGAATTCCAGGTCAGCCTGGGCTAGAGTGAGACCCTACCTCGAAAAAAAAAAAAAAAAAAGAAGACCTGAAACTCTTCAACTACTAGAAGAAAAAACAGGAGACACTCTCCACAATACAGGACTAGGAAAAGACTTCCTGAACAAAATCCCAGTAGCCCAGGAGATTAAAAAAGCTCTCAACCAATGAGATTTCATGAAGCTAAAAAGCTTCTGCACAGACAAACATACCATAAGCACAGCCAATAGATTATCAACTGAATTGGAGAAAATCTTTACCAGCTATACCACTAACAAAAGCCTAATATCTATAATCTACAAAGGACTCAAAAATTAAACAGTAAAAAATAAAATCCACTCCAAAAGTAGGGCAGAGAACTGAATATGGAGTTCTCAGAGGAAGAATTACAAATGGCTAACACACACTTAGGAAAATGTTCAACATCCCTAACCATTAGGGAAATGTAAATTTAAAAAACTATGAGACTCCACCTTATCCAGTAAGGATAGCAAACATTAAAAATTCAAATGAAAACAAATGTTGGTGAGGATGTGGTGAAATAAGAACATTCATTCACTGTTGGTGGGAAAGTAAACTGGTACAACCACTATGAAAATCAATATGGAAATTCCTGAAAAGGATGAATATAGAGTTATCAGCAGACCCTGTTATTCCCTTACTGGGCATTTACCCTAAAAGCTACACATCTCAGTTCAGAGATATTTGCTCAATCATGTTTATAGCTGCTGAATTCATAATAGCTAAGAACTAGAATCAACTCAGGTGCCCATCATCGGATGAACGGATAGCCAAGACGTGGCATATTTACACTATGTAATTCTACTCAGCAGTAAGAAAAAAAGAACACATTAAAATTTGTAGAAAAGTGGTCAAACTTGTAACAGATCATTCTAAGTGAACTCACACAATCACAGAAAGACAATCGTCACATTGTCTCATTCATCTGCGATTCCAAACCTAGATCAGACTGAGTTGCTGACATACCTGAATGGCATCCCAAGGCTTGAATAGGGAGGGTAGGGCTTGGTGGAAGGGGAAGGAGGAAGGACAAAAAAAACTGAACCCAAATTGAACTGCTACTATAGAATCCTATATCCTGGAAGTTAGACTACAAGGTGGAACCTTCAAGCAAACCTTAGAGGGAGCACCTGAATCGAAGGGCCCTGGAGAGGGTGAGATGAAGCCTAACCTTAAAATCTCTCCTATTTCTTTTTCTTCTCTTTTTCTTTTCCCTTGACACTGGCCTGTAATTCCCTGTACTAGGATATGTTACAACCACAATGAGCTGCTGATCAGAGAGGCCTACTAGATCTCCCAAAACAAACAAGACAGACCTCTGTCAGAGCACATTAACCAGAGGTTAATGGTAAGATCCTACTACTGAAGACACCATACGATGTAGGCACAGATCATGAAGAGACCTGGGTTGAATCCAGAAGAGAGCCAGTCCCCAGACAATTAGCACATCTAGTGCTGGAAGGAACTGTATGAGCTACTGTGGGAAAGTGGCCAACATCTGTCCAAACAACTCAAAGTCTAAGTGATTCATAAGCAAACAACCTGACATAATGCTCACGCAAGTGCAATAGTGGCACACAGCCATGGTGGCTAACCAATTGCTCTTGGATTAGCTAACAGATCTGCTCAGTGGAAAGAAAACCATGTCTAGAACTGGGAAAGTCAGAATCATATCCAGATCATGATTCTGCTTTCCATGGTCAAGCTCCCATTAACCTTGGGCTATAAGACGGTCTACACCCTTTAAATTCTCTCTAAATTAATACTTATTTACCATCTAACCAGTGCTGACTTCACTCTCCTTTGGAGAGTCTGCTTCTCTTTTTCAGACAGAAGCTGGACCTGAGGAGTAAAACGACCCAGCACACCCTACCTGGCTGCAGCTGAAAATACAGAGGAATTGGGGAAATGAGCAAGAGTGCTGCTTTCTCAGTGAATCTGATATCAGCACAAGGCTAAAGAAGATAGACATTGAGGACACTTAACACCTACCAAACCAGAGATCCAGAGGCTCCTAAGAGCCCATCACTGCAGTAGACTTAAAATATACCCAACATGGTTCAGGGTATTTTGCAGAAGAAGAGGCAGAAAGATTGTTAGAGCCACAAGTTGGGACATTTTGCACAGAGACATTGCCTCTCCCCCATAACTGACTGCTGCCCCCATAATGCATGACCCACAATCCCCATGGGGTTGACCTGCATCCCCAATGAGGAAGGCCTCTTCAGAAAGGGGCAGGGAGGAGGGAAAGGATGGGACCAACATGTGATGTTTACATACTAAATATGAACATATCTAATAAAAATACATTTTTAAAAAATCTGTCTGACAAAATACTTGTTGCAGCCTGTGATTATTAAAAACACAATTTCAAAACATAAATATGAAATGAAACCACCCACCTGAGTGAATGATGAGTCACTGTCAGAGCAGTTATCTGTGCAGTAGCTATTGCTTTTCTCCTTCTGGATTTTTCTCTGCCTCTCTTGACTTCGTATCTCATCTTCTTCAAACTTGTTAATCATAGACTCTACCACTACCATCATCACATTCTTCAGGGAATGCATCATTTCTTTATACCTTTAAATTCAAAACAGTGTTAATAAAGAACTATGATTAGAAATTGAAATAACGAACTAAATTATCTGACTATTCTGAAAGGAAAAAAGAGCAACCAACAGTAGATCTAGGGAGATGGCTCAGCAGTTAAAGGTCCTTGATTGCAAAGCCAGCCATCTTGAGTTTAAGCTCTCAGCAGCCCATCTAAAGCTGTAGAGGTATTAATTCATTGCAGAGGAGCAAGACCTTGGCAAGAGTGAGGATACGCGTGCACGCGCACGAGCGCACACACACACATGCAAATAAAATAAAAATTAATTAATTAATTAAAACAGTCTCTGAGGACACAATGCTAAACAGAAAAATCTAAGTGACTGATTCCTGAAGAAAAAATGGCATAACTAAGACATGAATAAAAGATAAGGAATTCAAACTGTGTAATTTCTTGTGTTTTTCATCTAAAAACATAAATCAAAGCAACAAAATCAAAGGTATGATGTTCTGAAGACAAGTATTGAGTTACCAACAAGAAGATCAAATATTAAATATCATACTACCAAAACCCAGGCTATCTTATGCTTACTTTTATTCTGTGCTCCCTCTTGTTCTCACTCTCTGTCTCTCTCAAAGAAACACATAATTAAGTAAATACAGTTTTTTTTAAAGCCTACTTGGTTCGACTCTCCAGCCACCCATGTAAAAGCATAAAGACCAGTGTAAAAATATGTCCAGTGCTCATTTGCAGTGGAAGGCGATCTTGGTGCACCCATACACACACACACACATACACACAGCCCACATGCATGCACATACAAATATATATATATACACATATATATTTGCTTATAAAAGTAAAAACTAGATCCGACATAAGCCAGATGCACAAAGTGACACAAGTGTACAAGGTTGCACAAGGTGGCACATACATGTGGAGGTTGATTGCAGTGGCTGGAGGCCCTGAGTGCCAATTTTCTCTCTCACTCTCTCATTAAAACAAAAAAAAAAGAAAGAAAAAAAGAAAGACAGAAAGAAAGAAACTATTTGCCAGGAGTTTGATATTACAACTTTGATCCCTATATTCAGGAGTAATATCTAGTATTTTATGACAAACATAAATGAGCTTATATAATTTTACATACATATATACATATACTTAAAATTCCAAAAATCATAAGGAAACACAAAACATTGAAAACACATGAGAAAGAGTAAGAACAATAAAGAAGGGATGCTACAGAGAAGAGAAATACAACAGAGGCCAGAAACAGTCCAATGAAGATTTCAGTTTAAAGTAGAGCAACATAAAAATCAAAGGATACTGAAACATTCACTAGTTATATGCAAATTATATAAATGAGCCAGAAGACCCAGCTTCCTCTTCTACAGTTTCTATGCAATAAGAAAACAGGAAAACCAGGAATGTGGGCACACACCTTTAATGTCAGCACTTGGGAAGCTAAGGCATAGGATGGTAAATCCAAAGCAAACCTGTGCTACATATCAAATTAAAGGGCAAGTTCTAGATTTAAGAGCAAGACCCTGTCAGAAGAGAGAGAGGGAGATAAAACAGTCCTTTGTAACTCTCATGACCTACCCTTCTAAAGCTATTCTCTTCTACAGGAGCTAGATGGTGACTAAACTACACTTTTCTGCCTCCTGTGTGGTTAGATATAAAGTTATAAAAATATAAAGATATAAAGTTAGATATAAAGTTCTGCCATTTAAAAAACACACAATTTTCCAGGCAGGGTAGTGCAAGCCTTTGATCCTAACACTTTGGAGGCAGAGGTAGGATTCCTATGAGTTTGTAGCCGGCTTGAAAATACATAGTAAATTCAAGGTGAGCCTGAGGTAGACTGAAACCCTACCTCAAAAAGAAAAGAAAGAAAGAAACAAAGAAAGAGAGAGACAAAAGATGAAAGAAAGAAGAAAGGAAGGAAGGAAGGAAGGAAAGAAGGAAGGGAGGAAGGAAGGAAGGAAGGAAGGAAGGATGCACGCACGCACACACGCACACACAAACACAATTTGGTGATTTAGCCAAGTGTGGAAATACATGCTTGCAATCTAAACAAATGGCAGGTAGAGTCAGAAGGATCAGAAGTTCAAAGACAACCTTGACTACACAGGAAGTTTGAGACCAGCTTAGGCTACATAGTGAAACCCTGTTTTAAAAAAAAAGAAGAAAAGAAACAAAGAAAGAAAATATTGACTTAATTAAGAAATATAAAAGCAAATGTCATGCTAGAGAGATGGCTCAGTGGATTAAGCACTTGCTATGTAAGCATTAGTACCTGAGTTCGGATCCAAGACCCCACATAAAAAAGCTGGAATCTGTGACAAGCTTCTGTAATCTCAGTATACCTATGGCAAGATGAGAGATAGAAACGAAAATTTCTGAGAAGCTTGTGGGCCAGCTGACCTGGTGAATGGAGCAGTGAGTACTACAGACTATACCTCAAAAAAATGAGTGGAAGGTGCAAACCTCCGACGTGTTCCCACACTAACACACAAACACACACACATACACATATGCATATGTGATACACACACAAACACCAAAAAGTAAATCTCAACAATATACAGGATAAGAGAAAGCGTTGTTATAATCCACAAAAGACTTCCTATTAAGAAGACTAGCTCAATGGGAAGACTAGGAGACACTCCACAAAGAAACTAGAGGGAAAAAGATCTAAGATAACACATAATGCGCTCTTCTACCAAAAATGGAAGGTGTGTAAAGAATTATTTGTCTTGGGGATCCCCTGGCACTGAAGCTGGAAAATCTGGTGAGCAAAGAACACCCTGCAACCACACTACCATCAAGATCAATTCCAGAGGTCCATAACCTGGAAACCCCCATAGGCCGCTGACACAGAACATGGAGAGATCATGATGGAAATTAGAAGGAAGCCAATTCCCTGACAGCTAGCCCTCATAGTGCTGGAGAGTGCTACATAAACTGCTAGAGGAAAACAAACACCAATGTTGTCAACAAGCAGGGGATCCTAAGTGGGTAACCAATGGCTCTCTGATTGGACTTAATGGGAAGGAACTCTTAACTGGTACTGAAAACCGAGTCAGAATCCTGTGGAGATGGGGGTCATGGACTCCAGTGAGAAGCTCCCACTAGTCTTTGACCAAAATTGAGGCTACACCCATCAAAATCTCTCTTAACTATCCTTATCCCCTTAATCCATGCTGTTCTCACTCTCCACTGGAGAATCTGTTTTCTCTTTTACAGAAGGCAACAAAAAAACAAAATCTATCAACATGACAAGAAAAGAGCGCTGACACCATATCATGAGAGGAGCCACCTCTTGCACGAGCCAGGGTCCAGGTGACACCCTAGAATTGGCTTGTTAAACCGGAGTGCTGTACTCAGGGCGAGCCTGAAAACCTATGCCAAGGAGATGACGACAGACACTGAGGACACTCAAAATATATCACAGGACTGGAGGGATGGATCAGCAGTTAAGGTACTTGCGTACAAAGCCTACCAACCTCAGTTCAATTCCCCAGTACCCACATAAAACCAGATGCATCCAATTGCTGCACCTAGAAGCCTTGGAATGCCCATTCTTTCTATCTTTCTTTTATCTCTCTCTGTTTGCAAATAAATAAATAATACTTTTTAAATGCATCAAAGCAGAAATCCAGAAGTTGCTGAGAACTTAAAAATAAAGTAGACTTATGATACAGCCACTAAAGGTCAGGGAACATTTTGAAAGAGGGAATGGTGGGAAAGAGTATCTAGAGGCATTGCTGCCCCCACAATAACTGACTGCTGCTCTTACAACTCATAACCCGTGACCCCATGGTGAATAATCCCACTGAGGAGAGCACTCAGTGGAATGCGAGCAGAGAGGAGGGGAATCAGACCAACACATGATTTATCCATGCTATAAAGTTTCTAATTAATAATAAATAAATAAATCCATAGAAAATTTAAAATTTTAACTGGGACATAAATGTTTCCAACCTTTTTGAAAAGACAAAAATGAACTATTCTGCGAAAAATACCAACAAAAATGCTCAACGTGCCGGGCGTGGTGGCGCACGCCTTTAATCCCAGCACTCGGGAGGCAGAGGTAGGAGGATCGCTGTGAGTTCGAGGCCACCATGAGACTCCATAGTGAATCCCAGGTCAGCCTGGGCTAGTGTGAGACCCTACCTCGAAAAAAAAAAAAAATGCTCAACGTAGGGAATAAGAACAATAATTTGTATGATTTAAATATTTAAAAACTTCAGTGCCAGTCCACAATATCAAGAGTTAGATGACATAAAACTCAATCCTAACCACTGACGTTTTAAAAGCTAAGGGAAACAAGAGGATAGAATACAAGCACCAGTGAGCACATTCCTACAGGCCTTCAAGAACTACTAAGATAGAGACTACAGAAAAAGCACCAAGTAAAAACCAATTCAATTAACAATGGAAATCTACATAGTAAATGCTTCCAATTTATTGTATGAGAAACACAAGACTGGTCCTAAAAATGGATTCTTCCATACACAAACATATAATAAATGCCCCACTGTGCAACTAAGGAAGCATGTGTCACTAGTATGTAAAACAGTTTATAGATGTGTTGTTGCCACACTGGCCCTAATTTCAGAAGCACAAAAAATTATTCTGAAGAAAATCATACTCTACACAATTTAAAATCTTTCATCCACGGTTCAAAAAACAGAAGACAAATATTCATTATGTTATTTAAAAGTTTAGTGAGGGGCTGGAGAGATGGCTTAGCAGTTAAGGCATTTGCCTGCAAAGCCAAAGGATCCCAATTCAACTTTTCAGGACCCACGTAAGCCAGATGCACAAGGGGGCACATGCATCATCGCAAACCGAATCCAACAACACATCAAAAGCATTATCCACCTTGACCAAGTGGGATTCATCCCAGGAACACAAGGGTGGTTCAACATACGGAAATCTGTCAATGTAATGCACCACATAAACAAGGTTAAACATAAAAACCACATTATCATTTTGATAGATGCAGAAAAGGCCTTTGACAAGATACAACATCACTTCATGATCAAAACATTAGAGAGAATTGGCATGGTTGGTTCATATCTTAACCTAATAAAGGCAATATACAAAGCTCCGAAGGCCCAAATAATACTTAATGGAGAGAGACTGGAGGAATTCCCATTAAGATCAGGAACAAGACAGGGTTGTCTACTCTCACCTCTGCTTTCAATATAGTACTGGAAGTCCTAGCTCAAGCAATAAGACAGGAGAAGGAAATAAAAGGGATACAATTTGGAAAGGAAGAAGTTAAGTTAGCTTTATTCGCTGATGACATGATTATATATGTAAGAGACCCGAGAGACTCCATCCCAAAACTCCTGAAGGTGATTAACTCCTATAGCAAAGTAGCAGGATACAAAATCAATGCACAAAAATCAGTAGCCTTCCTATATGCAAATGAAAAAGACACAGAGAAAGAAATAAGGGACATAGTCCCATTTTCAATAGCAACAACAACAACAAAAAAAATACCTTGGAATAACGTTACCTAAGAAAGTGAAAGATCTACACAATGAAAACATAAAAACACTCAAAAAAGAAATTGAGGAGGACTTGAGAAAATGGAAAGACCTCCCATGTTCCTGGATAGGCAGAATTAACATTGTGAAGATGACAATCCTACCAAAGGCAATATACAGATTTAATGCAATTCCAATTAAAATCCCTACAGTGTTCTTCACAGAGATAGAAAAAAATGATCTCAAATTTCATATGGAAAGGCAGAAGGCCTCACATATCTAAACATATCCTCAGCAAAAGAAATACCTCTGGAGGCATCACCATACCTGATCTAAAGCTATATTACAAAGCCATAGTAATAAAAACAGCATGGTACTGGCATAAAAACAGGAGTATAGACCAATGGAATAGACTTGAGGACCCAGAGTTTGGGTCAAGCAACTACAGCTACTTGATATTCGATAAAGGCCCGAACAATATAGGCTGGAAAAAAGACAGCATCTTCAACAAATGGTACTGGACAAACTGGATAACCATATGCAGGAAACTGAAACTTGATCCACACATTTCACCATGCACTACACTCAAGTCCAGATGGATCAAAGACCTCAATATAAGACCAGAAACTCAAATACTACTAGAAGAAAATTTAGGAAGTACTTTCCATGATATAGGAATGGAAAAAGACTTCCTGAACAAAACTCCAGTAGCTCACGATCTTAAACTGTCACTCAACTAAAAAGATACTTTCATTATATAATTATTGAAGTATTTTAGTATTCATTTTAAAATAAGCTTCATTATTTTATGTTATATTACTTATGCTAGAAATAGACTGGTAGGAATTACATAACCATTCAAAGATAGACATAACTCCATTTTTTTCTCCAAACCCAGAAATATGAAATCTTTTTTTTATTTAAATTTTTTTGTTATTTTTTGTCATTTTTATTTATTTATTTGAGAGTGACAGACAGAGAGAAAGAGGCAGATAGAGAGAGGGAAAGGGAATGGGCGTGCCAGGGCCTCCAGCCACTGCAAACGAACTCCAGACGCGTGTGCCCCTTGTGTATCTGGCTAACATGGGTTCTGGGGAGTCGAGCCTCAAACTGGGGTCCTTAGGCTTCACAGGCAAGTGCTTAACCACTAAGCCATCTCTCCAGCCCAGAAATATGAAATCTTACCCTCTATGGCTTTTACTATATATATATATATATGTGTGTGTGTGTGTGTGTGTATGTATGTATGTATGCATGTATGTGTGTGTGTGTGTGTGTATGGATTGAACTTGCTTGTTTTATTCTGTTCAGTAACAATAAATGAGTAAAAACATAATTATTTAAATAATGTCATTAGTTATCACAAATGGGGAAGGGATCCTGTACAGACCAATTTGTTGAAAGTCTTATTTAAAAATAAATCAATGTTTTATAATATAGTAGATATGAGAAGCACAAGTATATATCCAATATTGCTGATACTAGAGTTGGCAAAATATACCCTAATGATGTCCACTGAATTTCCATTTTTTTAAATAAAGTTTTATTGGAACACATGAATGATCTTTCAATTACATATGATCCATGGCTATTTCCACAATGCAGCACTTGGCATTTTCAAATGCTTATTTTATTGACCTTTACAGAAAACATTTGCCAACCCCTACCCTGTAGTATATTGGAGTCACAAAATAAAAGGAGCTTGGGTCCCTGGATGAATTCACTGAAGAGACCACCTACCCATCCTGCAATTATAAACTTCCTGAAATGCTGTATAAGAGAAAAAATCCCTTCTTTGTCTTGTACTAGTGGTTTCTCTTTCACAGTTATTTAAAGCATATTTTAATAATATTGACTTTATATTTCCGCATAGCCCCTTACGTATACCATGGCACTTATGTGCACTGCATCAAAACCATTTCAAGTTTATAAATTTCAGCATGTCAGATTCTCTATTATACCTTGGATTACTGAAGGATAGAAGATACCATATTCATCTTTAAGAATGCCATATGGTAGTTGCTTATTAAATGTGTGATGAATATTTGACTTATAAGGAAAAGGAAGACACATGATTGCTAAAGCTAGAATTAATTCCATCAATCTGTTTTCCTCAGTTCTAACAAACTTCTGAGCCTAGGTACTTTAATAAAAAGTTGTTTATCACACAATTTTGTGACCTCACAAACACAGTACCAGTTTCTGCTCAGTTCCAGAGAAGACCTCTTGGCAGATGGCATAACTACAGCATGACTGCATGGCAGAAGGATACCATGATAAGACATGAAGACAGGGCGGGGAGGGGGCAGCCTTATTCTTATAACTCTGGCTAGAACTAAGAAGGATTCCATAAGAACTTTCTGAATTCCTTCAGAGGGCACAGTCTTCAGTGACCTAATTATCTTCCACGCAGCTCTATTTCCTTAAAGTCCCACCTCCTCTTAATATTGTTTCATTAGGGATGAAGCATCTAACACTCCTGGAGAACAAGCAATATCCAAACCAGTATTTGTAACATAAATTGACTATACTGGCAAAAAAAAGTAGCTTTCATTAATTTCATCAACAATAAGACACCTAGGATGTACAAGGCATTATTGTAGGAATTAGGATACAAAAATAGAAAAGAAAATTACATTTAAAAAAAATCTTTGCTGAGCATCTATTCTAAAAAGGAGATGCTAAAAATTAGGAAAAATAAACGTACACCCTTTTATTCCTTTATGAGTGATAAAAGAGCCATAAGGAAAATAACAAAAAGTAAGAAAATAATAGACAGGGAAAAGAAATTTAGCTTAGCCAGAGAGATATTGGTCTAAGATCACACCAAAAAAAAAAAAAAAGGAGTCATACAAATACTTAAGGAAAAGGCACTTGCATAAGTAGCGGTACTACAAATTCCTCAGGGAGGGTCTTACTTGGTTGTTTAAGAAAGAATAAGACCAGGATGGCCAGAGCAATGTGAAGGGAAACATGAGAGGTGGAGAGGGTGCAGAAGGCTTGTGGCCCACCTGTGGGCTAGGGAAAGAACTCTACATTTTGTCTGAGCAAAATGGAAGGTTTTGGGTGGGAGTTGAATAGAAGAGGGGCCAAGATCTGATTGGCTATTTTATTGATTCATTTTAGCAAGGAAACAGAACTTAAGGGCCATGTGTCAGGGGCACTGTTAGGAAACACTGCTGACAGAAGAGTTACTTTAAAGTATCATTATAGGCATACTCACTCTTTAGACTCCTGAGTTCTTTTAGTAACATGTTGAACAACTGTGTCATAGCCGGATTCCTCACCCCGTTTCTGGTCAGATACACATTTCTCCATTTCTTCTTCAATCATAGATCCCAATGTGTCACATATGTGCTGCCTAAGATATTTCACAAATTCATAGCTGAAATACATATTTAAAAAATAAATTCAGTAAATATTGTGAGCTCACTTGTTAACCATATCCAGAAAATCTTAGTAGAGAAAGGTCTACAACATGTTTTATTTGTCCCCTTGTCATTAAGGAAACAAATAACAATGAAAACAGATGAGGATGTAAAAAGAGGACTATAATTCACTGCTGGGGGAATTTAAACTAGGCCAGCTAGGATGGAAATCACAGGGAAGATTCCTCAAAAATTGAAAATAGCTCTCCATATGACCCCTCTCTACCTCTCCTGAGTATTTACTCAAAGGGTTTGAAGTCAACAAATCATTGCACATCAATGCTTATTTACTATGACACTATTCACAACAGCAAGTTAGGAACCAACCTAAATGTGCATCAACAGAGGAAGGGGTGAAGACAATGTGGTATATATATACACGGTGGCATTTTACTTAACATAAAGAACAAATAATGTTTTTTGCAGGAAAATGGATAGAACTGAAGATTATCATAAATGAATAAAGTCAATCTCAGAAGGACAAATGCTACATGTTTTCTTGCATTTGTGGATCCTAAAATTTATAGAGGTACATATGATCAGATTTGTATGACATGAAGAAGAAACAAAATGATCAAGGGAAATAAGGGGACTTATTAGAGGGAGGTGAGGAGGGAAGTACAGGGGAATATGCTAAAAACACGTTATATTCTTGTATGAAACAAAGTATGTGGTGGGATGAATATACACCAATTAAAAAAGATTTGGGGGGGGGGGTGCAGGGATGGCTTTGCAGATAAAGCATTTGCCTGCAAAGCCAAAGGACCCAGGTTGGATTCCCTAGGATGCACATTAGCCAGATGCACAGGGGGTGCACACATCTGGAGTTCATTTGCAGTGGCTGGAGGCCCTGGCAAGCCATTCATTCTCCCTCCCTGCCTCCCTCCCTCCCACCCTATCTCTCTTTCTCTCTCTCCCCCTCCCTCCCTTCCTCTTTCTCTCTGTCAAAAAATAAATTAAAAAAAAAAAGATTTTGGGGCCAGGCATGTTGGCATACGTGTGTAATCCCAGCACTCAGGAGGGAGGCAGAAGTAGGAGGATTGCCAGGAGTTCCAGGCCACCCTGAGACTACATAGTGAATTCCAGGTCAGCTTCAGCTAGAGAAGATCCTATCTTGGGAAAAAAAATATAAAAGATTTTTGTTTTAAACACAATTGAAATCACAAAGCTTATTTAGTATTTTGTTTTGCTGTTTTTTATCTGAAATAATTGGCAGAGATCATCATTTGATGATGATCACACAGAGGCAGTGAGCAGGATGAGGGATGAAGAAAATTTCAGTGGCAGCCCAATCTTTCCAGGTTAGGTGCCTCTTCAATTTCCTTCTTAGGGTCTTATCCTCCTATGCGATACTGAAGGGTGGGGAAAGCAGGTGTTAAAGATCTATATAACTATCCCTGCTGATAAAAAAATGAGTACACACAATTATAAAAGAATAAAGAGCAAAGGGTTAAGTTCTCATCACTAGAAGAGGTTTTAAAGGTACTTATCTTAATTCTACTTTAAAAGTTTTTTGTGTGTTTACAGAGAGCAGATAATTCAGCATACTGGAAAATTTTCTTCATAGTTAGATTTATATTTACTAGAAGTAAAACTCCTTTGTTAACTCCTACAATATAAGAAATATGAGAAGGTAGGTCTGGACTCTCCACGAGGCTGCAGGCGCCTGACTCAGCGGCGCGGCAGCTGCGGCGGCGCTGGCAGGTCCTCACGCTCTGTCCCTTCCTCCGGCGCCGACCCCGCCCGCTGGCCAGCAGGCTGGCCTGCCTGCTCAGTGCCCAGCTAGGGCAGGCGCCTGGGCACGCCGAGCGGGCAAGGGAGCCGGCAGCGCTGCGGAGGACTACTGCCGCCTGGAGGGCCGCTCTCCCCGCACACGCTGGCCTCGGGGAGTGCAGGCGGGCAGCAGAGGTGGGAGTGACAGGGAAGATGTTTGTGGATTTTTCTGTGGGATCAGAGGCCAAGACTATTGTACCCAGAGAACCCCACGTTTAACAGCAGGGATGAACAGGCTCTTTTAGGGCTAAATCCAAATGCTGACTGAGACTTCAGACAAAGGGCCCTGGCCTATTTTGAGCAGTTAAAGATTTCCCCAGATGCCTGGCAGGTGTGTGCAGAAGCTCTAGCACAGAGAACATACAGTGATGATCACATAAAGTTTTTCTGCTTTCAAGTATTAGAACATCAAGTTAAATACAAATATTCAGAACTAACCTCTGTTCAACACCACCTAATTAGGGAGACACTGATAACGTGGCTTCCAGCTCAGATGCTGAATCCCCAACCAGACAAGACTTCTGTAAGAAATAAAGCAGCCCAAGTCTTCACCTTGCTTTTTGTTACAAAATATCTCACTAAATGGCCCAAGGTTTTTTGTTTTTTTGACATTCTCTCAGTTGTGGACCTAAACCCTAAGGGAGTAGATTTGTACCTCCGAATCCTCATGGCCATTGATTCTGAGTTGGTGGATCCTGATGTGGTCCACACATCAGAGGAGGCTCATAGGAATACTTTGATAAAAGATACTATGAGGGAACAGTGCATTCCAAATCTGGTAGAATCATGGTACCAAATCTTACAAAATTATCAGTATACAAATTCAGAAGTGACATGTCAGTGCCTTGAAGTAGTTGGGGCTTATGTCTCTTGGATAGATTTATCCCTTATAGCCAATGATAGGTTTATAAATATGCTGCTAGGTCATATGTCAGTAGAAGTTCTATGGGAGGAAGCATGTGACTGTTTATTTGAAATTGTAAATAAAGGAATGGACCCTATTGATAAAATAAAGCTAGTAGAATCCTTGTGTCAAGTATTACAGACTGCTGGGTTTTTCAGCATTGACCAGGAAGAAGATGTGGATTTCCTGGCAAGATTTTCTAAGCTGGTAAATGGAATGGGACAGTCATTGATAGTTAGCTGGACTATATATCAAGAATGCTCAAGAGGCACTCCAGGCTATCAAGACAAAAGTGGCACTTACATTACAGCTGCTGCTAGTTCATGAGGATGATGACATTTCTTCTAACATTATTGGGTTTGTTATGATTATCTTCATATTTTGAAATAGCTTACAGTGCTCTCAGATCAGCAAAAAGCTAATGTAGAGGCAATCATGTTGGCCATCATGAAAAAACTGACTTACGATGAAGACTGTAACTTTGAAAATGAGGGTGAAGATGAAGCCATGTTTGTAGAATATAGAAAACTACTAAAGTTACTGTTGGACAGACTTGCTCAAGTTTCACCAGAGTTACTACTGCTGGCTTCTGTGCGCAAAGTTTTTAGTGCCACACTGCAGAACTGGCAGACTACAGTTTATAGAAGTTGAAGTAGCAATAAGATTGCTGTATATGTTGGCAGAAGCTCTTCCAGTGTCCCATGGTGCTCACTTCTCAGGTGATGTTTCAAAAGCTAGTGCTTTGCAGGATATGATGCGAACTTTGGTAACATCAGGCGTTAGCTCCTATCAGCATACATCTGTGACACTGGAGTTCTTTGAAACAGTTGTTAGATATGAAAAGTTTTTTATAGTTGAACCTCAACACATTCCGTGTGTATTAATGGCCTTCCTGGATCACAGGGGTCTACGGCATTCTAGTGCTAAAGTCCAGAGCACAACTGCCTACTTATTTTCTAGATTTTTCAAATCTCTCAATAAACAAATGAATCATTGAGGATATTTTGAATAGAATACAAGATTTATTAACCCTTTCTCCACCTGAGAATGGTTACCAGTCCTTATTGAGTAGCGATGATCAACTATTTATTTATGAAACAGCTGGAGTGCTGATTGTTAATAGTGAATACCCAGCAGAAAGGAAGCAAGGATTAATGAGGAATCTGTTGACTCCACTAATGGGAAAGTTTAAAATTCTGTTGGAAAAACTGATGCTGGCACAAGATGAAGAAAGACAAGCAACTCTTGCAGATTGTCTCAACCACACTGTTGGATTTGCTAGTCGAACCAGCAAAGCTTTTGGTAACAAGCAGACTGTGAAACAATGTGGCTGCTCCGAAGTTTATCTGGACTGTTTGCAGACGTTCCTGGCGGCCCTCAGTTGTCCCTTATGAAAGGATATTCTTAGAAGTGGAGTTCGCACATTCCTTCATCGAATGATTATTTGCCTTGAGGAAGAAGTTCTTCCATTCACCCCATCTGTCTCAGAACACATGCTCAAAGACTGTGAAGCAAAAGACCTCCAGGAATTCATTCCACTAATCAACCAGATTACAGCCAAATTTAAGATTCAGGTATCCCCATTTCTACAACAGATGTTCATGCCCCTGCTTCATGCAGTTTTTGAAGTTCTGCTCCGGCCAGCAGAAGACAATGACCAGTCTGCAGCATTAGAGAAGCAGATGTTGTGGAGGAGCTATTTTGCCTTTCTGCAGACCGTCATTGGCAGTGGAATGAGCAAAGTTATTGCAAATCAAGGCGCAGAGAACGTAGAACGAGTGCTGGTTACCATCATCCAAGGAGCAGTTGAGTACCCAGATCCCCTTGCCCAGAAAACATGCTTCATCATCCTCTCAAAGCTCGTGGAGCTCTGGGGAGGTAAAGATGGACCAGTGGGATTTGCTGATTTTGTTTATAAGCACATTGTCCCTGCATGTTTCCTAGCGCCTCTAAAACAAACCTTTGACCAGGCAGATGCACAAACAGTATTGGCACTTTCTGAATGCGCCGTGACACTGAAAACGATTCGTCCCAAACGGGGTCCAGAATGTGTTCAGTATCTTCAACAAGAATTCCTGCCCTCTTTACAGCTGGCTCCAGAAATAATTCAGGAGTTCTGTCAAGCACTTCAGCAACCTGACGCTAAAGATTTTAAAAATTATCTAAAGGTGTTCTTCCAGAGAGCAAAGCCCTAAGAACTGGATTTCCTTGTGCCTATTTCTTGATCAAGAATTCCAGTTAATTTATAAAGAAACAGGTTTACGTGTGCCATCCTCACTCATCCTTTTAACATTGTTCTGAGCTTATTGCAGTGTATGTATGGGGATTTTTCTGTAAAATGGGTGTGATTTGCCCCTAATTCAGGTATGTGACAACAAGAAAAGTTGCTTGCATGCCAAATCAAATTGTTCTATATACAAATGCTGTTAAAGACACAGCAGAGTTATCCTAGTACCTTAATTTTCTTTTCTTTATTTGAAACTTTAAGTCCTTTATAAAAATTACAGCAGTGGAAAACTGTACTTTTTTAAAAAAGTGCTCAATATAAAGTTTGAAAATCTATAATTTTATGTGTGCATACACATAAGGTATGGGGGATAATACAATCAAAACTAATTTTTTTGTAGATAGCCATTACATTTCTTTAAACTGGTTCAATGCCAATATGTATTCTATAAGAGACTGGGCACATAAATTAATTGATTTAAAGGTAGGTGTCAGTGTTACACATTTTTTATAAAAAAATAATAAATTTTATGTAGTGAAATCAAAAAAAAAGAAATATGAGAAGGTAAACATGTTACATAGTAAGTAACTATTTTTAGGAAACAGATTTTGTGAAAATGGACAATAATTGTAATTAGTATAATTTAGAAGGGTCTCTCAATTATCAAAGTTAATTTAGAATGGAAAAAATGTGAGCTCTAAGACATGTAGTTGAAGGTCCACATAGATGCATTACAGATCAAGTTCTTAAGTACCTTATTTCCCATAATTCTGAATCTATAATGGTGCCCAGCACAGTCCTCAGTTCAGTTTTCACTACATGACTGAGTGTCTGGAAAAGAACATACACCTCAGCCAGTTGCCACAGGATTTCACCTTCCTTTCTGTTTTTTATTAAATTTGCTATTCTCATTGTTTCTCTTTACCTGTACACAAAATGCTATTCACTAGAATACCCACAAACTGTGAGTGCCTCTAACTAACTGGAAGCAGCAAATCTGTCAGAGACACAGTAGGCCCTAAAAATTCTATACAGATATACTTGACATGAAGCCATGTAGCATGAAAGTAAATGTTCAGGTTGGAGACAAGAGGATCTGAGTGTATCAGCAGTCCTACCCAGCTATGGACCCTGTATATTTCACAACCAAACTGCCAGGCAAAATATGCCCACTGCAACAATAAAGCATGAATGTGATGTGAGTAACTAATCACTTTCTGATTGAATTTGAGGCCTACTCCATGGGAGAATTTTCATGTATGGTATTGTGAACCTAGCCAAAAGCCTACAATTAGGGACATCAACCCTAAGTCAAAACCTACCACTGTCATTATGCTAAAGAAACAGCATGTCAAACTGCCTTCTAGATCTAGATCTAGATCTAAATCTAGACATATATATATACACACACACACATACACACACACACACACACACACACATACATACATATACACATACACACTTGTTCCCATAGTTTAGTACTACTCAGAGCCTTGATCACAGAAGTTTCTCACTATAACTGCCATTGGTTAATGCAGAGATACATAGCTGACAAAATAGCTGAGAACAGTGACTATTGTATGCTCAGCCTCAAACTAGATGTCTAAACCACCCCTTTATGGCTTGGAGAACCTTGCAGAAGAGAGGGCAAGATGAATATAAGAGCAGGAGAGTAGGGAGGAGAGCTGGGAAGCACCATTTTCTGGAAACAATATGGCAGTTATACTCATGAATTCATAGTAGCTGTGGTTTCCTCACAATGCTGAGTCTGTCAATACAACACCAACAGGGGCAGGAGAGAAGGCTCAGCGGATAAAGGTACTTGTTTACAAAACCTACCAAGCCAGGTTTGATTTCCCAGTATCCATTTGCAGCCAGATGCACAAACTGGCACATGCATCTAGAGTACTGTTTGCAGTGGCAAGAGGATGTAGTGCACCCATTCTCATTCTATAAATAAATAAAACATGTTTTTAGGGCTGGAGAGATGGCTTAGCGGTTAAGTGCTTGCCTGTGAAGCCTAGGGACCTTGGTTCAAGGCTCGATTCCCCAGGACCCACGTAAAAAAATAAATAAAATAAAATAAAATATGTTTATAAAAACTTGTGAATAACATGTTATATACACATAATATCAACATAATGAAAGCAAAATACTCCTGTGTTTCTCTTCTGTCCCTCAGTAGTTGTTACCAATCTTTAAAAAGAGGAGAATTTGGATCTTTTAGAGTATGTGTACAGTTTAAGGCTAATAATAAAAAGGAAAAGAAGGGCTAGAGAGATTTCTCAGTGATTAAGGCACCTCAGTGGTTTAGGTGCTTGCCTGCAATGCCTAATAGCCCTGGTTCAATTCCCCAGTTCCCACATAAAACCAGATCCACACAATGTTGCATGCATCTGGAGTTTGTCTGCACTGACAAGAGGCCCTGGTACACCCATTCATTCTCATTCTTTCTTTCCCTCCACCCCCCCCCCAATCCTTTCCCTCTCTCCTTGAAAATAAACAATTTATTCTGAAAAGGAAGGAGGAGAAGGAAAGAAGAAGGAAAAGAAAGAACAAGAGGAAGAAGTAATGCCACAGAACAGAAAGGAGCTAGCAGCTCTATGGGACAAATCCTCACTAGAATCCTATGCTGGCTACATTTTCTCTCACTTGAATCTATTATGCTACCTGAAATTACAACGTTTGTGGACTCGGTTGGCATAAAAAAAAAATCTCCTTATGAAAATGCTAATATCCCAGAAACCCCAGTATACCCTATAAGCTTTTTTAATAAGATTATTTTTCTTGCTAATAATAGGACAACATCAGGTGGATTAAAGGAACCAGCGTTCTGACAGTGGAGATGGAGAGAATAGTAACACCCAAGGATAAACTCCCTGGAAGTAAGATGCACCTGAGATACTTAAGAACATGAAGTGTTGCACAAGTGGGTAATAATAGCAAAGAGAAACAGAAATACACACAGCTAAAGTAATGCCCTTTAAGATCCCATCTGATTCTGAAATTTTAAGATCCTATAAAGATGGCAAAGACATTCCTCTTTCCTCTGTCTACATAAAAGTCCTCTCTCAAGACACATCTCACGCTACTGCAACTAACAGATATATTAATTCCAATTACTTTTAAAATCGCAACATCTTAAACTAAATTTATTAAATTATTATTATTATAAATTATTATTAAAGATTTATTAAATCTTATTTTAAGACTATAACCAACCATTAATTTAGAGTCTTGACTATTTCATGCAAACCACAAATAAATCTTTTTAGGAAATAGTAACAACTAAACATGTATCAATCAGGAAGAATTTATCTCATCTGCCTAAAGAATTTGTAAAGAAAATATTACAGTATTTTTTTTTTTTTTTTTTTTTTTTTTTTTTTGGTTTTTCGAGGTAGGGTTTCACTCTAGCCCAGGCTGACCTGGAATTCACTATGGAGTCTCAGGGTGGCCTCGAACTCACGGCGATCCTCCTACCTCTGCCTCCCGAGTGCTGGGATTAAAGGCGTGCGCCACCACGCCCGGCATATTACAGTATTATAAGGCACTAACTTCTGAAAAGATAAATAATCTCAACTTTAGCTTAAAGAACTTTTCATAGCCTTAAATATTTACATTAAAAATGAAGAAAGGCAGGTGTGGTGGCATATACCATTAATCTCAGCACTTCAGAGGCAGATAGGAGGATCACCAGGAGTTCAAACCCACCCTGAGACTACATAGTGAATTCCAGGTCAGCCTGAGCTAAAGTGAGACCATACCTTGAAAAACCAAAAAAAAAAAAAAAAAAAGCTCCAAATTAATGAGCTGAAACTTTGTAGGGTAAAAAAAGATTAAAACATTTCTCAAGAAGGAAAAAGAAATAAAATTAAGAGAAACTGAAATGAATATAAACGGTTTTAGCCAGTGTTTTGAAAAACTTAAAAGATTAATCAACCTCCCACATACATACATGATCAATCAAGAAGTCATAACGAGGAACAATACTATAAAAAGGATATAACCATAAATATTAGAAATTTTTTTAATAAAAGGATACTAATGGAAACTTTTAAATCAGCAAGTTTGAAAATCTAGATAAAAATCAAAAAGTTCCCAAAATATAAGCCCAGCAAAACCTGACTCATTTACTTTCTTTTAAAACAAATACATCAGTGACCTTGCAGCCCAAGCATGTGGAGTCTTCAGCAATAGGGTCGTACCATCTATTCCTGGTGGGAAACCAAGGGACTCAGTGATGGTCTGTAATGTTTTGGGGATATCAGGTATCTTCCCAACAGCTCACTAGAAGGTATCCCATCCCTGGCACTGAAAATTTTCTAGTAACAGTCTATGGCTTCTGAGTGTTCCATTGTCCTAAAAAGTAGGTTTCCACATGACCTATTTATATCCTCTTAGATTTTGATTAGCCCTGCCTCCACCTTTCCTTTCCTATATCTCTTTCCCTGACCTCACTTAGGCCTTTTCACCCCCATTAATCTGTTCTTCTACTTACATATATACAATACCATCCTACTAATTCCCCCCTCCCTCCCTTTCTATTCCCTTTATATCTCCTTTCTAGCTTACTGGCATCTGCTACTGAGCTTTTTTTTTTTTTTTTTTTTACTTTTTAACTTTATTTTTATTTATTTATTTATTTATTTGAGAGAGAGAGGGAAAAAAAAGAGACAGAGAGAGGAAGAGAGGGAATGGGTGCACCAGGGCCTCCAGCCACTGCAAATGAACTCCAGACACCTGCACTCCCTTGTGCATCTGGTTTACTTGGGTCCTGGGGAACCAAACCAAGGTCCTTTGGCTTTTCAGGCAAACACCTTAACGGCTAAGCAATCTCTCCAGCCATCGGCTACTGAGGTTTATTCCTACTAACATAGAAGTCCAATCATTTGTAGCTAAGATCCACATGTGAGAGAGAACATGTGACATTTGGCTTTCCAGGCCCTGGTTACCTCACTAAGTACAATACTTTTCAGATCCATCCATTTTCCTGCAAATTTCATAACTTCTTTTCTTTACAGCTGAGTAGAACTCCATTGTGTAAATGTGCTATTCATCAGCTGAGGGACACCTAGGCTGGTTCCATTTCCTAGCTATTGTGAATAGAGTAGCAATAAACATGGTTGAGCAAGTATCTATAAGGTAGGAAGACGAGTCCTTAGGAGATGTGCCTAGGAGTGGTATAGCTGGGTCATATGGTAAATCTATTTTTATCTGTCTCAGGAACCTCCACACTGACTTCCACAATGGCTGGAACAGACTGCAATCCCACCAACAGGGTAGAAGGGTTCCTCTTTTTCCACATCCTCATCAGCATTTATGGTCATTTGTTTTCACGATGGTAGCCAATCTGACAGGAATGAGATGGAATCTCTTTTAATCTGCATTTCCCTGATGACTAGGGATGTAGAACTTTTTTTTTAGATGTTTATCTGCCATCTGTATTTCTCCTTCTGAAAACTCTCTATTTAGTTCCATAGCCCATGTTTTAATTCGGTTGATTTCTTATTAACTTTTTGAGTTCTTTGTATATCCTAGATATTGATCCTCTATCAGATGTACAGTTGGCAAAGATTTACTCCCATTCCATAGGTTGTCTCTTTGCTCTATTCACAGTGTCCTTTGCCATACAAAAGCTCTATAATTTCATGAGGTCCCAGCAGTTGATCTGTGGTTTTATTTCCTGAGCAATTGGGGTTATATTCAAAAAGTCTTTGCTAATACCAGTAAGTTGAAGGGTTTCCCCTACTTTTTCCTCTAGCAGTTTCAGAGTTTCAGTTCTGATATTAAGGTCTTTGATCCATTTGGACTTAATTCTTGTGCATGGAGAGAGATAAGGGTCTATTTTCATCCTTCTACAGATACATATCCAGTTTTCCCAGCACCATTTGCTGAAGAGGCTATCTTTTCTCCAAGGAGTATTTTTGGCATTTTTGTCGAAGATCAGGTGGCTATAGCTATCTGGACTTACATCTGGGTCCTCTATCCTGTTCCATTGAACTATATGTCTACTTTTGTGCCAGTATCATCCTGTTCTTTTTACTATGGCTCTGTAATATAGGTTAAAATCAGGTATGCTGATAGCACCAGCCTTATTTTTGTTGCTCAAAATTGCTTTAGCTATCCAAGGTTTTTTGTGCTTCCAAATGAATTTTTTGGATTTTTTTTTTCTATTTCTGTTAAGAATGCCACTGGAATTTTGATGGGAATTGCATTAAATGTGTAGATTGCTTTCAGTAAGATTGCCATTTTCAAAACATTGATTCTCCTGATCCAAGAACAAGGGATATCTTTCCATTTCCTAGTGTCTTTTGCAATTTCTCGCTTGAGTGTTTTTAAGTTTTCATTGTAGAGATCCCTCACTTCCTTGGTTAGGTTTATTCCAAGGTACTTTATTTACTTACTTACTTATTTATTTATTTGATGCAATTGTGAATGGGAGTGATTCACTGAGAAATCCTGCTGGAGCTGAGCTGAAAACCTCCTCCATACAGACCAGCTGGCAGAAAGCTAGAAAAAGTCACGTTGCATATAGTTCAATGGGAGAGAAAGAAATCACCAGTGAAGATACTCAACAATGGATACTACAAGCCTTAAATTTGGCCAGCCAGGCCAAATGAGCCAACAGGTACAATAGTGTGGTATGTCTGTTATGGGGGAAACCAACCACTCTCTAATTGGACTGGAGGCCTGCTCCATGGGAGGGAATACATCTCTGGTACTGAAAACCTACAACAGGGGTAGTCATGAGCCCTAGGGGTATAACATCTGCTTCTGTCTGGCTAGATGTATATACTATGCTCACCAAACTTCCCAGTAAGCACTTCTCTTAATCTTTATACCCATATATTAATGCTAGTCTCACTTTTGGTTAGAGAAGCTTCTTTCTTCAGATGGCATTGACCTTGGATGAGTCAGAAGGCACCATGGTGCTGAGAAGACATGACAGAGGAGTATTCAGCACAGAAACACCTCCATCACACCTTCCAAGCCTCAGAGTCCATTGCGGAAGAGGTGGCAGAAAGAATGTAAGAGCCAACGGAAGGGTAGAACTCCTTACAATGTGCTCCTCCAGACAACAAATGGCCTGGATATCCATGACCTCACAGTACCTGACACCACCTACATAAAGCCATCATAATAGGAAGAAAAGATCATGACATCAAAATAAAAGAGAGACTGATTGAGAGGAGGAGGGGATATCGTGGAGAGTGGAGTTTCAAAGGGGAAACTGGAGGGAGGGAGGAAATTACCATGGGGTATTGTTTACAATTATGGAAGTTGTCAACAAAAATAAATTAATTAATTTAAAAAATGAAACAAATATATCATGTGAAATAAAAATTAGAAATCCCAAATTTAATGCTTGATATGATTAGCTAACAAACAATTATTGACCAAATGTATCTAAGAAGGTTCCAAATTTTCTACATTATATATATATATATATATATATATATTTTTTTTTTTTTTTTTTTTTTTTTTTTTTTTTTTTGGTTTTTCGAGGTAGGGTCTCACTGTGGCCCAGGCTGACCTGGAATTCACTATGTAGTCTCAGGGTGGCCTCAAACTCAAGGTGATCCTCCTACCTCTGCCTCCTGAGTGCTGGGATTAAAGGCGTGCGCCACCACGCCCGACTTTACATTATATCCTTTAAAAAATAAATTCTTACCAATAAAAGCTGATCTCTAGTATCTCTAAAATAAAGAATATTATCGCCGGGTGTGGTGGTGCACGTCTTTAAAAAAAAAAAAAAGGGCATTATCATCCTACTAATGCTATCAGTAGTGGACTTATTGGGGAAATAAGCAGACACAAAAGAACCCTATACAAAACAACAGACTGCAACCTGGGCATGTAACCCACCACTCAGGAGACTGAAGTAGGGGAACAAACAATCAAGACCAACCTGGGGCTACACAGGAAAACACAGTCTCACAACACATGTGTGTATTAAAGAAATTAGAAATTCTGCAAGGATTCTTCCCATCCTTTTCTAAATCCCCTTGAGAATCTGATTAAATGATTGCCCCAAGAGACTACTAATACACACAAGCTTTGGAGAAATGTAAAGGATTAACAAACCTCACAATGCTCATATGGGATACTGGTAGAAGTTCCTTCAGTATCCAAGACCCTGTAAAAGCATCAAATGCCTAGTTTGTGCAAGACCCTGAGTTCCATCCTTAGTGCTAGAAATAAATTAATTAAATTAATTAATAATTCATGGCAACATACAAGAAAAAAAATTTTTTTTTGGTTTTTCGAAGTATAGTCTCCCTGCAGCCCAGCTGACCTGGAATTCATTCTGTAGTCTTAGGGTGGCCTCAAACTCACAGCGCTCCTCCTACCTCTGCCTCCAAAATGCTGGGATTAAAAGCATGTGCCACCACTCCCAGCTATAACAAGAAAAATTTTCAGTACTATTTGCGTGAGACTAAAATAAAATGCAAAGCAGGGCGTGGTGGCATATGCCTTTAATCCCAGCACTTAGGAGGCAGAGTGAATTCAGGTCAGCCTGGGCTAAAGTGAGACCCTACCTTGAAAAACAAGACACAAAAATGTATAAAATAAAATGCAAATACTAAACTTAAATATGTTACTATTAATCATTGCGAGGGAAACTCGGAATAAACTTTCAAATCGAAAAGCTTTAAAAAAAAGTTACAGAAACAAAATCAAAAGGTAAACACAAGTCTCTATATACAACTTCAAGATCCTTAAAGCTTTGAAATAAGTCTATCAAGATCTTCCCAAAATGGCACCTCCCAAACTTCCTTTCTATACTGCTCCTAACTCTAAGCCATCATTTTACTAATGTGTCAAGGACATTTACAATGTGCCTTACCCCTTTCTGGGAACTTTATTGCAAATTAAATCGCTGAAGGACAGCACTCCCTGGCAGTGTGAGTGGTGGACTACAGACAGCAGTCATGAGACAAAAGCTCAGCAAAGGAACAGAGAGCTGGGGGATCCTTGTTTGGGGGTAAAGTGACGGGAATTTCCTTTAAGTAGCAAAGTTGTTCTCTAAAGAACATGCCTAATTTACAATTAATGCTGTTATGCTGTTCAGGAGAAAAAAGTACCTAATTAGGATAAGGCGGTTGTAACAGCAAAACCAGACAGAGCACAGACTTTTCTAAAGTATTTAAAAACTTGATAAATTCGGCTTGGGGAAAATATACAGGAAAAACTGAACCTTGCACTAGCTATTTAGCAAATCATTAAATGCGTATTTTTTATCCAACATTTCTATTTTTCAACGACTTGCTTAAAAACTTAAAAGCAGTTTTACTTGTGGAAATTTTCATCAGTTTCCTCCAGACGTAGGAGAATCTCCTCGGCGCACTCCAGGGAGGGGGCACCGGTGATTTTCTCCTTCACGCTCTGGAACAACTGCCTCAGCATCGCCTGCAGCACCGGCTCGTCCTCGCAGGAGAACTGGGCCATGGTCCTCCACCGGCATGAAACCTCCCCTGCCAGCACCGCGGAGTCGCCGCGGACGCCGCGCACTGCGCACGCGCGCCACCCGATCCCCGCCCACACGCGGCGTCGTTCCCTAGGAAACCGTAGCAGGCGCGGAGGGGGGGCGGAGCCTCGGCTGCTGTTCTGGAGAAAACCCAGCTATGACAATGGGCTGAGGCCCGGCCTTCAGCACCACCTGGACCAACGGAGTGGTCGGCCGAAGGGCCTGACGGGAGAACGCCCCAGCGGCGCGTGACGTCAGCGCGTTGCCAGGAGTTCCTTGGAGCCGGACGGGGCCCCACAACGTAGATGCTTGCGGGGATGTCCTGTTCTGTCAGATTTCCGGAGGGAGAAGCAGGAGAAGGGGTAAATAAAAGCATGCTAGGAGGTGGGAAGCCAGAGGAGTGGGTTGAAGTGTTGGTGCATGCTGTTCCTCCTCGGCTGACACTCCGCGTCGAGCCCCGCCTGGGACCTATGAGATGACCCGCGGTGCAAGAGAATTGCTTCGTGCCGCGGCTGTGGAAACCACATTTGTTTTTAACCCAAATGAGAGGTGAAAAACAAAGGACTGGAGAGATGGCTTAGTAGTTAAGGCTCTTTCCTGTGAAGCCTAAGGACCCAGGTTCGACTCCCCAGACCTCAAGTAAGCCAGACACACAAGGTGACTCATGTGTCTGGAGTTCGATTGCAGTAGCTACAGACGCTGGCCCGCCAATAGATTCATATCCCCCCCCCCCCCCCGATTAAAAAAAAAAATAAGAAACAAAGCATGGAAGGTCCGGAGGCGACGGAAAGATGAAGAGGTTACTGAAATAATTGACCGCATCTGTAGAGGTCGTGCTTGACAAGGGATGCAGAGCAGTAGAGCAGTCTAGGCGGTGGCCCAAGGGCCACCACATACATGATGTCAGGGTAAAGATGGCATGAGCAGCAGGTGGAAACAGCAGCAGGACAGTAAGCACCACACTGGCAAGAGAGATTGGACAACGCCCCTAAGCTAGGCCCAACAACACCACCTCCAGTAAAGTTCTAATTCCCAAATTGCCATTATCTGGGGACTTAGCATTCAGAACACATGGAGTTTATGCATGTTTATGCAGGACACTTAATTTGAACCACCAGGGGTTTATGTGGTTCATCCTGGTAGTAGGACAACTGGATATCTGTGGTGTAAGCTGTCTATAGTGGATAATCAGAGTAATATCATAATAATTTTATCTATTTCAGAAGCTATATTTCTTTATATACAGTTTCCGTTCTAGGTAAATCCACAGAACATAATCTTGTCCACACTACAAAAAGCCATTTATTCAGAGTATTAGGAGGAGATACCAATATCTACAGAGCAATCCTACACCACTGATGACTGATTCAATACCAATAAACACCCCTTATTCAGCCACATATTTTACCCCCCTGTACAGTTCAGATATACTTCATACATTAGCTAGAATTAAAAATTATGTTTATGCTATTACTTCCAGGAGCAAAAGTATATTGCTATGATGACTCTAGCAGTATATTTATTCATAAAGGTTGTTCTTCATCTAATTGTCTCATCTACATTTATTGTAGGAAACTTTTCCCCTGAGGAGATATAAACACACATCTCCCCCAGGTAGGGCACAGAACGGACCAAAGGACAATTAAACCAAAACAAGTTTTGGTGAACCAATGAGTATTGAGGTTACTTACAGAGCAGGGTGAGGGGTTACTTACAGGAGCATGGGTAATGCAAGAGCAGCTGTATCATCACAAAGTCCCACCCCATCCTGGATGGCAGCCTCATATGAGCTGCATCATGAAGTAACCTAAGCACCTGCACCATTAAGAAAACTCACCCCAGCCTGGAGAAATGGCTTAGCATTTGCCTGCAAAGCCGAAGGACCCAGGTTCAATTCCTTAGGACCCATGTAAGGCAGATGCACATGGTGGTGCAGGCATCTGGAGATTTTTTGTAGCGGCTGGAGGCCCTGGCTTGCCCATTCTCTCTCTCTCTCTCTCTCTCTCTCTCTCTCTCTCTCCCCCTCTCCCTCTCTCTCTACCTCTATCTGCTTCTCTCTCACTCTAAGTAAATAAAGTTAATTTTAAAAAGGGCTGGAGAGATGGCTTAGTGGTTAAGCGCTTGCTTGTGAAGCCTAAGGACCCCAGTTCAAGGCTCAGTTCCCCAGGACCCAGGTAAGCCAGATGCCCAAGTGGGCACACGCATCTGGAGTTGCTTTGCAATGGCTGGAGGCCCTGGCGCACCCATTTTGTCTCTCTCTCTCTCTCCCTCCCTCTTTCTCTCTGTAGCTCTCAAGTAAATAATAAACAAATCTTTTTAATTAATTTTAAAAAAAAGAAGTCTCACCCCATCTTGGTTGACAACCTCGTTGAAGCTGCAACATGAGTCCCACTTCTAGTTAATCTTTTATCTCTTATATAATCTAGCTTTTTTTCCCAAGATCTCTCACAGCTGGAGAGAGGGCAAGCAGGCTCAATTTCTCTAGCTTCAGGTGAGGGTATTGTGTCTCTCCTTCCATTAGGAAGTTGTCAATAGCTCCAGTACTGTTACTACAAGTATAGTATCACAGTGTTCTGCTCCGAAGTTGCCATAGCTAACTAGCCAAAGCATTCTTTACCTCCAAATGGCTTCATATTATACACAATTTTGTGAAAAAAACATATTGGAGCCAGGTGTGGTGGCGCACGCCTTTAATCCCAGTACTTGGGAGTCAGAGATAAGACAATCACTGTGAGTTCAAGGCCTGCCTGAGACTACACAGTGATTTCTAGGTCAGCATGGGCTAGAGTGATACCTACCTAACCCCCCCCAAAAAAAAAAACAGCAATAATAACATGATGGCAGAGAAGACATGTTGTGTGGGTAATAATATAAAACTTAATTCATACAGATGCATAAATGTGTGTGCATATGCACAGAGTCACCAACAGTAAGACTGATTGCATACTCAGATGAATACAGATTGGACAACTCAAACACCAAGATGGAGATAGTCATTAGTGAGCTTTTGCTGTAGTTTGGATAAGGAATGGCTCCCTAAGTCCAAGTGGTAAAGACTTGTTCCCCAGTACATGAAGCTGTGAGGAAATGATGAAATCTTTGTTTTTATTTTGCTTTTGTTAGGGTGATTGTTTTTGAGGCCTGGTGTTACTCTAGCCAAAGCTGACTTTTAGCTCACTGTAGACTGGACTAGCCTCAAACTCTTGGTGACCCTCCTAACACAGCCTCCCCAGTGCTGGGATTAAAGGTGTAAACTACCACATCCAGCAGGAAATGATGAAACTTTTAAGAGGTAGGGCCTAATAAAAGGAATTTATCTTGTGGGGGTTCACCAAAAGAGGGGATATTCTCTTTGCTTTATGGCCATCTTGAGATGCTCCCCGCCATGATGTTCTGCCTCACCACAAGTCCAACATGGACAGAAACCTCAGAAGCCATGAGCCAAATTATTCTTCCTAAGTTGACATTTGATAAATAAAAGAAAGCTAACATAAACTTCTGCAAATAATAGCTAATAATTGAGTGCTGTATATTTCAGCATGAATAACATGAAAACTAAGATATTATCACAAAACAATGTCAAATGAGATGAAAAGGTAAATTGCCATGAACTAATTATTTCGTGTTTATTTAAAAAATCATCACTTTGTACCCTATAAATGTATACAATGATAATTGTGAATATATAATTATGAAAATGAAAAAAATAAAGATAATGAAATCTGAATAAAACACATTCTTGGGGCTAGAGAGATTGCTTAGCAGTTAAGGTGCTTGTTTGTGAAGCCTAAAGACCCAAGTTCAATTCCACAGTACCCACATAAGCCAGATGCACAAGGTGCCATATGCGTCTGGAGTTCATTTGCAGTGGCTGGAGGCCCTGGCATGCCCATTCTCTATCTACCTATTCCTCTCTCCCCATCTTTCGCTCAAATGAATGAGTAACTAAAATATTTTTAAAAACAGTGTTGAGTTCTAAAAAAAAAAAAAGGAATGTTTGGTGATGTGATTTTCTAACATAGTAAATAAATTATTTGGTAAAATTCAGAACATAAGAAATTATACTTTTCCCTTGATTTACATAGTTTTTTTCATAATTGGAAATTTCAGTGTTGCAGTCAGGTTCGCATTGCTGTCAGAAAACAATTGACCAAGAGCAGGTTATGGGAAAAAGGGTTTATTTTGACTTACAGGCTCAATGGGAAGCTCCATGATGGCAGGGAGAAATGATGGCATGAGCAGAGGGAGGACATCACCTCCTCACCAACATAGGGTGGACAACGGCAACAGGACAGTGTGCCAAACACTGATAAGGGAAAACTGGCTATAACACCTATAAGCCCACCTTTAAGAATACACTGCCTCCAGGAGGCATTAATTCCCAAATCTCCATGAGCTGGGAGCCTAGCATTTGGAACACCTAAATTTATGGGGCACACCTGAATCAAACCACCACACTCAGTATATTAAAAATGTGAAAAATGTTATTTTCTGTAAATGAAATAGTGCCTAGTCTCAGATACTTACAAAGATCATTTTAATCTACATGAATGTTCAACAGAACTACAAAAATCCCTGTAGGGTGGGGCTTGGATTATAGCTCAGTGTAAGAACACATGCCTAACATGTCCAAGTCCTGAGTCCAAGCCCAGCACCACACAATATAAAATAAAATAAAACAAATTGCATAGGCATGGAACAATCTTTTTAAAATATATTTGTTTATTTATTTGAGAAAGAGAGAGAGAGAAAGAGAAAATGGGCACTCCAAGGGCTCTAGCCACTGCAAATGAACTCCAGATGCATGTACCACCTTGTGCATCTGGCTTTTGTGGGTACTGGGGAATCAAACCTGGATCCTTTGGCTTCACTGGCAAGTGCCTTAACCACTAACCATCTTTCCAGCCCCAATCGTTTTGAATGAGAGGTTTTCTTTTTTTTTTTTTTTTTTTTTTCGAGGTAGGGTTTCACTCTAGCCCAGGCTGACCTGGAATTCACTATGGAGTCTCAGGGTGGCCTCAAACTCACGGTGATCCTCCTACCTCTGCCTCCCAAGTGCTGGGATTAAAGGTGTGCGCCACCACGCCCGGCTCTAATGAGAGGTTTTCCTATGTGTATTTCAAGATGTTTGATAGTGCTATCCTACATTACAGATGCCAGTAAGTACTTCAAGTCATTGTAATAACAACATAGCCAAATATAATTTAAATGCCTTCTAGGAAAGAAGAGAACTGCACAAAATGAGAACTACTATTATATATATTCCATAGGCAGATATACCACAGTAGGAAGGAAAACCGTAGCTCCATTTCAAGGGAAGTTGTGGATATGTAAAATATGTTACTGCAATTCCATTACCTATGTTATATATTTAAAGGCAAAATAAATACAACTAGCCATGCAATTAATTTTTATTTCACTGTGAACTTCAATAAGATTGTCAAATCCTTAAAATTTCTTTCCTTTGAGTTTTTTTAAATTAAAGAGTCCCCAAATAGTGATAAAGCAGAAAAGTAAAATATAAAATACTGATCTGAACAATTAAGCATTTCAAATTAGTGACATCACCAAATAGTTGACAGAAGAATTTAACAATCATATAACAAAGAACAGTAGATATATGAAAATAAATCCTCAACTACAGTTAAAATCTGTAATACTCAAGCTAAACCAGGTGTGGTAATACACTCCTATGAGCCCAGCAATCAGGAGGCTAAGGCAAGATTATGAGTTTGAGATCAGCCTGCCCTACAATGCAAGACATTGTTTCGTATACATCCCCCATGAGACAATACAGATTAACTTAAATCTATAAAATCAGCAAAGTTTAGTGAATAAATAATATTCAATGAATGATTAGAATAGTTCTGATGCTAACAGAAATGTAAAAAAAAAACGCTATGGGGAAAGAGGTTTTGGATTGGATTAAGAACTTTTTGATTTATTAGTTGTATTTTGTGAACTCTGCAGCAAGGAGCAGAGATACAGTTTTGACATTGGGAGTGAAAGAGGAATGTTATTTTTGAGGCTTCTTTCACCCACTTCTAAAGGGCAGATAATTTATAAAATAGAAATATAAAGATCTTAATAAAAACAAGTTTATAGGCAGATTGTTTTTCACATTAAAATTACAGTAGTTTTCAAGTTAAATAAGTTATGGGATGTCCATATACTGTTAATGTCAACCACTTAAAAATCTCTTCTATAAATGTTTAATAACAAAAATACATATTAAGTGGAAAATTTGAACTTTTATATACTGTATACATTTCTCCAATGTATTTGTTGAATGTCTATGATGTGCAATGTATGATTATATACTATTTAATACATACATGCATGCATGTCCTACACACAGCTATATATTTGACCAGTATAGATGAAGTTCTCTTTGCTTAAAATTGTCATATATCACATATATCTACCACACATTTGTAAATATGCACAATGGGGAATCAAATACAAATTAGTACAGGGATAGCATAAGTGAAGTAAATCTCCATGCATAATAGTAAAAATTACATCTAATGCTGATAAATGGCAGCACTGTTTATTGAGTTGATGAGAAATGGCCAAAAAAAGATACAGTACGAAACATTTAGACATAGTGTTCTGAAAAGGTGAAATTGAGATGGGAAAGAACAATGAAGCAGAGGAGCGTGGGTGTTTTGTTTTTTTTGTTTTTTTTTTTTTTTTGCTTTGTTTTTTTGTTTGTTTTTTGTACTAAGATTTAGTACAGTGCTTAATTTTTAAATTTTATTTATTTGAGAGAGAGGTAACATGCCAGGGCCTCTAGCCATTGCCAAAGAACTCCAGGGCTGGAGAGATGGATTAGCAGTTAAGGCACTTACCTGTGAGTCCTAAGGACCCAGATTCAACTCCCCAGAACCCACATAAGCCAGACACACAAGGTGACACATGCACACAATGTCACACATGCTCTCAAGGTGGTGGACACATCAGGAGTTTGATTGCAGTGGCCAGAAGCCCTGGTACACCAATTCTCTCTCTTTGGGGCATGCTCCCTCCCTCTCTCCCCCCCCCCACACACACATAAAATAAATAAATAACTGTAAAAAAAAAAAGAACTCCAGACACATGGGCCACTTTGTACATCTGGCTTTACATACATACCAGGGAATCAAACGTGGGTTGTCAGGCTTTGCACAAAAGCACCTTAACAGCTGAGCCATCTCTCCAGCCCCAACTGCTTAGATTTATTAATGTTTTTGTATTTCCATTTTATAAATTATCTGCCCTTTAAAAGTGGGTGGAAGAGGCCTCAAAAATAATATTCCTCTTTCCCTCCCAACATCAAAACTATCTCAAGAGGTAGAAATAGAGGAGCCAGTCAGCTGAAGATAGTTTATGGTATGTGGCTGTGCCTGGGCAGATGCAGTCACTTGCATAGCTGTAAAACAGCTGTTCATCTCAACTGAGGCAGGCAGGGATCAGCACAGAACCATGCATCTTGCACAAATGCTGAATTTAAGAGTCAAAAGGAAATGAGTTGAAGTAAATGTATTCTGGCTTTTCCTCCAGTCACTGACCATCTCGATAAAATTAGTTACTGTTCATCTACTAATCAAATATGTATAGGCCTTCTGCTTTGTGTGGGGCACTTGGTATTTGCTATGGCAGGCACACTGAACAATAAGAGAGAAGAGATGACTGCTGTTCTCAGTAGTTTAGTCTAAGAGAAACAGCATACAAAGGAAACGTGTATACAAATAATTACACAAGATGCTACATATGGCTTTGCATGATTCTTCCAGGTCCAGGAATCCTTACTTGGGGAAACTTGTGACTTCATCAATATGTGTCTTAGTAAAAACAGTACTTTATGATTTTCTATAAATCTTGGCATATGATACTTAGTGTCATGTAAATAAACTATGAATATTGTTCATGTAAGCTACATTTACCACTTTTCTACTTTTGTAACCTATTTTCTGGGCATTTTTTCAGACATAGAGTTAAAACAACCCTTGTGTTTTGGAATATTCAGTAGTTTCAGTGGCAGTTTTCAAATTTATTCATGTATCTTAATAAAATTCATCATATTTCTTCAATTCCCATATACTTTTCCCTATGTTCACTCATCACTAACAGCAGAATAATACATTTTAAAGTTAATAAAGCACTAGAAATAATTTTCACTGGAAGAAGCAATCTATGTAATAGAATTCAGTGACAAGTTATGCTATGGATAAAAACTGAGTGATACTCCTTTTAATGCAGATATAAGACACAGCATGTGGAACCTAATAATGCTCAAAGCATTCTCATATATTACAAAATTATATTAAAATATCAGAAGTACTGTTATGCCATAAAAGTAAGCACTGAGTAATTTTTAAAGCTTCTTTTATCATTTACAGAAATTTATTTTGCTATTAAGCAAGGTCATCCATGCAATACACATTTGTTATGACTAAAACACCCATCTAAGTAACATTTCACTGAGACTTTATGACATAAAAAATATATTTGGGCTGCTAAATATGACAGTTTGAACACATGCATTGACTTTAACTCCTTCCAATAGCACTGCTAAAATTGTAAAAACAAAATACATAAACCCACAAGGACAAACAAGAGTGTGAGAGAAGATAGCTGAGAATTTGTTTTTCTCAAATGTGCAAAGTGGTTTAGTGAAATGTTAAAGGTAAACTAACTGAGGAGAAATGGCTCAGTTGGTAAGAAAGAAATGAGCTAGAAGACATAGCACACCAACCTCAGATAGCCATAGCCATGCCCTACAAAGCCCTAGTGGTCCAAGTCTTTAAAATACCCAGTATAGGAGGTGTAGAGATGGCTTAGCAGTTAAGGTGCATGCCTACAAAGCCTAAGGACCCCGGTTCAATTCTCCGGGTCCCATGTAAGCCAGATGCACATCATGGCACATGCATCCGTTTGTTTGCTGGGGCTAGAGGCCCTGATGTTCCCATTCTCTCTCTCTCTCCCTCTCTCTGTCTCTAATAATAAATAAATAAATAAAATACCCAGTATACCACTTTAGACTTCTGCTCAAATATTAGTGGATCAACAAAGAGAGATTTTAACAGATCATCATCATATAATAAAAAGCTATAATCAAACATACTTCACAGAGTCCTCCCATATTTAACTATTACTAAGCAGTTATAGAATGATGTAAAAACTTTTCAACTCTCCACTGAAAATCAGTAATGAATAGTGTTTTGGATGTGATAGGTCTGCCAGAAACTAATGTGTTTGAATATTGGTCCCAAGTTTTTGTCAAATATTTTGAAAGATTGTATAACCTTTAGGAAGTAGAGACTTGTTGGAGGAAATAGGTCACTTCCACTAACTTCCTGCTGCTATGTGTTCCTTGTTAGCACGGATCATGTGTCTTTAAACTGTGAGCCAAAATGTTGCAGTCACCTTCTGTTGCTGGCACAAAGCACCCAAATAAAAGCAGCTGTGAGAGGAAAGGGGGTTATTTGGGCTTACAGACTCAAAGGAAAGATCCATGATGGTGGGGTTGGATATCACCTCCTGGCCAACATCAGGTGGACAACAACAGCAGGAGTTTGCCAAACACGGGCAAGGGGAAGCTGGCCCCACCCCCAACAACACACTTCAGCCAGAAAGGCTTTAATTCTCAAATCACCAGATGATGTGTCTTTAAATCATCTCTGTATTACTTGATACAAAAAGTAAATGCTTTAGGAAATAGGTGTGACAAGAGAAACAGGAATGACAAGGGAAAAGGTCTGTATAAATGCATCTAGTATTTCATTTATTTATTTTATTTATTTATTTATTTTTGGTTTTACCAGGTAGGGTCTCACTCTGGCTCAGGCTGACAACTATGTAGTCTTGGGGTGGCCTTGAACTCACGGTGATCCTCCTACCTCTGCCTTCTGCCTCCCGAGTGCTGGGTGTGCCACCCTTTTTTTTAAATCAAACATTTTTCAGGGGGTTGGAGAAATGCCTCAGGGGGTTGGAGAAATGCCTCAGTGGTTACAGGTACATGCTTGCAAAGCCTACCATCCCAGGTTCAATTTCCCATTATTTACATAAAGCCAGATGCCAGAAGCACCAAATGGCACATTCATCTGGAGTTTGTTTGCACTGGCTTTAGGCCCTGGCATTCATTCATTCTTTCTTTCTCTCTCTCTCTCTGGCTCCTTGCAAATAAATTAATAGTATTTAAAAATATTTTTCAGTATAAACACAATTTTTCCAAATAATTTCATTGTACAACTAATTGAATCCTTGAATGTCTGACCTGGGACCAACTCTAATGCTTAGCTTACCTATTGTGCAGGTTAAATAAGCTGTCACTGTGGTAGCTAATTCTTTCAACTGGATGGTATTTGAAATAAGAAGAAAACAAACCTCTGGGCATGGTAGAGAGTAAGGTTCTAGATTAGGTTAATTGAGGTAGGAATACCTATCCTACATGTAGTGAGTAAAATCTCATGGGCTTCGGTCCCCACACTGAGTTCACTATGTAGTCTCAGGGTGGCTTCAAACTCACAGCGATCCTCTGACCTCTGCCTTCCAAGTGCTGAGATTAAAGGCATGTGCCACCATGCTAAAATAGAAACCATGTTAGTTCTGGTCTTAATTCCCTCAATTATTACTTTGTTGGTTAGTTATAATGGTGAAGTTGGGAAGGGGGAGAGTGTTAATACATTGCTTGAAATTTTGTGATTCAGTCATTATATTTCATTACTTTGAAGCAATATATAAGCCGAAATCATGGAAAGGAACTTGAAATTTTTCTGGAAAAACTACAGGCTATTCTTTAATATTCCATTTATTTGTTATTCTTCTAGCAAATTTCTAATTAAATAACATGAATTTATATAATTTATGTACAACAGAAGGGAACAATATATTCACACACATTCTTTATTATTGGCTCCTTGTATAATCAAGGATGTGGAGCTATTTCCTATGAGTTGAAACATTCATTGCTAAAGGGAAGAGGGAGGTATATATGACTCTGGAAGCTCTGACAGTGACCACGCATACGGCGCTCCCAAGGTTACATAAACAATAAAAATTGCAGGAGTAACAGAGACTTTTCAGCAGAGTTGCCTACAAGTTGTTCAGAGAACTGCAGTGATTGCATCACATTGCTATATTACCTTTTAATGTGGTGTATCTTGAAGCTTGCCTACCAAAGAGGGCACTGAACTTTGGGAGTTATAATTCTCCTAATAATTGATAAAGTCACTTCAGCCATAAACAAAATGAGATAAGATACATCAGTCTCTAAAGACAAAAACAGAATAAGTACTCTCGGGGAAGAGAAGCAAAAAGTTGCCTGTCCTTTCCATTTTTTGGAGATTTTAGCTTATTCCCCCTGTACACTAAGATATGTCATATGTTTTTCTTGATCTGTTTTGAGCAAAAGTCTAGTTGTTCAGTTATGGATCACTGAAAAAACTACTAAAAATTTTAATAATCTGAAACACTATCACACCCTAGTATTAGACTGGTAAATTCCCCAAGGAATTTGTTATATGAGATCTCTTGGCACTTAGCCAACTTTATCTAACCGTCCTTGTCTGAATATATATAGCTTTGCACATTCAAGTAAAATCTCTCTCATAAAAATTTTTATGGGGCTGGAGAGATGGCTTAGCGGTTAACCGCTTGCCTGTGAAGCCTAAGGACCCCAGTTGGAGGCTCCATTCCCCAGGACCCACATTAGCCAGATGCACAGGGGGCACACACGTCTGGAGTTTGGTTGCAGTGGCTGAAGGCCCTGGCTCGCCCATTCTCTCCCTCCCTCCTCTTTCTCTCTGTCTGCCACTCTCAAATAAATAAATAAATAAACAAAAAAATTTATGTTAGCCTCTTTCTATTTCACAATATTTAGGATTGAAGGTAGGTTTCAGGCAGGCTAGGCATACACTCTTCCACTGAACTACTTCCTCAGCCCTCCTATTGCTTTTATTCCAGTGGCCCAAGCTGGCCTGAAACTTGTGACCCTCCTGCCTTACTCCACAAGTACTGATTAAGTTCTTAATGGAAATACAATTATGAAGTATTACATTTTTAGAGCATAATGACTGAAAATGCCTTGAAGTAATGATAAATCTTTGTGAGCTGGCACCTGTATTTTTTATCTCTCAGTATCTTTTTGTTCTAAGAGAAGGCACAAATCCTCGAGGGAAAAGCTGATTCCAGGTCAGGGCTAGGAAATGTACAAAGTGACCCTGGGACAGACATCTTTGATTCTAGAAAGGAAGAAACTGTTTAAGACCAATGGGATAGTGTCAGAATTGCCTCAGAGCTTACCAGAAGGGACACTGGCATTAAGATGTGCAATTTGAGGATCAAAACTAGAATGACAACAGACCAGAGTATATAAAGCATATAAAAACAATTGGCTTTAAAATATCCTAAAGTATGAGCCTGAAGGACAGCTCTTAATTAAGAGTGTTTGCTCCTTAAGTATGATGGCCTTTTGGGTGGAAACTCTATAGAACCCAGTTAAAAATATGGGCATAACGACACACATCTGCACTCCCTGTCAACTGGGGGCAGATACCAGAGGATCTCTGGGACTTGTTTGCAATGGACAGCAGTTCCTGGTTGAGGGAGAGACACCATTCCAGGAGAAAAAATATGAAAATGAGCAATAAGATAAAAACATTCCATGCTCTTCTCTTCGTGTGTGTGTGTGTGTGTGTACACACACATACATGCATATATACATATATACTAAAGTAAAGCAGTCCATTGCTGTGCTGGGGACCATATCCAAAATGTGGGAAATGCTTGAAGACCAGTCACCTACCTCAGTTTTCCAACAAAATAAAAATTATATATATATAGAGAGAGAGAGAGAGAGAGAGAATTAGTTCTCAAAAGAAGAAATACAGATGGTATATAAACATCTAAAAAATGTTATATATATATTGCATTCTCTTAATTAAAAGAGACTCAACCAACATACCCAACAAATGTATGTATGTAGCTGGGCTTATCTGTATCTTTTTCAAATAAATATTACAATTTATAAAAAAAAGTTTAAAGTCAAACTTCCCCAAATGGACAGTTTAATTTCTTGTTGAGGCATCTATATTGCTAGTATATCATTTTGCAAGTTGATAAAGATTAGAATTCTTTCTTTTTTTAAAAAAATTTTTGTTTATTTATTTATTTATTTATTTGAGAGTGACAGAGAGAAGGAGGCAGAGAGAGAGAGAGAGAGAATGGGCGGGCCAGAGCTTCCAGCCTCTGTAAACGAACTTCAGATGAGTGCGCCCCCTTGTGCATCTGGCTAACATGGGTCCTGGGGAATTGAGCCTCGAACTGGGGTCCTTAGGCTTCACAGGCAAGCCCTTAACTGCTAAGCCATCTCTCCAGCCCAAGATTAGAATTCTTTCAAACTTTCATTACAAAGTGTCTTTTAACAAGCTTCTTGGGGATACTTATTTATAGAAGATATGTAGTTAGTATCTGTAAACACAATTATTTAATCAGAGAAATAGCATTTAGTGAAACAGGGAGCTAGGTAAAGACCAACAGTTGCTAAGCGTATCTGGAGAAAAGCCATGGGGAGAGCTTCTCACTGGAAAAGCTAGGCTGATACTATCTGATCAAATGGTTTACAACATCACCAGAAGTTGGACAACTTGATAAAGTTCTTCATGCAAGAAAGATACACAGCAGAAACTACCCATGATGCTATTATGCCAAGGAGGAAAAAAAAATAAAAGAAATGTAACTTAAATTTAACTAAGGCTTCTAAATGCAACTACTGCCTTATAAGAAACATGAGGAAATAGGAAAACAGGTTAAATGACACAAGGAGGAAACAGTTATCCAAGGACAAAATTATCCAGACAAATCAGTGACATGGGGGAAAGGAGTGGCTTAAATAACCTAATGAACCCAACAGGATTTGTTTCAAGATTAATTTACATAAACCTTTATCAAATGATATCTTTAAGACATTAAGGACAATTTTAATGTGGACTGCCTGATGTTAAGAAGTTATAATTTTTATCTGGGGATCTGGGCATTTTCAATAGAAATTTTATTTAGAGATCTACAGTAAGTGTGGTGGTTTGACTCAGGTGTCCCCCATAAACTTAGATGCACTGAATGCTATGTTCCCAGCTGAAGTAGATTTGGGAATTAATGCCTTCTGGAGACAGTGTATGGTTGGTGGCGGGCTTATGGGTATTACAGCCAGCTTCTTGCCAGTGTTTGGCACTCTCTCCTATTGCTATTGTCCATCTGATGTTGGCCAGGAGGTGATATCCACCCTATGCTCATGTCATAGTTTTCCCCTACAATCATGGAGCTTCCCCTCAAGTCTATGAGCCAAAATAAACCTGGTGTTGTCTGCCAGCAATGCGAACCTGACTGCAACATTAAATAACAATAAGATTTCTGGGATTTATCTTGTAATGCTCAAATTAGCAGCATAGAAGGTGGTCAGCGGGGATGGAGGTCAGTGGGGACAGAGGTCAGCAAGGAAGGAGGTCAGTGGGGACAAAGGTCAGCAAAGAAGGAGGCTAGTGGGGACGGAGGTCAGTGGGCATGGATGTCAGTAAGGTAGAAGTCAGCAAGGAAGGCAGTCAATGGGGATGTAGGTCAGCGGGGACAGAGGTCAGCATGGAAGTCAGCAGGAACAGAGGTCAGTGGGGATGGAGGTCAGCAAGGTGGAGGTCAGCAAGAAAGGTGTTCAGCAGGGATGTAGGCCAATGGGGACAGAGGTCAGCATGGATAGAGGACAAAGATGGCAGGATAGTCAGGTGCTACTTCCCTCAAGTTTACATGAATCTATAATAAGACATACAGAAAGGAAAATATTGCAAACTTCCTTTATCCTCCCTGCAGACGTTTATGTTAGTTATAAGTATCAGTGCAATAGCATACTTGGACAAGATACCTTGATGGGATAAATACCACTTCTTCAGTATCACAGTACTTGGGGATAAATAGATTCATATTCTTCTCTCTCTCTCTCTCTCTCTCTCTCTCGCACACACACACACACACACACAAAACCATACAGTTCTAATCCTTAAGCACTGAGTCCCATAAAGTCTATTATTCTGGTAGCAAAGCTTTAGGTAAATTATGTTTGCATAGACTAACATTTTCATATGAAAATCACTTCTGAGCAAGTTTTAGAGAAGATTACATATTTGCTATGGATACTTAAGAACATAACGGAGCCATAGGCAAGTACAATGTATACACATATGTGTGTGAACCCATGTACACACACACACACACACAAACACTCAAACATACACATCAGTGGATTACTAACTTTTTGAAGCCCTTCTTATATGACTTAGTTATGAAATATATTATAAAATATTTAAACACTAAATGTTTTCATTTTGAAAGTTAACTCAGTAATAATATAACACATTAAGGTTCAAAAATACAGCATGAGAGATCTTATGGGCAGTTATATCAGCAAGAAAGGCAATCACAGGAATTGTTGCAGTCAACTTCTTCTTGCTGGGACAAAGCACTCAACCAAGAGCAGCTTATTGAAGGAAATGATTTATCTTGGCTTATAGACTCTAGGGGAAGCTCCATGATAGCAGGGGAAAACACTTACAAGGGGAAACTGGCTATAACACCCATAAGCCCACCACCAACAGCATACCTCCTCTGGAAAACTCCAGTTCTTAAGTTTACACCAGCTAGGGATCTAGCATTCAGCACACATGAGTTTATTGTGAACACCTAATTCAAACCACCATATTCTGCCACTGGACCCATAAACTTATGACCATCCATGATGAAAAATGCAATGTATTCAGTCCAACTTTAAAAGTACCCATAGTTTCTATTAATCCCAATGCTCCAACATCCCCATAGTCCAAGATCTTTTAACTGAGCCATAAAACTAAAAAGCATAATGGCACAGAATAAACATTCACACCAAAAAAAACAGTACTGGGCATACAAAGAAAGACTGAGCCAATGCAAAATTCAAAACAAACAGGGCAAACAACTCTAACTAGTGAAGAGTCTTTGGAGTTCAAGTTCTACCTCTCCATCTGGATTCCTCACAACTTGGGGAACAATGCATCCCAAGGGGGCAGCCCTTCTTCATGGCTATTTCACAATCCTGTCATTCCAAAAGTCCTGGGGATCTCTACTGCAACCCAAGGTTCATCCTCATAGGCCCATGTGGTCATCATATAGGTAATCCAGCAAGCCTGCTTCACAATGCCCATGGCTATTTCCAAATAACAAAACTACAGTGCAATTTTCATGATCCTTCTTTCCTCCAATTGTTATATTCCATAGTACCAGGTGGGCTACCAACTCATTAATGCATGGAGGAATAAGGCTGATGAGCAGGACATTCCTTCAGCATTCAGTCCCCTTACTTTCAAAGGAGTCCACCTTCTTTCTGCTGCCCCAATGCAGAACATCTGGTCCAATCTTAATGGTTGTAAGTTCTCAAAAAATTGCAGCTGAACTAAGCTGTTGTCTTTAGCTTGAAGCTTTCTTTTATATATTTTTTTTTCTGTTTCATGTCCTTCTGCTTATACCAGCCCATTTCTATGCAATGTAACCCTGCATAAATTCTCAAGACATGGGCAGGCTGAACCCAGCAAGCCTCTCATGCAAAGTGCTTCTAGACTAGTCCTGACAATGTTCTTTCTTCTCCTCATAAACTAAACCTCACTGTTCCTAGTTCTTAGTGCATTCAGGTCTTTTCAACTCTGACAAGAATGGTCCATCAAACTCTGCCTTCAATACTGTAAGGCATCTTTTAGGCCAAGGCTTCAAATTCTTGTACATTCCCTACATAAATCAGTCACAGAAGACCAAAAACTACACAGTCATGTTCTATCAACAAGGACTCCACTTCTTGGTAGTAATTTTACTATTGCAGTTACCTTCTCATTCAGGCAGAAAGTACATGACCAAAAACAGTTGATAGGAGGAAAGTTGTTTATTTTGGATTACTGACTCAAGGGGAAACTCTATAATAGCAGGGGAAAGAAAGCATGGCATGAACAGGGGTGAACATCACCAACAAGCAGCAGGAGTGTGCACCAAACACTGGCAAGGGGAAGCTGGATATAATAGCCATAGGATCATAGCACCCATAAGTCTGCCACCAATAACATACCTCTTCTAGCAAGGCTCCAGTTCTCAAATTGGGGACCTAGCATTCAAAACACATGAGTTTAAGAGGAACACCTAATTCAAACCAACACACAAAGACAAAAGAAAAGCACCTGGACTTCAGAAGAGAGGCCAATAAGACACCTTCTCTTGCTCTCTTTTTTTCTCTCTTTATCTATCTGGGTTCCCATCTAATTCATTGGTGTCTGATTACATTGAGGCTATATCTTCCCACATGATATACTGAGACTTGTACACCCTCATAGACATACTCAAATCTAAAGCTTTACCATTTTGTTGAGCTATTCATTAATGTAATCAAGTTGACCCTAAAGTAATCATGACATTGTCATAGAGATACAAAAGAGTTAATAAAGTTTTTGACTAAATAGAACTGCTTATTTAATTTTAATCATCCAAATTCAGTTTACCTTATAGAAAGTGTTGAATATTTTTTCTCTTGCTCTTTTTGACATAGCTTGTATGAGATAGGTATTATTTTTTCCCTTAATTCTTTGATAAAATCTGGAACAGTTAGTTAGCTCATTGCTTGGACAAAACACCTAACCAAAAGCAGCTGATTGGAAGAAAGGGTATATTTGGCTCATAGTCTTCAGGGGAACCTTCATGATGGAAAGGGAAAGCATGGCATGAGCAGAGGTTGGACATCACTTCTTGCAACAGCAGATGAGAAATATCATCAAGACATGAGCTGAGTTCTGACAAGGGGGAGCTGGCTATAGCACCCCCAGTCTACCCTCAGAAACATGCTTTCTTCCACAAGGCCCCACCTCCAATTGTCACCACTGGGGACCAGTGATTGAAACCATCAGTTTATGGAGCCACCTGATTCAAGCCACCATAGTCAGTGCATGCAGGTACCTGTAACTTGGGTGAGTGAAAGAATGAAATCATGAGATATCTTCTAACATAGAATCCTAGTTTTGAAAAGTAATTGAGAGTAATTCTAACATGATAAAATAAAAAATGTTGGTAGCAATTAGTAAGAACTTTGTAATCAGTATTTTTGTGCTGTAAGTTTAACTATATTTTAAAAATATTTTATTTATTTATATGGGAAAGAGAAAGAGAGAAGAAGAGGCAGACAGAGAAAAGAATGGGCGTGCCAGGGCCTCCAGCCACTGTAAATGAATTGCAAATGCATGTGCCACATTGTGCATCTTTCTGGCTTATGTGGGTACTGGGGAATCAAACCTTGGTCCTTACACTTCACAGACAGTACCTTAATCACTAAGCGATCACTCCAGCCCAGGTTAGCCATTTTAATATTACAATTTTGGAAATATAAGGGTCTGCTTTCATCTTATGTTTGCAGGTATTTACAATATTAGAGAGACTACAGAAGATAATGATACCCCTCCATCCATCAAGTCCTTCAGCAAGACTGAAAGATGGTGGTGCAGAGATGCTCCATGGTGGGAAAAATTCTACCTGTGATACTGAAGCGATTAATCACCAGGCCTTGATTTCTGTGAGAGTATCTGCTTCACCACAATATCCACCTACTCAAGTAATGGAGTTCTCAAGCTAACAAAGCAGAGTAGTGAAATGCAATGACATGAATTTCCTGTCTGCCTTTATTTAAAGTTGAAGGGCAGTGAAACAGAAAGTACCAAAGAAGCTAATATTAGACCATGGAAACATTTAATTTCCAAAATTACACATACTGTTTCATATTATACAGTGATAAAACTTGTAAGTTTTTTCACTTGTTGTACTTTGAGGAATCACGCTTTTTCATAGATTGCCTTTACTTATGGCATCCAAAAATCATTCCTCACATTTGTGTGGCAAACATTTTATCCACAGAGCCATCTTTCCAGGCCATTTTTACTTTTGTATTATGGTTTTGACCTATGTTTCTCAGACACCATGCAGGGCTTATATATTTCTTTTTTACATGGGTTTATGTTACCTTTTGATCTACCATAAAATGAATTGAAAAAAGTTTGCTTGAAAAGATTATTCTTACTGGAAGATGACATTTTATGTGTCTGTGTAGCTGTATAATTATAGTGTCTCAATCTTACTACTTTGTTTTAAATTTTATATTGTGTGTCATTAATGTTACTAAATCCATTTTGCTTTAAATTCTTATTTGCACAACTTTCTAGTTAAAAAAGTTGCAGATAACTCAGTAAGATTTTATTCCACAAAGAAAACAATACTAGTGTAGGAGAGGCCCAGGCACGACACACTGACTTATTGATACTGTTCGTGACAAAGTCTCCTTTTGTCTTGTTCCCTGTCATCTATAAAGTGTGAAATCCTTTTGGATTTTCATGGTTCCTGTGGTAGTTTGAATGCGTGGGCCCTAATATATTCAGTGTTTCATTAGTTTATAGTTTGGACCTGTAGGTACCTGACTGGAGGAGGTGTCACTGGGTGGATCTTATGGTCCAGCCCTAAGGTGTGGTGGTGGGTTTGAGATTCCAATCTAAAGTTATGCAAAATGTGCCTAGCTGGAGTTGCTGAAGTGCTTTTGTTTGTGGTGTCATGCCTGTTTGTTCATTTGTTTGTTTTTTGTTTTGCTGGCACATGGCTGTTCTCTATCAATCAATCTATCATCTATCTATCTCTGTGTGCTTGGACCTGTGAAAGCAGGCCAACTTCTGCCATTATGGAACTTCTCCTAGATCTGTAAACTTCAATAAATTTCTTCCTTCATAACTGTGCCTGGTCTGGAAGTTCATCTCAACAACCTGACTCTGTCTACTATAGTCAAAATGGCAGTATGGAAGATACTGGAAAGGGTCTGTTTATAGTGAGTTGGCTCAGACATTGTTTGTTACCTAGTTCCTTGGCCTCTAAACTATCACTGTCTGCCATTCAAAGTAGTTGAAGTGTTTTGAAACAATATTTATGTTCCTATTTTTTTCAATTAGTTTTTTTATACTTTTAATATTTTTCAAGAGTCTTACTAGGGCTGTTATTCTTGCATCTTCTGTTTATGTCTGTTTGACTTTTACTTCTTCCCTGCCTTATTTTAGTTTTGTAATTTCCTATCCTTTTCTTCTCTATTGTTTTTGAAGTTATGTTCTGTGGTAGTTTGATTCAGATGTCTCCCATAAGCCTTTGTGTTCTGAATGCTTAATCTTTAGCTGCTGGCAATTTGAGTATTGGAAGCTTGCTGGAGGTGTGTTGCTGGGGGCAGGCTATAAGTGTTATAGCCAGCTTCCCCTTGCCAGTGTTTGGCATATGCTCCTGCTGCTGTTGTCTACCTCATGCCAAGGTTTTCATGGAGTTTCTCCACAAGTCTATAAGCCAAAATAAACCTTTTCTGTTTACAAGTTGCTTTTGGTAAGGTGTTTTCTGCCAGCAACTTGAAACTAAGTACAACAGTAAAATTGGCACCAAGAAGTGGGGTAGTTCTATAAAAATCTCTCCAGCCCAACACCTTTTTCAGGCCTTCAGGACTGGATTGGGAGTGCTGAGGCATCCAGCCTCGTGGACTGAGCAGCTACCAGATTCCTTGACTCTCAGGCCTGTAATCTACTAACCCTTCTCCTTTGTTCTTCCTCCTCTACTTTCTCTCCCTCCTATTCTTCCTTCTCCTATGCCTCCTCCTTCCTTTCCTCCTCCTGGTGTTAAACATGTTGTCATGTAGCCTAGTGTGGCCTTGAACTTGCAGTGTAGCCTTGAACTCATAATCATAATTTAGCATCTTATGTGCTGAGATTGTTTATGTGAATCATTTCTCATTTATATCCCTTCTATTCTTCTTGCCTTGTTTTTGTTTACACATTGATCACTATATTGAATAAGAATTATGAGAATGAATATCCTTGTACTACTCCTGATTTTCAAGGAAATACTTCATATCTTCCTCATTTAGTATGATGTTGGCTGTAGGTTTGTCATATACTGTGTTGAAGTATGTTCCTCCTATTTATAGTTTCTTTAGGACTTTTTTTATTAGTTATCTATACAGTATGTATACAGTCATGTTAGTACCATCATTAGCCTCCTCCCTGCCCTCCCCCCTCCACAGGGATCCTCCTCATTGGGGTATATGGGACGTGCATTGTGGGGGTAGCCAACAGTTATGGGTAAGAGGCAATGTCTCTGTGCATAATAACCCAACTTCTGGCTCTAACAATCTTTCTGCCCCTTCTTCCGCCAATTTCCCTGAGCCATGCTGGGTTTGACTTAAGTCTACTTTAGTAATGAGGTCTTGGGAGCCTCTGTGTCTCTGGATCTCTGGTTTGGTAGGAGTTGAGTGTTCTCTATGTCTATCTCCTTCACCCTTGTGCTGGTACCAGGTTCACCAAGAAAGCAGCCCTCTTGCTCATTTCCCTAATTATTCTTATTACCAGCTGGGGCCCTGCTGAGGTACAATGGACTAATTCTCTCCTCAGGATCTGTTTCCATCTGAAAAAGAGAAACAAATTCTCCAATGGAGACTGAAGTCAGCACCAGATAAATGGGATAGCCATATTATTTGAGAGAGAATTTAGTAGATGTAGGCCCTCTTGTAGCCCATGATTGGTGGTAGCTTGACAATGGGGAGCAGGCTCATTTTTTGAATATGGTTCTGACTTGTTTCCCAGCTCCAGCTATGGGTTCCATTCCACTGAGTGGATAAGTTAGCCAAATCAAGAGCAGTTCATTATCCACCATGGCTGTGTGCCACTATTGTACTTGTGTGAGCATTATGTCAGTTATTTGCTGCTGAGTAGCTTAGACCACGAGTTGCTTGGACAGATGTTGGTCATTTTCCCCCAGTCACTCATGTAGCATCTTCTGGCACTAGATGAGCTGTCTAGGGACTGATTCTCTTCCAGATTCCAAACAGGTCACTCCATGTTCTGTATCAATAGCATATGGTGTCTTCAACAGTAGGGTCTTACCAGTAACTTTTCGTGGGTCATCAAGTACTCTGACAGAATTCTGTCTCTTTTGGGGAAACCTTGTAGGTCTCTCTGATCAATAGCTCATTGTGGAAGTTAACCACATGCTGGTACTGGGAATTATAGGCCAGCTCCAAGGCAAAGAAGGAAGAAAAAGATAGGTAATATAAAAGAGATAGAGAGAAGCAAAGAGAGACAGAGAGAGAGAATCAGGAGACGATTAAGGTTAGTTTTCATTGTACCCTTTCCAGGGCCCTATGATTCAGGTGTTCCCTCTAAGGACCTGATGAAGGTTCAACCATTTAGTCTATCTTTTAGGATGTAAAGTTTTATGGTATCATTACCATTTGGGTCCAGTTTTGTGTGCCCACCCCATCCCTTCCCTTACCCTCCCCTCCTGCCCCACCCTTCCTATTGTCTGGTCCTTGAGATGCTTATTAGGTTTGTCAGAATTTCAGGCAGATTCTGGTTAGGAGCCACAGATGAGTGAGACCATGTGAAGATATCTTTCTGTGATTTTATGAGTTTGCTGAGAATGATCTGTTCTAGGTTCGACCACTTTTATTAGAAAGAACCCTGAGTGTAGTGAATTGATGTGCTTCTCTGACTCCTTATAACATCTTCATCTGTCTGTGCAAAGTTCCTGTTCTGTTTTAGTCATATTTTTTTTCTAGCGGGCTTCCTGATTGCCAGCTCCATTTCACTCTGGGCACACATTTACCTATCCCAAACATTCACATTTAACTGTTCACTATATGTAGTATCCTTAGAGGCATGCCATCTCTCTCTCTTTCTCTCTCTCAGCATACACGTATTTTTCAGGCTTTTTAAGTTAAAATAAATTTTGTATTTTATTTTGAATTCTATAGGTGAGTTTGAATCTCTTCTCGTATTTTTGTACTTTGTTTGCAATTGATATGCATTTCCTTTTTTATATAGATACTTCAGGCCTAGCTTTTGGTGCTGCCCCTAGAGTTCCAATCCATCTTTATGTTCATCTTAAAACCTGCTCATTTAATCCCAGCACTTGGGAGGCAGAGGTAGGAGGGTCACCATAAGTTTGAGGCCACCCTGAGACTACATAGTGAATTCCAGGTCAGCCTGAGCTAGTGTGAGAGCCTACCTTGAAAAACAAAACAAAACAACAACAACAACAACAAAAAACCATCCTGTTATTTGTCAGCCACTGGCTGTGTGCATAAAACACACTTTCCCCTGACTTCAGGAATATACACTTTTGAGTTCTTTATTATCTTCATTGAATATTTATTATACTTAATGGTACACTGCTATTTGAGATAGTGTCATTAACCTCAAATATTTTGCAGGAGAGCATGTATTCTAAGTCATTTTCTTAAAAAAAATATTTATTTGAGAGGCTAGAGAGAGAAATGCAGAGATAGACAAAAAGAGAGGGAGAATGGGCCCACCATGGCCTCTAGCCACTGCAAACGAAATCTAGATGTATGTGCCACCTTTGCATCTGGCTTGCATGGGTACTGGGGACTTGAACCTAGATTCTTGGCTTTACCAGAAAGCACCGTAACTGGTAAGCCATCTCTCCAGCCCCCTAGGTCATCTTCTTAATTTTACAAAAGGGAAAGTGGAGATGCAGGTTGGGTATATGATCTGATTTATAAACCAACTAGCTGGATATTTACATTGGCGAGATGAAAACCCAGCTTTATTTTATTTCTGAAAACAAGTTTATGTGGAGAGCCGAGAGAGTGTGATCGCCATTACAAGATGGCGCTGACATCCGGCCTCGGCCCTGGTGAACAAGTAGAATAGCGCATGTGCAAGTGGTAAAAGCGTGCCAAGTCACTGCCCAGCCCGGGGCGTCATATGGAGTAATGAGCGCGCAGCCAATCAGCAGAGTACACGCCGCCTAGGGGCTATATAAGCGGCGCCATTTTGGGGCTCTGGGTCTTCCTCTTTTCATCTGTTAACTGCAATAAACGCTTGCTGCAGAAGGATCCTGGTGTCCGCGTGCGTTCTTGCTGGCGAGACGACTACGCGGGCTACAGCTGGTGCCGAAAAACCCGGGACGCCGGGTGCCTGTCATCGCCGGCGCCGAGGAGACCCCCCATTCATGGGGAAGGATTCAGAACTGCAGGACTAAGGTAGGTTCTGAGAGGCATGTTTGGTCTTGACTTGTCTCATCTCTCATCCAAATTGGCAGGAGCAATTTTTGCTCTCCCTATTGTGATGGTGGCTCTCGTTAACATGGGAGCTTCACATTCGGAGCTACAAGACAGCATGTCAGAAACAGAATGGGATAAAAGGTTAGGGGCCCTTGAGGAAAAAGAAAAAGACATCTCTAAGAAAAAAGGCCTTTCTGCGGACACTAAGTCCACAGAAAGAAAAGACAAGGGAAAAGACGCCCTGGGAGAGAAACATGAGAGGGAAAAGAGAAGTCCAAAAAGGAGGCCTCTTTATCCGATAAAAGAATTGGAGGCTTTAGGAATTGATAGCTCAGAGTCTGAGGATCTTAGTCCCTCCGAGGAGGAAGAATTAGATGGGGAAGCGGCTCACTATGGGGAGGAGAGATACTATCTAGGAGATAAGAACCGCGCGGCTTTTCAATCTGCCGCCCCTGCCATTCCCAGTGCTCCTCCGCCTTATGCCGGCAAGCATTGTTCAGATTCCTTCCTTTCAGAGGGGGACAGAAGGAGGTTCTTACAAGCCTTCCCGGTTTTTGAGGCTGTGGATGGAGGCCGCGTCCATGCGCCGGTAGAGTATGCCCTCATTAAGCTTTCTAAGGGGAAGGAAAGACTGCAGAGGACTTTGTTGGAACTGGGCTACTGGCACAAGGGCTGGCTGCGTCCTGCTGCCCAGGCCCAGAATGTTTGATCAAGGTTAAATTTGTAATGGACTGATGTGCTTGGCTAGAGATATTGGACGGAGAGATTTAAGATTTTAAGCTGGAAAACCTCAAGCAAGTTAAAATTACAGGCACTGAGACTGGTTTTAGGTTACTGAACCTGCTATTGTCAAACACATTAGCAATCTTAATGAAGATGGTCCAACTGCTTTACATCAAAACAATGGAAAGGATGCCTGAGGAAAGACTATCATAGAAATGCAAACACTTTTGGAAAGAGTTGACTGGAGGAGGAACCTGCTTTTCAAGGCTATTGAACTTGAACTGCAGAAGTTTGATGTTTGTTTGATGGTGGTTGAGTTTGCATTGTTTTAGTCTCTCCTTGCTTTAATCCCAGAGGAATTCGCCCATTACAAATTTGGCAGATGGATGTTACTCACGTCCAATCTTTTGGCAAATTACAATATTTACATGTTTCCATTGATACTTGTTCTGGAGTTATGTTTGCTTCCCCATTAACCGGGGAGAAAGCAGCCCATGTTATTCAACACTGCCTCGAGGCGTGGAGTGCCTGGGGGAAGCCCAAAATTCTTAAAACTGACAATGGACCAGCTTATACTTCTCAAAAATTTGGACAGTTCTGTCACCAGATGGGAGTGACCCATTTGACAGGTCTCCCGTATAATCCTCAAGGACAGGGTATTATAGAATGGGCTCATCGCACTCTAAAGTCTTATTTAATAAAACAAAAAGGGGGAGTCGAGGAGGCTCTGCCCTCAGTCCCACGAGTGACTATATCCATAGCACTCTTTACTCTTAATTTTTTAAATTTGGACAGTCAGGGCCATTCGGCGGCTGACTGTCATTGCTCAGAGCCTAACAGGCCACAGGAGATGGTTAAGTGGAAAGATGTTTTGACTGGTCAATGGAGAGGCCCGGATCCTATTTTAATAAGATCCAGGGGAGCTGTTTGTGTTTTTCCACAGGAAGAAGACAATCCATTCTGGCTACCAGAACGCCTAACACGTAGACTTGTGATACCTGACGAATCATCGAGATCCTGTGCGGGAGCCGAAGAAGTGGACAAGATCCATTATGAAGACCCTATTCTACTAGAGTTGACCCCTCCCTAGCTGTGGGCCTGACATCCTGGATTTCTTCAGCCTTCTCTTTCTTTAAGGAATGGGTGGGAGTGGCGCTGTTTGGTGCAGCCCTATGTTGTGGCTTAGTGTTCCTGCTTTGGTTGTTCTGCAAGCTCAGAGCTCAACAGCAACGTGACAAGGTCGTTATTGCGCAAGCACTTGTGGCTATGGAACAGGGATCATCTCCTGAAATTTGGTTAATTAATTAGACTGAGACCCTCAGTCGATGCACCTCAGGGGTTTAGCCCATTGCACTGAGTCGATGAGAGATCTAAGTCTAATCAGCCCTTGCCTAAGTGGCTGCAGCACCAAAATATGAGATTGACAGCCCTTGCACCCCCAGGAACAATATTCCATTGCACGGGGATGGGTGTCAACTCCCCTTTTTGCCTCTCCCTTGGCCTTTGCACTCAGAGGACTTGTCTCCATTGCACCTGATAAGGTGAGGGAGTGAGCTCTTGATCGCTTATTCCCCAAGGAAGGAATTTGCTTGATCGAGCATAGGGTTGTTTGGTGCCGCGCTGGTTGGGCTATGAGGCAGTTGTCATCTTATTAAAACAAAAAGGGGGAGATGTGGAGAGCCGAGAGAGTGTGATCGCCATTACAAGATGGCGCTGGCATCCGGCCTCGGCCCTGGTGAACAAGTAGAATAGCGCATGTGCAAGTGGTAAAAGCGCGCCAAGTCACTGCCCAGCCCGGGGCGTCATATGGAGTAATGAGCGCGCAGCCAATCAGCAGAGTACACGCCGCCTAGGGGCTATATAAGCGGCGCCATTTCGGGGCTCTGGGTCTTCCTCTTTTCATCTGTTAACTGCAATAAACGCTTGCTGCAGAAGGATCCTGGTGTCCGCGTGCGTTCTTGCTGGCGAGACGACTACGCGGGCTACAAGTTTATATTTAAATAAAGCTTAAATACATTATGTGAAATTAACTCTGGAAGGGAAGAGAAAACAGAAAACCAGTTCTTGCCTCACATGACCATGGGCAACTACAAGTTGCAAGTTCTATAGCTACAGGGCAGATAGCATCATTTGATGTCTCTTCCTTGTCAAGTTTAACTGGTATTAGGTAGGCCTCACATTCAAACTCAGATTTCTTGTTCCTATGTGACAGTGTGCACCAACACTAGCCTCAGTTACTGCAGTGCCTCTCATTTGTGATGGTTTTCTCTGTCTCTTTCAGCAGTGGGGGAAATTGTCAAGCCCAGGTCCATTGAATCATCAAAGCCACTGGAAGTGTATGATGATCAAGGTGCTTCTCTGGCTATTGTGCAGGTAGACGGGAGGAAAATGAAAGATACTCATTTTCCTGGGCCTCAATGTCACTTTGCTGCAGAGCAAGGGATTATAAATTAAGGAAAAGAGAAAATATGAGTCACAGAGATAGAAAGCAAAAGCTAACATAAAGACAGAAGAACTAGACCTAATTTTTACCATGGTGCTTTAATTTGTTTTGCTTATAAATTTGCCTTTTAAACTAGTGTACAGTTTGTTTTGTAAAAGTCTGAAATTAAAACATGTGTTAAGTTAAATGGTAGAATGCATTAGTTCTGAATGGTTAGCTTGGTTCAGAACACAAGCAGTTATTAAGCTGGCAGGACTTTCATCAAACTCTGTTGACAACATATGATTGTGTCACATTATGTCCTTATTCTCATTAATGCTAAGATGTAGAAGCACATCTGTATTTTACCATGAATACATGTGTTCTATTTAAAATGACAAATTAAGGATTTTTACAATACTCTTTTAGAAACTGAGGTATTAATGATTAGGATTTTGATAAATCCCATACATCAGAATAAAAATCACATCCCTTCTAAAAATAATTATTTTAAGAAACACTATAATTATTTTTAAAAGGTTTTGAATATTTAAAAGCCCACTTAAAAACAATAATTCACTAATAAAATTTAGAGCTGGAAGGAGTATTAGTGTCCATCTGCTATAAACCCCAAATCTTACTTATGAGGAGATGTAGGCCAAGAGATATAAGTGATTTGTTCAAGGTCAAAGAGCATCAAAACCCAGATGTGAAGACAGTCAAAAGTGGCATTTGGGGGGAGGGGCAGGAGAGATAGCAAAGCAATTAAGGCACTTGCCTAGAAGCCTAAGGACCCAGGTTCGATTCCCTAGTACGCATGTAAGCCAGATGCACAAGGTGGTACATGGGTCTGGAATTCATTTGCAAAGCCTAGAGGCCCTGACATGCCCATTTTCTCTTTTTCTATTTACCTCTTTCTCTCACTCAGATAAATAAATTAAAATGAAATATTTTAGAATGGCATAGTATGAGCTCACTGTTGGGTTCTTGGTTTGTTTTTGGTGCTGTTATAATCTTGAAGGAATGTCTGGTCTTTAAGTCCTTAATAAGCAGTAAGTATATATGTTGCATAAAATGTTAGTAACCTTCTCATTGCCATTTTTAATGTTAGATCTGCAGGCAGAAAATGTTTGGCTATGGAGTTTTGGTTTTGCAAGTGGCATCCATGTCCACAAATGCAGTATCTCTACAAAATTCAGGTAAGTCTTTCTCATAATTGAAATTATTATTATTGCAAATAGAGTGAACAAACTGACTGAAAATTAAATTGGCATCATCAAATGCCAGGACATTTTACTAAGTTTAGCATATGTTTTTAAAAAGATAGTTATAGGATTGTCTTTGCTGTTTAAAAAAATTTAACTAATTTTTGGTAAAAATGTTCAATTTTCATTCTCTTTTTATGAATTTTTTATTATTTTTATTTTTTGTTTTTAGGATGAGAGACAGAGAGAGAATTGGCCCGCCAGGGCCTCAGCCACTGAAATTGAACTCCAGATGCTTGTTCCAGCTAGTGGGCATGTGCAACCTTGTGCTTGCCTCACCTTTGTGCATCTGGCTAACAAGGGATCTGGAGAGTTGAACATGGGTCCTTAGGCTTCAGAGGCAAGTGCCTTAACTGCTAAGCAATTTCTTTAGCCCTTATTCTTTTTTTTTTTTTTTTAAGAACAGTGGCACACTGTGAGCTAAGCTTCAACTCTTCATCTTAGAAACTAAAGGCTGTCATCTCTCCTGACACAACCACATCTGACAGAATTGCCTAGTGCCCGGCTTCAGTGTCCTTCCTATACATGAGTGTGCTCTTGTCACAGAGCTCACACATGTACTATGTCCTAATTCCCTTTCTTCCTTTTCCCTTCTAGAAAGCACTTCTCTCACCATGTGCCCTTCACACTGCCTTTGAAATTTGCCATTCTCTATTCAACAACATCAACTGGATTAGTAGGAAATTAAGCCATTTATGTTTTTATATGCCATACATTAAGATTGAGCCCTGAACAATGTGATTCCCAGTAGACATGCTATGATTATATTTCTAAAGCTTGGAGATGAGTTAGTCACCATTATTGATTCTCTGTTTAAATGAAATGTTTTGCTGTATTTTAAAAGTATTTTTTGGCTAACCTAATTTGGGCTACTTAAATAATGAACATGTTTTTTGGGATAATGATTCTAAAGTGAAACACATTTTCTTCTACTTATAATAAAATCCATGTAGTGTTGTATTTAGGAGTTGTGGTGGTTTGATTCAGGTGTCTCCCATAAACTTGGGTGTTCTGAATGCTAGGTTCCCAGCTGATGGAGATTTTGGAATTAATGCTTCCTGAAGGGAATGACAGACTTCTTCCATCAAGATTCCACCTCCTAAATGTTCAACAAATTGAACAGTGCTAACAATTTGGAATTAAGTATTTAAACACTTGAGTCTCTGGAGGATATTTTACATTCAAACCACCACATTCTGTTCCTGGTCCCCATAAATTCATGGCCATCTTATGATACAAAATGTATGCAGTTCAACTTTAAATGTCTCCATAGTTTTTATTGGTCTCAGTACTGTCAAAGGTCCAGAGTTCAAATTCTCAATGGTGAGCCCTATTAACACATTCCTACTCCAAAAGGGAAGAATAGGGTCATGGCAAAAAAAAAAAAAAAAAAAAAGATTGGTCCAAAGCAAAACCAAAACCAGTAGGGAAGACATCAAATCCTGCAGCTCTATATCTAGTATTTGGGATTTATGCTGAACCCTTGGGTTCCAAAAGACTTGAATGGTTCCATTCCTCTAGCTGTGTTATCTGTATCCACTCTCCTGGGTCAGGTCCACCCAGGGTCCACACCTTTTCTGGACAGATGTTCCAGAATCCTGGAGTCTCCAAAATTCTGGGGTACCCATTACAACTTATGGCTCACCTTCACGGCTTTATAATGCCTCACAGGGCCTCCTTGCAGGGACTTCAACACAGCTTTACATTGCTTAGCCTCAGCAGCAAGTACAATACTCCTACATCTTTCACTGTTCATTCTTTTAAAACCAATACCACATAATGATGAGGACAAGCTCTGCTGCCAGGACTGGATAAAACCTTGCCTTGAATCTCAGAGGTAGCAGCCTCTACATACTGACCTTGGGAGACAGAGACCTCCTTCCGCATCCTTCTTTCAGGCTTTTTCCTTTCGAAAGAATCTGCATTCTTACTAACTTGGGCTTTCAGGGGGTTGGGATGCTCTCAGAGCATCCTTCCTATTGTTCCAGTACAGAGCGGTTAGCTTATCTTTAATGGTGGTGCTCTTTTTGATAATAGCATCAGAAGCTGCTGCAGTCTCCAGGCTTGGGGCTTGAAACTTTACATTTCCTTCTTCTTGACTTTGTATTTTTCACCTTTTTCTGTTCTGTTTCTCTCTCTGTGTGTCTTTCATTGTAGACCTGAGTAAGAGCAGCAAAGACAAGGAAAACCACAGAATCAAGATTTTCTGTCTTTAAATTTCCTGCACCAAACTCATTAGTCCATTATTTTTAACTTTGTTCATGTACTTGGGATATGGGCCAAACACAGCAAGTTTTTCTGCTGGAATATCACATGTACTATCTCAGTCTCTTTGCTTTTTTGCCTCTAAAACCGCGTAAGCCAATCCTCCACAATCAACATTTCTCTTGACTTTCTGGTCTTCCAAGCAGGAACAATTCAGAATATTTAACATTTCCAATCATCACAGAAAGTTCTACTGGACATCATAGGCTTAAGAAACCACATACAAACAGTACAAAAATATAAATAGTAACTTTAAAATTATTTTTAAAGCTGGGCATGGTGGCACACGCCTTTAATCCCAGCACTGGGAGGCAGAGGTAGGGGGTCGCCACAAGTTCGAGGTCACCTTGAGGTTCCATAGTGAACTCCGGGTCAGCCTGGGCTAGAGTGAGACCCTACCTCGAAGAAAAACAAAAAAAAAAAGTATATACATGTATATATACATATATATATGTGTATATATATGTATGTATATTAAAGGCAAAATAGATAGAGGCAACAGCATTTTACACAATGCCATAATTATTTGTGATTAAAACTTTCAGATTTAGGAGCTAGAGAGATGGCTTAGCAATTAAGGCACTTGCCTATGAAGCCTGAGGACCCAGGTTCAATTCCCCAGGACCCACCATAATCCAGATGCAGAGTTCATTTGTAGTGGCAGGAGGCCCTGGCATACCCATTCTCTCTGTCTACCTGCCTCTTTCTTTCTTTCTCTCTCTCTCTCAAATAAATAAATAAATAAATAAAATATTTTTTGAACTTTCAGATTTAATCCTCAATTTAAAAAAGTGTTTTTTGACAAACAGATAGTTTGTATCATATTTAATGATGAAATATTGAACCTAAATTTGGTTTACTCTTACTTTAGTTAAAATTATACTGTGGTGGGCTGGAGAGATGGTTTAGTGGTTAAAGTGCTTGCCTGCGAAGCCAAAGGATGCAGGTTCAACTTCCTACTACCCACATAATGCCAGATGCACAAGGTGGCACATGTGTCCGGAGTTTATTTTCAGTGGCTAGAGGCACTTGTGCATACATTCTCTCTCTTTTTCTCAAATAAATAAATAAAGAAAATATTTTTTAAATATGGTATGAGCTGGAGATATTGCTCAGTGGTTATGGCACTTGCCCATAAAGCCTAACAACCTGAGTTTGATTCCCCAGTGCCCACATAAAGACAGATACACAGAGTAGCACATGCATCTGGAGTTCATTTGTAATTGAAGGAGGACAGGAGAAAAGATAGCTTTTTAAAGCAGTTTCAGTTAGGGATTGAGGCTTAAGGAGAACCAGGAGGTGCCAGCTCACTTGCCCTGGCACCAGAAACTTTTAGCAAAAATGTCTGATTCAGACTGATCCATAGTGCCCCTGCTGCCCACAGTCTACTGCACTACCTAGGTGGGCTGACTCAACTGGGCTGACCCTCAGGTTCATCCTCTGAATTTACCAGCCAATCAGGACTTCCCTTTACAAACCTGAATCTGATGCCATAAAGGCTGCGGCCTTCTAGCCCTCCCTGTCTTCTCTGGGAAGGGGGGGGGGGTCTTACTCAAGCACTTATCGTATGTGTGGCTGAACACATGGGAGTCTGGCCTCTACCGCGGTGGGAGGACTTTGCATTGTGTCCTGATCTAAACCTTTCAGCTTGTCTCTGCTTTATAGTTTGGGGTAACTACTCTCTTTGATTACATGCATGATTTTCCTCTGCTTTCTGAATCTACCATGTTTGTACTTTTCTTAGACTCCAAATCAACCATGTATGTGCTCTCACCAACTGTAAGCATGCTACCTGTGTAATTTCTCCAAACTGGGAGTAACCATAAATGTAACTCTCATCATTACATATTTCCTCTGTGAATCTCTTGGTCTACTTTGATATCTGCCTCCCAATATTTTTCCCGAGTCTCACCACCATGTGGGGTCCTCACAAGCCCCTTGATTCTGCTTTTCACATGCCAGCAGCTTTTACTCTAATTTCTCCTTATAATTCAGTTTCTCTCAAGTGCACATACTTGCAGCTGTGTTCCAGTTTTTCCCCAGAGACCCTGAATTTCTCTTCTGGTTGGATACTTTTCTTCTTCAGGGAAGCTCATGGTGGGTGCCATATGTTTTCTGAGTCTCTCTACATATACATCTAAGTTCTACCTTTATGTGCTTATAACTCTATTCCAGTCCTTTTCTAAAGATATCTCTGAAATGAACCTGATAAGCTATGCAATGTTTCCACATGAGAGCCTGCTTCATACTTTCCATGTGTTTAGCCTCCCTTCCTAGATCCCAATCTCCCTTAAATAAATCCCACAATTTATGATTTTCCCCTAAATAAACTTAATAATTCATAGTTTATCCTTCTCAGGTCTGTCTTTATTAATTATTTATTAGAGGTGGGATATAACCCAAAACTTAGGGTTCATCAATTCTGTGGGACCCTTCCTGAACACCACAAGTTTTGCAACATAATGGCTAGAGGCCCTGGTACACTCATTCCCCCTTCTCTCTCTCCTGGGTGTGGTGGCACACGCCTTTAATCCCAGCACTCAGGAGGCCAAGATAGGAGGACCATTGTGAGGTTCAGGCCAGCCTGCGACTACAGTGAATTCCAGAGAAGCCTAGGCTAGAGCGAGACCCTACCTCCAAAAGCCAAATCAGAAGAAATGGATCTTATTGCAGTAAAGTAAGAACTAAACAGATGTCCTACAGATCACAAAACAGTAAAACAAGATGGTCTATCTCATCCTAAAACAGACACCCTTCCCCCCATCATATAAAAGGTCCTTTCCCCTACTAGTTAACATAGCCAATGCTTTCCATCAAATGTCAGCTGTTCCTCAGAATGATGGCTGTAATATGGACAACTGGTATAGAAAATGTGCATGAATTCTGGGAGTATAATATTTAGCCAAAGTGGGCTCTTAATAGCAGTCATCAAACTTACCATAATCTTCCTTCTTTCCTTGTTCACACTATGTTGTAGAATTTGTGCTCCAGCATGAATATTTAACACCTACTGAATGCTTCCTCTGTGCTAAAATATTCTTCTGAGAAGGTTATATGTATGAATTAGGTGGATATAGAACTAGTTTCTGCCCTCTTTTTCTGAAGAGAACAGGTGCAGGTAATCAGAACAGTTGTGCCACAGCATACCACCAGCTACAACACCAGTAGTGCTGGGTCCCAAACAGGCCCTCTGCCCTGGAGCTACCTTCTCAACCTTGGTATGTTCCTGCCTCATGTTTGATCTATAAACTACAAAATGTTGCACCTACCCAAATAGAAAAATAATCGTCCCCAGTGTGTTATCACACACTTATAATTCCAGGATTTTTGATAATGAGAACTAAAATATATATTTTATAATTACTGATAAAATAGTATTTACAATATGAATTTATTTTTTTAAGATTATTTTTATTTATTTATTAGAGACATAAAAAGAGAGAGAGAAAGTGAGAGTGAGAATGGGTGTGCCAGGGCCTCTAACAACTGCAAACAAGCTCCAGACGCATGTGCCACCTTGTGTATCTGGCTTACGTGGGACCTGGAGAATCGGACCTGGGTCCTTAGGCTTCACAGGCAAGTGCCTTTACCACTAAGCCATCTCTCTCCAGCCCACACAATATTAATTTCAAAATAATTCTATTCACAGTAATATAAAAAATAGGCTACATTCAGGAATGACTGGCATGCTTCCTAGTCTGTGTGCTCACTGTGCTCCCTGGCCTCTACTGACCTTATTATCAATGATAAGATTTGCTTTAGAAAAAATAGGAATGGTACTCTTTTGATATGTTTTTCCAAATTGAAGAAGAAAATAATGTGTCTGGGTTTTTCAAATTTACAAAGGTAAAATTCAAAGAACAGTTCCTTAAAACAACTGATTTCTGGTTACATGTAGTGCAAAAAGAATCTGCCTGCAGAGAACTATGACAGTGATGGACACACAGAGAGGTAAATGCTTAACATATATATATATAGTGTAATGTATCTAATAGAGAGTGCCTATATTTGGAAAATCTAATATACTGTTGAATCAGGTTGACTTTGGAAAGAGTATAGCGATTACATTATCTTCATTGTTGCTGTGAAAGCATAGCAGGACCATTGCAGTGTGTATTCTAGGGACAGAAAAATTCTAAGGACAGTTAATGTCCATAGGGTTTGTAGTAGTCAGCTCCACATTGCTGAGATGAACATCCAAACCAGACACAGTTTATGGAAGGAGGGGTTTATTTCAATCTTATAGATCCAAGAGGAAGTTCCATTGATGGTAGAAAAAGCCATTTGCCTCCACAGATCCAAGAAGAGAAAGAAAACCACTGCCAGTAAGCAAACACCAAAAAGCAGCAAGCAGGGACTTGTGTAGAGCTCAAACCTCCCAGGCTCCTATGCACACCAGCAGTGAGTGAATAAATCCCCAGCCTCATTTACACACCAACAGTGAATAAACCTCCAGCTTCCTATGTACACCAGTAGTGAATAAACCCCTAGGCTCATATGCACACCAACAGTGAATAAACTCCTAGGCTCCTATGCACACCAGCAGTGAGTGAATAAACCCCCAGCCTCATTTGCACACCAGCAATGAATAAACCCCCAGCTTCAAAGTCTTTCTATATTCTACACATTAACCTTTTTTTTTTCTGTTCAATGAAGAATAAAGAGAAATTTGCCCACAGTGCTCCAAATGAGGTAAGAGGATTATAAGTGGGATTCACCATGGGTGTACCATTTCTTCCTCAAGGAAAGTAATAAAAGGGGTCGGAACACTTTCACTTCTCTCATATTAACAGAACCCTGCTGGTAGAGATTCTGTTGTAAGTGTTGAGGAAACCCTCACCTTTAGTATTCCAAATCACTTGGAAAATTAATCTTCCTTCAGGCACAGGGCAGGAATAGTGTGAGTAATATCTGGATATTGGCTGTCACTGCTTTGAAAATAAAGACACAATGAAACCTTTTTATTCTTTCTGATAATTTGAGGACTTACTAGTTTTGTTTTCTCTTTTTCATACAAGTTGAAACCAGACTAGACTGAAAATGAGAAAGTGCCTTAATATTGAGGGGACAATGTACTGACATAAGTAACATTGAAAGTATGTAGAGTTTGTCAGGTTAAGGAAGCTGTCTATCAGTACAATGCTAGTATTCATTTTTAAAATATTGGCCTTCTAATAGGTGTATTAGTTCAGAATTTCAGAAATTGTCAAAAATTCTGCCATAATCCCAAGTCAAAATTCATTTAGCAGCTTTTATGAAACTGAAGTCAGCAACTCAAACAGTAATGTTTTAAACTCAAACATAGGTTGTTCACTGTTATATTATAGATGTTTACAGATGAACAAGTAGCAGAGAATAGAATATATCCATGTGATAAGAATTAGAGTTGGGCTGGAGAGATGGCTTAGTGGTTAAGTGCTTGACTGTGAAGCCTAAGGACCCCGGTTCGAGGCTTGATTTCCCAGGACCCACGTTAGCCAGATGCACAAGGGGTGCGTGCACACGTCTGGAGTTCGTTTGCAGTGGCTGGATTCCCTGGTGCGCCCACTCTCTCTATCTCTCTCTAACTGCCTCTTTCTCTCTCTGTCACTTTCAAATAAATAAAAATAAACAAAAAATTTTTAAAAAGAGAATTAGAGTTGAAGACATTGGGAAGAAAGTCATGGTCAAGTGTGTGTGTGTGTGTGAAAATTAGTAGGCACACATCATGTGCTTCTTTGTTCTATCAGGTGAGATGGCCTGAAAACATTAACACCAAGCATACCTACACTGATGCTTTAAGGTTGTTCTCCACTCTCTAGGAAAAGGAACCAGGGTTCCTTGGACAAATGGCTGGCTCTAAGACTGAAGAAGGCAATATAGAACATGCACTTGGTCATGAACATTTTGTAATGTCAGAAAGTAAGAGCTCAAAATAAATGAGTTCCCACAATGATGGAGACAAAGAGCCAAAGAAGCTGAGTGAATGTTCCCATTGGCCATAAATAGTGTCATTTTGCTGACAAAATTAAGTAGAATTGGATTATAACTCAGTATAATATAAATTTTGGGCTGGAGAAATGACTTAGTGGTTAAGGGACTGTCCTATAAAGCCTAAGGACCAAGGTTCAATTCTCCAGGTCCCACATAAGCCAGATGCACATGGTGATGCATGCATTTGGAGTTTGTTTGCAATAGCTAGAGGCCCTGGCGCCCCCATTGTCTCTCTCTCTCTCCCTTTCTCCATCTCTAATAAATAAATAAATAAATGAAATCAGAAAAAAATTAAAAATGTCATCAAACCCATGCTGATATCAAAATTGAATAAATAAAAGGTGGGGTCAGTCTCTTCTATAGAAGAGTTCAAAAGAATTTTTGTGGATCTCTGTTCATAAGGACCTGAAGCACTCACCACTCCTTGGGGATATTGGTGTGGTGATTTACCTGCCAAATTAGCAGTCTAGAAAGAGAAAAGTCAAGATGCTTTATAATGTAAAAGCCCAACAAGCTTCACTGAGCCAGATGACCAAGGTCAACATCAATGCTATAAGCTGTAAAGACAGTGTTTCTCCTATATGTAGTGTGATGCAAACAACATTTCACCTCTGTACCATACTCCAAAAATCCATAGCAACAGTCTGAGTATAAGAAAAACATGTTTTAAAAATTATGACTGAAGGGTATTCTACAAAAATACTAATCAGAACTCTTAAAACTTTACAGTGTCATTAAAAACAAATCTGAGTCAGGTGTGGTGGTATATTCCTTTAATCCCAGAACTTTGGAGGCTGAGATAAGAGGATTGATATGAGTTCTAGGTCAGCCTGGCCTAGAGTGAGTTCTAGGACAGCCTGAGCTAGAATGATTCCCTCCTTCAAAAAAAAAAAAATTCTGAAAATGTACACCCAATCTGAATTTAAGCCAGGAATGATAGCACACACATATAATCCCAAGTCTTGGGGCTCCAAGGCAAGAAAACAACCTAGGCCACAAAGTGAGTTTAAGGCCAGCCTATGCTATAGAGGCAAGGATGTGTGACAAGTATATGCAATGTGGCACACTGGGTGCCATCAGAGAAGAGCACTATGACACAAGGTAAAAGTTAAGAATACCTGAGTGGTGGAAATTGCAAGTAAGCCTTAAGATTGGCCAGCTAGGCCAAATGTGCCAACTGATGTAATAGTGGCATGTCTGTTATTGGGGAAACCAACTGCTTCCTAACTGGACTGAAGGCATGCTCTGTGGGAGGGAATACATGCCTGGTTCTGAAAACCTAGCCAAAAACCTATGGTGCTCTTGGTTTCCCAGCAGGAATAGATGGTAAGACTCTATTGCTGAAGACTCCATGTTTGGACTGCAAGGTCACAGAAACAAGCTGGAGCTGAGCTGAAAACCTCCTCCCTGTAGAGCAACTGACAGAAAGCTGGAAAAACCTATGCTGCATGCAGCCCTATAGTAAACAGAAGTCATCAGTGGGGATAAACAACAGTGGACCCTGTAAGCCTTAAATTTGGCCAGCCAGGCCAAATGACTCAACATGTGCAATAGTGGCCGGTCTGTTATAGAGAAAACCAGCTGCTCACTAATTGGACTGGAGGCACACTCCATGGGAGGAAATACATGCCTGGTACTAAAACATATGATGAGGGGGGGGGGGGGCATCATGAGCCCTAGGAGTTTAGTGCCTGCAGGTATCTGGCTAAATGCATATATTATGTTCACCAAACTGTGCTATAAAATCACTTTTCTTAATGCTTATACCCATATATTAATACTACTCTCACTTTTGGTTAGAGTAGCTTCTCATTTCAGATGGCAGTGACCACTGGGAAGATTTAAAAAGCACCCTAGTGCTGAGAAGTAACAGAGGAGTGCTCAGCACTGAAATATCTCTATCACACCTTCCAAGGCTCAGGATCCATTGTGGAAAAGGTGGCAGAAAGAATGTAAAAGCCAAAGGAAGAGTAGAACTGCTTACAATGTAATTTTCCAGACATAGAATGGTCTGGATATCCATGACCAGGCAGTGCCTGGTATTAACTACACAAGACCCTCATAATAGGAGGAAAAACTGATGACATCAAAATAAGAAAGACTAATGGAGAGGGAAAGGGGATTTGATGGAGAATGTATTTGAGAGGGAAAAGAGAGAAAGGGGAGGGAATTCTCATGGTTTATTGTCTATAATTATGGAAGCTGTCAATAAAAAAGGTTTTTTTTTTAAAAAAAAAAGAAAGAATACCTGAGCAGGCAGTGACCCACTTCTCTGAGTCCTTTTTTCATTCTCCTCTCCCCCCCCCCTTTTTTTCTCTGCTTTGGATGGCAGCTGAAATCCTAAGTATGTTTGACACTCTGGGGCTTTTCTACCTCTTTTTTTAAAAAACAAATCTCCTTTACCTGAACTCAAAAAAAAAAAAAAAAAAAAAAACCCTGAATGAAGACCCTATAGGCATTGGTTAAAACTATATCAATATGGTATCATTAATTATAATAAATATGCAATACCAGTGAGTGATATGAGTAAAAAAAGGAAACTAGGTGCAGAACAGATGGTAATTTACTACCTTTGCTCATTTTCTATAAATATATCTCTGCTAGAACTAAAGTGTTCTTTTGCAAGAACTGACAGCTTTCTTCAACTTAACATTTTAAGTGCTTTAACCAACCAACAACTTAAAACAAGCAATTTTCCATCTTAATTATGAAAGAAATTATCTTTGAAACTGATGAAATAGCATAGAAATACATAAAGATATAGTTAATCAATACACTGCTCCTTGGGCTGGAGAGATGACTTAGAGATTATGACACTTGCCTGAAAAGCCTAAGGACTCTGGTTTGATTCCCCAGTACCTATGTAAGCCAGATGCACAAGGTTAACAACATTGGTTGTCTTCCTCAGTTGCTCTCCACTTCATTTTACTGAGTCAGGGTCTCTCAACTGAACCCAGTACTCTCAGATTCAGATAGTCTAGGTAGGTAACCAGCTTGCCTTGGAGATTCCATCTTTATTCTGGGATTACTGGTGGCCTGCCACAGCCTCCTGGAGTTTATGCAGGTGTTGGATATCCAAACCCAGTCCTCACTCTTGCATGGCAAGTGAAGTGCTTCTGTCTACTAAGCCATTTTCCTGGACCCTCAAGCTGAAATTTTTAAGAATTTGTAATAGCAGTTTCCAAATATTAAAAAAGAAAGTCAACCAAAGCTAAGTGTAGCAGTGCCCACCTGTAATTATAGCCCTTTGGAGACTGAGATGGGAAGTCACTAGTTTAAACCTATCCTGGGCTATATACTAAGACCTGCCTCAAAAAAGGAAACAAGCTGAAAATGCCAGTTAATAAAGATTTTTAAGTGATCTTCCAAAGAGACTTTTCCAGTTATTCTGTAAAAAAAAAAAAAAGCAAAGTCCCACTCTTCTTTCCATGGCCTGTTTCACTTTTGTTTGTAGCAGTCACCTTATTTTGCTTAGCACTTGTCTCCTACTAGAATATGAATGCCACATGAGCAGAGGATTTTTAAAATATTTTATTTATTTATTTGTGAGTAGAGATACAGAGAGAGAGAGAGAGAGAAAATGGGTGCATCAGGGCGTACAACCACTGCAAACAAACTCCAGATGCATGTGACACATTGTGCAACTGGCTTACATGGGTACTGGGAAATCAAACCCCGGTTGTTAGGCTTTGAAGGCAACTGCCATAACTGCTGAGCAATCTGGGCAGCCCAGGATTTTGTTTTTTGTTGTGGTCTTCCCATAGCCTAAACCAGTGCCTGAAATGTTATGGTTGCTCAGAATATACATGTTGAATTAAAAAGTAAATGATATTCTGGAACAAACTGGCCTCAGATGCATCCTCTTGACCATCAGCTTTCAGATATGACTGTTTTAATAGTGTGAAGGTAAAGTAGGGTGTGAGAAAAATCCAAAATATGTGTCAGACATTTCTTATCTGAATCTTCCTGCTATGGGCCACGTGAACATTTTTTTAAATCCAATTACTTTTATCTCCAAATGAATAAAAAATGTTTGTGTGAACTTCTAGTCAAAGATAGCATATTGAAGACATGAACACATTTCGGTTTGCTCTTAAGGACAACACTAAAATGACCAAAACATGACTTTTAAGGATGTAAACTAGCAAAACAGGAAGGGTAGTAGGTATCAAACACCTATAAAATTTTATAACCTAGATAAATATATAGCATCAAATTACTCTGCAGAACTGAGAAAAAAGTCATCTTACACTGACACAGGAAGGAGCCAAGAGCTAACCTTCCCTGACTTGATGGTGCACACCTGTAATCCTAGCATTTGGGAGGCAGAAGCAGGAGAATTAGGAGTTCAAGACCAGCCTTAAGACATGACATGGCCATTGCTTTCATGCATTACCAGCAGCTGTGGTTACCTGCACAATACCTGTACAAAATCGGGCCTGGTGATATGGAAGAAAACTCATGAGGCCTTACCCCTTCCAGATGTGCAACTGATAGTTAATGGTTGCTAGGAGTGGGGGAGACATTGTCTTTCTTTTTTAATAACATTTGTTGATAATTTTATACATGACTATAAAGCATTGTGATAATATTCACTTCCCATTACCTTTTCTTGTGTCACTTCCCCTTCTGAATCTTTCAACTCAAATAATATCACTTCTACTTTGATAAAAGACCTCACATTGCTATTATTACCTACATAAGACCTTCACAAGATTCGGACCATCAATATTTCACCTTGGATGCTGGAGGGGCTCATGAGACCCCACTCCACCCAGGAATGCTATTGGCAGCTAATGGTGCTGGGGGAGGACAAGTCATGTTCTTCTGTCATTCTGCCACCAGTGTTGTCTGTGTACCAGTCAAGAACCCCACATCCACACACATGCAGAAAGCCCTCACGAAACACAAGTGGTCACAAAAAGAAAAGGAAAAAGAAAAAGGCATGAAAGGAAAAAGGACACTAGTTGGGAAGAGGGGGGTAAGTGGGAGGGGGCAAGAAGGGGTATGGCAGTTTGATTCAGGTGCCCCCATAAACTTAGGAGTTCTTAATGCTAGGTTCCCCAGCTGATGGCAATTGGAAATTGAAGCCTCCTGGAGGTGGTATATTTTGGGCAGTGGGCTTATGGGCATTATAGTCAGTTTCCCCATGCCAATATGTGGCACACTCTCCTGTTGCCATGGTCCACCTTCTGTAGGCTAGAGGGTGATGCCCACCTCTGCTCATGCCATCGTTTTCCCTGCCATCATGGAGCTTCCCCCTGGAGCCTGTAAGCCAAAATAAACCTCTTTTTTTCCCACAAGCTGCTCTTGGTTGGGTGATTTCTACCAGCGATGTGAACCTGACTGCAACAAAGGGCAATGATGGGTGAATATGATCAAAATACATTACACACATATATAAAATTGTCAAAAAGAAAAATTAAATTTAAGAAAATGGTAACAATAACAACTCCCTCCAGAGCTGGAGGTGAGCTGTCTTATGTTCAGAGATGGGGCTTTGGAATTGACTAGATTCTGGAGGCTCTGTCCTAGCCAGTGGATAAGTGCACAGACAGATTCATAATTTGAGGGCATTGTTGGGAGGTAGTTGAAACCTGAGTGGCAACACACTTGGCGGAATTAGGTCAGAGGGGCATCCTGAAAACTATATGATGTTAATGCACCCTTTCTCCTTTTCCCACTTCTTCCTGGCTTCCTTAACATGAACAACTTTCCTCAGTGATAGCTTCTGCCTTGTCACCAGCTTAAAACTAATGGAGCCAACTGACCCTGAGGTGATTTCTGTGAAAATGAAAGGAAAAAAAAAAAAAAAACTCTCCTCTTTAAAGTTGTTTTCTCAGATATTTTGCCACAGTGATGAAAACACATCCTAAACAGATCAGCTTACATTATTCTCACCATCCATGTGCTGAACCATTCTATTGCCAACTTGCCCAGTGGGAGCTACATTTCTCTTCTCTTCCCCATGGTTGTCTTTGGGGACAACACTCACAGGGGAGAGCACTCCCAGGGGACAGCATTCCCAGAGGACAGCACTCAATCTCAGGGGATAGGACAGCATTCCCTGGGGAGAATACGCCCAGGGAACAACACTTCCCAGCCCCACTGCCAGATGGAGACCTACAATGCCCATGGAACAGGTAACCTATGGTCCTCTCTCCATGAAGTCCTGTGTGAGGTCCCATTCTATGGTGTGGCATTCTAAGATTCTAATATTTCCTCAAAGCCCCAGTTTGGTTACTCACATCAGTGCTTGGAAAGGACTTGCTGGTGACTTTTCCTTGCATCTCCCAGTTCTTCTCTATCACCTCCCACAGTTATTTAGCTTTCATCCCTAGGACAAACCTCAAGATGTCTAAGCTCTGCTTCTCTGATGGAATGCTGAGACAAGCCCTGAGCTCCACTCACATGCTGAGTTTTCTATCAGTTGTATGAGCTTCCTATTTTTCTCAATTGTTCTGCCAAGGCATCTGAGGAAAACCTATAACTGGAAAGATCCCAAAATAAAAAATTCCTGCTATGACAGAGGGTACACCCTTTCTCAAATGCTATCAAAAATAAAAATGCCATTATGTTGTGTGTCAATATTATAGACATACAATAAAGGTAGAGTTTGTTATGAATGTAATCAAATCAAAAAAGTTCTCTTGGAGCTGGACATGGTTGCTCATGCCTGTAATCCCAGCATTAAGGAGGCTGAGGCAGAGTGATTGCTATGACTTTAAGGTCAGTTTAGAAGGAAGGAAGGAAAGAAGGAAGGAAGGAAGTAGGAAAGGAGGGAGTGTGGGAAGGAGGGAGGGAGATGACTCAGTAGTTAAAAGGCACTACAGAAAGTAAAACAAAGAAGAGGATGTTAAAAATAAAAGACTTTTCCAGTGATTCATATATCTATAAAAATAAGTATTTCGAAATGAGAGGAAAGAGAAAGGAAGAAATTGATAATGAAATTATTCAAGTTCCTGAAACTGAAGTCTTTAGATTAGAAGGGCACATTTATTACCCAACAAAATAGATGAAAATAGAGACTGGAGAGATGGCTTAGTGATTAAGGTGCTTGCCAGCAGAGCCAATGGACCCAGGTTTGAGTCCCCAGTACCCACATAAAGCCAGATGTACAAAATGGCACATGCATCTGGAGCTCATTTGCAGTGGCTAGAGGCCCTGACATGCCCATTCTCCTGCTGTCTGGACCCTCTCTGAAATAAATAGTCTAAAAATAGGCCACATGAAACTATATCATTTGAAATTCAACAACACTGGAAAACAAAAGTCTAGAGATTCTATAGAATAAAAAGTGATGAGACACAAAAAAACTAAAACTTAGGAATAGATTTAGAGTTCTAAATTATTTTCTTCCTTCTTTCCTTCCCTCCATCCTTCCTCCCTACTTTCCTTCTTCTCCCTTCCTTCCTTTCTCTTTTCCGGTTCTAGAGAAGAAGCCCAGAGCCTCACATACTCCGGATATTCAACCACTAAGCTCCATTCCCCACTCTATCTAACTTCTAAATTTTAGCCCTGGAGCAAGGCCTTCAAGTATTGAAGAAAAATTCTTTCTGGAAAACAATACCTAAGCAGGTAAGAATTTGACTATAACCCTTTCAGGGGTTACAACAGGAGATGATCTACCTAAGAGACAGTAAATGTAGAAGGAGAATGCATTGGGATAGACAAGAATTCAAAAGTGATGATGAAGGCAGAATGGACACTGCTGAATTCATGGGATGTCTTCTCTACTTGATCTGTACAGTGTATCCTTCCCTCCACAGTGACCAGACAGCATTTTGAAAATGATGGAAATACTTCTTTATTTGTAAAATTCACAATGCTGGGGGGCTGGAGTGATGGCTCAGCAGTTAAAGACACTTGTTTGCAAAGCCTGCTGGTCCATGTTTGATTCCCTAATACCCAACTAAAAGCCAGGTGCACAAAGTGACACGTGTGTCTAGAGTTAGTCTGCAGTGGCAGGAGGCCCTGGTATGCCCATACACTCTCATAATTTTTTAAAAATAATTCACAATGCTGATGATGTATGGAAGACAGTAAGTGATATGGCGATGAAAGCATGGTCTGAGCTAACATGCTAAATCAAGTGCCTCTCTTATAACCAATATTTAAGCAGACTATTGCTTCATACAGAGAACAGTACATATGGCACACACACAAATCTGCAAACTATAGAATGAAAATTTAAGAAGACGTGATAATTGATATTCTCTGGACATAATAAAAGGGAAGAATTTTTGGAAGCTGTATTTTACAAGAAGTTAGCAAATGCTACTTGCTACCCCAAGGATGGGAAACTAGTTGGTTATTAGAAAGGTAATATGGTAGTCAGGTTTACATTGCTGGAAGAAAACACCCAACCAAGAGCAGCTTGGCAGGGGAAGGGGGATTATTTTGGCTTACAGACTCGAGGGGAAGCTACATGATGGCAGGGAAAACAATGGCAGGAGCAGAGGGTGAACATCACCTCCTGGCCAACATCAGATGGGCAACAGCAACAGGACAGTGTGCCAAACACTGCAAGAAGAAGCTGGCTCTAACACCCATAAGCCAGCTCCCAATAATACACTGACTCCAGGAGGTGTTAATTCCCAAATTTCCATTAGCTGGTAACCTAGCATTCAGAACACCTAAGTTTATGGGGTCACCTGAATCAAATCACCACATTCAGCCCCTGGCCTCCATAAAATGATAACCATAAATGATGTAAACCACCAAGCACTGAGTCCAACTTTAAAGGTCCCCATAGTTTTTATCAATCCCAATGATGTTCAAACATCCGCCATAGTCCAAGATTTTTTAACTGAGCCATAATACCAAAAAAAAAAAAACCCATAATGACATAGAATAAACACTCACACTGCAAAAGATGGCATTGGGCATAGCAAAGAAATATTCAACCAATACAAGATTTAAACAGGGCAAACACCAAACTCTGTAGCTCCAAGTCCAACAACTCTAGCCACTGAAAAATTTCTAATTCTAACCAACAACAAGTCTCTGAATTTCCAATTCTGCCCCTCCAGCTAGGCTATTCATAGTCCTGGAAAACTTCATCTGTGGCCAGCACATCTCCTTGGCAGCCATCTCATGGTCTCAGCATCTTCACTGGGTCTCTACTGCAAGCTATGGTTCATCATCATGGCCCCATGTGGTCTCCAGGCAGGCAACTAGCAAACTTGCTTCACACTGCTCATGGCCATTTCCAAAACACAAGACTGTGCTGCAAACTCAATGACCCTCACTTTCCTGCATTTCTTATATTCCATAATACTAAGTGTGGTGCCAGTTTGTTAATCTAGGGGGAAATAAATCAGACTTTAAAGAACAGGCCCCTTCAAAACATTCTGCATTCTTTCTGTTGTCCTAATGCAGGTCAGCTGACCCAATCTCAATGGTTGTAATCTGTCATACAATTGCAGCTGAAGAGGCAGCAGTCTCAGCCCAAAGATTTCATTTTTTCTATGCCATATCTCCTTTGCTCACACCAGTCCGTTTCTACACAATTTAACCCTGCACAGCTCTTTACAACTTTTCAAATGATAGTAAACAGGGAGGAGGTATCCAAGTTTTATCATGATGGGGAAAGCTATGGTGAACATTTTACATTCAAACCACTATATTACAAATAGATTATTTATATTATTTATTATTTTCTCAATAATAACAATTATTTGTAGTATTTTGATTATTTGAATAAAAATACAATTTAATCTTTATAAAATATGAACACCTTTTTTCACTAAATTTTATTCATTATTTTGGAGTGTGGGTAGTATAACATGAGGATCAACTATCTCTCTTTTTTAAAATTTTTCTTTATTTGTTAGAGACAGAGGGAGAGAAAGAGAATGGGCATGATAGGGCCTCTAGCCACTGCAAATGAACTCCAGATGCATGCACCACCTTCTGCATCTGGTTTATGTGGGTCCTGGAGAATCGAACCTGGGTCCTTAGGCTTCACAGGTAAGCACTAAGCCATCTCTCCAGCCAGATGGTGTGCTATCTGTTGTCTTTTTCCCAAAGACAGCAGGGAAACAGCAGAAACTATGCACAAGAGATTGTGGCCCTGCCCTAGCTTTGGAACTTTAGAGGAAGAGCTCTTTTCATAGTGGGAGGCAGAAGCGTGCCGGGTAAATTTGACAACAAGTCTGGACTCTAACAAGAGCCTGTGGGGGCAGCTGCCAAGGAAAATGCCATGGTTCTTGGAGCAATAGTTTGATGGACAGTACACTGAGCTTCAGATGTTCAGAAACTTCAGGGGGACTAAGGTGCAACCAAGTCAAAGGGAAGAGAATACAAGGTCACTTCTGAGTTAAAGGGAGAGTACAAGCTCATTGCCATAATGAGCACAAGCCCAGAAGTGAGGTCAACTAGCCAGTGCATTGTTTAAGCAGCAGGCTGAGGCCAGGGAGATTCTGTTTCTTTCCTTGCACTCCCCAGCCCCACCCCAACTCTATATTCCTCCAAGAATTGCGAGTGGAGATTCTATTCTATCTCGTCCCAAAAGATACTATTTCAGAAGGACCCAGAAGGAAAGCAAAATACCAAAACAAATGGGGATAAAACAAAATAAACTGTGCTCCCTAAAGAGACAAATTAACGTGCTGGATCCTACTGCTTCAAACTGAACTGTGCTAAAACCAGTTTATACATATATTTTCTGACTACTCAGGGGGCAGAAAGAAGCTGGATTTTCTTGTACATGTAAGTTGTAATAGGGTCAATTTGCAACCTAGCAGTGTAGAAGCTTAGTTACAGAAGAAAATCTTATCCACAAGAAGAATAAAGTAGAGAGGACTTAAATGTTTGTGACAAGGTTCAAGCTAAAATGCAATGACAATTTTAACTACACTTGACCTTAGTGGAAAGCTAGAGTTCTTTGCTAAACTATAAGTGTTGTGCTCTCTCTATAAGGGCTCTTTCCTACATTTGAGTTCTCTAACCACCACTTCTCCCATCCCACTTCAGTTAATGATGCAACTCTTTATCCTGTCATGTGAAGGTGCCTAATGATTATTGCAGATAGATACAGTTACTTTGTTTTTTTAAACTTTTCATTGAGTACTTCCATAAATATAGACAATATATCATGATCCTAGTCCCCTCCTACACCTTCCCTTTTCCCTCACTGAAATCCCCTCCCACTGAATTCCTTCTTTCCAATAAGTCTCTCCTCTATTTTGATGTTATTATTTCCTTCTATTATAAAAGCCTTGTGTTGGTAGCATCAGCCACTGTAAGCAAGGCCACTTTGTGTCAGGAAGATAGCACTCTTCACCTTTTTTTGGCTCTTACATTCTTTCCACCACCACTGCCACAGTGGACCCTGCACCTTGGAGGGTGAGGCAGAGTGTCACTTAGTCCTGAAATACCACTGTCACTTCTTCTCAGCACTTTGGTGAGCTTTGAGTGACTCCAGTGGTCACCACCACCTAAAAAAAAGAAGCTTCTATAACCTAAGTGAGAGTAACATTAATGTATAGACATAAACAAAATTATTTGGAGGATGGTTTGGTATACATAATATAACCACTTAACATGATAACAATAGTAATTTACCACCTACATCTTATGACGTCCCCACCATAGGCTTTTCATAAGGTTTTAAATACCAAGCAGGAATTCCCTACCATGGAGCAGGTCTGAAGTCCAATCAGACAGCAGTTAGTTCCCCTATAACAGACATGCCACCATTATGCCAGTATGTACAATTGGCCTGGTTGGCCATCTATAAAGCTTGTAGGGTGAACTGCTGGTTAAAAAAGTTGATGAGGGTTGGAGAGATGGCTTTGTGGTTAAGGAGCTTGCCTACAAAGCCTAAGGACCTAAGGATGTTCAATTCCTCAATACCCACATAAGCCGGATGCACAAGGAGGCAAATGCATCTGGAGTTTGCAAAATGGCTGGAGCATGCCCATTCTCTTTTTTTCTCTCTCTCACTCTCTTACCTCTCTCTCTCTCTCTCTTTCTCTCTCTTTCTGCTTGAAAATAAATAAAAATATTTTGAAAAAATATTTAAAATAAGTAATTGTTTAGAAAATTTAACAGAGAATGCTTAAAGAAATATAAATGGCCATTACACACTTAAGGAGATGTTCAACAATTTTAGTCATCAGAGAAATGCAAATCAAAACAAGTCTGAGATTTCATCTCATTCCAGACAGGATGACATTCACCAAAAAACTTCAAATGACAACAAATGCTGGTGGGGCTGGGGGAAAAGAGGAACCCTTACTCACTGCTGGTAGGAGTGCAAACTTGTAAAACCACTATGAAAGCCAGTATGGAGACTCCTTAAAAAGATGAAAATAGATCAACCATTTGATCCAGTTATACCACGCCTAGACATATACCTGAAGACTCCACTCTTTACAACAGAGATACTTGTTCAGCCATGTTTGTGGCTGCTTTATTCACATTAGCTAGGAATTGGAATCAGCCCAGATGCCCATCAATTGAGGTATGAATAACGAAGATGTGCTACATATACATAATGGAATTCTACTCAGCAGTAAGGAAACATGAAATAATGACATTTGCAGGAAAATGGATGGAGTTGGAAAAAGTGAGGTCATGCGGTCCAAGAAAGACACTACATGTTCTCTCTCATCTGTAGTTCCCAACTAGGATTCATTAGAGATAAGTGAAAATGGTAGTATACAGCTGAAATATGGGCATAAAATGAATGAGACCAGAACAGAGAATAAATAGGGAGAGAAGAGATAAGTTACTTTACAGGTTAGGAAAGGGACAGAATAGAGGGGATGGAGTGGCATTGGAGGAAGATAAGTTAAGACAACATGAATAAGTTCCATAGAAACCCTCATTCTGGTTTGCATTCTACAAGATATAACCACCAATAAAAGGGGGAGGTCTGTCTGGACAGAAGGTGGAAAAAGCTTAACTTAAAATCATGGACTCCAGGTGTGGTGGCTCATGCCTTTAATCCCAGTACTTGGGAGGGAGAGGTAGAAGGATCACTGTGAGTTTGAGGCCACCCTGAGACTACATAGTGAAATCCAGGTCAGCCTGAGTTAGAATGAGACCATACCTCATAAAAACAAAAACAAAGCAAAACAAAACAAAAAAAAATCATGGACTCTGGCTGGTAACCCCCCAGGCCCAGAATTAGGTTGCCCCTCACTGTAACCTGTTGGCCAGGGAGCCCCATGAGGTCCCCAAAACAATGTGTCACCACAGTGACACCACAGTGAACATCATAGCTCCACTGAGGAGGGCCCCCAGGGAAACAGGAACAGTAGTGAGGGGATAAAATAGTATAACCCATTATAAATATGTACCTATATATCATCTATACATACTAAAATAAAATTTTTCAAAAGTTTCCCATAGATGCATATGTTTGAATGTTTAATTCTCAGCTGGTGGCACTCGTCAAGAAGATTGTGGAACCTTTATGAAGTGAAACCTTGTTGGAGAAATGGGCTATGGGGAGGGCATAGGCTTGACATTCTTCATCCTGTTCTCTTTGCTTCCTTACTGGTGAGATGTGACTTATGTTTCCTACTCCAACCTTCCATGCCTTCCTCACTATATGATGAAACTTCCCCTCCAGACTATAAACCAAAGGAAACCCTTTTCCTTCTGTAAACTGCTTCTCATTGGGTATTTATTCACACCAACAAGACAATAACAGAGACTTCTACTGAAATTGATTCAGCTTTTCCTCATTTAAGGTTTATGATGACAATAAAATCAGATGGAAATACAAGTCTAGAATATGTCAGCTGACATGCAGGGTGACACATGCCTATAATTCTAGTACTCAGAAGATGAATACAGGAGAATTGCTGTGAGTTTGAGGCCAGACTGGAATACATAGTGAGAATCAAGCCAACTGGGGCTATAAAGCAAGACAGACAGAGAGTGAGGAGGAGGGAGAGAGAGGATTTTTTTGCATGTAAAATGTTTTATTGTTCTTTAAAAGGGTTTAGGGTTTGGTTTTAAATCAGGCTGCACACCTTCATTAGTCTGACATCTCTCACCATGTGAAACTGGCCTCAGCTAGCAGTACTTCATTAAACACAAAAGAAAAAAAAATGTTTTAGTTTTGAGAAAAAGTCCAGTTCTAAGAACAATTAAAGATTAGACTAATTTAAAACAAAATGGGCCTGTTTTATGTTTCTTTGCATACCCTCCTCTGCATAGAACCAGGAATGTAATTCTCCCAACTCAGGCAGGCATTGATACTGACGGATATTGCATGCATGCACCCTCACATGCACTCATGTGCGCACGCACCACACACACAAAATTCAGAGGATGTCAAATGGAAAAGATTTTCTTGGTGTTTGGATTGATCAACACCCCTGCAGTCAACATTTTACTATACTTAAAGGGTTAGATGTTCTGATTGTTAGTCTATGTTAAAGGAATCTATCATACAAAAATAAGAGGATTTTGGATAGTACCATCAATTTTTACTTTAAAATTCTAGAAACAATGTCAAAAAGTGTTAGTTATCATTTTCTGAGATGAGGTAGGAGACTACATGTTTGCATTTAGTTAGCAATCAAAACAATTCCAGCAATATGAAATAGGAAGTTCACATAGCCGGCCAACACCTGAGCTATTATCATATGAGACAATGTTCCAGTCCATTCCTACTGGCCTAGCTGATGCGAATAAAATAGAAAGCTTATGGCTCTGCATGGCAAATTTAAGTGGGACAAGATGACTTGAGGCCTGTATTCAGGGCCTTAGAATCAGGATGTGACATTAGGTGAAAAGTTCAAAAGGTCCCAATTATGCCCCTCCAAGTACTTTGTCAGTGCAGAGTGGTCACAGCAGTCACCACAGGTAAGAGAACAATTTCTCTACATCAGCACACTGATCCCAGCAGAGACTGTGCACGTGTTACAACTCCACACATCACCAGCGATGTAGTCCCTTTGCTACTCCCTGTGGGCACATACTTAGTACATATTACTGGTTCAGACCTTGATTTTTCTTCTTCCTTGGAACTTTTTAATCTCTAAAGAACCCAGTGGTAACAATGCCATCAGTGGTTAAACTTAACTGTCTCAAGACCAGAATAGTATGAATTTGATGTTGCCCCTTTGACTGAAAATCCTGAATACATATACATCCTAAAATCATTTTAAACTACCAACTTTCTATGGCAACATTAGACAGAAAATCGGAGATGGGCTACAGCTGACAATCCTATACTTTGTAGAAAGCATGCTATTTCTCTGCTGGTCACATCTTTACAAGATGTTCTGGAGTCATCCTCTTCAGAAAACAAGTTTCTGGGATACCCTCTTAGCTTCACTGGTTGGAAAAGAGAATAAATCTATTCTCAGCTAAGTTACATGAGGAGACAGACTCCTCTTCAAATGCCATTGCTTCCCTAATTTACCAAAACAAAAGGCTCCTGCTTCTTTGCTTAATATCATAATGTTAGATCAGGGCTTTGAGGAAAAGAAACTGACATGAACACCCATCATAAAGAAAGATAAAAACCACCTGGATCATGTAATATATAAGCACTACTGCTGTTTGTTTGTGTTTTCCTAGAAGTGCCCAGGTAGACTTATGGCTGCCAGACCACACACACATCTACAGCAACAAGGGCTTATTCTATTCCACCTACATATATTAGGGAAAGAAGGGGACAACAGGAGAAAGGAGAGGAGATGGGGACAAGAAACCTCCCTCAATCCCACCCTAGGAGATCTATGTGCCAAGCATAATTGAAGAGTACGCTTCCCAGATGGTTCTGCACTGGTTAATATTCTGCTGGTTTTTGTTAGAGATCTATTTTGAAAAACTTAAAAAAGACAGGAGATTCTGAAATAATTCAATCCTGGAAAAAACTAAAACTGCAAAACGAGGAGCAAAATCACCCTTCACTGAATTAATCCCTTTATCTTTTTCTCTTCTTAAAGATTTTATTCATGTTTTAGAGGGATTTATCATTTGCTTTTCCCCCAATCATTAGCAGTTGAGGAGTATGGAATCCATCACTACTTTGATGACATAGATAAGGTTTCAGATTCACATTTCCAGGTACCAAGAATTAAGGGAGAGGATTTTTAATAAGAATGACCTCTCAGACTTTGAACATCTTACCTACTTCACTTTCTGGGATTTGTGGATGATCAAAATAGAACAGTAGGTATAAGATGTGTGAGGATGGTTGGGTGCTGGACAGAAGACATTCTATCCCACCTTTCCATCCCACCCTGAGGTGGTCCAGCATATGAAAGGCCTAACTATGTCAACAATTGCCTTTGTGTTTAAAAACAATTGAATTTCTATTCCTTATAAGCCCACAAGAAGACTACGGAGTAGTATTATAATACTCCATAATTTATAATTTTCCTTTACATATATTCTTTAGTGTCATCCTCACAATACTTGGTATGACAGAGGACACGGATGAGAAGCTATGCTTCTGAGAATTAAAGTGATTTCTGCAAGGTCACATTACTGGAACACAAGGAGCAGGAATGCAAAACCAAGTCTCCCGACTACAAATCCCTTTCCACTCCAGTTCCTTCCTGAATTTATCTCAGCAACGAATGAGCAATGGCTCTCTAACCTTAACTCTACCCCTGACAATTGCACATACTTTTCTTTATCATCAAAAACTAGTTTGTCAAGAATCACTGTCAGAAATCCTTAATCTGGTGACCTGTGTTGCCCTTCTAAATTTAACACTGGACCAAATCATGCGCAGGCAGATTCCTTGGCCTGCAGGCTTGAGATCCTGTAGTGCCTGACAGACCTTCTCTATCTATCACATTTAGTCATATCACCTCAAAGAGCACACTGTAAATAAATAATGTGACCTGACTGATGTGAACAGATGTGACATGGTCTAGAGACTGACCAGAGGAGCAGAACACCTGTGCTCCATGAAGTTCAGTGAACAAATACTCTGCTGTGAACAACACAAATACAATTTATAGGATTTGTTTGCCCATGTGGGAATGAGAAGGCATATAATATATGTAAATAGTTCAATGTCTGCCCATACACAGTGCATGGACAAAAAAATTCTTTAAGTGTCTGAAATATAAGATTTCCCATTACATTCCAAAGCCAAGTCTAACCTAGCAATGCTAATCCACAGGAGGGGAAATAATTTGTTTCAGAAAATAAATTATTTTTCATTTTTGTGCATATGGATGAGAACATTTAAAGTAATTCAATATATTACTTTTAAAAATGAAAAGTTTTAATAGATGTGAAATGTAACATGTTTTTTCTCATTATTTTTTAGCTAGTATATAAAATAATAAATTTCATTATGACAGTAAGTGATACTTTGTTAGGAATTTTAAAAAGTATTTTAGATTAATAATGTTTCAAGGAACTTCCATAATGTTAATGATTACCAAAGGTTGTGACCATTCCTTTAAATATCTTCTTTTCATTGAGTTTTACTTCATAACTTAGGCCCATATAAAAATATCAAAATATATTGAGAGATCAATCTCTGTTTCCTAAATGCCTTTGCAGTGGTCCCTATTACTACCATCATAGAACCCCTTGAATGTCTGCCTACAATTTTTAAAACAAGAATAAAATAAGATGAATATGATTACACACAAAAAACATATACTTAAAATTATCAAATACTGCCTATTTTTCCATTATGTATTAAGATAGGTAACACATATTTAAGTACCTTTATAAAGAGGATAATAACTTACAGTCAGTACTTGATAATAACAGTCAGTATTTGATAACTTACAGTCAACTCAGAATTTCAAGAGAGAGTTATTTGGTTTGGGTGTTTTATTTCTTATTGTTTGGGTTTTGTTTATGTCTGATTAATTGAGACAGACATTCTTTGTGTAGCCCGGGTTGGACTTCAACCATCACAACCTGTTGTAAAGTACTGAGGATAAAGCCCAAGGTTGAATGCAAGCACTCTACCAAATGATGCACATCCCTAGCCAACCCAATGGTTTTAAAAACATATCTTTATTTTCCCTATTAAATGTTTCTCTTATTGTTATCTCTAACTTTTTCTTCCTTCTTTCCTCTCTTTTCCTTTATATACTTTTTAAAATTTAATTTTATTTTTTGCCAATGGAATCCCCAAAATTTGAGAGCCTAACTCTTAGATGCTGTATTTCCAGTCCCTGGTTGCACTAGTGATACTCAATGGAAAGCTGTGCCTAGAGGCAAACTAGAATGAGTCCCCACTTTGTACAGTTGTATGATTTTGGCCAAGTGACTGAACCCATGTGTTTGAGTTTCCTAGCTCTGTACTTGAACATTAGAAATCTCAGGGAGTAATTGTCTTAAACATAATTGGTTATCAGGGTAGCAGTAAGAGAAGTATCCATGTTGTCACTTCCTCTGCAATATCTCCTGGGCCCTGGTAGATGTGGTAGAGGTGGCATGTCTCATGGTGGTCAGTTGGCTATCTTTTTGTCTTATTAATGGATCTAGGCTCTCCCCAGTTTTCTCTGCTATCTGTAAAATAAAACAAATTGTCCAACCAAGAGTGAAAGTAACTTGAGTTAAATGGGGAATGCAAAGTTATTTGTGAAGATTTTTGGTTTGCAAGCCCACTCTTGTTTTCCAGACAGCAGCGAGGGCTTCTCTCTGAAGTCTGAGTTCCCTGACTATGGGATTATGACTTGGTTTCCAGTACCGGATATGAGTTCTTTCTCACTGAGACATGATGATTAATCCAAACCTATCAAAGCAGAAATTAGCAGAGGCTAATTTTTAGCAGAGGCTAAAAAGAACTCAACACTAAATCAGATGACCAAAAAGCCTGCTATGGTACCTTGAGGTATGGTACACCCCACCCCTGCTACCCCATAGGGACTGAATGAAGCCTTCATGACCCCACAGTGAATACCATAACCCCACTGAGGAGAGCCCCAAGAGTAGCTGGAGCCAGAGTGAGGGGATAAAAGAGTATAACCTATTAGCATGTATATAAGATAAAAAAATTTTAAAAACATACTTGGGAATGCTATAAATGCTCAGTATGTTAATTTCTTTTCTTGATTAGTTGAGGGATTAGCAGTTCAACTTTTGATGGATGCTACAATTTTATTTCTACATTTGTAGCTTCTTTTTCTTTGTTAATATCCAAAAGGAAGATGTGATAATGGGAGCAGCATACTTACTCTCCTTTTTCTTGTCTCTAGTTTATTGCAAAGCATTCAGCTTGGTGCTTGTAGCAGACAGCTTCAGGTTCACTGAGATGAACTTCTAGACCAGGCACAGATATGGAGGAAGGGATATTTATTGAAGCTTACAGATCCAGGGGAAGTTCCATAAAGGCAGAAGAAGCTGGCCTGCCTTCGTAGTTCCAAGCAGAGAGAGAGAAGCACAAGCCTAAAAGCCAAATGCCACACAGCACAGCACACTTCAGGAACTTCAGCGTATCTTTAGATTGAAATCCCAAACCCACCATCACACCTTAAGATCTTCCCAGTGACACTGCCTCCAGCCAGGTGGCTGCAGATCCAAACTACAAGCTAATAAAACACTGAATATATTGGGCAGGGGGCAATCTATTCAAACTACCACAGTGCTATACCCTGTGAGAACTCAGACAATTTATCCAGAAGGAGTGGCACACACCTGTAATCTCAGCACTGGGGAGGCGTGTTAGGTCTGGACAAAATGGAGTCACTGAGGACAGCAGGAGGGTGACAGAAACATAAGGAAGTGGGTCATCCACATTCCTCAAGACGCTGCCCAGCCATTATTTCTTCCTTGCCTAACAATGACCCAGGTCTAGGTTTCCTGCCCCCTTGTCTCCCACCTAGTCACTGTTCTGGTTTCACACTCTAGCTACATGAAATTGCTAATGTAAAGAACAAAGGAGTTCTTTTCCCTTCCTCACCTTCCCCCAACCATCTGTAATAGCCCACAATCTGTAATCTCAAAGTTGACTGTGCTCTGCTCTTGAAAGTCAGTCCTGGCAGCTCGTGTTTTTCCCCAATAAAATTTTCCACCTTTAGCCAGGCGTGGTAGTGCACACCTTTAATCCCAGCACTTGGGAGGCAGAGGTAGGAGGATCGCCGTGAGTTCGCAGCCACCCTGAGACTCCATAGTGAATTCCAGGTCAGCCTGGGCTAGAGTGAGACCTACCTAGAAAAACCAAAAAAAAAAAAAAAAAAAAAAAAAAAAAAGTTTCCACCTTTGCCTCAGAGTGGTCTCCATGATCTTGGTCACTCCTTGTGGTGGTTTGAATAGAATAGATGGCCCCCAATATATTCAGTTGTTTATTTGTTTGTAGTTTGCATCTCTAGCCATCTGGCTGGAGGCAATGCCATTGTGTGGATCTTAAGGTGTGGTGGTGGGTTTGAGATTTCAATCTATAGATATGCAAAGTGTGCCTAGCAGGAGTTCCTGAAGTGTGCTCTGGCTTTTGACCTTTAGGCTTGTATCTCTCTCTCTGCTTGGGCCTGTGAAAGCAGGCCAGTTTCTTCTGCTTTTATGGAACTTCCCCTGGATCTGTAAGCTTCAATAAATCCCTTCCTCCATAACTGTGCCTGGTCTGGAAGTTCATCTCAGCGAACCTGAAGCTGACTGCTACACTCCTGTACCTTACAAGACTGAGGCAAAGTCCTGAGAGTCAAGAACATCATGGCTTATACAGCAGGTTCCAGAGCAGCATGGGCAATGTAGGAAAACCCTGTCTCAAATAACAACAAAAATGGCAATAAATGAGAACACATTGGTGCCTTTAAAACAAGTGAAAAAATGTTGTCTGCAGTTGGGAGGCTTGTTCATCCTTTTTTCTGACATTTTACCTAATTAATGAGGACATAAGAGATGATTGCCTTAGGTCAGGTTTGCTATAAACAGAACCAGAGATGGGGCCTATTCAGGTGACTTATTGTCAGAGACTCCCAGGAGATGGAGAGTTAAAGAAGAGGACTAAAGCAGGATTAGATAAGGCTGAATAAGGATGTGATCTTGGTTAAATACTAGCTTTTGTCTATTTCCAAGGAGAAGCTCTGGAGCAAAATTGAGTTATCTCAAGGTAAGGGGATGACCTATGGGACTCCCTGTCAGTCAGTCATTGGTCCAAGCTTAAGCTGTGGAGCCTGCAAGGGAGAGGAGGTAGTTTCTTAACTCCATGTAAACTAGGAAGTCTCTAACAAGAAAGAAGAAGCTTTGGGTTTTCAGTAACTAATATTCAAATTTCTGGTAATATGATAAATTTAGTTAATGACAAGAATCTAGGCAGGGTATAGCCACAATCCTCTAATTAAAATTCCTTTGTTTCCCAGAGCAAATGGTCAGGAAAAAGTGGAAGTTTCCATGTTTAAGGACAAATGGTAATTCTAAAATATTTTGAGCTTTGTGTATAATCATGCATTTAATTATTCACTTATCTACATATTTTATTCATAAACATGTACTGGGTCTTATCATGGCCCTCAGTAGTTAGCAATGTAATCATGTTCAATCACATGTCCTTGAATGTGAACATTTAATGGTTTTTAGTGATTTACTTTAAAAGTGCTTTTATTAAAGTTAATCATGATTTGGGGGTAGGGGTTACAGTCAGCTTCGTGTTACTAGCAGAAAACACCTGGCCAAGAGCAGCTTGTGAAAGGAAGGGCTTTGTTTTGGCTGACAGACTTGAGGGGAAGCTCCATGATGGCAGTGGAAAACAATAGCATGAGCAGAGCATGGACATCACCTCCTGGCCAACATCAGATGGAAAACAGCAGTAGGAGAGTGCGCCAAACACTGACAAAGAGAAGCTGGCCATAACACCCATAAACCCACCCCCAACTGTGCACTGCCTCCAGGAGGATCCAATTCCCAAATTTCCACCAGCAGGGGACCTAGCTTTCAGAACATATTAGTTTCTGGGGGACACTTGAATCAAACCACCACACGGGGTATATCCATATATGATCTCTTCTGCAAAGGGACTCTAGACAGATAAATAGATAATGTAAGAAAGAGTAAGCCCTAGGTATGCCAGAGGGTAGACCTGAACATGCTACTAACACTAACCAGAGATCGAATAGTATCAAGATCTCAAATGCATATACACTACCTTTGCCAGAAACAACTTCTAAATGACCCTACAGAATATGTTTGTCTTTGAACTTATGATTTGTGTGTTGTGTATTGTGTTTGGTGTTAAATATTTTGATTTTTGTTGGTTGCTTCTTATTCTGATTTTGCCTTTTATTTAAATTTATTTTGGGTTACTGTGGCCAGAATGCTTGCAGGTAAGGAACAATTTCCAGTCTGCTATAATGTTCAAAAAGGAGGATTTTCTAGAACTTTCATGGGCCCTGTATGTTTCTATTTGATATAAAACTTAATATTTAAATCACATTCTTCCTGAAACAAGTCCCTACAAAGAATGATTCCAAAACCTTAGAACAATGGTTGAAAGGACTACTTTTAGAGACTGATAACTCTGTCTTTCCAGAGAATATCACCAGGCATCCATTTAGATATAGCTGTCACACTTCTCTAACTGTAAACTTCCCTAAATGTAAAATTTAACCTGCTTCTTACTTCCTTAGACTTTCTGCCTAATGGTGTGATATTAGATGACCTTTCACAATACTTCATTCACAGACTCAAATACACTCCATTTGTAGCCTTGAATTGTGGATTCCTGAGCCAAGAAGAGGCTTATATGTCCTAAGCACCAGAAAGAGAATGCCTCTTGTTTATCCTGTGAGGCTTCTGGTCTTCAGTAAATCGTTGATCTCAAAGACAGGGATTCTCAACAGGTCACTTTTGTTTCCATGGGGATAGGTGACAATTTCTAGAGAAAATTTTGCTTGTTATACATGAGGGGAGGATAGTAGATAGAATCCAGGGGTGTTGCTAAGCATCTTATCATGCTCAGTGCCCCAGCACCAAAGAGTTCTCAAATCTAAAGTGGCAGTCGGGACATTGGGTCAAGATGGTATTCACCTAACAACACCTCACCTAGCATGAGGAAAGAAAGGCAAGATCATTGGGGTGTTTAGGGATTTGGAGATCCTAGTAGAAATCCAGTGGGAGGCTGTAGAGAAGCAAAGAAGAGAATCCTCTGATTCCCATGCTCTCTGGTAGCCCACCAGTTCCCCAATCTCCTCAAGCAGCCATTCCAGCTGCATTCCCAGCCACCGTCCCAGCTGTCCCACTAACAGGTTCCTTCTGCACTACACCATCCCAGCCACAACCACAGTGCCCAGACCAGGACATCCTGCACTTCCTGAGGCTATTTGGACCCAGGTCACCACGCTAGCATTCCCCCATCCTCCTTCAATCTTACTGTCACCAGGGACCTCCATACACGACCACCATCCCACCTGCTGCTCCACCATGTGTGGACCAGGTCCTCCTGCACTACCTGCATGCTACTTGGACCCAGACCAGCAGGCTAGTGTTCCCCCTCCATCCCTTGGTTTTACTGCCACTGGGGACCTCCACGCACAACCACCACCCCACCTACCACCCACCATGTGCAGGCCATGTCCTCCTGTACTTCCTGCAGGCTACATGGACCCAGGTCAGAAGGCTAGCCTTCACCCCTCCCTCCCTTTGTTTCCCTACTCCTCCTTCCACCAGGACCACCCCCCCCACACACACAGCAGTCACATATTCCCACCCAGCCATGTCATAGGACCCAGCAGTCCCATCCATCCCCAGCTACAAGGTCCCAACAGAAACCACTGTCCCCTCTCCTCACCCCTCAGCATTTCAGAACCACCAAGCCATCCCATCCTCCACCCCACCATAGTCCCCACTGCAACACCAGTCTGCTATGTCCCTGACCCCTCAGGCCACCTAACCACACAGTCCCTTACCTGGAACCACCAACAAACATGCCCCTTCATCAGGTCCTCAGGCACCCACCAGAGCATTGCAGGTTCCTTCCCTCTGAGCAGATAGCACCCATTGCCATCAGAAGCATTTTCAAAACAAACATAAAAGGGAATAATCACTGTAGACACTTTGAGGGCAGACTACAGCTTCCTTCTAAATTACATAAGACTCCTACACTGTGATGGTCAGACCACAGCACAAAAGTAATAACATGAAAAATCAAAAACAAGTAAATCCAACAGGGGTGCCCAGTCCCACAGTGTAAGTCTCTAATCCAAACATAGAAGAAACAATAGAATCAGAATCCCAAAATGAAGATACAAGCTATGCAACCCTGGCAAAGCAATGAGTAGAACTTGCAAGAAATCAACGAAGGTCCAATAATTGCTAGATTAGAGCTAATAGAAAAGAACAAGGAAGACTTCCAAAGAAAATCAGAAAGTGATGTGAAAGGGGAACTCGGCAGATGGTTGGATACTATATATAAAAAGGCAGTAGAAAATACAAACCAAATTAAATAAGCTCAAAACACTATAGAAGCTCTCAAGGATATAATCAACCATGTGGACAGAAACTCAGAACTGGAAGACAAAACAGAAGAAACAGTTCATGAGTCAAAAAAATTCAATAAGTTCAATTTTTTGTGAACAAAACATGAGGGAACTATGGGATATCCTTAAACATTAAAAAATTTGGATCATGGGAATGCCAGAAGGGGAAGAAATATAGACCGAAGGCATGGAGAACTTATTCAACAAAATTATCAAAGAAAACTTTCTCATGCTCTCAAAAAAAAGTCCCATCAAGTTACAAGAAGCTAACAGAACTCCAAACAGACTGGACCAAAGGGGAAATTCTCCAAGACATATTATCATTAAGAGTCTAAACAGCAATAACAAAAAGAAAGTCCTAAAAGCAGCTAGGGAGAAACAACACATTACATATAAAATTAAACCCATCAGAATTACTTCAGACTACTCAATAGAAACCTTGAAAGCCAGAAGGGCCTGGAATGGAACACTGAAAACTCTCAGAACTTATGGCTTCTAACCCAAACTACTCTACCCACCAAAAATATCGCTCATATTAGATGGTGAAAGAAAAACTCTCCATGATAAAACTCAGCTTTACAACTATATGAACATAAAGCCAAACCTACAGAAAGTGCTTTAGGAAAATCTCCACACAAAGGAGTAAAATAACCATCCTCAAGTGCCTACAATAGCTACAATACAAACTCAGGGAAGGCACATAAAACTAAAATGTCCAAGAAAACACCAAACCACATAAACCACTACCATATGGAAGGGATTAAATCAAACCTCACAGTTATTATGCTAAACATGGCCTTTGTTCACCCATCAAGAGACAAAGACAGGGTGGATCAGAAAATTAGACCCCTCAATCTGCTGTCTTCAAGAAACCCACCTCATCACTAAAGATAGACAATTTCTCAGGGTGAAAGGGTAAAATAAGATATTCCAAGCAAATGGAATTAAGAAACAAGCAGGTATAGATATACTAATATTGGATAAAATAGACTTCAAAACAAAAGTAATCAAAAATCACAAAGAAAACCACTTCTTACTTATCAAGGGAATGATCCAACAAGAGGATATCACAATCATCAATCTTTATGCACCAAGCACAGTTGTACCACAACTCATAAAATAAAACCTACTTGACAACAAAAGAGAAACAAAACCACCAACACCATCATAGTTGAGGACTTCAATACTCCACTATCAGCAATAGATATATCATCCAAACAGAAAATTAACAGGGAAGTAAGAGAGATCAACAACACCATAGATCAATTAGACCTAACAGACATCTACAGAACATTTTACCCAAAATCCACAGACTACACATTCTTCTCAGCAGCCCATGGAACCTTCTCTAAAATAGATCATATACTGGGCCATAAAGTCTGCCTCTATATATTTAGGAAGATCGACATAATTTCCTGCATGATATCAGATCACAATGCTGGATTGCTAGAAATTAACAACAAAAGATGTGCCAAGAATCCCACAAACTCCTTGAAACTGAACAACATACTTTCAAACAATAAAGAGGTAGTGGACATAATTGCAAACTTTCTAGAATTGAATGACAATGAGAACATATCATACTGAAACTTAAGGGACACAATGAAGGCAGTCCTTAGGGGAAAATTCATAGCACTAAATGCCTTCATAACAAAGACAGAGAGAACTCAAATCAATAACCTAACTATCCACCTAAAGACATTGGAAAAAAACAAGAAAAATCCAACCCAAAAAGGTCCAGACAGAAAGAAATAATTAATATCAGAGCAGAAATTAATGAATTGGAAACTAAGAAAACAATTAAGAAAATTGATGAAACAAAGAACTGGTTCTTTGAAAAAAATAAACAATATTGAAAAACCCCTGGCCAATTTGATGAAGTGAAAAAAAGAGATGCTTCAAATTAACAAAATTAGAAATGAAAAAGGAAAGACCACAACAGATATAAGTAAAATTGGGGAAAGCATCAGCACTTATTTCAAAAACCTCTACTCCAAAAAACTGGATAATATGGAGGAAAATGATGAATTCCTGGATACATACCACCTACCAAAGCTAAACTCGGAGGAGATTAATCTCCTAAACAAGCCTATGGTACCCATCAAGATTGAAAGGTAATCAGAAACCTCCCCCAAACACAGAATTCAGGACCAGATGGCTTCTCAGATGAATTCTATCAAACCTTCATGGAGGAACTGAAACCAATTTTTTTCAAACTGTGCCACATAATCAGAGAACAGGGAAATCTCCCCAATTCCTTTTATGAGGCTAGTATCACACAAATACCAAAACCAGGCAGAAATGCCACAAGAAAGGAAAACTATAGGCCTATTTCCCTGATGAACTTAGATACAAAGATCCTGAACAAAATCCTCATAAACCAAATTCAACAATACATCAAAAGCATTATCCACCTTGATCAAGTAGCCTTTATCCCAGGAATGCAGGGTTGGTTTAACACCAGAAATCTGTCAATGTAATGCACCACATAAATAAGCTTAAACACAAAAACCACATGATCATCTCCAGAGATACAGAAAAGGTCTGTGACAAAATACAACACTTCATGATCAAAACATTGGAGATAATAGGCATGGATGGTTTATATCTCAATATAATAAAGGCTATATATAAAGCTACTAAAGCTCAAATAATACCCAATGGGGAAAGACTGATGGAATTCCCATTGTGATCAAGAACAAGACAGGGGTGGCCACTCTCATCTCTGCTCTTCAACATAGTACTGGAAGTCCTAGCTCAAGCAATAAGACAAATTGGAAAGGAAGAAGTTAAGTTAGCCCTATTCACAGATGACATGTTTCTAAAAATAAGTGACCCTAGAACCTCCATCTCAAAATTCTTAAAGGTGATTAATTCCTTCAGCAAAGTAGCAGGATACAAAATCAACACACAAAAATCAGTAGCCTTTCTATATGCAAAAGACAAAGATACAGAGAAAGAAATTAGTGACATTGTCCCATTTTCAATAGCAACAACAAAAAAAAATAAAATACCTTGGAATAACATTAATCAAGTATGTGAAAGACTTATATAATGAAAACATAAAAACACTCAAGAAAGAAATAGAGGAGTACTTGAGAAAAAGGAAACACCTCCCATGCTCCTGAATAGGCAGAATTAACATTTTGAAAATGGCAGTCTTACCAAAAGCAATATATAGATTTCATGCAATACCAATAAAAATCCCATTTTCTTCACAAAGATACAAAAAATGATCTCAAAATTCATATGGAATGGTAGAAGGCTTCTGATATCCAAGCACATTGTCAGAAAAGAAACACCTCTGGGAGGCATCACCATACTTGATCTAAAGCTATATTACAAAGTCATAGTAACAAGAACAACATGGTACTAGCATAAAAATAGGATTATAGACCAATGGAACAGAATAGAGCACACAGACTTTGGGTCAAGTAACTGAAGCTAGTTAATATTCAACAAAGCCCCTAATAATGTAGGCTGGATAAAAGATAGCATCTTCAACACATGGTGCTAGACAAACCAGGTAACCATATGTAGGAAATGAAACTAGTTCCACACATCTCACCATGCACAAAAATCAAGTCCAAATGGATCAAAGACCTCAATATAAGACCAGACACTATGCTACTACTGGAAAAAAATGAGAAACTTTCCATGATGTAGGAGTGGGAAAAGACTGGGAAGTCTAGGACTAAGACTAGGAGCAAAACGCCAGTAGCTCAGGAAATTAAAAAATCACTCAACCATTGTGATCTCATGAAGCTGAAAAGTTTTTTACAGACAAACTTACAATAATCAGAGCCAATAGATTACCCACAGAATGGGAGAAAATTTTCACCGACTATACAACTGAGAAAGGCCTAACTTATAGAATCTACAAAGAACTCAAAAACTTAAACAATAAAAACTCAAACAACCCACTGAACCAGAGAACTGAAGAGGGAGTTCTCAGAGGAAGAAATACAAGTGGCAAACAAACACTTAAGAAAGTGTTCAACATCCCTAACCGTCAGGAAAATGCAAATTAAAACAACTATGAGATTCCACCTTACCCCAGAAGGATAGCAAACATTGAAAAATCAAATGAAAACAAATGCTGGCGAGGATGTGGAGACATAGGAATCCTTATTCACTGTTGGTGGGAATATAAGATGGTACAACCACTATGGAAAGCAATATGAAGACTCCTAAAAAGGTTAACTATAGAGTTACCAAAAGACCCAGTTATTCCCTTTCTGGGCATTTACCCTAAAAACTCCATGCCTCAGTTCAGAGAGATTTGCTCAACCATGCTTATAGCTGCTCTATTCATAATAGCTAAGAGCTGGATTCAACCCAGACATCCATCATTAGATGAATGAATAACCAAGATGTGGTATATCTACAAGATAGAATTCTATACAGCAGTAAGGAAAACTGACACAATGAAATTTGAAGAAAAATGGTTGAACTTGGAACAGATTGTTCTCAGCGAACTCAACCAAAGACAGAAAGATAATTGTTGAATGGTCTCACTCATCTTTGCCTCCTAACATGGATCTGCCCAAGATGCTGACATACCTTATAGGCATCTGGAGGACTGGAAAATAGGGAGGGTGGAGAGGGAGGAGAGGGTAAGGATGGGGGGAGACAAAACTGGACACAAATGGAACTGGCACTATAAAATCCTATATCCTAAAAGATAGACTAAAAGGTTGAACCTTCATCAGGTCCCTAGAAGGAACACTTGAATCAAAGGTCCCTGGAGAGGGTATGATGAAGACTAACCCTAATCTTGTTTTTCTCTATCTCTCTCTCTCTCTCCTCTCTTTCTCTTTTATATTACCTTTTTCTTCCATCTTTTTCCTTGGTACTGGCCTGTAACTCCTAGTAGCAGCATGTCATTAACATCCACAATGAGCTGTTGATCAGAGAGACCTACAAGTTTTCCAAAGGAAGACAGACTTCTGTCAGAGCAAGTGATTATCCACCAAAGTTAATGGTAAGACCCTGCTGTCAAAGATACAATATGCTGTTGGTACAGACCTGGCTGGGATCTGGAAAAGAGTCAGTCCCCAGACATTTAGCTTGCCCAGTCCCAGAAGGTGCTATATGAGTGACTTGGGGAAAATGTCCAAGCAACTCGTGGTCTAAGCTACTCAGCAGCAAACAACTTGTTGTGATGCTCATACAAGTGCAATAGTGGCACACAGCCATGGTGGGTAACAGACTGCTTTTGATTTGGCTAATGGGTCTTCTTAGTGGAATGGAACACATAGCTAGAACTGGGAAACAAGTCAGAATCATATCCAAAGAAACTAGTTTACTCCCCAGTATCAAGCTCCCACAAATCTTGGGCTACAAGAATGGCCTACATCTATTAAATTCTCTCTAAAATAATAATGGTTATCCCATTTATCCGGTGCTGACTTCACTCTCTATTGGATATTCTGCTTTTCTTTTTCAGATGGACACAGAAACTGAGGAATTAGCCCATTGCACCTCACCAGGACCCCAGCTGAAACCATAGAGTAAATGGGGAAATGAGCAAGAGTGCTACTTTCTTGGTGAAGCTGATATCAGCACAAGGGTGAAGGAGATAGACACAGAGAACACTCAACTCCTACAAAACCAGAGATCCAGAGACAGAGATGTTCCCTGGACCTCATCACTGAAGTAGACCTAAAACAAACCCAACATGCCTCAGGGAAATTTGTGAAAGAGGGGGCGGAAAGATTGTTAGAGCCACAAGTTGGGACATTATGCATAAATACATTGCCTTTTCCCCATAACTGGTGGCTGCACAACCCACAATCCCCAACAAGGAGGGTCCATTCGGCGGGGGAGGATAGGGAATAGGCTATGTGCTGTTTACATACCGAGTATGTACATAACTAATAAAGGGGAAAAAAGTGACAGTAGTGGCCAGATGTGGTGGCTAAAGCCTCTAAGGCAGGAAGATTGCTATGGATTTGAGGCCAGCCTTGGGCACTTAATGAGTTTCAAGGTAGCCTAGGCTACAGATTAAAACCCTGTCTCAAAATCCCCAAATAATCAAAATAAAATGTTTAATAGTAGTCTCTTCCCTGCCACTTGATTTTGTTTTTTAGCACATCTGTTTGTTGTTGTTGGAACACGATCTAGCTCTGCATCTCAGGCTAGACTATTGAAACTCACTGTGTAGGCCAGACTGGCCTTGAGCTTATATCCTCCTGTATCAGCATTCTCAGTGGATGGTGATGAATGTGAACCACCATACCCCCTCATCATGTCTTCTCCAACACCACGCACCTTTAATCTCAGCACTTGGGAGGCAGAGGTAGGAGGATCTCCATAAATTTGAGGCCACCCTGTCATTACATAGTAAATTCTAGGTCAGCCTGAGCTAGAGTGAAACCCTACCTCGAAAAACAAACAAACAAAAACAATCAAACTCCTCCCATGTCCACACTTTTGGAAGAAAACTGATGATGAAATCTTGTGCAACAGCAAGAGGAGACACTGAAGGGGAACTAGGCTGGTCCAGGAAGAATTTCTGTTGAGGTAGCAACATATATTTACACAATCATCTTACCACATCAAGCTGAACATGTAACTACTCTCCCACAGTTGGAAAAGTTCTACTGGCAGCTAGGTTTTTATTTTTGTTTCTATGCTCTGAACTAGTAGGTTGGTTCAGAAATAGACCTATGAGCTGGTAATGGCACACTCCTGTAATACCAGCACTGAGGCAGGATGATCAGATTCTCAAGGTCATCTTCAGGTATAATGAGTTTGAGGCCAGCCAAGAAATATGAGACCCTGAATCAAAGAAAAAGACAGAAGAGGAGATTATTTGAGACCTTAAAAATAAGTTAGTAAAATGTCAGTCCTGAGGGACTTCCGGCCAAGATGGCAACCGCCTAGCTGTACTGCAAACCCCGGGGAAAGAAAGGCAAGATATTAAGGGTACATAGTGGCTTTTAGGGGAGAGAAACCTGGGAGGGCACAGAGTCGGGGGAACAGGGAATCGCGGATCCCCTCGCGGGCGGGTAGGCACCCCTCACCCCAAATAACCCCTGTGTTCACAGCACCTCCGCTGCCGCCGCTGCTACACCGGCCGCCACTGCTGCCACCGCGCACCGATTGTTCCCTGCATGCAGAAGTTTAGACTGCTCCACACTCGAATCCACTCGCCCACTTACTGAGTGTGCCCAGTCCCACAGCAGCTCCACGCAAGCTCAGACTGTGTCTCTCACTTGCACCAGCTCAGGTGCCATCCCCTACCTGCCTGCTGTGCCAGCCGTCCGCCATTGTCCTGTGGTGGGGGAGGGCAGACTGCTTCCAGTTCCCAGTAATCCCAGCCAGAGTTTGGGCTGCTTCAGTGCTTGGTGCCTCAGTGCCACTCCTAGCTCGAATGCAGGCAGCTTTGGCGCATTACCGCTTAAGAACTCAGGCAATTTGGGTGCCCCTGCCAGGCAGTAGATAGGCGGCTTTGGCAAGTGAGATTGTTCCCTGCTTGAGGAAGCTTACACTGCTCCACACTCTCGCCCACTCGCCCATTTACTGAGTGAGCGCAGCCCCACAGCAGGTGCCATGCAAGCTCAGACTGGGTCTCTTGCTTGCAGCAGCTCAGGTGCCATCCCCTACCTGTCGGCCGCGCCGGCCAGCCACCATTGTCCTGTGGCAGGGGAGCACAGACTGCTTCTGGTTCCCAGCATTCCCAGCCAGAGTTTGGGCTGCTTCAGTACTTGGTGCCTCAGTGCCACTCCTAGCTCGAACACAGGCAGCTTTGGCACATTACTGCTTGAGAACTCAAGCAACTTTGGTGCCCCTGCCAGGCAGTAGATAGGCGGCTTTGGCAAGTGAGAGCCAAAGCCTAGGCTGCTTGGTAACTGCCCCAGGCTGTATAAGATTCCCATTGGTCTTAAGCCCAGGCTGATATGCCCACCTACCTGCCCATACACTGTCATGGGCAGAACACAGCGCAAAAGAAATAACATGAAAATTCAAATGCAAGAAAATCCACTTAGATCACCCAGTCCCACAATGAATACATCTAATCAAAACATAGAAGAACCAATAGGACCAGAACACCAAATTGAAGCTATAAGCAATGCAACCCTGACCAACCTACTGGTAGAACTTGCAGGAAAACAACAAAGGGCCAACAATCGTGTGGATGCTGCCATCACTAAACTAGAACTAATAGATAAGAAATTGGAAGTATTAGATAAGAAATTGGAAGGATTTCAAAGAGAGTTAAGAGATTTGAGGGAGAGTGAAAAAAAGAAGACCTTAAAAATCAGCTAGCCATGCTAAATGAAGACATAAAGTAATGCAAGGAGGTACTCCAAGAATCATCAAGAAAATCAGAAAATGAAGTGAAAAGGGAGCTTGACAGAGGGATGGAAATTATACATAGAAAAGTAATAGAAAATGCAAACTTAATTGAACAAGCACAAAACTCACTAGAAGCTCTCAAGAATAGAGTCAGCCAAGAGGAGGATAGAAACTCTGATCTGGAAGACAAGATGGAAGAAACAGTTAGAGAGTTCAAAAATTTCAGTAAGTTCAAAAGCTCCTGTGAACAGAACATGAGGGAATTGTGGGATACACTTAAACGTCCTAATATCAGGATCACTGGAATACCAGAAGGAGAAGAAATTCAGACCAAAGGCATGGAAAACTTATTTAACAAAATAATTGAAGAAAACTTCCCCAGTCTCTTAAAAGAAAGGCCCATCAAGGTACAAGAAGCCAATAGAACTCCAAGCAGACTGGACCAAAGGAGAAACTCTCCCAGACATGTTATCAATAAGACTCTAAACATTGACACCAAAGAGAAAATCCTGAAAGCAGCTAGGGAAAAACAGCACACCACCTTCAAAGGTAACCCCATCAGAATTACTTCAGACTTCTCAATGGAAACCCTGAAAGCTAGAAGGGCCTGGAAGGAAAGACTGCAAAGTCTAAGAACCAATGGCTTCCAACCCAAACTACTCTACCCAGCAAAAGTATCCCTCATGATAGATGGTGAAAGAAAAACATTCCACGACAAAACTCAGCTTTACAATTATATGACCACAAAACCAAACCTACAGAGAGTATTTCAGGAAATCCTCCACAGAGAAGAAAAAAATAATCACACAATTACCTAAAAGAAGCAGATCACAACAACCAAACTCAGAGTCAGCACAAAAACATCAACGTCCATGAAAACACCAACCCACATTTACCATCATAATATGGCAGGGATCAAATCAAATCTCACAGTCATTACCCTAAATATTAATGGCCTTAATTCACCCATCAAGAGACACAAGCTAACAGGATGGATCAAAAAATTAGACCCCTCAATCTGTTTCCTTCAAGAAACCCACCTCACCATTAAAGACAGACATGTCCTCAGGGTTAAAGGGTGGAAAACAGTATTCCAAGCAAATGGGAATAAGAAATAAGCAGGTGTAGCTACATTAATATCGGATAAAATAGACTTCAAACCAAAAATAATCAAAAAAGACAAGGAAGGCCGCTTCCTACTAATCAAGGGAACGATCCATCAAGAGGATACTACAATCATAAATCTGTATGCACCAAACACAGGGGCACCACAGTTCATAAAACAAAACCTACTTGACAATAAAACAGAAATAACCACAAACACCATCATAGCTGGGGACTTCAATACACCATTATCAGTAATAGAAAGATCATCCAAACAGAAACTCAACAGGGAAGTAAGAGAGCTCAACAAAACCATAGATCACTTAGACCTAACGGACATCTACAGAACCTTCCGTCCCAAATCCACATATTAGACATTCTTTTCAGCAGCCCGTGGAACATTCTCTAAAATAGACCATATACTGGGTCACAAAGCCTGCCTCCACATATTGAGGAAGTTTAACATAATTCCCTGCATGATATCAGGTCACAATGCTATATTGCTAGAAATGAACAACAAAAGACCCACCAAGAATCCCAACGGCACCTGGAAACAGAACAGCACACTTTTAAACAATAAATGGATAGTGCATGAAATAAAGAATGAAATTGCAAAATTTCTGGAATTGAATGACAATGAGAACACATCGTACCAAAACTTATGGGACACAATGAAGGCGATCCTCAGGGGAAAATTCATAGCACTCAATGCCTTCATAAAAAAGACAGAAAGGTCCCAAATCAATGACCTAACCATCCACCTAAAGGCACTGGAAAAAGAAGAAAAATCCAACCCAAAGAGCTCCAGAAGGAAAGAAATAATTAAAATCAGAGCAGAAATCAATGAACTGGAAACGAAGGAAACAATTAAGACAATTGACAAAACAAAGAGCTGGTTCTTTGAAAAAATAAACAAGATTGACAAACCCCAGGATAATCTGATCAAGCGAAAAAAGAAGATTCAAATTAACAAAATTCAAAATGAAAAAGGAGAGATCACAACAGACATAAGTGAAATTGGGAGAATCATCAGGACTTATTTCAAAAACCTCTACTCCACAAAACTGGATAATGTGGAGGACATGGATAAATTCTTGGATACATACCATCTGGCAAAGCAAAACACAGAGCAGATTAATCACCTCAATCAACCCATCACACTCATGGAGATTGAAAATGTAATTAAAAAAACCTCCCAAAAAAGAAGAGTCCAGGACCAGATGGCTTCTCAGCTGAATTCTATCAAACCTTCATGGAAGAACTGAAACAAATCTTCCTCAAACTGTGCCACACAACTGGTGAACAGGGAAAGCTACCCAACTCCTTTTATGAAGCTAGCATCACCCTAATTCCAAAACCAGGCAGAGATGCCACAAGAAAAGAAAACTACCGGCCTATTTCCTTGAGGAATTTAGATGCAAAGATCCTAAACAAAATCCTTGCAAACATAGTCCAACAACGCATCAAAAGCATTATCCACAGTGACCAACTGGGATTCATCCCAGGAACACAGGGGTGGTTCCACATATGGAAGTCTGTCAATGGAAAACATCACGTAAACCAGGTTAAACATAAAACCCACATGATCATTTCAATAGATGCAGAAAAGGCCTTTGATAAGATTCAACATCACTTCATGTTCAAAACATTGGAGAGAATTGGCATGGTTGGTTCATATCTCAACCTAATAAAGGCAATATACGAAGCTTGTAAGGCCCAAATAATACTTAATGGAGAGAGACTGGAGGAATTCCCATTAAGATCAGCAATAAGACAGGGTTCTCCACTCTCACCTCTGCTTTTCAATATAGTACTGGAAGTCCTAGCTCAAGCAATAAGACAGGAGAAGGAAATAAAAGTGATACAATTTGGAAAGGAAGAAATTAAGTTAGCTTTATTCACTGATGACATGATTATATATGTAAGAGCCCTGAGAGACTCCATCCCAAAACTCCTGAGGGGGATTAACTCCTACAGCAAAGTAGCAGGATACAAAATCAATGCACAAAAATCAGTAGCCTTCCTTTGTGCAAATGACAAATACACAGAGAAAGAAATAGGGGCCTTGTCCCATTTTCAATTGCAACAACAACAAAAAAATACCTTGGAATAACGTTAACCAAGGAAGTGAAAGATCTATACAACGAAAACATAAAAACACTCAAAAAAGAAAGAAATTGAGGCCGACTTGAGAAAATGGAAAGACCTCCCATGTTCCTGGATAGGCAGAATTAACATTGTGAAGATGACAATCCTACCAAAGGCAATATACAGATTTAATGCAATTCCAATTAAAATCCCTACAGTGTTCTTCACAGAGATAGAAAAAATGATCTCAAATTTCATATGGAAAGGCAGAAGGCGTCACATTTCCAAACATATCCTCAGCAAAAGAAATACCTCTGGAGGCATCACCATACCTGATCTAAAGCTATATTACAAAGCCATAGTAATAAAAACAGCATGGTACTGGCATAAAAACAGGAGTATAGATCAATGGAATAGACTTGAGGACCCGGACTTTGGATCAAGCAACTATAGCTACTTGATATTCGATATAGGCCCAAACAATATAAACTGGAAAAAAGACAGCATCTTCAACAAATGGTGCCAGACAAACTGGATAACCATATGCAGGAAACTGAAACTTGATCCACACATTTCACCTTGCACTACACTCAAGTCCAAATGTATCAAAGATCTCAATATAAAACAAGAAACTCGTATACTACTGGAAGAAAATTTAGGAAGTACTTTCCATGACATAGGAATGGAAAAAGACTTCCTGAACAGAACCCCAGCAGCTCATGAACTTAAACCGTCACTCAACCAATGGGATCACATGAAGCTGAAGAGTTTCTTTACAGACAAGCATACAATAAGCAAAGCCAATAGATCACCCACAGAATGGGAGAAAATATTTGGGGGTTATCTAACTGATAGAGGCCTAATATCTAGAAGCTACAAAGAACTCAAGAATCTAAACAGTAAGAAGTCAAACACCCCACTCAAAAAATGGGGCATGAGCCGAACAGGCAGTACAGAGAGGAAGAAATAGAAATGGCAAGCATACACTTAAGAAAATGTTCATCATCTCTAATCATCGGAGAAATGCTAATTAAAACAACTATGAGATTCCACCTTACCCCAATAAGGATAGCAAACATCAAAAAATCAAGTAAACATAAATGCTGGCGAGGATGTGGAGAAGTAGGAACACTTATCCACTGTTGGTGGGAATGTAGGATGGCACAACCACTTTGGAAAGCAATATGGAGACTTCTGAAAAAGCTGAGTATAGAGATACCAACAGACCCAGTTATTCCCTTACTGGGCATCTACCCTAAAACCTTCAAACCACAGGCTGCAGAGATTTGCTCAACCATGTTTATAGCGGCTCAATTTGTAATAGCTAAGAGCTGGAATCAACCCAGATGTCCATCACTAGAAGAATGGATAACTAAGTTGTGGTATATCTACACAATGGAATTCTATACAGCAGTAAGAAAAAATGACAATGAAATTTGAGGAAAAATGGTTGAACCTAGAACAGATCATTCTCAGTGAACTTACCCAATCCCAGAAAGAAAATCACCACATAGTCTCACTCATCTACAGCACCTAATCTGAATCTACCCAAGATTCCTTACATACCCAGCAAGCATCTCCTAGACTAGACACTAGGATGGAAGAGGAGGGAGGGGAGGGCATCAAAGGGGTGGGAAACACAAATCTAGACCCAAATGGCAATGGTACCATAATTTTCTACTTACTAAAAGACAGGCCAAAAGGCTGATCCTTCACCAGGCCCTTACAGGGAACACCTGAACCACAAGACAATGGAGAGGGTAAGATCAAGACTAACCTTCATCTTCTACATCTTCCCTCCCTCACTTCCCCTCTCCCTCTCTCTCTCTCTCTCTCTTATCTCTAACTCTTGTATATTAGTTATCTTTTTCCTCATTTTCTTAGTGGGCACTGACCTGTAACTCCCAGAACCATCATGGGGCTATCATCCACAATGAGCCTTTGATCAGAGAGACCTACAAGGTTTCCTAAAAGACAGACAGATTTCTGTCAGAGTACTTGATGACCCACCAAAGGCTAGTGATAAGACCCTACTGCTGAAGACACCTTATGTCATTGACATGCAGATTTGAATGGCATGGCTGGAAGTTGGAAGAGAGTCAGTCCCCAGACAGTCAGTGCGTCTAGTGCCAGAAGGTGCTACATGGGCGACTGGGGGAAAATGACCAATATCTGTGGAAGCAACTCATGGTCTAACCTACTTAGCAGCAAATAACTTGTTGTGATGCCCACACAAGTGCAGTGGTGGCACACAGCCATGGTGGGGAACCAACTGCTTTCAATTCGGCTAACTGATCCCCTCAGTGGTATGGTACCCATAGCTGGAGCTGGGAAACAAGTCAGAACCATATCCAAACATAAGCCCACTCTCCAATATCAAGCTACCATCAATTGTGGGCTACAAGAGGGCCTACACCTATTAAATTCTCTATTAAAAAAAAAGGGGGGTTATCTCATTTGTCCTGATGCTAACTTACTCTCCATTGGAGAATCTGCTTCTCTTTTTCAGATAGATGTAGATCCTAAGGAGAGAGCCACCCCATCATACCTCAAAAGGGCCCCGGCTGAAACTAAGAAAAATTGGAGAAACAAGCAAGGGCACTGTTTTCCTGATGAACCGGATACCAGCACAAGGGGGAAGGAGATCAACACAGAGAAAAATCAACTCCTACCAAATCAGAGAGCCAGAGCCTCAGAGGCCCCCAACACCTCATCACTGAAGCAGACCCAACATGGCTCAGGGAAATTTTGCGGAAGAGGGGGCGGAAAGAATGTCTGAGCCACATGTTGGGTCATGATATGCAGAGACATTTATCTTACACATGACTGTGGGCTAACTCCACAATGCATGACCCGTATACCTGAACAAGGAGGGGCCAAGGGGAGGGGGTAGGTCACGGATGAGCCTAATAATGGTACCAAACTGACTGTAAAAAAAAAAAAAAAGAAAAAATAAAAATGATAAAAAGAAAAAATATATATATATATAAAATAAAATAAATAAAATAAAATAAAATGTCAGTCCTGCTGAGTATAAGAAGCTGTGCTGTAGGATGCTGAGTGGGCCAGCCTTCCCTCTATCACAGGTGCGTCTCTTGACTGGCATAGCAAAGCCTGCATCTTTCAGAAACAAGACATCTCTTCTTTTTGTGTGTTTTTTGTTTGTTTGTTTGTTTGTTTTGTTTTGTTTTGTTTTTGTTTATCAAGGAAGGTCTCCCTCTAGCCCAGGCAGAGCTGGAATTCACTGTGTAGTCTCAGTCTGGCCTCAAACTCATAGTGATCCTCCTATCTCTGCCTCCAGAGTGCTGGGATTAAAGCCCTGTGCCACCACGCCGGGCAATACATTTCATTTTTATGTAGTAAGAGGCTCTTGAGTTTCATGCTGGAGTGAAGAGCAGGAGGTAGTAGCCCAGGGGCATCTGAGCCAAGTCTGCAACTGCCCTCCATGATCTGGTCCTTCCCTCTAGTGGTAAGTACTGCAAATGCACCCAGAAGGACAGGCAGAACCCTGGTTCCTGCCACAAATAGGATGTGGTGTTTTGGAAACGGCAGTACCATGGTCTCACCGGCTATCCTGTAATGCCTTGGTTTTCAAGAATAATAATTTGCTAGTAATATAATAGAACTCTGTAAACAATACATGATGTCATCTTAAAAGAAATCCTGCTTATCCAGTAGCAGACTTTTTATAAAGATGGAAACAAAAATATATCACTATAAGTATTAGTCACCAGTGTCCCTTAAGCATGATATTTTTTTGGTTTTATTTGATTTGATTATACATAAAAGTTTAAATCTTGTATAGATCAATGGGATGACCTGTGATGTTCTTATACACTTATATGTTATGTGATTGTCTAATACTTTCGATTGCATTTAGGACAATACTAATACAAAAAGGAAACAGAGCATCAGTGACTCAGTGAAGCTTCTGGAAGTCTGTTTCTCAAAAAACTAAGTCTCTCATCTGATTCTGTGAGGAGATTTTGCATATGGGTTTTGCTAATTCATATTGTTTATATTTTTCTTTTTATACATGTCCAAAAGTGGCATATGGTAAAAAAAAAAAAAAAAGTATTTAAAGTAACTGCAGGTATAGCTCAGTGGTAGCATATGTGGGGAGCTGGGTTCAATCCCCAGAACCAGAAAAATAAGTAAATAGTTATTTAAATACAAAGTAAGTACTATAATTGTAGTGGGGGGGGGCGCTCAATCAAAATAGCTTCGCTAAGACTCTCTCCCTAAAATGTAGAACAGTCAAGGGAAACAGAGATTCAACAGTCAGAAACATTGTAAGAGAGTTCTCCTGCTCTTGGGAAATATACGGTTAACTACAGATGACAAGACAGGGCTCCCAGGTGGCATAGACCTGCTGGAGTCACCAGAACAGGGGATCAGAAGTTTGAATTACAGTAGCCACCCCAAGGGCAACTGAACAGCTCTCTTAGTTAAAATTTTAAATAACCAGGGACAGCCCTAACTCCCCTTTATGTTGCCCTAGAAACTTGGGGCCCACCAATAATGTAAAAGACCCAAGGTGATGTCAAACAGCCAGCTAAATTCTTTACCAAGATGAACTGAACCCTCTGAAACCTGAAAAAAATAAGCTCTTCTTCCTTATGTTGTTTCTGTCAGGCACTTGGTCACAGTGACAGAAAGCTACCACAGGTAGAATCAAAGCCACACAGGGATGGAAAGGAAGACTTCAAGAAAATGGAAAATTCAACAAAGTCAAGTGCTGAAATCTTCCAGTTACATAAGGAAGGGAAATTGTATCAATTAATTTGACAATTAGGAAGTAACTATTAAACATATTAATAATTTCCCTTAGAAAAAAATAGACTTATCATAATTGGTGCGGAAGGCATTTGGGAGCATGGAGCTCACTTCAGCCCATCTGTGTAAATAAATGAATTGTTTACCTCTCTGAGTGATGCTTAGATTTCTTGCTGACTTGAATCCAGATTTTCTGGAACACAGTAAATATATAATAGAGGAAAAAGAGTCTTTCTCATGTGTCTGTTGGTCTGTTACCTCCTGTAAGAATCACCTGACATAGATCCCGTTAGTCAATGTCACAGCCTCCAGATGACATTGAAGGCCCTTCTACATCTCTTCTATCAGTCTGGGGTGAGGGAGGGGCCACAGTAGTCTCCTCTAAGGCTTGCAGGCAATACTTCCCCAAACAATATCCTTTCAGCAAGGTAGAGTTTCAGGGTATGACAATCCTAAATTCTGAACATAAGCTCTTTTGACCTAAAATCTTTATAACCATTTACTCCACTTTAGAGAACAGACAGAATGAAACTTATCCATAAATAAATGCATAGGAAATAAACTCTGACTGTACTTAGTACATAAATATTGTCTTTAACATCAGTAATATACTCAAGTAGTGATAAGGTATGACATACTTGAAATTTTGCAAAAAGACAATCTTTGACAATTATTTTTTATGATTGCAATAGAATGTTACTTTACAAAGTCATAATCTCTTCACATTCTATACTTGTTGGCCATCATTGCTGACGTTTATTTCTCACTGGCTTAAAACAAAGAATAGCCGGGCATGGTGGAGGCAGAGGTAGGTGGTTCATGGATCATTGTGAGTTGGAGGCCACCCTGAGACTGCATAGTGAATTTCAGCTCAGCCTGGGCTAGAGTGAGGCCCTACCTCAAACATGAATGAATGAATAAATAAATAAATAAATAAATAAATAAATAAATAAATAAATAAAAACAAAGAATAATCAATATATCCCAATCACTTAGCAACCCTTGTCAGTGAACCATGATATTTTGAAAGCTTTCTTACTTTCTGCATTTTTGGGAATCCTTCTGTGGGTTATTTTTTAATCTCTGCAACAAATCATAGGTGGTTGGACAAGCAATCAAATAAATCACTCCGTCAGTCAACAGATTTTATTCTTATGTCTTCTCCAGAAGAATGCCCTCTGAAGCAAATAGACCTGACAACTGATCTTATAAGAGATATATTGAATGTACCTGAGGGCAGGGGAGATTGCTCGTGGTTAAAGGCACTTGCTTGCAAAGTCTGACACCCAGGGTACAATTCTCCAGTACCACATTAAAGAAAAAAAAAAAAAAGCCAGATGAACAAAGTGGTGCACACATCTGAAGTTTCCTTGCAGTGGCAGAAGGCCCTGGTATGCCCATTCTTTTCACTTGCTCTCATTCTCTCTCTCCCTCTTCTCCTTGCAAATAAGTAAATAAATAAATAAAAATAGATTTTTTTAGGGCTGGGGAGATTGCCTAGTGGTTAAGTCCCTTGCCTATAAAGCCAAAGGACCTAGGCTCAATTCCCCAGGACCCATGTAAACCAGATGCACAAGGAATGCATCTGGAATTTGTTTGTAGTGGCTGGAAGCCCTGGCATACCCCCCCCCCCACTCTCTCCCCATTTTCTCAAATAAATAAATAAAAATATTAAAAAAATATATTTTTTAGCCAGGCATGGTGGCGCATGCCTTTAATCCCAGCACTTGGGAGGCAAAGGTAGGAGGATCACTGTGAGTTCAACCCAGCCTGAGACTACAGAGTTAATTCCAGGTCAGCCTGAGCTAGAGTGGGACCCTACCTTGAAAAATAAAAACAAAAAAAAAAAAAAAAAAAAGATTTTTTTAAAAAAAGAGTGTATTCCAGGCAAGGTATAACATGCCTTTAATCCCATTACTTGAAAAGCTGAAATAACAGGTTTGCCATGAATTTGAGGCCAGTCTGGAGCTAGAGTGAGTTCCAGGTCAGCCTGGGTTTTAGGGACACCCTACCTTGGAAAAAATAAATAAAAAGGAACATACTTGAAAGTACCTTAAAGTGATGCTTGAAATATGGTCAGGACTTAGGTATTAGAATTCTAAGAATTCTAATTTGAACACAGGGCACCTTTCAGTTCCTTATTATAACATATGTAAAAATATGGAAATTATGAGGAAAAGAATAGAATTAAAATTCTTGCTATAAAACAAGTGCTCCAAAAATATTCATCATATGAATATTTGAATTATAATACTTCTTAGAGCTAATTATGATTTTAATAGATTTTTCTATATTTGTATCTTGTGCATATACATGCATACACACACACACACACACACACACACACATATATATTGCTTTTATGGTCTTATATTATAAAATGCTCTTTCCACATAAGCACCAAAAACTAAAACATAAGTTTAATAGCTCCTTAATGCACTTATATTCCTTCATTCCTACAGTTCCCTATTGTTGAACAGGAGGATTATTTAAGTGGTTTGGCATAGGTTGGGTTATTTTAAAGCATTATCACTAAAGCTATAATGAATTGGATTTGGATGTACACCTTTACATTTATTGTTTCTTTTTTTTCAATTTATGTGTCTTCTTTTTTATTAAGAACATACTTTTGTGGACACATCATGTGTGGGCATCATCTTTTCCCTCCTCCCTGCCCCCATTTCCCCAAGTGCCCTCCTCAGTGGGGCTGCTGGTATTCACCATGGGGTTGTGAGTTATGTGTTGTTGAGTCCCTTGCCCAGGCTGGGGGGAGGGATGGGCTATGCCTCTGGGTATGAAGACCCACCCTGTGGCTCTTACAGTCTTTATGCTTCCTTTTTCACAAAATTCCCTGGGCCACGGTGGGTGTGCATTAATCTACTTCAGTAATAAGCTCTCAGGAGTCTCTGGATTTCTGCTTTGGTATGTGTGGAGTATCCTCAGCATTTTTCAGGGTAGGGTCTGGCTCTAGTCCAGGCTGACCTGGAATTCACTATGTAGTTTCAGGCTGGCTTCAAACTCAATTGGTTTGTAGGAGTTATCAAAGGGTGAGCTTGTACAGTGATTGTGTGCTGATCTGTCCTCACCAGCCCTTCATTACCCTTTATTTTTTGTGACAACACATTACTTTGGAAAAGTGACCTGTTTCTCAGATAGGTTAGCTCCAACGTGCAGAAAAGGACCAAGGTGTGGACAATCTCCTCATTCAGCCCTCTTGGTTCAGCAACGGAGTGGTGGGTTCAGGACAAGTCAATGACAAAGACAGTCCTTCCCTTTAACTAGGCATGGCCAACCAGCAGGAAATAATCCCACAGGAGAGAGCTTACTTTCCCATGAAGCCACCAGAAGACAAGACAGGAGCTAGTGATGAACAGAGGCAAATTCCTCATAATACAATTAATTGACCCCTGTGTGACCTGAACTATAATGAGGTGGGTTCTATCATTTGTAAACTTCAGACTGACAAAAGTATGTGTGTGAGTGTTTTAAACTTGTTCTTTCTTTTACATATGAAAGCTAGGTGAAAAATCTTTATTATGACATGCATTATATTAAAACACATTGAGTCAGGTGTGGTGGCTTGTGCCTTTAATGCCAGCACTTGAGAGGCTAAAGTAGGAGGATGGCCATAACTTCAAGTCCAGCCTGGCCTATAGAGTTAATTCTAGGTCAGCCTAGGATAAAGTGAGATTCTGCCTAAAAATATATGTGTGTGTCTAGTGATCTGTGTATATATTACATGAAAGCACAAGGAAGATTATTTTAGGGAAGAAAAGGGGCCAGTGGGAGGGGTACAGTGAAAGAGAGAGTAATAGTGCATGAATATGAGCAAAGTACATGATAAATTGATGAGATAAATAGCTCAATGGTTAAAGGTTCTTTCTTGCAAAGCCTGCCAGGCAGAGGTTCAATGCCCCAGTACTCATGTAAAGTCAGATGCACAATGTACATGATAGACATATATGTAAGTGTCATAATGAAATCCATTATTTTGTCTGCTATGTGACAACACTAAAGAATGATATTTTATTGTTTCCTTATGCTCTCTGATCTATGGATTGCTTAGAGTGTGACTTAACATTTAATAATTTGGGGTTTTATTCAGACTTTTGTTAACTGACTTCTGATTTTAATCACATTGTGCTCTCAGAATATACCTTGTAGATTTCATTCCTTGTTAAGAAAAAAATGGCACATACTTTGTTGTTACATTACCTTCAAAAAATCAAAATGCAGGTCTAGGGAGATGGTTTGGTGGATAAACTGACTTCTACACAAGCATAAGTACCCAAGTTCAGAACCCCAGAGTCCACATAAAAAGCCAGAAGCCATGGCAGGCATTCATAATCATAGAAGACAGGAGAATCCACTGCATGCCCAGGGAGTGGCTAGCCTGCTGAAAATGCAGCCATGAAATCAAAATAAAACCCTGGCTAAAGAGGTGCAAAGTGAGGACTGACCCCTGAAAACTATCCTCTGACCAGGAAAGGGAGGCCTGCATTCCCAAACATGGACACACATGTGCACACAGCAGCAGTAAGTTGAATATTATTACGTCCTTATCACTGTTACATATTGCCTTGAAATTATTACTAATTTTATAGAAAAACACAATTCCTTTCCTGGTTTTGCTTTTTTTGAGATAGAATCTCTAGTCCAGGCTGACCTCAAACTCATTATGTTTTCTAAAATGACATTGAGCTGTTCCTCCTGCCATAGCTGTCGAGTGCTGGTATTACAGCACTTGGTAGTGCCTGTGCTGGGGATGGAACCCAGGCTTTCATGCATGCTGGACCAGTGTCGACCAACTGAACCATATCCTTAGCCTGTGATTTCATTTTAACACTTGAAAAACTTTTTTTTGCAGTGCTAAGGATTAAAGTTAAAACCTCACACTACATCCCCAGTGCTTAAATTTTATTTCTTAAAATAACCAGTGGCTTCTGCAATGTTAGCCATGTTGATTTGACTAATCAGATACTTTGTCCATTTATGTATTATTTTCCATGGATAATGTTTCTGCAATATGAATTACTTTTTACTAGGTTTTCCTTTCAAGCTTTATTTTCACACATATTATGAATTTTTTTACTTTGTTGTTTGACTTTTATGTATATAAGACCTGTTTTGTCCCTAGGGAAACTTCTGCAATTCAAACTTGAGAAAGAGAGATCTAATATGAAAAGCACATATGTTGATCTTACTTAATGTAATAGAAATATGTAACTTTGTGCAACAGTAAGTATGCAAGTCTTTTGACACATTCTTGGTGCCATTTCTAATAACATAAACTTTGCTACTAAATATTCCCAAGTAACATAAATATTTCCCATTCCTCATACACTTTTAGGGAGTTTATCAGAAGCAATAATGGAATCCTTAAGGAAAGACAGTTTAAATGATAAAAAGGCTATTAATACTGTTTTTATTAAGTCTTTAAAATTATATAACAGAATTATAAAACTTCATAAAAGTTAAAGACAGTGAGTACTACCAACCAAAGGGGACTTAATTGGACCCTTTTGGCACATTTTATCTCAGCTCCTCCTGTAGCACATGTTCTCCAAAGCTGCAACCATCTACTGTGTACATGCTGTCCTCTCAAGACAGGAAGCAGCACATCTTCTTGGTGGGTGTGGGAGAGTGGCTTTCAGCAAGTGCTCTGATCATCTTCTGTGAAAACCAGAAGCTGGACTATCTGGATACATATATTATGTCTTTTACCAAAGTGTATATAAATTTTATGATAATACTAATGTGACCTGCAAATGTTTAACCTTCTCCAAGCAAGAGCAGTGTGCCATGCATCTCATTATGAAGAAACAAGATCCTGGAAGTACCAGAACATTGCTTATGTTCTGTGCAGTGAACTGATTTTACTTCACACGGGAAAGTCCAGGAACCCTGATGTTTGGTCTTTATCTTTCAATGAAAGATAAGGTGAAAAGGCGCTAAGAATAAGTGACAAAGGAGTGATCAGCACTGAAACATCTCTATCACACCTACCAAGGCTCAGGGTCCATTGTGGAAGAGGTGGTGGAAAGAATGTAAGAGCCAGAGGAAAAGTAGGACTGCTCACAATGCAATCATCCAGATAAAAGTTGGCCTCAAAGCTGGGTGTGGTGGCACACACCTTTAATCCCAGCACTCAGGAGGCAGAGGTAGGAAGATCGCCTTGAGATTGAGGCCACCTTGAGACTACATAGTGAATTCCAGGTTACCCTGGGCTAGAGCGAAACCCTACCTTGAAAAACCAAAAAAAAAAAAAAAAAAAGAAAGAAAGAAATTGCCTCAATATCCATGACCTCACAGTGCCTAGCACTACCTTCACAAGACTCTCATAATAAGAGGAAAAGATGATGACATCTTTAAAATAAAATCAAAATAAAAGAGAGACTAATGGAGGGGGGGATATGATGGGGTATGGATTTGTGAAAGCGAAAGTGGGGGAGGGGAGGGAAGGGAATTATCATGGTTTATTATCTGTAAGTATGGGAGCTGACAATAAGAAAGAGAGCAGGCTGGAGGGATGGCTTAGCGGTTAAGGCCTTTACCTACAATGCCAAAGAACCCAGGTTTGATTCCCCAGGATCCACGTTAGTCAGATGCACAAGGGGGAGCATACAACTGGAGTTCATATGCAGTGGCTGGAGACCCTGGCGTGCCCATTCTCTCTCTTTCTCTCTACCTCTCTCCCTCTCTCTCTGTCAAATAAAATAATAAAATTTTTTAAAAAGAAAATGAAAGAAACAGAGAGAGAGAAGGGAGGGAAGGAGAGGGAGGGAGGGAAGAAGAAAGGATCAGAGTCTACAGCACTTAGTTTTATGTCCTCAGCAGGGGAAGTGCCTGAATCCTGGCAGCCAGTGACAATTCCTTATTTTAATATATGGGTTACTGGGTGAGCAGTTAAAGAAAGGCCAGCTCCTTCTTGGTTTGGGGAAAATAGTATCTGTTATACTGAGGTGTAGATCTATGTCACTTTGGCAGCAATCCTAACATGCATGGATAATAATAAAATGTAATAGACTAACTTACTGAGTCCCTGTACAGAAGCACTACACTAAGCCCTATCTGCTTCGCCTTAGTCCTTACAGCAAGCCCAAAGTTGAAATTACTAGAACTGCCTGCTTATACATGAGAAAACTAAAAACAAAACAAAAAAAATTGAACAACTATGGAGAAAGCCAACTTGGAACGTTCAGCATGTGACTTATTCAGGGTGAATTTCTAGGGAGCCATGATTAGACCCAGTTTTCACACTGTCAGATCAAAATAGTTCTCCAGGAGAACAGATCCAACAGATAGATATATATGCCAAAAAGGGATTTCTCACCAAATTGCACTCAAAATATTTATATTTGTGCTCATGTATTGATGCTACTCTCACTTTTGGTCAGAGAAGCTTCTCTTTTCAGATGGCAGTGGCTACTGGAAAGACCTCAAACTCACCAAAGTGCTGAGAAGTGACAGTGGAGTAGTCAGCAATAAGATAGACATCTCTACCCAAACCTCCAAGGCCAGGAACTATTGTAGAAGAGGTAGCAGAAACAAGGTAAGAGCCAAAAGAAGGGAAGGAGTGCTTTGCTACACTGTCTTCAGACACAAAGTGGCCATGGCATTCATGACCTAATTGTGGCTGATGCTATCTACACAAACCCTGCACAATATGAAAGCAATAAGAAAAGGACTAGCCTCTAAATAGAAGAGGAACTAGTTGGAAAGATCAGTGGAAGGGGTACAGAAAAGTAGGATGAAAGAGGGTTGTAGGAGGGGATGATGATGAGGATATATGGTGGATATGAATGGAGGTTGTCAAAAAAGAGTTTAGAAAAGATATGTGAAAGAAAAATAGGGAGGGGGTATTTCTCAAACTGACTTACATTATAGGGTTTGGTGGTCCCATGATGACTGGCTCTGCATTAGCAAAGTCAAAGTACCTGGCAGCTACTCAGTCCATGAGGCTGGATGCCTCAGCAATCCTAACCTGGCGCTGAAGCCCCTAAGGCTTCCTGGAAAGATGCTGATCTGCAGTCCACACTGCAAAGGCGAAGAAGCTGGCTTCGCATGGCAGCGGAGATGGCAGACACAGGTGATGAGCTCAGCAGCAGGGAGGGAAGGCAGGCCTGCAGGAGCAGCGCAGCTTTGTCCATGGACTGCCACCAGAAGCACAGGCACCCTGGGGAGCATCTTCCCTCCTCAGTTTCTCTTTTGTGAAAATTCCCTCATACACCTGCCCAGAGATGCAGGTGTTAGTTGACTCCAGATAGCTAAGCTAACAATAGAAATTAAGCATCCCAGTGGGGAAGAAAAACCTTCCAGGCAAGAAAGCTAGGCAAAAGCATTTCTAAAGTCATGGGCATAGAAATTTCACATCTTTCAGATGTAAAATAATGTGTTTATTGCTATCCATGGACACCAAGATTTATAACAATATTTGTTGACTCACAAATATTTTCCTGGTATTCTTCCAAATGATTCCATCATGAAAATTTAATTGTACTCTACTGCTATTCATCTCTGTAAATATTTGGAAACCAATTGGATTGATGGAGTAATTTGGATTGAATAACACTCCAAGAAATTAAATTTATTCTTGCAGGGGCTGGAGAGATGGCTTAGCAGTTAAGACAATTGCCTGCAAAGCCTAAGTACCTGGGTACAATTCTCCAGTACCCATGTAAGCCAAATGCACATGCATCTGGAGCTTGTTTACAGCAGCTGACGTCCCTGCTGTACCCATTCTCTATCTGCCTCTTTCTCTGTCTCTCTCTTTTTTCCCTCTCTCTCTCAAATAAATAAATAAATAAATAAATAAAATATTATAAACAATTCATTCTTTCAGATTAATATTGTGGGTTTTCACTGAGGACTTCCTTGATTTCCATCTTCACCTTCAGTTCACATGTAGATGCCATTTAAAAGTTATGGTCAATAAAGGAAGGGTGGGTGGAGGGTTAATCAAAATCTAAGAGGGTATGAATAAACTATATGGAAACCAACATTTTTGGACAATGGCACATCCAGAAGCCAGAGACTGTTACTAGAAAATTTTCAGTGCCAGAGATGGGATGCCTTCCAGTGAGTTGTTGGTCAGAGAGGTCCATGATGCCTCCAAACCTTACAGACATTGCCAAGGCTCTGGGTTTCCCACTGGCAATAGATGGTAAGACCCTATTGCTGAAGACTCCACATGTTTGGACTGAAAGGTCACTGAGAAATCTTGCTGGAGCTGAGCTGAAACTCTCTTTGTAGACCAGCTGTTACAGTCAGGTTCACATACAGCAGCTGACAGAAATCTGGAAAAAGCTAAGGAGCATACAGCTCCATGGGAGAGAGAGAAGTTATCAGTAGAGATAAGCAACAGTGGACACAGTTTGGCTGGTCAGGCCAAATGAGTCAATGGGTGCAATAGTGGCATATCTTTATGGTAGAAACCAACCACACTCGAATTGGACTGAAGGCCCCATTAGGGAATACCTACCTGATACTGAAAACCTATGAAGGGAGAAGTCATGATCCCAAGGGTTGTAACATCTGCTGCTGTCAACTAAATGCATATATTATGCTCACCATCCTGCCCAGTAAGCACTTCTCTTAATGTTCATACCCATATATTAATGCTACTCGCACTTTTGGTTATAGAAGCTTCTTTTTTCAGAGGGAAGTGACCTCTGGGATGACTCAAAAGGCACCATAGTCCTGAGAAGTGACAGAGGAGTGCTCAGCACTGAAACATTTTTATCACACCTTCCAAGGCTCAGGGTCCATTGCAGAAGAAGTGGCAGGAAGAATGTAAGAGCCAAAGGAAGGGTAGGACTCCTTACAATGCAATCTTCCAGACACAAAATGGCCTGGATATCCATGACCTCGCAATGCCTGGAACTATCATCTACACAAGACCCTAATAATAGGAGGAAAAGATAATGCCATCAAAAATAAAAGAGAGGGGCTGGGCGTGGTGGCACACACCGTTAATCCCAGCACTTGGGAGGCAAAGGTAGGAGGATCGCCTTGAGTTCAAGGCCACCCTGAGACTACATACTGAATCCTAGGTCAGCCTGAGCTAGAGTGAGACCCTACCTCAAAAAAACAAAAAATAAAAATAAATAAAGAGGGGCTGGAGAGATGGCTTAGTGGTTAAGCGCTTGCCTGTGAAGCCAAAGGACCCCAGTTCAAGGCTTGATTCCCCAGGACCCATATAGGCCAGATGCACAAGGGGACGCATGCAGGTGGAGTTTGTCTGCAGTGGCTGGAGGCCCTGGCATGCCCATTCTACCCCCTCCCCTGCCGCTTTCACTCTCTGTCTGTTGCTCTCAAATAAACAATTAAAAATTTTAAAAAAGAAAAAAGCAAAGAGAGACTGGGAGGGGGAGGGAATATGATGGAGAGTGGAGTTGTGAAGGGGAAAATGAGGAGGGGAAGGAATTATCATGGTTTATTGTCTATAATTATGGAACTTGTCAATAATAAAAATAAATAAATTTTTAAAAAGTTATTGTCAATATTTGGCACTTTCAAAATGAAACTTATAGGAGCTGGA